>CM076954.1:10440000-11820000 GCA_039566865.1 Aurelia coerulea
GGTTCGACTATGTCTTTTGAACGGCTGTAAATAAAATCCAAAGTTATCATTTTCCAGAAATGCATTTGAAAGGCTGAAGAGGAAGCACCGTCAATTTTAGAGCTATCCAAAACTGATTCAATATTTGCAAATGTGATAAAGTACCATTTTGATCTCAACTCTAACCATTCTGCGCAAGTTAGTTATAAAAAGGCACATGATTCTGCTATTACATGACTCTTTTGGACAACCCATGTTTTGTGGATAGTAGTTACTTCGGGTTTTCTTAACAGCTCTGGCATTGAAGCACATGATCAACCCAAAGAGATTACTCTCAGCTACTAAATGCTTAACGCACAGTATGGTTAGGAGAATATATTACGATATTGTAAGGGTAAATGTTTAGGAGAACATATTACTATTGTAAGGGTAAATACTAACGAATAATACAAATGTAATCTTTAACTCAAGATTTATAAAGCAAAGCCGACCTGGCACAGAACCTCTCTACATCAGTTAACACTATACTGTAAAATCACAATCGAGGTTTACCAGTGACAAATGTCCACATCTACAGTCGAGAATCATTATCGAGAATAATGTCACAAATCATAATGGAGTTTTCTTTATGAACCTAATAAAAAGAGCTAGAATTCAATAAAATAGATTTAACAGACGTTCCTGCAGCTCTGCAAAAGATTCTGCAACAAACAACACCTTTTTAAGGCCAAATTAATTGTTATTTTGATCGTCACTACCCGGGCTACTAACATTATAACTAAGCAACAAAATCAGACAAGGCACATCTTTCAAACACAAAAAAAGAGCTTTCTTAAGGGTGCAGGAAAAAAGAATAACGTAATCATAGAACACAAACCTACAAACTGGAATGACCATTTCATTGTCTTCTGTCTTGAGATAAAGACCCAGGTTTTCCAAAGCTTTTTGTACAGTCCTCCGTGCAAGGAAGCGTTTTGTTTTCTGTATGAAATGATTATAGACTCATGACACTATCGAACCTGAACCAGAAGCTTGAAAAACTAAACATCTTACAGAATTTAAGTCATTCATCAAATATCCTCAAAGCAGAGGGCTCGCTGCAGATAAACATCGTAAAATTTATGTACAAAGCCATGAATTAGTAGTCTCAAATTGCTTCCATGAGTCCTTTACACCTGTTCAAAAGATTGGTACACGTCGGGAAATACGTTCAAACTTTCAAAAAAACCCATTTACTATAAACAGTTCAGTATTTTGGTTCTAATCTTTGGAACAACTTGCCATTTTCAATGCGTTTTGCTTGCCCAGTTTCATTGTTTCGTATAAAACTGAAAGCATTAATAAACATGCCGGGTCGCTCTTTTTCAATTCGGCTCGGGTCGAAATTCACTCAGTTTCAAAAATAATAGCAGCGAAATTTGCTCTAATTTTACCTAAATAGTTTATTCAAGCATAAGTGTCAAATTTTCACAGAACTTTGATGAAATTAGTCATGTAAAAATATATTGCCCTATTGCCCTATTGCCCTATTGCCCTATTGCCCTATTGCCCTATTGCCCTATGGCGAGGACACAAGTCAGAAAGGCATCACAGTGTGTTGAAATATATCTTAGAAATTTTTGTCGCCCAAACCTATCTAAATCAAGCTTTTGTTTTCAAATGAATTGCTTTAAAGGAAACTTTAGGTGATGTCCCATCATCCTAGAGAGAGCATTCTTGATATCGTTATTATTTTCAGAAAAGCATTTCTAAATTTCTACTAGTTTTAAAGTTGTGACGTCAGCAAATTGCTGCATCGTAAACCATAAACGCTACGCTGCACACTCTTGTTTGCTATTATTTTGCAGACCTTCAAATGCTACGTAGTTCTTGCATTGGTCATATTGATTTCCTAAATCAGTTTAGAATTTATCTTGATTTTAATGTTTGCCGAAGCATTATACATTTCCTTGATAATACTTTCATCAATCATAAAAAACACTGTCATCTCAAAACAAAACTAATCATGATATAAAAAATGCTTTAACTGGAACTATAGAAAATTTCATGAAGTTCCCTTCGACCAATTTAATTGAAAGAATGGGGCATTGATAATCTACACACTTAATCTTAAAGTTTTGCAACGATTCCACTCCTATTCTGTTTTTTTAATAGCTAATAGGTTCCATGGACATTCGGTTGCCTTCATACAAGAATTACCTTGTTTATCTTTGAAGTTTACATAACGTGATTCGTGTAGAAAACCTTGAAACTAGCTGAAAACCCTGATCAAATGTTAGGCCTTTGCGAGAAAGGCTGCTTTTAACAATCTATTAAATGTAACCAACAACATCATATCTCACTGATAAGATTAAATTATTTTTATCAAATGTTTATCGGTTGTTCGAGACGTTTTTTATCATCTAAAATTTTCTTTAAGAACGCACCATTATTAGATTCAAAGTTGAGTGAGGTAGCTACTGCATGAAGGCAACCCGAATTTCGCACAAACTACGTCAGCCTTTCCGCTATTGAATGAAAAATATTTGAATAGAATAAATCAATCACTTTGCTGTTACGATTTTGAAATAGGAGGACTTTGTACGAGTTACCATGCGCAAAATAATTAATCTTTTGTTCTTAATAGACCCTTTCACGGTAGATCGAACGGGGGATTGGAATGGAGTTTTCGAGACCATGCCGCATGAAATTTTTGATTTCAATATTATTCGGTTATCGCTACATTTTGCAAGATTTCTCTTCTTAAACAACTTGGAACGCGATAAAAATTTAACTGGGCCTACCTGAGCATCCAAGATACGTATCTTTTGTTTCCATTCTTTCTAAACTTTCTTAGAAATGACGAGGAACCTTCCCGAACTCCAACGACTCTTTGCTCCTTTCACAAAACCGCTGCCTAGGCCCAGCGACCGCCCGAAACCCTTTCGACCATAAATTCTGTCCAGAAGTAGCCACCCACTCGATTTCCAAAATGAAGAGTCTTTATACATCCATGATGATCCTCTGAAATTTCCACACTTCTATCTCACTTCGTTTTTGCAAAATTTCCTCTTGATTTCACTCTTGGATGCTCAGGTAGGCCCAGTTAAATTTTCATCGCGTTCCAAGTTGTTTAAGAAGAGAAATCTTGCAAAATGTAGCGATAACCGAATAATATTGAAATCAAAAATTTCACGCGGCATGGTCTCGAAAACTCCATTCGAATCCCCCGTTCGATCTACCGTGAAAGGGTCTATTCAAATATCCCCCGGGCGGGCTTTGTGTCCAAAATTATCACAGCACATTTTTCATCTGGTACGTCTTGTTCCCGAGTTCGCTTTTTATCACAACTATGTTCTATTTTTCTAGTTTTACAGAGAGGGGATTCTCCTCCATTAGATTAACCAAATTAGGGAGCCACCCCTTAATCAAGCTATCGTAAAGTCACCCTTGCAATGTCTTTCTTGTTTGCCTTCGTTGTCATATTGTAATGTGAAC
Source organism: Aurelia coerulea (assembly GCA_039566865.1). Lineage (NCBI taxonomy): Eukaryota > Metazoa > Cnidaria > Scyphozoa > Semaeostomeae > Ulmaridae > Aurelia > Aurelia coerulea. The sequence continues at coordinate 10,443,457 of CM076954.1, forward strand.
AGTTTACTAAATGGTCTTACATTGCATTTGAATGAGAAAATAAGGAAAATACAAACTTACGATGAAATGTTGGTATTCAGGCTTGAAATCTTCAACGTCTTTAATCAGACCATTTTCATCCATCATTTGAATAAATGGCAATTTATGTCGCTTCCCAATTTCAAAATCGTTGTGGTCATGGGCAGGTGTGATTTTTACAGCACCTAACAGATATAAAGATGAGACAATGTTGCAACTAACAATCTCAAATCAACGATATACAGGGCGAACCAGAAAAAAGTTCCCACTGTTAAGAATTCATAGCAGCACAAAGTTCTGGATTGACTTGAATGAATTAAATTCTGCTTGAAAACCCAGAATATTTTTGTGATTTCTCTCGTGCTTTTATGAGCACTCAAAATATAAGTAAATTCGACTTTATGAAAATGTCTTGCATGCGAAATGCATCAAAAAAGGCCTAGAACACTTGATCAAATCGTAAAGAATCTCCTCACACAAGACAATAAATACTCCAGGCTATTTCGTCTCCGTCAAGAGTTCCAGATTTACAAACAAATGACAATAAAAGTGCAGATGATATCTACAACCTGTGACAAATTAGACTTTCTTACAATTTGTGCGACGAGTTTCTCTATGCTTTGATGAGCATTCTAGGCCATTTACCAGGCATTTTGCAATTAATTCAGTATGCATACGAGCGCAAGAGAAGTTAGAAAATTATTTGCATCTCTCGGCGTTCGAGCAGAATTCGATTCATTCTAATCCATCCAGCATTCTTGGTACTATGAATTTTAAAAAGCGGCAACCTTTTTTGGCTCATGTGGTATATTTACTAAGTGTCAGCATTGGCGTCGAAGCCTCATAAAGTTTTAAAATTGATCGTGTAAATATCATTACCGTCTTCCTTAAAATGAATTAATTTAAGGAAAACCCTGTAATATGTGATATCTTAGTGAATAAATTTTTGAAATTATCATTATTTTCAGACAAACATCGTTCTTTATAGTTCTGCTAATTTTGAAGTTGCGACATCTTCAAATTCTTAAATCGTAGACTCGCTTACTAACATATTATAGGCCTTCAGGCACTGAGTTTTTCCTGAAAGGGCCTTTGATTTTTCTCAGTCAGTTTAGAATGCAAGGAGCTCTTAATGTTTGTCAAAGCGTTGGGTATGTCCTTTCGTAGTTCCTTTAATAAAACATCTAAACGCAGTAATTCTAAAACTTATCAGGATATCAAAATTCTCTCTCTTTAATTATCACGAATTATCTAAATTCCATGCGAGCAATTCACTTGAAAGAAAAGGGCAATAACTTTTTTCATGAACAATTTAAAAGTTTTGAAAAGGTGCGACGCCTATGCTCAGAGTGTCCCAAAAACATACGAAATTCAAACAATTAACAATCATAAAATTATCCTTGTTTGCAATGCAAATTAAAGAAATGCCATGATAGATACCCAAGAGATATACCCATTAAAGATACCCAGACCAAAGGTATAAATCGATGTAAAACTGTATCTTTTATTGAAATAAAATACATCATGAGGGCATATTCCAGAACGTACGGTATCATAATAAACATATGCATGATTTTAAATGGAATAGTCTCTTTGCGTAGATGTTTGCTGGCTGAAAACAGTTCTTTTTAACAATTATCTTGGAGAGAATAATTAAAGGTACGAAGTTACTCTTATTAAATCTATTGTACATACCTGTACCAAATTCAGGATCAACAGCATCATCAAACACTATTTTCAATTTCCTGTTGCAGAATGGATGGACAGCAAACTTCCCTTCCAGGTGCTACGGGAAGATACTCGTCATTTCATAAAGAGACTCGTAACATGAAAACCTTATTCTGAGCAATGGTAATAGGACAATTATCGGCATTAGCAACAATGATAAATGGCAATGTGGGATGAAAACTGAATCTTGAAAATAACAACAAAAGGAACGGGCCTCTGGATGAGATAGCCTTGTCTCTAACACCTGTCTCTAAGGGTTGCAAATGCAAATGCATGGTTTACCGTGTGAATGCAAATATTTTTGTATCGGATCGGATCTAAGCCAATTCAGTTTCTCTCGTGTAGAATGAATCTTAGCCAACCACGATTTTGAAGCAAGCAGTGAAAATTCCTGCCTGCTGAAGCATTGGTTCCAAATCTTTAAATTGGTCCAAAAATGTGGGTGTAAAATTCTATGATCTATTTCTTTGAATTGAATGGTTGCAAAGAAACGCTAGCAACTTTGCTATAATCCTACAGTTGTTGTTTTATAAAAGTTTCAATATTTTTCGAATTTACAGCGTATTCTATATTTCAACTCATCTGAAGATGTGACGGCATCAAATTTCTAAATCGTAAACCAGAAGAATGACAGTCTTAGACCATGTCATACAGACTGTGATTGATCCTTGTGTCCTTAAAAGGTTAAGAAATTACAGCAGTTTCTATTTTTTCGAAAATGTTTCGAAAAAAACGAGGGAAAGCCTTGAAAGTCTGAAAACACTGAAGATTTTGGAAAAGTCCAGTAGTAGAATTATACTAGAATACCCAAGTTTCTTTGAAGTCATTCAGTTCAAAGAAAAATATATCATGCAAATTCATCACAACAATTCTCAGATTTGAAACCTGTGCTGCCTGCTGGTACTTGAACAGGATTCGTCTATGCTGATCTACTCAACAAGCATGCTGCTGTGTTAAGGGCCAAATAAAGGAAATCAGTACCTTGTATCTAGCATCGTTTGGATGAACAGCAATACCAGTGTCACCAAGCATTGTCTCTATACGTGTTGTTGCGACTATGATTTTCTCGTCTGCACATTATGACGCAGAAAAGTAAGGAAAATAGATAATTACGGGGTTTAGGTCTGTACCATATCAACCAACAACGATCATGAAATGAATACTAGCTGCAAGCATATTCTGTATTCTGTATTCTGCATTCTGATTCTGTTTCTTTTCTAGATAGTTTCAAGTTTCTCTGAAGATACAAAAGCACTCAAAACACAACACCATCTTTGGTGAAATTCACACCAAGGTCTGTCAAATAAAAAAATCACTGGTATAGACTAAACTAAAAACACACTGGTATAGACTAAATTGAAAACCCACTGGTATGGACGAAACTAAAAACCCACTGGTATAGACGAAACTAAAAAACCCACTGATATAGACTAAACTAAAAACACACTGGTCCAAATTACAAACTGAACTAAAAGCCACTGATTTAATGACGATTTTAGAGGAGAAATACATCTACAACTTGTCGATCACATCTGGACGTAAAGATAATTTCATGAACAAGCTGATTTTTGAAAACAAAACACAAGTTCACTTCAAGAAAGTTGAGAGAAACTTTCCCTTGCATCGATAACTTTATAAACATCTGCACAAACTTAAACAGTTGTGCATTGCTCGTCGTACCTTTGAAGTCAACATAGATTTGTGGTATTAGCCTAAACATTTTCAAAATTTCTTGAACTGACTTGATCAGCTTCCGAGACTTAAAATACATTTGTCCTGATAAACAAACGAACTACTTTGCAGTCTTAATGCGATGTTGTAGTTTTAGTGATTTAATTTACCCCAACTCTCAATTTCGAATGCAAACTTTGTATAGTTGGGTGACATGTCGTCTGGACAAAGAAAATTACCTGAATCTTCAATTGGGTACGCAAAATGGATGAGAACACCAAATTCAACTTTCTTATCATATCCAGGAACACTGAGCAACGTCCTTCCATTGACTTCTGTCTTGTCAACCTGAAACAACAATTGCATCAACTGAACGCTAAATCAACCACGTGACACACATATTCTTGCATTGGACAACATTGGATCGCCTTACGATATTTTGTGCCTTGTAATAACAGCCAATTCAATTCTGGAGATCTTCCCCCAATTGATACATAAAAAGAAATAACGGTTGGGCCAAAAACAATCAAGCCCCAAAATAACAAATTCTGAAAAGCTTTCTGAATGCTAGATTCTAATGACAATAATACGGCACTAAAGTGCAACATAAAATAGACCAACCAAGCTGATGGTTCGAGTCCCCACCCTTGCAAATATGCTAGCTAGAGTGAGGAAAGTAGGCCATTCCCTGTAGTATTATTATTATTATCATTATTATCATTATTATTATTATTATTATTATTATTATTATTATTATTATTATTATTATTATTATTATTATTATTATTATTATTATTACTATTATTATTATTATTATTATTATTATTATTATTATTGTTATTATTATTACTATTATTATTATTATCATAGCTATTAGCCTTACGGCCAGAAAAAGACTTATGTCTGTCAAATCCCACACATACGTCTAAAGAGCTGCCAAGCTTTGCCAGCTCTATGTATTAACGTCCACTTAACTCAAACTAAAATACAAATGAACAGTAGTTCTCTATTCTGGCTGGATAATTCCAGATATAACTTTTCGTAGAATCGTCTCGCTTTCAAATAGTACTGTTCTGATCATTTCGCTAGCAACAAAGTTCACTTTTTCCTCATCTTCGATCACCTTCTTTATCTGTCTGATCACCTCTTTACCACCTCTAGCCGTACAGCCTATTATCAATGGGACAATAGTCACATTATAGCCAGGACTTTTTTCCCTTGTTTCGAAAGCCAATTGTTCATACTTTCGGAGTTTCTCTGTGAACTTCACCCCAACATTCTCATCCATAGGACATGCCATGTCGACGATCCAAATACATTTACGTTCTGCATCTTCAAGGACTAAGTCTGGTCTTCTTGCCGTTGTTTCACGTCTCATTTTGAATTCAAAATCCCATATCAGCTTTTTTCCTCCTTCTTCAAGAACCGTTCCAATTGTCCATGATATCTTGTACCATTTCTCTTCTTCTTTCAAGATCTTCTCCTTCTTCGCCCACTCCACAGCCAATATCATTAATGCATCGTTATGTCGCCATAGGTATTCCTTCGCCGCTAACACTGTGCACCCTGCAAGCAGATGATTGACAGTCTCATCATACTTTCCACACAACCTACATTTAGCTGATTCTACTTGCAGCCCTCTCGCTTTCTTTGACGCCCGCGTCTCCACCATCTGTTCTTGCATACTTATGATCGCGGCTGTTTTACATGGATCAATGTTGCGGTTTAACCAAATATGACTTTCTGCTTCCAATGTCTTCCAGATCTGTCCTTGCTGTCTTTTGCTTTTCAGACTTTCACATCTCACTGCTTCTTTTTTATTTTTCCACGTGTCTTTTAACTTTGACCATACCTTTTTCGCATCTCCTTCGATTTCTTCTTCATTTAGCTTCACCGATTTCTTTCCTAATTCTACTTTTATCCCTAGCTTATTATTATTATTATTATTATCATTATTATTATTATTATTATTATTATCATTATTATTATTATTATTATTATTATTATTATTATTATTATTATTATGCTGCTTTTACACGGTATTGATCTAACAACCGGTCAATTGTCTGAATTATGTGTCTCATCGAACCACTCCCCGTGGTCTAGGATGGGAAGCAATTCTGTCCTTCTTCTTATTATTGTCCTTCTGTGCAGTACTCCTTTGTTCTTTACTTTGTATCGAGGACCTTCCGGATAATGCGCGCTGTTCCAAGAAGACATGTTTTTTGAAGAGCGTCAACCCCCAGGTGCAGGCCTACCTTGTCAAGGTTTTTTCTTAAATTATTTGTCACAGTTCCCAAAGCCCCTATGACAATTGGTAAGATCATGACTTTATCTACTTCTTTGTTCCAACATTTCAAAATTTCGTTTTTCAAGTCGTTGTAGTATTCTATCTTTTCTTGCTCTTTTTTCTTGATTCTGGTGTCAAACGGGCATGCAACATCAATTACGAGGCACAACTTCTGTTTCTTATCTAGGACCACAATATCTGGCTTGTTATGCTCTATTCTCTTTTCAGTTTGTATAGAAAAATCCCATAACAGCTTAACTTTATCGTTTTCAAGAACTTTCATCTTTGTTTCCACAAAATGCTCATAGTATTTCTCCGTGCATGCAAAACCAAATTTCTTGCAATAGTTCCAATGGATTATTGCGGCAATCTTATCATGTCTGCACTTCTTGTAATCATTTTGAGCTAACTTTGAGCATTCAGATACAATATGTGCTACAGTCTCGTCTCGTTCATCGCACATTCTGCATTTGGCTGAACAATCTTGTTTATCTATCATTTTCTTGATCCAGTTTACCCGTAATGCCTGCTCCTGTGCTGCTAGTATAAATCCTTCTGTCTCTTTCTTTAATACCCCTTTCTGTAACCACAGCCAGCTATCCTTGTCGTCCCTAACCTCTTTTGTTTCTTTGAAAAACACTGAATGGAGCTTCTTTTCTTCAAAGTTTGCTTTCCGTTTCTTCATGATTTCCTGTTTTTTCCTTTTTGGTTCTACTGACTCTGTAAATAACCCATCCCTCACCACCTCCTTAAGTAACACTTCTTCTGTATGTTCCAGGTAATAGCCAAGACTTGTTTTCTCTAACTCTACAACCTCTTCAACACTCTTAAGTCCCCGCCCTCCTTCAGTCCTTTTCCAGTACAAACGGTCCACATCCGATTGGGGGTGCATGCTTCTGTGCATTGTAAACAACTTTCTGGTCTTTCTGTCTATATCCTTCAGTTCATCTTTTCTCCAATCAATGATTCCAGCCCCATATCGTATTAGTGATACTGCCCTTGAATTGATCGCTTGTATTATATTTCCTGCATTCAGTTTGGATCTCAAGATCTTCTTAACTCTACGGAAGTATTCTTGCCTGAGTATGTCCTTCATTTCTATGCTTTTGATTTTATCATTCTCCAATACTCCAAGGTACTTATAGGCTTCTTCATCTTGCAAGGAGTTTATTTTCTGGCCTTCAGGTAGATCTAATCCATCACTTTCAATCAGTTTTCCTCTCTTCATCTCCACCATAGCACATTTCTCGATACCGAATGTCATCCCGATGTCACTACTAAATATTCGCACTGTTTGCACCAAAGAATCCAGTTGATTCTTGTCTTTTCCATATAGCTTTAAATCGTCCATGAAAAGGAGGTGATTCAATTTAGCCCTATCCTTTCCTAATGAATATCCTTCTTTAGCTTTATTTAGTATAATAGACAATGGGATCAATGCTAACACAAATAAGATAGGCGATAGACTGTCCCCTTGAAAGATCCCTCTTTTTATCTGCACATCTGCTAATCTTTCTCCTCCTGATGTTAACTCTACTCTCCACTGCGGCATTGCATATTCTAACAGTTTTCTAACTTTTCCTGAGATTTTGAAATATTTAAGACAACGCTTGATCCACGAGTGCGGAACTAGGTCATATGCCTTTTTATAATCGACCCAGGCGATGCACAAATTTGTCATTCTTCTTTTGCAGTTCCTCAACACCATCTTATCGATCATCAACTGATCTTTCGTTCCCCGACTATTTCTGCGGCAACCTTTCTGTTCATCAGGCAATAACTGTTTTTCTTGTAGATGTTGGTATATCTCTTCGGCAATTATTATTATCATTAATATTATTATTATTATTATTATTTTTTTTTATTTTTTTATATTTTATTTTTTATTTTTTATTTTTTCTTATCTTTTAACTGAAGAAGATTTTTATCGAAACGTATTCAAATAAACAGTGGTGTTTTTATATTATTATTATTATTATTATTATTATTATTATTATTATCATTTTATTTAAAGTTGGCAACTTACATAGCTGAATATAAAAAACGCTAATTCAAGCCAACAAATTAATTACAATGATACAGAAAAATATATACAGGTAAATAGTCAATAAAATTACAAAATTAATAAAATCTATATATATAAGATCTACAAATAAGATGTATAAAACTATAAAAAACCGAGCCGAGGTATGAATTGCTTGCAAAGTCTGCAGTCACAATCAACATTTTTCCAAAATTTTATCTTATATTTGAATTGTTGTACAGAATTTGCATCTTTGATTTCCTGTGGAAGGGACTGCCAAATACGCTGTAGGTCCAGGTTAAAAGAATCACGAGGTTTGGTCACATCGAAAGGATGAACAAAGACACTGCTTCAATAACCTTCGCTTCTCAATGCTCCTAAAACAACCTTCGGCTGTTAGGTAGAAAGAAAAACTATTTACCTCGATATCAGATATAGCAGAATTGAGAGCACATGACCAATTGACAAGTCTGTTGGCACGGTAAATAAGACCCTCTTCATGTAGCCTCACAAATGTCTCTTTAACTGCTCTTGATAGTTTCTATAAATAATGAAGTCTGATATAATCAAACATACTATGTACTTGTACTACCTTAATAGCGCTAACAGAACACCTTCCATTGAAATACAAGAAATATATGGTGACCTAGAAAGGCAAGTCATCGCAAAACCGGAACCTGAATCAAAGGGCGTCTGCAAAGTCTTCTGACAACGGTAGACTCCGCAGAGAAAAATCTAAATTACCAAAAGAATTCCCATTCTGAAAACGGTAGAGTTGGCAGACTTCACAGAGAAAATGCCAAAAGAATACACATTCTGAAAACGGTGGAGTTGGCAGACTTCGCAGAGAAAAATCCCAAAAGAATGAGAAGTCTGAAAGTTTGAGAGTTCGAATGCTGTGTTCTACTGAGCGAATTGAAGCCATTGTAATGCATTGTACTTTTGTTTTGCAAATCCCAAGAGAAAAGAATTCATAATTCATGGTATTTTCAAATGTTTTGTAAACTTTTTCATTCACGAAACAAGGCTCGTTGCAATTTCTTGTAAGTCTGCCATCTTCAGGAGCAGAGGGTTTCCGAGGCCTCGGAAGTCTACCGTTTTCAGAAGATGCCCAAAAGAATACGCCTAAAGATATACCTAATTACGAAAAACGGGAAAATTGATCAATTAGACCTTAAAAATGGCTCACGGTATAACTCTGCAAACAAGAACCTAATCTTTTATGTCATGCATGTACTACATCATCCAACTCTTCAAAAATGAAGCGAAGGTAAGATATACCTAATTCATGGTATTTTCAAATGTTTTGTAAACTTTTTCATTCACGAAACAAGGCTCGTTGCAATTTCTTGTAAGTCTGCCATCTTCAGGAGCAGAGGGTTTCCGAGGCCTCGGAAGTCTACCGTTTTCAGAAGATGCCCAAAAGAATACGCCTAAAGATATACCTAATTACGAAAAACGGGAAAATTGATCAATTAGACCTTAAAAATGGCTCACGGTATAACTCTGCAAACAAGAACCTAATCTTTTATGTCATGCATGTACTACAGCATCCAACTCTTCAAAAATGAAGCGAAGGTAAAGGTGAAGTTGCGGTTTTTAGCGCCAAGCGCTGGGTTCGCAGAAGTAGAATAGGCCTAATCGAGTCCGCGACCCCTTGTCATGACGCTGAAGTGATGGGGCTCTACCAGGAATCGAGCCCGGTCCATCTGACTGTTCTGGCTGCAATGTCAGAGGATTACACCACTGCGCCACAACACCTTCAGCATAGGTATCGAAACTTCGCAAAACTTTGAAGCTAGTCGTGTAAAATCTTATTGCCCTATTCTTTCAAATGAATTGCTTGACGGAAACTGTAGGTAACTTCCCATCAGCCTCGAGAAAACAATTAGGATATCGCCAATATTTTCAGAATCACAGCATTCTCAACATTTCTCCTGGTTTTGAAGTTGTGAAGTCGTCAAATTGCTAAATCGTAAACCATAACAGCTACAGACTTTTGCTAGCTACCATTTTGTAAACCTTCAAAGATTGAGTATTTCATGCATTTTCCTCGATCACTTTAGAATTTATGGTACTTTTTGATGTAAGTCAAGGTTCAGATACCTGCTGTAACTCCAACATGCTGTAAATGCAAAAATAATCGTGATATCACAAAATGCTCTCTCTGGGAATATTTCAAATCATTTAAAGTTCCCGTCCAACAATTTAGTTGAAAGAATGGGGCAATAACAAGTAATTACACAAGTAATTGCACAAGTAATTCAAAAAGTTTGCAATGAGCCTATGCTCACAAGTAATAAGTGCGCTTTTGAACTGATATAGTAACATTACCTCATCCATTGTGAAGCAAGCTCTGTCCCAATCAACAGATACTCCCATGCGTCTAAATTGGTCATAGATTTTATCTCCTTTCCTGAAAAGTAAAAAAATTCGTAAGACATCATGCTACTTGTTAACCTAAAATACACAGAGGAGACCAAAAGCAATTGCAGCAATTTTTAAAAATCGGCCAAGCATGGAAATCAAAACAAATTGCTTGCTTGAACGTGAATATGGTATTTGCGTGCATTACGATGAAGTGCATCGTTGTTTGAATAATGGGCAAAAAATTCATAAGTAGTTGCACTAACTTATAAATTGTCGGTCGAATTTTATGGTTGGGGCAACTGTAACATAACTTTAAAATATGGCCGAACACAGGAAAATGTCAGTGGGGGGGGGGGGGGGTAATTTATCCAAGAAATTGTGAATAAAGCGTGCAAACTGAAATGAGAAGGAAGTCTGGGGGCCTGCTCTTTGGAATTATTTTACCACGCCACAGTGGTCTAGAATGCAAAATTAGGGGGAAAAGGCAAAATATCACAAAAATGAATTTAATCAAGAAAATCATAATGATTCATAGTCCTAAAGAGGATTACGGATCAAAGCAAAACAAAAAATGGACTTTAGCGATTTCCGACAATGATGCAAATTCATTTGTTGATATCTATTCCCAAGATTGTCCCACTTTAATTCTGTTTGTCTAAACTGATAGAGCTACATGTCAGCTTATATACCGGGTGTCCCAAAATGATGTATTCTTGTTTGATTGCTTGTATGTCCATAACCAATGAATGGATTTTCAAAAACTTTGTTCTATTTGATTGCCTAATCGCTAAATTGGATGTTAAGATGTTGGTTGTGGTTTTACCAGTATTTGAAAATCGGTTCATCGGTTATGGACATACAAGCAATCAAACAATAATACATCATTTTGGGACACCCGGTAGTAATTGAATAATGCTGCTATTGGTATGCAAATCTTTTTCTTACTGCTTTTCTTAAATACACTTATTTTCCGGAATGAACATTAAAGCGCATAATTCTAATTTTGAAATTGAAAATACAAAATCAAAAATTAAGGCTGAAGATGTCTATCGAACCTAAATTGTCGTATTTTGATTGGAATGGTATCAAGCGCTGTAACTCCTGTCTGTATACCGGGTTCGCCAAAATAATCAATGCACTTTTGGCAGGACATCAATTAATCAAAATGATCAAAAGGAGCCATTGCATTGTGAAACCTAGCAATCCAAAAGCTTAAACGATAAAAGGCATCTGCGGAGGAGACAGTGAATTCAATTTTACGTTTAGTCATATCGAAACACTTGTCGAGAAGGGTAAAACCATTCAGTATTGTATATCTTATGTATATCTTGTGCCTGGGTTGCAGGATTTGCGTTTGCCTAAAGGAGCACAACAACATAATGAGACCCAAATAAAAAAAGGTAGCAGTGGACAACTTTGAATTAACATCATTTTGTGCTCTGCAAGATCCTAAATGATTGCTTTGGAAGACTATCTTCTGAAATGCGCTTTGTAGGTAGGTAGCTAGGCTTGGTAGACACATTTGGCCTTGTTTTTCAACTTGTACTGTCAATTTCAATGATGTACAAATGCTTAAATGGAATGGCTCCTATATATTTATCTGATAAATTTCAAATATAATAGAGATATTCACAGTCATTATACAAGACAAGAGAGTAATTTGCATGTGCCAATATCAACTTCATCTAGCCACCACAGAACTTTCTACTACAGGAGCCTTCAAGATTTCAATGCACTACCAACAACTTTGAAAAACAATCTCCAAGCTTTGGAAAATTTTAGTCTTCACTTAAAACTCATTTTTAGCTACTTAATTTTGTATAAGAATAGAAACTTTAGACTCTTATTTCATCAACAAATGTAAATATCTTATGTAGATTTCGCTTATCAAATTTTATATTTAATTTATGCACTGTGAAAAACCTTGTATTAGGATCAGTTTAATATACATAAATACATACATACAATTTCAAAATTTAGAAAAAAGACAAACTCAAACAGCTTCTAACATGGTTGTAAATGCATGACCTAGCCCGGATGTGCCAGGCCTTCCCTAAATGCTCGTTCTTTCTGGTTATTCGTTCGAGGAACAAACCTCTTTTAAAGCTCTTTGTTCTTCATCAGAACCACTAAGCTTCCGTAAAAATCTTCAACTCTATTCAATTCGACATAGACATAACGAATCAAAGTTTAAACGCAGCGTACATATCAGCTCAATCTATTTCCTGTTCCGTAGAATCTTTCCTTTCTCTTGCTGATATCTCCGACTACTGCCTTATTGGTCTCTCTACAGCATCACGTCTTAAATAATAGCGTTATGGGGTAAGCATTCAACGAAACAAATCAGATTGATTTGACAACAGTACAATGGAAACCAAGAATAAGGCCATTGAAGTCGATAAATGCAAATAAAAGCCAAGTAAAGACTCACTCATTTCTCCATTTCCAAACTTCATCCACAAACTTCTCTCTTCCAATGTCATGCCTAGAGATACCTTGTTCCCGTTTCAATTTTCGTTCTACTACAACCTAAAAGTCACGAAAATAATACATTAATTCAAAAAGGTAGAACGCTCTTAATGTCCTTGTTGAATTTCTAATCGTTATTTTAATTTACGATATATGTTCCAAAGATTTGTTTTGATAATTGTCTCATGTGATTGACTGAAGTAGGTAAATTATTGCAAGAAAATATCATCCAGTGGGTGCAAATGCTTGTTTCCGTCGAACGGGGTCACTTTGATCGAGAGGGTGACTTTTATCATTCAGTCCTTTATAACTTTAATATCTTCATAGCCAAACCAGCCGCTACTTGTGGGGCATTGACCAAAGGAGGTCAAAATCAGTATGATAAAAGTTCAACTCATTGCACACCAGCATCAAAGGACAAAATTCGAATCAAAGATTTAAAAATATACCCCTTTCTAACAAAGGTGCTAAATAAACGTGAAGCCCTCCTAAATTTTTTCCTCTGGAAAAATAAAACTTTTCCTAGTTGATGCAATAGGCAACCGACTTGCATGTTGCAACAGAAAGAATAGTTTATTTTTACCTGCGTGGCAATTCCTGCGTGGTCACAACCTGGATTCCATAGTGTTGTCTTCCCATGCATCCGGTGCCTGATAATGAAAGAATTCACTTCCTTATTGCCCGGTCATTAATTCTTCCCAGGGAAGGGGTGGAAAATCACTGGGAGGTGGTTCAAAATATTTACCTACTCAAAAAGAGGGGTGACGAAAACTCAAGCACATCTTATAGAGAGGGTATGAAAACAGCTTTCTAAGAAATTGGTTGGTTAAGAATTACAACACAGTTCTTCAGTATTTGAATAAAATCCAGTTCATTTCTAACACCACTAAATGCAACAATCTGCTTAACTCAATCAGCTCTGTGCTCTTTTCTAACCTAAAGTGACAATGTAAATCTTCATGCAATTGAAATCATGACAGTATTGTGATACTTTTACCCTTTATAGGGCGATTGCTTAGACTGAAAATATTTTCTATGACGTTGGAGGGGAGACCAATATTTTTTAGGTAAAAGCGAGAGGGGGAACCAGAATTCCGTCAAATATTTGAAAATGTTTTCCAACCCTTCTACAGCAAAATTAAAGACCCGTCCCTTATCAAAATAGTCACTCCATACCATACATTTAAGCAAGATTCTCTTTATATCATCTGAACAAGAAAAAATGTTCCAAGTCCAATTTCAAAGTCCAAAGTTCATTCCACTCATCGATAGAAACAATTTTGTCTATTGAACACAACATTTTCAGATCAAAAATGCGTCTCGACTACAAAGGATTTTCCAAGCCAAGTGAAATAAAAAATTTCAGTTTTTTTAATTGCCCTTAGACCGCCATTAATCTTTCCTTTCACTTTCCTGAATTGGTGATCCCAGTTTAGCCCTTCATCCACCATAACCCCTGGTGATTTTGTCTTCGCGACACGTTTTATTTCTGAATCATTAAGGTTCAGTGGTTCCAAGGATTCAATTTTGTTTATCCTCCGTGGATGGCCAATAATTATGCATTCGGTTTTTTTTAGGGTTGGCACTTGGCTTATTTACTCGCATCCATCCCGATATGTTTCTTAATTCTTCGTCGGCATTTGTAATTAGATCATCAACGTTACTTGATGCTAATGTAACATACATGCTAGCCCCAGAAAACTCTAAATATTTTCAAAGTCATTTAGGTAGATGATAAATAAACAAAAGATTTTTGTAATCGTATCTTTAAGAACATTCTTTTGAGCCAGAGGTTTATAAGCCAGCCATGGCAAATCTTGCTCAAAAACGTTTTTTTACGACTTTGCATTGACTTTGGATTGGCACAGTATATGATCACCAAATTCCTTGGAAGAATCAATAATTTCAAGAAACCGAAAGGACAAAAATATAACTCCGATTAAACTTCTGTGCAATTTCACAGCATGCTTCAAACCAGTAGTGATAACCTGTCAGAATTTTGCTAACTGAAAGCTGTTGATAGGATAATAACAAATATCCCCAAGTTTAGCTTGATCGTTGATGCGATACTGCAAAAGAAAAATTCAACATCAACTGAGGTTTCGGATTTTACATCAGGCTACATGACTCGCCTGGTACAACGAAAAATAGATGATCAGTATATTTTCATTTAAAAAAATAGATGTTCAGTTCATTTCACTTTAAGATAATAAGTTTGGTTTGATTTTAAAATAATAGATGCTAGAGAGGACCCAGGGGAAGATTAGTTGTTAGGCAAACCTGGTTTATCCTCTGTACATAAAGTTTATATATATATATATCTATGTATCTACTCAGTTCACTTTCATTTTAAAATAATGGATGTTCAGTTTAGTTTCATTTTAAAATAATGGATGTTCAGTTTAGTTTCATTTTGAAATAATAGATGTTCAGTTCATTTCACTTTAAGATAATAAGTTTGGTTTTATTTTAAAATAATAGATGCTAGAGAGGACCCAGGGGAAGCTTGGTTTACCGGTAAACCTGGTTTATCCTCTGTACATAAAGTTTATATATATATATATATATATATATATATGTAGTCAAGAAAAACACATTCTAGTAAACGTTTCGGCGTAAGCCTTCATCAGTAATAGCTTTCCAAATTAGATGGAGCATACATATAAACCTTGAAATAACAATACAATATAAAAAACAATAGCCTGAGCGGGATCCTGATTTTTACAATAAGTCATAAAAGGTGCAAATGGGGGTGTAGCCAAAGGCGGCAATGGGAAGATCAAAGAAAGCGCAGAGTAAAGAGCTGCTAAAGTCGGCGGCGGTGTCCGTCTCGCGGAAGCTAGAAAGAAAAAAACGTGTGAACTAACAAAACAAGCAATAGAAAGATCCAAGAGCGGATTGGCAGAAAAAAGATCCCTAAAAAAACAGCGTGTGTCCCTAATGAAAAGCAGAGCGCAAAAATCAAAACAACCAAACAACCAAAATGTAAACAAAAATCAAATCTATGTATCAACCTGCCTAGTGTTTAATCCCTTAGGGGCAAAGCAATCCAGCCGATATTGCCAGAAGCTTTCCCGCATCCTATTTCCCCCCGTTAGCCTATCGATTATCTTAATACTAATATCCTTCAGAAACCCGTGGTGGCCTTCTCCAGTAAAATGCCTGAAGAATTCCGCCTGGGGTACTGAGGCCCCCGAATTAAACTTATGACTGCACGCCTTGTAATTGTTAAACCTAAGCCTAAAAGGCGTGCAGGTGCTACCAACATATTGTACACCACAAACAGTACATTCCAACAAATACACAACATTTGACGAGTCACAATTAAACGAATAGTTTATCCTATATTCCCGGCTATCTATGTTTGAATGAAAATGTCCACTATTACTCATGACATTACACACTTGACAACGAGATTTACCACAACGAGAACATCCCTTCTTATCAGTCCCCCCATTTCCCTCACTACTGAGCCTAGCCCTAACAAGTATATCCTTAAGGTTCTTACATCTCCTAAATGCTATTAAAGGTGGCTCAGGAAACACCGCCCTATGCTCCTCCGAGTTTGTGAGCATAGAATGGAGTCTCCTGGCAACCTTCCCCAAACTATTGAGTGCTGGATGGTATGTGGCAACAAGTGGAACCCTTTCCCCCCTCCCTTGGTTATTGGTCCTATTTCCCGCATTTGCTAGAAGAGTTGTCCTATCCAACCTACGTACCCTATCTATTTGTTCGTTAACTAAAGTCTCTTCGTAGCCCCTTACCTTAAGCCATCCAGCTAACTCGCCTACCCTCTCCTGAAATTGGCGATCTTCCGAGCATATCCTACGAAACCTAAGAGCCTGACCATAGGGGATCGCCTTCTTCGTGTGCCAGGGGTGACAAGACTTCTTATGCAAGTACTGATGTGTGTCAGTTGGCTTGCAAAACAAGTCTGTCGAAAGGACTCCCCCCGCCCCCACGCTAACCTGAACATCTAAAAAACTAATACTATCCCGTGATTGCTCGCTAGTAAACTTAATGGTTTCGTGGCTACTGTTGAGATGATTGATGAAAGACTTCAGCTTTTCCTCCCCGTGCATCCAGATAAAGAAAACATCATCGATGAATCTCATCCAGATGAGCGGCTTGTCAGGTGAAGCCTCCAACAACCCCTCTTCCAACCGGGTCATGAAGAGATTGGCATAGGCCGGAGCGAACTTCGTGCCTATAGCCGTGCCCAATTTCTGCCTATAAATCCTATCATTAAATTCAAAATAATTATTCTCCAAGACCAAGGACGCCAACCCCACTAGGGTATCAGTAGCCACGCCCGGGTTTTCCCTTCTATCCAGCGCCTCCCTGATGGCCTCTAAGCCCTCCCCGTGTGGAATGCTTGGATAGAGTCCCACAACATCAACTGTACACAACAAAGCCCCCTCTGGTATCCTACCTAGCTTACTTAGCCTAGACAGAAAGTGGTTAGTGTCCTTAACATATGACCTACTTTGGCTAACCAACGGGTTAAGGTGGTGGTCTAGATATTCTGAAATATGTTCTGTTATAGTACCACAATTGGAAATGACTGGTCGCCCCTTAACACTACTAAGACCCTTGTGGATCTTAGGCAATAAATAAAATCTACCTAACCTAGAATCTTTAATTTCCAAATACTCAGTCACTTCCTCTAGACCGGGGTCCCCCTCCCTCAGTTCTTTCAACCTAGAATTAATGGTCTTACCCAAATCTACCGTGGGGTCCACCTCTATTTCTTCATAAACCTGCCTATCGTCTAATTGTCGGTTAGCCTCACTAATGTAATCCTCCCGATCCCAAACTACAACTGCTGATCCCTTATCTGCTTCCTTGATAACTATGTTCCTATCACATTTAAGCTGTTTAAAAGAAAGTTGTTCAGAAGAAGAAAGATTACTAAAATTCTTACCCTCCGGCGAGACAGACATTACCTCCTTCTCCAACAGCGAAAAATAGTTCTCCAGAAGTGGGTCATCCTTGGGGGGCTGCCAAGTGGACTTAACTCTAAATTTATTTTGATCATTGTCCGGTGTAAAATTGTCCTCGTTGTTTCTAAAATGCCACCTCAGCCTCATTCTTCGTTTGTAAGCATCAAGGTCTTCTTTTAGCTTTGCTTTATCGATGTCAGTGGGAGTGGGGGAAAACTTCAGGCCTTTCGAAAGAAGACTCACGTCTTCCTCCGAAAGTTCCCTCCGTGATAGATTCACCACACTCCCACTGACAAATCGTCCCTTTAATCTACCATCTGCCGTTACTTTGACTTCCTCATCTGGTTCCTCCCTGGTTGTGGTCTGTATCGTCGTCGGATTCTCTTGATGTTGCTCTGCAGGTCGTAGGTCGCTGCTGTCAAATATTTCGTCATGATGGTGGTTGGTTCCTCCTAGGTCTTGTAGCCTTTCTGTGGAGATCTTAATTCCTGAGTCTGTGCATAATTTCAGCGCCTTTTTTACCCGCTTCCTTTGCAAGGTCTCCTTGGACGTCTTCACCTGTTCTCTTATATGGTCTAACTCCTCCCTTGTCAGTTCTTGTCGTGATCTGCGTAAATTTGCATACGCTCTGTTACGCGTCCCTTCCAATTGGTCTCGGTACTGGATTAGAAGAAGAGTGAGCAGCTGATCCTGGGCAGTAGCAAGAATGTTCTTCCATGTTCCTTCAAAGTCATTCGATGGCTTTCCCAGTAACGACGGTGTTTTCTTCAGGCGAAGTCCGATTGGTATCACATTGACAGTCTTGCAGAATTCCAAGAAGCATCGATGGTGTTCAAGTTTAATTAAATCATTAAAAGTATTCAAAATAAATAATGTCCGCTCCATCTAATTATCCTTTTCTCCTATTCCAAGCAATTAATAAATATATTCTCATAAGCTCATTCGCAATATGTAATAAAAAACCAAACCATTAAGTTTACTAGCGAGCAATCACGGGATAGTATTAGTTTTTTAGATGTTCAGGTTAGCGTGGGGGCGGGGGGAGTCCTTTCGACAGACTTGTTTTGCAAGCCAACTGACACACATCAGTACTTGCATAAGAAGTCTTGTCACCCCTGGCACACGAAGAAGGCGATCCCCTATGGTCAGGCTCTTAGGTTTCGTAGGATATGCTCGGAAGATCGCCAATTTCAGGAGAGGGTAGGCGAGTTAGCTGGATGGCTTAAGGTAAGGGGCTACGAAGAGACTTTAGTTAACGAACAAATAGATAGGGTACGTAGGTTGGATAGGACAACTCTTCTAGCAAATGCGGGAAATAGGACCAATAACCAAGGGAGGGGGGAAAGGGTTCCACTTGTTGCCACATACCATCCAGCACTCAATAGTTTGGGGAAGGTTGCCAGGAGACTCCATTCTATGCTCACAAACTCGGAGGAGCATAGGGCGGTGTTTCCTGAGCCACCTTTAATAGCATTTAGGAGATGTAAGAACCTTAAGGATATACTTGTTAGGGCTAGGCTCAGTAGTGAGGGAAATGGGGGGACTGATAAGAAGGGATGTTCTCGTTGTGGTAAATCTCGTTGTCAAGTGTGTAATGTCATGAGTAATAGTGGACATTTTCATTCAAACATAGATAGCCGGGAATATAGGATAAACTATTCGTTTAATTGTGACTCGTCAAATGTTGTGTATTTGTTGGAATGTACTGTTTGTGGTGTACAATATGTTGGTAGCACCTGCACGCCTTTTAGGCTTAGGTTTAACAATTACAAGGCGTGCAGTCATAAGTTTAATTCGGGGGCCTCAGTACCCCAGGCGGAATTCTTCAGGCATTTTACTGGAGAAGGCCACCACGGGTTTCTGAAGGATATTAGTATTAAGATAATCGATAGGCTAACGGGGGGAAATAGGATGCGGGAAAGCTTCTGGCAATATCGGCTGGATTGCTTTGCCCCTAAGGGATTAAACACTAGGCAGGTTGATACATAGATTTGATTTTTGTTTACATTTTGGTTGTTTGGTTGTTTTGATTTTTGCGCTCTGCTTTTCATTAGGGACACACGCTGTTTTTTTAGGGATCTTTTTTCTGCCAATCCGCTCTTGGATCTTTCTATTGCTTGTTTTGTTAGTTCACACGTTTTTTTCTTTCTAGCTTCCGCGAGACGGACACCGCCGCCGACTTTAGCAGCTCTTTACTCTGCGCTTTCTTTGATCTTCCCATTGCCGCCTTTGGCTACACCCCCATTTGCACCTTTTATGACTTATTGTAATAATCAGGATCCCGCTCAGGCTATTGTTTTTTATATTGTATTGTTATTTCAAGGTTTATATGTATGCTCCATCTAATTTGGAAAGCTATTACTGATGAAGGCTTACGCCGAAACGTTTACTCGAATGTGTTTTTCTTGACTACATATATCTTTTTTATTACATATTGCGAATGAGCTTATGAGAATATATATATATATATATTTATCATGAGTGGGCTACCACAATTCGAGAATTAAAATGTGCCCCTGCCTGGGATCGAACCCGGGGTCTTCGTGTCAAAAGTTTCTCCAACATTCCACTGCGCCACTCAAGCGCAATGAAATATTGGAGAAATCTGAAGTCATTCAGATCCCTGGGTCTTACACCACGACAGAAGCCATTTTTTTTTTTTTTTCGTGTTTCGGCATTAAGCCTTCATCAGAGCCATGCATACGTATATATAATCATTCGGCATCAGCTGACACGGTGAAATATATTTATCATGAGTGGGCTACCACAATTCGAGAATTAAAATGTGCCCCTGCCTGGGATCGAACCCGGGGTCTTCGTGTCAAAAGTTTCTCCAACATTCCACTGCGCCACTCAAGCGCAATGAAATATTGGAGAAATCTGAAGTCATTCAGATCCCTGGGTCTTACACCACGACAGAAGCCATTTGTTTTTTTTTTTTTCGTGTTTCGGCATTAAGCCTTCATCAGAGCCATGCATACGTATATATAATCATTCGGCATCAGCTGACACGGTGAAATATATTTATCATGAGTGGGCTACCACAATTCGAGAATTAAAATGTGCCCCTGCCTGGGATCGAACCCGGGGTCTTCGTGTCAAAAGTTTCTCGCCTTCATCAGAGCCATGCATACGTATATATAATCATTCGGCATCAGCTGACACGGTGAAATATATTTTTCATGAGTGGGCTACCACAATTCGAGAATTAAAATGTGCCCCTGCCTGGGATCGAACCCGGGGTCTTCGTGTCAAAAGTTTCTCCAACATTCCACTGCGCCACTCAAGCGCAATGAAATGTTGGAGAAATCTGAAGTCATTCAGATTCCCGGGTCTTACACCACGACAGAAGCCATTTTTTTGTTTTTTCGTGTTTCGGCATTAAGCCTTCATCAGAGCCATGCATACGTATATATAATCATTCGGCATCAGCTGACACGGTGAAATATATTTTTCATGAGTGGGCTACCACAATTCGAGAATTAAAATGTGCCCCTGCCTGGGATCGAACCCGGGGTCTTCGTGTCAAAAGTTTCTCCAACATTCCACTGCGCCACTCAAGCGCAATGAAATGTTGGAGAAATCTGAAGTCATTCAGATTCCCGGGTCTTACACCACGACAGAAGCCATTTTTTTGTTTTTTCGTGTTTCGGCATTAAGCCTTCATCAGAGCCATGCATACGTATATATAATCATTCGGCATCAGCTTCCCGGGAATCTGAATGACTTCAGATTTCTCCAACATTTCATTGCGCTTGAGTGGCGCAGTGGAATGTTGGAGAAACTTTTGACACGAAGACCCCGGGTTCGATCCCAGGCAGGGGCACATTTTAATTCTCGAATTGTGGTAGCCCACTCATGAAAAATATATTTCACCGTGTCAGCTGATGCCGAATGATTATATATACGTATGCATGGCTCTGATGAAGGCTTAATGCCGAAACACGAAAAAACAAAAAAATGGCTTCTGTCGTGGTGTAAGACCCGGGAATCTGAATGACTTCAGATTTCTCCAACATTTCATTGCGCTTGAGTGGCGCAGTGGAATGTTGGAGAAACTTTTGACACGAAGACCCCGGGTTCGATCCCAGGCAGGGGCACATTTTAATTCTCGAATTGTGGTAGCCCACTCATGAAAAATATATTTCACCGTGTCAGCTGATGCCGAATGATTATATATATATATATATATATATATATATATATATATATATATATATAGACTCAAGAAAAAACACATTCGTTAAACGTTTCGGCGCAAGCCTTCATCAGTAATGACTTTTCAAAATCAGACAGAGCATACATATACATCTCGAAATTCAAAAACAATATAAAACAATAGCCTGAGCGGGATCCCGCTAAATACAATAAATCGCAAAAGGTGTTAAAATAGGGATGTTACCAGAAGCGGCAAGAGGAAGATCAAAGAAAGCGCAGAGTATAGAGCCGCTAAAGTCGGCGGCAGGGAAAGCTTCTGGCAATATCGGCTGGATTGCTTTGCCCCTAAGGGATTAAACACTAGGCAGGTTGATACATAGATTTGATTTTTATTTACATTTCGGTTGTTTGGTTGTTTTGATGTTTGCGCTCAGCTTTTCGTTAAGGTCACACGCTGTTTTTTAAGGATCTCTTTTCTGCCAATCCGCTTTTGGATCTTTCTATTGCTTGTTTTGTTATTACACACATTTGTTTAGCTCCCGCGAGACAGACCCCTGCCGCCGACTTTAGCGGCTCTATACTCTGCGCTTTCTTTGATCTTCCTCTTGCCGCTTCTGGTAACATCCCTATTTTAACACCTTTTGCGATTTATTGTATTTAGCGGGATCCCGCTCAGGCTATTGTTTTATATTGTTTTTGAATTTCGAGATGTATATGTATGCTCTGTCTGATTTTGAAAAGTCATTACTGATGAAGGCTTGCGCCGAAACGTTTAACGAATGTGTTTTTTCTTGAGTCTATATATCTATTTTATTACATATTGAGTAGGATAAAGTGAACGATGAGAAGAAGAGGGACAACATCCACAGAGAGCAGGCATCGAGTTGATCTTTTTGCGCTTTTTTATTCAGTTATCTGCTAACTAGTTTCGCCCACTAGGGCATCTTCAGAGCAACTGATTTATTAGGAGTATCAACCTCTATTTATAGTATTTTGTATTTCCATATAAGGTTAATTAATTTACTAGTATTATTTTGTCCTTATAAGGTAAAAAGTTCTCGTCATAGTTGTTGTTGTTGTTAGCCTCGTTCTCGTTGTTATCAGTTGAGTCGTTGTTCTTGTAGGGGACGGTTCTCGTTTTATGGTGTTGTAGTTTTGTGCTTTGTCCTTTGACGTCAGATTGTCTTTCATCTCTCGTTTTGCGAGCTTCGCTTTTCCAATTCTTCGGTGCTTCTTGGCAAGTAGCCGATTCCTTGAATCTAAGCCACCCCGGGTGTACCTTTACCCTGTTCGCTCTATTCGGTTCAATTCTTTTCATTGGCGTTGTTCGCAATGCAATGTTTTCGTTTTGATGTGCTGTAGTTATAAAGTTTCTTGTTCTATGACGTCTGTTGTATGTCCTATTGTTGTTGCGTCCTGCATTGCTTGTTGCGTAGACTGATGTTGTTGTTGTTGTTGTTGCTATAGTTGTTTGACGTATGTCGTTTGATTTCACGTCAGATTGACTTCGTTGTTTTCTTGAGTTTTGCAGTGTTGTTGTTGTTGTTGTTGTTGTTGGTGTTGTTGTTGTTGATGTTGTTCTTGTTTCCATTGTTGCTTGACGTGCGTCGTTTGGTTTCACGTCAGATTGTTGAGTTGCTGTCCGCGATCGCGGGTTTATGTCTGTGTTCTTGTCTTCATTTGTTGTTGGTTCCTTGGTCTTTCTCGGCGCTTCCTGCTTCTTGATGACTCTTCGATGGTCTGCGTCCAGACCGCAATATAATATAAAGTGAACGATGAGAAGAAGAGGGACAACATCCACAGAGAGCAGGCATCGAGTTGATCTTTTTGCGCTTTTTTATTCAGTTATCTGCTAACTAGTTTCGCCCACTAGGGCATCTTCAGAGCAACTGATTTATTAGGAGTATCAACCTCTATTTATAGTATTTTGTATTTCCATATAAGGTTAATTAATTTACTAGTATTATTTTGTCCTTATAAGGTAAAAAGTTCTCGTCATAGTTGTTGTTGTTGTTAGCCTCGTTCTCGTTGTTATCAGTTGAGTCGTTGTTCTTGTAGGGGACGGTTCTCGTTTTATGGTGTTGTAGTTTTGTGCTTTGTCCTTTGACGTCAGATTGTCTTTCATCTCTCGTTTTGCGAGCTTCGCTTTTCCAATTCTTCGGTGCTTCTTGGCAAGTAGCCGATTCCTTGAATCTAAGCCACCCCGGGTGTACCTTTACCCTGTTCGCTCTATTCGGTTCAATTCTTTTCGTTGGCGTTGTTCGCAATGCAATGTTTTCGTTTTGATGTGCTGTAGTTATAAAGTTTCTTGTTCTATGACGTCTGTTGTATGTCCTATTGTTGTTGCGTCGTGCATTGCTTGTTGCGTAGACTGATGTTGTTGTTGTTGTTGTTGCTATAGTTGTTTGACGTATGTCGTTTGATTTCACGTCAGATTGACTTCGTTGTTTTCTTGAGTTTTGCAGTGTTGTTGTTGTTGTTGTTGTTGGTGTTGTTGTTGTTGATGTTGTTCTTGTTTCCATTGTTGTCTGACGTGCGTCGTTTGGTTTCACGTCAGATTGTTGAGTTGCTGTCCGCGATCGCGGGTTTATGTCTGTGTTCTTGTCTTCATTTGTTGTTGGTTCCTTGGTCTTTCTCGGCGCTTCCTGCTTCTTGATGACTCTTCGATGGTCTGCGTCCAGACCGCAATATAATATAAAGTGAACGATGAGAAGAAGAGGGACAACATCCACAGAGAGCAGGCATCGAGTTGATCTTTTTGCGCTTTTTTATTCAGTTATCTGCTAACTAGTTTCGCCCACTAGGGCATCTTCAGAGCAACTGATTTATTAGGAGTATCAACCTCTATTTATAGTATTTTGTATTTACAGCAAAGACTGCAACTCAAACAATTGATGCTTCAGAAAGATACTCGCACTGCGAAAGACGCTAAGAAGAAACGAAACGAGAAGAAACGAAGGAACAGGGTAGATGTACACCCGAGGTGGTTTTGAATTCAAGGAATCAGCCACTGGCTACGAAGGACTGCAACCAGTTGGATCGGCGAATCTCGTTCGACGAAAAGCAATCTGACATCAGACGAAAAGAATCAAACAACAACAACAACAACAACAACAACAACAACAACAACAACAAAGAAGCAATCTGACGACAAAGGACAATAAGAACAGCAACAACAACATCATGGAAAGCGACAACAACGGAAAGCAACAAAGAACAACGACAACAACGACAACAGCAAGAAACAACGCAACAAAAGTTAAGAAACAATCTGACGTGAAATGACAAGAACAGCAACAACAACAAGGAGACCCTAGATCGGAGGACAACGAAGAACAAGCAAAAACAACAGCCTCGGAAGGATGAAACTTCAACCGGAAGGACCTTATATGGACAATAGTTAACTTTAATTAAACTCTTCTGCTATAAATACAGGTTGACTTGTTAGATTTATTCAGTTGCTCTGAAGATGCCCTAGTGGGCGAAACTAGTCAGAACTGGAAAAGAAAAAGCGTGAAAGACCACACAGATGCCTGTTTCTTTGAGTAGTTAGGCCCTCTTCTAACCGTACACTATATATAATATTGAGTCTGGACGCAGACGCCGAATGGCCCGCTATAAAGAACAGGAAGCGCTTTGAAGTCAACAACAAAACCAACTTCAACACAAGACACTTACAGCAAAGACTGCAACTCAAACAATTGATGCTTCAGAAAGATACTCGCACTGCGAAAGACGCTAAGAAGAAACGAAACGAG
Organism: Aurelia coerulea; assembly: GCA_039566865.1. NCBI lineage: Eukaryota > Metazoa > Cnidaria > Scyphozoa > Semaeostomeae > Ulmaridae > Aurelia > Aurelia coerulea. Next base: position 10,468,885 of record CM076954.1, read on the forward strand.
AAGAAACGAAGGAACAGGGTAGATGTACACCCGAGGTGGTTTTGAATTCAAGGAATCAGCCACTGGCTACGAAGGACTGCAACCAGTTGGATCGGCGAATCTCGCTCGACGAAAAGCAATCTGACATCAGACGAAAAGAATCAAACAACAACAACAACAACAACAACAACAACAACAACAACAAAGAAGCAATCTGACGACAAAGGACAATAAGAACAGCAACAACAACATCATGGAAAGCGACAACAACGGAAAGCAACAAAGAACAACGACAACAACGACAACAGCAAGAAACAACGCAACAAAAGTTAAGAAACAATCTGACGTGAAATGACAAGAACAGCAACAACAACAAGGAGACCCTAGATCGGAGGACAACGAAGAACAAGCAAAAACAACAGCCTCGGAAGGATGAAACTTCAACCGGAAGGACCTTATATGGACAATAGTTAACTTTAATTAAACTCTTCTGCTATAAATACAGGTTGACTTGTTAGATTTATTCAGTTGCTCTGAAGATGCCCTAGTGGGCGAAACTAGTCAGAACTGGAAAAGAAAAAGCGTGAAAGACCACACAGATGCCTGTTTCTTTGAGTAGTTAGGCCCTCTTCTAACCGTACACTATATATAATATTGAGTCTGGACGCAGACGCCGAATGGCCCGCTATAAAGAACAGGAAGCGCTTTGAAGTCAACAACAAAACCAACTTCAACACAAGACACTTACAGCAAAGACTGCAACTCAAACAATTGATGCTTCAGAAAGATACTCGCACTGCGAAAGACGCTAAGAAGAAACGAAACGAGAAGAAACGAAGGAACAGGGTAGATGTACACCCGAGGTGGTTTTGAATTCAAGGAATCAGCCACTGGCTACGAAGGACTGCAACCAGTTGGATCGACGAATCTCGCTCGACGAAAAGCAATCTGACATCAGACGAAAAGAATCAAACAACAACAACAACAACAACAACAACAACAACAACAACAACAACAAAGAAGCAATCTGACGACAAAGGACAATAAGAACAGCAACAACAACATCATGGAAAGCGACAACAACGGAAAGCAACAAAGAACAACGACAACAACGACAACAGCAAGAAACAACGCAACAAAAGTTAAGAAACAATCTGACGTGAAATGACAAGAACAGCAACAACAACAAGGAGACCCTAGATCGGAGGACAACGAAGAACAAGCAAAAACAACAGCCTCGGAAGGATGAAACTTCAACCGGAAGGACCTTATATGGACAATAGTTAACTTTAATTAAACTCTTCTGCTATAAATACAGGTTGACTTGTTAGATTTATTCAGTTGCTCTGAAGATGCCCTAGTGGGCGAAACTAGTCAGAACTGGAAAAGAAAAAGCGTGAAAGACCACACAGATGCCTGTTTCTTTGAGTAGTTAGGCCCTCTTCTAACCGTACACTATATATATATATATATATATATATATATATATCGAAACTTATAGAAGGCATTAACAAAAACAACACTCGTTTCTTTGGCGACTAGTTTCGTCTGTTCATGCAGACTCTTCAGGCTAAAATGATTAATTTACAGTGGCAACAGAGTTTATGTTTATGGTTCTTATTCATATGGTGTAAGATTTCTAATTATATTTATCTGACGTAAGATTCAATTTCCGTCTGGCTTTAGTTAATTTAGTTAACTTTATAGGCATAGGAATTTTAGTTCTAGGGTTTGCTTTAATGTCCGTTTCCTTAAACCTGGATACTGTGTTATTATCATTTCTGTTACAGTTATAGTTATTGGTAGTAGCTCCAAGGACTTTCTCAAGTCGGTCTATTTCTGCGCCAATTCTTTCAAGTGCAGATTTATCAAAAAATTCGCCATTTTCTTCAGCGTGCATCATTTTTTCAAATTCTTGTATGTATTTGGATTCAAGCTCTCTAATGTTGCTTATGGTATCATTAGGGCAAATATCGTATTTCTTTTCTTTACATGGGTGTTCTGTGACAGCCATCTTTTTTGACGTTGTTTCTGTAACCATGCGGTTCTCTTTATCTAGCTTCTCTATCACTAAATCAGGAGGTATTTTGAATGTACGCATTTTCGACTTCATTTTTGTTTCATTCACTTGCCAAATTTGAATAGATTTAACTTCTTCTTTTTCACATTCTGTTTTCCATTTGTTTTTAATCGACTGCATTTTGAGAGGATACTCACCATACTTCATCTCGATTAGGTTATCAATTTTATCGTCAATTGTCTTGATTCTCTTTTCGTATGTATTTCTTTTTGACTCTGATAATTCCATTTCTTGCTTTAACTTTTGTCTCGCGTGTTTTGTTCGTAGTTGAAACTCTTGTTTCGTTTCTTCTGGATGATGCCTCGGAACTAGGTGCTTTGGTACTTTTATTTCATTTTTATTTTCATTATAACTTTCCTTGTAAATCTCGGTAATTCTCTTGTTCTTAAAAAAGTGGTAATAGGCTAGCTTTCTCTTCTTCTTCATCTTTCGTATGATCTTTGAATAGTCTAATGGTTTCTGTTCTTTGGTCGTAGCTCTTGTTTGGCCACACTGGACGTAATCTTCAAGGATTCTAGACATTTTCACTATGTTTCCTGCCAAATCAATTTCTTCTGTTATGTTGCTTTCTGATAAGACAGTTGCTGTCTCTCTGATTTGTCTTATAACGACGAGAATAAAGGATGCTTGACCTGACTGAAATCTTGTTTCATCTTCTTGGTCTTCAAAACCTTTCTGTTGTTTGCTTTCTGCCATCTCTTATACGTAAGGAGAGGTATATATCGAAACGAAAAAAGTACAATACGCAAGTAAAATATATATCGAAACTTATAGAAGGCATTAACAAAAACAACACTCGTTTCTTTGGCGACTAGTTTCGTCTGTTCATGCAGACTCTTCAGGCTAAAATGATTAATTTACAGTGGCAACAGAGTTTATGTTTATGGTTCTTATTCATATGGTGTAAGATTTCTAATTATATTTATCTGACGTAAGATTCAATTTCCGTCTGGCTTTAGTTAATTTAGTTAACTTTATAGGCATAGGAATTTTAGTTCTAGGGTTTGCTTTAATGTCCGTTTCCTTAAACCTGGATACTGTGTTATTATCATTTCTGTTACAGTTATAGTTATTGGTAGTAGCTCCAAGGACTTTCTCAAGTCGGTCTATTTCTGCGCCAATTCTTTCAAGTGCAGATTTATCAAAAAATTCGCCATTTTCTTCAGCGTGCATCATTTTTTCAAATTCTTGTATGTATTTGGATTCAAGCTCTCTAATGTTGCTTATGGTATCATTAGGGCAAATATCGTATTTCTTTTCTTTACATGGGTGTTCTGTGACAGCCATCTTTTTTGACGTTGTTTCTGTAACCATGCGGTTCTCTTTATCTAGCTTCTCTATCACTAAATCAGGAGGTATTTTGAATGTACGCATTTTCGACTTCATTTTTGTTTCATTCACTTGCCAAATTTGAATAGATTTAACTTCTTCTTTTTCACATTCTGTTTTCCATTTGTTTTTAATCGACTGCATTTTGAGAGGATACTCACCATACTTCATCTCGATTAGGTTATCAATTTTATCGTCAATTGTCTTGATTCTCTTTTCGTATGTATTTCTTTTTGACTCTGATAATTCCATTTCTTGCTTTAACTTTTGTCTCGCGTGTTTTGTTCGTAGTTGAAACTCTTGTTTCGTTTCTTCTGGATGATGCCTCGGAACTAGGTGCTTTGGTACTTTTATTTCATTTTTATTTTCATTATAACTTTCCTTGTAAATCTCGGTAATTCTCTTGTTCTTAAAAAAGTGGTAATAGGCTAGCTTTCTCTTCTTCTTCATCTTTCGTATGATCTTTGAATAGTCTAATGGTTTCTGTTCTTTGGTCGTAGCTCTTGTTTGGCCACACTGGACGTAATCTTCAAGGATTCTAGACATTTTCACTATGTTTCCTGCCAAATCAATTTCTTCTGTTATGTTGCTTTCTGATAAGACAGTTGCTGTCTCTCTGATTTGTCTTATAACGACGAGAATAAAGGATGCTTGACCTGACTGAAATCTTGTTTCATCTTCTTGGTCTTCAAAACCTTTCTGTTGTTTGCTTTCTGCCATCTCTTATACGTAAGGAGAGGTATATATCGAAACGAAAAAAGTACAATACGCAAGTAAAATATATATCGAAACTTATAGAAGGCATTAACAAAAACAACACTCGTTTCTTTGGCGACTAGTTTCGTCTGTTCATGCAGACTCTTCAGGCTAAAATGATTAATTTACAGTGGCAACAGAGTTTATGTTTATGGTTCTTATTCATATGGTGTAAGATTTCTAATTATATTTATCTGACGTAAGATTCAATTTCCGTCTGGCTTTAGTTAATTTAGTTAACTTTATAGGCATAGGAATTTTAGTTCTAGGGTTTGCTTTAATGTCCGTTTCCTTAAACCTGGATACTGTGTTATTATCATTTCTGTTACAGTTATAGTTATTGGTAGTAGCTCCAAGGACTTTCTCAAGTCGGTCTATTTCTGCGCCAATTCTTTCAAGTGCAGATTTATCAAAAAATTCGCCATTTTCTTCAGCGTGCATCATTTTTTCAAATTCTTGTATGTATTTGGATTCAAGCTCTCTAATGTTGCTTATGGTATCATTAGGGCAAATATCGTATTTCTTTTCTTTACATGGGTGTTCTGTGACAGCCATCTTTTTTGACGTTGTTTCTGTAACCATGCGGTTCTCTTTATCTAGCTTCTCTATCACTAAATCAGGAGGTATTTTGAATGTACGCATTTTCGACTTCATTTTTGTTTCATTCACTTGCCAAATTTGAATAGATTTAACTTCTTCTTTTTCACATTCTGTTTTCCATTTGTTTTTAATCGACTGCATTTTGAGAGGATACTCACCATACTTCATCTCGATTAGGTTATCAATTTTATCGTCAATTGTCTTGATTCTCTTTTCGTATGTATTTCTTTTTGACTCTGATAATTCCATTTCTTGCTTTAACTTTTGTCTCGCGTGTTTTGTTCGTAGTTGAAACTCTTGTTTCGTTTCTTCTGGATGATGCCTCGGAACTAGGTGCTTTGGTACTTTTATTTCATTTTTATTTTCATTATAACTTTCCTTGTAAATCTCGGTAATTCTCTTGTTCTTAAAAAAGTGGTAATAGGCTAGCTTTCTCTTCTTCTTCATCTTTCGTATGATCTTTGAATAGTCTAATGGTTTCTGTTCTTTGGTCGTAGCTCTTGTTTGGCCACACTGGACGTAATCTTCAAGGATTCTAGACATTTTCACTATGTTTCCTGCCAAATCAATTTCTTCTGTTATGTTGCTTTCTGATAAGACAGTTGCTGTCTCTCTGATTTGTCTTATAACGACGAGAATAAAGGATGCTTGACCTGACTGAAATCTTGTTTCATCTTCTTGGTCTTCAAAACCTTTCTGTTGTTTGCTTTCTGCCATCTCTTATACGTAAGGAGAGGTATATATCGAAACGAAAAAAGTACAATACGCAAGTAAAATATATATCGAAACTGTCTTATAGAAGGCATTAACAAAAACAACACTCGTTTCTTTGGCGACTAGTTTCGTCTGTTCATGCAGACTCTTCAGGCTAAAATGATTAATTTACAGTGGCAACAGAGACCATTAGACTATTCAAAGATCATACGAAAGATGAAGAAGAAGAGAAAGCTAGCCTATTACCACTTTTTTAAGAACAAGAGAATTACCGAGATTTACAAGGAAAGTTATAATGAAAATAAAAATGAAATAAAAGTACCAAAGCACCTAGTTCCGAGGCATCATCCAGAAGAAACGAAACAAGAGTTTCAACTACGAACAAAACACGCGAGACAAAAGTTAAAGCAAGAAATGGAATTATCAGAGTCAAAAAGAAATACATACGAAAAGAGAATCAAGACAATTGACGATAAAATTGATAACCTAATCGAGATGAAGTATGGTGAGTATCCTCTCAAAATGCAGTCGATTAAAAACAAATGGAAAACAGAATGTGAAAAAGAAGAAGTTAAATCTATTCAAATTTGGCAAGTGAATGAAACAAAAATGAAGTCGAAAATGCGTACATTCAAAATACCTCCTGATTTAGTGATAGAGAAGCTAGATAAAGAGAACCGCATGGTTACAGAAACAACGTCAAAAAAGATGGCTGTCACAGAACACCCATGTAAAGAAAAGAAATACGATATTTGCCCTAATGATACCATAAGCAACATTAGAGAGCTTGAATCCAAATACATACAAGAATTTGAAAAAATGATGCACGCTGAAGAAAATGGCGAATTTTTTGATAAATCTGCACTTGAAAGAATTGGCGCAGAAATAGACCGACTTGAGAAAGTCCTTGGAGCTACTACCAATAACTATAACTGTAACAGAAATGATAATAACACAGTATCCAGGTTTAAGGAAACGGACATTAAAGCAAACCCTAGAACTAAAATTCCTATGCCTATAAAGTTAACTAAATTAACTAAAGCCAGACGGAAATTGAATCTTACGTCAGATAAATATAATTAGAAATCTTACACCATATGAATAAGAACCATAAACATAAACTCTGTTGCCACTGTAAATTAATCATTTTAGCCTGAAGAGTCTGCATGAACAGACGAAACTAGTCGCCAAAGAAACGAGTGTTGTTTTTGTTAATGCCTTCTATAAGTTTCGATATATATTTTACTTGCGTATTGTACTTTTTTCGTTTCGATATATACCTCTCCTTACGTATAAGAGATGGCAGAAAGCAAACAACAGAAAGGTTTTGAAGACCAAGAAGATGAAACAAGATTTCAGTCAGGTCAAGCATCCTTTATTCTCGTCGTTATAAGACAAATCAGAGAGACAGCAACTGTCTTATCAGAAAGCAACATAACAGAAGAAATTGATTTGGCAGGAAACATAGTGAAAATGTCTAGAATCCTTGAAGATTACGTCCAGTGTGGCCAAACAAGAGCTACGACCAAAGAACAGAAACCATTAGACTATTCAAAGATCATACGAAAGATGAAGAAGAAGAGAAAGCTAGCCTATTACCACTTTTTTAAGAACAAGAGAATTACCGAGATTTACAAGGAAAGTTATAATGAAAATAAAAATGAAATAAAAGTACCAAAGCACCTAGTTCCGAGGCATCATCCAGAAGAAACGAAACAAGAGTTTCAACTACGAACAAAACACGCGAGACAAAAGTTAAAGCAAGAAATGGAATTATCAGAGTCAAAAAGAAATACATACGAAAAGAGAATCAAGACAATTGACGATAAAATTGATAACCTAATCGAGATGAAGTATGGTGAGTATCCTCTCAAAATGCAGTCGATTAAAAACAAATGGAAAACAGAATGTGAAAAAGAAGAAGTTAAATCTATTCAAATTTGGCAAGTGAATGAAACAAAAATGAAGTCGAAAATGCGTACATTCAAAATACCTCCTGATTTAGTGATAGAGAAGCTAGATAAAGAGAACCGCATGGTTACAGAAACAACGTCAAAAAAGATGGCTGTCACAGAACACCCATGTAAAGAAAAGAAATACGATATTTGCCCTAATGATACCATAAGCAACATTAGAGAGCTTGAATCCAAATACATACAAGAATTTGAAAAAATGATGCACGCTGAAGAAAATGGCGAATTTTTTGATAAATCTGCACTTGAAAGAATTGGCGCAGAAATAGACCGACTTGAGAAAGTCCTTGGAGCTACTACCAATAACTATAACTGTAACAGAAATGATAATAACACAGTATCCAGGTTTAAGGAAACGGACATTAAAGCAAACCCTAGAACTAAAATTCCTATGCCTATAAAGTTAACTAAATTAACTAAAGCCAGACGGAAATTGAATCTTACGTCAGATAAATATAATTAGAAATCTTACACCATATGAATAAGAACCATAAACATAAACTCTGTTGCCACTGTAAATTAATCATTTTAGCCTGAAGAGTCTGCATGAACAGACGAAACTAGTCGCCAAAGAAACGAGTGTTGTTTTTGTTAATGCCTTCTATAAGTTTCGATATATATTTTACTTGCGTATTGTACTTTTTTCGTTTCGACATATATATATATATATATATAGACTCAAGAAAAAACACATTCGTTAAACGTTTCGGCGCAAGCCTTCATCAGTAATGACTTTTCAAAATCAGACAGAGCATACATATACATCTCGAAATTCAAAAACAATATAAAACAATAGCCTGAGCGGGATCCCGCTAAATACAATAAATCGCAAAAGGTGTTAAAATAGGGATGTTACCAGAAGCGGCAAGAGGAAGATAAAAGAAAGCGCAGAGTATAGAGCCGCTAAAGTCGGCGGCAGGGGTCTGTCTCGCGGGAGCTAAACAAATGTGTGTAATAACAAAACAAGCAATAGAAAGATCCAAAAGCGGATTGGCAGAAAAGAGATCCTTAAAAAACAGCGTGTGACCTTAACGAAAAGCTGAGCGCAAACATCAAAACAACCAAACAACCGAAATGTAAATAAAAATCAAATCTATGTATCAACCTGCCTAGTGTTTAATCCCTTAGGGGCAAAGCAATCCAGCCGATATTGCCAGAAGCTTTCCCGCATCCTATTTCCCCCCGTTAGCCTATCGATTATCTTTATACTAATATCCTTCAGAAACCCGTGGTGGCCTTCTCCAGTAAAATGCCTGAAGAATTCCGCCTGGGGTACTGAGGCCCCCGAATTAAACTTATTACTGCACGCCTTGTAATTGTTAAACCTAAGCCTAAAAGGCGTGCAGGTGCTGCCAACATATTGTACACCACAAACAGTACATTCCAACAAATACACAACATTTGACGAGTCACAATTAAACGAATAGTTTATCCTATATTCCCGGCTATCTATGTTTGAATGAAAATGTTCACTATTACTCATGACATTACACACTTGACAACGAGATTTACCACAACGAGAACATCCCTTCTTATCAGTCCCCCCATTTCCCTCACTGAGCCTAGCCTTAACAAGTATATCCTTAAGGTTCTTACATCTCCTAAATGCTATTAAAGGTGGCTCAGGAAATACCACTCTATGCTCCTCCGAGTTTGTGAGCATAGAATGGAGTCTCCTGGCAACCTTCCCCAAACTATTGAGTGCTGGATGGTATGTGGCAACAAGTGGAACCCTTGTCACCCCTGGCACACGAAGAAGGCGATCCCCTATGGTCAGGCTCTTAGGTTTCGTAGGATATGTTCGGAAGATCGCCAATTTCAGGAGAGGGTAGGCGAGTTAGCTGGATGGCTTAAGGACAGGGGCTACGAAGAGTCTTTAGTTAACGAACAAATAGATAGGGTACGTAGGTTGGATAGGACAACTCTTCTAGCAAATGCGGGAAATAGGACCAATAACCAAGGGAGGGGGGAAAGGGTTCCACTTGTTGCCACATACCATCCAGCACTCAATAGTTTGGGGAAGGTTGCCAGGAGACTCCATTCTATGCTCACAAACTCGGAGGAGCATAGAGTGGTATTTCCTGAGCCACCTTTAATAGCATTTAGGAGATGTAAGAACCTTAAGGATATACTTGTTAGGGCTAGGCTCAGTGAGGGAAATGGGGGGACTGATAAGAAGGGATGTTCTCGTTGTGGTAAATCTCGTTGTCAAGTGTGTAATGTCATGAGTAATAGTGAACATTTTCATTCAAACATAGATAGCCGGGAATATAGGATAAACTATTCGTTTAATTGTGACTCGTCAAATGTTGTGTATTTGTTGGAATGTACTGTTTGTGGTGTACAATATGTTGGCAGCACCTGCACGCCTTTTAGGCTTAGGTTTAACAATTACAAGGCGTGCAGTAATAAGTTTAATTCGGGGGCCTCAGTACCCCAGGCGGAATTCTTCAGGCATTTTACTGGAGAAGGCCACCACGGGTTTCTGAAGGATATTAGTATAAAGATAATCGATAGGCTAACGGGGGGAAATAGGATGCGGGAAAGCTTCTGGCAATATCGGCTGGATTGCTTTGCCCCTAAGGGATTAAACACTAGGCAGGTTGATACATAGATTTGATTTTTATTTACATTTCGGTTGTTTGGTTGTTTTGATGTTTGCGCTCAGCTTTTCGTTAAGGTCACACGCTGTTTTTTAAGGATCTCTTTTCTGCCAATCCGCTTTTGGATCTTTCTATTGCTTGTTTTGTTATTACACACATTTGTTTAGCTCCCGCGAGACAGACCCCTGCCGCCGACTTTAGCGGCTCTATACTCTGCGCTTTCTTTGATCTTCCTCTTGCCGCTTCTGGTAACATCCCTATTTTAACACCTTTTGCGATTTATTGTATTTAGCGGGATCCCGCTTAGGCTATTGTTTTATATTGTTTTTGAATTTCGAGATGTATATGTATGCTCTGTCTGATTTTGAAAAGTCATTACTGATGAAGGCTTGCGCCGAAACGTTTAACGAATGTGTTTTTTCTTGAGTCTATATATCTATTTTATTACATATTGAGTAGGAGCTTGTGAGAATATATATTAATTTTTTGCTTAGAATAGGAATTGAAGGGTAATCAGATGGAGCGTACTATATCAATCATAAATACATTTATCAATTTAATTAAGCTAGAGCACCACCGCAACTTCCTGGAATTTTGTAATGCTGAGAATGTAATTCCACATGGTCTCCGATTAAAGAAGGTTCCATCCTTACTTGGGAAATTGTCAGAAGGCTTCAACCAGTCATGGAGAAATGTCCTGGACACCGCACAAGGACAGTTGATGACACTGTTGATAATCCGATACAGAGAACAGCTAGAAGATTCAAAGAACAATGCGTATGAGTTGCTGAGAAGAGTTCGCCCAAATCTCAATAGAGAGGAGCTGGAACACATCACTGGACGGGTCAAGGAATGCAAAGAATCACTTGAAAAGAAAAGAATCAGCAAGGCTACTAAACTCTGCAAGGATGCTGGCATTGATGTTTCTATTGGCAATTTGCATGCCCTTCGGACCATGGACCATCACACCAACGAATTATTTGACGGAAAAGATCTACCGCGTGAAAGAAACATCAATCGAGAGGAAATGATGGCAGCAGAAATACCGAGAGGAGAGGACGATGAAGAGGAGGAAGAGGTTTTGGAGAATGGAAGGCTGAGGGGACGATTTGTCAGTGGGAGTGTGGTGAACTTATCTCGGAGGGAACTTTCGGAGGAAGATATAAGTCTTCTTTCGAAAGGCCTGAAGTTCTCACCCACTCCTACTGACATCGATAAAGCAAAGTTAAGAGCAGATATAGAAGCATACAACAGGCGGATGAGACTGAGATGGCATTTCAGAAATAACGAGGACGATTATGTACCAGACAAGGACAATAATTTTAAAACTAAATCTACATGGCAGCCTCCCAAGGATGACCCAGTTCTAGAAAACTATCTTTCGCTGCTGGAGAAGGAGGTAATGTCTGTCTCGCCGGAGGGTAAGAATTTTAGTAATCTTTCTTCTTCTGAACAACTTTCTTTGAAAAATCTTAAATCTGATAGGAACATAGTCATCAAGGAAGCGGATAAGGGATCAGCAGTTGTAGTTTGGGATCGGGGGGATTACATAAGTGAGGCTAACCGACAATTAGACAATAGGCAGGTTTATGAAGAAATAGAGGTGGACCCCACGGTAGATTTGGGTAAGACCATTAATTCTAAGTTGAAAGAACTGAGGGAGGAGGACCCAGGATTAGGGGAAGTGACTGACTATTTGGAAGTTAAAGATTCTAAGTTAGGTAGATTTTATTTGCTACCTAAGATCCACAAGGGTCTTAGTAGCGTTAAGGGGCGACCAGTCATTTCCAATTGTGGTACTATAACAGAGCATATTTCAGAGTATCTAGACCACCACCTTAACCCGTTGGTTAGCCAAAGTAGGTCATATGTTAAGGACACTAACCACTTCTTGTCTAGGCTAAGTAAGTTAGGTAAAATACCAGAGGGGGCTTTGTTGTGTACGGTTGATGTTGTGGGACTCTATCCAAGCATTCCACACGGGGAGGGTTTAGAGGCCATCAGGGAGGCGCTGGATAGAAGGGAAAACCCGGGCGTGGCTACTGATACCCTAGTTGGGTTGGCGTCCTTGGTCTTGGAGAATAATTATTTTGAATTTAATGATAGGATTTATAGGCAGAAATTGGGCACGGCTATAGGCACGAAGTTCGCTCCGGCCTATGCCAATCTCTTCATGACCCGGTTGGAAGAGAGGTTGTTGGAGGCTTCACCTGACAAGCCCCTCATCTGGATGAGATTCATCGATGATGTTTTCTTTATCTGGATGCACGGGGAGGAAAAGCTGAAGTCGTTCATCAATCATCTCAACAGTAGCCACGAAACCATTAAGTTTACTAGCGAGCAATCACGGGAGAGTATTAGTTTTTTAGATGTTCAGGTTAGCGTGGGGGAGGGGGGAGTCCTTTCGACAGACTTGTTTTGCAAGCCAACTGATACACATCAGTACTTGCATAAGAAGTCTTGTCACCCCTGGCACACGAAGAAGGCGATCCCCTATGGTCAGGCTCTTAGGTTTCGTAGGATATGTTCGGAAGATCGCCAATTTCAGGAGAGGGTAGGCGAGTTAGCTGGATGGCTTAAGGACAGGGGCTACGAAGAGTCTTTAGTTAACGAACAAATAGATAGGGTACGTAGGTTGGATAGGACAACTCTTCTAGCAAATGCGGGAAATAGGACCAATAACCAAGGGAGGGGGGAAAGGGTTCCACTTGTTGCCACATACCATCCAGCACTCAATAGTTTGGGGAAGGTTGCCAGGAGACTCCATTCTATGCTCACAAACTCGGAGGAGCATAGAGTGGTATTTCCTGAGCCACCTTTAATAGCATTTAGGAGATGTAAGAACCTTAAGGATATACTTGTTAGGGCTAGGCTCAGTGAGGGAAATGGGGGGACTGATAAGAAGGGATGTTCTCGTTGTGGTAAATCTCGTTGTCAAGTGTGTAATGTCATGAGTAATAGTGAACATTTTCATTCAAACATAGATAGCCGGGAATATAGGATAAACTATTCGTTTAATTGTGACTCGTCAAATGTTGTGTATTTGTTGGAATGTACTGTTTGTGGTGTACAATATGTTGGCAGCACCTGCACGCCTTTTAGGCTTAGGTTTAACAATTACAAGGCGTGCAGTAATAAGTTTAATTCGGGGGCCTCAGTACCCCAGGCGGAATTCTTCAGGCATTTTACTGGAGAAGGCCACCACGGGTTTCTGAAGGATATTAGTATAAAGATAATCGATAGGCTAACGGGGGGAAATAGGATGCGGGAAAGCTTCTGGCAATATCGGCTGGATTGCTTTGCCCCTAAGGGATTAAACACTAGGCAGGTTGATACATAGATTTGATTTTTATTTACATTTTGGTTGTTTGGTTGTTTTGATGTTTGCGCTCAGCTTTTCGTTAGGGTCACACGCTGTTTTTTAAGGATCTCTTTTCTGCCAATCCGCTTTTGGATCTTTCTATTGCTTGTTTTGTTATTACACACATTTGTTTAGCTCCCGCGAGACAGACCCCTGCCGCCGACTTTAGCGGCTCTATACTCTGCGCTTTCTTTGATCTTCCTCTTGCCGCTTCTGGTAACATCCCTATTTTAACACCTTTTGCGATTTATTGTATTTAGCGGGATCCCGCTTAGGCTATTGTTTTATATTGTTTTTGAATTTCGAGATGTATATGTATGCTCTGTCTGATTTTGAAAAGTCATTACTGATGAAGGCTTGCGCCGAAACGTTTAACGAATGTGTTTTTTCTTGAGTCTATATATCTATTTTATTACATATTGAGTAGGAGCTTATGAGAATATATATATATATATATATATATATTCTCATAAGCTCATTCGCAATATGTAATAAAAAAGATATATGTACTCAAAAAAAACACATTCTAGTAAACGTTTCGGCGCAAGCCTTCATCAGTAATGACTTTCCAAATTAGATGGAGCATACATATAAATCTTGAAATCCAACAAACAATATAAAAACAATAGCCTGAGCGGGATCCTGATTATTACAATAAGTCATAAAAGGTGTTAAAATAGGGGTGTACCAAAGGCGGCAAGAGGAAGATCAAAGAAAGCGCAGAGTAAAGAGCTGCTAAAGTCGGCGGCGGTGTCTGTCTCGCGGAAGCTAGAAAGAAAAAAACGTGTGTGAACTAACAAAACAAGCAATAGAAAGATCCAAGAGCGGATTGGCAGAAAAGAGATCCCTAAAAAAACAGCGTGTGTCCCTAATGAAAAGCTGAGCGCAAAAATCAAAACAACCAAACAACCAAAATGTAAACAAAAATCAAATCTATGTATCAACCTGCCTAGTGTTTAATCCCTTAGGGGCAAAGCAATCCAGCCGATATTGCCAGAAGCTTTCCCGCATCCTATTTCCCCCCGTTAGCCTATCGATTATCTTAATACTAATATCCTTCAGAAACCCGTGGTGGCCTTCTCCAGTAAAATGCCTGAAGAATTCCGCCTGGGGTACTGAGGCCCCCGAATTAAACTTATGACTGCACGCCTTGTAATTGTTAAACCTAAGCCTAAAAGGCGTGCAGGTGCTACCAACATATTGTACACCACAAACAGTACATTCCAACAAATACACAACATTTGACGAGTCACAATTAAACGAATAGTTTATCCTATATTCCCGGCTATCTATGTTTGAATGAAAATGTTCACTATTACTCATGACATTACACACTTGACAACGAGATTTACCACAACGAGAACATCCCTTCTTATCAGTCCCCCCATTTCCCTCACTACTGAGCCTAGCCCTAACAAGTATATCCTTAAGGTTCTTACATCTCCTAAATGCTATTAAAGGTGGCTCAGGAAACACCGCCCTATGCTCCTCCGAGTTTGTGAGCATAGAATGGAGTCTCCTGGCAACCTTCCCCAAACTATTGAGTGCTGGATGGTATGTGGCAACAAGTGGAACCCTTTCCCCCCTCCCTTGGTTATTGGTCCTATTTCCCGCATTTGCTAGAAGAGTTGTCCTATCCAACCTACGTACCCTATCTATTTGTTCGTTAACTAAAGTCTCTTCGTAGCCCCTGTCCTTAAGCCATCCAGCTAACTCGCCTACCCTCTCCTGAAATTGGCGATCTTCCGAGCATATCCTACGAAACCTAAGAGCCTGACCATAGGGGATCGCCTTCTTCGTGTGCCAGGGGTGACAAGACTTCTTATGCAAGTACTGATGTGTGTCAGTTGGCTTGCAAAACAAGTCCGCTCCGGCCTATGCCAATCTCTTCATGACCCGGTTGGAAGAGGGGTTGTTGGAGGCTTCACCTGACAAGCCGCTCATCTGGATGAGATTCATCGATGATGTTTTCTTTATCTGGATGCACGGGGAGGAAAAGCTGAAGTCTTTCATCAATCATCTCAACAGTAGCCACGAAACCATTAAGTTTACTAGCGAGCAATCACGGGATAGTATTAGTTTTTTAGATGTTCAGGTTAGCGTGGGGGCGGGGGGAGTCCTTTCGACAGACTTGTTTTGCAAGCCAACTGATACACATCAGTACTTGCATAAGAAGTCTTGTCACCCCTGGCACACGAAGAAGGCGATCCCCTATGGTCAGGCTCTTAGGTTTCGTAGGATATGTTCGGAAGATCGCCAATTTCAGGAGAGGGTAGGCGAGTTAGCTGGATGGCTTAAGGACAGGGGCTACGAAGAGTCTTTAGTTAACGAACAAATAGATAGGGTACGTAGGTTGGATAGGACAACTCTTCTAGCAAATGCGGGAAATAGGACCAATAACCAAGGGAGGGGGGAAAGGGTTCCACTTGTTGCCACATACCATCCAGCACTCAATAGTTTGGGGAAGGTTGCCAGGAGACTCCATTCTATGCTCACAAACTCGGAGGAGCATAGAGTGGTATTTCCTGAGCCACCTTTAATAGCATTTAGGAGATGTAAGAACCTTAAGGATATACTTGTTAGGGCTAGGCTCAGTAGTGAGGGAAATGGGGGGACTGATAAGAAGGGATGTTCTCGTTGTGGTAAATCTCGTTGTCAAGTGTGTAATGTCATGAGTAATAGTGAACATTTTCATTCAAACATAGATAGCCGGGAATATAGGATAAACTATTCGTTTAATTGTGACTCGTCAAATGTTGTGTATTTGTTGGAATGTACTGTTTGTGGTGTACAATATGTTGGTAGCACCTGCACGCCTTTTAGGCTTAGGTTTAACAATTACAAGGCGTGCAGTCATAAGTTTAATTCGGGGGCCTCAGTACCCCAGGCGGAATTCTTCAGGCATTTTACTGGAGAAGGCCACCACGGGTTTCTGAAGGATATTAGTATAAAGATAATCGATAGGCTAACGGGGGGAAATAGGATGCGGGAAAGCTTCTGGCAATATCGGCTGGATTGCTTTGCCCCTAAGGGATTAAACACTAGGCAGGTTGATACATAGATTTGATTTTTGTTTACATTTCGGTTGTTTGGTTGTTTTGATGTTTGCGCTCAGCTTTTCGTTAGGGTCACACGCTGTTTTTTTAGGGATCTCTTTTCTGCCAATCCGCTTTTGGATCTTTCTATTGCTTGTTTTGTTATTACACACGTTTTTTTCTTTCTAGCTTCCGCGAGACAGACACCGCCGCCGACTTTAGCGGCTCTATACTCTGCGCTTTCTTTGATCTTCCTCTTGCCGCTTCTGGTAACATCCCTATTTTAACACCTTTTGCGATTTATTGTATTTAGCAGGATCCCGCTCAGGCTATTGTTTTTTATATTGTTTTTGAATTTCGAGATGTATATGTATGCTCTGTCTGATTTTGAAAAGTCATTACTGATGAAGGCTTGCGCCGAAACGTTTAACGAATGTGTTTTTTCTTGACTACATATATATATATATATATATATATATATATCTATGTATCTGCTCAGTTCATTTTCATTTTAGAATAATACATTTTCAGTTTAGTTTCATTTTAAAATAATGGATGTTCAGTTTAGTTTCATTTTAAAATAATAGATGTTCAGTTTAGTTTCATTTTACAATAATGGATGTTCAGTTTAGCTTCATTTTAAAATAATGGATGTTCAGTTTAGTTTCATTTTAAAATAATGGATGTTCAGTTTAGTTTCATTTTAGAATAATAGATGTTCAGTTTAGTTTCATTTTAAAACAATAGATGTTCAGTTCATTTTCATTTTAAAATAATGGATGTTCAGTTTAGTTTCATTTTAAAATAATAGATGTTCAGTTTAGTTTTATTATAAAATAATGGATGTTCAGTTTAGTTTCATCTTAAAATAATAGATGTTCAGTATAGTTTCATTTAAAAAAAATAGATGTTCAGTTCATTTTCATTTTAAAATAATAGATGTTCAGTTAGTTTCATTTTAAAATAATAGATGTTAAGTTCAGTTTCATTTTAAAATAATAGATGTTCAGTTTAGTTTCATTTTAAAATAATATATGTTCAGTTTAGTTTCATTTTAAAATAACAGATGTTTAATTCGGTTTCATATCAAAATAATGGGTGGTTCAGTTTAGTTTCATTTTTAAATAATAGATGCTCAGGCGAGGCATCGGCTAAATCTTTATAATCAGTCAAAGTGACTTTGCTTTAAGCTACTTAGTTGCCGCAAATGATAAACTTTCTAGCAACCCTTTCTTAGGCACTCGGTTTTTGACACAAAAAAGGAGTGAACAGGTGTTATGTAGAATATTGTAAAATAAAATACAGTAGACGAATAAGAGTAAAATCTTAAAAAAGGTGGTGTAAATCATTTTTCCTCTTTCTTTCAATTGAATGGCTCGAAAGGAAACTTGGGTACTCTGCTATAATTCTACCACTGTGATTTGTTATATCTTGAACATTTTCAAAATAACGGCATTACTAAATTTGGGCTGTAACGTCATCAAATTTCTACATTGTAAAACCAGAAGAGTGACAAATTTAAGATTGCCATCATATTGTAGACCTTCAAAACTACGGTTTCTTGACGATTCTATCATATTTCCTCAATTAATTTAGGATTTACGATTATTATAATATTTTCAAAACTTTCCATGAACCTTTCAATATAAACACAAACGTAGCCACCTTTAAATTCATCAAGATCTCAAAATAATTCCTGCAGTAGAATTACAGCAAAGTACGTCAAGTTCCGTTCAAACAATTCAATCCGATATGGTTACTATTGCTGTTTGTTTTGCTTACCATCTTGTAATAGCATCCTCAATTGCTAACATCAATGCATGCCCTAAATGAAGATTACCAGTGACATTTGGAGGAGGAATGCAAATAACAAATTGTCCTTTTGAATTTGGTTTCAGCTCTTGTCCTGCCTGAAAATTTCATGAAAAAACTTATGTTACCACCTAAGTTCCGTCACATTCTGTAAGAACATTTGGCGTCTAAAAGGCAATATTTCAAACAATATTGGTCACCTAGTAGAAGCTCTCGATTTTAAAAGTCTGGACAAGATTTGAAATCATTTTGTTGCCTAAGCTCTTGAAATAAAACGATTCTCTAGATCATTTAACTTCAGATACAGATTATCTTATGGTAGGAAACAAACATTGCATGAAATTAACGCGAATATAAAACAATGCTTTAAGTTAACTCGGGTACTTCTTGTTTAGCATTGATTTTGGGTACATTGATTAAATGACGTATTATCTAAAAAGACATTATTTTCTTTCAATTTGATAGAATTTCAATAAAATTGTACTGGGAGTGCAAGAAAAATGTTCAGACGTTTGACAGCCTGTTGTTGTCAAACCATTTATCAGATTCCTATAAACCGATAATTCCCGCGTTCCTAGCATTTCAACTTTAAGCTAAATTTGCTTCTCTAATAGATAAGAAAATTTGGCTTGTCAAAAATTGGTCCTGCCGTTCTCAAAGTACTAGCGATTTTAAAGACTTACTTCCTTTCAAAATCTTGAAAAACAGGCTAAAAATCTTTTGATCAAATTTCCAAGCAACTTAGCCTGCATCAATCATAATCAAACTCTATTTGGCGACCTTATCGCTCAAACATAAAATTGCATACACTTTTAACTTTCAGTCAGCCTTACTTTGTATATTTTTCATGAGGCTGGATTGCTAGCAACTTTTCTGAAGAATGTCAGGCCTGTTTCGAGTGATGAAGCATTTTATACAATAGCATGCAATTTGAGAAAGATATGACCGAGTGGGCCAATCTAAATGCTCCATCTAACTTAATATGTTAGCTTCATAAGTATCATCAGTTTATAGGAATTTGACAAATGGCTCTATTTACACATTTTCCTAACTCATCCATAAGGTGGAAACATTTTAATGTATTCAAGTTGTGGTTTTGTTCAAGTTGGTGAAATTGCTCTGCTTTAAAAGTTTTACGTTTTGAGGAAGAAATAACTTTGTGTGACAAAAAACTGCTCTGTTCTTCTCATTAATACATTTAGTTCAATTACTTACTTGCTTTTCACATTACGTTTCTCGCATTACATAACGTTCCTACGCTCTTCAACTTTGAGATATTATGTATAACTGGGTGTACAATTCAAGCATTTGAAGAGCTTTGTACAAAGCAAATACTGTTATCCAATAGAAAATATATTTAACATGCACCGGGTGACCCAAAAAACCTTCACGGGGGTGATCGCATTTACCTTCGTGAAATCATAAGCCATAGTCACATGCTATGCACTGAACAAGCAACATCTCAAATGTTAGCTGGGTTTTGAATTAAATGCTAATAGAACTTTTTAGCTGATAGCGTTGGGTCCCAGTAAGCAAGACGCGATATAACTCGAGAAGTTATTTGGAGACAATGAATGATAAGCATCTAGATTTGATGTTTTGGAACAACATGCCAATAGGATATTGCTAGGCCATTCATATAAATAACCTCGTTTTGCACTCTTGACCATTGGAGCATATCCTAAAGTTGCACTATGACTATGGATATAAAAGTCTGCCTTTAGCAGTTGCTCAAATCGAAGGTACCTGCGGAATTTAAAAAACGGAGACAACAAAGCATACCTTTGTTTAGCCTATCTAAAGCCTTATCCGGCTATATCTGCCACATAACTTTGAAAAGGGTCCTTCTGGATTCAAATGTACTTGGAATACTTTAGGCCTTTGTTGTGTTGACTCATAAATGGCAAACCTTAAGTACGAATGCATTTATCATCAAACTTACCCAATGCTCTGGCTTGAAGTATCCCTGAAAGAAAAGGGATCAGCCTTAAAATTCTCAAAGAAGGCATAAATCATTTAAAGAAAACGACTAGGCTTCGGTAAGCAAGCAGTTTAACCCCTCCAACTACTTTTAGAAGAAAGATGTTCATAAGAGGTCATTCATATGATAACCAAAATAAAAGGGACACTAGATATGGCAAAAATGGCATAGAGCCTTTACTCTTAGCAACATTCACAGTGATTCTACCAGATGAGCCAGAAAAAGTTCCCATTTCCTACACGCCCGGATAAATCACACACTAAACAAATGTCAAATTTGTGGATTTAATCTCTTGTCAATATCCTGTATCATTCTTGGTTATTCTTTGTTGATTTATTGGATGCCTACTTATCGATATATTTGCGATTTCTTGAAAGTTGGTCGCCTGCAGACTGCCCGAAAAGATCGAAAAACAGCCATAAAATTTTCGAAAGACCAGATTTGGCAAAACAAAGGGAATGCTACGCTCCTCGAGATGACTATGGAATATGGCCATGGATTATGTGGTACGAGCGGTAGTTTAATGATTGCACAATTGCGAATCATTTTATCATTTCAAAGACTTTCAGTTTGTTATAATTTCTTTGGATCTATACTTGCTACCTACCGTAATTTGTGGAAGTGGGGAATTGGGTAGTAGGTCTTCACATCCAAAAGTTCTAAATCTGCAAGTTTGGTTTAAATACATTTCAATTCTCAGAATGCAAAAACTAAGTAGCTAGCAAGTACCATTTTAAAGAAAGTCTGAAAGTCTGAAAGTCTGGAAGTCTTTTTATTGATGAAAGTGATACAAAAGTTGTGCAATCGTCAAATGGCCGCTCCTGCTACATAGTCTTTCCAAATTCCCTGGTCCTTTCGAGGAGAATTCCTTTTGTTCTGCAAAATTCGGTCTTTAGAAAATTTGATTCAAGTATCAAAAAAATTAGATGAAACTTTTTATCAGTGAGTGAGTAAAATACAGAGTCAAATGCTCAACAGAATTCCTCCATTCATTCAGAAGCTTGAACTAATGTTAGAGAAAGCTAGCTCATTGAGAGTCCTGTCCAAATCCCATCTGGTTTGCTCTGAAATAAATGAGAAACAAACCAGACAACAGCCCCTTTTCCTCTTTGCACTACAAATGCTATCGAGAAGCCTCTGGCTTCAGCTTCCCATCCATAGTCCCCAACACTCAAGACACTGCAATCAAGTTTTCGTTGATAACAAAAGATTAAAGCATTTTTGTGATTTTCTTACGTCTCTATGAGCATTGAAAATAGGCGAATTCAATTTTGCAAAAATCCCCTATTTGCAAAATGCCTTAAAAGGGCCTGAAACAATTGATCAAATCGCAAAGAAATTTGTCAAACAAAACACAGAAGACTAGTATTGGATGTTGTCCAAAATTTGACATCTATTTCAGAAATATTAAAGAAATGATCATGGCATTTTTTAGAAACAACCTCACTACATTATCAAGCAACATATATCTATTGACTCAGTGGGCAGGTGCAGGACCTCTTTTTCACAATTTTGTTTCTGCAAAGTGCAGCTTGTTATCAGTCTCCATGTCAGCGGCCATGCAGAACCTTTTGTTCACCATTCTTTTGTTCTAGTAAACTGGAATGGTCAAAGTGTTGATGGGACCTTGGCTAGGGAAATTTTCCCCATTCCTTAAAGGCTAATTTTCACTGAGTTGAATTTTCCGTGCAGACCGAATTTTACAGAATAAAAGCTTTGCCAGCAATAGTTTCTCTCGTAAACAAAAGATTGTCAGTCCGCTGGGAATATTCAACTGAGTGGAGAAGAGCTCAGAAGCGGAAACAAGTTTGTAACTATTTGAATAATGGAGGCATTCAAGCTTAATTGAGAAAAGGGAACAATGAAGGAAACCAACATCATCACACTTTTCAAAATCCTGTGGATGACAAAGCAGCACAATTGGAAAGAATACAATTTGGATCATAATATAGGCCATATCAACGGTCCATTATTGTTCATGGTCTATTCAAGAAAAATGTAAAGTTATTGAGCAATACATACTGCTTTTTCCCACCAAGAATACCATGCAGATTCCACATATTGTGGACTATAACTGTCAGGAAGTTCACACTTCACATCTAAGAAGGACAGAACAGCAATAAATTCATTTCATCAGACATCAAGAAACCTAATATTGTAAAGTGATAAGAAAAGTTAGAAACACTTATAATTTCTAAGAATTCTTGCTTCACAATCTTTAATATATGCCCCAATACTACAAAAGGAGTATAGAAAAATATTGAGAAAAAAGAGAGCTGGGGAGGTATAAAATGGAATTGTAAAGAGAGAAGGGCTTACAGAATGGTGCGCTTGACAAAAAATAACTTTATTTTACCAGCACCTATATCCAGTCAATGATAAAGAGATTAATATCAGATTGTCAACAGCTTATTAATATCCCTAAAGAGCACTGGGAATTCTTGCGATATTAATGTACATAATACCAGTATAATGAATTTCTATAGTTGATACCTTTCTTGTCTCCTTTTGGTGTGTTGATATCATATGTTACTGAAGATTTCACTTTTGCTTTTTCTTTCTTCTCCTTCTTTGGTTTAGATTTATCCTGTAAGAAATATTGAAGACTTATTTCAAAAACAATTAACAAGAGCCATGCAAAAGAAAAGTACTTTAATAGCCTTTCAAGGTAGATTTACCTCTGGTGATGATGACTACGCTTCGCCAAACAGTTTTTATGCCAAATCTCCTGGCTATTGGTGAATTGGCAGGAAACCGTAGCTTTGTGATAACACGGAGGACAAAGAGTGTGACGATAAACATTATTTTCATTTCTCCAAATTCATACTCATGCATTGAAAATGGCACGAGAACACGATAAAGAGGCTTGCAACGATAAAGAGGCGAAAAAACAATCGCACGGCCTCATTTTCGTTTGCGCGATATGACGTTACTTCGCTCAAATTGCTTATTTGAATCACTATGTTTGAATACGTAATTTCACAAGGAGAAGGCGAAACATAGTGGTAAAAAGTATCATACATCATTCATAGCAGTATTATCTTGTATTTTATCATCAATCATACCAACCCCGGACTTGTCCTTTAAGCTGAATACCTGGATAACATTGCTTAAGTAGCCTATTTATCTCAGTTTTAATCTGTAAACTGTACCTGTACCTGCATATTTGAAATGTAAACTGTATATGGCATGAAAACAATACGGCCTTTTTGGCTTCCGCTGGGGCAGAGAGTCTAGGGGCGAACCTTTATTCCAAATTAGATTTAATATTGCGATCTGTCAGCGCCCTAGGAAAACGATTTTCTTAAAATCCCCTTAATTCGAACAATTTCATCGTGGAAGTTGGTGTAAGATGAGCAGATATGAAAAGATCGGTATACTAAAACACAAATAAGATCAGGTTTATACTTATCTGGTGCAAGGCTGGACAATTCCGTGTAAAGACCAATGAATGTCTTTTTCCTATATAAGCTCGTGGAAAAATTGGTTCCTTCGTGGGTAACAAGTACAGAAAAATGGTAACGAGTTTTCGGACTGAATTTCAGTTGTGAAGACAATTAGCCTGATGAAGTTTCGGTAGTCCATAAAGGACACCAGGGCTACTACCAGAAAGGAAAAGTTCTTTATACATTTCTTCCTAGATAATTTCTTTAAGAGCAGATCATTCTGCTTTGCTAATTTTGCTAATGTTGAGAGGAAACTGTCCAGAATCATATCCATAATAGGCAGTCAGCGCTATACTTTTAAGTCGGGTCTTAACGTATTCAAAATTGACCCCTTCTTTTTCGATAGAACGATTTTATTGTCTTTGCGAATATAAATTTAGCCTCGCACTCTGTAATTTTGGGTATTCTGATGATGAAGCACAGCGTGCTTCGAAACGTTAATAACATGGTTTATTCGAAATATAAAATTGTCATGGAATAGTAATAACACTAGGCCCGCTCGGCATTAGCTTCGCTGTAGTTCATCTAAGTGGCAGTACTTAAGTGGAGAATGTATGTTCGTTAGTTGATTCCATAAAGCAGTATTTAAGTGGAAATTCAAGGAAATGTATATAAGTGTATTTTGGGATTTGCTTCTTCGGTGGAAGTTTGGACGTGAAAGAGATGAAAAGTTAGTTGTCGTCGTTGTTGTGGATGCCTTGGTTGTTTCAGTTGTTTCAGTGGAGTTCATCTAGCGGCGTTTGTTGCCTTAAGGACTCAGCTGCCTTAGCGCTTTTAGTTGCGTCAGTTGCCTAACGGGCCTCAGTTGGTATAGTGGCCTTACTTACGTTAGTGGCTTCTTGTTTAAGTTGTTGAGTGGACTTGCCCAGAGCTCTTAGTTGCGTTATTGGCCTTGGTAGCTTTAGCGGGCTTGCTTACGATAGTTGGTGTCTTGTTTTAGTTGCTGAGTAGATCTGGTTGCGTTCCTTGCCTTAGTGGAGTTGGTTATAGCTTGATGCTATTTGATTTGATTTCATCTTTTTTACCGATGGCAGCTTCTCAGTTATAATAACTGATTTACAGGCGGCCATGGTAAAACTTAAAATAAGTAATACTTTACAATATATACAGTAGTTGTTAATCTAACGAAACTAAATTACAATTTTTCATTTGATGATGCATTTTTGCACCTCTTTTTTGAATGCTTTCAGGGTTGAAGAATTTCTACCTTTAGCGCCTTTTGTGGCGTTAGTTGCCCTATTGGCCTCAGTTGCTTTAGTGGACTAACTTACGTTAGTTGCTGTCTTCTTTCAGTTTGTGGAGTTGGTTTTGTATTGTTTCTTTCCTAAGTGGACTTAGTTGCCTCAGCGCCTTTAGTTGTGTTAGTTACCGTATTGGCCTTGCTTTGATGACCTTACGTACGTTCAATGATATAGAGGCGCTTTCGGTTATATTATCGTATGCGTTACGTAGGGTGATTGTTGTGGTTGTCTTACTTGCTGTAATTGCTTTACTTGCACCAAGTAGTTTGTTAGAAAAGTTATAGGGGGGGGGGGGAGTTAGTTGGTATTGCCCTAGTGGCCTTTGTTGCCTAAGGTAACCCTAATCCGTATGGGCTTTTTTGAGCTACCATTTATGGGGGGGGGGGGGGTTCCACCCCTATGTGAAAACTGCCTTAGAGTCACCAGAATTCAATACAACTTGGTTCAGTTATAGAGCAAGTAGTTTGTAGCATGTAGTGCAATTTGGGTATGGCTGCCACGTCTTATGAGGTGACAGTGATATCATGAAGTTGAAAATCAGTAAAAATTGGGCTTTGAAAGTTAAATTTGTGTTTAAAGACCATGTTGCATGAACTTTATGCAGTTTTTGGTTAAATTTATCAACATAGCTGGTCGGAAAATATCATTTCATTGAAAATGGCGATTTCGGAGTGATATTTTGAGAGAAATTAGCCAATTCTGATGACGTAATTTGTGAAATTGCTTTTTTCTATGTAAAAATAGAGAAAAAGAGGCTGCAAAATGGTGGTAACCTAATACAAATCCATCAATGGTGTTCGTTGAATGGGAAAAGTTGGAGACAATTCAAAAATGTACTAATTAAGCAAAAATGGCAGCCAAAATGACATCATAATGAAAGATGCTGACATCAGCAAATTCCAGAAATTCCGGCATAAAATAAACGCTCTTCATTTGCATATTCATTTGGTACGTGATGCTTCATAATTCAATCAAATCTTTACATTGAAATCATGGAAACAATGATTTTGCTGCTACCTGCTTCGAAATATGGGCATGTCACGTGACTTGTGAGTTCTATTGTTCAAACATTTTCTTCCGTCAAATGTAGCAAATCAATAATTGGCAAAAGTCAGAGGAGGTTGGGATGGCATAGCTGATTTTGTTTAACAACGTGGCAAGTAAAACCTCGAAGGGGGTGGAAAAGCCCGGCTCACATATGGATTAGTTATAAGATAATTGGCATTACTTGCCTGCTCGATTCCTTTAGTTGTATCATTTACGTTGTTCTTAGTTAGTTAGTTAGTTAGCTACTTTGTTGCAGTAGCATTTGCTGCGTTAGCTGTCCTAGCTGGTGCCGCGGTCACTTGCCCTGGTTGCCTTATTAACGTTAGCTTCGTTTTCTGGTTTTTAGCAGGTCAGTTAGCCTACGTGTAGACCCATTATTCCGAAAGAAAAAAGGGTCTACGAAACAATGAGCAAATGCTTGCTACTACAGTTCCAGAGTTCTGGAACTTAATTTATGCTGCCTTTGTTGGAGATGCGTTTCACACATTATTTGAATAGAGGATTAGCATAATTAATTGGACAGCCGTAGCAAGCTTTATCGCTTTATTTCGTAAACCCTTCATTCCTTAGGATAATGGGTTTACTCGTAGGCTACAGGTCAGTAAGCGTTGAATCTCCTTATGCAAGGTAGCTTTTGAAATAACCATCAGGGGAATAAGCTGCATGTCATCAGGGGGCGAATAGGAGAAGTTGGCAATGTGCCAAGTGACGTCACAGGACTTGGCAAGGTGCCAAGTCACATGTTGGAAACCTGGCATGGTGCCAAGTCACGTGACCTACATTGGTAATTTGCCAAGTAAGTCACATGACATGGAGGCTAGGCACGTGACTCACTCAAGTTTGAAACGCATGTGAAAGAACTATGTAGGAAGGTCAACCAAAAGGTGCATGCATTTGGAAGGTTAAGACCATATTTAGGAGAGCAAAAATCAAAGTTACTTTTAAACTCTGTGGTTATGTCGAATTTTTCCTATTGCCCTCTGATCTGGCTATTTTGTAGCAAAGTTGCAAATAATCAAATTAATAGCACCCACAAGCGTGCACTGAGAACTTTATATAGAGACTATCAATCCACATTTGAGGAACTTCTAGATAGGGTTGAGACAAAGACAATACATAAAAAGAACTTACAAAACCTCATGGTTGAAATTTACAAGTCAATGAACCATCTCAATCCAGAGTACATGTGGAATTTCTTTGTTAAAAAAGATGTTCCCTACAACCTGCGGACAAAGGAACTATGCAAGCTCCCCTCAGTGAGTTCTCAGCGCTACGGAATAAATTCCTTATCCTTTAGAGGGAGTCTATTGTGGAACAATCTTAGTGATGACCTAAAATTGACAACTTCTCTCATGAAATTCAAGAAAGAAATACGTTGCTGGGATGGCAATAACTGTACGTGCTACATTTGCACTTAATTTAGGATAATTCATTAGGGTTTTTTATCTTTTTGTTATATTGTATATTGTATATTATAGATAGTTGGTGTTAATTAGTTGTTGTTAACTAGATCAAAACCAACTGTAAATAAGTTTATGATTATGATTATGATTATGATTATGATTATGACTGCCCCTAACAACTAAAAGTATCATTACCCCCCCCCCCCACATCTTCATCAGTAACTATGCTATAGGCCCCTCACTTGGTGTCATCCTGGTATACCTTGTATACTCTTAGAAAGAGCACCATTGCGAAGGAGAAGGTATCACGTGATATGGGTGTGGTCACGTGACAGCACCCAATTGGTGGTAATAATCGCTGGCATCGATCATGCACCCCACCACCCTACAACCTCGTCCATACTACTGCGGGATGATGAAACCCTATAGAGTGCCGTTGTGAAGGAGGATACCCCTGGCACAGGCCTGCCAGCCCCTGCGAAGGTGAATGTGCATGTGACGTCCGATGTGACGTCTTTGGTTGTTTACCATCGACCAGTAAGTGATTTGTTCGTTGATGGCCCTTGATAGCACCATCAAGTGTCGTTAGTAACAATCGGCAGTCACTAAAAAAACAATAACCTGCTGAAGAAGGCTGCCAACAAATTTCTCCCGCTGATACCCCAGCAGCAGCAGGTCACCCCAAAATATGAACATCCTCATGCACATATAGATTTTCCCGGCGATTTTTGGAGACAAAGAGCGAGCTTCCAGGCGACGGGAGAGCTGAGGAATGAGTGCGGCAGACAAACAAATTCCGCGTTTGATCTCACCGTCTCAGCGAGTAGTTATATAGACTAGGAATCCGAACCCGCGCTGCGCGCGGATTCGGAGTTCCTAGCTCCTGCGGAGGGCTCGGGCCCCTTCGGCGGCCACTGTCGCGCTTCGCGCGCCACAATGTCAGTACCTTCAGTGTTATTTTCTTGGTTGGTGTGGTTGCTTTACATTTGCTCTTTTATCCGTCATTGTTATAGTTACCTTAGCTGATGTAGTTGGATTGGTAGATGAAGCGAGAATAGTTGCCGCAGTCCTTCACGTACATGAAGCGTGTTAGTAGTAGGCCTTAATTAGTAGTCGGCCTTAATTAGTAGTAGGCCTTCTTAGTAGGCGTTAGTTAGCTCTCGTAGCCTTAATTAGCTGTAATTTTAGCAATTTATTTTCTAGCCTACTTTAAATAGATTTTTAATAATAAAAATAATAACAAAAATAATAATGTCTATAGTTATTGCAGTTATCTTTATTCTCTTCTTTTTTCATTAAATCACATTTTTTGTTATTGTTTTCTAGCTATCCTCTTGACTTTAGTGGCGTTAGTAGCCCAAGGGCGGTGTGCGGGAGCGGTAGTTTGCATTTAATTTAATCCAGAATTTTTTTAATGAAAAATCCATCAAAATTCCCTACAAACCCCATTGTTTGAAAGAGTCCCGGAGGCTTTTTGGGAAGAGAGATAGACCCGTTGGCTTCCTCAGGCAGCTGTTTTTGCTTCAGTAGGGTTGATTTAGTTGCCTGGTATTTGTTCACTTAGGTGTTTGTTTGTTTTGTGGCGTTAGTAGCCTTCGTTGTTGTAGAAATTAGTTGTTGCCTTTGTTTTAGTGGATGCGTTATTTGTTTGGTAGAAATGACGTAGTCGTAATTCTTGGCTTAGCGGCCATAGTAGCTTTTTTGCTGTCCTTAACGGTACCATCGTTGTTGTGGTAGCATTGCTCGTTTGGTTGCCCAAGTAGCGTTTGTTGCGCTCATCTCTTGATTTAATGAAGTTGCTCTTCTTGCGTCATTGCCGTAAGTTACAGTTGCATTTCGTGACGTTGTGATTATTATGACCGCTTCCGTAGATCTCCAGTCTCCCTACTCGTAGAGCTTTATTCGTTTCAGTAGAGTTGATTTAGATTCCTTCGTTGCCCTTGTCTTTCTTGCTTTTGTGGCGTTGGTAGCGTTTGTTGTGGGAGGAATTAGTTGTTAACTTCGTTTTGGAATGTGCGTTATTTGTTTAGTAGAGAAGATGTAGTCGTAATTGTTGCCATAGTGGCCGTAGTAGTAGCTTTTGTGCCCTTAGTTGCTATCCTTGCGTTATTAGTGTTAGTTGTGCAAGGTAAACCTCGTTGTTCTGGTGGCATTAGTTGTTGAAGTTCCTCCCAGTAGCTTTAACTCCGTCCATTAATGTAGTTGCTCTTCTTGGCTGAGTTCTCTTAGTTGCATTTGCTGACGTTGTTGTTATTTTAGAACGTTTCCATAAATCTCAGCCTCCCTTGTGGAAGATAACATCAGGTAGGCAGACTGCAAGAGTTATACTCAGCCATTCGAGGGAAGTTTTCAGGAAATAGTGAAGGAAATGGACTGCTCATGCACAGGGGCATTTGTGGGGGGAAGTTGGCACAAGGCCAAATGACGTCACATCATTTGGCAAAGTGCCAAGTCACATGACCGGAACTTGGCACCGTGCCAAGTCACATGACCAATTTTGGAACTTTGCCAAGTAAGTCACGTGACATGGGGGCAGACACGTGACTGCCCCCAACTAAAGTGAGATAGTGTGACTGCCCTCACAGTGTAGCCTCCTTTTGTATGGGATAGGTCATTTGAAATTAGCCAATAAGAGTCGGCTATTATGTTTAGTAAGTTCAGTATGGAGTTTGTACCAATTGAAATTAGCCAATGGCAATCTGCCTATGCTAGATGGGCTGGGTCATTTGAAATGAGCCAATAGCAGTCGGCTTTCATCTTTAGTAGCTTCACTATGGGTTTTGTACAAATTGAAATTAGCCAATGGCAATCTGCATATGCTGGATCTGTTAGGTCATTTGAAATTAGCCAATAAGAGTCGGCTATTATGTTCAGTAAGTTGAGTATGGAGTCCGTAACAATTGAAATTAGCCAATGGCAATCTGCATATGGTAGATCTGTTGGGTCATTTGAAATTAGCCAATAACAGTCGGCTTTCACCTTTAGTAGCTTCACTATGGGTTTTGTACCAATTGAAATTAGCTAATGACAATCTACATATGCTAGATCGGTTAGGTCATTTGAAATTAGCCAATAACAGTCGGCTTTCATCTTTAGTAGCTTCACTACTGGGTTTGTACCGATTAAAACTGGCCAATGGGAATCTCCATATGGTAGATTGGCTCGGTCATTTGAAATTAGCCAATAACAGTCGGCTTTCACCTTTGGTAGCTTCACTATGGAGTTTGTACCAATTGAAATTAGCCAATGGCAATCTACATATGGTAGATGGGTTGGGTCATTTGAAATTAGCCAATAACAGTCGGCTTTCGCCTTTAGTAGCTTCACTATGGGGTTTGTACCAATTGAAATTAGCCAATGGCAATCTTCATATGCTAGATCGGTTTGGTCATTTGAAATTAGCCAATAACAGTCGGCTTTCATCTTTAGTAGCTTCACTATGGGTTTTGTACAAATTGAAATTAGCCAATGGCAATCTGCATATGCTAGATCTGTTAGGTCATTTGAAATTAGCCAATAAGAGTCGGCTATTATGTTCAGTAAGTTGAGTATGGAGTCCGTACCAATTGAAATTAGCCAATGGCAATCTGCCTATGCTAGATGGGTTGGGTCATTTGAAATAAGCCAATAACTGTCGGCTTTCATCCTTAGTAGCTTCACTATGGGGTTTTTTACCAATTGAAATTAGCCAATGGTAATCTGCATATTCTAGATCGGTTAAGTCATTTGAAATTAGACAATAACAGTTGGCTATTATGTTTAGTGAGTTCAGTATGGAGTTTGTACCAATTGAAATTACCCAATTTCAATCTGCCTATGCTAGATGGGTTTGGTCATTTGAAATTAAGCCAAAAAGAGTCGGCTTTCGCCTTTAGTAGCTTCACTATGGAGTCTGTACCAATCCAAATTAGCCAATGGCAATCTGCATATGGTGGAGAGGCTAGGTTATGTGAAAATAGCTAACAGGAAGTACCTTTTGTCTTTGCTGGATAAGTGCTGACTGCTGCGCACAATAACCTCTGTGCAGGTGAACGTATTCATTATGCATTGAAGTAATGAGCAACTAATGATGTGATCGTCCTTATAACGATTGTTTCCCGGAGAAGTGGCTTCCTAATGATCTTGGCACGATTAACTTTCTACCTAATGATCTTGGCACGATAAAATTACCTGCAAATCTGTTGCGTCGTAAGATTTGGTCGTGCAGATGATCTTTAGTTGACCGCTGAATGTTAGGATAGTGATTCGTGAAGTTGAAATATCTACAGGAGTGTTTGTTTGGGGAGTAGATCTTCGAAGATAGCGATTATCAAATATAAATTGGATGAAATTACCTTGGGGAAAAGAGTGAAAGGAATTCAACGGAAGTTTCAAAAATCAAGAGCATGGAAGTGAGACGTAAGTAGGCCTATGTTTTCGCTGGAGCAGGAAGAAAGCTGGAGTTAATTGCTACTTGCGTATTTTTCGTGACAGAACAGTTTTACTTCTTGCTTCAGTAGAGGGGAATAGGCCTATCTATACTCGTTGTTGACTTCCATATTGAGCTCACTCGAAACGTAGGGACTTGCCAATAATAATAATAATAATAATAATTCATTTATTTACAGTTGGTGAAATGTCTAGTTAATACAAACTAATAAAAACCAACTATCTAATTACAAACCCTATTTACAAATTTTGCATCGGCATTGTTCTCCCTTCCAATTTTTGATCATTGTTTTAAACTGTTTTGTATTTTGTGCGGATTTTATGTTGTCTGACAAAGTGTTCCAAAGTATATTACCTCTGAACGATAGGGAACTTTGTCCATATGACGATGTCTTAACTTTTGGCACCTGGAGTAGATTCTTTATTCTTAGGTCATATGTGATTTCTTTCGTTGCGAAAAACTCTGACAAAATAGAAGGACTAATGAAATTGGTGCATTCGTATATTTCGACCATTAGCTTTCTCATTAGCTTTCTCATTAGCTTTCTCATATTTCGACCATTCTCAAAGAATTGGAAGATGCAGACATCATCGAGCCAGTGTATGGACCAACAGAGTGGGTTTCAAATGTCGTGTTGACACCAAAAGCTGATCCATCCCAGTTGCGAATGAGCCTTGATATGACCACAGCTAACACTGCCATCCGGCGCACACGTCATGTCATTCCCACATTGGAAGAACTGCGATACAAATTAAATGGAGCAAAGCATTTCACAAAACTTGACATGCGTCAAGGCTACATGCAGTTCGAGCTGAGCCCAGAAAGCAGATACATGACAACGTTCTACACCCATCAAGGCCTGAGGCGTTTCAAAAGGTTAAATTTTGGCACCAATTCAGCTGCTGAGATTTTCAATGAGGAAATTCGTCAAACGCTGGTGGATATTGAACATGTTGAAAACATCTATGATGACATTATCGTGTTTGGAAAATCTCAGAAAGAACATGATCGAGCACTTATGCAAGTATTACAGCGCCTTGATGACTGCGGTCTAACACTTGGAATGTCAAAGTGCAGTTTTAACCAACCAGAAATCAAGTTTTTTGGCATGACTTTCTCATCAGCAGGAATGTCACCATCACCTGACAATGTACAGGCTCTACATGATGCCCAACCACCCGCATCTGCAGCTGAAGTTCGATCCTTCTTGGGAATGGCTAATTTCAGTGCTCATTTTATTCGCAACTACTCTGCTCTTACAACCCCATTGCGGTTGCTCACTAGAAAGAATGTTACTTTCAACTGGACCAATGATTGTCAAAAAGCTTTTCAGTCAATTAAAGAGGCTCTCTCACAAGACACCACAATGGCATACTTTGACCCAACACGAGAAACAAAGCTCATTGTAGATGGCTCCAAATATGGCCTTTCTAGCATCTTGACACAACTTGAGCCCCAAACACAACAATACAAAGTAATCAGATACGACAGCAGAGCGACAACAGACACTGAGAGTCGCTACTCACAAATTGAAATTGAGAGTGCTGCACTAGCATTCGCCATGCAGAGAAACCATATCTATCTACATGGCCTTCAACATTTCATTGCAAGCACAGATCACAAGCCTCTGTTACCCTTGTACAACCAGTACAAGGCAGAACTTCCGGCACGAATCCTGCGGGACAAGTTGAAGCTGCAAGATTATAGCTACACACTAATTCACGAGCCGGGGACGACAAATGCAGCTGATTATCTTTCCCGGCATCCAGTTGTATTAGCTGATGTGTGTACCGTAACAAAGAAATCCATAGAAGAGGATATGCTATACATTGATGCAGTTATCCGAGCAAACCTTCCCAAGGCTGTAACAAAAGAACACATGTTAAAAGCTACACTAGAGGATGAAACATTGACAGTTCTCAAAGAAATGATCTCACAGGGATACATCAGCAAAGAACAGAAAAGGAAATTGGCTTCATATGCACATATATTTCCAGAGCTATCAGTAGTGGATGGCCTAGTGCTCAGAGGTTGCCGAATTGTTGTTCCTGCCCGCCTTTGGCAGTCTGTGACAACCCTTGCTCATGAGGGACATCAAGGGGTTGTGAGAACAAAGCAATACTTACGCATGCATTTGTGGTTTCCGGGATTAGATAAGATGGTTGAAACAGAAATTGCACAATGCACGGCATGCCAGGCAAATACAGATATTCATCAGCAAGAGCCACTCAAGCCAACAGAACTACCCACAGAACCATGGTCTAAACTTGCAACAGACCTATATGGTCCATTAGACACTGGTGAATACCTGCTGGTTGTACAATGCCTGTACTCCAGATTTCCTATGGTCGAAATCGTGCGTTCAACTTCTGGTACAGCAGTCATACCAGCAATGGACAAAATTCTCTCAACATTAGGAATCCCAGATGAAATAGCAAGTGACAATGGGCCACCATATAGCAGTGAGGAATTCAAATCGTATGCAAGATATATGGGTTTTGAGCACAAAAAGAAAATACCATATGCACCATGGGCGAATGGCATGGCCGAAAATTTTATGAAAAACCTAGGAAAAATCATTCGCTCCTCCACAGAAGAGCGTCTAAACTGGAGACAGGAATTACAGAAATACCTGAGGGCCTACAGAGCTACTCCACACACAATGACAAAGCATTCTCCAGCCAGTCTCCTTTTCAATGGACGAAGGTACAAGACGCGTCTTCCAGCACCTACCAGTAAGAAAATATTGCTTTATGACAGAGAGGTGCGTACAAAGGATGCTAGGAGCAAAGAAACAATGAAGCAGAACGCAGACAGCAAGAGTTATGTAAAAGAACTAGACATTAAAGTAGGGGACACAGTTCTGTGTCGACAAGCGAAGCTTAACAAGAAAACCACACCTTTCAACAGCGAGCCGATGATTGTTGTGAAGAGGAAAGGCAGTTTAGTTACAGCCAGAAATGCCACAAGAACCATCACAAGACATATTACATTTTTCAAGAAGCTACAAAGGCTGGAGGAGAACAAGTCAAGGTGCGAAGGAGATTATACCACACAGCCACTTGCACCTGACACTGATGAAAGAGAAGAAAATGTCATTCCACCAAATGAATTAGAGGATAGAGTGCCAATAGAGAGACCGGTGAGAATAAGACAAGCTCCTGCTAGATACAGAGATGAAAACTTTCAGACTGAGTTTTAATCTAACAATGCAACAGACACAATAGAACCATGTTATGTGTACTTTATCAATTATGTTATGTTATGTTTTGTTTTGTTAATTAGGGGAGGAATGTAATGTTCTAAACGAGGCTGTTTGATTATGAGGTTATTATGTTGTAACACTGAAGTGACAGAAGCACGTCTTTACATGTGTGTTACTCTTTGTCTATTTGTGGACTCTTCAGTAAATACCCAAGTTGCCAGTGGAGTTGAAAAAGCTGCGAGAGTCACAAATGTAGCAATAGACCCATTGTTCTCTGATGAGGAACCTTTTATACTAGCTGCGAGCAGGAACATCCGGCGGAGAGAAAAATTGGAAAGCATGATGCCCCTATGGTGAACGAGTGAATGCAAGTTTTCCAACCTGGGCTACTGACACAAGCCCCATTTGATTGAACAATACCTCTGATGCTTGCTGCCATACATTGCTGTTCCTGCTTTTTCGCAAATTTGTCTTAGTTTTTTGCTTGTTTCTTTGCTTCATTCATTTTTCAACCATTTGGCATCTTTATCATCATACAATATAATGAAAAAATTACAATACAATTACAAAACAGGCCCGTAACAACTATTGGGGCAGCCCCCCCCCCCCAATAATTTCCAAAAGTTGAATTTCAGTGACAGGTCCTTAGCCCTGCAGCGAGTCAAGACCAATCTGAGTTCAACAACAATAAACAACCGAATGATGCAACAAACTCAACCTTATCAGCATCGCAAACAAAATTTTTTGAGATTCCGAAGCAAGAAAATTTAACTCTTGAAAGTTCAGCCCTTTTGATATCAGAAGCACTTCGTTAAAAAAGATGAAAAGTACCCAGACTTAAATAATCATAACTTAACTCACTGGTAGTAGAGTGGCCACGGAGGGGGGGGGGCCTTTTTGTTGAAAGATGGTCCTCAAGATCCTTGAAAACGAAAGAGAAAAAAGCTGGGTGTAGGTTGGGTAAGAATGTCAAATCTTTCACTGGCAAATATGGAATCAGGGGATGCATTCTAAGCCAAAGTAAAGGATGGTTTTTCAAAAATTTTCCCCATGCTCCAATCCATAGGATAACTGTCACAAAACTATCAAAGTTTCATTGTTGCTAATCGCAAGCATGATACTGGGAGATGCATGCTAAGCCAAAGAAAAAGGTGTGACCCTAAACATTTTTCTTGGGGACCGTGCCCCAGACCCTCTCATTTCAGTATATACCCACTTAAAATTCACTCTACCCTGGGTACCAGAGCCAAAAAATAATAAAATTTGCGTACCCAGGGTAAATTTACTCTAATCACGCCACTGCCCATGAAAATTCGCGATGAGTTTTGTAAATCAAATAGGTCAAATATCAAGTAAATCTTACACCCGGGGGGGGTACTTGACTAGGGAAGTGACGGGGGTGTGCGGAAAACCTCTCCACACCCTGTACCCTGTCGCATAAAAAATAGGCCAAAAGTATACCCTGTCGCATAAAAATTTTGCCTCTCAAATACAGTGTAGAACGCAATTTTTGCTTGTGATACCCTGTCGCATAAAAATTTTGCCTCTCAAATACAGTGTAGAACACAATTTTTGCTTGTGATGCCCTGTCGCATAAAAATTTTGCCTCTCAAATACAGTGTAGAACGCAATTTTTGCTTGTGATACCCTGTTGCATAATTTTTTTACCTATTATAATACCCTGTCGCATAAATTTCGTTAGAAAAGGACACCCTGTCGCATAATTTTTACCGCAAAAGGACACCCTGTTGAGCGGCACATCCCGTCAGGTCAAGTATGGGAGTGCCCCCCCGGGATCTTACACAACAGTCTTGACAAAGTATTCTTATCCAGTCGTAGTTTGATTTTAGCTAGCCTGCTTTGATATATATTTGGATTTGTAAATTTCCTATTTTTTCTCCAGGACCTCAGAGCATAAAATGCCCTTTCAGCAATGCACAGAAGGGCGTTGCCAAAATAAAAGAGGGGATTGACCAAGAACATTTTATGGGGGCTTCACCCCCGGACCCCCAGTCCCATATGCCTTCAGCGCCAATTAGTGCCCCCCACCGCCATCACCAATCTAAAAAACGCTCCTACAGGCCTGCAAAACAGTACAATTACAAAACAATACAATTACAATGAATAGTCAATAATAGTCTGGGTTGCTATGTCATCCCGTGCAATTTTCGTGTTAAAATTGATTTTTCAACGGAATCCCATGTAACTTTTCATGCTGAATCCGAAAATCAATGTTCCCAAGCCAAAAAATGCCAGGAAACATCATTTTTTGGCATGCGTAAATGCATTTGATGCCAAATTGGTATTAAAATCATAAAATTTATTGTCGATGCAGTTTTTAAAGCGTAAATACTATATTTGAGGTGCTGAATCCGATAAAAAAAGGTTGCGAAGCCAAAAAAATTCCAGGAAGCATCGATTTCCGGCATGAATTGATGCTGTTGATGACATTATTGTATCAAAATCGTAAAAATCTTTTGTTTTGACTTTATAATGTAGGTTTTACAGGGTAAGTACCATATTTGAGGTGCTGAATCCGAAAAACAATGTTCCAGAGCCAAAAAAGGCCCGGAAACATCAATTTCCGGCATGTTTCAATGCCTTTGATGCCACAATAGTATCCAAATCATAAACATATTCAATGTTTACTTTGTAGCGCTGTTTAGAGAGCGTAAATGCTATATTTGAGGTGCTGAATCCGAAAATCAATGTTCCAGAGCCAACAAATTCCAGGAAGCATTAATTTCCGGCATGCATCGATGCCTTTGATGCCATAATAGTATCAAATCATAAAACCTTTCATTTTTCTTTTAAGATGCAGGTATTAGAGCGAAAATACTATATTTGAGGTGCTAAATCTGAAAATGAATGTCGCAGAGCCAAAAAGTGCCAGGAAACTTCAATTTCCGGCATGTTTCGATGCCTTTGATGCCATAATAGTATCAAAAATCATAAAAATTGTCTATGTTTACTTTGTAGCACTGTTTAGAGAGCGTAAATGCTATATTTGAGGTGCTGAAACCAAAAAACAATGTTCCAGAGCCAAAAAATTCCAGGAAACATCAATTTCCGGCATGTTTCGATGCCTTTGATGCCATATAATAGTATTAAAATTATTAAAATCTTCTATGTTTACCATATGATGTAATTTAGAGAGCGTAAATGCTATATTTGAAGTGCTGAATCCGAAAAACAATGTTCCAGAGTCAAAAAATCCCAGGAAGCATCAACTTCCGGCATGCATCGATGCTTTTGATGCTTGAATAAAGGTGAATTTTCCTTCTGGATAAAAAATACAACAAGGATGACAAATTGCAGGAAAAAAACTTCCTTGGCATTATTGAAGGCCACCAATTACGAAATAAAGCCTCAATCGATTACTTTGAGTTTATTGCTGCTCTTGTTCCTGGATATCTTCGTCAGAGTCTGCGAATTTTGTCTTGTTCCACACTCATGTTTTTTAACTCTTCACATCTGCACACGTCTGCGCACCGTTTCGCTTTTGTGAATACATTTTTGGGTTGTCCACATTTAAAGAAAGGCCAGCAATTTCTTAGAAAAATATACAAATACCGGGTGTTCCAAAAAATGTATACAGATTTGGTTGACTCCAGCGATGTGAATATAGCTTTAAAGTGAATGAACGGAGCTAAGGAGAGGCAATCTATGAATAGGACAAAGGAAACTCATATGCACGTTATTGTTCTGCTTGCTAAACAATATCTTCGAACATCTCCAACCCATCAAATTCAATAGGCTATTAATAGAATACCCAGACTCCTTCCGTGCGGGGATTTAATCTCCGTTGATTCTCTTTAATCAACGGCCTATCACTCTCAAAACGTTCCTCGATAGTTAACTTGAACATAGATACCTCAGTAGTTGGTATTGGTGCTTTGAGAGCAGAAATATTAATCTTGAATGCTCAAATTTGTGTCCACTTGCAAACCAGAACTTTGGCCTTTTGACCTCAGCAAATTCCTAACGCATATCGAAGTTAAGAACTGAAATTAATGAAAATAAAGAAACCTCCCAATGGGTGACTAGAGGGTGACTTCTGAAAAACAGAATAACACAACACAAGATCTAATATTGTTCAAATTTTATCAAGGCTATCGTTGAATTATATGCTGTGCCTTAAGAATTTGCTTAGGCCAAAAGACTAAAGCTCTGGTTTGCAGGAAGAGGCAACTTTGAGCTTTCAAGATTAACTTGTCTGCTTTCAAAGCTCTAATACCAATAATAATAATAATAATAATAATAATAATAATAATGATGATACATTTACAAAGCACTAAAATCTATGAATACATATTCTGAGGCGCTGTACAATTTTATTCCAACGTAAAAAGTAAAATCATGCTGAGTTAATTAAAGGATATACAGATCAAATGCTAAAAGAAATGTCAAAGGGTACAATGTCATTTATTGGTTAAAAGCAGAAGTAAATAAATGTGTTTTTAATCTTGATTTAAAAGTTTCAATGTCTTGAGATTTTCTAACTTGAACTGGTAAATTATTCCACAGTTTTGGAGCTGCAGCAGCGAAAGATCTATCTCCTCGTGTTTTGAATTTTGTTTTTGGAATCACCAACATCAAAGATTCTGTTGACCTCAAAGCGTATCTTCCCTTTTTGATATTTAGCATGTTTTTTAAGTATGCTGGTGCCATGCCATTGAGTGCTTTAAATGTCAGCAATAAACTTTAAATTTGATTCTTTCTTTCACTGGTAACAAGTGTAGTTCTCGTAATAAAGGAGTGACGCGATCGTACTTTCGTGCACCACTTATAATCTTTGCAGCTGCGTTTTGAACTCTTTGCAGCTTCTGTATCTAGGAGTTTGGCAAACCAAACATAAAGGCTATTACAATAATCCAGCTTACTCGTGATAAAGGCGTGTACCATCCTTTCAGTTGATTCTTGGTTAAGGTATGTTCTTATTTGTTTGATGTTATAGATATGATAAAACGCTGCATTGCATGTCTTTGTAATAAACCAACAAACAACGTATCTATGTTCAAGCTAACTATTGAGGAATATCTTTAGAGTGATTATCCATTGATTGAAGCTAAACTCACAGCGCTAGAATCAACAAAATCCGTACACATTTTTTACGACACCAGATAGCAATAAGTGCAAAACGGTTGCTTTTTGAGAAACAGGTATGACGCTAGCAATAGCAAAAGCAAAAAGCCAGCTATTTGCATTTTCTAGAAAATTTTCCATCTGAAATGCTGATTTTTTGTTTCAGTTTCTCAAAAATAATACAATTGCTGTAAAGACTGAAATTTTTAAAGTAAACGTAAAAGATTTTGTGATATTTACCCCATCATAGCATCAAAGGCATCGATGCATGCCGGAAATTGATGCTTCATTGAATTTTTTGGCTCTGGAACATTGTTTTTCGGATTCAACACCTCAAATATAGCATTTACGCTCTCTAAACAACGCTACAAAGTAAACATAAAAGATTTTTATGATTTTGACACTATTATGGCAACAAAGGCATCGATGCATGCCGGAAATTGATGTTTCCTGGAATTTTTTTGCTCTGCAACATCGATTCTCGGATTCAGCACCTCAAATATAGTATTTTCGCTGTGCAACCTGCATGTTAAAAGAAAAATGAAAGGTTTTATGACTTGATACTATTGTAGCATCAAAGGCATCGATGCATACTGGAAATTGATGCTTCCTGGAATTTTTTGGCTCTGGAACATCAATTTTCGGATTCAGCACCTCAAATATAGCATTTACGCTCTTAAAGCTGCATCTTTGATAAACGTAGTAAATTTTGTGATATTTACACATTATAGCATCCAAAGGCATCGATGCATGCCGGAAACTGATGCTTCCTGGAATTTTTTGGCTCTGGGACATCGATCTTCGGATTCAGCACCTCAAATCTAGCTTTTATGCTCTCAAAGCTGCATCTTTTGATAAACATCGTAAATTTTGTGATACATAGTGAACGATGAGAAAGAAGAGAGACAACATCTTCAGAGAGCAGGCATCGACTTGACCTTTTGCGCTATTCATTTTCTATTCAGTCATCTGCTAACTAGTTTCGGCCAACAGGCCATCATCAGAGCAACTGAAGAATTTTTTAACAACATGGGGTTTTATAGAGATCAATTTAATTAAATCTAATTAATGTCCTTTTAAGGTAAACACAAAAAGTTCTAGGACCCAGTTCTCTCTGGTCCGTTTGTATGAATCGTCAGATCTGTTTGCTTAGAAGACAGCCTCCTCCTCAGTTTCTGGCCATCTCAGGTTGCTACCCTTCGCAGTGGATCCGTGTCCT
This sequence comes from Aurelia coerulea, assembly GCA_039566865.1. Classification (NCBI taxonomy): domain Eukaryota; kingdom Metazoa; phylum Cnidaria; class Scyphozoa; order Semaeostomeae; family Ulmaridae; genus Aurelia; species Aurelia coerulea. The sequence continues at coordinate 10,510,183 of CM076954.1, forward strand.
CTTGCGCTTTGCTTTAATTGTTGTTGTGTTGTGTGTTGCTAGCTGTATAAATCGTTTGTGTTGTTGTTGTTGTTGTTGCTAGTGTTCGTCGTTTGATCTTGCGTCAAATTAATTTCCCCGGTTCTTTTTGTTGTTGTTGTTGGTTATTGTTGTTGTGAGTGTTTTTTGATGTACCTCGTTTGTGATTTCACGTCAGATTGGTTTGAGCTGCTACCCGCGGTCGCGGGTTTATGTCTGCGTTGTTTTCTTCGGCCTATTTCGTTGGTTCTTGTTTCTTCCTTGGTCTTCCTGCAGCGCTTCCTGCTTCTTGATGACTCTTCCGTGGTCTGCGTCCAGACCGCAATATTATACATAGTGAACGATGAGAAAGAAGAGAGACAACATCTTCAGAGAGCAGGCATCGACTTGACCTTTTGCGCTATTCATTTTCTATTCAGTCATCTGCTAACTAGTTTCGGCCAACAGGTTCGTAAATTTTCGTAAAATTTCGGTTTCGTAAAATTTCGGTTTCGTAAATTTTGTGATATTTACACCATTATAGCATTCAAAGGCATCGATGCATGCCGGAAATTAATGCTTCCTGAAATTGTTTTTTTTAATTCAGCACCTCAAATATAGTATTTACGCTCTAAGAACTACATCTAAAAGTAAACACAATGGATCTTATGATTTTAATACCAATATGGCATCAAATGCATTTACGCATGCCAAAAAATAATGTTTCCAGGCATTTTTCGGCTTGGGAACATTGATTTTCGGATTCAGCATCAAAAGTTACATAGAAATCCGTTGAAAAATCAATTTTAACACGAAAATTGCACGGGACCTCTTTTTCCGACATCGTGATACAGACTATAATACTATATTAATTTATTAGTACATTATATAATACACAATTGAACTTATTACAATACAATTTGATATTTTTTCTTTCATGACATACCTCTGATGCTTGCTGCCCTTGGCCTTGCTGCTTTTTAGCAAACTTCTCTAGTTTTGCTTGCTTTTTTGCTTCATTTTTCAACTGTTTGGCAGTCTTTACGACTTCAATCTCTGTGCTGTTTCGACTGGACACAATCGGAGTTTCAGTAGGTTTGTCTGGCTCTCCTGCGGAACTCATCCTGAAGAATGTCCCGGCGAACGACCTGTTGACTCTGCTTTCTTGAAACAACCTATGGATTTCGCTTTCTCTGAAAATCCTTCTAAGAAGCCTTGGTGCACGAACAAGCATAAATCTTGTTGGTCGTCTGTGCAGTCTTCCTTGGTTGAGTTTCAAAGTTAGGCCACATCCACATGACAAAGAATAAGGCCTCGTACCTCGGTTCCCTGTGCTTTATGCAGTACTACCTCGAGATGGTGCAATCTAGCCTCTTTTTAAATCTATGACATCATAAAGATCTACTTTCTTAAGAAGGGGCTTCGATGTCAGTCAGAAAGTAACCCACTTCCGTCACGCTCGTTAAAGCTTTATCTCTGCTTTATCTCTGCTTTATCGCTTTATCTCTGCTAATTGGGACTGAAATAAAGAAAGCGCACAGAAAGCGCACACAAGACAGAAGTTTCTCGCGATCCGATAGAAAAATTTGACGTCGGCTTATTTCATCTTAGACAGGTTCGACACCATAAGATGGATAAATCACGAAGGTGTTTACCTTGACACAAAAGCAAATTTAACCAGAATTGGCACGATCTTGACTTCATTAGCAGCTTGATTATGTTAAAACAATCGTTTTCTAGAACGAACTCATCATTAGCCACTTATTGATAGTATTCATTATCATAGGCGTAGGAGATAGGGGGCTAGAGGGGGCTGCAGCCCCCCCAACGTCAGAAAAATTTACAAAAATCAGCCATAATCGGGCAGAAATCCGCCTCAAGTCGGGCAAAATTTTCTCAAACAATGGATTTTTTGTCGGGCAGCCCTCCCAAATTTTATCTTCCCCTTCGCCGATGTTCATTATGCAAATAAGTCAACTTTAGAGGATGATGTAACCGGCGGCCTGCACAGAAGTTAGCGCTCGCAGCATCACCGAAGGTAGAGGGACCCCCCTCTAATACAGCCACAGATGCAAACGTCGCAGGTGAAGTTGAGAGGAAAGGTGCAGAATCCCAGCAAACAATGGCGCCATTGACTAGGGGAAGGCACGTGATCACACTGAACCAAAACATTTTCATGCATACGATTCTGCACAGAGGTTATCTTCGTGACCGCTTGCCCCAAATTAGACGCCCGCGAATAGCAACAATTGAAACGCTCTGTAGGGTTCTGCATAAGTAATTTTGCACTATGGTAAATCTCACATGACATCTAATTTGAGACAGATGCACCAATAGTTACATGCGCGAACTAAACAAACTAGGGGTAATGACTTTTGATTTTTTGCGTATCATCCTCGCTTGACATAAAAATCAAAATATTGCTTTTCAGGCGATTCTTGTCCTTATACAAGGGGCTTGACTTTCCATTGAAGACGACTTTAGCAGCAACACTAATCTCTCTGACTGTTGCTAAAAACAGCATCAACGATCTTTTGGAGTTGTGAAGAAATCAATATTCAGATACTCTTATGCTTGCTTAGCTCAGGACAGACTTTGTAATCATCCAAAAGGATCTTATGTTTATTTTTGAAGAATGAAAACATTATGCAGGGGCTTTTGCTCCAACCGGAAGGAATAGACCTATATATATAGACATATAGACATACATATAGACATATAGGTACATAGGAATCAGGAATGTTGTAACAATGGGCATTATTTGTGCACACAATCGAAACAATCAGCGAAGCATCTGAGATATTTATAGGCATTGTTAATGTATACAATCAAAACAATTCTGATATTTTCAGGCAAACAATGAATTTTGGCGTAGTTGCCAATTCACATTTCCTCATTAGGGCTAATTACTACTTCATTAATCCAGCTGCCAACTCATTACAAGGCAGTCTTCAAAATTTGACCTCTTTGACCTGGTGGCACACTGCCCTTACTGTTTGAAATATTCAATATCAACAACTGCAAGTAAGGGAGCCTACCAACCCATAAAATACTATCAAGAAACAAATGTGTGACTGTTGTAGTGGCAATTCTTGTCTGGATAAAGTAAACACATTGTCAATATCGTCGGCTATCCTTTAGTTTCACTCAGAGCAGTAGCAAGCATCTTAAACTTGGAGGGGCACGGCATTTCTGTGGCACTTTTTTTTCGTAAGAAGGGCATTTTAATATACACCAGATTTTTGACGGTAAAAAAATGTGATATATAGAAGAAAATAGTGTGAATGCTGATAGATATCCGATTTCCTTCACAATGAAACAAACTGAGAAGTAAGCATAACTAAATCATGAAGTAAATAATAACAAAATTAAACGACTTTTTGTCCGCATCGGTCTTCAAAGGGGGCGTATCCTAAAACAAAAAGGGCACTTTTGGTTTGTTGCAAAATTTGGAGGGTCACGTTCCGCCAGTGCCCCCGGTTCCTACATCTCTGGTTTCGCTACATCTAATGTAATAGTTCTGATGCAGATCAAGAGATCTGGTCTGCTTCATCAAGTGGGCTTTTTATTGGGCACTGCCGTTTCAATAAAAACTAAATCGTGCATTAAACAGTTGCAATTGCAAATAAAAAGATTTTATCATTTTGAGGCAAGCTACGTGCATGAGCTCATTCTTCAAACATGGCTAATGGGGGCCTTTAATTATGTTTGAAGAATGAAAACATTATGGAAGGGCTTTTCTCCAACCGGAAGGAATACACCTATATAGGTATAGTATGAGGAATCAGGAATGTTGTAACAATAGGCATTATTTCTGATGACAATCGAAACAATCAGCGAAACATTTGAGATATTTATAGGCATTGTTAATGTGCACAATCAAAACAATTCAGAGATCTTTTGGCCTAACAATCAAATTTGGCGCAGTTGCCAATTCACATTTCCTCATTAAGGCTTATTACTTCTTGCACCTAATATTAATCGAGCTGCCAACTCATTACAAGGCAATTTTCAAAATTTGACCTCTTTGACCTGGCACACTGCCGTTACTGTTTGAAATCTTCGATATGGATAACTGTTGCCAAGGGAACCAACCAAACCATATAATACTATCAAGAAACAAGTGTGGCACTGTTATAGTGGCAACTCTTGTCAGGATAAAGTAAACAATTTGTCAATAGTGTCGGCTATCCTTTACTTTCACTCCGGGCAGTAGGAAGCATCTTAACCTTGAAGGGGCACGGCACTTCTAGGGCACAAATCCGAAGTAAAGATAACCACCGCATCGGTCTTCAAAAGGGGCACATGCTGAGACGAAAAGGGCACTTTTTGATTTGTTGCAACATTTTGTGGGGGGGGCACGAGCCCCCAGTGCCCTTCGGTTTCTACGTCTCTGGTTTCACTACATCTAATGTAATAGTTCTGATGCATGCATGGACTTGCCCAAATTGTCTTGTAAGGAAGAAAGAGACCCTTTCTTTCTTCCTTACAAGACGATTTGGGCACGTGCAATGCATATGCAGAAATCTGGTCTTCTTCATCAAGTGGGCTTGTTACTAGGCTACTGCCATTTCGGTATAAACGAAATCGTGCATTAAACAGTTGCAATTGCAAATAAATATTCTATTATTTTGAGGCAAGCTACGTGCATGATCTCATTCTTCAAACATGGCTAATGGGGGCCTTTAATTGTGGATGATGCAATAACGACCTCTTTTGTCCCTCTCACCAACATCTCTGCAAAGAAACACAATAGTTAGGGCACGTGCCCCTCCCCCCCCCTAAGATTTTGCAATGAACAAGTGAGTGCCCTTTTTATTTTCAGGAAGCGCCCCTTTAGCATGATAACAAAAGTGCCCTTGGAGTGCCGTGCCCCACCCCCAAGCCAAGTTTGAGATGCTTCCTACGTCCCTGGAAACCCCATCAGCCACCCCATCCCTGGAAAATGGGTTTGAATCGAGGAGAACAGATTAGATTAGATCACTAGAAGTTAAATTGCTTTGGAGTGTCAGCCACTCAGATATGGTTTACCATGCAGAAATACATACGGCACCGGTAAACATACTGTTTTCAAATCCTTGTACGATTTTGTCACTTGGGTATGATAAGCATGTGTCTGTTTTGGGTGGTAATGGTATGGACGAAAACCAGACTGGGATCGATAAAGAATTTTGTTCGTTTCTATCATACGGCAAACAGCTTCATTTTTTCTCAAGTTTTTTCGTTATTCCAGCACCTCTGAGGGGACCATTAAGGAATTAAGGTCATCTGGACCTTTTAATGCTATCCCTGCCACTGTAATTTTAGGGGTGTTCTTCCTTTACATTTTTAACCTCATATATTGTATTGTATCTATTTTTATATTATAAACTTGTAAATATTTCTAAGTAACGGTAACGTGGCAAATGATAGATACATATACATAGATACAATTTTTTCAATTACCTGGCTTTACATTAGAAATCTGCGGCAAAAGTGAGATTGGCCTAAAATTCTTTTGGTTCGTCTTTGCTACCCTTCTTATTAAAAAGTAGCTTCAATTTAGCTTGCTTGCAATCATCTGGAAAACGTGACAAGGAGATGGAAAGATTGCATATAGATTTTGCAAAAATCGGTGCACCGTCCTTAAAGGGTCTGTTTCATCCAGCATGCCTTGCACTTGCCATCTCTTGGTTGGCCTTTGTTGCCGCCATTTTCATGGCCCATGAAAATGGCGGACAACAAAGGAACATCAACAAACGGCACGTGCAAGGAATGCTGGATGAAACAGACCCTTAAGGAATTTTCCTGAAATGTTATCAAGTCCTGCTGCTTTTGAGACTTTGAGGGATGTACTTGCTCCAAAAGTTTTAGAACATTTTCGTCACTTGCATGATGTAGTTTGAATGTTTTTTGTCCAACGTCGGTGCTTGTAATATCTTTTGACACGGTGGAAGTCAACGGTCTTTATAAAGTTACTATTTTGATGAATATTTCACAGCACATAAATACAAATGAGAAGCCAGAAATATTTGCAATGATCTACGGTAACTTGGTTTGGGATGGATTATCTTATGTTTCATTGCATCCCAAGAATAATTGTCCTGAGCAAATATTTTCTAAGCATTTGTACGTGAAGTTGGAGCCCGAAGGGGGTACTTGACTAGGGAAGTGACGCGGGTGCGTGGAAATCATCTCCACACCCTGCACCGTGTCGCATAAAAAATGGGCCAAAAGTATACCCTGTCGCATAAAAATTTTGCCTCTCAAAAACAGAGTAGAACACGATTATTGCTTGCAGTAGCGGAAATTATGGGGGGTTGGAGGAGCAATTGCCCCCCCCCCCCAATTCGATAAGACTTGGAAATTTTCTTAAAGGTCGGACATTCCGTAGCGATTGGAACTGTAATGAAGAAACGAGTCACCGTCAAGAAGTGGACGAGTTTTTATATAGAAAGAGCAAACGAAATGCACGAGCTCAAAAAGCATATTCTAAAGTGTTTATTCACTTATTTAGTTAGAGAGTAGCAATATTTCTGCGAGATGTTGGAGCAATAATGGGAGAGGCATTCTAAGCCAATGTAAAGGTTGGAGTTCTCCAAAATTTTCCTGGACGCAACATTAACACAAACTATCAACGAATTTTCAAAGTTTCCATGTTGGGGCGGGGGCAGGCAAAACCTGAATTGCGAGAAGCGTTCTAAGACAAAGAAGAGGTTCTTCACGCAAAACTGTTTTGAGAACTGGTTATTCATATCATCAAATATTCTAATTTGGCACTGACAAAATTTTCCTGGGGGCTTTGCCCCCAACGTCCTCGTGACGATTGGGCCTGCCGACAGTACGTTCATAATACATTCTTGCCTTTTTCTATCAACTGCTGAATATAAATAGTTTTGAAATCTGATATACAATGACGTCAGCACTATTTATATCAGGTCGAAGTCTTCCAGCGAAATGCCAGAGAACAAAAGCATTTCCCCTGACTCGGAAAATTTACGGCTTGCCCCCCCCCCCCCACTCAAAAAGCTGAATTTCCGCCACTGATTGCTTGTGACAACTTGTCGGATAATTTTCTTACCTATTATAATACTCTGTCCTATTATAATACTCTGTCCAAGGACACGAACGTGTTGATTACATATTTGTTTACCTTGTTTTGATCCTTGTCTTGATTTCTTGTCTTCTTTGTTTCTCTGTTTCGTCTTCAACTAGTGTGTGCAACTGAACGGTTTATTAGGCCCAAATGTCTCGTGTTATTTGAATATATCTTCCTCGTATTACTGTGTCTTAGTGCGTCCTCGCAGAAGGAAAGTTTCAAACCGCAAAGAGGCATTTGGGCCTAATAAACCGTTCAGTTGCACACACCAGTTGAAGACGAAACAGAGAAGAAAAGAAGACAAGAAATCAAGACAAGGATCAAAACAAGGTAAATAAATATGTAATCAACACGTTCGTGTCCTAACACCCTTGCCCTGTCGCATAGTTTCTACCGCAAATCGACACCCTTTTGAGCGGCACATCCCGTCAAGCGTCAGGTCAAGTATGAGAGTACCACCCTCCCTCCCCCCACGGGAGTTGGAGGCCCTATTCTATTGGGCCCCTAGCTGCACGTCGAAAGAATAACCACCATTGGTTACGCCATTGCAGTTATATAACTCGTAAGCATAGGATTCATGATATATTCCTTCTTAAACAAATTTTGAAGGGTATTTTCCAGTGATTCAATGTATGTATGTATGTAATATTTTGCCATCAAACTAAAATATAACTCAAAGGGCGTGATTTGGCCCCTATTTCCTTCTCTCTCCGACTCATTTCACCCTGAGTCTTCCAGCATCCACTGCCCCTCTGCTGAAAATCTCCTGCGTACGGCCTTGGCTTCAAAAGCTTCTTTGCGCTTCTGGGACACAGTGCTAGAGTTTCTTAAATATTTGGCTACAATCCTGGGCAAAATATTTGGAACAAAGTTAATTTTTCGGTGATCATCTCAGTTCTTCTCACTCTTACATTTGCACCACCCCCTTTTACCCCCGAAACAATGTTGGTTGGCATCTTGAAGCTGAAAACATCCAAGCAACATTGTATCGGGGGTAAAATGGGGGTTGTTCATTAGAAATTGTAGAATCTTACGTTTCTCCGATATATTTTGTCCGGGATTGCAGCCTACTACTAGTTCCTTATAAACTATAATCTTATATAAAGAACGTGTGTTGAAAGAAAATGGTTCAAGTGACTTGTATGTGGTTAGGTGCAGATGGTTGTTGAACTTGTAGCCAAATTTTCATGGCTCGTCATTCTTTTATCATTTATCTTATATTGATAATATATCAGTCACGTCTTTATTGGGAGCCAAAAGCAAGAAGTAGGAATGAAATTAAACATTCTAAAGCCTCAGCTTTCTCCTCAGCTGATTTCTTGCAAAAAAATTTGACTCTGACAATATGATCCTGGGGGCAGAAGAGGGGCTGCCCGATTCCATATGACGTCAATATGCATATCATGTATTCCCACTCATCACTGACAACATTTCGTCAAGATTTCGAACAACAATTTCGGATAATCGAATTTGGACGAAATGTTCAGAAATTTTGGTGTACCTTCCTTGAACTTTCAGATGAAAGTTTAATTTATGTTACGGTTGTAAAATTAGACAGTTTCTGCGTTTTCCGAGATATCAATAGACTGGTAGCTCAATTAGCGCATGTTACGTAGGTTCTTTTCATATCTTTCATCGTAAATTCTTTTCATTTCATCTCCATGAAAAGATGAATGATATTCAGCAGCATAGAATCATCGTATCGCTGACTTCTTGAACAATTTATGATAATTTATGAGTACCAATATTAAGAGCTATTGGATCGTCGAAGAAGCAACTGATACCAGTAACATCGCAAGAAGTCGATAAGGAGCAGAAGACAATACTACATTCAATATGTAACATCAAACAAGAGTGTTCAACTTTCATACTGTTCTAAAATTTCGAATAAGAAATTCTTGGATATGAGCAAGTTTGTTTCGGGCAACATACCTTGTTCCAAATTAAACTAGCCAGAAATCTTTCGCTCTCAATGTATATTCAATTTGAATTGATGGATTGAGCACTTAAAACAAATATGACCCTGCACATAAAATATGTTGTCCTCTCTGTCTATACAATATGAGACAATGTCTATAAAGTATAACCCTAAGTCTACGAAGAAGAAATTTCACACGATTAGAAACCTTTACTATAAATCATGCCTATACTAATAATGTATTTCAAGCAATACTTTGGATGTGCTAAATAAATGAGATTATTTACTAGAACCTATTGTACAACAACGTTTCTAATTTATACTCGTACCGAACCAGTGAGACAGAATGACAACCTCGTCCGCCCCAGGGCCTTTTGTCATATTGGGATGGAGATTTCGTCTCCGTCCAAATATGACAAAAGGCCCTGGGGACGACATTGACAGAATGACAGTTTATACGCTTACACTCCGATGATTTTCTAACCATGTATTAAGTCATTTCAAAACGATCAATATTGCATGTCAACATATGTGAAAAACTCTATTTGGTTCAAATCGGGGTATTCTTCTCAAGTGGAAAAAAACTTTGCAAAGTAAAACTAGTTAGACATCAATCGATGGACAGTCCAAAGTGTCTAAAATCTGGTGCTGTACTCTCTAACTGCATGACAAGACTGATAGGTAGTAAGATGAGTTTCGATCAAACGTCGTATCATACAATTCCCTTTTTTATCTCTTTGGTTCATGATCCAAAATTATCTAAGGATATTAAAATGTTTGTTTTGTTACTTAAAGGGTATGAATAACTTAATTCTGAGTTATACTCTTTTATAGCAATATTGTTTACCTTGCCTAAGAGCCATTATAATGAGATTTGTCATTTCCTTCAAGTCTACGATAATAGTTTACGTTTCTTGCTGGCATTTATTCCCAAACTAGAAGCTTAATATAAAAATAAAATTAATCTACCGGGTGCGCCAAAATAAACTATGCACTTTTGGCAGGCCACGATAAATCGTAAACAGGACAGATTTTGAAGATTTATGACTTTATCTTTAGCAGAAGCCTGAATTAGATTCTAAAATTTTTTGCAAATTTTTCCGTTTTCAGTTTTTAGAGCTACAAGCGAGTTTCTTAAGATTTTCGTTTTCGAAAACACCGAAAATGATCAAAAAACGTCGATCAAGCTTTCTAAAGAATCGACATGAATGGACAAAGTGAAAACGTTTTCGTGGTGATTTGGGATTTAGAAATCGATTGATTGTAAGTTGCTGTATGAGAGTTCGTAATATCTTGGGAGAAATGTAATAATATTTTCAAGGATATAAAGAAATGTCTTTTCTTTTGTAATGTCATTGAATTTATGCTTTGGTGCAGGTAGTGTTCCTGTGTCAAGGGGGTTAAATTTTGTGACGGCTTTTGGGGCGGCACTTTATTGTAACTACTACAGAATTTCGCAACAGGCCAATCGTTGAAATAACGCTCGTGCAGAAGTTTACAACAATCAATTTACAAATCCCAAATCACGCTGAAAACGTTTTCTCTTTGTCCATTCATATTGAGTCTTTAGAAAATTTGATCAACGTTTTTTGATCGTCTTCAGTGTTTTTGAAAACGAAAATTTTAAGAAACTCGCTTATGGCTCTAAAGAGTGAAAACGGAAAAATTTGTAAAAAATCCTAGAATCTAATTCAGGCTTTCTGCTGAAGATCACGTAATAAATCTTCAAAATCGGTCCAGTGTACGATTTATTGTGGCCTGCCAAAAATGCATAGTTTATTTTGGCGCACCCGGTATTAATCATCAGTGCTCTTGAAGCATGCTTCAAAATCAGGCAGCCCTAAAAAGAGCTAAATTTACTAATTTTAAAACCAATCACAAGATCAGCTATGTCTGAAAAATGATTTGGTCATTGACATACTTGCAAAAAGAGAAATTTGAAGATCGGCCTTATAATAGAATCTTGATGATTTTTGAAACAGGAATACTTTCTCGGGACATCCCGCAGCTTGAGAACAATATGACAGATCAACGTGCTATATTTGCAGATCAAAATTGACAAACTAGCTACACAATGACCATATCTTTCATGGAGTCTGGTGAATAGTTCCAACACTACAGGCTCACAAACGCTTAAGCCTTTTCAACTTATCCGGTAAGACTGGAGAAAGTCAGTTCCATTGAACTTGCTGAATCACCACGCATCGAATTAAAGCATCTAGCCTTGATACCAAAGATGATATCTATTTCCACCGAATCTTTTCCCTTATCAGTTTTTCCCAAGTCCTTGGCTTGCAGTAGCATAAAAATATATACGTGTTCTTGAAATAACCCTGGTCGAATGGATTTTCATCATCAGGAAAGTACTTCAAGTAACTTATCCTTGATCTTGACATGAATTCCCAGGTTGTTTGAGCTGTCAACATCATATAGGAATGACAACCAAATAACAATATGACAACGATGAATGACAGAACGAGAAATATCATCACGCATAGGAACATCCAGTTGATTTTCAACCAATCTTTGGCCGTACTCTCATGTTTGAATGAATTCCTTAAGAAAAAATAAACATTATAAAAGCTACATCTGCACGGTATAAAAGAAAGGAATAGATCCTTTTTCCAAGAGGAAAATGAGATTGGAACAAGTGATTTTTTCTGCCGAATGATCAAAACGTCAATCGTATAAACTTCGAACATAAGCAATTTACCACACTGAACTGCCCATTCTAAACCTCAAACCTTGTATAGTAAAAGGTCTGTTTTTGTATGTACTCATATTCTTTAAAGTTATATTTTGCTTGTCGGTTCTGGTGCTTGTGGAGTTGAACATTGTCTTCTAACACAAACTTATAATTATCGTAGCACTTGAGCTTTCAGAAGAACGGCTGTACAAATCATCATAGTTCAGGTTCATGCTCTTCAAAGCAGAATAGAACGAGAGAAGAGAATCAGGATCAAAAAGTATGCTTTGTTAACGTCAGAAGCCTTGACTAAGCATTTACCATTGCCTTGAACTCTGCCAGGACCAATAACGTTATAACTAAACTGAGTATTTTCATGAATTCACTTCCGTTTATCAAACTTGTACCCTGCAACGCAATTGCATCTTATCGTTATTTTTTATTTTAGGGGTTCCTATGAAGCAAAACTCAAAATTATGAAAAGAATATCTACGAGGTCCTTACCAAACAATGAAGATAGTCCAGGCAACAAGTGACGTTTCCAATCCCAAAAATGCCCAAAAGAACTTGTGATTTCTTTCACCAATACATGTAGCTAACCAAGGGCAATGATGATCATACTTCCTGATACAATATCCGCATTCTTCACAATGCTTGGACCTGAGTGGTTGCAAAATTTCACAATACCCACAATGCCTGAGTTTCAATGCATTTCCTTCTGGTAGCATCATTCTACTTGTTTCATCTTCATCAGTTTTCTCACCTAAATTTGACAGCTCCATGGCACCTTCATCATCTTGATACTAAAATTCAAAAATTAACTTATTAGGCAAATGTAGCAGTTATTATTGGGCCTACCAACGAAAAATGTAAATATTTCATATAATCACATCTTAATTTTCCTGCAAGTTTCACTCTCTTGATTCGCTCTTTGCTATGCCGTTCACTGCATCAAGCTGCAAACAGTTTAGCTTGAGAGGCTTGTTATTGTACAAGTTTCGTAACATGAAACCATTAAAATGCATAATCCAGTAACAGGGTACGGGGGGGGTGTTGCTTTGTGTGACACTGCAACAATGCTGAGTATGAAGAGCATCTTTCAAGTCTTCAATCTTCAATAAATAAACTCCTAAAAATTTTCCAACCAATTTGGAGCATCAAAAGAAGTAAACTAACTCAAAAGCAAAATCAATACCGCAATCAAAAAGCAAGCCAATCCAGCTTTAGATTCATTCCGAATATTGAATTTTCTTTGTTGGTTCAACAAATACAAAGCAATATACATATTCATAGGTAAGCAGCATGTAACAGAGGTAAGCAGGTAAGCACGTGACCATCTGCCGCAAAATGGGTTCACCAAAGCAATATCTTGCCCTGACGAGTCTGTGACAGAAATGAGTCAAACGAAATTGTGGTTTAGAAAGCTTCCGAGGTTCAGAAATAAAATTACAAACATCAGTTCTCTGAAATGATAATTCAGCTTTTACTGGTGTGGATGGTGATAAAGGGCAACCCAAGTAATTAGTTTTGTAAAAACTGATCTGTTTTCCATAATCATTGTGATCTTTTGATATAGCTATTTTGGTGAAAATGCATCACTTGTAAGAACTGTCTGCTTTCCAAACAATGAAAATTAAATGCATCCGTCACGGATATCAACTAAATAAATATCAAATCACTAAGTGTCTCCTATGGTCTATGGACGATTTTACTCAAATTCAATCACTATAAAATATTGATTTCCTTCTCAAGTGACATTCTTAATTTTTTTCTTAACTTTTAATTTCACTCTTGCTCTATCTTTTACGTAACACCCCCAAGTAAATATTTACTCGATACTCTTCATGGTATTGGTATTGAAATAGCATTTTTGCAATTGGTTATCAATAAACATGAGAAAACAAAAAAGATTGTTCCTTTTGAGCTCCAACACAATGGAAAGGTAGTTGATAGGAAAGATTTAGTAAATTTAGATGCTAAGCTTGTCAAGGCAGTGCCCTTTGGATCCTTCATCTTAACGTGATCAGAAGTCATGATTCCTTTGGCCTGGAATTATTGGGACTCAAACTACTTAGCCCTGAGATTGGCATGGCAGCCAAGAGTAATACAACTGAGCCATCACAGCTCAAATGCATGCCTCGTTTCAATATTTTTGCATGTATGTTATGACAGCTCAGCAGTCTGTGTAGAGAAATGGTGGGTCTACCATGGTTTAGAGGTTCAAACATCCATGAATACTGAATGAGGGCCAGATTTCAAAATCTTGCAAAATCCATTGTTACTAGAGTTGCTCTTAATTATCGAAGGAAAAGCCCAATTATGAATTTGACCAAACAAATGTTTGCATCCGAGTTGCTTTTTCCTGTGCAACAAATTTCTAATGAAATAAATTACAAAGTAAATGGTATCAATAAGCGTTGGCAAAGGTTTTACATCTTTTTGTTTCACTTAGTATAATACCATTGTACAATGGAATGCAAAAATGGTACTGTGAAAAGAAGATGGTCATTAATGAGATGCTAACATTGGGAAAGAACAAACCTTGCTGAGAACGTTGAGTCCACCTTCGACATTGATATTTGATATTCTTTTTGAGACATAGCCTGGACCAAGCAAACTTGCAAGAAAATAACCAATTACAGCTGAGGCAACCAAGGCAAGATAACAAGCTGAATAAATCGATTTTCCTGTCTCCATTGATCTCCGCAGTTCTACAAGGGAGTAGAAAGAATAGGAGAATGTTACTGTAGGTTTTAGGTTATGGACCGGCAGTATGGAGATTCTAAAGCTTCTAGCAGTTGATACTTAGGGTAAGATGGGGGTAAAGTGAAATACAGGGTAAAGTGAACTACTCAGAACATTTGCACTTCTCTCCAAAAGTAAACATGCAATGAAAAAACAATTATGCGCAATGATTTGTTACATGTGCTCACAGAAAATGAAAAATGTTTTGCAAAATAGTTTTTTTTTATTCAAATATAAAATTTTACAATAATCTTATATTCTACTATACCTATCTAAATTACTATACAACACTACAGGTACGATACCATGGGGAGCGAAATACAATGACTACCTCATGGCCAATATATGACAACATGAAACATTAAACTGTATACAGACACATTACGAAACGACGAAACAATTAAAGATTAATGGATACTATACTAGATTCTGTCTCATATCAGATGCCAGGTCAGGGTTTAAATGGGTTGGAAGATGTCACGAGTGCAAATCATTTAATTGTTGATTTAGGAAGGTAAAATGGCCGACATCTGACGTGAAACAGAATTTACAAAGGAAAGAGCTATTTACGATAAAGGATTTGGTGGTTGCTTAGTACATAGCTGTAATCTCAATAGATTAATCAAAGCGACCAGTTTCGTGGATGGAGGGTAAAGTTAATTCGAGTATATTTCTGTTCAACTCATCAGAAAGGTCTTGATCACCATACAATAAAAGATGTGTCAAAGAAACGTTTGAAAGATTGGTGATTACTCATCATTAAGAGGGGCTCACCAATGAACCCACCAAATAGGTTACATTAATGAACACCTCTCTGTAAGAAAGATTTTTATAAAATGCAGTCTCCGGGGGGCGAAGGGGCTGAAACGTACGACTGTCAATCGATGTGTCAATCGTGAAACCTCACACAACCTTACTTTCAATTTCAGACCACAAACTGGTGTACTGTGTCATCAACCTGCAACAAACTAGAAAGAAGCCACTTATAAAATATTCAAGAAATTACAAAAACATGGACATCAATGGGTTCAGGGAGGCGTTAGAAACTACCCCTTGGTGGGTCAGTTCTGTGTTTGAAGAGACTGATGATGTATTAAATGCTTGGGAGCTACTTTACAACAATGTAGTTGATGAATACATAAAAGTGAGGAAGGCAAAGGTGAGGACAGACTCATTACCATGGATAACAACAGATATCAGGAAGATAATGAATAGGAGGTACAGACTGTTGAACAAATGGCAGAGAGACAAAGATCCGCAAATTCATCATCAGTACAAGGAGGCAAGGAATCTAGTAAGGAAAGAACTAAGAAAAGCTGAATCAAAATACTGGAGGCAAGAGTTTGAAAAAGCAGGAAATTCAAAGGAATTCTGGCAGACAGTTAAAAGGGTAGAAAGGAAGAAAGTTATAAAGAGACTAGGGCCAATTGAGGATGAAAATGGCCAAATTCATACAGAAGATGCCTCTAAAGCAGAAGTATTAAACACATTCTTTAGTAATGTGGGACAGGAACTAGCAGAAAAACTCCCAGAGAGTCAAAAGGAAAAGTATAGTTTTATAAATAGAATAACACCAACAATTGACAGTGTTTCAGTAGACAATCAGCATCTTAGTAAACAATTGGCAAAGATCAAGCCAGAAAAAGCCACAGGGCCGGATAACATCAGAGCAAAAGACCTAAGCATAGCTGGGGAGTTTATAATAAACGGAATAAGGGAATTATTCAACAAAATACTGCACCAAAGAGAATTTCCACAAAACTGGAAATGTGGCAAATTAAAGGTTGCCTATAAAAGCGGAATGCCAACCAACAGAGGCAATTATAGGCCACTATCCATGCTAAGCATATTAAGTAAAATGCTAGAGGGTCAAATCTGTAAACCAATTGACAAACATGCAGAGAGGAATAAACTGTATAGTGCAAAGCAATGGGGATATTCTGAAGGAAAATCAACAGAAACTCTACTGTTACTTCTGACAGAAAAATGGAAGACAGCTATAGACAGGGGCAAAGTAGTAGGAGTACTATATATTGATCTAAGGAAGGCTTTCGATTCAATAAGCCACGACATCTTGTTGGAGAAACTGAAAGGATTTGGCATATGTGGAAATTTATTTGGAATAGTTGAAAATTACCTCAATAATAGGCAGCAATATACTGAAGTTAATGGATCAAGATCAAAGAAATGTGAAGTTTTATACGGAGTACCCCAGGGATCCGTACTGGGACCAAAGTTGTTTAAAATCTTTGTAAATGATTTACCAGACAACATCAATGATGGAGAGCTGTATATGTTCGCTGATGATACTACAGCTTACTTTATAGGAAATACTGTGGAAGAGGTTATTGATGGTCTAAATAGAATAGCAGAAACAATACATCATTGGTGTATTGACAACAAGTTGACTATCAATACTGAAAAAACTCAGGCGATGCTCATAACTGGACAAAAGTTTGTTGGACCCCTGAGGAGGCTGTCAATTGGAGGTGAAACCATCCAGTTTGTAGACTCAGCGAAATGCCTTGGGGTTCATATTGATAAAGGCTTAAACTGGAGTAAACAAGTAAAATCTGTTGCCAAGTCTTTTAGTGCAAAACTATCGCAACTCAAGAGAATGAATTTTCTACAAAGAAAAGTACTAGAAGAAATTTATTACAAGTCGGTAATAACTGGGGTGGTTTATTGTATATCTGTTTGGGGAAACTGTGCCACAGCTAAGTTAAATGAAATCGAGAAGATACATAAGAGAGCAGCAAAACTGATATATGATGTGAAAAGGGGTGAGGATCCACTAGAGGTAGCTAAATGGAAACCTATAAGCTATCTTTACAAAAGAAGAGTGGCAACAATAATGCACGAAGTGCATAGAAATGAGCTGAACGTAGAACTAACTGAAATGTTTGAAAAGAATAAATGTTCTAAAACCAGGGGAGCAAACAACTATGTGATACCGAGGCCTAGAACAGAACATGGGAGAACATCTATCTGTTATCGCGGTCCTCTTACCTGGAACAATCTACCTGAATCAGTTAAAACATTAAGTACTCCAGAATTAAAGAAGAAATTGAAATTTTGTGAACTAGAGAAAATTCACTATGGAAAGGAAGCATCAATTGGAACTAACAAGAAAGATGATTTTATTTATTTTTAGGAACTTATTTTAACAATTGTAATTAGCTCGTTTTTACTTTAATTATTTAGAAAACTTTAATTTGCAGGTCCACATCAGCACTTCTGTGCTGCTAACTATCACCTGCTTTAACAAATAAAGCTATGTATGTATGTATGTATGTATGTATGTAAGGCTCATCTTGTGCACAGTGAGAAGTTACGCCATCAAACGCATCATTTATCACGAACGATTGTTCAGAAACAAAAGATGACTTTACATGAAGAGAAATTAACGATATGTAAATATCTCCTCTTGCAAAATGTTCATTGAAAATTCAATATTTTGTTCTATAGCCTTTGTTTTAAACTATGCCTTCAATCGCTTGTCCAATTTCGCAATTGTTTTGTCAATTAATTGACGACTGAAGTTGTGAAGGGTCGCAACCACCCGTTTCTCAAATGCTGCAACATTTTCTTGGACAAGCTTCTGCTCCAGGGCCTCTTTCCGTAACTCATGGCGAACATTTTAGACAACATTTTTGATTTGGATTGAGTTTAGGGGATCGTGGGGAATTTCTACGACGTTTGCACTAATTTCTTTCAGCAGCACCTTTCTCACAGGCATCGATGTCCATTACAAAATAGTTCATGCCCCTAGCGTTTCTGTCTATCACTTTGCCTCTCTTCGGAGCCTTTCCAAGGTCATTTTTACAAACTCTGCAAAGTACTCTCCAGTCATATGCTCTACTTTTACCTACATCGTTCACCTATTCCCTATGAATTGCACGGTACCTACTATTTCATGGCAGTTGTACACGCCCGCCATGAGACCTATTTGTAAGGTGTACTATGCCACTTTGCAAGATAACACATGTAAAACTCTTTTTCCCATGCCTTGCAAGTATTTCCGGTCATATGGCAAGTTTCCTGCAGTAATAACTGCGCATTTCCGCAAGAGCCCTGAAATTCCTTCATTTCTCATATCGATGACGTCATAATTTCATCATTAACGTTTTGAGATAATTTTTTAAACCTGCATGTTGATAAGTACACAAAACTGTATACTTATGCCAATTTTGGCTCACATTGATGCACTTTTTGAAAAATTGCCCTCTCCGACAATCCTTGCCAAAACTCTTGAAAAAAATCACACATTTTTGCGCAGCTCTCCCCCCTTCCCCCCTACAACGTTGGTTTCTTGTGCAAATACGCATTTCTCACGGGCACAAAAACGCAGCCAAAGCCATTTCCTTCATATTTGGTGATCAGTGCATCAGACCAACATTGTTCAGGGGGGCAGGGGGGTGGGAAAAAGAAAAACAGTAAGTTTCCTGCAATGTCTTCTGGATGCTTCGTCACACAAGAAAGCAGAGAAATTACATGTTTTTTTCAAGTTGTTTTGGCAAGGATTGTAGATCATTTATATACACAAGGAAAACCAAGGGTCCAAGAATAGAGCCCTGGGGCACCCCTGCAGAAATATCTCCCCAATTTGAACTCTGTCCATTCAGTACTGTCCTCTGCTTTCGATCCTTGAGAAAGCTTTGGATGAGAGAAAGAAGTTGTCCCGAGACACCACATCGCTTTAATTTATAAATTAGACCATCGTGCCATACCCTATCAAATGCCTTAGAAATGTCAAGATACACAGAACGAACATCAAGGGGAGGGTTACAGTCAAAAGCTTTAAATATTGTGTGTGTTATTGAGAGTAACTGGTTGATGGTTGAGTCTCCTGGGCGAAAACCTGATTGATTTGGGTTAAGAAGTTCATGTGATACAAGATGCGAGTAAAGAGAATCATATATGAGTTTTTCAAGTATTTTCCTAAAAATTGGTAAAAGAGAAATAGGACGGTAATTCCCCTTCAAATTTTTCTCATTTTTCTTATGAACCGGTGTAGTATGCTAAAGTGTCCCCTGTGCGGAAGTGTACCCACCTGAAACGCAATGCGTTTCGTGACTCTATTTTGTGTGACCTCAACGGTATGCGTTTCATGACTGTAAAGACAATAACCAGGAACTGAAACGCATTAGCGTTTAGTGACCATGCACAAAAGCCATTAGATAGAAGCACTGACTCATGAATGGGTTTGGGAGCAAGATCTACTACTCGCTATTGCAAAATAAGAGGGGTGGTCTTCAATCGGGGGGGGGGGCAATTGGGGGAAGGGTTGGGAAACAAAACAAATGAAAATAAGTTAGAGCAAATACTTTGAAATTGAAATATTATTTAACACACTTTTAGTCACTTTCGCTTCAAACTTCAAATATACCCGGACGAACTTTTTTCTGGGTTTCGGGTTTAGGTCTCGGGTTCAAGGTTTCGGGTTCAAGGTTTCGGGTTCAAGGTTTCGGGTTTAAGGTTTCGGGTTTCGGGTTTAAGGTTTCAATTTGTAATTACCATTTTTGCCAGGGAAGCTCTAATGATGAAAATAAACATTTAACATAAACTGGGTCTAGGAAAGTGACGAATGTACACCCACTAGTCCGGTAGCAGAAGGGGGGGGGGGGGGTAGTACCACCAAACGAGGTAATTTGTGAGACCAAGTGATTATGGTCAATTTTGGGGCGTAGAATTCGAATATCGATGTTCTCTTTATGGGGGAGGGGCTGTTTTTGAGATACGGGGGTAAATGCCCCCAAAATTGAAGGAAAATGTGTTACTGTTAAGACTCTTGATGTACCCCTTTAAAAGTTCATTTTTAGCTTTAGAACATTGATAATGGCCCCATCCAGCTCATAAAAGGTACTGTTGAGGTTTCGGATCATTCTGGGGTAACCCTGCCCCCAAATGGGGGCAACAAAGCAAGATGATTCAAAATTCACAAAAAGGACCTCACCATATCAATTCAGGGGTGTAGAACCCGAATTTCGATGTTATTTTGATGGGAGAGGAACAGTTTATGAAGTATAGGGGCAAATGCCCCCAAATAGGGGTCAAAGGTCAAACTCTTTTGGTAACCTTTGGTGCTTGTCATTTCAAATCTTGTAATGATTCTCATAGAAAGATGTTATTTTAACAGGAAAAAGGGAGCTTTTGAGATATAGCGGCGAATGCCTTAAAAATGGGGTAAAGTTTGCTGTTGTCAAACGCCTCACTCAAAGCATAAACATCTTGATCTTCAGCTATGGGAAATGGAATTTGGGATCAATAAATTCATGAATAGCAATAGCTTAATCTATTTGTTCAGGTTGTTACCTTCTTCTAACCCCGAAATGTTGCCCCGAATTTGGGGGCAACGAGAGAGATTATCTGTGTCCACTTCATGGTCGAAGTGCCTCATCCTATCAATTTCTGACAGTAACATTGCAACAGAGAGCCTTGTTTGGTCTACTGTGTTTACGGTTCAAACTTCATGCTTACCTATGGTTCCTTTCAATCAAGGGAAACGTTGGATAGTGCCCTCAGCCATGATCCTATAAAAAGGCTCTGTTGCAACATGTTGAATGGATCGTTAATAGACCAGTTCAGTAATAAACAAATTCTGTAATCACCACAAGTTCATGTTACTCTATTTTTTACATTTATGGCCAATTTCCAGTTCCCTTGGACTTCGAATTCGCATCCAAATCCACACTTCAAAGACGTTAGGACGATGGCTTACCATTAAATCATCCAATGAAATTACGTGAATCTATTCATGATGCTCTCTTGTAAAGAATAACGATGGTAGTGTGCCCGTTTGCACTTTCGGCTGCATTATTGTGATTTGCATCTTTCGTTGAGACTTTTCCGTTTGGAATCCTTCCTTACATGTCAAATTCGGATGCAATTGCCTGCCGATCGGTGAGCAAAAGATTCGGATGCAAAATCCTAAATCCAAAGGAACTAGCAAAGGGCTAACAAATCAGAACTTAACATATTGTCATTATTCTCGACCATCTCTTCAATTGCTGGCATTAATCAGCAACTCTGCTATCCTTTCCTGGACTTAGGTGCAGCCTAATGTTTAGATGGGCTTATTTTATGGATAGTGCCCAATATGATGGCTTCGTTGCTTTAATAGTGCTTGAATCGCGCCTGAAGTGAAATAATTTTTGCCTGATTAGAGGGGCTATGCAGCACACCCCAGCCACCCGACTGTTATGCCAATACACTTCCTCTCTCCAATTTTATCATTATATCGGGTAATCAGCCTGATTGGCCTGGATAACCCAGCGATCAGGATTTGATGCATTTCACCACATTTTGCAACAAAGTTTGCTGTCTGGTATGGTGGAAGGAGAGACAACTAATGCCATTTTCATATTCTTTCAATCTCCTAAATATATCTTTCATCACTTTGTTTGATGAATACTGCTGCTTTCTTTCAAAACTTCTACCTAAAAGAAGTGCCAATCCATCCAGCTCTGGTCAGATATATCTTGCTTGACGGTTCCCTAAACAGCGAACAAGAAATGTACCTTTCATATGTTTCCACCAAAATTGTTTTCCTTTACGAAGAATACCGTAAAAGCTCTTGCAAAGAATACCCGGGAGGCTTGTGTAATTTTGGAAACCCGAGAGGGGGCTCGTTAGAAGGGAGGGTTATGCACCTTGCCAAGGATATAAACAATAGCTTTTTAGTTCCTATGCCCCATATTCTGTGGAGTCAACAGACAATTTCACGAGTCAAATGCTTTTTTGTCGTGGAGGAAAGCTTCTGTGGCATTTGTTTTTTCGTGATCATTCTCAATTTCTTCCACACGTCAATCGATGTTCCATTCTTGGCAGGGACGCCGGAGCGATGGCAGGGAAAGGGGGGCGACTAGGAACGTAAGGGCAATCGAGACCGAAGGCTAGCGAAGTGAGCCTAAAAATTGGGGGGTCCGGGGGTACTCCCCCGGGAAAATTTTTGTGGCCACGCCCTTTAGATTGGCTTAAAATGCTATCAAAAATGTTTTAACGAACATTAATCATGTTCTTTCACGAAATTATTCGGCTATTTCTCCATAAGTCCTCATTCCGAATCGCATAAAATCGCATGTTGCTTATTTTGAAGTTGCAATTGCCAGTCATTTTTCGTTACTGGTGCGTTTCTGATAAGGGAATGAAGCTATGGCGGCTTTTATATCAAGTACCCTTCCTAAACAATGGGGGGACACTTTAGCATAGTCAAATTTTGCTATGCGTTTGTGTACCCGGACCCTTTTGCATACGAAAATTGGCCATGCGTTTGCGTACCCTTCCTAAAACAATGGGGGGACACTTTCGCATAGTCAAATTTTGCTATGCGTTTGTGTACCCGGACCCTTTTGCATACGAAAATTGGCCATGCGTTTGCGTACCCTTCCTAAAACAATGGGGGGACACTTTAGCATAGTCAAATTTTGCTATGCGTTTGTGTACCCGGACCCTTTTGCATACGAAAATTGGCCATGCGTTTGCGTACCCTTCCTAAAACAATGGGGGGACACTTTCGCATAGTCAAATTTTGCTATGCGTTTGTGTACCCGGACCCTTTTGTATACGAAAATTGGCCATGCGTTTGCGTACCCTTCCTAAAACAATGGGGGGACACTTTCGCATAGTCAAATTTTGCTATGCGTTTGTGTACCTGGACCCTTTTGCATACGAAAATTGGCCATGCGTTTGCGTACCCTTCCTAAAACAATGGGGGGACACTTTCGCATAGTCAAATTTTGCTATGCGTTTGTGTACCCGGACCCTTTTGCATACGAAAATTGGCCATGCGATTGCGTACCCTTCCTAAAACAATGGGGGGACACTTTCGCATAGTCAAATTTTGCTATGCGTTTGTGTACCTGGACCCTTTTGCATACGAAAATTGGCCATGCGTTTGCGTACCCTTCCTAAAACAATGGGGGGACACTTTCGCATAGTCAAATTTTGCTATGCGTTTGTGTACCTGGACCCTTTTGCATACGAAAATTGGCCATGCGTTTGCGTACCCTTCCTAAAACAATGGGGGGACACTTTCGCATAGTCAAATTTTGCTATGCGTTTGTGTACCCGGACCCTTTTGCATACGAAAATTGGCCATGCGATTGCGTACCCTTCCTAAAACAATGGGGGGACACTTTCGCATAGTCAAATTTTGCAATGCGTTTGTGTACCTGGACCCTTTTGCATACGAAAATTGGCCATGCGTTTGCGTACCCTTCCTAAAACAATGGGGGGACACTTTCGCATAGTCAAATTTTGCTATGCGTTTGTGTACCCGGACCCTTTTGCATACGAAAATTGGCCATGCGTTTGCGTACCCTTCCTAAAACAATGGGGGGACACTTTCGCATAGTCAAATTTTGCTATGCGTTTGTGTACCTGGACCCTTTTGCATACGACAATTGGCCATGCGTTTGCGTACCCTTCCTAAAACAATGGGGGGACACTTTCGCATAGTCAAATTTTGCTATGCGTTTGTGTACCTGGACCCTTTTGCATACGAAAATTGGCCATGCGTTTACGTACCCTTCCTAAAACAATGGGGGGACACTTTCGCATAGTCAAATTTTGCTATGCGTTTGTGTACCCGGACCCTTTTGCATAAGGGTACGCAAACGCATATTACACCGGCACTACATTTGCATATTCCAAATTTCGGGAAATAAACCACGCCTCAAACAATTTGTGAAAATTATCTTGAGTGGCAGAACCAATGCAACATCGCTCAACTTTATCATCCTTACAGATATTTCGTCCCAGCCATGTGCTTTATTGGGATTAAGTGATCTAATGGTATTAAGAATCTTTTCCTCAGAGATGACGAAATCACTTATCAGAGTCGTAGTTACCGGAGTATCTTGGGGAATTTCGCTACCTGTGTCAATGGTCGTGCATTGAAGAATGAAATAGTCATTAAATATCTGTGCCTTTTCGGTAAAATCCGTTACAAACAGCCCGCACTCTAGAAGAGGTGGTATCATCGGAATCTTAACTTTGCTTAAAACAGTGTTTATTAAAGTCCAATAGGTTTTGCTGCTGGTCCCATGATTAGCCAGGGTTTTTCTTGCCCTAAGGAAGTAATTCCGCTTAGCGTCCTCAATCAGTCTCGCTCCTTCAGATATCATTTTTTGCACACCTTCAAGCTTGTCGTCTGGCTGACCACTCCTCACAAAAGTTTTATATAGGGATTAAAATGCAATTTTACATCACAGTTAATTCGGGCAAAGAGGTCGTGTGTCATGGCTTCTCTAAAAGGAAGGGTATCGGTTATTGTACCCCTGTGTACCTGCATGAAAACACCCCCTGTCGTGCTTGGTGCCTTAGAATGTTATTTGGAAAATACTGAGTGATCAAAGCCCCTGTGGCCTTGCAAAACGAGGTTCAATATTGTTAAGGGAATTTCCGATTGTTCCCTGGATGCGTACGTGCGTCTTAACATGCGTCTTAAACTTATATAAAGGCATTTGCAAATTAGCATTGTTCTCACACTTTGATTTCAACATTGAGAATGCAAACATCTCTGGTTATCATCGATAGGCTGGTGGCTGATTTTCGCTTGTCTTCTGACAAGCGGGGTGAGATCTACTTCGATTCATCATTTATTTACAATTAATTCTTTCTTAGTTGAGAACAGTGAGAGCGGCAACGGCAGAATAGGATGTTTAGCGGGCACGGGTGAATATGATATAAAACTTTTAATTTGTTCCTTTGGCAAGGCCACCTTAGGCCAGCAAGGCCTAAGCTTTATTTTTTGCACGAGGAGAGGAATGAAGGGCTAGAATTCATTCAGAAAGTATTTGGACTTTGAGCATCTCCTTGTGCTGTTGGCCAAGTGCCTATTGCTAGAATCGAATTTGTCTTTGTATCCGGATCTCTGTTATTTGAGTTGTAAATCAGAATCTTTTCATCATTTCTTCATATCGGCATGCAAGTAAGTGGCTGCTCAAGCACGTTTATATTATTCGGAAATTTAATTCATATGGTGCCATCTTCAATGTTTCTTTCTTTTCTCTGGTCATACATTTGTTTTGTTTTGTTTTGTTTTGTTTTTGTTTTTTCGTCTTAGCAACTTGACATACAGTTTACGGATATATTACTCGGGTTATTGGATATTTACAACTAGTTTTGGTTATTTTTGGGTTATATGCTTGAAAACTCCTTGGACTCACCCCTCCCCTCGTATGTGTGTGTGCTGTGTGCCCCTCGGGGGTTTATTTGCAGGGGGTATGGCTTGAGAGATGAAAAGGGTTCTCTTGTATCAGAGAATCTAGTTCCCAGTCTTAGTTTGTTCATTCGAATTGGGATGGTGGACCATTTTGAATATAGCTAGCCCCAACTATGATTTCGGTTGCCCCTTTGTTTTTTGCAAATTGATCGTTGTTTTTTCTTATGTTCGTCTCAAAATCGAATCTTTTCTGTTTTAAAAAGGAAGCTTAGTGTGACAGAAGCTTTTCTTAGCCAGAATTTAAGCAGTTTGGCAACATGCCATGAATATGAAAGACAAATATCTCTGGTGTTGGTTTTTCGACGTTATTTTGATGATTGCCTTTCCCTTTCAGGTGAACTAGCTTCAGTCCGAATCCTTCGTGCTGGTGTAATTTGTCGAAATCATACAAAAAATACAACCAAAAGTCAGAGCGGGTTTCAGTTTGAAGGGAACTTGCTTTTTCTGTTTTGTTCTTTGGGCAAATGCAGAGGGTGGTAACTGCTGTCTTCATTCTTATAATTTGCAACACTGTTTTCAAGTTGTTGAGCAGTGTGGAAACAGTATTTGTACTTGTTTTTTATTTCAAGTACTTGGAAAAGGAAGTTTGGAGGCTGTGGAATACTATCAAAAGTAATTGA
This sequence comes from Aurelia coerulea, assembly GCA_039566865.1. Taxonomy (NCBI): domain Eukaryota; kingdom Metazoa; phylum Cnidaria; class Scyphozoa; order Semaeostomeae; family Ulmaridae; genus Aurelia; species Aurelia coerulea. Next base: position 10,536,454 of record CM076954.1, read on the forward strand.
AATGGTCAGAGAATGTCTTAGCAGTTCCTCTTTTAGAGAAACAAACATGGTCGAGCGTGGTGAACTCTTTAGAGGTGCATCTAAAATGAAAACAATAACAAAGATTCCGGGTATTAGCTAGTATAATGACGGTGACAGAGTCGGTATTGGTTGAGGGTCATTTGGTGCAAGTGGATAGGTTTTATTTTCGTAACTGGCAAATGGCGAGGAATAGCTTTTGTAATGATATTTCAGCAAGAAAACTGGGCTATAGAAAAACGGGGTGAAATAAGTATAATAACAGAGACAAAAGAAAAAGAAATATCACAATCTTAACAACACTGTAGTGTTTTTTGGAAAAATTATTCGTGGATTTTTTAGGCCTGCAAAGTTGTGTTATGAGATATCCAGGGATTCGAGATCTTATGAGAAATCTGTTTTAAAAGGCTAAGCTGCCCTACTGGATGAGAAAGGAACAACCAAAATCTACAACACGCTACCAGTCATCTTATACAGGCAGAATGAGCAATTTGGTCAGGAGCATCAACTACTAAATTTAAAAATTTTTCAAAATCACATCATCAGATTTATGATTGGCCGCAAGCTGCAAGATCATGTCACGAGAGAAAGTCTACGATCCCAAACGGAACTAAAACCTGTATCAGCTGTTATCAAAGTTAAAATGTTTTTTGGCCTTATAAAACGGTCATCAATGGGACTACCTAGATCGGTCTTAGGAGGCTCCGCCAATGGTTCAAGGAACCGGGAGGAACACCGAACGTCGCTGGATCGACGACATCAAGACCTGGATTGGGTCGTATTTGTTTAAAACGGAAAAAACGGAATACATGTATCGCACTCATGTGAGTACTGTAGTCATGGACTATACAGATGCGCAATAAGGGTAGCACGTGAAATACACATGAATGAAGGTCTGGTGCACAGTATCTCCTGTAACGATTCAAGGAATTAGTACTAATTTACTGCGGGTGCAGAGTCAACTGGTGAACCCCATTGGTCTCATGCAGGGTCAACTGTCGAGCCCTATACGTCTGTTGGAAGGGTCATCAATGGGACAACCTAGATCGCTCTTAAAATGCTCCGCCAATGGTGCAAGGAATCGAGAGGAACACCGGAACGTCACTGGATCGATGACATCAAGACCTGGATTGGGTCTTATTTATATAAATGGAGAAAACGGAATACAAGTATCGCACTCATGTGAGTACTGTAGTCATGGACTATACAGATGCGCAATAAGGGTAACACATGAAATACACATGAATGAAGGTCTGGTGCACAGTATCTCCTGTAACGATTCAAGGAATTAGTACTAATTTACTGCGGGTGCAGAGTCAACTGGTGAACCCCATTGGTCGCATGCAGGGTCAACTGTCGAGCCCTGTACGTCTGTTGAAGGATCAATTGTCAGTGTCACAATCAATTTGTTAAAGATTAATTTCGACGGACATTAATTAACTATGAGTTAACTGTAGGAACCTCATGTCAGATAAGGGGTCAACTGTTGGGCCCTTGTGTGAAGGGTCAGCTGTCAGATCAGGGGTCACGGGTCACCTGTCTGACCCTGTAAGAAGGTATGGGTCACCTGTCGGACCCGGATAGAAGGTATGGGTCACCTGTCGGATCCGGAAGAAGGTATGGGTCGCCTGTCGGACCCGGAAGAAGGTATGGGTCACCTGTCGGACCCTGTAAGAAGGTATGGGTCACCTGTCGGACCCGGATAGAAGGTATGGGTCACCTGTCGGACCCGGAAAAAAGGTATGGGTCACCTGTCAGACCCGGAAAGAAGGTATGGGACGCCTGTTGGACCCGGAAAAAAGGTAGGGGTCACCTGTCAGACCCTGTAAGAAGGCATGGCATGGGTCACCTGTCGGACCCGGAAGAAGGTATGGGTCGCCTGTCGGATCCGGAAGAAGGTTGGGTCGCCTGTCGGACCTGAAGAATGTATGGGTCGCCTGTCGGACCCGGTAAGAAGGTATGGGTCACCTGTCGGACCCGGTAAGAAGGTATGGGTCACCTGTCGGACCCAATTCATGTCAGTCGATTGTGTATTGTGAAGTGCCAATATATTGTCGTTAATTGTTTGTTGTTGTTGTCTGTTTGTTGTCTGTTTGTTGTCGGCATCAGTAAATTGGTTTGTAAATTCGAATTCAACAATGGCAGTGTCGGTGCCATTGTCCATAATGCCCTGTGAAATGCTTGAGATATGCAAAAATCTTTCGGCTTTGTCAATATATGTCTGTTTTATCATGGCAAATCGTAAACAAGGCGGGACCCATAGCGTTTCCAGGTAGTGGTGTTTCTCTCATTCTTCGTCGGTTTCTTGGCATTGTTGTTGTTGGGGGTTGGGGGAACACGTTGTGTTCTGTGGTGGAAAAAAATATGGCTTATTTCTTGTAACCCCCAACTGGCAAAATTTAGGGGGTTGAGCTGAGTGCAAATTTGGCCAATGCACTAACAGCCCAAACTTAGGCCCCGATGATGAGAGAATGAGAGAACACCACTGTTGGTTATCGTTGGGAAAAAGCAAATCACTTTATGTTTGAAAGTGTGCTTAGAAGCTCTGAGGGGCCTATTATCCTCTGATCCCAAGAATTAAATAGGGATTAAAATGCAATTTTACATCACAGTTAATTCGGGCAAAGAGGTCGTGTGTCATGGCTTCTCTAAAAGGAAGGGTATCGGTTATTGTACCCCTGTGTACCTGCATAAAAACACCCCCTGCCGTGCTTGGTGCCTTAGAATGTTATTTGGAAAATACTGAGTGATCAAAGCCCCTGTGGCCTTGCAAAACGAGGTTCAATATTGTTCAGGGAATTTCCGATTGTTCCCTGGATGCGTACGTGCGTCTTAACATGCGTCTTAAACTTATATAAAGGCATTTGCAAATTAGCATTGTTCTCACACTTTGATTTCAACATTGAGAATGCAAACATCTCTGGTTATCATCGATAGGCTGGTGGCTGATTTTCGCTTTCCCACCCACCCTCCTCTATTTCTGTTTAATCTTTTCATGCTGATGTTCCGTTGTCTCTTTCGGAGGCACGGTTCATTGGCATGGACATTTAGTGCATTGGTTTGTGGAAAAAAATATGGCTTATTTCTTGTAACCCCCAACTGGCAAAATTTAGGGGGTTGAGCTGAGTGCAAATTTGGCCAATGCACTAACAGCCCAAACTTAGGCCCCGATGATGAGAGAATGAGAGAACACCACTGTTGGTTATCGTTGGGAAAAAGCAAATCACTTTATGTTTGAAAGTGTGCTTAGAAGCTCTGAGGGGCCTATTATCCTCTGATCCCAAGAATTAAATGCACGATTTTTTTTCCTTAGAAAGTTTTGATGGCTTGCGTTATCCAGGGAGCTTGACGAGGCCTAATCGTTTTAACTTTGTTGGGGATGAAATTTGAATAGATGTTGAGAAGGACTTCATTGAGTAGTTTTACCTGTTCATTAGGGCAAGTCATGTTGTCAAGATGTTCGTGCCAAGCAAACATTTCAATGCTTTTCCTGATTGCTGCAAAATCTGCCTTATCGTAATACCAAATCTTGCGGGTATATGGAGGTTGTGCTATATTTGAAACAGATAATTCACCGTAAACAATTTGATGGTGGCACTGCTCATGTAGTGACGGATGGACACCAGAATCGATGATGAGATTAGGCTGATCAGTAAATATCAAGTCAATGCAGGATTTAGATTCACCCATTAAATGAGTTGGTTCTGAGATTAATAGTTCTTCATGTCATTGCAAAAAATCCCTTTACTCGAGGCAGCAAAAACAACCTCGGGAAATTATTAGTTGTTAGGCTTGGACTCCTATCTTTGGTCTTAATTTTTGACCCCAAGACAAAATTCATTTCTATAATTGTTTTGATATATTTGAAGCACATACCATGTGTTTAGTTTTTCCAAAAGGAAAGGGCCAAGAGAGACTTTTTTATCAGCAAACATAATATTTTAAAAGATCTACCATTCAGTCAATATTTTGCTTCAACCGGGGTAAAGTGAACTACCCATGATTTTTTATTTTCTCACATGAATACGAAGTCAGATGAAGAAGACATTTTCAATCTCATTTCGTTCATAATTCTGCCCTCAGAAAATCATAATTTGCAGGATAATTTTTCGCTCTTGACACAGAAATATATTCTGATAACAGCTCCCTGAGAAACCTCCAAAAATTTGACAGCCTGAGTTTGAACTTCATTTCAAAAATGCACTTACTGATCCAAGAATTTTATTGGGATTTGAAGAAGCAAGTATACCTATCGACATGGGAAGGATAAATGGCCATCACTGTGAAATTATAATCTTAATAATTGTTATAGATTTATAACTATTTTTGGTTGTAATTCTGGGGGGGGAGGTTTCAGGGCAAAGTGAACTACTTTGAAAATAGTGTTTCTCTTTGTGGTGATTTTGTATTACATATATGCAGTATATACGGAAGTATTTTCTAAGTATATTCCCATTATTGTTCATCGCACTGTAGTCAGAGGTCTCGCAATCTGACTCAAATTTGTGACTTTGACAATAGTTTTTGGTTAATATTTGATCTGCAAAGGCCATTCTCAACATGGGTCTAAATATCACTCTCTTGTGAAATTTGTGGGGTTGTTTCGTTTTGGCATGCCATAAACTCCTTGGAGGTGCAAAAGGGATCATGTTTTCCAGTATTACCAGCAACATTTTAGTTTTATCAAACAATTGCTAAGTAGTTCACATTACACCCGGCCTTGGGTAAAGTGAACAAGGCAGAGTGGTCGCCAAAGAAAGCTCTTTTGTGAGACAATGGAAAAAGATTTGAAAACTATTTTTTCTGGATAAACTGTCCCAAGACATAATGAAACAACGTTAAAAAAGTAGCCCTCAGCAACAATCTCTTTAGGATATCTTTGAAAAACCTCTAAAATAGTTCACTTTACCCTGTCTTACCGTAATTCTGCCCCCAAGGGACTCAATGTCCGATTTGTGGCTGCCAAGGCTTGCAACTCCTCCCAAGAAAATTTTTGTTTTTATAGCCGCTTTTTATTTCTACTTGTTGTTTGTTCGTGCCAACTAGGTGTCAGCATGTCTGGGGACATTTACCTTTTATTTTGACATCACCACCGGGTGCACCAAAATAAACTATGCACGGTTGGCAGGCCACAATAAATCACATACTGGACCGATTTTGAAGAGTTATGACTTAATCTTTAGCAGAAAGCCTGAATTTGATACTGGGATTTTATTAATTTTTTTGAAATTTTCAGTTTTTAGAGCTAGAAGCGAATTTCTTAAAATTCTAGCTTTCGAAAACACTGAAAATGATCAAAAACATTGATCAAGTTTTCTAAAGAATCGACATTAATGGACAAAGAGAGAACTTGTTTTTGGTGATTTGGGATTCGGAAATCGACTAATTGTAATCTGCTGTAAGAGAGTTCATACTAAACCCCCAAATCACCCGGAAAACGTTCTCTCTTTGTTCATTCATAATGAGTCTTTCAAAATTTGATCGCCATTTTTTCATTGTTTCCATGCTTTTTCCCAGTAATGATTCACCCATGCTAGCATGGAAAGCACGGTAAAATTTCCAATGCTTTCCATAGAATTTTAATCTGATGGATTTCCATGGATTTCAAGGATTTCATGGAAATGGCTTTTCCATGGACTTTCCATGCTTCTTCTGCCAGAGTCAGTTTTTGTCTTGATTATTAACAACCAATATCAGAATCAGAGCGTCGGGGTGTCGGCGGTGGTAATCGGACAGTGGTGGTCATCGGACACTTGCAAAAACTGACAGAAAAGTATGGTACAAATGAAATCCATCAAAGTGGGTATTTCTTGGCATTGAAAGTTAACATTATAGATACTAAAAACTTTACAAAAAGCCTTCATGAATGTAAAACACGCCAAAGAAGTTGCCTTTGTTGTGCTTGGCAGTGTAGAAGTTGTTGTTGTGAATATCATATGCCTGATTCAAAACTCTGAATCCATTCCGGAAAGAAGCAAAAATCTTAAATAATCATCTAAATTGGATGTCTGCCATGTAAATAGCACATAGCATTGTGCCAAAGACTTAAAACAGTTTCACTGAAGGGAGGACAGCGGATGTCATATCGAGAGGTCTCAAAAGTTAATGGCAGTGGCTTTCGGACACCACGTTGTTTGGGAGCATAAACAAAAGTCGGATTTGAATGGTTTTTTGGATTTCGACATTTCATTCATAAATATCTATACATACATTAATCAAAAATAGAAATGAGATTAAAACAAAATTTTTCGAACGCATCTCCTAGCTGTTAGATTGTTTTGCTTGTACCGAGAGCTCTCCAGAATGTCATTACGAGAACCAACGATTGAACCATAGTTTTTGCATTCAAGAATAGAAAAAAAATACAAGCAAAATCAGTCCTTTTCGGGAATAAAACAACACGCGTGCGGCAAACCACACAGGCAAATTCATTTGCGCGTGCGATTCGCACGGGTAGTTATTCAAGACGGTAATTAAGAAGTGACACAAAAATAGGTATTCAAGTCTCCCTCTATTGATAAAGATAATCACACTACTGTAAAATTAATATTATCGTTATGTTTATGTGTCAATGAGTTTGTAGGGCTATAAACTGCATTTAAAGATATTTTGTGTACTACTCGGAAGTTTCTTCGTCGGAAACTCAGACTCGTCAGTGTCTGATTCGTTTGAACTATCAATGTCAACAGGACAAATCTGTCTGCTCTGTTCATTTTCAACATCGGTATCGATAATAACGACCTTTCTTGGTGGGGAGGCTATCTTTGTCTTTCGGCGTTTTGAAACATAAATTCCCACTGCCCATTTAATGATGTGTTTTCTTTCGATTGGAGACCAGTTCGTGCCATTACCGCTTATCATCATTATTGACTCCATCCTTCTATGCTTCATCGCATTTATTTCATATTGTGGGAATTGCCACTTGGGACTTTGTCGAAAGTGTTGTGGGATCTGTCAGTTATCACGGTTTATTGAAGCGCAAGTTGATATTGGATGTGTCGAGCATCAAAGTACCGCTTTTCTTAATCAAAATAACACTTTGCGCGTGCGATGAAAAGCACTCGTGACTCAATTTGCGCGTGTGTCTAGGCGTGCACGTGCGATCGCACGCGTCAAACGAAAAGGCCTGCAAAATGAAGCAAAAGAGTTTTGACAGAATACTTGCCAAGTATAAACAGAAAAATAATTTTCTTGGCACACTCAACATTGTGAACTCACTGTCCTAAAAACCACCGCCACTGGCAGAAAACCACCACCCAGACCAGTCTCATAAACATCGTTGACAAAGAGAATCAGGCAAAGTAAAAAACCAAAACATTTCAAGAAAATATGTCCAATACCTGTTAATTCACCTGGTACTTTTAGTTTTTGTCTTTGATTAAAGTTTCTTATGAAAACATTTAGTTTTCCTTATGTGTCCGATTACGACCGCCGGCACCCTACTGATGAAACATTAGAGCATGCTTAGGCTTAATTGCTAATACCAAGTGTGGTCAAATGTGTCATGAATTATGCTGACAATTAATTCTATTCCGTTAAGTGTTCCATAATACCCGAAACTACTCCAGTGCATAGAAGCGAGTGAAATAAATTTGAAGGTGTGAGTCCACGAGCAAATCTGCGACATGTGAGAGACGCAAAATTAATAATGGATCTCTTTTTCTTGTGTTTGCAAGAACCGGTTATTATTGTAGCTACAAGCGGCGAGTTTGACAGAGCAGATAGAATTTCGTTGTTGTAAGTGAATGTAAATGTTTTCCAACCTGCGGTTACAAGCCTTACTTAAGAAACTTTAAGCCAGAACTGAAAGTTTCTTAAAGGCATTGAGTCCATATAAATAGCTGAGCGTTAACGCTATCCTGAATTTTTGCTGACAAACCGCTGACAGCCCTTTGTTATCGCACAATAGTGCTAAAGTCATTAGCAGTGGAAAGCAAAGGCTTCTTAATCCTTGCATTATCCTCAGGAATTTCTTTGGTTTCAAAGGCGTAGGAGACAGGTGGGCTGGGGGGCTGCAGCCCCCAACGTTGGAAAACTTTGCAACAATCAGCCATAATCGGGCAGAAATCCGCCTTAAGTCGGGCAAAAATTCCTGAAACAATGGATTTTTATCGGGCAGCCCCCCAAATTTTATCTCCCCCTACGCCGATGTTTGGTTTATTTTCAATAGCGACTAAATCACAACTTTTGTTTTATGATTGAAAAGAAGTTGATATTGGTCACGAGCGCACTATTTATGCAGACTCAATGCCTTCAAAAATTGTCAGATTTTGATAAATCACAGTTCAGTTACAGTTTCTTGCTTCAGTTCAAGAAAGTTCATAGTTTAGACTTTTGAACATGTTTTGTGTCAATTCCAATCCAGAGTAACTTTAAAGCTCTCTCGACTCGATCTATAGATCACAGTACATGATCAAAGAATTGGTGATACGTACAGGATGTAGCATTGTTAGTAAAACGGAATAGGCCCAGTAGGCCTCAGGTGATTTTCAAACAGTTCTGAATTGTTTGGTTTGTTGACACTTTGAAGAGATCAACAATCAAATTTACCTGAAGGAAAAATGCCAAATGATAAACGTAAGAATATACCTGTATCTTTTACAAAAAGAATTGTCACAATACCACTTGTCAGCAAGATATGGAAAGCCCTTGCAAGCCATTTTTCCCACCACTTTGACTTGAACGCCATTTTAGTTTCGTTTATTGACCATACGGATGCGGATTCGGGAAGTGTCAAACTATGTCATTTCCAGGCTCCTAACAAACTAGCGCGGAAAACTTTTCGCGTCTTTCTCGAAAACATAAGATCCTTTTGGATGATTACAAAGTACGACCTGAGCTAAGCAAGCATAAGAAAACTGAATATTGATTTCTCCATAGGCATAAGCCCAAATGATCATTGATGCTGCTACAGTCAGAGAGATGAGTGTTGCTGCTAAAGTTGCCTTCAATAGAAAATCAAGTTCAGTTCAGTTCATATATTTTAAATTCCACAATATACAATTTATAGTCCTAACTACTAACTATACAAACATATGACTAAACTACAAAGATAAAAGATAACTTACAAAAATTAATACAGTAATACCAAAACTTAGTACAATATACAAATACAAGGAGGAACTAAATAAATTGCATACAGGGAATTACTTAAAGGAGGAGCTCTCTCAATAGGTAAACTAATCGAGGAGAGAGCCCCCCCTATCCTAAGATAATATCAGGTGTGTTTAGATGAATTTAAATAATTATGCATTTTCTTTTCACAGGTTAACAGAAATTGTGGCAGTGTAGATTCATCGGTTGACATTTTTCAATAAGAAAATTTTTAGTTTTGTTTTGAACGATATTTTTGATGAAGCATTTCGGAGTTCCACTGGTAATGTATTCCCAAGTTTAGCACCAAGATATCGAATTGACTTTAGACCATATTGAAGACTGTTTTTCCGAGACATAAATAAATCACCTTGACTGGCCTGTCTTGTGGAATATTGATGAACAGATGAACTAAATAAGAAAAAGTCATGAAAGCAACTAGGTGAGGTTTTATTAACTGAATCAAAAACAAAAGTTAAGAGCCGGAGTTCAAAAATCTCAGAAAGTTTCAGAAGTTTAAAATCATTGAAGATTGGAAGAGAGGGAGACATGCGAGGCTGAAATGAGATAGCTCTGACTGCTTTTTTCTGTAATTTGAAAATTGGATCAATGTATGACGCATAAGTTTGCCCCCAAACAATAAGACCATATTGTAAGAAGGACAGAAACAAAGCATTGTACAAGCAAAGTAAAACATCTAATGGAAGTAAGTTCCTAATTTTGAAAAACATTCCACATGTTCTAGCTAATTTCTTAGAGAGTTCACTGAGATGGTATTTCCAGCTAAGATGCTCATCCAGGAGGAGACCTAAGAACTTAACAAACTTAACTCTTTTAATATGTTTCTTGCCTATTTTGACATCAGAATCAGAGGGAACTTTGAAAGATGAAGAATGAAAAATCATATAATTTGTCTTATCAATGTTTAATGATAATTTATTAGCATCAAGCCACCTCTTTACTAATCTCAGCTGTTTGTTGACAATTTTAATCAAATGAGATAAATCTTTGGATTCGTAGTAGATGTTTGTATCATCAGCAAAGAGATAAAAATTAAGTTTCTTAGAAGCATTTGGTAGATCATTAATATAAAGAAGGAAGAGTAATGGACCCAGTACAGAACCTTGTGGTACACCACAAGTAATTGAAAGTAAGTTAGAATTGCTTCCGTTAACAGAAACATATTGTTTTCTATCAGACAGATATGATCTAAACCATTCAAGGGCACATCCACGAACACCATAATGTTCCAATTTTGATAGCAAAATTCTATGATTAACTGTATCAAAAGCTTTTTGTAGATCAATGAAAATACCACAACCAAATCTTTTATTATCAAGTGTATTTCTTACAGTTTCTGTCAAACTCACAAGGGCATGATCAATTGAGTGGTTTTCTTGAAATCCAAATTGTAAAGAATAAAGAACTTTATGAATTTCAAGGAATCTATAAAGTCGTTTGTACATTAGCTTCTCAAATATCTTGCTGAAGATGGGTAAAAGAGAAATTGGCCTGTAGTTTGATGGTAGCTCGGGATTTCCTTTTTTAAAAAGAGATATCACTTTGGCAATTTTCAGTTTATCAGGGAAAATACCAGACTGGAAAGATTGATTCACAAGAAGAGCAACAAGTGGGGAAATAGAATATCCAATAATTTTAAGTAATTTTATCGGTATACTATTAGGACCTACAGATTTGGAAGGATTTAAAATATTGATTAGGTCATGAACTTCTATCAAAGTAGCTGGAGAAAGAAAAAGTGAGTTGCAAGTTCTGTTAGATAAATAGTCAAGAGGAGACTTTGGAGTCATTGGGATTGTCTTTGTTATGCCATCAGCAACATTGACATAAAAATCATTAAAAATGTTTGACATTTTAGAAGGGTCTGATGTTACATTTCCATCTTTGCCTTTGATTTTGTTAATTGAAGAAGAAGTGGAAGACTTATGAGAAATGATCTTCTTGATACCTGACCACAATTTTTTCATATTTTGACTGTTGGTAGAAAAATAATTATGGAAATACCTCGCTTTACTTTCTTTTAATTCATTGGATACACGGTTTCTAAACTTCTTATACAGCTTGAGGTTATCAGGAGTCTGCTGTTTCTTTAGTTTCTGCAAAATTCTGTCTCGGATTCTCATCATCTTTTGTATTCTTTTATTTATCCATGGTTTATCTTTCAGTTTTATTTCCTTTCTACTCCGTCTTTTGATAGGAGCATGTTTATTTGTCAATGTATTAAGATCTTTCAAAAAGCTATCAAATTTATTGTTCACATCCATGTCAGTATTTTCTAGATAAGTAAAGTCAATCTGATTGAAGTCGTCAAGATATTTATCTTCTTTAAATCTGGAATAATCATATTTGAATGATTCCGATTTATTATGACTAGCCTGACTATTTTTCAAAATCAAAAACTGGGGAAAATGGTCAGTAATTTGCATTACAATGTTACCACTTGTTAAATTAGCATTAGTAGCATTAGTGTAAATGTTATCAATAACTGATGCTCTATGTTCAGAAACTCTAGTTGGATGATGAATGCAAGGAAGAAGGCTGTGAGAAAAAAAATTGTTGACAAAGTCACTTGTTGGTGTATGGGAAGCATAATCTAGAAGATTGACATTGAAATCACCCATTATAAATACTAGCTTGTTTGAAGAAATTTTGGAGAGGAGGTTCTGAAAATGAGAAGTAAGGTTATCAATAGCTGAGCTAGGATGTCTGTAAACACAACAGATCAGGAAATTTTTGTCATTTTTATTTTCAATCTCAACCCATACAGTTTCAAAATCATTTGTACAAGAATCTAAATCAGTTCTTGGATTGGAAGTAAGGGAGTCTTTAATGTACAAACCAACACCACCATTCTGAGTGAGTGACTGAGTCTTAACAAAGGTATAGCCAGGAATATCAACATTAGATGAAATGGGATTGTCAATAGAATGCCATATTTCAGACACTCCAATAACATCAAGATTCAGATTAGAGTGAGCAGATAACGAAACTAATTCATCATGATGAAGGGATAGGCTTCTGATGTTAGTGTGAATGATAGAGAAATCTCTAGAGGACGATTGTAAAGAGGAGAGTTCAGGTAAAGTGAAGTAGCGAGAATCAATATTTTGAGGCATATGTTCATCAATATCATAATCACTAAGATTGGGCAAGTCCATAAGGTTAGAAGTAATTTCAAACGAAGGTGCAGAGTCAATGAATGAGGGTATGTCAACGTCACCAAGTCCTAAGAATTCATCATTTTCTAAAGAGCCAAATGGAAACATGTCAATGGTACATTTTTTACAAAACCAAGAAATATCATCAGGCTCTTTTTCAAGTTCCTTATACTCTGAAGCCGAGATACCATTGCACTTCATGTGCACATAAAAATTGCAGTTATTGCAAAGGATGGCCTTTTGATTAACCAGTATATTTTTGCAGCAAATGCCGCATGGATGTTTAGGATTCATTCCTTATTATGAACTGTTTAAAGACATACTATTGATAAACTTAACACAAATCATTACTCATCACATAAGAAAAAACACAAGATTTCTGCAGAGTATGCCTAGGCCTATGTATTAAAAGATACCTCATGTTCACTGTCATCACTTGCAGGGTTAGTTCTTTTCTTAACTGAATCAGGAGGCTTATCTTTTATAATCAGCTTATCCAAGACAAAAAAAGCAATTTTCCCACTCTTTCTTGCAGCAATTAGGTCAGGAACCTGCTCTTCTCTTCTATCCAATGTTCGTTTCGAGAGGTCAGCCAAAAACTTTACTCCATCAGGTTTCACTTCTCTAGCTTTCTTCAAAATGCGCTCTTTATCTTTCCATCTCACAAGCTTGGCCACTATTGGGCGTGGATCATCATTACGACTGCCATTTCTTCTTTGTCTGTTACTACTTCGACCAACTCTGTGGCAGCGATCAATTGCAAAATCTTCGGTTAGGCCCAGTTTATCTTTAATAACCTGCTTGACTTTTTGCTCGGTATCATCCCATGACTTCTCGTTTTCCTTGTCTTCTTGTAATCCTACAATTCTGATATTCGAACGGCGACTTTGATTTTCGAGATACTCTAACTGCCCCTCTGCTGCATCTGCATGTCCATTCAAAGCGAAGAGGTTGTCCGATTGTCTATTTACTTTCAACTCAATGTCAGCCAACTTTTTCTCATTGACGTCAAATTTACTTTGCGTGAATTGAAGACTCACTTTTAAATCACAGACTTCACTGCGAATAGATTTCAGTTCTTCCTTGATATCTTGGATAATCAGTTTAACCGAAGAGTTGAAAGCCTCTGCTTGAGTATGAAGAAGTGTCTTTACTACTTCCAAAGTTACAAATTTGTCATCACCCATTTTCAGAACACGTTGTTATTTAGGCCCATCAGGTCACGTCGATGAAGACTGCGAACCTCCACAAGAATCAGAATTCCACCAAGTAAATGCACAAACACTCCATAAATGATGACTTGAACTGTAATTTTTTTTAAAACATAAGTGAAAAGAAGGTAACTTCGACTTTCCACACCTAAATAAATCCAAATTTCCGACTCGCAGCCAATGCACGTGCGGCCTCCATCTTAGGTCGGAAAAAAAGCGAAAGGAAAAAAAGGAAAAAGGAAAAAAAGCGCCTTGTATAAGGACACAAGAATCGTTTGAAAGCAATATTTTGATCTTTATGTCAAACGAGGATGATACGCAAAAATCAAAAGTCATTACCCCCAGTTTGCTTAGTTCGTGCATGAAACTATTGGTGCATCTGTCTCAAATTAGATGTCATGTGAGATTTACGATAACGCAAAATTGCTTATGCGGAACCCTGCAGAATGTTTCTATTCGCGGGCTTCTAATTTGAGGCAAGCAGTCACGAAGATAACCTCTGTGCTGTGCAGAATCATATGCATGGAGATCTTTTGGTTCAGTGTGACCACGTGCCTTCCCCCAGTCAATGCGCCATTGTTTGCTGTAATTCTGCACCTTTCCTCTCAACTTCACCTGCGAAGTTTGCATCTGTAGCTGTGTAGGAGGGGGGTCCTTCTACCTTCGGTGTGCCTCGGTGATGCTGCGAATGCTAGCCTCTGTGCAGGCCGCCGGTTACATCATCCTCTAAACTTGACTTATTTGCATAATGAGTACTATCAATAAGTGGCTAATGATGCGTTCGTTCTAGAAAACGATTGTTTCAACATAATTAAGCTGCTAATGAAGTCAAGAACGTGCCAATTCTGGGTAGATTTATTGTTGTGCCAGGGTAAACATCGCGGTGATTTATCCATCTTATGGTGTCAAATCTGTCTAACATGAAATAAGCCGACGTCAAATGTTGCTATAGGATCGCGGGAAACTTCTGTCTTGGATGCGCTTTCTGTGCGCTTTCTTTATTTCAGTGCCAATTAGCAGAGATAAAACGTTAATCAATTGCTTTAACGAGCGTGACGGACTTTCTTTCTTTCTTTCTTACTGACCTGGAGCCCCCTCTTAGATTACAAAGTACTTTGTAATCAAAAACATCAAATCAAAGGATCCTTTGGAGACTCACGAATTTTGCATAAGTCATCAATGTTTCGAGCAAAACGCGAATATCCATAGCCAATATATATTCAAAGTCCATCTCAAATTATATGTCATCTGAGATTTTCAGTAACGCAATACTCCTTTTGAAAACACTTCTAGTAATGTTATTCGCGGCATTTCCAGGTGACATCTAATTTGAGACAGACTAAGGTAAAAAGGATAAGTATACCACTTTTATAACCTTTAATGCATACTCTGCCAGTGTTTTTCTATACAATTCGGAACTATGGGCCCTAACAGATACAATCATCGGCGTAGGGGGAGATAAAATTTGGGGGGGCTGCCCGACAAAAAATCCATTGTTTAAGAAACTTTTGCCAGACATAACGCGGATTTCTGCCCGATTATAGCTGATTTTTGCAAAATTTTCCGTTGTTGAAAGGGCTACAGCCCCCCCAGCCCCCCTGTCTCCTACGCCTATGGATACAATTGAAAAACAGATAGATTCATTTCACTTCACAGAAAGATGCTAAGGAGAGTAATGAACATCTGTTGGCCAAAACTGATTCCAAACGAATGATTATACGAGAAAACAAAAACAATGAAATGGAGTGCCATCATTAGAAAGAGAAGGTAGGCAAACGCCAGTTAGGCTAGCCTTGCACGAACCACTGCAACCTGTCAGAAAAAAGAAAGGTAGACCAAGTTTAACTTGGATAAAGATTATAGAACAAGATCTTGCATCGGTAAGCATCAAACTAAACTTAAACAATAAGACACTTGAACAAACAATTGAAACACTTTTTCTTCCAAAATGACACCCTAAAATTTATGTTAATTTGTGGTTTTACCAAAGATTACACCCTAAAATTCATTTTCAGCCTGAAAAAGGTACCCCAAAAAATTTCACATCCTGTACTGGTACATAAAGGGTGTCCCAAAAAAGTGTCTGACTTTTAAATTTGAATAAATCGGAAAATATTTGATTTATATTAACCGTTCTGGTATCATTTGAGAACAGAGACATGTAATTTTCTTTTGCGTCTATTGCAGTTCAAATTTGACAAATACTAAGAAACCAGGGGGTTCTCAAAGTTATGACCAATTTTTGCATGTTTTCTTCGCCTTGCTCTACTGTTGTCTAACTTTATAATGATATTTACTGTTGGGAAATCAAAGTAGCCCTTTTCTTACTGGAAAAGGAGCTTTAAGTTTCACTCCTTGAAGATGAGTATCTCGAATTAGCAAAAATCTAACTGCTACCACTGGTAGGGAGGTATGTTACTCCAGATAATGCAGCGATGCGTTATGTCAAGATTGACATTGAAATGTACCGAGTTGGAGAAACAAAGATTATTGCCTGGTTTCGAAAGAGTGATTGAACAAGTAAAATAAAATCTTGAGGTTGACGTGCGGCAATAGTTACAGTTGATAATAATAAATTTCTCTATTGATTAAACTAAAATGCCAGGATTTAATTAAACTAAACGTATCGGGCATAACCCTTCCTCAGTAGTGATTGGACAAGTTTGAAAATGCCATCAAAGAAATTACCTAACTGTCCGAGATGCATTTAATTTCAAAGCGGAAAACTTGCATAACGGATCAAAACTTGACAAAGTTGACATGTTCACTACCAATGGGCTAGAACGACTCCGTTGTTCATAACTAAGTCTTAAATGTCCCCCTGTCTTGCAACATCTAATATTTGAAAAATTTCCCGGTTTGTGAATTACATTCTCAAGTTTCTAAAAGTACTTTTAATTGTGTTTTTTTGGCTATCTGGACAAGTCTATTTAGAAATTAGAATAACATTTGAGAATAGTAAGGGGTAAAGTGAAGAGTAAAAACATTCAAAATTGGCATCAATTTTAAGGAACCCCCTGGTTTCCTAAAAATTCCAAAATGTAAACAGCGATAGACTTGACAGAAAATCATATGTTTCAGCTTTCAAAAAATGTCAAAATGGTTCTGATACATTAAACAGTCTCGGACATATTCAAATTTAAAAGTCGGACACTTTTTGGGACACCCTGTATAGTAGTGACCCCTCCTGGAAATAAGGTCAATTAGACCTTTTAATGCTATCCCTGCCACTACCATTAGGGGCGTTTTTTAGGTATTTATTTGATTTGTATAAAAATTGTCATTGTGTATTCATTTTTAGCACTTAAACAAACAATATCCTAAACTTTAGCGGTAGTAGCTTTTTTCAAAAGTGACTCATAATACACTGACTTAATACAAGACTGACAAACTTCGTCCTGTTACAGGTCCTTAACACAAGACCTTGTGGTGTCAATCAGCAAGCAAGATAAGGGGCATCACGGCCAGAGGGGCAGGAGCGTCCATGGCCCCTCTTAAAATTCAAATCTTCGGATTTTTTTTAAAAAATTACGGTTGCGTCAGATATGAAAACTACCGATTGAACCTCCGTTACATTTCAAGGCTTATAGAATTGACAAATTTCTACATTTCGCGTTCAGTCCCATTTGGAATCTCTGATAGCATAGGCTCGTTAAACCCGAAGAGTCTATTGGTCCAAACAGTAACCTGTCAAGATTTTAAAACGTCTGCTTCCACTTGTATCAACTCCTCTCTCTCTCAGATCATAAATGATTTTTTTCAGTCTCGCATCTTTCCAAACAACAATAACTTAGCTAAAGTCATCACACTTTTCAAGAAAGGTTACCCATCCGCAGCATCCAACCATAGACCAATATCTCTTTTTTTAATCTGTAGCAAAATTATTGAAAAAGTAACGTACAAAAGTTTATGATTATGAATTGCATCGAATAAGAGGAATTGCTTTAGATCTTAGTGGGGTGCAGCAAGGCTCTGTCCTTGATCCTCTCCTTTTTTCGATTTGCATAAACAATAGACGATTACGCTAAAGATGGCGGCAAGGAATTTTTTACCGAGATGATGCACTGTGTTCTTTCATCGAATTCCTATAGAATAGTTAAAGATTCGTTATTTGAACGCAATACATCTTGGTAAAAAGTTCCTCGCCGCCATCTTTAGCGTAAAACGCGCAAGAGCGGTCGACTGCGACCTGCTTCTGTATGCAGATGATTCTTGTTTAATTGTTAGAGACAAAAACATTGAACTAATAGAAAGCAACTTAAATAGAAATTTCAATTCCCTCTGTGATTGGTTTGTAGAAAACAAACTAAGCATTCACTTTGGAGAGGACAAAACCAAATCCATTCTCTTTGGACAAAAAAAAGCAGCGAGAACTTGAAAAGTTGGACATTAGGAGAGGTGTTATAAGGATTAAACAGCATTCATGTCCTAGATGAAAATCTCTCTGGGGAGTCGATGGCGACTAAGATGCTTGGAAAAATAAATGGCAAGCTAAAATTTCTATACAGGAAACAAAACTTCCTGGATAAATCCCTTCGCAGGTTGCTTTTAAATGCTCTTATTCAACCTCATTTTGATTATGCATGCACCTCTTGGTATCCAGGGTTGAATAAGAGGCTGTCCAAAAAAATTCAGACGGCACAAAACAAATGCATTCGTTTTTACCTCGATTTAAAAAACACAGCACATATTGGGGTCACAGAATTCAAGTCTATAGATTGGCTCCCTACAAAGAACAGGATGGATCAATGTGTCTGTGTCAACATAATGAAGTTTTTCAGAGAAACTGCCCCAGCATACAGTGCTGAGATATTCCGTCCAGTCAACCAGGGCCGAACAACACGAAGGTCCAAGTTCAAATTGGATATTCCATTTCGCAAAACTACAGCTGGACAAAAATGTCTAGGGCCCAAAACATGGAATAGTCTTTCATCAGAGATTAAATCAACAAACAATATCAACACATTCAAACATAAGACCAAAGAGAACTTTTTCCAAAACATACAAAAAGAGGAAGATGACATATATGTCTTCTATTAAGACTTGTCATCATCTCTCCCGATCATGGCATGGTCTTTTAAACCATGTTTTATACCGAAAACAAACTACAGTTTTGTATATTTTTTTCTTACGTTTTTCGTTGTACCAGCACATCTAAGGGGACCATTATGGAATTAAGGTCATCTTGACCTTTTAATGCTATCCCTGCCACTGTAATTAGGGGTGTTTTTCCTTTACGTTTTTAACATTATATATTGTATTGTATCTATTTTTATATTATATAACTTGTAAATACTTGTAATTGTGGCAAATGATACATACATACATACATAAATAATCGTCTATTTACCAAATTGTTCCTCCTATCATTCTACTGGTTTGCGGATGATACAAATATTTACTATGAACCTAAAAAAGTTGATGTTCTTCGAAGAGTCGTTAGTAAAGAACTAAAGAGAGTTAAAGCGTGGCTTGATGTTAACAATTGTCATTAAACATACCGGATGTGCCAAAATAAACTATGCACGTTGGGCAGGCCACAATAAATCTTACACTGGACAGATTTTGAAGATTCATGACTTAATATTTAGCAAAGGGCCTCAATTAGATTTTAGGATTTGTTGCAATTTTTTCGTTTTCACTATTTAGAACTAGAAGCGAATTTCTTAAAAAGGTTCTGGGAGCAGTAATTGGCAAGTAAGTGTTCAACTACTTTCGTTCTTGAAAACCATAGAAATGTTGAAAACACTGAAAGCAATCAAAAAACGTCGATCATGTTTTTTAAAAGTTATGTAATTCTCTATTTTCTTTCATTTCATATCGGATTGGCCTTCTGTATACACGAGAACGCACAAATCCGATATGCTACATACCGTTTTCGCGCTTTCAAATGAAAACAAACTGAAGGCGGAGTGAAACCAAACCGATGTCGTGTAAACGGTCGAATCCGGCATCAACTCAAAACGAAACCTCTTTATTAACTCTACGAGCCTCGTATTCATCTGGTGCACTGCGCAGCTTGTTAAAACAAAGGAAATGCTTCGCAACACAAGACAAAGTGAAAACGGTGTCGTTTAAACAAAGCCCCACTCCGATATGAAATGAAAACGGTATCGTGTAAATGGGGCCTGCTCTCTCCTCGATTAGTTTATTACTTGCATACGAATTTTCACATCACTGTTATTGTTAGCATTTACACCTATCTTCATTTACATTGTTATTTATATTCAATTAATCTATTTGGAAACTGTTTTCATGTAATGGAATTATAAAATGAGAAATGAGAAATTGAAGCTAATATTGTTCAGTTTATCAGTTCAGATTATGTACACCGCCTTCAGTTCCGCATATAACATTGTCTATTGGTAAGGAAAAATAGCTTCTCGACCTTTGATTCGATCATGATTCGATCATGATTCGATCATGATTCGATCATGATTCGATCATGATTCGATCATGATTCGATCATGATTCGAATGGTTTGATTGATTGATTGATTGATTGATTGATTAAATGGTTGGATTTAGACATGATTTGCTAAAAAGAATATGAGAATATTTGATATAAGAAAGTAACACAAAAAAGAATACTTGCACAACGTTGAATAGTTTTTCAAAAATCTTTTCTAAACCCTGCATTAATGTTTGCATGACCGCCATACCTGCTCTATAGTTTATGTATGATTGCTGCAAGTGAGTAGTATGCTCCTCCAAAGCCAAGAGCTAGGTAGAGGACAGCTAAGATGACATGGAAAACTCGACTTATCAGTCCAATATGCCGCCATTTCAGATTCAAGTAGAAATATACTGGAAGTAACAGAGCAACCACAGAGCCTCTAACATTGCCAATGAAACTAACAACCAAACCGAACTGAGGAACTGAGACGGCAATCAACATGACAGATGCTAAAACAAGCAATCTTGAAAGGGCAAACCACGCCCATGATCCAATCCTATTCTGATGAAACAGATGAAACATCGGCATCATATTTGTATCCAGCATTTCAAACACGACACAAAGACTTATGGGAAAACTTGGGAATAGATTTAGCATGATGAAAATACTGATCGAAAGCAAAATTGGCATTGATGACGTCATATTACTGGTGACAGATTGGTGCACTTTGGAGCCCAGTGTTAGAGTAGCTATTAGTCCAAATCCGACTTTTAACAATGTGTTGATGAAATAAGAAATCGCCGATGCTGTCTTGAACTGTTCTGGCTTCTCCATGCTTCCCTCAATAGCTGGTGCGATTAAATGCAAAAAGAAGGAATTGGTAAAGACGCCACAGCCCATAAGAACATTGCCAAGATTAAAAGCTATCTTAAGATTATGCAAGTCCCATTCCTTGTACTTTGCAATCAAAACACTGTAGCAGATCATCAGTGAAGCAGTTAACGAGAAAAGGGCAACGCAACTAAACTTAGCTATTACTGACACACGTCTTATGAACAGTGAGGGGAACACCAATGCTGCCCAAAGACACATCAGCACTTGAGGTGACATGTGAATATCCAGGGTCCTGCTCAGCAAATCAAATGTAACTCGTCCCAATAATATGAAATAGGACACCGATGTCAGTGCTGTACTGAGGTTTATAAAAGCCATTATTTGCTTGCCATATGTTGAAAATACTGCTGCCCCAATGTCCAGATATGTCGGGTATATCCTCTTTAAATATCCTGCCTGTGATCCAGATATCTGATGCTGACATTCAGAAATCAAATGAACGGCATACCAATTGCAGAGCCCCAGCAATACGATTGCAATCAATACAGGTAGACCAGCTTCGGCAGTGACGAACGGAATTGCGAACATACTGACACCCTGTATCAAACAGAGCACGTTCATTGAAGTCATGAAAGTGGACGCCCTGCGATCACTGGATGGCACGTCTGGAAATGACGCTGTTGTGAAAGCTCTCTGCTGTTGTAAGAACATGCTGCCAGTACTGTACTGCGAATGCTTCCAGTAATCGTTGAACCAAGATATCGTATACTCCCCATGAAAGAGGGATCCTGCATAATCTTATAGCTGCTTGTGCGTTCTCTTTTCAGCACTGGAGTGCTTTCTGAACTGAGTGCTATTACACCAAAACTATTTGTACTTTCACGTTGGTCTCTATCGAAGGTCTGATCCCCATGGCTGGATAGTGTCTGTTCATTTTCGTGCAGTATTCCAGCATTGAAAAATTCTTCAAACGAAGACATATTTCGCCAAATCCAGGGGCGGATCCAGACCGTCTTACGGTACTTACGGAAGACGGTCAAATTCCGAAACTGAACTTTTCATAGAAACAGTGATTTATATTGCTGATTCATAATTTGTTTTATTTGTACGAGCAGCTATTTCACAGTAAACCAAATGAGATAAATACATGAATTTTCCCTTGCCCCCCCTGCCCCCCCCCCAAACTGTCATACTCGAGACAAGGAATGAACATCTCGCTAAAATGTTTGTCAACACATTCCCCATTTTGAAACAGCCTCACTTTCCTTCTTTCGTTGCTATGCAAATCAACGCCATGCCATGCCAACACACCCCTATTCTTTTGCAACACACTGCATAAATTAGTGAACAAAAATGCAAGACCAAAAGGCCAAAGATGATTGGTAAGACGGTAGTAATAAATTAAAACCTGCGCGGACACTCTGAAACAATCAAAATTGAAACCGTCACGTGATAGTATTGTTCTCGTAAGACGGAAGATAAGATGTATGTTAGGTACCTTGGCAAAATTACAGTGAAAACGTATGGGAAATGTTTGGACGAGCTTTTGGTTGCGCCTCGCCATATGCTTTCTTGGTGTACCTCTGCGAGTCCCTTTCACCTTTCACCTTTGGCCTTGAAAACAATTTATTTGACGATTTAGAGGTGGATTTGCTTGGAAAAATAGAAGATCTAATCTTATCTGGTGACGATCTTGGCATTCAAAGCTTTTCAACATAGCAGCTCATCAAATTAGGGAGAAATGTTCCTATCAGCCGTGCTGTTGTGGAGGGCCTAGCCAAAACGAAGCTGCTGTCTCACTCTTACCTCACGTTCAACATGATCGATTCAGCTGTCGCGGAGGCGTGCGTTACTGCGAAGGACACAAGAGAACTAGACAATTGATATTATTCTGAATAACCTTTAACCTTTTTATTGTTTGTTAGACACAAAGAGCGGATCGAGGAGAACGGGTGATTGTGTGGAGAAGAGTGTGGGCGTGAGCTTCCGCTGTGGTTTTTATGTTTTCGCTGTACGTTTTTGGTTGGGAAAGATAGATGGAGATGAAATATCAAACCTTGTGAGTTTTTTATTTATTGTCGTGCTTCAACCAGTTCGCGACAAAGTGGCACCCCAGATGGGAGAAATCAACGACCTTTAGTGGAGTTTAAACCAACCAAAAATCGAGAGTATGGCGAATCAAGCAAGCGAGGAGAATTTATCAAAGAAAGTCACAGGGAAACTTGGCCTGTTGACATTTATCGAAGACGAAACGCGAGGTATTTTGAACACAAAGGATTGCAAGGCTATCGAGAGACAACTAAAGATTTATGAATCCAAAATCGAAGAAGTTTACGAGCTGAAAACCAACGTACAGGAGCTGAAATTGGAGAATGATGACGACCCAGGAGAAATTCGAAACTGGAGCAGCAAAATCGAGGGAGAAATCAAGAAATTTGATCACATCATGGCGGAAATGAGAGAATCTTTGAAGCAGATCAAATTAAGCGAGCGAAGGGAGGAAGCACAGGAGCTTTTATCGTCAAAACAACGGCAGTTTGAGGTAGAATCGGAGCTGGAGAAAGCTAGGTATGAGCAGAAATTTCAGTATGAGCGTAGATTGGAGGAACTTAAATCAACTTCACCTCCAAATGAACAGGAATCAACAAAGGTTAAGTTGCCAAAGCTAATTATTTCAAAGTTTCAGGGTACCCATCTAGACTGGTATAGATTTTGGAATCAATTTGAAGCTGAAATTGATAGAGTTAAGATAGATTCTGTCACAAAATTTTCCAACTTGAAAGAGTTGCTTATGCCAAAAGTCAGAGCTAACATAGAAGGTCTTCCTTTTACAACAGAAGGTTACGAAAGGGCAAAACAAATCCTAAAATCTACATATGGTAAATCAAGTGAGATCATAAATGCGTATGTGCAGAACGTCACAGCGCTGCCAGTCATTAAAGGGGGGAACCCTGCAAAAATTCATGATCCTTATGGGAAGCTGGTGATCAGTGTGCAGGCCCTAGAATCGATGGGGAAATTAGGAGAAATAAATGGTCTGACCCGGGCAACATTAGATAAGCTTGAGGGGATACGTGCAGATTTAGTTCGTACCGATGACAGCTGGCAGGAATGGGGATTCCCCCAGTTAGTAAACGCACTCAGACGATGGACTGAGCGAAATCCCATATCCCAAGAAGAGAGGGGGGCAAGTACAAATGTTCGCGAAACTAACCAGGGTACACAGAAACGTGAAAAATTCTTTCAAGTAAGGCAGGAATGGAAAAGGAGGCCATGCATTTATTGTGAGGGGGATGACCACAAATCAGTTGAATGCAAAAAAGTGACAGAAA
This sequence comes from Aurelia coerulea, assembly GCA_039566865.1. NCBI lineage: Eukaryota > Metazoa > Cnidaria > Scyphozoa > Semaeostomeae > Ulmaridae > Aurelia > Aurelia coerulea. Next base: position 10,560,517 of record CM076954.1, read on the forward strand.
TAACCCAAAGGAGAGAGTGTTTGAAGAAAAAGAAACTTTGTTTCAATTGTACAGGAACCAATCACAGAGCCGCAGAATGTAGGGTGAAAAGCGGATGTCAAGTTTGTAGTGCGAGACATCATACATCAATTTGTGATAAGAAACCAGAGCAAGTTTTATTAGCAACAGGGGAGCAAGGAGTAATATATCCCATTGTTACTGTCAGTGTAAATGGTGTAAAATGCAGGGCCTTACTAGACACGGGGGCTGGTAGCTCATACATCTCAGATAAGCTGGTGAACATTCTTGGGAAAAGGCCAGTTTTAAAGCAAAACAGACAGATAGACATGATGTTGAGCACGGTAAACAGGCAAATTGAGATTTACAATGTGGAGGTACAAAATCTTAAGGGGGACTTCAAGCTAGAAATTGATGTAAGCAAAGTTGATAGAGAGGTGTTGCTTTCAGTAAAGAATCCAAGGTATCAAGATGTTCTAAAGAAATACCCTCATCTACAAGGAGTAACGATGGATGATGTCGATCAAAAACCAGAGCTTCCTGTCCATTTAATCTTGGGGGCATCAGAATACGCAAAGATCAAAACAGATGCAAAGGCAAAAATTGGGAAACCCGGAGAGCCTGTAGGTGAGCATACAAGATTAGGCTGGACGCTAATATCTTCTGGAGCAGATGCCGATGCAGGTCACATGTTCTTCGCTAAAGGGACATTAGCAGATTATGATCGCCTTTGCAACCTAGATGTCCTAGGACTAGAAAATCATCAACAAGGGGAAGAAGATTCAGTTTACAGTGAGTTTAGAGAGCAGTTGAAACAACAGCCACAGGGTTACTATGAGACAGGGCTTTTATGGAAGGCAAACTGCCCACTACTACAAGATAACAAAGCTGGAAGCCTTGCGAGGCTAGACAAGTTAGCACAGAAGCTCCAGAGGGAACCAGAGCTGTTTACACAGTACGATCAGATCATCAAGGACCAAGAAGCACAAGGAATCATTGAAAGAGCGGACCATGAACCGGGGGGGGGAGGTCCTTTTACCTACCACACAAGCCAGTGGTGAGACAAGCAGCTGAAAGCACTAAAGTCAGAGTGGTTTATGATGCATCTGCAAAGCCAAACAACAATGCACCATCACTCAATGAATGTTTAGAGACAGGTCCACCATTGCAAAACCTTATATGGGATGTCCTAGCAAGGAATAGAGTAAGACCAATCGCACTTGCAGGGGATTTGAAACAAGCTTTTCTACAAATCAGGATCAAGGAAGAGGATCGTGATGTGTTGCGCTTCCATTGGATTAAAGACAGAGACAGAGAGAACGTAGAGACATTCCGATTTACACGCGCCCTATTTGGCCTAAATCAATCACCGTTTTTATTAGGGGCTACAATAGAAGAGCACATGCGTTCACAAGAAGCACAATTTCCTGTGGAAGTAGAGGAGATTCGACACAGTATCTATGTTGATGACATACTGTTATCTGGAGAAACACAAATTAACATGGAAGAGCTGAAGGATAAAGTTGTAAAGATTTTCGATGTAGCTGGCTTTAAGTTACACAAGTGGCACTCAAACCTGCCAGAGCTAGAGCAAGATGTTATACAACAGACAGATTCAGAGATCTCAGAGCAGAGTTTTGCAAAGCAGCAATTAGGAGTGGGGAGAGATGAAACAAAGCTGTTGGGTTTGTTTTGGAACAAAGATGCGGATACTCTTGGAGTAGTTTTTCCAGAAAATCAGAGAGAGAATGTAACAAAGAGGAGTTTGCTGAAGAACTTGGCATCAGTCTATGATCCTATGGACATTGTATCACCAGTGACTCTGGGGGGAAAGCTCATTTGTCGAGATGTTTGTGATGCAAAACTGCCATGGGATCAAGAGCTATCCACAGAGTTATCAGACAAGTGGAACAAATGGACAAAGGCATTACCAGACAAAGTAGAGATTCACAGGAGCGTATCAAAATTCAGAGAAAGCATAGATTCAATTGATCTTCACGCCTTTGGTGATTCAAGTGGATTTGGAACAGCAGCTTGTGTTTATGCAGTGATCACACAACCATCAGGAGTTAGTCAAGGGCTCCTTGCTGCTAAATCAAGGCTAGCAAAGAAGGGACTAACGATACCAAGACTTGAGCTAGTCTCAGGCCACATGGCAGCCAATCTGCTAGCAAACATCAGGAGCAGCCTCACAGGGCTACCAGTCAGATCTTGCTATGGATGGCTGGATAGCTCTGTAGCTTTACATTGGATAAAAGGACAGGGAAATTACAAGCAGTTTGTAAGCAATCGAGTAAGACAGATTCAAGAAAAGAATTTCATAGAGTGGAGACATGTGGGCACTGTAGATAACCCTGCAGACATCGGGAGCAGGGGGTGTCCTGGAAACAGAATTCCAACGAGATGGTTCAGAGGTCCAGAGTGGTTATCAGATGCAGAGAAGTTCTTGCTAAAACTACACCCTAACTCCAAAAATTCACAAAAGTAGAACCATTTCCAGAATATTTTGGCCAAAATCTCTATAAAAACTAACCCACATTCCTCTGTGGATGGATATGCTCCTTTACCATCCATTCCATCCATTATCAATATTCTATAAAACCAACAAAGGTGATTCTTAATGGATGTGCGCAAGAAGTTAATCTGGGGGCAGGGTGAGGGTAGTGTACAAATAATAGCATTTCTTTAGTATTTGTCAGTTATGACTGATTTTTAATGTGCTGTATTGAATAGCAACATTACTCATAGAATATTCAAAACTGTTCACCAACTTGGTATCATTATTTTGATAATCTGATTTATGCTGTGATTTTTCATATTGCTGGCTGAAAAACTTTAGGAGGAAGCTAAAACTCTTTGTTGGTCTTCTGTTAAGATTTCTTTCATTTATAAATCAATGTTGGATCACAAGAATTGAAAATTTTAGTTTCTATTTTAGTTCTCTATTTAGTTTAGTTTCTATTTTAGTTAATGATACTTGCACAGCAATGAGGGAATGAATGCATGTCTGTTCAGTTTCTTAGTAGCCTGATTACTTTTATTTTGTTCCTGTAATTTCTGTGATTGGTTGTTAACTGTCCATCCCAAGTTCTATAAAATATCTACACTATTTGCAACAGATTTTCATTTCACATTTATACAGGGTTGCATCCAACAGAAACAGCTTATACAATGTCTGTTCCCTAGCAATTACTGGTGAAGAAGAAATGTGTCATCTGTTGAGAGCACTTACATCAGCAGAGTTATATCTTCACTCTGATTTTTATGCATCTCATTCCCATTTCCTCAATCTTTTGGCAAGTTAAGAAACCTCTTAAGACCATGTTCAGTGGTTCTGTCTCTTATAATGTGGATAAATTGTCCAACATGAGTGAAAATTATTCAGATAGCATTAAGATTGGGGCCCTGAAGTAGCTTTTACCGGCAAGGAAACTATATATGATTTAGAGATCACGTTGGAAAATAGGGCGTTTTCCGAGGATCTGAAGGGCGTGGCCCGAAAAATTTTTCCGGGGGGCTTCGCCCCCGGACCCCCAAACTCCTCGCGCTTCGCGCTCGAGGCCTCCCATGACCTGCTCGCGCTTCGCGCTCGTAGGACGGTCAAAATTTCCGCTGGATCCGCCCCTGCTACCAGTCGACGAAATTGAGCCATATGAGCAAGTATTGCAACGTGATGTAGTCTTGTTACTCATCTTATGTGTTCAATGGATATCCAAACTGTTAAACTGGCCTAAACTGTTGCATAACCGATCTCAATATTGCTTGCCCAAGAACTGTTTTCACTTAGCTTGATCCACCAAACACGACAAATATGTTGCTCAACAAGCACCCTTTGATTTCACTGCGCGTATGACGTCTCAAAGCGATGACAACCCCTTGTAATTTGTTAAAAACAACGATTTACGTTATTATTTCACTCAAATATTGGCTTCTAGTTGCAATCTCATTAAAGTTTTGTTAGTACTATGGTGCATTATGTTTTCCTGGTGACTGCTCTGCTCCCTTACCTGCATCGCAAAAACCGACACAGCTGTCAACGCCACCTGCAGCACTGGGATGATTTAAACAATACAGCTAATCCCCAAGGTAGGACAAGGGCATAAGGGACAGGGGAGGATCCAGAGAAAATCTTAACTGGGTCCAATCCGAAGGCGAGCGAAGCGAGCCAAAAATCGCAGGGGGTCCGGGGGTACCCCCCGGAAAATTTATTGTGACCACGCCCTTCAGATTGGCTTAAAACACTATTTCAGGGAAATTTCCTTCGACCACGCCCTCAAGGTCTGCACACTAAATGTTGCAAAGTTATGATTCAAAACTAGATTACTTTATTGATTAGAGTTTGAGGTTATGTGATATTTTTTGGTCATGATTATGAATATTTCAAGTCTCCAAAATCATCAAAGAATTTCTTGCGATGCTTGAGGAATAATATATCATTTGAAATACTACGTCAAATCAAAGTGTACAGCATGACTTTTTACTATCTTGATTAAAGTCTTAAAATGACACTTATGTTATCATTCATACACGAACACGATCAACTCATATAAACATACATAGATCATACATAGATGGATAGAAGGTCAGCTCCTTGGATGCCGTTAAAAAGGTGAACACTTGATTTAAATCTGACACATCAGCTCTATCTCTCTCCTCCATATTCCTCAGTTCCTACCACAGTCAGTAGTCGTATTCATGAGCCTGTTCCGCCTTCTCTATATTCGAAACTTCATATGATGCAATCACAGTGTTATCCATTTCAGTGCACCCAGACAGATATTTATAGCTACGCTCATCTCTATTGAAACGTCAGAAAATTTCTTTATTTTCTAATTCATTGCATTCAACCGAAAATAACTTTATTTATTAACTAAACTACAATACACATATAGTAGTGAGGTCAGTCTAGCAAGATTGTATATAGGTGTGCCAAATAGAGCAAACACGGAAAGCACATTATTCCTATCGCTCGTACGTTTATTTGATACATGTAACCTGACTCTCTGAAAACAGGGAGGGGATGGGTGGGAGGGATCCTATCTTTCACAAAAGTACTTGCTATCGACCTGTGATTCTCCACGCCTTGAAGAGCTTTTTACATTTGCCTACTAAGCACGCCTCCACGGAGATCGTGCAACAGTATTCCCTTAAGAAACTTAACAATGCTACTACAAAATAGTTTCCTATTGTACTGTTAATAAATTCATTTATTTTCTAATTCATTGCATTCAACCGAAAATAACTTTATTTATTAACTAAACTACAATACACATATAGTAGTGAGGTCAGTCTAGCAAGATTGTAATTTGTCAAGAGGGGGCACTTTTTTCTGAGCATATAAGCAATGGCAATGGCGAAAGCTAAAGTAATTACCTACACAACCTGGTTATCAAAATCATGAAAATATGGTATATCTACTATTTGTTTATTTCAAACACAACATATCTCAATCGATGATTGTATACACTAAAGTCCAAGTGAAACTGAAAGCAGTTCAGGTAAACTGTCCTTTACATAACCATGCTTTGCAAGTTCAGACTTCCAACGTCCATGTTTTTGAACAGTGTGTCTTTAATCCCATCATTCGCCGCTGCTGACGCGCCTCCGGAGCGCAAACGATGTAATCCGAATTTGGTTTAGATCCAATCCTATTTCTCCAAGTAATTTTATGACGGCCTCTCCCTGGCTGTTGCATAGGATACCGGTTGATTGTTCGTAACGATTGTGCGTCTTAAGGTAAGATACTGAACGAAAGAAGTAGTCTTCAGATTCATCGCAAATTCCTGCCATAACAAAATATCGCTGCAATGTTTCAACTGGGCAAAGAGCAGTATTTGTCTTTGCAATGAAGGAATAATTGCCATCTTGGTAAATGTCAGTCTTGCTTTTTCCAATGAAATTCGCCATTTCACTAAATCTGAAGAAACCGGCAAAAGTCAATAAAACTATAACAAAGTTACGCAACTGCAATAGATTAGCTGAAGTACCACCAATATGATCCATATAAGATTTAAGTGCAATGATGATATGGGCTCTTTCTTTTCAGTAGCTTTCTTGAGCATGTTCTTACAAAGGTCTGCATTGGTTGGTTCGTCAAGACAGGCCATCTTGTGGAAATGCTTGATGGCATAAAATGCACTTTCGATTACACTAAGTGACTCCTTCCACTGGAGCAGCTTGGTCAGAAATAATGCAACGTGAATTGGCCTTGCAGGAAAGCGTGATATCTCAGGAAATAATTTGTTTTTTGTTTTGTTTTTGGACCAATTTAACCATTTGTTAAAGCCAGATTTATATCTATCTTGAGTGTTCTTAGACATTGATTGATTTTGACAAAAAAAAAAGTAGGAATGTTCATTGCTAAATGTTTCAGTTGTTCATCTTGAATTTGATCTTTGAATGCTTTTTCAATTGATGCTAGAGGTGAAGAAGGACAATTCATTACGGTGAAAAGCCTGTGTGGTTCTGCTGCCATACAAGAGGCAGACTTATCAACTTTGCTTATTACGAGTACAAGAAACAATTAGCCATGCATGTCTTTCTGCCCTCTAAGGCGCAGCAGAGGTGTTCTAGCCTCTAAGGCACTAGTTATTTCAAACATGACGAATAATTAAGAGTATTATTAGCCTCCAAGGCATATTACTCGCCTCCAAGGCATATTACTCTCCTCCAAGGCACTTAGAGTTACTCTACATAGCTATCAACTGACCTCCAAGGTTCAGCAGAACACAATTAACATGATAAAGATGACTCATGATTCAATTTTAAGTACACTATGATTCCTTCTTTGATACAAGTCAAACCAGTGACAGAAAATGGGCAAGCGCCAGGTATTATAACATCTCTCTTTTGCTTATTACGAGTACAAGAAACCATTAGCCATATGCATATTTTGCTGGCCTCTAAGGCGCAGCAGAAATGTTCTTGCCTCTGAGGCACTAGTTATTTCAAGCATGACGAATAGTTAAGCATATTACTAGCCTTTTCTTTTCTTTTGAGGGGACCATAATGGAAATAAGGTCAATATGACCTTTTAATGCTATCCCTGCCACTACAATTAGGGGTGTTTTTACCGGTATTTATCTAATGATTTGTCATTCTATTTGATCTATTTTTAGCTTTCAAAACATATAAATTTTATTCATTTCTTGTAAACCTTTTATTTGTCATGTGGCAAATGTGTACATATATGTACATACATACATACATACAGACATAGCCTCCAAGGTAAATTACTCGCCTCCAAGGCACTTAGAGATACTCTAGATAGCTATCACTGACCTCCAAGGTTCAGCAGAACACAATTAACATGATAAAGATGACTTATGATTCGATTTTAAGTGCAATGACATGATTCCTCCTTTCATACAAGTCAAACCAATGACAGAAAATGGGCAAGAGCCAGGTATTATAACATGATCCATATCTCTAAATATCATGTAATCCTTAACAAAGTAACGAAAATTGTTATTTTTTGCACATAGCATTGGCCAGTAGACAGCTGATTCCCAGAAAGGTATGACCAAGGTACCACGTACCCTCCTTTCAGTAATATATCTAACAACCGGCGGAATATCCTCGACAGGAGGTACCAGTCAGTTATTTCCGCATTCCCAGTTTTTCAAAAATGCAACGACTGCCTCGGATTCTGGGCAGATTAAACCGTGAAAGTTCCCTGTTTTGAGAGTTTTCAAATCTGTCCATGGTATATGGACCCCATTTTGAGTTTGGAAAGGCGAAAAAGATGGGCGTTATCTACCAATCTCCAACATCTGTACTTAGAAAATTTGTCAGTATCAGCATTCATCATTCTAGGAATCCAAGAGATCTGTAGCAATATGTCAAATTTCTCTACAAATTGAACTAATTTCTAAAGCAATGGAATGCAGTTCATGGATTTGGCTCCAAACGTGGACTGTTCTCAATGCTGTGTAATTATCAACTTTCCACACAACTCTTCTCGATTTAATAATGGGGAGGGGGGCGTTTAGGCAAAAAAGTACGGTAGTCAATTCACGCCAAGAAGAACTTTTCATCGCTTCTCCAAAAGAAAACCCCCTATTAGGCTTTAAAACAATTATCGAGCATCGCTCCAACCCCTGTAGCGCTAGCGTCAGAAGATATAATAACCGATGTCAGATTCGAGTCATGTATGTTGAAATTTAAAGATTTGATATTATTTTGCCCAAAAATAATTTCTAAGTGAGCACCAGCGAAATTAAGTATGTTTAAAACAGCATCCTAAGCAGATCAGCCCTCAATTACAGGATATAAGTATCTTGATTTGATGCTTCTGATGTTTCCTAAGACATATTTTGTTGACGATAATTTACCAGCGAATCGGGCTAACTTTCTTGTAGTTGTATAGGGTTTTTGCAAAAGTGTATAGTTTGATTCAATATTCAATCAATTCGATTTTGTGGTATGAATAAAATATTAGTATTAAAATCCATGGTAACCCCAATCCATGTTAATAATTTTGTTGATTCCTAAACAGATTTTTCATAAAACCCGCCTTCGCAGTGCAGTTGAGCCTTAGGTTTGGAGTCAGCAATGGCTATACGATGATCAAGATAAACACAAATTTTAATTCCTTGAGAACGCCAATTTTTGTTTGAATGATTGTTTGTTTGTCTGTTTGTTTGTTTTTTACTCCATCAAAATGTCCAGGAAAAAACCGAGAAAGGTTTGATGATCTGGAAAAATATCCATCTAATGATAACCTTGTTTCAAGTCAAACTTAAAAACAAAATGGTTCGATTGTAAATAGTTCTCAAAGGAACGCCAATCATCAAAACGAATGTTCTCAAAAATTAAATGTTTGTTTACATGTCATAAATCAATCATCAATCTCAATTTTCCTGAAGAATTCGCAACAACCGATAGGGGACTCACAACATGTGGGGTAAAACTGACTTCCACCACTGAGCCACGCCTTAACAGTTCTAAAATGCTTTCAGAAACAAAATCTTGATACAAATAAGAAGATTTGTTATTTTTAAATAAAGCCTGCTTCGGTGTATTTATAAGAGGTATTTTGTAAACAAATTTATCAATTCAAAAACACTCTCTGGTGCCTTGATATATTCTCAAACGGCCACATTTTTTTTTTTGCCAAATTTCCTTTCACACATGTTTCATTGGACATATCCAAATAAAAATCAAGACAAAAATCTTTTTCACAACGAAAATCGAATTCATTGATAAATAAACCATTAAAATACTCATCTTGGTTTTTGCTAGGATTGAAGTCTCCAAAAAGTTACTGATGACTGTCCGCAAGCCAGGCAAATGTCGGTTTGCTAAAAAACGTTTCTTTCAATCGTCGTCTGACGTGGTCTTACTCGTGCATCAGCTCACGTTTTAAACTCTTGCTGTCGAACTACGACCATTGACTCTGGTACGACTGCTTGAGGGGCAATGCCTCGCTGTTATATCCAAGGTGTCCTACCACTTTGCGAATGTGTTTCCCTGGTTTTCATTTCATCTTCTAGCGTTTGTCTTGTCCCACTCTCAGATTTTCCTTCGGTCGCAGACATAACGCCAACAGCACACCTATCTTTCACAAAAGTACTTGCTATCGACCTGTGATTCTCCACGCCTTGAAGAGCTTTTTATATTTGCCTACTAAGCACGCCTCCACGGAGATCGTGCAACAGTATTCCCTTAAGAAACTTAACAATGCTACTACAAAATGGTTTCCTATTGTACTGTTAATAAATTCATAAATTTAGTCTGCACTGGACCAGTGGCGGATCTAGAGGGGTGCGAAGGGTGCTCAAGCACCCGTTAGATTTTCAACTAAAGATTTTTCTTTTTCAATCTAATTCTTTCCCAAAATAATATGCATACATTTTTCTGCTACAAAATGAAAGCTCGCTAGCTGTCCGCAGCAGCTCCGCATTTCTTCATTCCTCGACGTTATTTATCACTGCGTTATCAAGCCCCAGTCTCGCCTCCTCCACACTGTCGATATTACAACTCGAAACTCTTCTGTCTAAACTCCCCCTGGTTGACCTTTCCTACACTTTGCGGACTCGGAATCTATTGTCTTCTCTACAGCCAGTGCAACTGAGCACCCATGGCCTGTAAATCATCCGAGTTTGAGCACCCGTTGAAGTGAATAAACCAATAGCCTTGCCGCATCTAGGGGTGCTCAGATTTGGCGGGAGCAGTGGCGGACTGGCCCACCGGCCCACCGGCCCGTGGCCGGTGGGCCCCCCTCAAAATCTTGCAAAAAGGGCCCTCTTTTTCCTGGAAAGGGGTCCCTTTTGCAAAATTAAAGAAATTTTTGGTAGAGTTGAATGTTTGAATAATGGACATCTCACTTCACATTTAAATCCTTCAGTGTTATTGAACTTGCTCAAAGAAATGAATACAGTCGAGAGCGAAGATACGGATGGCGAAGAAGGGAGCACCGTTGCAGAAAAAGTAAAGGCCCCCTCCACTTCTGCCAAAAGATGTTTCTCGAGATTCCTTCACAGAAAATAGTTGTTATAGGTAGTGTAGGGTAAAGAAATGGCTGGGAGAGTCACTCACTCTAAGCCAAAGTAAAAGCTGCAAGTTTCAAAAAATTTCCGGGACGCACTTTGTCAACTGCTCCACTTTGGGGGCACGCAAAAATTGGATTGTGAAAAACTGAAAGCTTTTGCCCGATAATTTTCGTGAGAATGTTCGTTGATAAAAGACTGCAAAAATAACTTTGAGAATTTCAAAGTTTCCAATTCTGCTCTGGTAAGATGGGATGGCGATAGGCATTCTAAGCCAAAGAATAGATGTTTACTCAAAAAATTTCCCTGTGGATGCTTATTCATAAAATTACTGTTACAAATGATCAAATATTCAAATTTAGCATCGGCAAACCTGGGATTGGGAGAAGCGTTCTAAGCCAAAGTAGAGGGCGTGTCCTCAGAAATTTTCCTGGGGACTTTGTCCCCAGACCCCTCATTTTGATACTCCATCAGTTAATTTGCCCTGACCAAACTGCTGGGGGGGGGGGGGTCAGGAAAGGGTTCCTCAACAGTTTGAGAAATGAAAACATTATAGATCGTCTGGCCCACAATACAAACAAAAGGCAAAATTACTTTTATAAAGTAGAGACAATGTAAAGATTTTCATCATGCCATAAGAAGATATATCGTGAGATATGGCTATGCCTCATTTTCAAAGAAAATGAGTTTAGCTTGGCTATTGGTAAGGAATCGCGGAATTGCGACGAATTCTGCCCCTGACCACACACTCATCATCGAGGCCACACCCACTTAGGGCCCCCTTAACTCGTTCATGGCCGGTGCAAAAATCAGAGCCAGTCCGTCACTGGGCGGGAGCACTGATGCGATTTGAAAATCCAGAAACATCAAAGAAACCGAGCTGTTCGGGGGGGATTTCAGTGACTGAAATCAAAGTCGATGATACTACGATATCATATCAAGGGGGGATAAAACTAACCAGGGGGAGCTTCATTACGTCATAGTCATAAGAATTACAGAATGCAGTTGAAAGGGGGGGGGGGGATAAATCATCATACTCTCCAAGTTTATCCTTCCAAAATTTGGCGGGGCAGTTTGCTGCTCGCCAATGGCCTATGCCATGTGTGTTGCAAGCGTTCAGTAACTGTTCTAAGCAACTCAAATGTGTAATGCATTTGGAAGACAGTAATTCGAATGGGAATCTGAGATGATAAAGCAAAATAAGGAGGACATGAGATAATCAAAGATTTCTCAATGGATTTTACTGCAACTACAAATTTTTGGCTTGGAAGGGGTGAACAAGAGGAGATCCAGTGAGAAGGAAGATCGGGTGATACGGTAAGATGATACCAAATATGGCCTGTGCTTCATCTTTGGGTTATTGGGGTTCTCGATATAGTTTCAGATGCTAATCACAGCGACAGGTTGAGAGTTCCTTGACATTAAGCCTATTGTGGTTCATGAATCATGAATTCTATCGTCTTCTGTTCTCTTCTTGTGTAATGGTGTAATTCTATGGATCAGCCGCCTACGCAGCTCAGACAATACGAGAAACATTTTCCGCATACCATATCATCTTTTATCAAGAAACAATAGGATATTTCGACAATTCATTGCGGGCAAGAAAGAAAATTACATGAATACTTCCATAGGATTTCAAAGAGATTTCCTCGAAATATCAAGCTTGAGCAACAAACTACCCAATCGTTAAACTGGTAAATAAAGGATTTTCTGGCTATTTATGGGCGTGGTCATTGTTTCCGAGAGAGTAAAGGGCGTGGTCATCAAAAATTTTCCCTCCTTCTTTCCGCTTCAGCATCCCTCAGATTTTTTCCTAGATCAGCCCCTGATGTCTATAGTAATGTTTCCAAGAATGGTTGCTGCAGCACTAATATAGTGATATAAAAGAAGTAACAGGCTGAACAAATTTTTTAAAGAACGATGAGTGGAATACTATCTATAATATAAATTGTAGCTACTAAAGTACGTTAATCCACACTTTTTGTGTTGATATTTTGTTTTCATTGATAAAATAAACATTTAATTAATCAATGTTTGTTTATGCAGTAAAGCTAAAATGGGACTAAACAAAACACTAATGTCTGTAGTAATGTTACCAAGAATGGTTGCTGCAGCACTAATATAGTGCTATAAAAGAAATTACTGGCAGAACTAAAGTTATACAGAACGATGAGTGTAGTTCTCTTTATAATATAAATTGTAACTACTAAAGTACGTAAACCTCCACATTTTGCGTTTATATTTTGTTTTCTTTGAGAAAATAAACATTTAATTAATCGATGTTTGTTTATGCAGTAAAGCTAAAATGAAACTAAAGAAAAAACTAATGTCTATAGTAATGTTTCCAAGAATGGTTGCTGCAGCACCAATATAGTGATATAAAAGAAGTAACAGCAGAACAAAACTTTTTAAAGAACGATGAGTGGAATACTATTTATAATATAAATTGTAGCTACTAAAGTACGTTAATCCACACTTTTTGTGTTGATATTTTGTTTTCATTGAAAAAATAAACATTTAATTAATCGATGTTTGTTTATGCAGTAAAGCTGAAATGGGACTAAACAAAACACTAATGTCTATAGTAATGTTACCAAGAATGGTTGCTGCAGCAATAATATAGTGCTATAAAAGAAGTTAGTGGTAGAACTAAAATTTAAAGGACGATGAGTGCAATACTATTTATAATATAAATTGTAGCTACTAAAGAACGTTAATCCACACTTTTTGTGTTGATATTTTGTTTTCTTTGAAAAAATAAACATTTAATTAATCCATGTTTGTTTATGCAGTAAAGCTAAAATGAAACTAAAGAAAAAGCTAATGTCTATAGTAATGTTTCTAAGAATGGTTGCTGCAGCATTAATAAAGTGCTATAAAAGAAGTTACTGGTAGAACTAACATTTAAAGGACGATGAGTGCAATACTCTTTATCATATAAATTGTACCTACTAAAGTACGTTAACCAACACTTTTTGTGTTTATATTTTGTTTTCTTTGAGAAAATAAACATTTAATTAATCGATGTTTGTTTATGCAGTAACGCTAAAACGAGATCAAAGAAAAAACTAATGTCTATAGTAATTTTTCCAAGAATGGTTGCTGCAGCACTAATAAAGTGCTATAAAATAAGTTCCTGGCAGGATTAAAGTTTCAAAGGATGAAGATAAGACTCTTTATAATATAAATTGTAGCTACTAAAGTACATTAATCCACACTTTTTGTGTTTATATGTTTATTTTCTTAATCGATGTTTGTTTATGCAGTAGAGCTAAAAGGAGACTAAAGAAGAAACTAATGTCAATGGTAATGTTTCTAAAAATGGTCGCTGCACCACTAATATATTGCTATAAAAGAAATTACTTGCAAAACTAACCTTTTAAAGAAAGATGAGTGCAATACTCTTTATAATATAAATTATAGCTATTAAAGTACCTCAACCCACACTTTTTGTGTTTATATTTTGTTTTCTTTGAGAAAATAAACATTTAATCGATGTTTGTTTATGCAGTAAAGCTAAAATGAGACTGAAGAAGAAACTAATGTCTATAGTAATGTTTCCAAGAATGGTTGCTGCAGCACTAATATACTGCTATAAAAGAAATTACTGACAACTAAAGTTTTTAAGAACGATGAGTGCAATCCTCTTTCTAATATAAATTGTAGCTACTAAAGTACGTTAATTAACAGTTTTTGTGTTTATATTTTGTTTTCTTTAAGAAAGTAAACAATTAATAAATCAATGTTTGTTTATGCAGTAAAGCTTAAATGAGACTACAGAAAAAACTAATGTCTATAATAATGTTTCCAAGAAGGGTTAATGCAGCACTAATAGAGTGCTATTAAAGAAGTCACTTGGCGAACTAAAGTTTTAAAGAACGATGAGTGCAATACTCTTTCTAATATAAATTGTAGATACAAAAGTACGTTAATCCACACTTTTTGTGTGGATGTTTTGTTTTCTTTGAGAAAAAAAACATTTAATATATCGATGTTTGTTTATGCAGTAAAGCTAAAATGAGACATAAGAAAAAACTAATGTCTATAGTAAAGTTTCCAAGAATTGTTGCTGCAGCACTAATATAGTGCTATCATAAGATAAGTTCCTGGCAGAACTAAAGTTTCAAAGGATGACGATAAGACTCTTTATAATGTAAATTGTAGCTACTAAAGTACATTAATCCACACTTTTTGTGTTTATATTTTGTTTTCTTTGAGAAAATAAACATTTAATTAATCGATGTTTGTTTATGCAGTAAAGCTAGAATGAGACTAAAGAAAAAACAAATGTCTATAGTAATGTTTCCAAGAATGGTTGCTGCAGCACTAATAAAGTGCTATTATAAGATAAGTTCCTGGCAGAACTAAAGTTTCAAAGGACGACGATAAGACTCTTTATAATGTAAATTGTAGCTACTAAAGTACATTAATCCACACTTTTTGTGTTTATATTTTGTTTTCTTTGAGAAAATAAACATTTAATTAATCGATGTTTGTTTATGCAGTAAAGCTAGAATGAGACTAAAGAAAAAACTAATGGCTATAGTAATGATTCCAAGAATGGTTGCTGCAGCACTAACAAAGTGCTATAAAAGAAATTACTGGCAAAACTAACGTTTTAAAGAACGATGAGTGCAATACTCTTTATAATACAAAATATTGCTATTAAAGTACGTCAACCCACACTTTTTATGTGTGTATTTTGTTTTATTTTTGAGAAAATAAACATTTAATTAATCGATGTTTGTTTATGCAGTAAAGCTAAAATGAGACTAAAGAAGAAACTAATGTATATAGTAACGTTTCCAAGAATGGTTGCTGCAGCACTAATATACTGCTATAAAAGAAATTACTGACAAACCTAAAGTTTTAAAGAACAATGAGTGCAATCCTCTTTCTAATATAAATTGTAGCTACTAAAGTACGTTAATTAACAGTTTTTGTGTTTATATTTTGTTTTCTTTAAGAAAGTAAACATTTAATAAATCAATGTTTGTTTCTGCAGTGAAGCTTAAATGAGATTAAAGAATAAACTAATGTCTATAATAATGTTTCCAAGAAGGGTTAATGCAGCACTAATAGAGTGCTATTAAAGAAGTCACTGGCCGAACTAAAGTTTTAAAGAACGATCAGTGCAATACTCTTTCTAATATAAATTGTAGATACTAAAGTACGTTAATCCACACTTTTTGTGTGGATGTTTTGTTTTCTTTGAGAAAAAAACATTTAATAAATCGATGTTTGTTTATGCAGTAAAGCTAAAATGAGACATAAGAAAAAACTAATGTCTATAGTAAAGTTTCCAAGAATTGTTGCTGCAGCACTAATATAGTGCTATCATAAGATAAGTTCCTGGCAGAACTAAAGTTTCAAAGGACGACGATAAGACTCTTTATAATGTAAATTGTAGCTACTAAAGTACATTAATCCACACTTTTTGTGTTTATATTTTGTTTTCTTTGAGAAAATAAACATTTAATTAATCGATGTTTGTTTATGCAGTAAAGCTAGAATGAGACTAAAGAAGAAACTAATGGCTATAGTAATGATTCCAAGAATGGTTGCTGCAGCACTAACAAAGTGCTATAAAAGAAATTACTGGCAAAACTAACGTTTTAAAGAACGATGAGTGCAATACTCTTTATAATACAAAATATTGCTATTAAAGTACGTCAACCCACACTTTTTATGTGTGTATTTTGTTTTATTTTTGAGAAAATAAACATTTAATTAATCGATGTTTGTTTATGCAGTAAAGCTAAAATGAGACTAAAGAAGAAACTAATGTATATAGTAACGTTTCCAAGAATGGTTGCTGCAGCACTAATATACTGCTATAAAAGAAATTACTGACAAACCTAAAGTTTTAAAGAACAATGAGTGCAATCCTCTTTCTAATATAAATTGTAGCTACTAAAGTACGTTAATTAACAGTTTTTGTGTTTATATTTTGTTTTCTTTAAGAAAGTAAACATTTAATAAATCAATGTTTGTTTCTGCAGTGAAGCTTAAATGAGATTAAAGAAAAAACTAATGTCTATAATAATGTTTCCAAGAAGGGTTAATGCAGCACTAATAGAGTGCTATTAAAGAAGTCACTGGCCGAACTAAAGTTTTAAAGAACGATCAGTGCAATACTCTTTCTAATATAAATTGTAGATACTAAAGTACGTTAATCCACACTTTTTGTGTGGATGTTTTGTTTTCTTTGAGAAAAAAACATTTAATAAATCGATGTTTGTTTATGCAGTAAAGCTAAAATGAGACATAAGAAAAAACTAATGTCTATAGTAAAGTTTCCAAGAATTGTTGCTGCAGCACTAATATAGTGCTATCATAAGATAAGTTCCTGGCAGAACTAAAGTTTCATAGGACGACGATAAGACTCTTTATAATGTAAATTGTAGCTACTAAAGTACATTAATCCACACTTTTTGTGTTTATATTTTGTTTTCTTTGAGAAAATAAACATTTAATTAATCGATGTTTGTTTATGCAGTAAAGCTAGAATGAGACTAAAGAAAAAACAAATGTCTATAGTAATGTTTCCAAGAATGGTTGCTGCAGCACTAATAAAGTGCTATTATAAGATAAGTTCCTGGCAGAACTAAAGTTTCAAAGGACGACGATAAGACTCTTTATAATGTAAATTGTAGCTACTAAAGTACATTAATCCACACTTTTTGTGTTTATATTTTGTTTTCTTTGAGAAAATAAACATTTAATTAATCGATGTTTGTTTATGCAGTAAAGCTAGAATGAGACTAAAGAAAAAACTAATGGCTATAGTAATGATTCCAAGAATGGTTGCTGCAGCACTAACAAAGTGCTATAAAAGAAATTACTGGCAAAACTAACGTTTTAAAGAACGATGAGTGCAATACTCTTTATAATATAATTTGTAGCTACTAAAGTACATTAATCCACAGTTTTTGTGTTGATATTTTGTTTTCGTTGAGAAAATAAACATTTAATTCATCGATGTTTGTTTATGCAGTAAAGCTAAAATGAGACTAAAGAAAGAACTAATGTCTATAGTAATATTTCCAAGAAAGGTTGCTGTAGCACTAATAGAGTGCTATTAAAGAAGTTACTGGCCGAACTAAAGTTTTAAAGAACGATGAGTGCAATACTCTTTATAATATAAATTGTAGCTACTAAATTATGTTAATGCACACTTTTTGTGGTGATATTTTGTTTTCTTTGAGAAAATAAACATTTAATAAATCGATGTTTGTTTATTCAGTAAAGCTAAAATGAGACATAAGAAAAAACTAATGTCTATAGTAAAGTTTCCAAGAATTGTTGCTGCAGCACTAATATAGTGCTATCATAAGATAAGTTCCTGGCAGAACTAAAGTTTCAAAGGACGACGATAAGACTCTTTATAATGTAAATTGTAGCTACTAAAGTACATTAATCCACACTTTTTGTGTTTATATTTTGTTTTCTTTGAGAAAATAAACATTTAATTAATCGATGTTTGTTTATGCAGTAAAGCTAGAATGAGACTAAAGAAAAAACAAATGTCTATAGTAATGTTTCCAAGAATGGTTGCTGCAGCACTAACAAAGTGCTATAAAAGAAATTACTGGCCGAACTAAAGTTTTAAAGAACGATGAGTGCAATACTCTTTATAATATAAATTGTAGCTACTAAAGTACGTTAATTTACACTGTTTGTGTTTATATTTTGTTTTCGTTGAGAAAATAAACATTTAATTAATCGATGTTTGTTTATGCAGTAAAGCTAAAATGAGACTAAAGAAAAAACTAATGTCTATGATAATGTTTCTAGGAATGGATGCTGCAGCACTAATAGAGTGCTATTAAAGAAGTTATTGGCCGAACTAAAGTTTTAAAGAACGATGAGTGCAATACTCTTTATAATATAAATTGTAGCTACTAAATTATGTTAATGCACACTTTTTGTGGTGATATTTTGTTTTCTTTGAGAAAATAAACATTTAATAAATCGATGTTTGTTTATGCAGTAAAGCTTAAATGAGACTAAAGAAAAAACTAATGTCTATAGTAATGTTTTCAAGAAGGGTTGCTGCAGCACTAATAAAGTGCTATAAAAGAAATTACTGGCAAAACTAACATTTTAAAGAACGATGAGTGCAATACTCTTTATAATACAAATTATTGCTATTAAAGTACGTCAAGCCACACTTTTTGTGTGTATATTTTGTTTCTTTGAGAAAATAAACATTTAATAATCGATGTTTGTTTATGCAGTAAAGCTAAAATGAGACTAAAGAAGAAACTAATGTCTATAGTAATGTTTCCAAGAATGGTTGCTGCAGCACTAATAGAGTGCTATTAAAGAGGTTACTGGTAGAACTAAAATTTTAAAGGACAATAAGTTGAATACTCTTTATAATACAATTTGTAGCTACTAAAGTACATTAATCCACAGTTTTTGTGTTGATATTTTGTTTTCGTTGAGAAAATAAACATTTAATTAATCGATGTTTGTTTATGCAGTAAAGCTTTAATAAGACTAAAGAAAAAACTAATGTCTATAGTAATATTTCCTAGAATGGTTGCTGCAGCACTAATATAGTGCTATAAAAGAAATTACTGGCAAAACTAACGTTTTAAAGAACGATGAGTGCAATACTCTTTATAATATAAATTATAGCTATTAAAGTACGTCAACCCACACTTTTTGTGTTTATATTTTGTTTTCTTTGAGAAAATAAACATTTAATTAATCGATGTTTGTTAATGCAGTAAAGCTAGAATGAGACTTAAGAAGAAACTAATGTCTATAGTAATGTTTCTAAGAATGGTTGCTGCAGTACTATTATACTGCTATAAAAGAAATTACTGGCAAAACTAAAGTTTTAAAGAACGATGAGTGCAATACTCTTTCTAATATAAATTGTAGCTACTAAAGTACATTAATTAACAGTTTTTGTGTTTATATTTTGTTTTCTTTGAGAAAATAAACATTTAATCAATCGATGTTTGTTTATGCAGTGAAGCTTTAATGAGACTAAAAAAAAACTAATGGCTCTAGTAATGATTCCAAGAATGGTTGCTGCAGCACTATTAAAGTGCTATAAAAGAAATTACTGGCAAAACTAACGTTTTAAAGAACGATGAGTGCAATACTCTTTCTAATATAAATTGTAGATACTAAAGTACGTTAATCCACACTTTTTGTGTGGATGTTTTGTTTTCTTTGAGAAAAAAACATTTAATAAATCGATGTTTGTTTATGCAGTAAAGCTTTAATAAGACTAAAGAAAAAACTAATGGCTATAGTAATGATTCCAAGAATGGTTGCTGAAGCACTAATAAAGTGCTATAAAAGAAATTACTGACAAAACTAACGTTTTAAAAAACGACGAGTGCAATACTCTTTCTAATATAAAATGTAGCTGCTAAATTACGTTAACCAACACTTTTTGTGTTTATATTTTGTTTTCTTTGAGAAAATAAACATTTAATTAAATCGATGTTTGAAATTTTATAAAGCAGTAATTTTGTTTTCTTTGAGCTAAAACGAGATCAAAGAAAAAACTAATGTCTATAGTAATTTTTCCAAGAATGGTTGCTGCAGCACTAATAAAGTGCTATAAAATAAGTTCCTGGCAGGACTAAAGTTTCAAAGGATGAAGATAAGACTCTTTATGATATAAATTGTAGCTACTAAAGTACATTAATCCACACTTTTTGTGTTTATATGTTTATTTTCTTAATCGATGTTTGTTTATGCAGTAGAGCTAAAAGGAGACTAAAGAAGAAACTAATGTCAATAGTAATGTTTCTAAAAATGGTCGCTGCAGCACTAATATATTGCTATAAAAGAAATTACTGGCAAAACTAACCTTTTAAAGAAAGATGAGTGCAATACTCTTTATAATATAAATTATAGCTATTGAAGTACGTCAACCCACACTTTTTGTGTTTATATTTTGTTTTCTTTGAGAAAATAAACATTTAATCGATGTTTGTTTATGCAGTAAAGCTAGAATGAGACTAAAGAAGAAACTAATGTCTATAGTAATGTTTCCAAGAATGGTTGCTGCAGCACTAATATACTGCTATAAAAGAAATTACTGACAACTAAAGTTTTAAAGAACGATGAGTGCAATACTCTTTCTAATTTAAATTGTAGATACAAAAGTACGTTAATCCACACTTTTTGTGTGGATGTTTTGTTTTCTTTGAGAAAAAAAACATTTAATAAATCGATGTTTGTTTATGCAGTAAAGCTAAAATGAGACATAAGAAAAAACTAATGTCTAAAGTAAAGTTTCCAAGAATTGTTGCTGCAGCACTAATATAGTCCTATAAAAGAAATTGCTGACAAAACTAACGTTTTAAAGAACGATGAGTGCAATACTCTTTATAATATAAATTATAGCTATTAAAGTACGTCAACCCACACTTTTTGTGTTTATATTTTGTTTTCTTTGAGAAAATAAACATTTAATTAATCGATGTTTGTTAATGCAGTAAAGCTAGAATGAGACTTAAGAAGAAACAAATGTCTATAGTAATGTTTCCAAGAATGGTTGCTGCAGCACTAATAAAGTGCTATTATAAGATAAGTTCCTGGCAGAACTAAAGTTTCAAAGGACGACGATAAGACTCTTTATAATGTAAATTGTAGCTACTAAAGTACATTAATCCACACTTTTTTGTGTTTATATTTTGTTTTCTTTGAGAAAATAAACATTTAATCAATCGATGCTTGTTTATGCAGTGAAGCTTTAATGAGACTAAAAAAAAAACTAATGTCAATAGTAATGTTTCTAAAAATGGTCGCTGCAGCACTAATAAAGTGCTATAAAAGAAATTACTGGCAAAACTAACGTTTTAAAGAACGATGACTGCAATACTCTTTATAATACAAAATATTGCTATTAAAGTACGTCAACCCACACTTTTTGTGTGTGTATTTTGTTTTATTTTTGAGAAAATAAACATTTAATTAATCGATGTTTGTTTATGCAGTAAAGCTAAAATGAGACTACAGAAAAAACTAATGTCTATAATAATGTTTCCAAGAAGGGTTAATGCAGCACTAATAGAGTGCTATTAAAGAAGTCACTTGGCGAACTAAAGTTTTAAAGAACGATGAGTGCAATACTCTTTCTAATTTAAATTGTAGATACAAAAGTACGTTAATCCACACTTTTTGTGTGGATGTTTTGTTTTCTTTGAGAAAAAAAGCATTTAATAAATCGATGTTTTTTATGCAGTAAAGCTAAAATGAGACATAAGAAAAAACTAATGTCTATAGTAAAGTTTCCAAGAATTGTTGCTGCAGCACTAATATAGTCCTATAAAAGAAATTGCTGACAAAACTAACGTTTTAAAGAACGATGAGTGCAATACTCTTTATAATACAAATTATAGCTATTAAAGTACGTCAACCCACACTTTTTGTGTTTATATATTGTTTTCTTTGAGAAAATAAACATTTAATTAATCGATGTTTGTTTATGCAGTAAAGCTAAAACGAGATCAAAGAAAATACTAATGTCTATAGTAATTTTTCCAAGAATGATTGCTGCAGCACTAATAAATTGCTATAAAATAAGTTCCTGGCAGAACTAAAGTTTCAAAGGACGACGATATGACTCTTTATAATAGAAATTGTAGCTACTAAAGTACATTAATCCACACTTTTTGTGTTTATATTTTGTTTTCTTTGAGAAAATAAACATTTAATTAATCGATGTTTGTTTATGCAGTAACGCTAAAACGAGATCAAAGAAAAAACTAATGTCTATAGTAATTTTTCCAAGAATGGTTGCTGCAGCACTAATAAAGTGCTATAAAATAAGTTCCTGGCAGGACTAAAGTTTCAAAGGATGAAGATAAGACTCTTTATAATATAAATTGTAGCTACTAAAGTACATTAATCCACACTTTTTGTGTTTATATGTTTATTTTCTTAATCGATGTTTGTTTATGCAGTAGAGCTAAAAGGAGACTAAAGAAGAAACTAATGTCAATAGTAGTGTTTCTAAAAATGGTCGCTGCAGCACTAATATATTGCTATAAAAGAAATTACTGGCAAAACTAACCTTTTAAAGAAAGATGAGTGCAATACTCTTTATAATATAAATTATAGCTATTGAAGTACGTCAACCCACACTTTTTGTGTTTATATTTTGTTTTCTTTGAGAAAATAAACATTTAATCGATGTTTGTTTATGCAGTAAAGCTAGAATGAGACTAAAGAAGAAACTAATGTCTATAGTAATGTTTCCAAGAATGGTTGCTGCAGCACTAATATACTGCTATAAAAGAAATTACAGACAACTAAATTTTTAAAGAATGATGAGTGCAATACTCTTTCTAATTTAAATTGTAGATACAAAAGTACGTTAATCCACACTTTTTGTGTGGATGTTTTGTTTTCTTTGAGAAAAAAAACATTTAATAAATCGATGTTTGTTTATGCAGTAAAGCTAAAATGAGACATAAGAAAAAACTAATGTCTAAAGTAAAGTTTCCAAGAATTGTTGCTGCAGCACTAATATAGTCCTATAAAAGAAATTGCTGACAAAACTAACGTTTTAAAGAACGATGAGTGCAATACTCTTTATAATATAAATTATAGCTATTAAAGTACGTCAACCCACACTTTTTGTGTTTATATTTTGTTTTCTTTGAGAAAATAAACATTTAATTAATCGATGTTTGTTAATGCAGTAAAGCTAGAATGAGACTTAAGAAGAAACAAATGTCTATAGTAATGTTTCCAAGAATGGTTGCTGCAGCACTAATAAAGTGCTATTATAAGATAAGTTCCTGGCAGAACTAAAGTTTCAAAGGACGACGATAAGACTCTTTATAATGTAAATTGTAGCTACTAAAGTACATTAATCCACACTTTTTGTGTTTATATTTTGTTTTCTTTGAGAAAATAAACATTTAATTAATCGATGTTTGTTTATGCAGTAAAGCTAGAATGAGACTAAAGAAAAAACTAATGGCTATAGTAATGATTCCAAGAATGGTTGCTGCAGCACTAACAAAGTGCTATAAAAGAAATTACTGGCAAAACTAACGTTTTAAAGAACGATGAGTGCAATACTCTTTATAATACAAAATATTGCTATTAAAGTACGTCAACCCACACTTTTTGTGTGTGTAATTTGTTTTATTTTTGAGAAAATAAACATTTAATTAATCGATGTTTGTTTATGCAGTAAAGCTAAAATGAGACTAAAGAAGAAACTAATGTATATAGTAACGTTTCCAAGAATGGTTGCTGCAGCACTAATATACTGCTATAAAAGAAATTACTGACAAACCTAAAGTTTTAAAGAACAATGAGTGCAATCCTCTTTCTAATATAAATTGTAGCTACTAAAGTACGTTAATTAACAGTTTTTGTGTTTATATTTTGTTTTCTTTAGGAAAGTAAACATTTAATAAATCAATTTTTGTTTCTGCTGTGAAGCTTAAATGAGATGTCTATAATAATGTTTCCAAGAAGGGTTAATGCAGCACTAATAGAGTGCTATTAAAGAAGTCACTTTGCGAACTAAAGTTTTAAAGAACGATGAGTGCAATACTCTTTCTAATATAAATTGTAGATACAAAAGTACGTTAATCCACACTTTTTGTGTGGATGTTTTGTTTTCTTTGAGAAAAAAAACATTTAATAAATCGATGTTTGTTTATGCAGTAAAGCTAAAATGAGACATAAGAAAAAACTAATGTCTATAGTAAAGTTTCCAAGAATTGTTGCTGCAGCACTAATATAGTCCTATAAAAGAAATTGCTGACAAAACTAACGTTTTAAAGAACGATGAGTGCAATACTCTTTATAATACAAATTATAGCTATTAAAGTACGTCAACCCACACTTTTTGTGTTTATATATTGTTTTCTTTGAGAAAATAAACATTTAATTAATCGATGTTTGTTAATGCAGTAAAGCTAGAATGAGACTTAAGAAGAAACAAATGTCTATAGTAATGTTTCCAAGAATGGTTGCTGCAGCACTAATAAAGTGCTATAAAATAAGTTCCTGGCAGAACTAAAGTTTCAAAGGACGACGATAAGACACTTTATAATGTAAATTGTAGCTACTAAAGTACATTAATCCACACTTTTTGTGTTTATATTTTGTTTTCTTTGAGAAAATAAACATTTAATTAATCGATGTTTGTTTATGCAGTAAAGCTAGAATGAGACTAAAGAAAAAACTAATGTCTATAGTAATATTTCCTAGAATGGTTGCTGCAGCACTAATATAGTGCTATAAAAGAAATTACTGGCAAAACTAACGTTTTAAAGAACGATGAGTGCAATACTCTTTTTAATATAAATTATAGCTATTAAATTACGTCAAACCAAACTTTTTGTGTTTATATTTTGTTTTCTTTGAGAAAATAAACATTTAATTAATCGATGTTTGTTAAGGCAGTAAAGCTAGAATGAGACTTAAGAAGAAACAAATGTCTATAGTAATGTTTCCAAGAATGGTTGCTGCAGGACTAAGATACTGCTATAAAAGTAATTACTGGCAAAACTAACGTTTTAAAGAACAATGAGTGCAATACTCTTTCTAATATAAATTGAAGCTACTAAAGTACGTTAATGAACAGTTTTTAAGTTTATATTTTGTTTTCTTTGGGAAAAAAACATTTAATAAATCGATGTTTGTTTATGCAGTAAAGCTAAAATGAGACTTAAGAAAAAGCTAATGTCTATAGTAATATTTCCTAGAATGGTTGCTGCAGCACTAATATAGTGCTATAAAAGAAATTACTGGCAAAACTAACGTTTTAAAGAACGATGAGTGCAATACTCTTTTTAATATAAATTATAGCTATTAAATTACGTCAAACCACACTTTTTGTGTTTACATTTTGCTTTCTTTGAGAAAATAAACATTTAATTAATCGATGTTTGTTAATGCAGTAAAGCTAGAATGAGACTTAAGAAGAAACAAATGTCTATAGTAATGTTTCCAAGAATGGTTGCTGCAGCACTAATAAAGTGCTATTATAAGATAAGTTCCTGGCAGAACTAAAGTTTCAAAGGACGACGATAAGACTCTTTATAATGTAAATTGTAGCTACTAAAGTACATTAATCCACACTTTTTGTGTTTATATTTTGTTTTCTTTGAGAAAATAAACATTTAATTAATCGATGTTTGTTAATGCAGTAAAGCTAGAATGAGACTTAATAAGAAACAAATGTCTATAGTAATGTTTCCAAGAATGGTTGCTGCAGGACTAATATACTGCTATAAAAGAAATTACTGGCAAAACTAACGTTTTAAAGAACGATGAGTGCAATACTCTTTCTAATATAATTTGAAGCTACTAAAGTACGTTAGTTAACAGTTTTTGTGTTTATATTTTGTTTTCTTTGAGACAATAAACATTTAATCAATCGATGTTTGTTTATGCAGTGAAGCTTTAATGAGACTAAAAAAAAAACTAATGTCTATAGTAATGATTCCAAGAATGGTTGCTGCAGCACTAATAAAGTGCTATAAAAGAAATTACTGGCAAAGCTAACGTTTTAAAGAACGATGAGTGCAATACTCTTTATAATACAAAATATTGCTATTAAAGTACGTCAACCCACACTTTTTGTGTGTGTATTTTGTTTTATTTTTGAGAAAATAAACATTTAATTAATCGATGTTTGTTTATGCAGTAGAGCTAAAATGAGACTAAAGAAGAAACTAATGTATATAGTAACGTTTCCAAGAATGGTTGCTGCAGCACTAATATACTGCTATAAAAGAAATTACTGACAAACCTAAAGTTTTAAAGAACAATGAGTGCAATCCTCTTTATAATACAAAATATTGCTATTAAAGTACGTCAACCCACACTTTTTGTGTGTGTATTTTGTTTTCTTTAAGAAAGTAAACATTTAATAAATCAATTTTTGTTTCTGCAGTGAAGTTTAAATGAGATTAAAGAAAAAACTAATGTCTATAATAATGTTTCCAAGAAGGGTTAATGCAGCACTAATAGAGTGCTATTAAAGAAGTCACTTTGCGAACTAAAGTTTTAAAGAACGATGAGTGCAATACTCTTTCTAATATAAATTGTAGATACAAAAGTACGTTAATCCACACTTTTTGTGTGGATGTTTTGTTTTCTTTGAGAAAAAAAACATTTAATAAATCGATGTTTGTTTATGCAGTAAAGCTAAAATGAGACATAAGAAAAAACTAATGTCTATAGTAAAGTTTCCAAGAATTGTTGCTGCAGCACTAATATAGTCCTATAAAAGAAATTGCTGAAAAAACTAACGTTTTAAAGAACGATGAGTGCAATACTCTTTATAATACAAATTATAGCTATTAAAGTACGTCAACCCACACTTTTTGTGTTTATATATTGTTTTCTTTGAGAAAATAAACATTTAATTAATCGATGTTTGTTAATGCAGTAAAGCTAGAATGAGACTTAAGAAGAAACAAATGTCTATAGTAATGTTTCCAAGAATGGTTGCTGCAGCACTAATAAAGTGCTATTATAAGATAAGTTCCTGGCAGAACTAAAGTTTCAAAGGACGACAATAAGACACTTTTATATTGTAAATTGTAGCTACTAAAGTACATTAATCCACACTTTTTGTGTTTATATTTTGTTTTCTTTGAGAAAAAAAGCATTTAATAAATCGATGTTTTTTATGCAGTAAAGCTAAAATTAGACATAAGAAAAAACTAATGTCTAAAGTAAAGTTTCCAAGAATTGTTGCTGCAGCACTAATATAGTCCTATAAAATAAGTTCCTGGCAGAACTAAAGTTTCAAAGGACGACGATAAGACACTTTATAATGTAAATTGTAGCTACTAAAGTACATTAATCCACACTTTTTGTGTTTATATTTTGTTTTCTTTGAGAAAATAAACATTTAATTAATCGATGTTTGTTAATGCAGTAAAGCTAGAATGAGACTTAAGAAGAAACAAATGTCTATAGTAATGTTTCCAAGAATGGTTGCTGCAGCACTAATAAAGTGCTATAAAATAAGTTCCTGGCAGAACTAAAGTTTCAAAGGACGACGATAAGACACTTTATAATGTAAATTGTAGCTACTAAAGTACATTAATCCACACTTTTTGTGTTTATATTTTGTTTTCTTTGAGAAAATAAACATTTAATTAATCGATGTTTGTTTATGCAGTAAAGCTAGAATGAGACTAAAGAAAAAACTAATGTCTATAGTAATATTTCCTAGAATGGTTGCTGCAGCACTAATATAGTGCTATAAAAGAAATTACTGGCAAAACTAACGTTTTAAAGAACGATGAGTGCAATACTCTTTTTAATATAAATTATAGCTATTAAATTACGTCAAACCAAACTTTTTGTGTTTATATTTTGTTTTCTTTGAGAAAATAAACATTTAATTAATCGATGTTTGTTAAGGCAGTAAAGCTAGAATGAGACTTAAGAAGAAACAAATGTCTATAGTAATGTTTCCAAGAATGGTTGCTGCAGGACTAAGATACTGCTATAAAAGTAATTACTGGCAAAACTAACGTTTTAAAGAACAATGAGTGCAATACTCTTTCTAATATAAATTGAAGCTACTAAAGTACGTTAATGAACAGTTTTTAAGTTTATATTTTGTTTTCTTTGAGAAAAAAACATTTAATAAATCGATGTTTGTTTATGCAGTAAAGCTAAAATGAGACTTAAGAAAAAGCTAATGTCTATAGTAATATTTCCTAGAATGGTTGCTGCAGCACTAATATAGTGCTATAAAAGAAATTACTGGCAAAACTAACGTTTTAAAGAACGATGAGTGCAATACTCTTTTTAATATAAATTATAGCTATTAAATTACGTCAAACCACACTTTTTGTGTTTATATTTTGCTTTCTTTGAGAAAATAAACATTTAATTAATCGATGTTTGTTAATGCAGTAAAGCTAGAATGAGACTTAAGAAGAAACAAATGTCTATAGTAATGTTTCCAAGAATGGTTGCTGCAGGACTAATATACTGCTATAAAAGAAATTACTGGCAAAACTAACGTTTTAAAGAACGATGAGTGCAATACTCTTTCTAATATAATTTGAAGCTACTAAAGTACGTTACTTAACAGTTTTTGTGTTTATATTTTGTTTTCTTTGAGACAATAAACATTTAATCAATCGATGCTTGTTTATGCAGTGAAGCTTTAATGAGACTAAAAAAAAAACTAATGTCAATAGTAATGTTTCTAAAAATGGTCGCTGCAGCACTAATAAAGTGCTATAAAAGAAATTACTGGCAAAACTAACGTTTTAAAGAACGATGACTGCAATACTCTTTATAATACAAAATATTGCTATTAAAGTACGTCAACCCACACTTTTTGTGTGTGTATTTTGTTTTATTTTTGAGAAAATAAACATTTAATTAATCTATTTTTGTTTATGCAGTAAAGCTTCAATGAGACTAAAGAAAAAACTAATGTCTCTAGTAATATTTCAAAGAAAGGTTGCTGTAGCACTAATAGAGTGCTATTAAAGAAGTTACTGGTAGAACTAAAATTTTAAAGGACAATGAGTTGAATACTCTTTATAATATAATTTGTAACTACTAAAGTACGTCAAGCCACACTTTTTGTGTGTATATTTTGTTTCTTTGAGAAAATAAACATTTAATAATCGATGTTTGTTTATGCAGTAAAGCTAAAATGAGACTAAAGAAGAAACTAATGTCTATAGAAATGTTTCCAAGAATGGTTGCTGCAGCACTAATATTTTGCCATAAAAGAAATTACTGGCTAAACTAAAGTTTTAAAGAACGATGAGTGCAATACTTTTTCTAATATAAATTGTAGCTACTAAAGTACGTTAATTAACAGTTTTTGTGTTTATATTTTGTTTTCTTTGAGAAAATAAACATTTAATTAATCGATGTTTGTTTATGCAGTAAAGCTAAAATGAGAGTAAAGAAGAAACTAATGTATATAGTAACGTTTCCAAGAATGGTTGCTGCAGCACTAATATACTGCTATAAAAGAAATTACTGACAAACCTAAAGTTTTAAAGAACAATGAGTGCAATCCTCTTTCTAATATAAATTGTAGCTACTAAAGTACGTTAATTAACAGTTTTTGTGTTTATATTTTGTTTTCTTTAAGAAAGTAAACATTTAATAAATCAATGTTTGTTTATGCAGTAAAGCTAAAATGAGACTACAGAAAAAACTAATGTCTATAATAATGTTTCCAAGAAGGGTTAATGCAGCACTAATAGAGTGCTATTAAAGAAGTCACTTGGCGAACTAAAGTTTTAAAGAACGATGAGTGCAATACTCTTTCTAATTTAAATTGTAGATACAAAAGTACGTTAATCCACACTTTTTGTGTGGATGTTTTGTTTTCTTTGAGAAAAAAAACATTTAATAAATCGATGTTTTTTATGCAGTAAAGCTAAAATGAGACATAAGAAAAAACTAATGTCTAAAGTAAAGTTTCCAAGAATTGTTGCTGCAGCACTAATATAGTCCTATAAAAGAAATTGCTGACAAAACTAACGTTTTAAAGAACGATGAGTGCAATACTCTTTATAATATAAATTATAGCTATTAAAGTACGTCAACCCACACTTTTTGTGTTTATATTTTGTTTTCTTTGAGAAAATATACATTTAATTAATCGATGTTTGTTAATGCAGTAAAGCTAGAATGAGACTTAAGAAGAAACAAATGTCTATAGTAATGTTTCCAAGAATGGTTAATGCAGCACTAATAGAGTGCTATTAAAGAAGTCACTTTGCGAACTAAAGTTTTAAAGAACGATGAGTGCAATACTCTTTCTAATATAAATTGTAGCTACTAAAGTACGTTAATTAACAGTTTTTGTGTTTATATTTTGTTTTCTTTAAGAAAGTAAACATTTAATAAATCAATTTTTGTTTCTGCAGTGAAGCTTAAATGAGATTAAAGAAAAAACTAATGTCTATAATAATGTTTCCAAGAAGGGTTAATGCAGCACTAATAGAGTGCTATTAAAGAAGTCACTTTGCGAACTAAAGTTTTAAAGAAGGATGAGTGCAATACTCTTTCTAATATAAATTGTAGATACAAAAGTACGTTAATCCACACTTTTTGTGTGGATGTTTTGTTTTCTTTCAGAAAAAAAACATTTAATAAATCGATGTTTGTTTATGCAGTAAAGCTAAAATGAGACATAAGAAAAAACTAATGTCTATAGTAAAGTTTCCAAGAATTGTTGCTGCAGCACTAATATAGTCCTATAAAAGAAATTGCTGACAAAACTAACGTTTTAAAGAACGATGAGTGCAATACTCTTTATAATACAAATTATAGCTATTAAAGTACGTCAACCTACACTTTTTGTGTTTATATATTGTTTTCTTTGAGAAAATAAACATTTAATTAATCGATGTTTGTTAATGCAGTAAAGCTAGAATGAGACTTAAGAAGAAACAAATGTCTATAGTAATGTTTCCAAGAATGGTTGCTGCAGCACTAATAAAGTGCTATAAAATAAGTTCCTGGCAGAACTAAAGTTTCAAAGGACGACGATAAGACACTTTATAATGTAAATTGTAGCTACTAAAGTACATTAATCCACACTTTTTGTGTTTATATTTTGTTTTCTTTGAGAAAATAAACATTTAATTAATCGATGTTTGTTTATGCAGTAAAGCTAGAATGAGACTAAAGAAAAAACTAATGTCTTTAGTAATATTTCCTAGAATGGTTGCTGCAGCACTAATATAGTGCTATAAAAGAAATTACTGGCAAAACTAACGTTTTAAAGAACGATGAGTGCAATACTCTTTTTAATATAAATTATAGCTATTAAATTACGTCAAACCAAACTTTTTGTGTTTATATTTTGTTTTCTTTGAGAAAATAAACATTTAATTAATCGATGTTTGTTAAGGCAGTAAAGCTAGAATGAGACTTAAGAAGAAACAAATGTCTATAGTAATGTTTCCAAGAATGGTTGCTGCAGGACTAAGATACTGCTATAAAAGTAATTACTGGCAAAACTAACGTTTTAAAGAACAATGAGTGCAATACTCTTTCTAATATAAATTGAAGCTACTAAAGTACGTTAATGAACAGTTTTTAAGTTTATATTTTGTTTTCTTTGAGAAAAAAACATTTAATAAATCGATGTTTGTTTATGCAGTAAAGCTAAAATGAGACTTAAGAAAAAGCTAATGTCTATAGTAATATTTCCTAGAATGGTTGCTGCAGCACTAATATAGTGCTATAAAAGAAATTACTGGCAAAACTAACGTTTTAAAGAACGATGAGTGCAATACTCTTTTTAATATAAATTATAGCTATTAAATTACGTCAAACCACACTTTTTGTGTTTATATTTTGCTTTCTTTGAGAAAATAAACATTTAATTAATCGATGTTTGTTAATGCAGTAAAGCTAGAATGAGACTTAAGAAGAAACAAATGTCTATAGTAATGTTTCCAAGAATGGTTGCTGCAGCACTAATAAAGTGCTATTATAAGATAAGTTCCTGGCAGAACTAAAGTTTCAAAGGACGACGATAAGACTCTTTATAATGTAAATTGTAGCTACTAAAGTACATTAATCCACACTTTTTGTGTTTATATTTTCTTTCTTTGAGAAAATAAACATTTAATTAATCGATGTTTGTTAATGCAGTAAAGCTAGAATGAGACTTAATAAGAAACAAATGTCTATAGTAATGTTTCCAAGAATGGTTGCTGCAGGACTAATATACTGCTATAAAAGAAATTACTGGCAAAACTAACGTTTTAAAGAACGATGAGTGCAATACTCTTTCTAATATAATTTGAAGCTACTAAAGTACGTTAGTTAACAGTTTTTGTGTTTATATTTTGTTTTCTTTGAGACAATAAACATTTAATAAATCAATTTTTGTTTATGCAGTGAAGCTTTAATGAGACTAAAAAAAAACTAATGTCTATAGTAATGATTCCAAGAATGGTTGCTGCAGCACTAATAAAGTGCTATAAAAGAAATTACTGGCAAAGCTAACGTTTTAAAGAACGATGAGTGCAATACTCTTTATAATACAAAATATTGCTATTAAAGTACGTCAACCCACACTTTTTGTGTGTGTATTTTGTTTTATTTTTGAGAAAATAAACATTTAATTAATCGATGTTTGTTTATGCAGTAGAATTAAAATGAGACTAAAGAAGAAACTAATGTATATAGTAACGTTTCCAAGAATGGTTGCTGCAGCACTAATATACTGCTATAAAAGAAATTACTGACAAACCTAAAGTTTTAAAGAACAATGAGTGCAATCCTCTTTCAAATATAAATTGTAGCTACTAAAGTACGTTAATTAACAGTTTTTGTGTTTATATTTTGTTTTCTTTAAGAAAGTAAACATTTAATAAATCAATTTTTGTTTCTGCAGTGAAGCTTAAATGAGATTAAAGAAAAAACTAATGTCTATAATAATGTTTCCAAGAAGGGTTAATGCAGCACTAATAGAGTGCTATTAAAGAAGTCACTTTGCGAACTAAAGTTTTAAAGAAGGATGAGTGCAATACTCTTTCTAATATAAATTGTAGATACAAAAGTACGTTAATCCACACTTTTTGTGTGGATGTTTTGTTTTCTTTGAGAAAAAAAACATTTAATAAATCGATGTTTGTTTATGCAGTAAAGCTAAAATGAGACATAAGAAAAAACTAATGTCTATAGTAAAGTTTCCAAGAATTGTTGCTGCAGCACTAATATAGTCCTATAAAAGAAATTGCTGACAAAACTAACGTTTTAAAGAACGATGAGTGCAATACTCTTTATAATACAAATTATAGCTATTAAAGTACGTCAACCAACACTTTTTGTGTTTATATATTGTTTTCTTTGAGAAAATAAACATTTAATTAATCGATGTTTGTTAATGCAGTAAAGCTAGAATGAGACTTAAGAAGAAACAAATGTCTATAGTAATGTTTCCAAGAATGGTTGCTGCAGCACTAATAAAGTGCTATTATAAGATAAGTTCCTGGCAGAACTAAAGTTTCAAAGGACGACAATAAGACACTTTTATATTGTAAATTGTAGCTACTAAAGTACATTAATCCACACTTTTTGTGTTTATATTTTGTTTTCTTTGAGAAAATAAACATTTAATTAATCGATGTTTGTTTATGCAGTAAAGCTAAAATGAGACTAAAGAAGAAACTAATGTATATAGTAACGTTTCCAAGAATGGTTGCTGCAGGACTAATATACTGCTATAAAAGAAATTACTGGCAAAACTAACGTTTTAAAGAACGATGAGTGCAATACTCTTTCTAATATAATTTGAAGCTACTAAAGTACGTTAATTAACAGTTTTTGTGTTTATATTTTGTTTTCTTTGAGACAATAAACATTTAATCAATCGATGCTTGTTTATGCAGTGAAGCTTTAATGAGACTAAAAAAAAAACTAATGTCAATAGTAATGTTTCTAAAAATGGTCGCTGCAGCACTAATAAAGTGCTATAAAAGAAATTACTGGCAAAACTAACGTTTTAAAGAACGATGACTGCAATACTCTTTATAATACAAAATATTGCTATTAAAGTACGTCAACCCACACTTTTTGTGTGTGTATTTTGTTTTATTTTTGAGAAAATAAACATTTAATTAATCGATGTTTGTTTATGCAGTAAAGCTAAAATGAGACTACAGAAAAAACTAATGTCTATAATAATGTTTCCAAGAAGGGTTAATGCAGCACTAATAGAGTGCTATTAAAGAAGTCACTTGGCGAACTAAAGTTTTAAAGAACGATGAGTGCAATACTCTTTCTAATTTAAATTGTAGATACAAAAGTACGTTAATCCACACTTTTTGTGTGGATGTTTTGTTTTCTTTGAGAAAAAAAACATTTAATAAATCGATGTTTTTTATGCAGTAAAGCTAAAATGAGACATAAGAAAAAACTAATGTCTAAAGTAAAGTTTCCAAGAATTGTTGCTGCAGCACTAATATAGTCCTATAAAAGAAATTGCTGACAAAACTAACGTTTTAAAGAACGATGAGTGCAATACTCTTTATAATATAAATTATAGCTATTAATGTACGTCAACCCACACTTTTTGTGTTTATATTTTGTTTTCTTTGAGAAAATAAACATTTAATTAATCGATGTTTGTTAATGCAGTAAAGCTAGAATGAGACTTAAGAAGAAACAAATGTCTATAGTAATGTTTCCAAGAATGGTTGCTGCAGCACTAATAAAGTGCTATTAAAAGATAAGTTCCTGGCAGAACTAAAGTATCAAAGGACGACAATAAGACACTTTTATATTGTAAATTGTAGCTACTAAAGTACATTAATCCACACTTTTTTGTGTTTATATTTTGTTTTCTTTGAGAAAATAAACATTTAATTAATCGATGTTTGTTTATGCAGTAAAGCTAGAATGAGACTATAGAAAAAACTAATGGCTATAGTAATGATTCCAAGAATGGTTGCTGCAGCACTAACAAAGTGCTATAAAAGAAATTACTGGCAAAACAAACGTTTTAAAGAACAATGAGTGCAATACTCTTTCTAATATAAATTGAAGCTACTAAAGTACGTTAATTAACAGTTTTTGTGTTTATATTTTGTTTTCTTTGAGACAATAAACATTTAATCAATCGATGCTTGTTTATGCAGTGAAGCTTTAATGAGACTAAAAAAAAAACTAATGTCAATAGTAATGTTTCTAAAAATGGTCGCTGCAGCACTAATAAAGTGCTATAAAAGAAATTACTGGCAAAACTAACGTTTTAAAGAACGATGACTGCAATACTCTTTATAATACAAAATATTGCTATTAAAGTACGTCAACCCACACTTTTTGTGTGTGTATTTTGTTTTATTTTTGAGAAAATAAACATTTAATTAATCGATGTTTGTTTATGCAGTAAAGCTAAAATGAGACTACAGAAAAAACTAATGTCTATAATAATGTTTCCAAGAAGGGTTAATGCAGCACTAATAGAGTGCTATTAAAGAAGTCACTTGGCGAACTAAAGTTTTAAAGAACGATGAGTGCAATACTCTTTCTAATTTAAATTGTAGATACAAAAGTACGTTAATCCACACTTTTTGTGTGGATGTTTTGTTTTCTTTGAGAAAAAAAACATTTAATAAATCGATGTTTTTTATGCAGTAAAGCTAAAATGAGACATAAGAAAAAACTAATGTCTAAAGTAATGTTTCTAAGAATGGTTGCTGCAGCACTATTATACTGCTATAAAAGAAATTGCTGGCAAAACATACGTTTTAAAGAACGATGAGTGCAATACTCTTTATAATATAAATTATAGCTATAAAAGTACGTCAACCCACACTTTTTGTGTTTATATTTTGTTTTCTTTGAGAAAATAAACATTTAATTAATCGATGTTTGTTAATGCAGTAAAGCTAGAATGAGACTTAAGAAGAAACAAATGTCTATAGTAATGTTTCCAAGAATGGTTGCTGCAGCACTAATAAAGTGCTATTAAAAGATAAGTTCCTGGCAGAACTAAAGTTTCAAAGGACGACAATAAGACACTTTTATATTGTAAATTGTAGCTACTAAAGTACATTAATCCACACTTTTTGTGTTTATATTTTGTTTTCTTTGAGAAAATAAACATTTAATTAATCGATGTTTGTTTATGCAGTAAAGCTAGAATGAGACTATAGAAAAAACTAATGGCTATAGTAATGATTCCAAGAATGGTTGCTGCAGCACTAACAAAGTGCTATAAAAGAAATTACTGGCAAAACTAACGTTTTAAAGAACGATGAGTGCAATACTCTTTATAATACAAAATATTGCTATTAAAGTACGTCAACCCACACTTTTTGTGTGTGTATTTTGTTTTATTTTTGAGAAAATAAACATTTAATTGATCGATGTTTGTTTATGCAGTAAAGCTAAAATGAGACTAAAGAAGAAACTAATGTATATAGTAACGTTTCCAAGAATGGTTGCTGCAGCACTAATATACTGCTATTATAGAAATTACTGACAAACCTAAAGTTTTAAAGAACAATGAGTGCAATCCTCTTTCTAATATAAATTGTAGCTACTAAAGTACGTTAATTAACAGTTTTTGTGTTTATATCTTGTTTTCTTTAAGAAAGTAAACATTTAATAAATCAATTTTTGTTTCTGCAGTGAAGCTTAAATGAGATTAAAGAAAAAACTAATGTCTATAATAATGTTTCCAAGAAGGGTTAATGCAGCACTAATAGAGTGCTATTAAAGAAGTCACTTGGCGAACTAAAGTTTTAAAGAACGATGAGTGCAATACTCTTTCTAATATAAATTGTAGATACAAAAGTACGTTAATCCACACTTTTTGTGTGGATGTTTTGTTTTCTTTGAGAAAAAAAACATTTAATAAATCGATGTTTGTTTATGCAGTAAAGCTAAAACGAGACATAAGAAAAAACTAATGTGTATAGTAAAGTTTCCAAGAATGGTTGCTGCAGCACTAATATAGTGCTATAAAAGAAATTGCTGACAAAACTAACGTTTTAAAGAACGATGAGTGCAATACTCTTTATTATATAAATTATAGCTATTAAAGTACGTCAACCCACACTTTTTGTGTTTATATTTTGTTTTCTTTGAGAAAATAAACATTTAATTAATCGATGTTTGTTAATGCAGTAAAGCTAGAATGAGACTTAAGAAGAAACAAATGTCTATAGTAATGTTTCCAAGAATGGTTGCTGCAGCACTAATAAAGTGCTATAAAAGAAATTACTGGCAAAACTAACGTTTTAAAGAACAATGAGTGCAATACTCTTTCTAATATAAATTGAAGCTACTAAAGTACGTTAATTAACAGTTTTTGTGTTTATATTTTGTTTTCTTTGAGAGAAAAACATTTAATAAATCGATGTTTGTTTATGCAGTAAAGCTAGAATGAGACTTAAGAAGAAACAAATGTCTATAGTAATGTTTCCAAGAATGGTTGCTGCAGGACTAATATACTGCTATAAAAGAAATTACTGGCAAAACTAACGTTTTAAAGAACGATGAGTGCAATACTCTTTCTAATATAATTTGAAGCTACTAAAGTACGTTACTTAACAGTTTTTGTGTTTATATTTTGTTTTCTTTGAGACAATAAACATTTAATCAATCGATGCTTGTTTATGCAGTGAAGCTTTAATGAGACTAAAAAAAAACTAATGTCAATAGTAATGTTTCTAAAAATGGTCGCTGCAGCACTAATAAAGTGCTATGAAAGAAATTACTGGCAAAACTCACGTTTTAAAGAACGATGACTGCAATACTCTTTATAATACAAAATATTGCTATTAAAGTACGTCAACCCACACTTTTTGTGTGTGTATTTTGTTTTATTTTTGAGAAAATAAACATTTAATTAATCGATGTTTGTTTATGCAGTAAAGCTAAAATGAGACTACAGAAAAAACTAATGTCTATAATAATGTTTCCAAGAAGGGTTAATGCAGCACTAATAGAGTGCTATTAAAGAAGTCACTTGGCGAACTAAAATTTTAAAGAACGATGAGTGCAATATTCTTTCTAATTTAAATTGTAGATACAAAAGTACGTTAATCCACACTTTTTGTGTGGATGTTTTGTTTTCTTTGAGAAAAAAAACATTTAATAAATCGATGTTTTTTATGCAGTAAAGCTAAAATGAGACATAAGAAAAAACTAATGTCTAAAGTAAAGTTTCCAAGAATTGTTGCTGCAGCACTAATATAGTCCTATAAAAGAAATTGCTGACAAAACTAACGTTTTAAAGAACGATGAGTGCAATACTCTTTATAATATAAATTATAGCTATTAAAGTACGTCAACCCACACTTTTTGTGTTTATATTTTGTTTTCTTTGAGAAAATATACATTTAATTAATCGATGTTTGTATGCAGTAAAGCTAGAATGAGACTTAAGAAGAAACAAATGTCTATAGTAATGTTTCCAAGAATGGTTAATGCAGCACTAATAGAGTGCTATTAAAGAAGTCACTTTGCGAACTAAAGTTTTAAAGAACGATGAGTGCAATACTCTTTCTAATATAAATTGTAGATACAAAAGTACGTTAATCCACACTTTTTGTGTGGATGTTTTGTTTTCTTTCAGAAAAAAAACATTTAATAAATCGATGTTTGTTTATGCAGTAAAGCTAAAATGAGACATAAGAAAAAACTAATGTCTATAGTAAAGTTTCCAAGAATTGTTGCTGCAGCACTAATATAGTCCTATAAAAGAAATTGCTGACAAAACTAACGTTTTAAAGAACGATGAGTGCAATACTCTTTATAATACAAATTATAGCTATTAAAGTACGTCAACCCACACTTTTTGTGTTTATATATTGTTTTCTTTGAGAAAATAAACATTTAATTAATCGATGTTTGTTAATGCAGTAAAGCTAGAATGAGACTTAAGAAGAAACAAATGTCTATAGTA
The DNA here is from genome assembly GCA_039566865.1 of Aurelia coerulea. Lineage (NCBI taxonomy): Eukaryota > Metazoa > Cnidaria > Scyphozoa > Semaeostomeae > Ulmaridae > Aurelia > Aurelia coerulea. The sequence continues at coordinate 10,599,394 of CM076954.1, forward strand.
ATGTTTCCAAGAATGGTTGCTGCAGCACTAATAAAGTGCTATAAAATAAGTTCCTGGCAGAACTAAAGTTTCAAAGGACGACGATAAGACTCTTTATAATGTAAATTGTAGCTACTAAAGTACATTAATCCACACTTTTTGTGTTTATATTTTGTTTCCTTTGAGAAAATAAACATTTAATTAATCGATGTTTGTTTATGCAGTAAAGCTAGAATGAGACTAAAGAAAAAACTAATGTCTATAGTAATATTTCCTAGAATGGTTGCTGCAGCACTAATATAGTGCTATAAAAGAAATTACTGGCAAAACTAACGTTTTAAAGAACGATGAGTGCAATACTCTTTTTAATATAAATTATAGCTATTAAATTACGTCAAACCAAACTTTTTGTGTTTATATTTTGTTTTCTTTGAGAAAATAAACATTTAATTAATCGATGTTTGTTAATGCAGTAAAGCTAGAATGAGACTTAAGAAGAAACAAATGTCTTTAGTAATGTTTCCAAGAATGGTTGCTGCAGGACTAATACACTGCTATAAAAGAAATTACTGGCAAAACTAACGTTTTAAAGAACAATGAGTGCAATACTCTTTCTAATATAAATTGAAGCTACAAAAGTACGTTAACTAACAGTTTTTGTGTTTATATTTTGTTTTCTTTGAGAAAAAAACATTTAATAAATCGATGTTTGTTTATGCAGTAAAGCTAAAATGAGACTTAAGAAAAAGCTAATGTCTATAGTAATATTTCCTAGAATGGTTGCTGCAGCACCAATATAGTGCTATAAAAGAAATTACTGGCAAAACTAACGTTTTAAAGAACGATGAGTTTTTTTAATGTTTCCAAGAATGGTTGCTGCAGGACTAATATACTGCTATAAAAGAAATTAGAGGCAAAACTAACGTTTTAAAGAACGATGAGTGCAATACTCTTTCTAATATAATTTGAAGCTACTAAAGTACGTTAATTAACAGTTTTTGTGTTTATATTTTGTTTTCTTTGAGACAATAAACATTTAATCAATCGATGTTTGTTTATGCAGTGACGCTTTAATGAGACAAAGAAAAAAACTAATGTCTATAGTAATGATTCCAAGAATGGTTGCTGCAGCACTAATAAAGTGCTATAAAAGAAATTACTGGCAAAACTAACGTTTTAAAGAACGATGAGTGCAATACTCTTTATAATATAAATTATAGCTATTAAATTACGTCAAACCACACTTTTTGTGTTTATATTTTGTTTTCTTTGAGAAAATGAACATTTGATTAATCGATGTTTGTTAATGCAGTAAAGCTAGAATGAGACTAAAGAAAAAACTAATGTCTATAGTAATGTTTCCAGGAATGGTTGCTGCAGCACTAATATAGTGCTATAAAAGATATTAATGGCAAAACTAACGTTTTAAAGAACGATGAGTGCAATACTCTTTATAATATAAATTGTAGCTACTAAAGTACGTTAATTAACAGTTTTTGTGTTTATATTTTATTTTCTTTTAGAAAATAAACATTTGATTAATCGATGTTTGATTATGCAGTAAAGCTAAAATGAGACTAAAAAAAACTAATGATAATGTTTCCAGGAATGGCTGCTACAGTACTAATAGAGTGCTATTAAAGAAGTTATTGGCCGACCTAAAGTTTTAAAGAACGATGAGTGCAATACTCTTTCTAATATAAATTGTAGCTGCTAAATTACGTTAACCAACACTTTTTGTGTTTATATTTTGTTTTCTTTGAGAAAATAAACATTTAATTAATCGATGTTTGTTTATGCAGTAAAGCTAAAATGAGATCAAAGAAAAAACTATTGTCTATAGTAATTTTTCCAAGAATGATTGCTGCAGCACTAATAAAGTGCTATAAAATAAGTTCCTGGCAGAACTAAAGTTTCAATGGACGACGATAAGACTCTTTATAATAGAAATTGTAGCTACTAAAGTACATTAATCCACACTTTTTGTGTTTATATTTTGTTTTCTTTGAGAAAATAAACATTTAATTAATCGATGTTTGTTCATGCAGTAGAGCTAAAAGGAGACTAAAGAAGAAACTAATGTCTATAGTAATGATTCCAAAAATAGTTGCTGCAGCACTAATAAAGTGCTATAAAAGAAATTACTGGCAAAACTAACATTTTAAAGAACGATGAGTGCAATACTCTTTATAATACAAATTATTGCTATTAAAGTACGTCAAGCCACACTTTTTGTGTGTATATTTTGTTTTCTTTGAGAAAATAATCATTTAATAAATCTATTTTTGTTTATGCAGTAAAGCTTCAATGAGACTGAAGAAAAAACTAATGTCTCTAGTAATATTTCAAAGAAAGGTTGCTGTAGCACTAATAGAGTGCTATTAAAGAAGTTACTGGTAGAACTAAAATTTTAAAGGACAATGAGTTGAATACTCTTTATAATATAATTTGTAACTACTAAAGTACGTCAAGCCACACTTTTTGTGTGTATATTTTGTTTCTTTGAGAAAATAAACATTTAATAATCGATGTTTGTTTATGCAGTAAAGCTAAAATGAGACTAAAGAAGAAACTAATGTCTATAGTAATGTTTCCAAGAATGGTTGCTGCAGCACTAATATTTTGCCATAAAAGAAATTGCTGGCTAAACTAAAGTTTTAAAGAACGATGAGTGCAATACTTTTTCTAATATAAATTGTAGCTACTAAAGTACGTTAATTAACAGTTTTTGTGTTTATATTTTGTTTTCTTTGAGAAAATAAACATTTAATTAATCGATGTTTGTTTATGCAGTAAAGCTAAAATGAGACTAAAGAAAAAACTAATGTCTATAGTAATGTTTCCAAGAATGATTGCTGCAGCACTAATAAAGTGCTATAAAATAAGTTCCTGGCAGAACTAAAGTTTCAAAGGACGACGATAAGACTCTTTATAATAGAAATTGTAGCTACTAAAGTACATTAATCCACACTTTTTGTGTTTATATTTCGTTTTCTTTGAGAAAATAAACATTTAATTAATCGATGTTTGTTTATGCAGTAGAGCTAAAAGGAGACTAAAGAAGAAACTAATGTCTATAGTAATGATTCCTAAAATAGTTGCTGCAGCACTAATAAAGTGCTATAAAAGAAATTACTGGCAAAACTAACATTTTAAAGAACGATGAGTGCAATACCTTATATAATATTAATTGTTGCTACTTAGTTACGTTAATCCACAGATTTTGTGTTTACATTTTGTTTTCTTATCGAAAGTAAACATTTAATTGATCGATGTTTGTTTATGCAGTAAAGCTAAAATGAGACTAAAAAAAAAACTAATGTCTATAGTAATGTTTCCAAGAATGGTTGCTGCAGCACTAATATACTGCTATAAAAGAAGCTACTGGTAGAACTAAAGTTTTAAAGAACAATGAGTGCAATACTTTTTATAATAAAAATTGTAGGTACTAAATTATGTTAATGCACACTTTTTGTGTTGATATTTTGTTTTCTTTGAGAAAATAAACATTTAATTAATCGATGTTTGTTTATGCAGTAAAGCTAAAATGAGACTAAAGAAGAAACTAATGTCTCTAGTAATGTTTCCAAGAATGGTTGCTGCAGCACTAATATTTTGCTATAAAAGAAATTACTGGCTAAACTAAAGTTTTAAAGAACGATGAGTGCAATACTTTTTCTAATATAAATTGTAGCTACTAAAGTACGTTAATTAACAGTTTTTGTGTTTATATTTTGTTTTCTTTGAGAAAATAAACATTTACTAAATCTATTTTTGTTTATGCAGTAAAGCTTCAATGAGACTAAAGAAAAAACTAATGTCTCTAGTAATATTTCCAAGAAAGGTTGCTGTAGCACTAATAGAGTGCTATTAAAGAAGTTACTGGTAGTACTAAAGTTTTAAAGGACGATGAGTTGAATACTCTTTATAATATAATTTGTAGCTACTAAAGTACGTTAATCTACACTTTTTGTGTTTATATTTTATTTTATTTGAAAAATTAAACATTTAATTAATCGATGTTTGTTTATGCAGTAAAGCTAAAATGAGACTAAAGAAGAAACTAATGTATATAGTAATGTCTCGAAGAATGGTTGTTGCAGCACTAATATATTGCTATAAAAGAAGTTACTGGCAAAACTAAAGTTTTAAAGGACGATGAGTTGAATACTCTTTATAATATAAATTGTAGCTGCTAAATTACGTTAACCAACACTTTTTGTGTTTATATTTTGTTTTCTTTGAGAAAATAAACATTTAATTAATCGATGTTTGTTTATGCAGTAAAGCTAAAACGAGATCAAAGAAAAAACTAATGTCTATAGTAATTTTTCCAAGAATGATTGCTGCAGCACTAATAAAGTGCTATAAAATAAGTTCCTGGCAGAACTAAAGTTTCAAAGAACAATGAGTGCAATACTTTTTATAATAAAATTGTAGCTACTAAATTATGTTAATGCACACTTTTTGTGTTGATATTTTGTTTTCTTTGAGAAAATAAACATTTAATTAATCGATGTTTGTTTATGCAGTAAAGCTAAAATGAGAATAAAGAAAAAACTAATGTCTGTAGTAATATTTCCAAGAAGGGTTGCTGTAGCACTAATAGAGTGCTATTAAAGAAGTTACTGGAAGAACTAAAGTTTTAAAGGACGATGAGTTGAATACTCTTGATAATATAATTTGTAGCTACTAAAGTACGTTAATCTACACTTTTTGTGTTTATATTTTATTTTCTTTGAGAAATTAAACATTTAATTAATCGATGTTTGTTTATGCAGTAAAGCTAAAATGAGACTAAAGAAGAAACTAATTTATATAGTAATGTCTCCAAGAATGGTTGTTGCAGCACTAATATATTGCTATAAAAGAAGTTACTGGCAAAACTAAAGTTTTAAAGGACGATGAGTTGAATACTCTTTATAATATAATTTGTAGCTACTAAAGTACGTTAATCTACACTTTTTGTGTTTATATTTTGTTTTCGTTGAGAAAATAAACATTTAATTAATCGATGTTTGTTTATGCAGTAAAGCTAAAATGAGAATAAAGAAAAAACTAATGTCTGTAGTAATATTTCCAAGAAGGGTTGCTGCAGCACTAATATACTGCTATAAAAGAAGCTACTGGTAGAACTAAAGTTTTAAAGAACAATGAGTGCAATACTTTTTATAATAAAAATTGTAGCTACTAAATTATGTTAATGCACACTTTTTGTGTTGATATTTTGTTTTCTTTGAGAAAATAAACATTTAATTAATCGATGTTTGTTTATGCAGTAAAGCTAAAATGAGAATAAAGAAAAAACTAATGTCTGTAGTAATATTTCCAAGAAGGGTTGCTGTATCACTAATAGAGTGCTATTAAAGAAGTTACTGGAAGAACTAAAGTTTTAAAGGACGATGAGTTGAATACTCTTGATAATATAATTTGTAGCTACTAAAGTACGTTAATCTACACTTTTTGTGTTTATATTTTATTTTCTTTGAGAAATTAAACATTTAATTAATCGATGTTTGTTTATGCAGTAAAGCTAAAATGAGACTAAAGAAGAAACTAATGTATATAGTAATGTCTCCAAGAATGGTTGTTGCAGCACTAATATATTGCTATAAAAGAAGTTACTGGCAAAACTAAAGTTTTAAAGGACGATGAGTTGAATACTCTTTATAATATAATTTGTAGCTACTAAAGTACGTTAATCTACACTTTTTGTGTTTATATTTTGTTTTCGTTGAGAAAATAAACATTTAATTAATCGATCTGTGTTTATGCAGTAAAGCTAAAATGAGAATAAAGAAAAAACTAATGTCTGTAGTAATATTTCCAAGAAGGGTTGCTGTAGCACTAATAGAGTGCTATTAAAGAAGTTACTGGAAGAACTAAAGTTTTAAAGGACGATGAGTTGAATACTCTTGATAATATAATTTGTAGCTACTAAAGTACGTTAATCTACACTTTTTGTGTTGATATTTTGTTTTTTTTGAGAAAATAAACATTTAATTAATCGATGTTTGTTTGTGAAGTAAAGCTAAAATGAGACTAAAGAAAATAATGTCTATAGTAATGTTTCCAAGAATGGTTGCTGCAGCACTAATATACTGCTATAAAAGAAGCTACTGGTAGAACTAAAGTTTTAAAGAACAATGAGTGCAATACTTTTCATAATATAAATTGTAGCTACTAAATTATGTTAATGCACACTTTTTGTGTTGATATTTTGTTTTCTTTGAGAAAATAAACATTTAATTAATCGATGTTTGTTTATGCAGTAAAGCTAAAATGAGACTAAAGAAGAAACTAATGTATATAGTAACGTTTCCAACAATGGTTGCTGCAGCACTAATGTAATGCTATAAAAGAAATTACTGACAAACCTAAAGTTTTAAAGAACAATGAGTGCAATCCTCTTTCTACTATAAATTGTAGCTACTAAAGTACGTTAATTAACAGTTTTTGTGTTTATATTTTGTTTTCTTTAAGACAGTAAACATTTAATAAATCAATTTTTGTTTCTGCAGTGAAGCTTAAATGAGATTAAAGAAAAAACTAATGTCTATAATAATGTTTCCAAGAAGGGTTAATACAGCACTAATAGAGTGCTATTAAAGAAGTCACTTGGCGAACTAAAGTTTTAAAGAACGATGAGTGCAATACTCTTTCTAATATTAATTGTAGATACAAAAGTACGTTAATCCACACTTTTTGTGTGGATGTTTTGTTTTCTTTGAGAAAAAAAACATTTAATAAATCGATGTTTGTTTATGCAGTAAAGCTAGAATGAGACTAAAGAAAAAACTAATGTCTATAGTAATATTTCCTAGAATGGTTGCTGCAACACTAATATAGTGCTATAAAAGAAATTACTGGCAAAACTAACGTTTTAAAGAACAATGAGTGCAATACTCTTTCTAATATAAATTGAAGCTACTAAAGTACGTTAATTAACAGTTTTTGTGTTTATATTTTGTTTTCTTTGAGAAAAAAACATTTAATAAATCGATGTTTGTTTATGCAGTAAAGCTAAAATGAGACTAAAGAAAAAACTAATGTCTATAGTAATATTTCCTAGAATGGTTGCTGCAGCACTAATATAGTGCTATAAAAGAAATTACTGGCAAAACTAACGTTTTAAAGAACGATGAGTGCAATACTCTTTTTAATATAAATGATAGCTATTAAATTACGTCAAACCAAACTTTTTGTGTTTATATTTTGTTTTCTTTGAGAAAATAAACATTTAATTAATCAATGTTTGTTAATGCAGTAAAGCTAGAATGAGACTTAAGAAGAAACAAATGTCGATAGTAATGTTTCCAAGAATGGTTGCTGCAGGACTAATATACTGCTATAAAAGAAATTACTGGCAAAACTAACGTTTTAAAGAACAATGAGTGCAATACTCTTTCTAATATAAATTGAAGCTACTAAAGTACGTTAATTAATAGTTTTTGTGTTTATATTTTGTTTTCTTTGAGAAAAAAACATTTAATAAATCGATGTTTGTTTATGCAGTAAAGCTAAAATGAGACTTAAGAAAAAGCTAATGTCTATAGTAATATTTCCTAGAATGGTTGCTGCAGCACTAATATAGTGCTATAAAAGAAATTACTGGCAAAACTAACGTTTTAAAGAACGATGAGTGCAATACTCTTTTTAATATAAATTATAGCTATTAAATTACGTCAAACCACACTTTTTGTGTTTATAATTTGCTTTCTTTGAGAAAATAAACATTTAATTAATCGATGTTTGTTAATGCAGTAAAGCTAGAATGAGACTTAAGAAGAAACAAATGTCTATAGTAATGTTTCCAAGAATGGTTGCTGCAGGACTAATATACTGCTATAAAAGAAATTACTGGCAAAACTAACGTTTTAAAGAACGATACTCTTTCTAATATAATTTGAAGCTACTAAAGTACGTTAATTAACAGTTTTTGTGTTTATATTTTGTTTTCTTTGAGACAATAAACATTTAATCAATCGATGTTTGTTTATGCAGTAAAGCTAAAATGAGACTAAAGAAAAAACTAATGTCTATAGTAATATTTCCTAGAATGGTTGCTGCAGCACTAATATAGTGCTATAAAAGAAATTACTGGCAAAACTAACGTTTTAAAGAACGATGAGTGCAATACTCTTTTTAATATAAATGATAGCTATTAAATTACGTCAAACCAAACATTTTGTGTTTATATTTTGTTTTCTTTGAGAAAATAAACATTTAATTAATCGATGTTTGTTAATGCAGTAAAGCTAGAATGAGACTTAAGAAGAAACAAATGTCGATAGTAATATTTCCTAGAATGGTTGCTGCAGCACTAATATAGTGCTATAAAAGAAATTACTGGCAAAACTAACGTTTTAAAGAACGATGAGTGCAATACTCTTTTTAATATAAATTATAGCTATTAAATTACGTCAAACCACACTTTTTGTGTTTATAATTTGCTTTCTTTGAGAAAATAAACATTTAATTAATCGATGTTTGTTAATGCAGTAAAGCTAGAATGAGACTTAAGAAGAAACAAATGTCTATAGTACTGTTTCCAAGAATGGTTGCTGCAGGACTAATATACTGCTATAAAAGAAATTACTGGCAAAACTAACGTTTTAAAGAACGATACTCTTTCTAATATAATTTGAAGCTACTAAAGTACGTTAATTAACAGTTTTTGTGTTTATATTTTGTTTTCTTTGAGACAATAAACATTTAATCAATCGATGTTTGTTTATGCAGTGAAGCTTTAATGAGACTAAAAAAAAACTAATGGCTATAGTAATGATTCCAAGAATGGTTGCTGCAGCACTAATAAAGTGCTATAAAAGAAATTACTGGCAAAACTAACGTTTTAAAGAACGATGAGTGCAACACTCTTTATAATATAAATTATAGCTATTAAATTACGTCAAACCACACTTTTTGTGTTTATATTTTGTTTTTTTTGAGAAAATAAACATTTGATTAATCGATGTTTGTTAATGCAGTAAAGCTAGAATGAAACTAAAGAAAAAACTAATGTCTATAGTAATGTTTCTAGGAATGGTTGCTGCAGCACTAATGTAGTGCTATAAAAGATATTAATGGCAAAACTAACGTTTTAAAGAACGATGAGTGCAATACTCTTTATAATATAAATTGTAGCTACTAAGGTACGTTAATTAACAGTTTTTGTGTTTATATTTTATTTTCTTTTAGAAAATAAACATTTGATTAATCGATGTTTGATTATGCAGTAAAGCTAAAATGAGACTAAAAAAACTAATGTCTATGATAATGTTTCCAGGAATGGTTGCTGCAGTACTAATAGAGTGCTATTAAAGAAGTTATTGGCCGAACTAAAGTTTTAAAGAACGATGAGTGCAATACTCTTTCTAATATAAATTGTAGCTGCTAAATTACGTTAACCAACACTTTTTGTGTTTATATTTGTTTTCTTTGAGAAAATAAACATTTAATTAATCGATGTTTGTTTATGCAGTAAAGCTAAAATGAGATCAAAGAAAAAACTAATGTCTATAGTAATTTTTCCAAGAATGATTGCTGCAGCACTAATAAAGTGCTATAAAATAAGTTCCTGGCAGAACTAAAGTTTCAATGGACGACGATAAGACTCTTTATAATAGAAATTGTAGCTACTAAAGTACATTAATCCACACTTTTTGTGTTTATATTTTGTTTTCTTTGAGAAAATAAACATTTAATTAATCGATGTTTGTTTATGCAGTAAAGCTAAAATGAGACTAAAGAAGAAACTAATGTATATAGTAATGTCTCCAAGAATGGTTGTTGCAGCACTAATATATTGCTATGAAAGAAGCTACTGGTAGAACTAAAGTTTTAAAGAACAATGAGTGCAATACTTTTTATAATATAAATTGTAGCTGCTAAATTACGTTAACCAACACTTTTTGTGTTTATATTTTGTTTTCTTTGAGAAAATAAACATTTAATTAATCGATGTTTGTTTGTGCAGTAAAGCTAAAACGAGATCAAAGAAAAAACTAATGTCTATAGTAATTTTTCCAAGAATGATTGCTGCAGCACTAATAAAGTGCTATAAAATAAGTTCCTGGCAAAACTAACATTTTAAAGAACGATGAGTGCAATACCTTATATAATATAAATTGTTGCTACTTAGTCAGGTTAATCCACAGATTTTGTGTTTACATTTTGTTTTCTTATCGAAAGTAAACATTTAATTGATCGATGTTTGTTTATGCAGTAAAGCTAAAATGAGATCAAAGAAAAAACTAATGTCTATAGTAATTTTTCCAAGAATGATTGCTGCAGCACTAATAAAGTGCTATAAAATAAGTTCCTGGCAGAACTAAAGTTTCAATGGACGACGATAAGACTCTTTATAATAGAAATTGTAGCTACTAAAGTACATTAATCCACACTTTTTGTGTTTATATTTCGTTTTCTTTGAGAAAATAAACATTTAATTAATCGATGTTTGTTTATGCAGTAGAGCTAAAAGGAGACTAAAGAAGAAACTAATGTCTATAGTAATGATTCCTAAAATAGTTGCTGCAGCACTAATAAAGTGCTATAAAAGAAATTACTGGCAAAACTAACACTTTAAAGAACGATGAGTGCAATACCTTATATAATATAAATTGTTGCTACTTAGTCACGTTAATCCACAGATTTTGTGTTTACATTTTGTTTTCTTATTGAAAGTAAACATTTAATTGATCGATGTTTGTTTATGCAGTAAAGCTAAAATGAGACTAAAAAAAACTAATGTCTATAGTAATGTTTCCAAGAATGGTTGCTGCAGCACTAATATACTGCTATAAAAGAAGCTACTGGAAGAACTAAAGTTTTAAAGAACAATGAGTGCAATACTTTTTATAATAAAAATTGTAGCTACTAAATTATGTTAATGCACACTTTTTGTGTTGATATTTTGTTTTCTTTGAGAAAATAAACATTTAATTAATCGATGTTTGTTTATGCAGTAAAGCTAAAATGAGACTAAAGAAGAAACTAATGTCTATAGTAATGTTTCCAAGAATGGTTGCTGCAGCACTAATATTTTGCTATAAAAAAAAGTAACTGGCTAAACTAAAGTTTTAAAGAACGATGAGTGCAATACTTTTTCTAATATAAATTGTAGCTACTAAAGTACGTTAATTAACAGTTTTTGTGTTTATATTTTGTTTTCTTTGAGAAAATAAACATTTACTAAATCTATTTTTGTTTATGCAGTAAAGCTTCAATGAGACTAAAGAAAAAACTAATGTCTCTAGTAATATTTCCAAGAAAGGTTGCTGTAGCACTAATAGAGTGCTATTAAAGAAGTTACTGGTAGAACTAAAATTTTAAAGGACAATGAGTTGAATACTCTTTATATTATAATTTGTAACTACTAAAGTACGTTTACCTACACTTTTTGTAATTATATTTTGTTTTCGTTGAGAAAATAAACATTTAATTAATCGATGTTTGTTTATGCAGTAAAGCTAAAATGAGACTAAAGAAAAAACTAATGTCTATAGTAATATTTCCAAGAAGGGTTGCTGTAGCACTAATAGAATGCTATTAAATAAGTTACTGGTAGAACTAAAGTTTTAAAGATCAATGAGTGCAATACTCTCTAAAATCAAAATTGTAGCTACTAATTTACGTTAATCTACACTTTTTGTGTTGATATTTTGTTTTCTTTGAAAAAATAAACATTTAATTAATCGATGTTTGTTTATGAAGTAAAGCTAAAATGAGACTAAAGAAAATAATGTCTATAGTAATGTTTCCAAGAATGGTTGCTGCAGCACTAATATACTGCTATAAAAGAAGCTACTGGTAGCACTAAAGTTTTAAAGAACAATGAGTGCAATACTTTTCATAATATAAATTGTAGCTACTAAATTATGTTAATGCACACTTTTTGTGGTGATATTTTGTTTTCTTTGAGAAAATAAACATTTAATAAATCGATGTTTGTTTATGCAGGAAAGCTTAAATGAGACTAAAGAAAAAACTAATGTCTATAGTAATGTTTCCAAGAAGGGTTGCTGCAGCACTAATATACTGCTATAAAAGAAATTACTGGCAAAAATAAAGTTTTAATGAACGATGAGTGCAATTCTCTTTCTAATATAAATTGCAGCTACTAAAGTACGTTAATCCACACTTTTTTTGTTGAATTTTTGTTTTCTTTGATAAGATAAACATTTGGTACAGGGATGATAGAAGTCTTCAATATAAAAGGTTAGACCCATAGCATGGTTCGGTGTGGAACTGCCAGTATCCTTATTTGTGTGTTGTTTTCTTTTTTTTGTTTTGTCCCTCGTATTGCTGTATTATTTTTTTTTTCTTTTTGTCATATATTTATATCTTGAAGTTATTTGCAAATTGTAAGTACCGTTCTTGGTGTAGGCCAGATGACCTTGTGTCTTCTTACACCAAGATCGGTACAGTAGTAATGTATTTACTTTAGTTTTAATTTATTATGAATAGAAAAAAAAAAAAAAGATAACATTTTATTAATCGTTGTTTTTTTATACAGTAAAGATAAAATGAGACTAAAGAAGAGACTAATGTATATAGTAACGTTTCCAAGAATGGTTACTGCAGCACTAATATACTGCTATAAAAGAAATTACTGACAAACCTAAAGTTTTAAAGAACGATGAGTGCAATCCTCTTTCTAATATAAATTGTAGCTACTAAAGTACGTTAATTAACAGTTTTTGTGTTTATATTTTATTTTCTTTTAGAAAATAAACATTTGATTAAACGATGTTTGATTATGCAGTAAAGCTAAAATGAGACTAAAAAAAACTAATGTCTATGATAATGTTTCCAGGAATGGTTGCTGCAGTACTAATAGAGTGCTATTAAAGAAGTTATTGGCCGAACTAAAGTTTTAAAGAACGATGAGTGCAATACTCTTTCTAATATAAATTGTAGCTGCTAAATTACGTTAACCAACACTTTTTGTGTTTATATTTGTTTTCTTTGAGAAAATAAACATTTAATTAATCGATGTTTGTTTATGCAGTAAAGCTAAAATGAGATCAAAGAAAAAACTAATGTCTATAGTAATTTTTCCAAGAATGATTGCTGCAGCACTAATAAAGTGCTATAAAATAAGTTCCTGGCAGAACTAAAGTTTCAATGGACGACGATAAGACTCTTTATAATAGAAATTGTAGCTACTAAAGTACATTAATCCACACTTTTTGTGTTTATATTTTGTTTTCTTTGAGAAAATAAACATTTAATTAATCGATGTTTGTTCATGCAGTAGAGCTAAAATGAGACTAAAGAAGAAACTAATGTCTATAGTAATGATTCCAAAAATAGTTGCTGCAGCACTAATAAAGTGCTATAAAAGAAATTACTGGCAAAACTAACATTTTAAAGAACGATTAGTGCAATACTCTTTATAATACAAATTATTGCTATTAAAGTACGTCAAGCCACACTTTTTGTGTGTATATTTTGTTTTCTTTGAGAAAATAATCATTTAATAAATCTATTTTTGTTTTTGCAGTAAAGCTTCAATGAGACTAAAGAAAAAACTAATGTATCTAGTAATATTTCAAAGAAAGGTTGCTGTAGCACTAATAGAGTGCTATTAAAGAAGTTACTGGTAGAACTAAAATTTTAAAGGACAATGAGTTGAATACTCTTTATAATATAATTTGTAACTACTAAAGTACGTCAAGCCACACTTTTTGTGTTTATATTTTGTTTTCTTTGAGAAAATAAACATTTAATTAATCGATGTTTGTTTATGCAGTAAAGCTAAAATGAGACTAAAGAAGAAACTAATGTATATAGTAATGTCTCCAAGAATGGTTGTTGCAGCACTAATATATTGCTATGAAAGAAGCTACTGGTAGAACTAAAGTTTTAAAGAACAATGAGTGCAATACTTTTTATAATATAAATTGTAGCTGCTAAATTACGTTAACCAACACTTTTTGTGTTTATATTTTGTTTTCTTTGAGAAAATAAACATTTAATTAATCGATGTTTGTTTGTGCAGTAAAGCTAAAACGAGATCAAAGAAAAAACTAATGTCTATAGTAATTTTTCCAAGAATGATTGCTGCAGCACTAATAAAGTGCTATAAAATAAGTTCCTGGCAAAACTAACATTTTAAAGAACGATGAGTGCAATACCTTATATAATATAAATTGTTGCTACTTAGTCACGTTAATCCACAGATTTTGTGTTTACATTTTGTTTTCTTATCGAAAGTAAACATTTAATTGATCGATGTTTGTTTATGCAGCTAAAATGAGATCAAAGAAAAAACTAATGTCTATAGTAATTTTTCCAAGAATGATTGCTGCAGCACTAATAAAGTGCTATAAAATAAGTTCCTGGCAGAACTAAAGTTTCAATGGACGACGATAAGACTCTTTATAATAGAAATTGTAGCTACTAAAGTACATTAATCCACACTTTTTGTGTTTATATTTCGTTTTCTTTGAGAAAATAAACATTTAATTAATCGATGTTTGTTTATGCAGTAGAGCTAAAAGGAGACTAAAGAAGAAACTAATGTCTATAGTAATGATTCCTAAAATAGTTGCTGCAGCACTAATAAAGTGCTATAAAAGAAATTACTGGCAAAACTAACACTTTAAAGAACGATGAGTGCAATACCTTATATAATATAAATTGTTGCTACTTAGTCACGTTAATCCGCAGATTTTGTGTTTACATTTTGTTTTCTTATTGAAAGTAAACATTTAATTGATCGATGTTTGTTTATGCAGTAAAGCTAAAATGAGACTAAAAAAAACTAATGTCTATAGTAATGTTTCCAAGAATGGTTGCTGCAGCACTAATATACTGCTATAAAAGAAGCTACTGGTAGAACTAAAGTTTTAAAGAACAAAGAGTGCAATACTCTCTAAAATCAAAATTGTAGCTATATAATTACGTTAATGCACGCTTTTTGTGTTGATATTTTGTTTTCTTTGAGAAAATAAACATTTAATTAATCGATGTTTGTTTATGCAGTAAAGCTAAAATGAGACTAAAGAAGAAACTAATGTCTATAGTAATGATTCCAAAAATAGTTGCTGCAGCACTAATAAAGTGCTATAAAAGAAATTACTGGCAAAACTAACATTTTAAAGAACGATTAGTGCAATACTCTTTATAATACAAATTATTGCTATTAAAGTACGTCAAGCCACACTTTTTGTGTGTATATTTTGTTTTCTTTGAGAAAATAATCATTTAATAAATCTATTTTTGTTTTTGCAGTAAAGCTTCAATGAGACTAAAGAAAAAACTAATGTATCTAGTAATATTTCCAAGAAAGGTTGCTGTAGCACTAATAGAGTGCTATTAAAGAAGTTACTGGTAGAACTAAAATTTTAAAGGACAATGAGTTGAATACTCTTTATATTATAATTTGTAACTACTAAAGTACGTTTACCTACACTTTTTGTAATTATATTTTGTTTTCGTTGAGAAAATAAACATTTAATTAATCGATGTTTGTTTATGCAGTAAAGCTAAAATGAGACTAAAGAAAAAACTAATGTCTATAGTAATATTTCCAAGAAAGGTTGCTGTAGCACTAATAGAGTGCTATTAAAGAAGTTACTGGTAGTACTAAAGTTTTAAAGGACGATGAGTTGAATACTCTTTATAATATAATTTGTAGCTACTAAATTTCGTTAATCTACACTTTTTGTGTTTATATTTTATTTTCTTTGAGAAAATAAACATTTAATTAATCGATGTTTGTTTATGCAGTAAAGCTAAAATGAGACTAAAGAAGAAACTAATGTATATAGTAATGTCTCCAAGAATGGTTGTTGCAGCACTAATATATTGCTATAAAAGAAGTTACTGGCAAAACTAACATTTTAAAGAACGATGAGTGCAATACCTTATATAATATAAATTGTTGCTACTTAGTCACGTTAATCCACAGATTTTGTGTTTACATTTTGTTTTCTTATCGAAAGTAAACATTTAATTGATCGATGTTTGTTTATGCAGTAAAGCTAAAATGAGATCAAAGAAAAAACTAATGTCTATAGTAATTTTTCCAAGAATGATTGCTGCAGCACTAATAAAGTGCTATAAAATAAGTTCCTGGCAGAACTAAAGTTTCAATGGACGACGATAAGACTCTTTATAATAGAAATTGTAGCTACTAAAGTACATTAATCCACACTTTTTGTGTTTATATTTCGTTTTCTTTGAGAAAATAAACATTTAATTAATCGATGTTTGTTTATGCAGTAGAGCTAAAAGGAGACTAAAGAAGAAACTAATGTCTATAGTAATGATTCCTAAAATAGTTGCTGCAGCACTAATAAAGTGCTATAAAAGAAATTACTGGCAAAACTAACACTTTAAAGAACGATGAGTGCAATACCTTATATAATATAAATTGTTGCTACTTAGTCACGTTAATCCACAGATTTTGTGTTTACATTTTGTTTTCTTATTGAAAGTAAACACTTAATTGATCGATGTTTGTTTATGCAGTAAAGCTAAAATGAGACTAAAAAAAACTAATGTCTATAGTAATGTTTCCAAGAATGGTTGCTGCAGCACTAATATACTGCTATAAAAGAAGCTACTGGTAGAACTAAAGTTTTAAAGAACAATGAGTGCAATACTTTTTATAATAAAAATTGTAGCTACTAAATTATGTTAATGCACACTTTTTGTGTTGATATTTTGTTTTCTTTGAGAAAATAAACATTTAATTAATCGATGTTTGTTTATGCAGTAAAGCTAAAATGAGACTAAAGAAGAAACTAATGTCTATAGTAATGTTTCCAAGAATGGTTGCTGCAGCACTAATATTTTGCTATAAAAAAAAGTAACTGGCTAAACTAAAGTTTTAAAGAACGATGAGTGCAATACTTTTTCTAATATAAATTGTAGCTACTAAAGTACGTTAATTAACAGTTTTTGTGTTTATATTTTGTTTTCTTTGAGAAAATAAACATTTACTAAATCTATTTTTGTTTATGCAGTAAAGCTTCAATGAGACTAAAGAAAAAACTAATGTCTCTAGTAATATTTCCAAGAAAGGTTGCTGTAGCACTAATAGAGTGCTATTAAAGAAGTTACTGGTAGAACTAAAATTTTAAAGGACAATGAGTTGAATACTCTTTATATTATAATTTGTAACTACTAAAGTACGTTTACCTACACTTTTTGTAATTATATTTTGTTTTCGTTGAGAAAATAAACATTTAATTAATCGATGTTTGTTTATGCAGTAAAGCTAAAATGAGACTAAAGAAAAAACTAATGTCTATAGTAATATTTCCAAGAAGGGTTGCTGTAGCACTAATAGAATGCTATTAAATAAGTTACTGGAAGAACTAAAGTTTTAAAGGACGATGAGTTGAATACTCTTTATAATATAATTTGTAGCTACTAAAGTACGTTAATCTACACTTTTTGTGTTGATATTTTGTTTTCTTTGAGAAAATAAACATTTAATTAATCGATGTTTGTTTATGAAGTAAAGCTAAAATGAGACTAAAGAAAATAATGTCTATAGTAATGTTTCCAAGAATGGTTGCTGCAGCACTAATATACTGCTATAAAAGAAGCTACTGGTAGCACTAAAGTTTTAAAGAACAATGAGTGCAATACTTTTCATAATATAAATTGTAGCTACTAAATTATGTTAATGCACACTTTTTGTGGTGATATTTTGTTTTCTTTGAGAAAATAAACATTTAATAAATCGATGTTTGTTTATGCAGGAAAGCTTAAATGAGACTAAAGAAAAAACTAATGTCTATAGTAATGTTTCCAAGAAGGGTTGCTGCAGCACTAATATACTGCTATAAAAGAAATTACTGGCAAAAATAAAGTTTTAATGAACGATGAGTGCAATTCTCTTTCTAATATAAATTGCAGCTACTAAAGTACGTTAATCCACACTTTTTTTGTTGAATTTTTGTTTTCTTTGATAAGATAAACATTTGGTACAGGGATGATAGAAGTCTTCAATATAAAAGGTTAGACCCATAGCATGGTTCGGTGTGGAACTGCCAGTATCCTTATTTGTGTGTTGTTTTCTTTTTTTTGTTTTGTCCCTCGTATTGCTGTATTATTTTCTTTTTCTTTTTGTCATATATTTATATCTTGAAGTTATTTGCAAATTGTAAGTACCGTTCTTGGTGTAGGCCAGATGACCTTGTGTCTTCTTACACCAAGATCGGTACAGTAGTAATGTATTTACTTTAGTTTTAATTTATTATGAATAGAAAAAAAAAAAAAAGATAACATTTTATTAATCGTTGTTTTTTTATACAGTAAAGATAAAATGAGACTAAAGAAGAGACTAATGTATATAGTAACGTTTCCAAGAATGGTTACTGCAGCACTAATATACTGCTATAAAAGAAATTACTGACAAACCTAAAGTTTTAAAGAACGATGAGTGCAATCCTCTTTCTAATATAAATTGTAGCTACTAAAGTACGTTAATTAACAGTTTTTGTGTTTATATTTTATTTTCTTTTAGAAAATAAACATTTGATTAAACGATGTTTGATTATGCAGTAAAGCTAAAATGAGACTAAAAAAAACTAATGTCTATGATAATGTTTCCAGGAATGGTTGCTGCAGTACTAATAGAGTGCTATTAAAGAAGTTATTGGCCGAACTAAAGTTTTAAAGAACGATGAGTGCAATACTCTTTCTAATATAAATTGTAGCTGCTAAATTACGTTAACCAACACTTTTTGTGTTTATATTTGTTTTCTTTGAGAAAATAAACATTTAATTAATCGATGTTTGTTTATGCAGTAAAGCTAAAATGAGATCAAAGAAAAAACTAATGTCTATAGTAATTTTTCCAAGAATGATTGCTGCAGCACTAATAAAGTGCTATAAAATAAGTTCCTGGCAGAACTAAAGTTTCAATGGACGACGATAAGAATCTTTATAATAGAAATTGTAGCTACTAAAGTACATTAATCCACACTTTTTGTGTTTATATTTTGTTTTCTTTGAGAAAATAAACATTTAATTAATCGATGTTTGTTCATGCAGTAGAGCTAAAATGAGACTAAAGAAGAAACTAATGTCTATAGTAATGATTCCAAAAATAGTTGCTGCAGCACTAATAAAGTGCTATAAAAGAAATTACTGGCAAAACTAACATTTTAAAGAACGATTAGTGCAATACTCTTTATAATACAAATTATTGCTATTAAAGTACGTCAAGCCACACTTTTGGTGTGTATATTTTGTTTTCTTTGAGAAAATAATCATTTAATAAATCTATTTTTGTTTTTGCAGTAAAGCTTCAATGAGACTAAAGAAAAAACTAATGTATCTAGTAATATTTCAAAGAAAGGTTGCTGTAGCACTAATAGAGTGCTATTAAAGAAGTTACTGGTAGAACTAAAATTTTAAAGGACAATGAGTTGAATACTCTTTATAATATAATTTGTAACTACTAAAGTACGTCAAGCCACACTTTTTGTGTTTATATTTTGTTTTCTTTGAGAAAATAAACATTTAATTAATCGATGTTTGTTTATGCAGTAAAGCTAAAATGAGACTAAAGAAGAAACTAATGTATATAGTAATGTCTCCAAGAATGGTTGTTGCAGCACTAATATATTGCTATGAAAGAAGCTACTGGTAGAACTAAAGTTTTAAAGAACAATGAGTGCAATACTTTTTATAATATAAATTGTAGCTGCTAAATTACGTTAACCAACACTTTTTGTGTTTATATTTTGTTTTCTTTGAGAAAATAAACATTTAATTAATCGATGTTTGTTTGTGCAGTAAAGCTAAAACGAGATCAAAGAAAAAACTAATGTCTATAGTAATTTTTCCAAGAATGATTGCTGCAGCACTAATAAAGTGCTATAAAATAAGTTCCTGGCAAAACTAACATTTTAAAGAACGATGAGTGCAATACCTTATATAATATAAATTGTTGCTACTTAGTCACGTTAATCCACAGATTTTGTGTTTACATTTTGTTTTCTTATCGAAAGTAAACATTTAATTGATCGATGTTTGTTTATGCAGTAAAGCTAAAATGAGATCAAAGAAAAAACTAATGTCTATAGTAATTTTTCCAAGAATGATTGCTGCAGCACTAATAAAGTGCTATAAAATAAGTTCCTGGCAGAACTAAAGTTTCAATGGACGACGATAAGACTCTTTATAATAGAAATTGTAGCTACTAAAGTACATTAATCCACACTTTTTGTGTTTATATTTCGTTTTCTTTGAGAAAATAAACATTTAATTAATCGATGTTTGTTTATGCAGTAGAGCTAAAAGGAGACTAAAGAAGAAACTAATGTCTATAGTAATGATTCCTAAAATAGTTGCTGCAGCACTAATAAAGTGCTATAAAAGAAATTACTGGCAAAACTAACACTTTAAAGAACGATGAGTGCAATACCTTATATAATATAAATTGTTGCTACTTAGTCACGTTAATCCACAGATTTTGTGTTTACATTTTGTTTTCTTATTGAAAGTAAACATTTAATTGATCGATGTTTGTTTATGCAGTAAAGCTAAAATGAGACTAAAAAAAACTAATGTCTATAGTAATGTTTCCAAGAATGGTTGCTGCAGCACTAATATACTGCTATAAAAGAAGCTACTGGTAGAACTAAAGTTTTAAAGAACAATGAGTGCAATACTTTTTATAATAAAAATTGTAGCTACTAAATTATGTTAATGCACACTTTTTGTGTTGATATTTTGTTTTCTTTGAGAAAATAAACATTTAATTAATCGATGTTTGTTTATGCAGTAAAGCTAAAATGAGACTAAAGAAGAAACTAATGTCTATAGTAATGATTCCAAAAATAGTTGCTGCAGCACTAATAAAGTGCTATAAAAGAAATTACTGGCAAAACTAACATTTTAAAGAACGATTAGTGCAATACTCTTTATAATACAAATTATTGCTATTAAAGTACGTCAAGACACACTTTTTGTGTGTATATTTTGTTTTCTTTGAGAAAATAATCATTTAATAAATCTATTTTTGTTTTTGCAGTAAAGCTTCAATGAGACTAAAGAAAAAACTAATGTATCTAGTAATATTTCCAAGAAAGGTTGCTGTAGCACTAATAGAGTGCTATTAAAGAAGTTACCTGTAGAACTAAAATTTTAAAGGACAATGAGTTGAATACTCTTTATATTATAATTTGTAACTACTAAAGTACGTTTACCTACACTTTTTGTAATTATATTTTGTTTTCGTTGAGAAAATAAACATTTAATTAATCGATGTTTGTTTATGCAGTAAAGCTAAAATGAGACTAAAGAAAAAACTAATGTCTATAGTAATATTTCCAAGAAAGGTTGCTGTAGCACTAATAGAGTGCTATTAAAGAAGTTACTGGTAGTACTAAAGTTTTAAAGGACGATGAGTTGAATACTCTTTATAATATAATTTGTAGCTACTAAAGTACGTTAATCTACACTTTTTGTGTTTATATTTTATTTTCTTTGAGAAAATAAACATTTAATTAATCGATGTTTGTTTATGCAGTAAAGCTAAAATGAGACTAAAGAAGAAACTAATGTATATAGTAATGTCTCCAAGAATGGTTGTTGCAGCACTAATATATTGCTATAAAAGAAGTTACTGGCAAAACTAAAGTTTTAAAGGACGATGAGTTGAATACTCTTTATAATATAATTTGTAGCTACTAAAGTACGTTAATCTACACTTTTTGTGTTTATATTTTGTTTTCGTTGAGAAAATAAACATTTAATTAATCGATGTTTGTTTATGCAGTAAAGCTAAAATGAGAATAAAGAAAAAACTAATGTCTGTAGTAATATTTCCAAGAAGGGTTGCTGTAGCACTAATAGAATGCTATTAAATAAGTTACTGGAAGAACTAAAGTTTTAAAGGACGATGAGTTGAATACTCTTTATAATATAATTTGTAGCTACTAAAGTACGTTAATCTACACTTTTTGTGTTGATATTTTGTTTTCTTTGAGAAAATAAACATTTAATTAATCGATGTTTGTTTATGAAGTAAAGCTAAAATGAGACTAAAGAAAATAATGTCTATAGTAATATTTCCAAGAATGGTTGCTGCAGCACTAATATACTGCTATAAAAGAAGCTACTGGTAGCACTAAAGTTTTAAAGAACAATGAGTGCAATACTTTTCATAATATAAATTGTAGCTACTAAATTATGTTAATGCACACTTTTTGTGGTGATATTTTGTTTTCTTTGAGAAAATAAACATTTAATAAATCGATGTTTGTTTATGCAGGAAAGCTTAAATGAGACTAAAGAAAAAACTAATGTCTATAGTAATGTTTCCAAGAAGGGTTGCTGCATCACTAATATACTGCTATAAAAGAAATTACTGGCAAAAATAAAGTTTTAATGAACGATGAGTGCAATTCTCTTTCTAATATAAATTGCAGCTACTAAAGTACGTTAATCCACACTTTTTTTGTTGAATTTTTGTTTTCTTTGATAAGATAAACATTTGGTACAGGGATGATAGAAGTCTTCAATATAAAAGGTTAGACCCATAGCATGGTTCGGTGTGGAACTGCCAGTATCCTTATTTGTGTGTTGTTTCCTTTTTTTTGTTTTGTCCCTCGTATTGCTGTATTATTTTTTTTTTCTTTTTGTCATATATTTATATCTTGAAGTTATTTGCAAATTGTAAGTACCGTTCTTGGTGTAGGCCAGATGACCTTGTGTCTTCTTACACCAAGATCGGTACAGTAGTAATGTATTTACTTTAGTTTTAATTTATTATGAATAGAAAAAAAAAAAGATAACATTTTATTAATCGTTGTTTTTTTATACAGTAAAGATAAAATGAGACTAAAGAAGAGACTAATGTATATAGTAACGTTTCCAAGAATGGTTACTGCAGCACTAATATACTGCTATAAAAGAAATTACTGACAAACCTAAAGTTTTAAAGAACGATGAGTGCAATCCTCTTTCTAATATAAATTGTAGCTACTAAAGTACGTTAATTAACAGTTTTTGTGTTTATATTTTGTTTTCAATAAGAAAGTAAACATTTAATAAATCAATGTTTGTTTCTGCAGTGAAGCTTAAATGAGATTAAAGAAAAAACTAATGTCTATAATAATGTTTCCAAGAAGGGTTAATGCAGCACTAATAGAGTGCTATTAAAGAAGTCACTGGCCGCACTAAAGTTTTAAAGAACGATCAGTGCAATACTCTTTCTAATAAAAATTGTAGATACTAAAGTACGTTAATCCACACTTTTTGTGTGGATGTTTTGTTTTCTTTGAGAAAAAAACATTTAATAAATCGATGTTTGTTTATGCAGTAAAGCTAAAATGAGACTTAAGAAAAAACTAACGTCTATAGTAATATTTCCTAGAATGGTTGCTGCAGCACTAATATAGTGCTATAAAAGAAATTACTGGCAAAACTAACGTTTTAAAGAACGATGAGTGCAATACTCTTTATAATATAAATTATAGCTATTAAATTACGTCAAATCACACTTTTTGTGTTTATATTTTGTTTTTTTTGAGAAAATAAACATTTAATTAATCGATGTTTGTTAATGCAGTAAAGCTAGAATGAGACTTAAGAAGAAACAAATGTCTATAGTAATGTTTCCAAGAATGCTTGCTTCAGCACTATTATACTTTTATAAAAGAAATTAATAAAAGATTAACGCCCCAGGACCCTATAGCTTACCAGCCCCAGTCTCCTTTCCTTTGTCAGTTAGAATGGGCGTGTCGTAATATCTGCCCACTCTTTCCCTCACCGATCATTCATTCGCATTTCTGCTCACAGTCAGTCATAAAAGTTTTTTCTCTTGATCTACAATCTTTATTGAGCTTGAACTATGGAATCGCAAAGCACAAAGTCATCTACTGTTCGTCCAAGAGATCGAAGGGATGCCCGTCGTACTCTAGCAGGCTGGAAGAACCTTACGAAGACTGAATTAAGAAACAAGGCTGCTTTGTATGGTGTAGAGCAGATAGGAAAGAAGGAAACGATCGCGTTGCGTCTCTACAGCCTATTCGACGTCCTGGCGTCTGACAACGAATCGAGCGCCTCGGAAGCAGATCCAGCTCCAAGAACCTCAATTACTGGCGAAAGAGATGTTCACGTGCCCAACCAGCCTCGCACTTCGGAGGCGGGGACTTCGTTGGTTACCTTCAGCTTAGATGATTTGAAAAAATTAATGCAAGAAGTAACCGAGAAGTCCAACCAGCAAGATGCAGGGAATCCTTCCTACTCTGGTGTCCTCCAACTCTCACCGACATCCACAATTTCTGCACCACCGGCCACAGATGCCCCCCAGCAAGCTGCCCAGCCCCAACCACCCCCAGCTGCCATTCCAGAGCCTCCAATAACCGCCACAGCCACCGCCGTCGCTGCATTACACCAAGGTAACATTGATTCTTTGTTTCATTCACCTCTCAGTTCATTGCCCCCACTCTCCCCAAAGTTAATAAAATGCATGAAAGCAAAAGAATACATCGATTTGAACACACTACTACCAAATTCTCTCTACGACACCACCTCTGACCAATCCTATAGCCTTCAAGTCCAACCAGGGGTAGGTGGGGACGAAACTGTGTCATTGACGCAAACCCGACGCACCGCCCAAAAAATTACGAGTTTTCTCACATGGCTGGAAGCATGGAATGTTTTTATAAGAGGCATGGTGCACTTTCATCCCCACCTTGCCCCCGATTTGTTAGCGTACCAAGAATCGTTCACTGCACTAAACCGCAATTACAATTTCCAATCTTGCTACAAATATGACATAGCCTTTAGGATGAATGTGGCAAGAAACCAGTATCTCCCTTGGTCGCGGCTTGATGAGTACGCCTTCAACCGTTTTTTACGTAGCGCACCGCCCTCCCAGCCCCTATCATGTTTCAGATGTCGTATGTCTGGCCATTTTGCGGCAGAATGCCCATCTCTTAAGCAACGGGACGGTGACGCACGCCCTGGGCAGAGCTTGTCGCCCCAAGCCTATTCATTTACCAGCCAGCCGCCCTTTCGTGCTAAACAGCCCTTTTATCAAGCCCCCTGCCGACATTTCAATGCCAACTATTGCCGCGACCAAAACTGCCGCTGGCCCCACATCTGCAACCGATGCCGCGGCCTTCACCCAGCAACAAATTGCCCAAGAGCTAAACAATAACTTTAATCCATTACCAGTTTATTCAAAAACTCCTGTCAACACAAAACATTTACGTAAGGAATTAATCTCATATCCTGACCAAGTTTTCGTTGACAATTTGATTCATAGTTTCCAGCACGGTTTTTCTATTGGCTACTCAGGTCCGGAATTCTGCAATATTGCACCTAATTTGCAGTCTGCATCGTTAAATTCAACGGCTATTTTCAATTGTATATACGAAGAGTTAAAACAGAAACGGATGTCGGGCCCCTTTACTGGCCCGCCATTACAGAATTTTCGTACGTCACCAATTGGCGTAATCCCAAAGAAAGACAGCAATAAATTTCGTATGATCACTGACCTATCCTCACCAAAGAGTATTTCAATTAACGACTTCATAAATGACTCAGAAGCTTCCGTATCATTCAACAATTTCGATTCAGCCGTTTCCATAGTGTCCAGCCTGGGAAGGGGGGCACTCATGGCTAAATTAGACATAAAGAGCGCATTTCGTATCTGCCCAGTAAGGCAAGAGGATTGGCATTATTTAGGTTTTTCATTCCTTGGTTTCTATTTCGTCGATTTATGCCTTCCATTTGGCCTTCGCTCATCCGTGGAGTGTTTCACACAGTTATCGGACACGCTCCTTTGGATAATGAAAAACAACTGTAAAATAGCGAACTGCACTCATTACCTGGACGATTTTTACTTGGCAGGACCCCCGTCTTCCCCCCAGTGTGAAGATGATATGCAAAAAACAATTGCCTTGTTTAAAAACCTGGGCGTACCACTAGCTCCTGACAAAATCGAAGGCCCAGTAACAAATCTAACATTCCTGGGCATAGAGATAGACTCTCAAACAATGTCAATAAGGTTACCAGAAGAAAAGCTATCTGCCCTCATTTCCCTTCTGCAGAAATGGTCGGAAATGCGAAAGTGCACGAAGAGAGAACTCCTTTCACTGATAGGAAAACTTTCGTTTGCCTCAAAAGTAATCCCATCCGGTCGAATGTTTGTAAGACGCCTCATAGACTTATCGATGACGGTCGAAAGACTGTCTCATCGAATCTCTCTCAATTCTGAAGCAAGAAAGGACATCTCGTGGTGGGCGAATTATCTGCCTGCCTGGAATGGGCGGTATAAAATTCTTGACTCGTTGACTACCCCCTGCCACCAATTGCATATCTACACTGATGCATCAGGGGAAATAGGGCTGGGTATCTACAACAATGGGAACTGGGTGTCTAAAACATGGCCCAAAGAACATAAACAAAAATCCATCCAATGGAAAGAAATTTTTCCTGTCTACGTTTGTTGTTATTTATGGGGTAAAGAATTTCAAGGAAAACGTTTACTTTTTCACTGCGATAACCTCGCTGTTGTGAACATTTGGTCTGCCCAGTCTTGCAAGTCTCCAGACATTATGGCTGTACTGAGAAAACTTTTCTACATCGCAGCACAGCATGAATTCACGGTCCACATAAAACATATACCAGGAGTAAACAATGTCCTAGCAGACTGCCTTTCTCGTTCTCAGATAAGCAAATTTTTCACTCTGGCGCCTATGGCGAGCTCCCATCCAACAGAAGTCCCAGACGAGCTCTGGAGAGTTTAGAACACGACAGTCGTTTCCTACAATTTATGTCTATTGCCAATTCGTCGAGAAGAACATACGAGCAAGGTCAGTCTAGCTTCAATTCATTTTGCTTCAATTTACGAATTTGTCCTTACCCTTTGACACAGCACAACCTATGCCTTTTTACGACCTATCTGGCCAGGACTCTGAGTTACTCAACAATCCGCACATACTTAGCCGCTGTCCGCTTCCGAAACATAGAACTAGGGTTTTACTCAAACTTCGAACCAATGCAAAATCTGCAAATGCTACTTCGAGGGATTAAACGTGTTAAAGGTATATCTTCAAAACCCAACCGCCTCCCAGTAACGCTGAACATAATGAAAATCTTAAAATCGAACTTGCGAAAGTCACATCTTAACGAGAAAGACAAACTTATGCTGTGGGCTGCGTTCACGACAGCCTTTTTCGGCCTTTTGCGTGCTTCTGAATTCTGTTGCGATACCACACACACTTTTAACCCGGATGCAACATTGCTACTAAAGGATGTGATCTTAAATGAAAACGTTGCAACAATGAAAATTAAAGTTTCTAAAGCTGATCCATTTCGGAATGGCCACGAAGTCCGCCTCGCGGCATCACAATCATCCGTATGCACATTTCGAGCACTTAGTAAATACACGATGTTTTGCTCCTGCCCAGCTGCCCCATTGTTCGTTTTTAGTGACACAACGTATCTCACGAGGCAAACAGTGACGAAGACATTGCAGAGCCTGTTAGGCCCAAATTTTCCTGATGTTAATCGCTACTCATCACACAGTTTCAGAATTGGCGGAGCAACGTCTGCAGCAGCGGCGGACTTACCAGACTGGTTGATAAAAACTCTAGGCCGTTGGTCAAGTAACTGTTACGAACGTTATATCCGTAGTCCATCAAATATTATAGATCGTGTTCCGTGTATTCTCTCTCATCGCTAGGTTAAATCGGCCCCCCCCCCCTCCCTATTCACGCAGGTTAATCAGCCTTGGGGCGTATTTGGTGTATCTTGGCGGTTAGGCCACCAAATCTGGTGGCGAAATGTATTTTTGCAATCCTTATTAGGCCCTATTATCTAATCACCTAATTTAGGCCAGTTTCTATATTTTTGGTAGTCTTGTGGCTCTTTATGAGTCGCCACCTTAAAAGAAGTATTTTATCAAAGGGCCACACCTAAGTGCCTTCATTGCAGGACAAAAGAGGACCTGAGGGCGGGTAACCCCGCAGCTGGCCTCGCAAGTACCTGCGGTGGGGGACCAAAAGATGAAATAAACAAAAACAAGCTGGGGTCATTGATACCTCGGGTACTTCATGGCAGGACTAAATGTACCTCTCATGCTGACCCAGTGGATCTCGATATAATATGATAGCTTTAGTATTTGGTGCCAGATACGACCCCAAGAGCTGCCAAAAATGTGTCTTATATTTCCGTGTCTTATCTGTTCTTGATCACAAAGGGGTTCGGGGACGCGAGGGGGTTAATCCGCGATTTACGGAGTAAATAAAAGATTAACGCCCCAGGACCCTATAGCTTACCAGCCCCAGTCTCCTTTCCTTTGTCAGTTAGAATGGGCGTGTCGTAATATCTGCCCACTCTTTCCCTCACCGATCATTCATTCGCATTTCTGCTCACAGTCAGTCATAAAAGTTTTTTCTCTCCCTCCCACCCTCTCCTGGAGATCTTGATTTGTTCATAGGTGGGTTCAAACCCCTTATTCTAATACGGGTCGTACTGGTCCTTGATATTACAAAAAGCCCTCATGTCCTTTTATTTTTTTCCAATGACCCCGCAATCGACAAATCCAGTTCAATTTCTACTGTCCGTATTTTCCCAGCCACGCTTGTCGGTTAGGCCACCAAATCTGGTGGCGAAATGTATTTTTGCAATCCTTATTAGGCCCTATTATCTAATCACCTAATTTAGGCCAGTTTCTATATTTTTGGTAGTCTTGTGGCTCTTTATAAGTCGCCACCTTAAAAGAAGTATTTTATCAAAGGGCCACACCTAAGTGCCTTCATTGCAGGACAAAAGAGGACCTGAGGGCGGGTAACCCCGCAGCTGGCCTCGCAAGTACCTGCGGTGGGGGACCAAAAGATGAAATAAACAAAAACAAGCTGGGGTCATTGATACCTCGGGTACTTCATGGCAGGACTAAATGTACCTCTCATACTGACCCAGTGGATCTTGATATAATATGATAGCTTTAGTATTTGATGCCAGATACGACCCCAAGAGCTGCCAAAAATGTGTCTTATATTTCCGTGTCTTATCTGTTCTTGATCACAAAGGGGTTCGGGGACGCGAGGGGGTTAATCCGCGATTTACGGAGTAAATGGCAAAACTAACGTTTTAAAGAACGATGAGTGCAATACTCTTTATAATATAAATTGTAGCTACTAAAGTACGTTAATTAACAGTTTTTGTGTTTATATTTTATTTTCTTTGAGAAAATAAACATTTAATCAATCGATGTTTGTTTATGCAGTAAAGCTTTAATGAGACTAAAGAAAAAACTAATGGCTATAGTAATGATTCCAAGAATGGTTGCTGCAGCACTAATAAAGTGCTATAAAAGAAATTACTGGCAAAACTAACGTTTTAAAGAACGATGAGTGCAATACTCTTTCTAATATAAATTGTAGCTACTAAAGTACGTTAATCCACACTTTTTGTGTGGATGTTTTGTTTTCTTTGAGAAAAAAACATTTAATAAATCGATGTTTGTTTATGCAGTAAAGCTTTAATAAGACTAAAGAAAAAATTAATGGCTATAGTAATGATTCCAAGAATGGTTGCTGAAGCACTAATAAAGTGCTATAAAAGAAATTACTGACAAAACTAACGTTTTAAAAAACGATGAGTGCAATACTCTTTATAATACAAATTATTGCTATTAAAGTACGTCAACCAACACTTTTTGTGTTTATATTTTTTTTTTTCGTTGAGAAAATAAAAATTTAATTAATCGATGTTTGTTTATGCAGTAAAGCTAAAATGAGACTAAAGAAACTAATGTCTATAGTAATGTTTCCAAGAATGGTTTACTGGTCGAACTAAAGTTTTAAGGAACGTTGAGTGCAATACTTTTTACAATATAAATTGTACCTACTAAGTTACGTTAATCCACACTTTTTTTGTTGAATTTTTGTTTTCTTTGATAAGATAAACATTTGGTACAGGGATGATAGAAGTCTTCAATGTAAAAGGTTAGACCCATAGCATGGTTCGGTGTGGAACTGCCAGTATCCTTATTTGTGTGTTGTTTTCTTGTTTTGTTTTGTCCCTCGTATTGCTGTATTATTTTTTTTTTCTTTTTGTCATATATTTATATCTTGAAGTTATTTGCAAATTGTAAGTACCGTTCTTGGTGTAGGCCAGATGACCTTGTGTCTTCTTACACCAAGATCGGTACAGTAGTAATGTATTTACTTTAGTTTTAATTTATTATGAATAAAAAAAAAAAAAAAAAAAAGATAAACATTTTATTAATCGTTGTTTGTTTATACAGTAAAGCTAAAATGAGACTAAAGAAAAAACTTATGGCTATAGTAATGATTCCAAGAATGGTTGCTGCAGCACTAACATAGTGCTATAAAAGAATTTATTGGCAGATCTAAAGTTTTAAAGAACAATGAATGCAATACTTTTATAATATAAATTGTAGCTATGTAAAGTACGTTAATCCACACTTTTTGTGTTTATATTTTGTTTTCTTTGAGCAAATAGACATTTAATTGATCGATGTTTCTTTATGCAGTAAAGCTAAAATGGGACTTAACAAAAAACTAATGTCTGTAGTAATGTTTCCAAAAATGGTTGCTGCAGCACTAATATAGTGCTATAAAAGAAATTATTGGCAGAACTAAAGTTTTAAAGAACGATGAATGCAATACTTTTATAATATAAATTGTAGCGATGTAAAGTACGTTAATCCACACTTTTTGTGTTTATATTTTGTTTTCTTTGAGAAAATAAACATTTAATCAATCGATGTTTGTTTATGCAGTAACGCTAAAACGAGATCAAATAAAAAACTAATGTCTATAGTAATTTTTCCAAGAATGGTTGCTGCAGCACTAATAAAGTGCTATAAAATAAGTTCCTGGCAGGACTAAAGTTTCAAAGGATGAAGATAAGACTCTTTATAATATAAATTGTAGCTACTAAAGTACATTAATCCACACTTTTTGTGTTTATGTGTTTATTTTCTTAATCGATGTTTGTTTATGCAGTAGAGCTAAAAGGAGACTAAAGAAGAAACTAATGTCAATAGTAATGTTTCTAAAAATGGTCGCTGCAGCACTAATATATTGCTATAAAAGAAATTACTGGCAAAACGAACCTTTTAAAGAAAGATGAGTGCAATACTCTTTATAATATGAATTATAGCTATTAAAGTACGTCAACCCACACTTTTTGTGTTTATATTTTGTTTTCGTTGAGAAAATAAACATTTAATCGATGTTTGTTTATGCAGTAAAGCTAAAATGAGACTAAAGAAGAAACTAATGTATATAGTAACGTTTCCAAGAATGGTTGCTGCAGCACTAAAATACTGCTATAAAAGAAATTACTGACAAACCTAAAGTCTTAAAGAACGATGAGTGCAATACTCTTTCTAATATAAATTGTAGCTACTAAAGTACGTTAATGAACAGTTTTTGTGTTTATATTTTGTTTTCTTTAAGAAAGTAAACATTTAATAAATCAATTTTTGTTTCTGCAGTGAAGCTTAAATGAGATTAAAGAAAAAACTAATGTCTATAATAATGATTCCAAGAAGGGTTAATGCAGCACTAATAGAGTGCTATTAAAGAAGTCACTTGGCGAACTAAAGTTTTAAAAAACGATGAGTGCAATACTCTTTCTAATATAAATTGTAGATACAAAAGTACGTTAATCCACACTTTTTGTGTGGATGTTTTGTTTTCTTTGAGAAAAAAAACATTTAATAAATCGATGTTTGTTTATGCAGTAAAGCTAAAATGAGACATAAGAAAAAACTAATGTCTATAGTAAAGTTTCCAAGAATTGTTGCTGCAGCACTAATATAGTCCTATAAAAGAAATTGCTGACAAAACTAACGTTTTAAAGAACGATGAGTGCAATACTCTTTATAATACAAATTATAGCTATTAAAGTACGTCAACCCACACTTTTTGTGTTTATAATTTGTTTTCTTTGAGAAAATAAACATTTAATTAATCGATGTTTGTTAATGCAGTAAAGCTAGAATGAGACTTAAGAAGAAACAAATGTCTATAGTAATGTTTCCAAGAATGGTTGCTGCAGCACTAATAAAGTGCTATAAAATAAGTTCCTGGCAGAACTAAAGTTTCAAAGGACGACGATAAGACTCTTTATAATGTAAATTGTAGCTACTAAAGTACATTAATCCACACTTTTTGTGTTTATATTTTGTTTTCTTTGAGAAAATAAACATTTAATTAATCGATGTTTGTTTATGCAGTAAAGCTAGAATGAGACTAAAGAAAAAACTAGTGGCTATAGTAATGATTCTAAGAATGGTTGCTGCAGCACTAATAAAGTGCTAGAAAAGAAATTACTGGCAAAACTAACGTTTTAAAGAACGATGAGTGCAATACTCTTTATAATACAAAATATTGCTATTAAAGTACGTCAACCCACACTTTTTATGTGTATATTTTGTTTTATTTTTGAGAAAATAAACATTTAATTAATCGATGTTTGTTTATGCAGTAAAGCTAAAATAATACTAAAGAAGAAACTAATGTATATAGTAACGTTTCCAAGAATTGTTGCTGCAGCACTAATATACTGCTATAAAAGAAATTACTGACAAACCTAAAGTTTTAAAGAACGATGAGTGCAATCCTCTTTCTAATATAAATTGTAGCTACTAAAGTACGTTAATTAACAATTTTTGTGTTTATATTATGTTTTCTTTAAGAAAGTAAACATTTAATAAATCAATTTTTGTTTCTGCAGTGAAGCTTAAATGAGATTAAAGAAAAAACTAATGTCTATAATAATGTTTCCAAGAAGGGTTAATGCAGCACTAATAGAGTGCTATTAAAGAAGTCTCTGGCCGAACTAAAGTTTTAAAGAACGATCAGTGCAATAATCTTTCTAATATAAATTGTAGATTCTAAAGTACGTTAATCCACACTTTTTGTGTGGATATTTTGTTTTTTTTGAGAAAAAAACATTTAATAAATTGATGTTTGTTTATGCAGTAAAGCTAAAATGAGACTTAAGAAAAAACTAACGTCTATAGTAATATTTCCTAGAATGGTTGCTGCAGCACTAATATAGTGCTATAAAAGAAATTACTGGCAAAACTAACGTTTTAAAGAACGATGAGTGCAATACTCTTTTTAATATAAATTATAGCTATTAAATTACTTCAAACCAAACTTTTTGTGTTTATATTTTGTTTTCTTTGAGAAAATAAACATTTAATTAATCGATGTTTGTTAATGCAGTAAAGCTAGAATGAGACTTAAGAAGAAACAAATGTCTATAGTAATGTTTCCAAGAATGGTTGCTGCAGGACTAATATACTGCTATAAAAGAAATTACTGGCATAACTAACGTTTTAAAGAACGATGAGTGCAATACTCTTTCTAATATAAATTGAAGCTACTAAAGTACGTTAATTAACAGTTTTTGTGTTTATATTTTGTTTTCTTTGAGAAAAAAACATTTAATAAATCGATGTTTGTTTATGCAGTAAAGCTAAAATGAGACTTAAGAAAAAGCTAATGTCTATAGTAATATTTCCTAGAATGGTTGCTGCAGCACTAATATAGTGCTATAAAAGAAATTACTGGCAAAACTAACGTTTTAAAGAACGATGAGTGCAATACTCTTTTTAGTATAAATTATAGCTATTGAATTACGTCAAACCACACTTTTTGTGTTTATATTTTGTTTTCTTTGAGAAAATAAACATTTAATTAATCGATGTTTGTTAATGCAGTAAAGCTAGAATGAGACTTAAGAAGAAACAAATGTCTATAGTAATGTTTCCAAGAATGGTTGCTGCAGGACTAATATACTGCTATAAAAGAAACTACTGGCAAAACTAACGTTTTAAAGAACGATGAGTGCAATACTCTTTCTAATATAATTTGAAGCTACTAAAGTACGTTAATTAACAGTTTTTGTGTTTATATTTTGTTTTCTTTGAGACAATAAACATTTAATCAATCGATGTTTGTTTATGCAGTGAAGCTTTAATGAGACTAAAAAAAAACTAATGGCTATAGTAATGATTCCAAGAATGGTTGCTGCAGCACTAATAAAGTGCTATAAAAGAAATTACTGGCAAAACTAACGTTTTAAAGAACGATGAGTGCAATACTCTTTATAATATAAATTATAGCTATTAAATTACGTCAAACCACACTTTTTGTGTTTATATTTTGTTTTCTTTGAGAAAATAAACATTTGATTAATCGATGTTTGTTAATGCAGTAAAGCTAGAATGAGACTAAAGAAAAAACTAATGTCTATAGTAATGTTTCCAGGAATGGTTGCTGCAGCACTAATATAGTGCTATAAAAAATATTAATGGCAAAACTAACGTTTTAAAGAACAATGAGTGCAATACTCTTTATAATATAAATTGTAGCTACTAAAGTACGTTAATTAACAGTTTTTTTGTTTATATTTTATTTTCTTTTAGAAAATAAACATTTGATTAATCGATGTTTGTTTATGCAGTAAAGCTAAGATGAGACTAAAAAAAAACTAATGACTATGATAATGTTTCCAGGAATGGTTGCTGCAGCACTATTAGAGTGCTATTAAAGAAGTTATTGGCCGAACTAAAGTTTTAAAGAACGATGAGTGCAATACTCTTTCTAATATAAATTGTAGCTGCTAAATTACGTTAAACAACACTTTTTGTGTTTATATTTTGTTTTCTTTGAGAAAATAAACATTTAATTAATCGATGTTTGTTTATGCAGTAAAGCTAAAACGAGATCAAAGAAAAGATAATGTCTATTGTAATTTTTCCAAGAATGATTGCTGCAGCACTAATAAAGTGCTATAAAATAAGTTCCTGGCAGAACTAAAGTTTCAATGGACGACGATAAGACTCTTTATAATAGAAATTGTAGCTACTAAAGTACATTAATCCACACTTTTTGTGTTTATATTTTGTTTTCTTTGAGAAAATAAACATTTAATTAATCGATGTTTGTTTATGCAGTAGAGCTAAAAGGAGACTAAAGAAGAAACTGATGTCTATAGTAATCATTCCAAAAATAGTTGCTGCAGCACTAATAAAGTGCTATAAAAGAAATTACTGGCAAAACTAACATTTTAAAGAACGATGAGTGCAATACTCTTTATAATACAAATTATTGCTATTAAAGTACGTCAAGCCACACTTTTTGTGTGTATATTTTGTTTTCTTTGAGAAAATAAACATTTAATAAATCTATTTTTGTTTATGCAGTAAAGCTTCAATGAGACTAAAGAAAAAACTAATGTCTCTAGTAATATTTCAAAGAAAGGTTGCTGTAGCACTAATAGAGTGCTATTAAAGAAGTTACTGGTAGAACTAAAATTTTAAAGGACAATGAGTTGAATACTCTTTATAATATAATTTGTAACTACTAAAGTGAGTCAAGCCACACTTTTTGTGTGTATATTTTGTTTCTTTGAGAAAATAAACATTTAATAATCGATGTTTGTTTATGCAGTAAAGCTAAAATGAGACTAAAGAAGAAACTAATGTCTATAGAAATGTTTCCAAGAATGGTTGCTGCAGCACTAATATTTTTTCATAAAAGAAATTACTGGCTAAACTAAAGTTTTAAAGAACGATGAGTGCAATACTTTTTCTAATATAAATTGTAGCTACTAAAGTACGTTAATTAACAGTTTTTGTGTTTATATTTTGTTTTCTTTGAGAAAATAAACATTTAATCAATCGATGTTTGTTTATGCAGTAAAGCTAAAATGAGAGTAAAGAAGAAACTAATGTATATAGTAATGTCTCCAAGAATGGTTGTTGCAGCACTAATATATAGCTATGAAAGAAGCTACTGGTAGAACTAAAGTTTTAAAGAACAATGAGTGCAATACTTTTTATAATATAAATTGTAGCTGCTAAATTACGTTAACCAACACTTTTTGTGTTTATATTTTGTTTTCTTTGAGAAAAGAACTATGAGTGCAATTCTCTTTCTAATATAAATTGATGCTACTAAGTTACGTTAATCCACACTCTTTGTGTTTATATTTTGTTTTCTTTGAGAAAATAAACATTTTATTAATCGATGTTTGCTTATGCAAAAAAGCTAAAATGAGACTAAAGAAAAAACTAATCTCTACAGTAATGTTTCCAAGAATGGTTGCTGCAGCATTAATATAGTGCTATAAAAGAAATTTCTTGTAGAACTAAAGTTTTAAAGAACAATATGTGCAAAACTTTTTATAATATAAAATGTAGCTACTAAGTTAAGTTAATTCACACTTTTTGTGTTGATATTTTGTTTCCTTGGAGAAAATAAACATTTTATTAATCGATGTTTGCTTATGCAAAAAAGCTAAAATGAGACTTACGAAAAAACTAATGTCTATAGTAATGTTTCCAAGAATGGTTGCTGCAGCAATAATAAAGTGCTATAAAAGAAGTTACTGGTAGAACTAAAGTTTTAAAGAACGATGAATGCAATGCTTTTTGTAATATAAATTGTTGCTACTTAGATACGTTAATCTACAGATTTTGTAATTACATTTTGTTTTCTTTGAGAAAGTAATCATTTAATTAATCGATGTTTTCCTATGAAAAAAAGCTAAAAGAAGACTAAAGAAAAAACTAATGGCTATCGAAATGATTCCAAGGACGGTTTCTGCGGCACTAATATAGTGCTTTTAAAGAAGTTACTGGCAGAACTAGAGTTTTCAAGGCCTATGAGTGCAATGCTCTTTATAATATAAATTGTTGCTACTAAGCTACGTTAATCCACACTTTTTGTGTTGATAGTTTGTTTTCTTTGAGAAAATAAACATTTTATTGATCGATGTTTGGTTTTGCAAAAAAGCTAAAATGAGACTAAAGAAAAAACTAATCTCTATAGTCATGTTTCCAAGAATGGTTGCTGCAGCATTAATATAGTGCTACAAAAGAAATTACTTGTAGAACTAACGTTTTAAAGAACAATAAGTGCAATACTTTTTATAATATAAAATGTAGCTACTAAGTTACGTTAATCCACACTTTTTCTTCCTATATTTTGTTCTCTTTGAGAAAATAAACATTTAATCAATCGATGTTTCTTTATGCAGTAAAGCTAAAATGGGACTTAACAAAAAACTAATGTCTATAGTAATGTTTCCAAGAATGGTTGCTGCAGCAATAATATAGTGCTATAAAAGAAGTTACTGGTAGAACTAAAGTTTTAAAGAACGATGAATGCAATACTTTTTATAATATAAATTGTTGCTACTTAGTTACGTTAATCTACAGATTTTGTAATTACATTTTGTTTTCTTTGAGAAAGTAATCATTTAATTAATCGATGTTTGTTTATGCAGTAAAGCTAAAATAAGACTAAAGAAAATAACTAATGTCTGTAGTAATGTTTCCAAGAAGGGTTGCTGCAGCACTAATAGAGTGCTCTTAAAGAAGTTACTGGCCGAACTAGAGTTTTCAAGGCCAATGAGTGCAAAACTTTTGTATAATATAAAATGTAGCTACTAAGTTACGTTAATCCACACTTTTTGTGTTGATATTTTGTTTCCTTGGAGAAAATAAACATTTTATTAGTCCATGTTTGCTTATGCAAAAAAGCTAAAATGAGACTTACGAAAAAACTAATGTCTATAGTAATGTTTCCAAGAATGGTTGCTGCAGCAATAATAAAGTGCTATAAAAGAAGTTACTGGTAGAACTAAAGTTTTAAAGAACGATGAATGCAATACTTTTTATAATATAAATTGTTGCTACTTAGATACGTTAATCTACAGATTTTGTAATTACATTTTGTTTTCTTTGAGAAGATAGGCATTTTATTAATCGATGTTTGTTTATGCAAAAAAGCTAAAACGAGACTAAAGAAAAAGCTAATGTCTATCGTAATGTTCCCAAGAAGGGTTGCTGCAGCACTAATAGAGTGCTCTTAAAGAAGTTACTGGCAGAACTAGAGTTTTCAAGGCCGATGAGTGCAATGCTCTTTATAATATAAATTGTTGCTACTAAGCTACGTTAATCCACACTTTTTGTGTTGATAGTTTCTTTTCTTTGAGAAAATAAACATTTTATTGATCGATGTTTGGTTATGCAAAAAAGCTAAAATGAGACTAAAGAAAAAACTAATCTCTATAGTAATGTTTCCAAGAATGGTTGCTGCAGCTTTAATATAGTGCTACAAAAGAAATTACTTGTAGAACTA
Organism: Aurelia coerulea; assembly: GCA_039566865.1. Taxonomy (NCBI): domain Eukaryota; kingdom Metazoa; phylum Cnidaria; class Scyphozoa; order Semaeostomeae; family Ulmaridae; genus Aurelia; species Aurelia coerulea. Next base: position 10,637,508 of record CM076954.1, read on the forward strand.
AAGTTTTAAAGAACAATAAGTGCAATACTTTTTATAATATAAAATGTAGCTACTAAGTTACGAAATTACTCGAAATTAAATACTAAGAAACGAAATTACTTGTAGAACTTTTTGTGTTGATATTTTGCTTCCTTGGAGAAAATAAACATTTTATTAATCGATGTTTGCTTATGCAAAAAAGCTAAAATGAGACTTACGAAAAAACTAATGTCTATAGTAATGTTTCCAAGAATGGTTGCTGCAGCAATAATAAAGTGCTATAAAAGAAGTTACTGGTAGAACTAAATTTTTAAAGAACGATGAATGCAATACTTTTTATAATATAAATTGTTGCTACTTAGATACGTTAATCTACAGATTTTGTAATTACATTTTGTTTTCTTTGAGAAAGTAATCATTTAATTAATCGATGTTTTCCTATGAAAAAAAGCTAAAGGAAGACTAAAGAAAAAACTATTGGCTATCGAAATGATTCCAAGGACGGTTTCTGCGGCAATAATATAGTGCTTTTAAAGAAGTTACTGGCAGAACTAGAGTTTTCAAGGCCTATGAGTGCAATGCTCTTTATAATATAAATTGTTGCTTCTAAGCTACGTTAATCCACACTTTTTGTGTTGATAGTTTGTTTTCTTTGAGAAAATAAACATTTTATTGATCGATGTTTGGTTTTGCAAAAAAGCTAAAATGAGACTAAAGAAAAAACTAATCTCTATAGTAATGTTTCCAAGAATGGTTGCTGCAGCATTAATATAGTGCTACAAAAGAAATTACTTGTAGAACTAACGTTTTAAAGAACAATAAGTGCAATACTTTTTATAATATAAAATGTAGCTACTAAGTTACGTTAATCCACACTTTTTCTTCCTATATTTTGTTCTCTTTGAGAAAATAAACATTTAATCAATCGATGTTTCTTTATGCAGTAAAGCTAAAATGGGACTTAACAAAAAACTAATGTCTATAGTAATGTTTCCAAGAATGGTTGCTGCAGCAATAATATAGTGCTATAAAAGAAGTTACTGGTAGAACTAAAGTTTTAAAGAACGATGAATGCAATACTTTTTATAATATAAATTGTTGCTACTTAGTTACGTTAATCTACAGATTTTGTAATTACATTTTGTTTTCTTTGAGAAAGTAATCATTTAATTAATCGATGTTTGTTTATGCAGTAAAGCTAAAATAAGACTAAAGAAAATAACTAATGTCTGTAGTAATGTTTCCAAGAAGGGTTGCTGCAGCACTAATAGAGTGCTCTTAAAGAAGTTACTGGCAGAACTAGAGTTTTCAAGGCCGATGAGTGCAATGCTCTTTATAATATAAATTGTTGCTACTAAGCTACGTTAATCCACACTTTTTGTGTTGATAGTTTCTTTTCTTTGAGAAAATAAACATTTTATTGATCGATGTTTGGTTATGCAAAAAAGCTAAAATGAGACTAAAGAAAAAACTAATCTCTATAGTAATGTTTCCAAGAATGGTTGCTGCAGCATTAATATAGTGCTACAAAAGAAATTACTTGTAGAACTAAAGTTTTAAAGAACAATAAGTGCAATACTTTTTATAATATAAAATGTAGCTACTAAGTTACGAAATTACTCGAAATTAAATACTAAGAAACGAAATTACTTGTAGAACTTTTTGTGTTGATATTTTGCTTCCTTGGAGAAAATAAACATTTTATTAATCGATGTTTGCTTATGCAAAAAAGCTAAAATGAGACTTACGAAAAAACTAATGTCTATAGTAATGTTTCCAAGAATGGTTGCTGCAGCAATAATAAAGTGCTATAAAAGAAGTTACTGGTAGAACTAAATTTTTAAAGAACGATGAATGCAATACTTTTTATAATATAAATTGTTGCTACTTAGATACGTTAATCTACAGATTTTGTAATTACATTTTGTTTTCTTTGAGAAAGTAATCATTTAATTTATCGATGTTTTCCTATGAAAAAAAGCTAAAGGAAGACTAAAGAAAAAACTATTGGCTATCGAAATGATTCCAAGGACGGTTTCTGCGGCAATAATATAGTGCTTTTAAAGAAGTTACTGGCAGAACTAGAGTTTTCAAGGCCTATGAGTGCAATGCTCTTTATAATATAAATTGTTGCTACTAAGCTACGTTAATCCACACTTTTTGTGTTGATAGTTTGTTTTCTTTGAGAAAATAAACATTTTATTGATCGATGTTTGGTTTTGCAAAAAAGCTAAAATGAGACTAAAGAAAAAACTAATCTCTATAGTAATGTTTCCAAGAATGGTTGCTGCAGCATTAATATAGTGCTACAAAAGAAATTACTTGTAGAACTAACGTTTTAAAGAACAATAAGTGCAATACTTTTTATAATATAAAATGTAGCTACTAAGTTACGTTAATCCACACTTTTTCTTCCTATATTTTGTTCTCTTTGAGAAAATAAACATTTAATCAATCGATGTTTCTTTATGCAGTAAAGCTAAAATGGGACTTAACAAAAAACTAATGTCTATAGTAATGTTTCCAAGAATGGTTGCTGCAGCAATAATATAGTGCTATAAAAGAAGTTACTGGTAGAACTAAAGTTTTAAAGAACGATGAATGCAATACTTTTTATAATATAAATTGTTGCTACTTAGTTACGTTAATCTACAGATTTTGTAATTACATTTTGTTTTCTTTGAGAAAGTAATCATTTAATTAATCGATGTTTGTTTATGCAGTAAAGCTAAAATAAGACTAAAGAAAATAACTAATGTCTGTAGTAATGTTTCCAAGAAGGGTTGCTGCAGCACTAATAGAGTGCTCTTAAAGAAGTTACTGGCCGAACTAGAGTTTTCAAGGCCAATGAGTGCAAAACTTTTGTATAATATAAAATGTAGCTACTAAGTTACGTTAATCCACACTTTTTGTGTTGATATTTTGTTTCCTTGGAGAAAATAAACATTTTATTAGTCCATGTTTGGTTATGCAAAAAAGCTAAAATGAGACTAAAGAAAATACTAATCTCTATAGTAATGTTTCCAAGAATGGTTGCTGCAGCAATAATATAGTGCTATAAAAGAAGTTACTGGTAGAACTAAAGTTTTAAAGAACGATGAATGCAATACTTTTTATAATATAAATTGTTGCTACTTAGTTACGTTAATCTACAGATTTTGTAATTACATTTTGTTTTCTTTGAGAAGATAGGCATTTTATTAATCGATGTTTGTTTATGCAAAAAAGCTAAAACGAGACTAAAGAAAAAGCTAATGTCTATCGTAATGTTCCCAAGAAGGGTTGCTGCAGCACTAATAGAGTGCTCTTAAAGAAGTTACTGGCAGAACTAGAGTTTTCAAGGCCGATGAGTGCAATGCTCTTTATAATATAAATTGTTGCTACTAAGCTACGTTAATCCACACTTTTTGTGTTGATAGTTTCTTTTCTTTGAGAAAATAAACATTTTATTGATCGATGTTTGGTTATGCAAAAAAGCTAAAATGAGACTAAAGAAAAAACTAATCTCTATAGTAATGTTTCCAAGAATGGTTGCTGCAGCATTAATATAGTGCTACAAAAGAAATTACTTGTAGAACTAAAGTTTTAAAGAACAATAAGTGCAATACTTTTTATAATATAAAATGTAGCTACTAAGTTACGAAATTACTCGAAATTAAATACTAAGAAACGAAATTACTTGTAGAACTTTTTGTGTTGATATTTTGCTTCCTTGGAGAAAATAAACATTTTATTAATCGATGTTTGCTTATGCAAAAAAGCTAAAATGAGACTTACGAAAAAACTAATGTCTATAGTAATGTTTCCAAGAATGGTTGCTGCAGCAATAATAAAGTGCTATAAAAGAAGTTACTGGTAGAACTAAAGTTTTAAAGAACGATGAATGCAATACTTTTTATAATATAAATTGTTGCTACTTAGATACGTTAATCTACAGATTTTGTAATTACATTTTGTTTTCTTTGAGAAAGTAATCATTTAATTAATCGATGTTTTCCTATGAAAAAAAGCTAAAGGAAGACTAAAGAAAAAACTATTGGCTATCGAAATGATTCCAAGGACGGTTTCTGCGGCAATAATATAGTGCTTTTAAAGAAGTTACTGGCAGAACTAGAGTTTTCAAGGCCTATGAGTGCAATGCTCTTTATAATATAAATTGTTGCTACTAAGCTACGTTAATCCACACTTTTTGTGTTGATAGTTTGTTTTCTTTGAGAAAATAAACATTTTATTGATCGATGTTTGGTTTTGCAAAAAAGCTAAAATGAGACTAAAGAAAAAACTAATCTCTATAGTAATGTTTCCAAGAATGGTTGCTGCAGCATTAATATAGTGCTACAAAAGAAATTACTTGTAGAACTAACGTTTTAAAGAACAATAAGTGCAATACTTTTTATAATATAAAATGTAGCTACTAAGTTACGTTAATCCACACTTTTTCTTCCTATATTTTGTTCTCTTTGAGAAAATAAACATTTAATCAATCGATGTTTCTTTATGCAGTAAAGCTAAAATGGGACTTAACAAAAAACTAATGTCTATAGTAATGTTTCCAAGAATGGTTGCTGCAGCAATAATATAGTGCTATAAAAGAAGTTACTGGTAGAACTAAAGTTTTAAAGAACGATGAATGCAATACTTTTTATAATATAAATTGTTGCTACTTAGTTACGTTAATCTACAGATTTTGTAATTACATTTTGTTTTCTTTGAGAAAGTAATCATTTAATTAATCGATGTTTGTTTATGCAGTAAAGCTAAAATAAGACTAAAGAAAATAACTAATGTCTGTAGTAATGTTTCCAAGAAGGGTTGCTGCAGCACTAATAGAGTGCTCTTAAAGAAGTTACTGGCCGAACTAGAGTTTTCAAGGCCAATGAGTGCAAAACTTTTGTATAATATAAAATGTAGCTACTAATTTACGTTAATCCACACTTTTTGTGTTGATATTTTGTTTCCTTGGAGAAAATAAACATTTTATTAGTCCATGTTTGCTTATGCAAAAAAGCTAAAATGAGACTTACGAAAAAACTAATGTCTATAGTAATGTTTCCAAGAATGGTTGCTGCAGCAATAATAAAGTGCTATAAAAGAAGTTACTGGTAGAACTAAAGTTTTAAAGAACGATGAATGCAATACTTTTTATAATATAAATTGTTGCTACTTAGATACGTTAATCTACAGATTTTGTAATTACATTTTGTTTTCTTTGAGAAGATAGGCATTTTATTAATCGATGTTTGTTTATGCAAAAAAGCTAAAACGAGACTAAAGAAAAAGCTAATGTCTATCGTAATGTTCCCAAGAAGGGTTGCTGCAGCACTAATAGAGTGCTCTTAAAGAAGTTACTGGCAGAACTAGAGTTTTCAAGGCCGATGAGTGCAATGCTCTTTATAATATAAATTGTTGCTACTAAGCTACGTTAATCCACACTTTTTGTGTTGATAGTTTCTTTTCTTTGAGAAAATAAACATTTTATTGATCGATGTTTGGTTATGCAAAAAAGCTAAAATGAGACTAAAGAAAAAACTAATCTCTATAGTAATGTTTCCAAGAATGGTTGCTGCAGCATTAATATAGTGCTACAAAAGAAATTACTTGTAGAACTAAAGTTTTAAAGAACAATAAGTGCAATACTTTTTATAATATAAAATGTAGCTACTAAGTTACGAAATTACTCGAAATTAAATACTAAGAAACGAAATTACTTGTAGAACTTTTTGTGTTGATATTTTGTTTCCTTGGAGAAAATAAACATTTTATTAATCGATGTTTGCTTATGCAAAAAAGCTAAAATGAGACTTACGAAAAAACTAATGTCTATAGTAATGTTTCCAAGAATGGTTGCTGCAGCAATAATAAAGTGCTATAAAAGAAGTTACTGGTAGAACTAAAGTTTTAAAGAACGATGAATGCAATACTTTTTATAATATAAATTGTTGCTACTTAGATACGTTAATCTACAGATTTTGTAATTACATTTTGTTTTCTTTGAGAAAGTAATCATTTAATTAATCGATGTTTTCCTATGAAAAAAAGCTAAAAGAAGACTAAAGAAAAAACTAATGGCTATCAAAATGATTCCAAGGACGGTTTCTGCGGCACTAATATAGTGCTTTTAAAGAAGTTACTGGCAGAACTAGAGTTTTCAAGGCCTATGAGTGCAATGCTCTTTATAATATAAATTGTTGCTACTAAGCTACGTTAATCCACACTTTTTGTGTTGATAGTTTGTTTTCTTTGAGAAAATAAACATTTTATTGATCGATGTTTGGTTATGCAAAGGAGCTAAAATGAGACTAAAGAAAAAACTAATCTCTATAGTAATGTTTCCAAGAATGGTTGCTGCAGCATTAATATAGTGCTACAAAAGAAATTACTTGTAGAACTAACGTTATAAAGAACAATAAGTGCAATACTTTTTATAATATAAAATGTAGCTACTAAGTTACGTTAATCCACACTTTTTCTTCCTATATTTTGTTCTCTTTGAGAAAATAAACATTTAATCAATCGATGTTTCTTTATGCAGTAAAGCTAAAATGGGACTTAACAAAAAACTAATGTCTATAGTAATGTTTCCAAGAATGGTTGCTGCAGCAATAATATAGTGCTATAAAAGAAGTTACTGGTAGAACTAAAGTTTTAAAGAACGATGAATGCAATACTTTTTATAATATAAATTGTTGCTACTTAGTTACGTTAATCTACAGATTTTGTAATTACATTTTGTTTTCTTTGAGAAAGTAATCATTTAATTAATCGATGTTTGTTTATGCAGTAAAGCTAAAATAAGACTAAAGAAAATAACTAATGTCTGTAGTAATGTTTCCAAGAAGGGTTGCTGCAGCACTAATAGAGTGCTCTTAAAGAAGTTACTGGCCGAACTAGAGTTTTCAAGGCCAATGAGTGCAAAACTTTTGTATAATATAAAATGTAGCTACTAAGTTACGTTAATCCACACTTTTTGTGTTGATATTTTGTTTCCTTGGAGAAAATAAACATTTTATTAGTCCATGTTTGCTTATGCAAAAAAGCTAAAATGAGACTTACGAAAAAACTAATGTCTATAGTAATGTTTCCAAGAATGGTTGCTGCAGCAATAATAAAGTGCTATAAAAGAAGTTACTGGTAGAACTAAAGTTTTAAAGAACGATGAATGCAATACTTTTTATAATATAAATTGTTGCTACTTAGATACGTTAATCTACAGATTTGTAATTACATTTTGTTTTCATTGAGAAGATAGGCATTTTATTAATCGATGTTTGTTTATGCAAAAAAGCTAAAACGAGACTAAAGAAAAAGCTAATGTCTATCGTAATGTTCCCAAGAAGGGTTGCTGCAGCACTAATAGAGTGCTCTTAAAGAAGTTACTGGCAGAACTAGAGTTTTCAAGGCCGATGAGTGCAATGCTCTTTATAATATAAATTGTTGATACTAAGCTACGTTAATCCACACTTTTTGTGTTGATAGTTTCTTTTCTTTGAGAAAATAAACATTTTATTGATCGATGTTTGGTTATGCAAAAAAGCTAAAATGAGACTAAAGAAAAAACTAATCTCTATAGTAATGTTTCCAAGAATGGTTGCTGCAGCATTAATATAGTGCTACAAAAGAAATTACTTGTAGAACTAAAGTTTTAAAGAACAATAAGTGCAATACTTTTTATAATATAAAATGTAGCTACTAAGTTACGAAATTACTCGAAATTAAATACTAAGAAACGAAATTACTTGTAGAACTTTTTGTGTTGATATTTTGTTTCCTTGGAGAAAATAAACATTTTATTAATCGATGTTTGCTTATGCAAAAAAGCTAAAATGAGACTTACGAAAAAACTTATGTCTATAGTAATGTTTCCAAGAATGGTTGCTGCAGCAATAATAAAGTGCTATAAAAGAAGTTACTGGTAGAACTAAAGTTTTAAAGAACGATGAATGCAATACTTTTTATAATATAAATTGTTGCTACTTAGATACGTTAATCTACAGATTTTGTAATTACATTTTGTTTTCTTTGAGAAAGTAATCATTTAATTAATCGATGTTTTCCTATGAAAAAAAGCTAAAAGAAGACTAAAGAAAAAACTAATGGCTATCGAAATGATTCCAAGGACGGTTTCTGCGGCACTAATATAGTGCTTTTAAAGAAGTTACTGGCAGAACTAGAGTTTTCAAGGCCTATGAGTGCAATGCTCTTTATAATATAAATTGTTGCTACTAAGCTACGTTAATCCACACTTAACATCCGGCGGCATTCTGTGCAGCTTGAAGGATAATACACAGAAACTACAGCAAGTGTTTGGCAGTATTTGGGGTCGCATGTCAATCAAATTATATGTGGTAATTTTATGTATATATTCTTTGTAAGGTCCAGGGGTACAATCTCCCCTGTGGTAAGGGGGAGATGGGGCCATGCTGGTATGTGGGAGCATGGCAAAACCACCTGACTGGAGACATACGACCCAACTAACGGACCTGTCCCGGGGGTTAAGTTTAGTCTCCATGATTGAGCTTTTTAGAGCGTAGCACTACGACCCATTAAACCGGAAAAAATTATAAAAAATATACCCAAAAATCGTGAAAGAGGTGCCCATGAATCTGGGAAGAATTCTGAAAGTGTACCCATAATTCCGAAACGACGTCTGAAAAGTATACCCATGATCTGTAAAACTTCTGAAAGTATTCCCATAATCTGTCAAATTTCTGAAAAGTGTATCCATAAATCCGGAAAAATGTCTGAAAGTAAACCCATAATTCTGAAAATTTCTGAAAAGTACCCATAATCTGTAAAAATTGTGAAGTTGTTCTGCCCCTTGAGTTATTTTACCTAATCTGAGCTGGGTTGCTGTGCAATTGATCCAGCTATTTAGCCCATACTTGGGTTCTTTTATTAATAGCTTTTATTATGTTGCCCATACTTGGGTTCTTTTATTATTAGCTGGGTTGCTGCGCAATTGATCCAGCTATTTAGCCCATACTTGGGTTCTTTTATTAATAGCTTTTATTATGTTGCCCATACTTGGGTTCTTTTATTATTAGCTGGGTTGCTGTGCAATTGATCCAGCTATTGTGCCCTGTTGTACCTGATATGAGCTGGGTTGCTGTGCAATTGATCCAGCTATTTAGCCCATACTTGGGTTCTTTTATTATTAGCTGGGTTGCTGTGCAATTGATCCAGCTATTATGCCCTGTTTTACCTGATCTGAGCTGGGTTGCTGTGCAATTGATCCAGCTATTCTGCCCTGTTTTACCTGATGATATGAGCTGGGTTGCTGTGCAATTGATCCAGCTATCCTGCCCTGTTTTTCTTGATATGGGCTGGGTTGCTGCGCAATTGAGAAGCTATTAAATTCCGCTCAATTTTGTCCTATCATATCTGGTGTGTGCTGGTTGTTGTATCCTATTTTGTTTTGTATGCAATTGAGATAACGTGCATGCTACCAATGAGTTGTTGTGCAATATCTCCCAGATTTACCATCCAATGTCATGAACTCCAGGGGGGGGGGGTAACTTACAACAAACCCCTGGTAACTACAACTACTACCGAAACCATAGAATCTACTAGTTATGCTGCTGCGCAAATGAGATCCGCACATAGGCCATCAGTGAAATTGCCAGGTGAATGAGCCCAGATTTCCTTTGTGTTTCATTGATATATTACTGGGTTGCAATTGAGACCAATTTGTATGCAGTTAATGAGGTGCAGTGTGGATGCCCCTGAGAGCCCATTTCAAATTTACTACCTACAAACACAACTACATTACAATAACCTCTAATGCTGATGCGCAAATGAGATCCGCACGTAGGCCATAGTGAAATTGCCAGGTGAATGAGCCCAGATTTCCTTTGTGTTTCATTGTTATATTACTGGGTTGCAATTGAGACAAATTTGTATGCAGTTAGTGAGGTGCAGTGTGGATGCCCCTGAGAGCCCATTTCAAATTTACTACCTACAAATACAACTACATTACAATAACCTCTAATACTACAATAATTAGCAAACAACCAGATGTATTGCTTTAACTGGGTTGTTATAAGTGCTGAGTTGCTATGCAGCTGAGATAATTTGCCTGCTATTAATGACTTGTGATAATGAGCCCAGATTTACAATCAATTTTCATGAGCTACAGTGGGGGCTAATTACAGCAAACCACATGGATTACTCCTGACCTTTAGTTCTATTAGCTACAGTATGTTGCTGTGCAGGAGACCAACTCAATGTGTGAATGATGAGTTGCTATGCTAATGAGCCCAGTTTTGCTACAAATTATATGAGCAACAAATGCAGCGAATTATAATGATCCTAGAGTATTCCAATTATTACCAAAACCGAACGTTTACCACGACTGTCAATAGCTGTTTGCTGAGCAATAGATATGGACTCGGGTGCTAGTTTGCCTTCCAAATTCCTGTTGAAGCTGTATGTATTACACAAGCAGGGTTGATGAGTATGGACCAGCTGCAACAACTACAAGCCAGTAATGGTCTATGTATCTACTCTTCATTGGCTGAGTTGCTGCACCAATAAATTTGTATGCCAATCTTATGATGAATTACTGCGCACCGCCCAATTTACAAATCAGCCCTTGTAGGACCTTGTACAAACATCCCTCGCCATTAATCCTATCTCGTATTCCGATTGTTAACTCCCTCAGCTCACGGTACAGCCCCACATGTGTGTAGATAAACATTGCAGATTTTTAAAATACTATACACCTGCCTGTCACACCAAGATAACGAGTTAGGCAGCTACTTGCTGAGAGAAAGTAAAAACCTGACATCAAAGTGGGTTACTATGAAACAGGCAAAAATATTCCTGATGTGTGGGAGATAAATGACACTGCCACCCCTGTTGCCATTGTGCCAACCTTCTTGCCAGACGTAGTTTCTCTGTTGCCCTAGGGGCTAATGTTTCTTATGCAGGGAGGGTGGGAGGAAAATCATTCGAAACTTGCCAAATTGATGAGCCATGGCTGCTCCTAGCTGCCAAGACCATGAAAGCTGTACCATGTGATTAGGCCCAAAGGATTATGGGGAAGCCCATCATGCCTTGCTGTTAACCTAAATTTATTACATAAATTCTCACTTAACATCCGGCGGCATTCTGTGCAGCTTGAAGGATAATACACAGAAACTACAGCAAGTGTTTGGCAGTATTTGGGGTCGCATGTCAATCAAATTATATGTGGTAATTTTATGTATATATTCTTTGTAAGGTCCAGGGGTACAATCTCCCCTGTGGTAAGGGGGAGATGGGGCCATGCTGGTATGTGGGAGCATGGCAAAACCGCCAAATTTCCCCCAAAGAACCCCAACACCTAGGGTATGCCCAAGGGATGATGCATTGCTGCTACCTTCCTTTGTAGGGATGCCCAAGGCCCGCATGCCTCATTTTTATGATATGATTGTGATTGAAGAAAAAACCATGATTTAAACCCAATATCTGAAGACCCTTAAAACCAAACAACCGGAATTTATTGGAACAATCAGAAAGACCCAATATATTTATCCAAACTATTAGGTGGCCCTTGAGAAGGACGTTATGCATCTAATATAACTATCAGGTGGCCCTTCATAAAGGACCTTAAGATTTAATCAAACTATTAGGAGGACCAGATTTTGCCAGGATGTACGTAGCACCAATTTAACCCAATTGCGAAGCGCACTTGATTGATTTGTGGCTCTGATTAATACCCAGGTTGTGCAATGTGCTTGTTGACTGTCTCATGGACTAAACCACTTTCCAGTATCAATACTGTCCCATTTTTTAACAAATTCCAAAATGATCTATTTTCATTAGATCATGAACTCCTTACACCAATATTATTTACAACAGAAATATGCAGCGGCAACCAAGCGTGGATCCTTCTTGGACTTGATAACCATTCACAATATGTCACCTTGTCAAACAAAACATGACTGAGCTTTTAAACACTTCCGATGATAGGTAAAAGTGTGTTTCCTTTCTTTCAAGGTATATTTGCAATTAAACAACCAAATCTAATCTCCAAATGACAAGATCTTTGAACTTAAACCAGACACGCTAGACTTCTCATGGTTTGTTCCGATCGGCTCTGCACTGTCTTGTCTTGATTGACAATTTACACAATTTGCCAGCCAGCTAGCTCTGATATGTCAATAGATACCCCCAATATTTGGTCCTTTCGTTTTCTCAAGTCTTACAAGTACGACGGACAAATACAGATCTGATCCTTGCAAATCTGCCTGCGCCTATCCCCTCAACTTTTTCCCAATGTAAAATAGTGAGGAACAAACAAAGTTTTTTGCTGCAATAAAACTGAATCGAGTGTGGCTGCTAAAAATTGCTTGATTTGACAATACCATGGATTGAGGGTGATTTACCTGTTCGTGTTAATCTGCAAGAGAAGCCACAACATCAGACAAAAAACCTTCCTTGCTATTCAGTTGTGGTTACGGCCTAATTTGGCTCGGTTGAGCCCGTTTTGACACCAGTGCCGAGTACAACTCTCTTCTTAATTCACGTTAACTTGCATATGCCATGCACCAGAACTGCTCATAAATCTCTCGGTATTTCTGTCTTCATCTTATGACTTCTGTTGAATTGATGTTTTCTTAAGATCCCCGATAAAAATCATTCGAAACTTGCCAAGTTGATGAGCCATGGCTGCTCCTAGCTGCCAAGACCATGAAAGCTGTACCATGTGATTAGGCCCAAAGGATTATGGGGAAGCCCATCATGCCTTGCTGTTAACCTAAATTTATTACATAAATTCTCACTTTTTGTGTTGATAGTTTGTTTTCTTTGAGAAAATAAACATTTTATTGATCGATGTTTGGTTATGCAAAAAAGCTAAAATGAGACTAAAGAAAAAACTAATCTCTATAGTAATGTTTCCAAGAATGGTTGCTGCAGCATTAATATAGTGCTACAAAAGAAATTACTTGTAGAACTAACGTTTTAAAGAACAATAAGTGCAATACTTTTTATAATATAAAATGTAGCTACTAAGTTACGTTAATCCACACTTTTTCTTCCTATATTTTGTTCTCTTTGAGAAAATAAACATTTAATCAATCGATGTTTCTTTATGCAGTAAAGCTAAAATGGGACTTAACAAAAAACTAATGTCTATAGTAATGTTTCCAAGAATGGTTGCTGCGGCAATAATATAGTGCTATAAAAGAAGTTACTGGTAGAACTAAAGTTTTAAAGAACGATGAATGCAATACTTTTTATGATATAATTTGTTGCTACAAAGTTACGTTAATCTACAGATTTTGTAATTACATTTTGTTTTCTTTGAGAAAGTAATCATTTAATTAATCGATGTTTGTTTATGCAGTAAAGCTAAAATAAGACTAAAGAAAAAAACTAATGTCTGTAGTAATGTTTCCAAGAAGGGTTGCTGCAGCACTAATAGAGTGCTCTTAAAGAAGTTACTGGCCGAACTAGAGTTTTCAAGGCCGATGAGTGCAAAACTTTTTATAATATAAAATGTAGCTACTAAGTTACGTTAATCCACACTTTTTGTGTTGATATTTTGTTTCCTTGGAGAAAATAAACATTTTATTAGTCCATGTTTGCTTATGCAAAAAAGCTAAAATGAGACTTACGAAAAAACTAATGTCTATAGTAATGTTTCCAAGAATGGTTGCTGCAGCAATAATAAAGTGCTATAAAAGAAGTTACTGGTAGAACTAAAGTTTTAAAGAACGATGAATGCAATACTTTTTATAATATAAATTGTTGCTACTTAGATACGTTAATCTACAGATTTTGTAATTACATTTTGTTTTCTTTGAGAAGATAGGCATTTTATTAATCGATGTTTGTTTATGCAAAAAAGCTAAAACGAGACTAAAGAAAAAGCTAATGTCTATCGTAATGTTCCCAAGAAGGGTTGCTGCAGCACTAATAGAGTGCTCTTAAAGAAGTTACTGGCAGAACTAGAGTTTTCAAGGCCGATGAGTGCAATGCTCTTTATAATATAAATTGTTGCTACTAAGCTACGTTAATCCACACTTTTTGTGTTGATAGTTTCTTTTCTTTGAGAAAATAAACATTTTATTGATCGATGTTTGGTTATGCAAAAAAGCTAAAATGAGACTAAAGAAAAAACTAATCTCTATAGTAATGTTTCCAAGAATGGTTGCTGCAGCAATAATATATTGCTATAAAAGAAGTTACTGGTAGAACTAAAGTTTTAAAGAACGATGAATGCAATACTTTTTATAATATAAATTGTTGCTACTTAGTTACGTTAATCTACAGATTTTGTAATTACATTTTGTTTTCTTTGAGAAAGTAATCATTTAATTAATCGATGTTTGTTTATGCAGTAAAGCTAAAATAAGACTAAAGAAAAAAACTAATGTCTGTAGTAATGTTTCCAAGAAGGGTTGCTGCAGCACTAATAGAGTGCTCTTAAAGAAGTTACTGGCCTAACTAAAGTTTTAAAGAACGATGAGTGCAATACTCTTTATAATATGAATTGAAGCTACTAATTGAATGAATCGAATTGAAGTTACGTTAATCCACACTTTTTGTGTTTATATTTTGTTTTCTTTGAGAAAATAATCATTTAATTAATCGATGTTTGTTTATGCAGTAAAGCTAAAATAAGACTAAAGAAAAAAACTAATGTCTGTAGTAATGTTTCCAAGAAGGGTTGCTGCAGCACTAATAGAGTGCTCTTAAAGAAGTTACTGGCCGAACTAAATTTTTAAAGGACAATGAGTTGAATACTCTTTATAATAGAATTTGTAACTACTAAAGTACGTCAAGCCACACTTTTTGTGTGTATATTTTTTTTCTTTGAGAAAATAAACATTTAATAATCGATGTTTGTTTATGCAGTAAAGCTAAAATGAGACTAAAGCAAAAACTAATGGCTATCGAAATGATTCCAAGGACGGTTTCTGCAGCACTAATATAGTGTTTTTAAAGAAGTTACTGGCAGAACTAGAGTTTTCAAGGCCGATGAGTGCAATGCTCTTTATAATATAAATTGTTGCTACTAAGCTACGTTAATCCACACTTTTTGTAATGATAGTTTGTTTTCTTTGAGAAAATAAACATTTCATTGATCGATGTTTGGTTATGCAAAAAAGCTAAAATGAGACTAAAGAAAAAACTAATCTCTATAGTAATGTTTCCAAGAATGGTTGGTGCAGCATTAATATAGTGCTATAAAAGAAATTTCTAAAGTTTTAAAGAACAATATGTGCAAAACTTTTTATAATATAAAATGTTGCTACTAAGTTATGTTAATCCACACTTTTTGTGTTAATATTTTGTTTCCTTGGAGAAAATAAACATTTTATTAATCGATGTTTGCTTATGCAAAAAAGCTAAAATGAGACTTACGAAAAAACTAATGTCTATAGTAATGTTTCCAAGAATGGTTGCTGCAGCAATAATAAAGTGCTATAAAAGAAGTTACTGGTAGAACTAAAGTTTTAAAGAACGATGAATGCAATACTTTTTATAATATAAATTGTTGCTACTTAGATACGTTAATCTACAGATTTTGTAATTACATTTTGTCTTCTTTGAGAAAGTAATCATTTAATTAATCGATGTTTTCCTATGAAAAAAAGCTAAAAGAAGACTAAAGAAAAAACTAATGGCTATCGAAATGATTCCAAGGGCGGTTTCTGCGGCACTAATATAGTGCTTTTAAAGAAGTTACTGGCAGAACTAGAGTTTTCAAGGCCGATGAGTGCAATGCTCTTTATAATATAAATTGTTGCTACTTAGATACGTTAATCTACAGATTTTGTAATTACATTTTGTTTTCTTTGAGAAAGTAATCATTTAATTAATCGATGTTTGTTTATGCAGTAAAGCTAAAATAAGACTAAAGAAAATAACTAATGTCTGTAGTAATGTTTCCAAGAAGGGTTGCTGCAGCACTAATAGAGTGCTCTTAAAGAAGTTACTGGCCGAACTAGAGTTTTCAAGGCCGATGAGTGCAAAACTTTTGTATAATATAAAATGTAGCTACTAAGTTACGTTAATCCAAACTTTTTGTGTTGATATTTTGTTTCCTTGGAGAAAATAAACATTTTATTAGTCGATGTTTGCTTATGCAAAAAAGCTAAAATGAGACTTACGAAAAAACTAATGTCTATAGTAATGTTTCCAAGAATGGTTGCTGCAGCAATAATAAAGTGCTATAAAAGAAGTTACTTGTAGAACTAAAGTTTTAAAGAACGATGAATGCAATACTTTTTATAATATAAATTGTTGCTACTTAGATACGTTAATCTACAGATTTTGTAATTACATTTTGTTTTCTTTGAGAAAATAGGCATTTTATTAATCGATGTTTGTTTATGCAAAAAAGCTAAAACGAGACTAAAGAAAAAGCTAATGTCTATCGTAATGTTTCCAAGAAGGGTTGCTGCAGCACTAATAGAGTGCTCTTAAAGAAGTTACTGGCCGAACTAAAGTTTTAAAGAACGATGAGTGCAATACTCTTTATAATATGAATTGAAGCTACTAAGTTACGTTAATCCACACTTTTTGTGTTAATATTTTGTTTTCTTTGAGAAAATAAACATTTAATTAATCGATGTTTTCCTATGAAAAAAAGCTAAGAGAAGACTAAAGAAAATACTAATGGCTATAGAAATGATTCCAAGGACGGTTGTTGCAGCACTAATAGAGTGCTCTTAAAGAAGTTACTGGCCGAACTAAAGTTTTAAAGAACGATGAGTGCATTACTCTTTATAATATAAATTGAAGCTACTAAGTTACGTTAATCCACACTTTTTGTGCTTATATTTTGTTTTCTTTGAGAAAGAAAACATTTAATTAATCGATGTTTGTTTCTGCAGTAAAGCTAAAATGAGACTAAAGAAAAAACTAATGTCTATCGTAATGCTTCCAAGAATGGTTGCTGCAGCAATAATAAAGTGCTATAAAAGAAGTTACTTGTAGAACTAAAGTTTTAAAGAACGATGAATGCAATACTTTTTATAATATAAATTGTTGCTACTTAGATACGTTAATCTACAGATTTTGTAATTACATTTTGTTTTCTTTGAGAAAATAGGCATTTTATTAATCAATGTTTGTTTATGCAGTAAAGCTAAAATGGGACTTAACAAAAAACTAATGTCTATAGTAAAGTTTCAAAGAATCGTTGCTGCAGCACTAATATAGTGCTATAAAAGAAATAATTGGTAGAACTAAAGTTTTAAAGAACAATGAGTGCAATGCTCTTTATATCATAAGTTGTAGCTACAAAAGTACGTTAATCCACACTTTTTGTGTTTATATTTTGTTTCCTTTGAGAAAATAAACATTTTATTAATCGATGTTTTCCTATGAAAAAAAGCTAAGAGAAGACTAAAGAAAATACTAATGGCTATAGAAATGATTCCAAGGACGGTTGTTGCAGCACTAATAGAGTGCTCTTAAAGAAGTTACTGGCCGAACTAAAGTTTTAAAGAACGATGAGTGCATTACTCTTTATAATATAAATTGTAGCTACTAAGTTACGTTAATCCACACTTTTTGTGCTTATATTTTGTTTTCTTTGAGAAAGTAAACATTTAATTAATCGATGTTTGTTTATGCAGTAAAGCTAAAATGAGACTAAAGAAAAAACTAATGTCTATCGTAATGCTTCCAAGAAGGGTTGCTGCAGCACTAATATAGTGCTCTTAAAGAAGTTACTGGCAGAACTAGAGTTTTCAAGGCCGATGAGTGCAATGCTCTTTATAATAAAAATTGTTGCTACTAAGCTACGTTAATCCACACTTTTTGTGTTGATAGTTTGTTTTCTTTGAGAAAGTAAACATTTTATTGATCGATGTTTGGTTATGCAAAAAAGCTAAAATGAGACTTAAGAAAAAACTAATCTCTATAGTAATGTTTCCAAGAATGGTTGCTGCAGCATTAATATAGTGCTATAAAAGAAATTACTTGTAGAACTAAGGTTTTAAAGAACGATGAGTGCAATACTCTTTATAATATGAATTGAAGCTACTAGGTTACGTTAATCCACACTTTTTGTGTTTATATTTTGTTTTCTTTGAGAAAATAAAAATTTAATTAATCGATGTTTGCTTATGCAGTAAAGCTAAAATGGGACTTAACAAAAAACTAATGTCTATAGTAATGTGCCCAAGAATGGTTGCTGCAGCAATAATATAGTGCTATAAAAGAAGTTACTGGTAGAACTAAAGTTTTAAAGAACGACGAACGCAATACTTTTTATAATATAAATTGTTGCTACTTAGTTACGTTAATCTACAGATTTTGTAATTACATTTTGTTTTCTTTGAGAATGTAATCATTTAATTAATTGATGTTTGTTTATGCAGTAAAGCTAAAATAAGACTAAAGGAAAAAACTAATGTCTGTAGTAATGTTTCCAAGAAGGGTTGCTGCAGCACTAATAGAGTGCTCTTAAAGAAGTTACTGGCCGAACTAAAGTTTTAAAGAAAGATGCGTGCAATACTCTTTATAATATGAATTGAAGCTACTAAGTTACGTTAATCCACACTTTTTGTGTTTATATTTTGTTTTCTTTGAGAAAATAAACATTTAATTAATCGATGTTTGTTTATGCAGTAAAGCTAAAATGGGACTTAACAAAAAACTAATGTCTATAGTAATATTTCAAAGAATGGTTGTTGCAGCACTAATATAGTGCTATAAAAGAAATAACTGGTAGAACTAAAGTTTTAATGAACAATGAGGGCAATACTTTTTATAATATAAATTGTTGCTACTAAGTTACGTTAATCCACACTTTTTTGTGATTATATTTTGTTTCCTTTGAGAAAATAAACATTTTATTAATCGATGTTTTCCTATGAAAAAAAGCTAAGAGAAGACTAAAGAAAATACTAATGGCTATAGAAATGATTCCAAGGACGGTTGCTGCAGCACTAATAGAGTGCTCTTAAAGAAGTTACTGGCCGAACTAAAGTTTTAAAGAACGATGAGTGCAATACTCTTTATAATATAAATTGAAGCTACTAAGTTACGTTAATCCACACTTTTTGTGCTTATATTTTGTTTTCTTTGAGAAAGTAAACATTTAATTAATCGAAGTTTGTTTATGCAGTAAAGCTAAAATGAGATTAAAGAAAAAACTAATGTCTATCGTAATGTTTCCAAGAAGGGTTGCTGCAGCACTAATAGAGTGCTCTTAAAGAAGTTACTGGCAGAACTAGATTTTTCAAGGCCGATGAGTTTAATGCTCTTTATAATATAAATTGTTGCTACTAAGCTACGTTAATCCACACTTTTTGTGTTTACATTTTGTTTTCTTTGAGAAAGTAAACATTTAATTAATCGAAGTTTGTTTATGCAGTAAAGCTAAAATGAGACTAAAAAAAACTAATGTCTATAGTAATGTTTCCAAGAAGGGTTGGTACAGCACTAATATAGTGCTGTTAAAGAAGTTACAGGCCGAACTAAAGTTTTAAAGAACGATGAGCACAATTCTCTTTCTAATATATATTATTGCTACTAAGTTACGTTAATCCACACTTTTTGTGTTGATATTTTGTTTTTTTTTTTGAGAAAATGAACATTTTATTAATCGATGTTTGCTTATGCAAAAAAGCTAAAATGAGACTAAAGGAAAAACTAATCTCTATAGTAATGTTTTCAAGAATGGTTGCTGCAGCAATAATATAGTGCTATAAAAGAAGTTACTGGTAGAACTAATGATTTAAAGAACGATGAATGCAATACTTTTTATAATGTAAATTGTTGCTACTTAGTTACGTTAATCTACAGATTTTGTAATTAAATTTTGTTTTCTTTGAGAAAGTAATCATTTAATTAATCGATGTTTGTTTATGCAAAAAAGCTAAAATGGGACTTAACAAAAAACTAATGTCTTTAGTAATGTTTCCAAGAATGGTTGCTGCAGCAATAATATAGTGGTATAAAAGAAGTTATTGGTAGAACTAAAGTTTTAAAGAACGATGAATGCAATACTTTTTTTAATATAAATTGTTGCTACTAAGTTACGCTAATCCACACTTTTTGTGTTGATATTTTTTTTCTTTGAGAAAATAAACATTTTATTGATCGATGTTTTGTCATGCAAAAAAGCTAAAGTGAGACTATAGAAAAAACTAATCTCCATAGTAATGTTTCCAAGAATGGTTGCTGCAGCACTAAGAGAGTGCTCTTAAAATAGTTACTGGCAGAAATAAAATTTTAAAGAACAATGAGTGCAATACTCTCTCTAATATAAATTGTAGCTACTAAAGTACATTAATCCACAGTTTTTGAGTTGATATTTTGTTTTCTTTGAAAAAAATAAACATTTAATTAATCGATGTTTGAATATGCAGTAAAGTTAAAATGAGACTAAAGAAAAAACTAATGTCTATAGTAATGTTTCCAAGAAGGGTTGCTGCAGCGCTAATAGAGTGCTCTTGAAATAGCTACTGGCAGAACTAAAATTTTAGAGAACGATGAGTGCAATACTCTCTCTAACATAAATTGTAGCTACTAAAGTACATTAATCCACAGTTTTTGAGTTGATATTTTGTTTTCTTTGAAACAATAAACATTTAACTAATCGATGTTTGTTGATGCAGTAAAGCTAAAATGAGACTAAAGAAAAAACTAATGTCTATAGTAATGTTTCCAAGAAGGGTTGCTGCAGCATTAATATAGTGCTATAACAGAAATTACTTGTAGAACTAAAGTTTTAAAGAACAATAAGTGCAATACTTTTTATAATATGAATTGTAGCTATAAATTATACGTTAATCCACAGTTTTTGTGTTGATATTTTTTTTTTGAGAAAATAAACATTAATTAATCGATGTTTCTTTATGCAGTAAAGCTAAAATGGGACTTAACAAAAACTAATGTCTATAGTAATGTTACCAAGAATGGTTGCTGCAGCATTAATATAGTGCTATAAAAGAAATTACTTGTAGAACTAAAGTTTTAAAGAACGATGAATGCAATACTTTTTATAATGTAAATTGTTGCTACTTAGTTACGTTAATCTACAGATTTTGTAATTACATTTTGTTTTCTTTGAGAAAGTAATCATTTAATTAATCGATGTTTGTTTATGCAAAAAAGCTAAAATGGGACTTAACAAAAAACTAATGTCTATAGTAATGTTTCCAAGAATGGTTGCTGCAGCAATAATATAGTGCTATAAAAGAAGTTACTGGTAGAACTAAAGTTTTAAAGAACGATGAATGCAATACTTTTTATAATATAAATTGTTGCTACTAAGTTACGCTAATCCACACTTTTTGTGTTGATATTTTGTATTCTTTGAGAAAATAAACATTTTATTGATCGATGTTTGCTTATGCAAAAAAGCTTAAATGAGACTAAAGAAAAAACTAATCTCTATAGTAATGTTACCAAGAATGGTTGCTGCAGCATTAATATAGTGCTATAAAAGAAATTACTTGTAGAACTAAAGTTTTAAAGAACAATAAGTGCAATACTTTTTATAATATAAAATGTAGCTACTAAATTACGTTAATCCACACTTTTTGTTCCTATATTTTGTTCTCTTTGAGAAAGTAATCTTTTAATTAATCGATGTTTGTTTATGCAAAAAAGCTAAAATGGGACATAACAAAAAACTAATGTCTATAGTAATGTTTCCAAGAATGGTTGCTGCAGCAATAATATAGTGGTATAAAAGAAGTTATTGGTAGAACTAAAGTTTTAAAGAACGATTAATGCAATACTTTTTATAATATAAATTGTTGCTGCTAAGTTACGCTAATCCACACTTTTTGTGTTGATATTTTGTTTTCTTTGAGAAAATAAACATTTTATTGATCGATGTTTGCTTATGCAAAAAAGCTAAAGTGAGACTATAGAAAAAACTAATCTCCATAGTAATGTTTCCAAGAATGGTTGCTGCAGCACTAAGAGAGTGCTCTTAAAATAGTTACTGGCAGAAATAAAATTTTAAAGAACAATGAGTGCAATACTCTCTCTAATATAAATTGTAGCTACTAAAGTACATTAATCCACAGTTTTTGAGTTGATATTTTGTTTTCTTTGAAAAAATAAACATTTAATTAATCGATGTTTGAATATGCAGTAAAGTTAAAATGAGACTAAAGAAAAAACTAATGTCTATAGTAATGTTTCCAAGAAGGGTTGCTGCAGCGCTAATAGAGTGCTCTTGAACTAGCTACTGGCAGAACTAAAATTTTAAAGAACGATGAGTGCAATACTCTCTCTAATATAAATTGTAGCTTTAAAGTTAGTCAAGCCACACTTTTTGTGTGTATATTTTGTTTTCTTTGAGAAAATAAACATTTAATAAATCTATTTTTGTTTATGCAGTAAAGCTTCAATGAGACTAAAGAAAAAACTAATGTCCCTAGTAATATTTCAAAGAAAGGTTGCTGTAGCACTAATAGAGTGCTATTAAAGAAGTTACTGGTAGAACTAAAATTTTAAAGGACAATGAGTTGAATACTCTTTATAATATAATTTGTAACTACTAAAGTACGTCAAGCCACACTTTCTGTGTGTATATTTTGTTTCTTTGAGAAAGTAAACATTTAATAATCGATGTTTGTTTATGCAGTAAAGCTAAAATGAGACTAAAGAAAAAACTAATGGCTATCGAAATGATTCCAAGGACGGTTTCTGCAGCACTAATATAGTGCTTTTAAAGAAGTTACTGGCAGAACTAGAGTTTTCAAGGCCGATGAGTGCAATGCTCTTTATAATATAAATTGTTGCTACTAAGCTACGTTAATCCACACTTTTTGTGTTGATAGTTTGTTTTCTTTGAGAAAATAAACATTTCATTGATCGATGTTTGGTTATGCAAAAAAGCTAAAATGAGACTAAAGAAAAAACTAATCTCTATAGTAATGTTTCCAAGAATGGTTGCTGAAGCATTAATATAGTGCTATAAAAGAAATTTCTAAAGTTTTAAAGAACAATATGTGCAAAACTTTTTATAATATAAAATGTTGCTACTAAGTTACGTTAATCCACACTTTTTGTGTTGATATTTTGTTTCCTTGGAGAAAATAAACATTTTATTAATCGATGTTTGCTTATGCAAAAAAGCTAAAATGAGACTTACGAAAAAACTAATGTCTATAGTAATGTTTCCAAGAATGGTTGCTGCAGCAATAATAAAGTGCTATAAAAGAAGTTACTGGTAGAACTAAAGTTTTAAAGAACGATGAATGCAATACTTTTTATAATATAAATTGTTGCTACTTAGATACGTTAATCTACAGATTTTGTAATTACATTTTGTTTTCTTTGAGAAAATAATCATTTAATTAATCGATGTTTTCCTATGAAAAAGCTAAAAGAAGACTAAAGAAAAAACTAATGGCTATCGAAATGATTCCAAGGGCGGTTTCTGCGGCACTAATATAGTGCTTTTAAAGAAGTTACTGGCAGAACTAGAGTTTTCAAGGCCGATGAGTGCAATGCTCTTTATAATATAAATTGTTGCTACTTAGATACGTTAATCTACAGATTTTGTAATTACATTTTGTTTTCTTTGAGAAAGTAATCATTTAATTAATCGATGTTTGTTTATGCAGTAAAGCTAAAATAAGACTAAAGAAAATAACTAATGTCTGTAGTAATGTTTCCAAGAAGGGTTGCTGCAGCACTAATAGAGTGCTCTTAAAGAAGTTACTGGCCGAACTAGAGTTTTCAAGGCCGATGAGTGCAAAACTTTGGTATAATATAAAATGTAGCTACTAAGTTACGTTAAGCCACACTTTTTGTGTTGATATTTTGTTTCCTTGGAGAAAATAAACATTTTATTAGTCGATGTTTGCTTATGCAAAAAAGCTAAAATGAGACTTACGAAAAAACTAATGTCTATAGTAATGTTTCCAAGAATGGTTGCTGCAGCAATAATAAAGTGCTATAAAAGAAGTTACTGGTAGAACTAAAGTTTTAAAGAACGATAAATGCAATACTTTTTATAATATAAATTGTTGCTACTTAGATACGTCAATCTGCAGATTTTGTAATTACATTTTGTTTTCTTTGAGAAAATAGGCATTTTATTAATCGATGTTTGTTTATGCAAAAAAGCTAAAACGAGACTAAAGAAAAAGCTAATGTCTATCGTAATGTTTCCAAGAAGGGTTGCTGCAGCACTAATAGAGTGCTCTTAAAGAAGTTACTGGCAGAACTAGAGTTTTCAAGGCCAATGAGTGCAATGCTCTTTATAATATAAATTGTTGCTACTAAGCTACGTTAATCCACACTTTTTGTGTTGATAGTTTGTTTTCTTTGAGAAAATAAACATTTTATTGATCGATGTTTGGTTTTGCAAAAAAGCTAAAATGAGACTAAAGAAAAAACTAATCTCTATAGTAATGTTTCCAAGAATGGTTGCTGCAGCATTAATATAGTGCTACAAAAGAAATTACTTGTAGAACTAAAGTTTTAAAGAACAATAAGTGCAATACTTTTTATAATATAAAATGTAGCTACTAAGTTACGCTAATCCACACTTTTTCTTCCTATATTTTGTTCTCTTTGAGAAAATAAACATTTAATCAATCGATGTTTCTTTATGCAGTAAAGCTAAAATGGGACTTAACAAAAAACTAATGTCTATAGTAATGTTTCCAAGAATGGTTGCTGCAGCAATAATATAGTGCTATAAAAGAAGTTACTGGTAGAACTAAAGTTTTAAAGAACGATGAACGCAATACTTTTTATAATATAAATTGTTGCTACTTAGTTACGTTAATCTACAGATTTTGTAATTAAATTTTGTTTTCTTTGAGAAAGTAATCATTTAATTAATCGATGTTTGTTTATGCAGTAAAGCTAAAATAAGACTAAAGAAAAAAACTAATGTCTGTAGTAATGTTTCCAAGAAGGGTTGCTGCAGCACTAATAGAGTGCTCTTAAAGAAGTTACTGGCCGAACTAAAGTTTTAAAGAACGATGAGTGCAATGCTCTTTATAATATAAGTTGTAGCTACAAAAGTACGTTAATCCACACTTTTTGTGTTTATATTTTGTTTCCTTTGAGAAATAAACATTTTATTAATCGATGTTTTCCTATGAAAAAAAGCTGAGAGAAGACTAAAGAAAATACTAATGGCTATAGAAATGATTCCAAGGACGGTTGCTGCAGCACTAATAGTGCTCTTAAAGAAGTTACTGGCCGAACTAAAGTTTTAAAGAACGATGAGTGCAATACTCTTTATAATATAAATTGAAGCTACTAAGTTACGTTAATCCACACTTTTTGTGCTTATATTTTGTTTTCTTTGAGAAAGTAAACATTTAATTCATCGATGTTTGTTTATGCAGTAAAGCTAAAATGAGACTAAAGAAAAAACTAATGTCTATCGTAATGTTTCCAAGAAGGGTTGCTGCAGCACTAATATAGTGCTCTTAAAGAAGTTACTGGCAGAACTAGAGTTTTCAAGGCCGATGAGTGCAATGCTCTTTATAATAAAAATTGTTGCTACTAAGCTACGTTAATCCACACTTTTTGTGTTGATAGTTTGTTTTCTTTGAGAAAGTAAACATTTAATTAATCGATGTTTGCTTATGCAGTAAAGCTAAAATGGGACTTAACAAAAAACTAATGTCTATAGTAATGTGTCCAAGAATGGTTGCTGCAGCAATAATATAGTGCTATAAAAGAAGTTACTGGTAGAACTAAATTTTTAAAGAACGACGAACACAATACTTTTTATAATATAAATTGTTGCTACTTAGTTACGTTAATCTACAGATTTTGTAATTACATTTTGTTTTCTTTGAGAATGTAATCATTTAATTAATTGATGTTTGTTTATGCAGTAAAGCTAAAATAAGACTAAAGGAAAAAACTAATGTCTGTAGTAATGTTTCCAAGAAGGGTTGCTGCAGCACTAATAGAGTGCTCTTAAAGAAGTTACTGGCCGAACTAAAGTTTTAAAGAACGATGAGTGCAATACTCTTTATAATATGAATTGAAGCTACTAAGTTACGTTAATCCACACTTTTTGTGTTTATATTTTGTTTTCTTTGAGAAAATAAACATTTAATTAATCGATGTTTGTTTATGCAGTAAAGCTAAAATGGGACTTAACAAAAAACTAATGTCTATAGTAATATTTCAAAGAATGGTTGTTGCAGCACTAATATAGTGCTATAAAAGAAATAACTGGTAGAACTAAAGTTTTAATGAACAATGAGGGCAATACTTTTTATAATATAAATTGTTGCTACTAAGTTACGTTAAACCACACTTTTTGTGTTGATATTTTGTATTCTTTGAGAAAATAAACATTTTATTGATCGATGTTTGCTTATGCAAAAAAGCTTAAATGAGACTAAAGAAAAAACTAATCTCTATAGTAATGTTACCAAGAATGGTTGCTGCAGCATTAATATAGTGCTATAAAAGAAATTACTTGTAGAACTAAAGTTTTAAAGAACAATAAGTGCAATACTTTTTATAATATAAAATGTAGCTACTAAATTACGTTAATCCACACTTTTTGTTCCTATATTTTGTTCTCTTTGAGAAAGTAATCTTTTAATTAATCGATGTTTGTTTATGCAAAAAAGCTAAAATGGGACATAACAAAAAACTAATGTCTATAGTAATGTTTCCAAGAATGGTTGCTGCAGCAATAATATAGTGGTATAAAAGAAGTTATTGGTAGAACTAAAGTTTTAAAGAACGATTAATGCAATACTTTTTATAATATAAATTGTTGCTGCTAAGTTACGCTAATCCACACTTTTTGTGTTGATATTTTGTTTTCTTTGAGAAAATAAACATTTTATTGATCGATGTTTGCTTATGCAAAAAAGCTAAAGTGAGACTATAGAAAAAACTAATCTCCATAGTAATGTTTCCAAGAATGGTTGCTGCAGCACTAAGAGAGTGCTCTTAAAATAGTTACTGGCAGAAATAAAATTTTAAAGAACAATGAGTGCAATACTCTCTCTAATATAAATTGTAGCTACTAAAGTACATTAATCCACAGTTTTTGAGTTGATATTTTGTTTTCTTTGAAAAAATAAACATTTAATTAATCGATGTTTGAATATGCAGTAAAGTTAAAATGAGACTAAAGAAAAAACTAATGTCTATAGTAATGTTTCCAAGAAGGGTTGCTGCAGCGCTAATAGAGTGCTCTTGAACTAGCTACTGGCAGAACTAAAATTTTAAAGAACGATGAGTGCAATACTCTCTCTAATATAAATTGTAGCTTTAAAGTACGTCAAGCCACACTTTTTGTGTGTATATTTTGTTTTCTTTGAGAAAATAAACATTTAATAAATCTATTTTTGTTTATGCAGTAAAGCTTCAATGAGACTAAAGAAAAAACTAATGTCCCTAGTAATATTTCAAAGAAAGGTTGCTGTAGCACTAATAGAGTGCTATTAAAGAAGTTACTGGTAGAACTAAAATTTTAAAGGACAATGAGTTGAATACTCTTTATAATATAATTTGTAACTACTAAAGTACGTCAAGCCACACTTTCTGTGTGTATATTTTGTTTCTTTGAGAAAGTAAACATTTAATAATCGATGTTTGTTTATGCAGTAAAGCTAAAATGAGACTAAAGAAAAAACTAATGGCTATCGAAATGATTCCAAGGACGGTTTCTGCAGCACTAATATAGTGCTTTTAAAGAAGTTACTGGCAGAACTAGAGTTTTCAATGCCGATGAGTGCAATGCTCTTTATAATATAAATTGTTGCTACTAAGCTACGTTAATCCACACTTTTTGTGTTGATAGTTTGTTTTCTTTGAGAAAATAAACATTTCATTGATCGATGTTTGGTTATGCAAAAAAGCTAAAATGAGACTAAAGAAAAAACTAATCTCTATAGTAATGTTTCCAAGAATGGTTGCTGAAGCATTAATATAGTGCTATAAAAGAAATTTCTAAAGTTTTAAAGAACAATATGTGCAAAACTTTTTATAATATAAAATGTTGCTACTAAGTTACGTTAATCCACACTTTTTGTGTTGATATTTTGTTTCCTTGGAGAAAATAAACATTTTATTAATCGATGTTTGCTTATGCAAAAAAGCTAAAATGAGACTTACGAAAAAACTAATGTCTATAGTAATGTTTCCAAGAATGGTTGCTGCAGCAATAATAAAGTGCTATAAAAGAAGTTACTGGTAGAACTAAAGTTTTAAAGAACGATGAATGCAATACTTTTTATAATATAAATTGTTGCTACTTAGATACGTTAATCTACAGATTTTGTAATTACATTTTGTTTTCTTTGAGAAAATAATCATTTAATTAATCGATGTTTTCCTATGAAAAAGCTAAAAGAAGACTAAAGAAAAAACTAATGGCTATCGAAATGATTCCAAGGGCGGTTTCTGCGGCACTAATATAGTGCTTTTAAAGAAGTTACTGGCAGAACTAGAGTTTTCAAGGCCGATGAGTGCAATGCTCTTTATAATATAAATTGTTGCTACTTAGATACGTTAATCTACAGATTTTGTAATTACATTTTGTTTTCTTTGAGAAAGTAATCATTTAATTAATCGATGTTTGTTTATGCAGTAAAGCTAAAATAAGACTAAAGAAAATAACTAATGTCTGTAGTAATGTTTCCAAGAAGGGTTGCTGCAGCACTAATAGAGTGCTCTTAAAGAAGTTACTGGCCGAACTAGAGTTTTCAAGGCCGATGAGTGCAAAACTTTGGTATAATATAAAATGTAGCTACTAAGTTACGTTAAGCCACACTTTTTGTGTTGATATTTTGTTTCCTTGGAGAAAATAAACATTTTATTAGTCGATGTTTGCTTATGCAAAAAAGCTAAAATGAGACTTACGAAAAAACTAATGTCTATAGTAATGTTTCCAAGAATGGTTGCTGCAGCAATAATAAAGTGCTATAAAAGAAGTTACTGGTAGAACTAAAGTTTTAAAGAACGATAAATGCAATACTTTTTATAATATAAATTGTTGCTACTTAGATACGTCAATCTGCAGATTTTGTAATTACATTTTGTTTTCTTTGAGAAAATAGGCATTTTATTAATCGATGTTTGTTTATGCAAAAAAGCTAAAACGAGACTAAAGAAAAAGCTAATGTCTATCGTAATGTTTCCAAGAAGGGTTGCTGCAGCACTAATAGAGTGCTCTTAAAGAAGTTACTGGCAGAACTAGAGTTTTCAAGGCCAATGAGTGCAATGCTCTTTATAATATAAATTGTTGCTACTAAGCTACGTTAATCCACACTTTTTGTGTTGATAGTTTGTTTTCTTTGAGAAAATAAACATTTTATTGATCGATGTTTGGTTTTGCAAAAAAGCTAAAATGAGACTAAAGAAAAAACTAATCTCTATAGTAATGTTTCCAAGAATGGTTGCTGCAGCATTAATATAGTGCTACAAAAGAAATTACTTGTAGAACTAAAGTTTTAAAGAACAATAAGTGCAATACTTTTTATAATATAAAATGTAGCTACTAAGTTACGCTAATCCACACTTTTTCTTCCTATATTTTGTTCTCTTTGAGAAAATAAACATTTAATCAATCGATGTTTCTTTATGCAGTAAAGCTAAAATGGGACTTAACAAAAAACTAATGTCTATAGTAATGTTTCCAAGAATGGTTGCTGCAGCAATAATATAGTGCTATAAAAGAAGTTACTGATAGAACTAAAGTTTTAAAGAACGATGAATGCAATACTTTTTATAATATAAATTGTTGCTACTTAGTTACGTTAATCTACAGATTTTGTAATTACATTTTGTTTTCTTTGAGAAAGTAATCATTTAATTAATCGATGTTTGTTTATGCAGTAAAGCTAAAATAAGACTAAAGAAAAAAACTAATGTCTGTAGTAATGTTTCCAAGAAGGGTTGCTGCAGCACTAATACAGTGCTCTTAAAGAAGTTACTGGCCGAACTAAAGTTTTAAAGAACGATGAGTGCAATGCTCTTTATAATATAAGTTGTAGCTACAAAAGTACGTTAATCCACACTTTTTGTGTTTATATTTTGTTTCCTTTGAGAAATAAACATTTTATTAATCGATGTTTTCCTATGAAAAAAAGCTAAGAGAAGACTAAAGAAAATACTAATGGCTATAGAAATGATTCCAAGGACGGTTGCTGCAGCACTAATAGTGCTCTTAAAGAAGTTACTGGCCGAACTAAAGTTTTAAAGAACGATGAGTGCAATACTCTTTATAATATAAATTGAAGCTACTAAGTTACGTTAATCCACACTTTTTGTGCTTATATTTTGTTTTCTTTGAGAAAGTAAACATTTAATTCATCGATGTTTGTTTATGCAGTAAAGCTAAAATGAGACTAAAGAAAAAACTAATGTCTATCGTAATGTTTCCAAGAAGGGTTGCTGCAGCACTAATATAGTGCTCTTAAAGAAGTTACTGGCAGAACTAGAGTTTTCAAGGCCGATGAGTGCAATGCTCTTTATAATAAAAATTGTTGCTACTAAGCTACGTTAATCCACACTTTTTGTGTTGATAGTTTGTTTTCTTTGAGAAAGTAAACATTTTATTGATCGATGTTTGCTTATGCAAAAAAGCAAAAATGAGACTTAAGAAAAAACTAATCTCTATAGTAATGTTTCCAAAAATGGTTGCTGCAGCATTAATATAGTGCTATAAAAGAAATTACTTGTAGAACTAAAGTTTTAAAGAACAATGAGTGCAATACTCTTTATAATATGAATTGAAGCTACTAGGTTACGTTAATCCACACTTTTTGTGTTTATATTTTGTTTTCTTTGAGAAAATAAACATTTAATTAATCGATGTTTGCTTATGCAGTAAAGCTAAAATGGGACTTAACAAAAAACTAATGTCTATAGTAATGTGTCCAAGAATGGTTGCTGCAGCAATAATATAGTGCTATAAAAGAAGTTACTGGTAGAACTAAATTTTTAAAGAACGACGAACACAATACTTTTTATAATATAAATTGTTGCTACTTAGTTACGTTAATCTACAGATTTTGTAATTACATTTTGTTTTCTTTGAGAATGTAATCATTTAATTAATTGATGTTTGTTTATGCAGTAAAGCTAAAATAAGACTAAAGGAAAAAACTAATGTCTGTAGTAATGTTTCCAAGAAGGGTTGCTGCAGCACTAATAGAGTGCTCTTAAAGAAGTTACTGGCCGAACTAAAGTTTTAAAGAACGATGAGTGCAATACTCTTTATAATATGAATTGAAGCTACTAAGTTACGTTAATCCACACTTTTTGTGTTTATATTTTGTTTTCTTTGAGAAAATAAACATTTAATTAATCGATGTTTGTTTATGCAGTAAAGCTAAAATGGGACTTAACAAAAAACTAATGTCTATAGTAATATTTCAAAGAATGGTTGTTGCAGCACTAATATAGTGCTATAAAAGAAATAACTGGTAGAACTAAAGTTTTAATGAACAATGAGGGCAATACTTTTTATAATATAAATTGTTGCTACTAAGTTACGTTAAACCACACTTTTTGTGATTATATTTTGTTTCCTTTGAGAAAATAAACATTTTATTAATCGATGTTTTCCTATGAAAAAAAGCTAAGAGAAGACTAAAGAAAATACTAATGGCTATAGAAATGATTCCAAGGACGGTTGCTGCAGCACTAATAGAGTGCTCTTAAAGAAGTTACTGGCCGAACTAAAGTTTTAAAGAACGATGAGTGCAATACTCTTTATATTATAAATTGAAGATACTTAGTTACGTTAATCCACACTTTTTGTGCTTATACTTTGTTTTCTTTGAGAAAGTAAACATTTAATTAATCGATGTTTGTTTATGCAGTAAAGCTAAAATGAGATTAAAGAAAAAACTAATGTCTATAGTAATGTTTCCAAGAATGGTTGCTGCAGCAATAATAGAGTGCTCTTAAAGACGTTACTGGCAGAACTAGAGTTTTCAAGGCCGATGAGTTTAATGCTCTTTATAATATAAATTGTTGCTACTAAGCTACGTTAATCCACACTTTTTGTGTTTACATTTTGTTTTCTTTGAGAAAGTAAACATTTAATTAATCGAAGTTTGTTTATGCAGTAAAGCTAAAATGAGACTAAAAAAAACTAATGTCTATAGTAATGTTTCCAAGAAGGGTTGGTACAGCACTAATGTAGTGCTGTTAAAGAAGTTACAGGCCGAACTAAAGTTTTAAAGAACGATGAGCACAATTCTCTTTCTAATATATATTATTGCTACTAAGTTACGTTAATCCACACTTTTTGTGTTGATATTTTGTTTTTTTTTTGAGAAAATCAACATTTTATTAATCGATGTTTGTTTATGCTAAAGTTTTAAAGAACAATAAGTGTACGTTAATCCACAGTTTTTGTGTTGAAAGCTAAAATGGGACTTAACTATAAAATGTAAAAAACTAATGTCTATACAGTAATGTTTTACAGGCCGAACTAAAGTTTTAAAGAATGGCACAATTCTCTTTCTAATATATATTATTGCTACTAAGTTGTTAATCCACACAGCATCGATGTTTGTTTAATACTAATAGACTTAACAAAAAACTAATGCTATCAAAGAAAGAAGTGCTATAAAAGAAATAACTGGTAGAACTAAAGAACTAATTTTAAAGAACGATGAATGCAATACTTTTTATAATGTAAATTGTTGCTACTTAGTTACGTTAATCTACAGATTTTGTAATTAAATTTTGTTTTCTTTGAGAAAGTAATCATTTAATTAATCGATGTTTGTTTATGCAAAAAAGCTAAAATGGGACTTAACAAAAAACTAATGTCTATAATAATGTTTCCAAGAATGGTTGCTGCAGCAATAATATAGTGGTATAAAAGAAGTTACTGGTAGAACTAAAGTTTTAAAGAACGATGAATGCAATACTTTTTATAATATAAATTGTTGCTACTAAGTTACGCTAATCCACACTTTTTGTGTTGATATTTTTTTTCTTTGAGAAAATAAACATTTTATTGATCGATGTTTGCTTATGCAAAAAAGCTAAAGTGAGACTATAGAAAAACCTAATCTCCATAGTAATGTTTCCAAGAATGGTTGCTGCAGCACTAAGAGAGTGCTCTTAAAATAGTTACTGGCAGAAATAAAATTTTAAAGAACAATGAGTGCAATACTCTCTCTAATATAAATTGTAGCTACTAAAGTACATTAATCCACAGTTTTTGAGTTGATATTTTGTTTTCTTTGAAAAAAATAAACATTTAATTAATCGATGTTTGAATATGCAGTAAAGTTAAAATGAGACTAAAGAAAAAACTAATGTCTATAGTAATGTTTCCAAGAAGGGTTGCTGCAGCGCTAATAGAGTGCTCTTGAAATAGCTACTGGCAGAACTAAATTTTAAAGAACGATGAGTGCAATACTCTCTCTAATATAAATTGTAGCTACTAAAGTACATTAATCCACAGTTTTTGAGTTGATATTTTGTTTTCTTTGAAAAAATAAACATTTAACTAATCGATGTTTGTTGATGCAGTAAAGCTAAAATGAGACTAAAGAAAAAACTAATGTCTATAGTAATGTTTCCAAGAAGGGTTGCTGCAGCATTAATATAGTGCTATAACAGAAATTACTTGTAGAACTAAAGTTTTAAAGAACAATAAGTGCAATACTTTTTATAATATGAATTGTAGCTATAAATTATACGTTAATCCACAGTTTTTGTGTTGATATTTTTTTTTTGAGAAAATAAACATTAATTAATCGATGTTTCTTTATGCAGTAAAGCTAAAATGAACTTAACAAAAACTAATGTCTATAGTAATGTTACCAAGAATGGTTGCTGCAGCATTAATATAGTGCTATAAAAGAAATTACTTGTAGAACTAACGTTTTAAAGAACAATAAGTGCAATACTTTTTATAATACTATAAAATGTAGCTACTAAATTACGTTAATCCACACTTTTTGTTCCTATATTTTGTTCTCTTTGAGAAAATAAACATTTAACTAATCGATGTTTCTTTATGCAGTAAAGCTAAAATAGGACTTAACAATAAAATTAATGTCTATAGTAATGTTTCCAAGAATAGATGCTGCAGCACTAATATAGTGCTATAAAAGAAGTTACTGGTAGAACTGAAGTTTTAAAGAACGATGAATGCAATACTTTTTATAATGTAAATTGTTGCTACTTAGTTACGTTAATCTACAGATTTTGTAATTACATTTTGTTTTCTTTGAGAAAGTAATCATTTAATTAATCGATGTTTGTTTATGCAAAAAAGCTAAAATGGGACTTAACAAAAAACTAATGTCTATAGTAATGTTTCCAAGAATGGTTGCTGCAGCAATAATACAGTGCTATAAAAGAAGTTACTGGTAGAACTAAAGTTTTAAAGAACGATGAATGCAATACTTTTTATAATATAAATTGTTGCTACTAAGTTACGCTAATCCACACTTTTTGTGTTGATATTTTGTATTCTTTGAGAAAATAAACATTTTATTGATCGATGTTTGCTTATGCAAAAAAGCTAAAATGAGACTAAAGAAAAAACTAATCTCTATAGTAATGTTACCAAGAATGGTTGCTGCAGCATTAATATAGTGCTATAAAAGAAATTACTTGTAGAACTAAAGTTTTAAAGAACAATAAGTGCAATACTTTTTATAATATAAAATGTAGCTACTAAATTACGTTAATCCACACTTTTTGTTCCTATATTTTGTTCTCTTTGAGAAAATAAACATTTAATTAATCGATGTTTCTTTATGCAGTAAAGCTAAAATGGGACTTAACAAAAACTAATGTCTATAGTAATGTTTCCAAGGATAGATGCTGCAGCACTAATATAGTGCTATAAAAGAAGTTACTGGTAGAACTGAAGTTTTAAAGAAAGATGAATGCAATACTTTTTGAAATATAAATTGTTGCTAATAAGTTACGTTAATCCACACTTTTTGTGTTGATATTTTGTTTTCTTTGAGAAAATAAAACTTTTATTGATCGATGTTTGCTTATGCAAAAAAGCTAAAATGAGACTAAAGAAAAAACTAATCTCTATAATAATGTTACCAAGAATGGTTGCTGCAGCATTAATATAGTGCTAAAAAAGAAATTACTGGTAGAACTAAAGTTTTAAAGAACAATAAGTGCAATACTTTTTATGATATAAAATGTAGCTACTAAATTACGTTAATCCACACTTTTTGTTCCTATATTTTGTTCTCTTCGAATTAATAAACATTTAATCAATCGATGTTTCTTTATGCAGTAAAGCTAAAATGGGACTTAACAAAAAACTAATGTCTATAGTAATGTTTCCAAGAATGGTTGCTGCAGCAATAATATAGTGCTATAAAAGAAGTTACTGGTAGAACTAAAGCTTTAAAGAACGATGAATGCAATACTTTTTATAATATAAATTGTTGCTACTTTGTTACGTTAATCTACAGATTTTGTAATTACATTTTGTTTTCTTTGAGAAAGTAATCATTTAATTAATCGATGTTTGTTTATGCAGGAAAGCTAAAATGAGACTAAAGAAAAAAATTAATCTCTATAATAATGTTACCAAGAATGGTTGCTGCAGCATTAATATAGTGCTAAAAAAGAAATTACTGGTAGAACTAAAGTTTTAAAGAACAATATGTGCAATACTTTTTATAATATAAATTGTTGCTACTAAGTTACGTTAATCCACACTTTTTGTGTTTATATTTTGTTTTCATTGAGAAAATAGGCATTTTATTAATCAATGTTTGTTTATGCAAAAAAGCTAAAGTGAGACTAAAGGAAAAACTAATCACTATAGTAATGTTTTCAAAAATGGTTGCTGCAGCAATAATATAGTGCTATAAAAGAAGATACTGGTAGAACTAAAGTTTAAAAGAACGATGAATGCAATATTTTTTATAATATATATTGTTGGTACTTAATTACGTTAATCTACAGATTTTGTAATTACATTTTGTTTCTTTGAGAAAATAATCATTTAATTAATCGATGTTTGTTTATGCAGTAAAGCTAAAATGAGACTAAAGGAAAAACTAATCTCTATAGTAATGTTTCCAAGAATGGTTGCTGCAGCAATAATATAGTGCTATAAAAGAAGTTACTGGTAGAACTAAAGTTTTAAAGCACGATGAATGCAATACTTTTTATAATATAAATTGTTGCTACTAAGTTACGCTAATCCACACTTTTTGTGTTGATATTTTGTTTTCTTTGAGAAAGTAAACATTTAATTATTCGATGTTTGCTTATGCAAAAAAGCTAAAATGAGACTAAAGAAAAAACTAATCTCTATAGTAATGTTACCAAGAATGGTTGCTGCAGCATTAATATAGTCCTGTTAAAGAAGTTACTGGCAGAACTAAAGTTTTAAAGGACGATGAGTGCAATAATATTTAAAATATGAATTGTAGCTATTAAGTTACTTTAATCCACACTTTTTGTGTTTATATTTTGTTCTCTTTGAGAAAATAAACATTTAATCAATCGATGTTTCTTTATGCAGTAAAGCTAAAGTGAGACTAAAGGAAAAACTAATCACTATAGTAATGTTTTCAAAAATGGTTGCTGCAGCAATAATATAGTGCTATAAAAGAAGATACTGGTAGAACTAAAGTTTTAAAGAACAATAAGTGCAATACTTTTTATAATATAGATGTAGCTACTAAATTACGTTAATCCACACTTTTTGTTCCTATATTTTGTTCTCTTTGAGAAATAAACATTTAATCAATCGATGTTTCTTTATGCAGTAAAGCTTAAATGGGACTTAACAAAAAACTAATGTCTATAGTAATGTTTCCAAGAATGGTTGCTGCAGCAATAATATAGTGCTATAAAAGAAGTTACTGGTAGAACTAAAGTTTTAAAAGACGATGAATGCAATACTTTTTATAATATAAATTGTTGCTACTTAGTTACGTTAATCTACAGAATTTGTAATTACATTTTGTTTTCTTTTAGAAAGTAATCATTTAATTAATCGATGTTTGTTTATGCAGTAAAGCTAAAATGAGACTAAAGAAAAAAACTTATGTCTGTAGTAATACTTCCAAGAAGGGTTCCTGCAGCACTAATAGAGTGCTGTTAAAGAAGTTACTGGCAGAACTAAAGTTTTAAAGGACGATTAGTGCAATAATATTTATAATATGAATTGTAGCTACTAAGTTACGTTAATCCACACTTTTTGTGTTAATATTTTATTTTCTTTGAGAAAATAAACATTTTATTGATCGATGTTTTCCTATGCAAAAAAGCTAAAGTGAGACTATAGAAAAAACTAATCTCTGTAGTAATGTTTCGAAGAATGGTTGCTGCAGCACTAATATAGTGCTAAAAAAGAAATTACTGGTAGAACTAAAGTTTTAAAGAACAATATGTGCAATACTTTTTATAATATAAATTGTTGCTACTAAGTTACGTTAATCCACACTTTTTGTGTAGATATTTTGTTTTTTTTTTTGAGAAAATAAACATTTTATTAATCGATGTTTGCTTATGCAAAAAAGCTAAAATGAGACTAAAGGAAAAACTAATCTCTATAGTAATGTTTTCAAGAATGGTTGCTGCAGCAATAATATCGTGCTACAAAAGAAGTTACTGGTAGAACTAAAGTTTTAAAGAACGATGAATGCAATACTTTTTATAATATAAATTGTTGCTACTTAGTTACGTTAATCTACAGATTTTGTAATTACATTTTGTTTTCTTTGAGAAAGCAATCATTTAATCATTCGATGTTTGTTTATGCAGTAAAGCTAAAATGAGACCAAGGAAAAAAAACTAATGTCTGTAGTAATGTTTCAAAGAAGGGTTGCTGCAGCACTAATAGAGTGCTGTTAAAGAAGTTACTGGTAGAACTAAAGTTTTAAAGCACGATGAATGCAATACTTTTTATAATATAAATTGTTGCTACTTAGTTACGTTAATCTACAGATTTTGTGATTATATTTTGTTTTCTTTGAGAAAACAAACATTTTATTAATCGATGTTTTCCTATGAAAAAAAGCTAAAATGAGACTAAAGGAAAAACTAATCACTATAGTAATGTTTTCAAAAATGGTGTCTGCAGCAATAATATAGTGCTATAAAAGAAGATACTGGTAGAACTAAAGTTTAAAAGCACGATGAATGCAATACTTTTTATAATATATATTGTTGCTACTTAGTTACGTTAATCTACAGATTTTGTAATTACACTTTGTTTCTTTGAGAAAGTAATCATTTAATTAATCGTTGTTTGTTTATGCAGTAAAGCTAAAATGAGACTAAAGGAAAAAATTAATCTCTATAGTAATGTTTCCAAGAATGGTTGCTGCAGCAATAATATAGTGCTGTAAAAGAAGTTACTGGTAGAACTAAAGTTTTAAAGCACGATGAATGCAATACTTTTTATAATATAAATTGTTGCTACTTAGTTACGTTAATCTACAGATTTTGTGATTATATTTTGTTTTCTTTGAGAAAATAAACATTTTATTAATCGATGTTTTCCTATGAAAAAAAGCTAAAAGAAGACTAAAGAAAAAACTAATGGCTATCGAAATGATTCCAAGGACGGTTTCTGCAGCACTAATATAGTTCTTTTAAAGAAATTACTGCCAGAACTAGAGTTTTCAAGGCCGATGAGTGCAATGCTCTTTATAATATAAATTGTAGCTACAAAAGTACGTTAATCCACACTTTTTGTGTTTATATTTTGTTTTCTTTGACAAAGTAGGCATTTTGTTAATCGATGTTTGTTTAAGCAGTAAAGCTAAAATGGGACTTAACAAAAAACTAATGTCTATAGTAATGTTTCGAAGAATGGTTGCTGCAGCACTAATATAGTGCTAAATAGAAATTACTGGTAGAACTAAAGTTTTAAAGAACAAGGAGTGCAATACTTTTTTCAATATAAATTGTTGCTACTAAGTTACGTTAATCCACACTTTTTGTGTTGATATTTTGTTTTCTTTGAGAAAATAAACATTTTTATTGATCGATGTTTGCTTATGCAAAAAAGCTAAAGTGAGACTATAAAAAAAACTAATCTCTATAGTAATGTTTCCAAGAAGGGTTGCTGCAGCACTAAGAGAGTGCTCTTAAAATAGTTACTGGCAGAAATAAAATTTTAAAGAACGATGAGTGCAATACTCTTTCTAATATAAATTGTAGCTACTAAAGTACATTAATCCACAGTTTTTGAGTTGATATTTTGTTTTCTTTGAATAAATAAACATTTAATTAATCGATGTTTGTTGATGCAGTAAAGCTAAAATGAGACTAAAGAAAAACTAATGTCTATAGTAATGTTTCCAAGAAGGGTTGCTGCAGCACTAATAGAGTGCTCTTAAAGAAGTTACAGGCCGAACTAAAGTTTTAAAGAACGATGAGCACAATTCTCTTTCTATTATAAGTTATTGCTACTAAGTTACGTTAATCCACACTTTTTGTGTTGATATTTTGTTTTTTTTTTGAGAAAATAAACATTTTATTAATCGATGTTTGCTTATGCAAAAAAGCTAAAATGAGACTAATGGAAATACTAATCTCTATAGTAATGTTTTCAAGAATGGTTGCTGCAGCAATAATATAGTGCTATAAAAGAAGTTACTGGTAGAACTAACGTTTTAAAGATCGATGAATGCAATACTTTTTATAACATAAATTGTTGCTACTTAGTTACGTTAATCTACAGATTTTGTAATTACATTTTGTTTCTTTGAGAAAGTAATCATTTAATTAATCGATGTTTGTTTATGCAGTAAAGCTAAAATGAGACTAAAGGAAAAACTAATCTCTATAGTAATGTTTCCAAGAATGGTTGCTGCAGCAATAAGGTAGTGCTATAAAAGAAGTTACTGGTAGAACTAAAGTTTTAAAGCACGATGAATGCAATACTTTTTATAATATAAATTGTTGCTACTAAGTTACGCTAATCCACACTTTTTGTGTTGATATTTTGTTTTCTTTGAGAAAATACACATTTAATTAATCGATGTTTGTTTATGAAGTAAAGCTAAAATGGGACTTAACAAAAAACTAATGTCTATAGTAATGTTACCAAGAATGGTTGCTGCAGCATTAATATAGTGCTATAAAAGAAATTACTTGTAGAACTAAAGTTTTAAAGAACAATAAGTGCAATACTTTTTATAATATAAAATGTAGCTACTAAATTACGTTAATCCACACTTTTTGTTCCTATATTTTGTTCTCTTTGAGAAAATAAACATTTAATTAATCGATGTTTCTTTATGCAGTAAAGCTAAAATGGGACTTAACAAAAAACTAATGTCTATAGTAATGTTTCCAAGAATAGATGCTGCAGCACTAATATAGTGCTATAAAAGAAGTTACTGGTAGAACTGAAGTTTTAAAGAAAGATGAATGCAATACTTTTTAAAATATAAATTGTTGCTAACAAGTTACGTTAATCCACACTTTTTGTGTTGATATTTTGTTTTCTTTTAGAAAGTAATCATTTAATTAATCGATGTTTGTTTATGCAGTAAAGCTAAAATGAGACTAAAGAAAAAAATTAATCTCTATAATAATGTTACCAAGAATGGTTGCTGCAGCATTAATATAGTGCTAAAAAAGAAATTACTTGTAGAACTAAAGTTTTAAAGAACAATATGTGCAATACTTTTTATAATATAAATTGTTGCTACTTAGTTACGTTAATCTACAGATTTTGTAATTACATTTTGTTTTCTTTGAGAAAGTAATCATTTAATTATTCGATGTTTGTTTATGCAGTAAAGCTAAAATGAGACTAAGGAAAAAAACTAATGTCTGTAGTAATGTTTCAAAGAAGGGTTGCTGCAGCACTAATAGAGTGCTGTTAAAGAAGTTACTGGCAGAACTAAAGTTTTAAAGGACGATGAGAGCAACAATATTTATAATATGAATTGTAGCTACA
Source organism: Aurelia coerulea (assembly GCA_039566865.1). Taxonomy (NCBI): domain Eukaryota; kingdom Metazoa; phylum Cnidaria; class Scyphozoa; order Semaeostomeae; family Ulmaridae; genus Aurelia; species Aurelia coerulea. The sequence goes on from CM076954.1 coordinate 10,678,288, forward strand.
AAAGTACGTTAATCGAAAACTTTTTGTGTTTATATTTTGTTTTCATTGAGAAAATAGGCATTTTATTAATCAATGTTTGTTTATGCAAAAAAGCTAAAGTGAGACTAAAGGAAAAACTAATCACTATAGTAATGTTTTCAAAAATGGTTGCTGCAGCAATAATATAGTGCTATAAAAGAAGATACTGGTAGAACTAAAGTTTAAAAGAACGATGAATGCAATACTTTTTAAAATATATATTGTTGCTACTTAGTTACGTTAATCTACAGATTTTGTAATTACATTTTATTTCTTTGAGAAAGTAATCATTTAATTAATCGATGTTTGTTTATGCAGTAAAGCTAAAATGAGACTAAAGAAAAAACTAATCTCTATAGTAATGTTACCAAGAATGGTTGCTGCAGCATTAATATAGTGCTATAAAAGAAATTACTTGTAGAACTAAAGTTTTAAAGGACGATGAGTGCAATAATATTTATAATATGAATTGTAGCTACTAAGTTACGTTAATCCACACTTTTTGTGTTAATATTTTATTTTCTTTGAGAAAATAAACATTTTATTGATCGATGTTTGTTTATGCAGTAAAGCTAAGATGAGACTAAAGAAAAAAACTAATGTCTGTAGTAATACTTCCAAGAAGGGTTCCTGCAGCACTAATAGAGTGCTGTTAAAGAAGTTACTGGCAGAACTAAAGTTTTAAAGGACGATGAGTGCAATAATATTTATAATATGAATTGTAGCTACTAAGTTACATTAATCCACACTTTTTGTGTTTATATTTTGTTCTCTTTGAGAAAATAAACATTTAATCAATCGATGTTTCTTTATGCAGTAAAGCTAAAGTGAGACTAAAGGAAAAACTAATCACTATAGTAATGTTTTCAAAAATGGTTGCTGCAGCAATAATATAGTGCTATAAAAGAAGATACTGGTAGAACTAAAGTTTTAAAGAACAATAAGTGCAATACTTTTTATAATATAGATGTAGCTACTAAATTACGTTAATCCACACTTTTTGTTCCTATATTTTGTTTTCTTTGAGAAAATAAACATTTTATTAATCGATGTTTGCTTATGCAAAAAAGCTAAAATGAGACTAAAGGAAAAAATTAATCTCTATAGTAATGTTTCCAAGAATGGTTGCTGCAGCAATAATATAGTGCTGTAAAAGAAGTTACTGGTAGAACTAAAGTTTTAAAGCACGATGAATGCAATACTTTTTATAATATAAATTGTTGCTACTTAGTTACGTTAATCTACAAGATTTTGTGATTATATTTTGTTTTCTTTGAGAAAATAAACATTTTATTAATCGATGTTTTCCTATGAAAAAAAGCTAAAAGAAGACTAAAGAAAAAACTAATGGCTATCGAAATGATTCCAAGGACGGTTTCTGCAGCACTAATATAGTTCTTTTAAAGAAATTACTGCCAGAACTAGAGTTTTCAAGGCCGATAAGTGCAATGCTCTTTATAATATAAATTGTAGCTACAAAAGTACGTTAATCCACACTTTTTGTGTTTATATTTTGTTTTCTTTGACAAAGTAGGCATTTTGTTAATCGATGTTTGTTTAAGCAGTAAAGCTAAAATGGGACTTAACAAAAAACTAATGTCTATAGTAATGTTTCGAAGAATGGTTGCTGCAGCACTAATATAGTGCTAAATAGAAATTACTGGTAGAACTAAAGTTTTAAAGAACAAGGAGTGCAATACTTTTTTCAATATAAATTGTTGCTACTAAGTTACGTTAATCCACACTTTTTGTGTTGATATTTTGTTTTCTTTGAGAAAATAAACATTTTTATTGATCGATGTTTGCTTATGCAAAAAAGCTAAAGTGAGACTATAAAAAAAACTAATCTCTATAGTAATGTTTCCAAGAAGGGTTGCTGCAGCACTAAGAGAGTGCTCTTAAAATAGTTACTGGCAGAAATAAAATTTTAAAGAACGATGAGTGCAATACTCTCTCTAATATAAATTGTAGCTACTAAAGTACATTAATCCACAGTTTTTGAGTTGATATTTTGTTTTCTTTGAATAAATAAACATTTAATTAATCGATGTTTGTTGATGCAGTAAAGCTAAAATGAGACTAAAGAAAAACTAATGTCTATAGTAATGTTTCCAAGAAGGGTTGCTGCAGCACTAATAGAGTGCTCTTAAAGAAGTTACAGGCCGAACTAAAGTTTTAAAGAACGATGAGCACAGTTCTCTTTCTATTATAAGTTATTGCTACTAAGTTACGTTAATCCACACTTTTTGTGTTGATATTTTTTTTTTTTTTTGAGAAAATAAACATTTTATTAATCGATGTTTGCTTATGCAAAAAAGCTAAAATGAGACTAAAGGAAATACTAATCTCTATAGTAATGTTTTCAAGAATGGTTGCTGCAGCAATAATATAGTGCTATAAAAGAAGTTACTGGTAGAACTAACGTTTTAAAGATCGATGAATGCAATACTTTTTATAACATAATATGTTGCCACTTAGTTACGTTAATCTACAGATTTTGTAATTACATTTTGTTTTCTTTGAGAAAGTAATCCTTTAATTAATCGATGTTTGTTTATGCAGTAAAGCTAAAATGAGACTAAGGAAAAAACTAATCTCTATAGTAATGTTTCCAAGAATGGTTGCTGCAGCAATAAGGTAGTGCTATAAAAGAAGTTACTGGCCGAACTAAAGTTTTAAAGAACGATGAGTGCAATACTCTTTATAATATGAATTGAAGCTACTAAGTTACGTTAATCAACACTTTTTGTGTTTATATTTTGTTTTCTTTGAGATAATACACATTTAATTAATCGATGTTTCTTTATGCAGTAAAGCTAAAATAGGACTTAAAAAAAAACTAATGTCTATAGTAATGTTTCCAAGAATAGTTGCTGCAGCACTAATATAGTGCTATTAAAGAAGTTACTGGTAGAACAAAAGTATTAAAGAACGACGAATGCAATACTTTTTATAATATAAATTGTTGCTACTTAGTTACGTTAGTGTAGACTTTTTGTGTTGATATTTTGTTTTCCTTGAGAAAATAAACATTTTATTAATCGATGTTTGCTTATGCAAAAAAAGCTAAAATGAGACTAAAGGAAAAACTAATCTCGATAGTAATGTTTCCAAGAATGGTCGCTGCAGCAATAATTTAGTGCTATAAAAGAAGTTACTTGTAGAACTAAAGTTTTAAAGAACGATGAATGCAATACTTTTTATAATATAAATTGTTGCTACTAAGTTACGTTAATCCACACTTTTTGTGTTGATATTTTGTTTTCTTTGAGAAAATAAACATTTTTATTGATCGATGTTTGCTTATGCAAAAAAGCTAAAGTGGGACTATAGAAAAAACTAATCTCTATAGTAATGTTTCCAAAAAGGGTTGCTGCAGCACTAAGAGAGTGCTCTTAAAATAGTTACTGGCAGAAATAATATTTTAAAGAACGATGAGTGCAATACTCTCTCTAATATAAATTGTAGCTACTAAAGTACATTAATCCACAGTTTTTGAGTTGATATTTTGTTTTCTTTGAATAAATAAACATTTAATTAATCGATGTTTGTTGATGCAGTAAAGCTAAAATGAGACTAAGGAAAAAAACTAATATCTGTAGTAATGTTTCAAAGAAGGGTTGCTGCAGCACTAATAGAGTGCTGTTAAAGAAGTTACTGGCAGAACTAAAGTTTTAAAGGACGATGAGTGCAATAATATTTATAATATGAATTGTAGCTACCAAAGTACGTTAATCGAATACTTTTTGTGTTTATATTTTGTTTTCATTGAGAAAATAGGCATTTTATTAATCAATGTTTGTTTATGCAAAAAAGCTAAAGTGAGACAAAAGGAAATACTAATCACTATAGTAATGTTTTCAAAAATGGTTGCTGCAGCAATAATATAGTGCTATAAAAGAAGATACTGGTAGAACTAAAGTTTAAAAGAACGATTAATGCAATACTTTTTATAATATATATTGTTGCTACTTAGTTACGTTAATCTACAGATTTTGTAATTACATTTTGTTTCTTTGAGAAAGTAATCATTTAATTAATCGATGTTTGTTTATGCAGTAAAGCTAAAATGAGACTAAAGGAAAAACTAATCTCTATAGTAATGTTTCCAAGAATGGTTGCTGCAGTAATGAGGTAGTGCTATAAAAGAAGTTACTGGTAGAACTAAAGTTTTAAAGCACGATGAATGCAATACTTTTTATAATATAAAATGTAGCTACTAAATTACGCTAATCCACACTTTTTGTGTTGATATTTTGTTTTCTTTGAGAAAATACACATTTAATTAATCGATGTTTGTTTATGCAGTAAAGCTAAAATGGGACTTAACAAAAAACTAATGTCTATAGTAATGTTACCAAGAATGGTTGCTGCAGCATTAACATAGTGCTATAGAAGAAATTACTTGTAGAACTAAAGTTTTAAAGCACGATGAATGCAATACTTTTTATAATATAAAATGTAGCTACTAAATTACGTTAATCCACACTTTTTGTTCCTATATTTTGTTCTCTTTGAGAAAATAAACATTTAATTAATCGATGTTTCTTTATGCAGTAAAGCTAAAATGGAACTTAACAAAAAACTAATGTCTATAGTAATGTTTCCAAGAATAGATGCTGCAGCACTAATATAGTGCTATAAAAGAAGTTACTGGTAGAACTGAAGTTTTAAAGAAAGATGAATGCAATACTTTTTAAAATATAAATTTTTGCTAACAAGTTACGTTAATCCACACTTTTTGTGTTGATATTTTGTTTTCTTTGAGAAAATAAAACTTTTATTGATCGATGTTTGCTTATGCAAAAAAGCTAAAATGAGACTAAAGAAAAAACTAATCTCTATAGTAATGTTACCAAGAATGGTTGCTGCAGCATTAATATAGTGCTATAAAAGAAATTACTTGTAGAACTAAAGTTTTAAAGAACAATAAGTGCAATACTTTTTATAATATAGATGTAGCTACTAAATTACGTTAATCCACACTTTTTGTTCCTATATTTTGTTCTCTTTGAGAAATAAACATTTAATCAATCGATGTTTCTTTATGCAGTAAAGCTAAAATGGGACGTAACAAAAAACTAATGTCTATAGTAATGTTTCCAAGAATGGTTGCTGCAGCAATAATATAGTGCTATAAAAGAAGTTACTGGTAGAACTAAAGTTTAAAAGAACGATGAATGCAATACTTTTTATAATATAAATTGTTGCTACTTAGTTACGATAATCTACAGAATTTGTAATTACATTTTGTTTTCTTTTAGAAAGTAATCATTTAATTAATCGATGTTTGTTTATGCAGTAAAGCTAAAATGAGACTAAAGAAAAAAACTAATGTCTGTAGTAATACTTCCAAGAAGGGTTCCTGCAGCACTAATAGAGTGCTGTTAAAGAAGTTACTGGCAGAACTAAAGTTTTAAAGGACGATGAGTGCAATAATATTTATAATATGAATAGTAGCTACTAAGTTATGTTAATCCACCCTTTTTGTGTTTATATTTTGTTTTTTTTTTTGAGAAAATAAACATTTTATTAATCGATGTTTGCTTATGCAAAAAAGCTAAAATGAGACTAAAGGAAAAACTAATCTCTGTAGTAATGTTTCGAAGAATGGTTGCTGCAGCACTAATATAGTGCTAAAAAAGAAATTACTGGTAGAACTAAAGTTTTAAAGAACAATATGTGCAATACTTTTTATAATATAAATTGTCGCTACTAAGTTACGTTAATCCACACTTTTTGTGTTGATTTTTTGTTTTTTTTTTTGAGAAAATAAACATTTTATTAATCGATGTTTGCTTATGCAAAAAAGCTAAAATGAGACTAAAGGAAAAACTAATCTCTATAGTAATGTTTTCAAGAATGGTTGCTGCAGCAATAATATCGTGCTATAAAAGAAGTTACTGGTAGAACTAAAGTTTTAAAGAACGATGAATGCAATACTTTTTATAATATAAATTGTTGCTACTTAGTTACGTTAATCTACAGATTTTGTAATTACATTTTGTTTTCTTTGAGAAAGTAATCATTTAATTATTCGATGTTTGTTTATGCAGTAAAGCTAAAATGAGACTAAGGAAAAAAACTAATGGCTGTAGTAATGTTTCAAAGAAGGGTTGCTGCAGCACTAATAGAGTGCTGTTAAAGAAGTTACTGGCAGAACTAAAGTTTTAAAGGACGATCAGTGCAATAATATTTATAATATGAATTGTAGCTACAAAAGTACGTTAATCGAATACTTTTTGTGTTTATATTTTGTTTTCATTGAGAAAATAGGCATTTTATTAATCAATGTTTGTTTATGCAAAAAAAGCTAAAATGAGACTAAAGGAAAAACTAATCACTATAGTAATGTTTTCAAAAATGGTTGCTGCAGCAATAATATAGTGCTATAAAAGAAGATACGGGTAGAACTAAAGTTTAAAAGCACGATAAATGCAATACTTTATATAATATATATTGTTGCTACTTAGTTACGTTAATCTACAGATTTTGTAATTACATTTTGTTTCTTTGAGAAAGTAATCATTTAATTAATCGTTGTTTGTTTATGCAGTAAAGCTAAAATGAGACTAAAGGAAAAAATAATCTCTATAATAATGTTTCCAAGAATGGTTGCTGCAGCAATAATATAGTGCTGTAAAAGAAGTTACTGGTAGAACTATAGTTTTAAAGCACGATGAATGCAATACTTTTTATAATATAAATTGTTGCTACTTAGTTACGTTAATCTACAGATTTTGTGATTATATTTTGTTTTCTTTGAGAAAATAAACATTTTATTAATCGATGTTTTCCTATGAAAAAAAGCTAAAAGAAGACTAAAGAAAAAACTAATGGCTATAGAAATGATTCCAAGGACGGTTTCTGCAGCACTAATATAGTTCTTTTAAAGAAATTACTGCCAGAACTAGAGTTTTCAAGGCCGATGAGTGCAATGCTCTTTATAATATAAATTGTAGCTACAAAAGTACGTTAATCCACAATTTTAGTGTTTATATTTTGTTTTCTTTGACAAAGTAGGCATTTTGTTAATCGATGTTTGTTTAAGCAGTAAAGCTAAAATGGGACTTAACAAAAAACTAATGTCTATAGTAATGTTTCGAAAAATGGTTGCTGCAGCACTAATATAGTGCTAAATAGAAATTACTGGTAGAACTAAAGTTTTAAAGAACAAGAATTGCAATACTTTTTTCAATATAAATTGTTGCTACTAAGTTACGTTAATCCACACTTTTTGTGTTGATATTTTGTTTTCTTTGAGAAAATAAACATTTTTATTGATCGATGTTTGCTTATGCAAAAAAGCTAAAGTGAGACTATAAAAAAAACTAATCTCTATAGTAATGTTTCCAAGAAGGGTTGCTGCAGCACTAAGAGAGTGCTCTTAAAATAGTTACTGGCAGAAATAAAATTTTAAAGAACGATGAGTGCAATACTCTCTCTAATATAAATTGTAGGTACTAAAGTACATTAAGGCCCTAGTAGCCCTTAAAAATAAAAAAGTGGTCGAAAAATCGGAAAAAATATATATGAAAGGATATTTTGTCTGCTTTTCAATGAAATAATCCATTTTGCTTTACCTGCCATATTTTCAGAGATATAATCATTTTAAGACCGACTGGTCAGAGCATTTATCCATTTCCGCTATACAGGCCTATACAATTTCTTAGGGTGATCTTCTCTGCGCTTCTCTGTGACTACCCGGTCAAAATAGAAGTTCAAATTTCCCACTATTTTATTCCAATGACACATTGGTCAGCGGTTTTGATCCCCACTGTTGTTGCTGCTGCTACAGAGAGACAAGACAGGAAACTTTACTTTGGCTTCCTTGGCTTGCTTTGGTTTGTTTTGAGCAAGAGTTCTTGGACCAAGAGAAAGTGAATTGAAGCAGCAGTTTCCCTGCACTGGAAATGAACAGTTAATCAAGGATGGTTTTTGAAATAACAGGAGAAGACCTTGTAGCGAATAAAGTTGATAAAAGAAGGGATTCAAACCACGAGTTTATGGCAAAAGTTCTTAGGCCCTGTTGTAGCAGCATTTTGCAAGAGGGAACGAAAGAGACTTTAATTTCACAAGAACAAGATTCTGAGCAGCAGTTTCATTGGTGTTAGGATGATGGCTTACCTTACCAACAGCATTACGGAAAGTGTTTCAACGTGGAAACTTGATACACATAGATAACACATTTCTACCAAAGAAGTTATGTGTGAGAAGATGATGTCCTGATGTCCCAACACAAGGGTTGAAGGAAACACAAAGAAAAAGTCAAACTGTTAGGGAAGGCTAGGATAGAAAAGAGAAGTGTATAAGAGTTGTACTGCAGTATCAGTATCTTGGAACTTCATAAAAGAGGCATTTAGAGAAACTGATGGAGAGACATATGGTGTATGATCTTTTAAAGTTATGTTTATGCCTTCAAAGACCCATTTGCAGAAAAATTACTTCACAAATTGTAATTTGTTTGTGGTGGAAGTGGCAAATTTGCTTCTTTTTGGGGTCTTTGTATAAAGCATGCGATTACTCAAAATGAAGATTTTCGGACTTGAGAAAGGATAATTCCAGATAGGAGTAACATAATTACATGAAATTTTCAGGATTTATCCTTCTTTTGTAGTTGATTGTTTTGAATGGTTTAGATTTTTTATATCTATTTTGGAAAAAAATATTTCATGCCACATCTGCACCAAAATCATGTCTTTCGAAAAAAAATCTGAAATGCTCTTTTGGCTCTGATATCAAAATTTGAATCCATTCAAAACCATCAAGTACTCTTGCTCATAGGTTTCCATGATGAAATTTAAATGTAGAATAAAAGATATCACTTCAATCTTTTCTAGACCTGTCTGCGGTAATAAAATGGCACTTGTTGTTCAACAGGTTCAGATTTGTTACAGTTAGCCCATTTTTATTTTTTGGCTCCATTTTCTGAAACATCATTAAATTTGGATTCAGAAAATGTATAGGTTTGTACAGTTATCAACTATAACTTTTGAGCAATATGATTTTGAAAATCATGCATGCGCAAAACGGTTCTAAGGGCTACTAGGGCCTTAATCCACAGTTTTTGAGTTGATATTTTGTTTTCTTTGAATAAATAAACATTTAATTAATCGATGTTTGTTGATGCAGTAAAGCTAAAATGAGACTAAAGAAAAACTAATGTCTATAGTAATGTTTCAAAGAAGGGTTGCTGCAGCACTAATAGAGTGCTGTTAAAGAAGTTACTGGCAGAACTAAAGTTATAAAGGACGATGAGTGCAATAATATTTATAATATGAATTGTAGCTACAAAAGTACGTTAATCGAATACTTTTTGTGTTTATATTTTGTTTTCATTGAGAAAATAGGCATTTTATTAATCGATGTTTGTTTATGCAAAAAAGCTAAAATGAGACTAAAGGAAAAACTAATCTCTATAGTAATGTTTTCAAGAATGGTTGCTGCAGCAATAATATAGTGCTATAAAAGAAGTTACTGGTAGAACTAAAGTTTTAAAGAACGATGAATGCAATACTTTTTATAATATACATTGTTGCTACTTAGTTACGTTAATCTACAGATTTTGTGATTATATTTTGTTTTCTTTGAGAAAATAAACATTTTATTAATCGATGTTTTCCTATGAAAAAAAGCTAAAAGAAGACTAAAGAAAAAACTAATAGCTATCGAAATGATTCCAAGGACGGTTTCTGCAGCACTAATATAGTGCTTTTAAAGAATTTACTGGCAGAGCTAGAGATTTCAAGGCCGATGAGTGCAATGCTCTTTAAAATATAAATTGTAGCAACAAAAGTACGTTAATCCAGACTTTTTGTGTTTATATTTTGTTTTCTTTAACAAAATAGGCATTTTGTTAATCGATGTTTGTTTATGCAAAAAAGATAAAACGAGACTAAAGAAAAAACTAATGTCTATCGTAATGATTGCAACAAGGGTTGCTGCAGCACTAATAGAGTGCTCTTAAAGAAGTTACTGGCCGAACTAAAGTTTTAAAGAACGATGAGTGCAATACTCTTTCTAATATGAATTCAAGCTACTAAGTTACGTTAATCCACACTTTTTGTGTTTATATTTTGTTTTCTTTGAGAAAATACACATTTAATTAATCGATGTTTCTTTATGCAGTAAAGCTAAAATTGGACTTAACAAAAAACTAATGTCTATAGTAATGTTTCCAAGAATAGTTGCTGCAGCACTAATTTAGTGCTATTAAAGAAGTTACTGGTAGAACAAAAGTATTAAAGAACGATGAATGCAATACTTTTTATAATATAAATTGTTGCTACTTAGTTACGTTAGTGTACACATTTTGTGTTGATATTTTGTTTTCCTTGAGAAAATAAACATTTTATTAATCGATGTTTGCTTATGCAAAAAAAGCTAAAATGAGACTAAAGGAAAAACTAATCACTATAGTAATGTTTCCAAGAATGGTTGCTGCAGCAATAATATAGTGCTATAAAAGAAGTTACTGGTAGAACTAAAGTTTTAAAGAACGATGAATGCAATACTTTTTATAATATAAATTGTTGCTACTAAGTTACGTTAATCTACAGATTTTGTAATTACATTTTGTTTTCTTTGAGAAAGTAAACATTTAATTAATCGATGTTTGTTTATGCAGTAAAGCTAAAATGAGACTACAGAAGAAACTTATGTCTATAGTAATGTTTCCAAGAAGGGTTGGTACAGCACTAATAAAGTGCTGTTAAAGAAGTTACTGGCCGAACTAAAGTTTTAATGAACGATGAGTGCAATTCTCTTTCTAATATAAATTGTTGCTACTAAGTTACGTTAGTCCACAGTTTTTGTGTTGATATTTTGTTTTCTTTGAGAAAATAATCATTTAATTAATCGATGTTTGTTTATGCAGTAAAGCTAAAATGAGACTAAAGAAAAAAACTAATGTCTGTAGTAATACTTCCAAGAAGGGTTGCTGCAGCACTAATAGAGTGCTCTTAAAGAAGTTACTGGCAGAACTAAAGTTTTAAAGGACGATGAGTGCAATAATATTTATAATATGAATTGTAGCTACTAAGTTACGTTAATCCACACTTTTTGTTCCTATATTTTGTTCTCTTTGAGAAAGTAATCATTTAATTAATCGATGTTTGTTTATGTAGTAAAGCTAAAATGAGACTACAGAAGAAACTAATGTCTATAGTAATGTTTCCAAGAAGGGTTGGTACAGCACTAATAAAGTGCTATAAAAGAAGTTACTGGTAGAACTAACGTTTTAAAGAACGATGAATGCAATACTTTTTATAATATAAATTGTTGCTACTAAGTTACGTTAATCTACAGATTTTGTAATTACATTTTGTTTGAATTTAGAAAGTAATCATTTAATTAATCGATGTTTGTTTATGCAGTAAAGCTAGAATGAGACTATAGAAAAAACTAATCTCTGTAGTAATGTTTCGAAGAATGGTTGCTGCAGCACTAATATAGTGCTAAAAAAGAAATTACTGGTAGAACTAAAGTTTTAAAGGACGATGAGTGCAATAATATTTATAATATGAATTGTAGCTACAAAAGTACGTTAATCGAATACTTTTTGTGTTTATATTATGTTTTCATTGAGAAAATAGGCATTTTATTAATCAATGTTTGTTTATGCAAAAAAGCTAAAATGAGACTAAAGGAAAAACTAATCACTATAGTAATGTTTTCAAGAATGGTTCCTGCAGCAATAATATAGTGCTATAAAAGAAGATACTGGTAGGACTAAAGTTTAAAAGAACGATGAATGCAATACTTTTTATAATATATATTGTTGCTACTTAGTTACGTTAATCTACAGATTTTCTAATTACATTTTGTTTCTTTGAGAAAGTAATCATTTAAGTAATCGATGTTTGTTTATGCAGTAAAGCTAAAATGAGACTAAAGGAAAAACTAATCTCTATAGTAATGTTTCCAAGAATGGTTGCTGCAGCAATAATATAGTGCTATAAAAGAAGTTACTGGTAGAACTAAAGTTTTAAAGCACGATGAATGCAATACTTTTTATAATATAGATTGTTGCCACTTAGTTACGTTAATCTACAGATTTTGTGATTATATTTTGTTTTCTTTGAGAAAATAAACATTTTATTAATCGATTTTTTCCTATGAAAAAAAGCTAAAAAAAGACTAAAGAAAAAACTAATGGCTATCGAAATGACTCCAAGGACGGTTTCTGCAGCACTAATATAGTGCTTTTAAAGAATTTACTGGCAGAGCTAGAGATTTCAAGGCCGATGAGTGCAATGCTCTTTATAATATAAATTGTAGCTACAAAAGTACGTTAATCCCAACTTTTTGAGTTTATATTTTGTTTTCTTTGACAAAATAGGCATTTTGTTAATCGATGTTTGTTTATGCAAAAAAGATAAAACGAGACTAAAGAAAAAACTAATGTCTATCGTAATGTTTCCAACAAGGGTTGCTGCAGCACTAATAGAGTGCTCTTAAAGAAGTTACTGGCCGAACTAAAGTTTTAAAGAACGATGAGTGCAATACTCTTTATAATATGAATTGAAGCTACTAAGTTACGTTAATCCACACTTTTTGTGTTTACATTTTGTTTTCTTTGAGAATATACACATCTAATTAATCGATGTTTCTATATGCAGTAAAGCTAAAATGGGACTTAACAAAAAACTAATGTCTATAGTAATGTTTTCAAGAATAGTTGCTGCAGCACTAATATAGTGCCATTAAAGAAGTTACTGGTAGAACAAAAGTATTAAAGAACGATGAATGCAATACTTTTTATAATATAAATTGTTGCTACTTAGTTACGTTAGTGTAGACTTTTTGTGTTGATATTTTGTTTTCCTTGAGAAAATAAACTTTTTATTAATCGATGTTTGCTTATGCAAAAAAAGCTAAAATGAGACTACAGAAGAGACTAATGTCTATAGTAATGTTTCCAAGAAGGGTTGGTACAGCACTGATAAAGTGCTGTTAAAGAAGTTACTGGCCGAACTAAAGTTTTAAAGAACGATGAGTGCAATTCTCTTTCTAATATAAATTGTTGCTACTAAGTTACGTTAATCCACAGATTTTGGGTTTACATTTTGTTCTCTTTGAGAAAGTAACATTTAATTAATCGATGTTTGTTTATGCAGTAAAGCTAAAATGAGACTAAAGAAAAAACTAATCTCTATAGTAATGTTCCCAAGAAGGGTTGCTCCAGCACTAAAAGAGTGCTCTTAAAGAAGTTACTGGCCGAACTAAAGCTTTAAAGAACGATGATTGCAATGCTCTTTCTAATATAAATTGTAGCTACTAAAGTACATTAATCCACAGTTTTTGTGTTGATATTTTGTTTTCTTTGAGAAAAAACACATCTAATTAATCGATGTTTCTTAATGCAGTAAAGCTAAAATGGGACTTAACAAAAAACTAATGTCTATAGTAATGTTTCCAAGAATAGTTGCTGCAGCACTAATAGAGTGCTGTTAAAGAAGTTACTGGCAGAACTAAAGTTATAAAGGACGATGAGTGCAATAATAGTTATAATATGAATTGTAGCTACAAAAGTACGTTAATCGAATACTTTTTGTGTTTATATTTTGTTTTCATTGAGAAAATAGGCATTTTATTAATCGATGTTTGTTTATGCAAAAAAGCTAAAATAAGACTAAAGGAAAAACTAATCTCTATTGTAATGTTTTCAAGAATGGTTGCTGCAGCAATAATATAGTGCTATAAAAGAAGTTACTGACAGAACTAAAGTTTAAAAGAACGATGAATGCAATACTTTTTATAATATAAATTGTTGCTACTTAGTTACGTTAATCTACAGATTTTGTAATTAAATTTTGTTTCTTTGAGAAAGTAATTATTTAGTTAATCGATGTTTGTTTATGCAAAAAAGCTAAAATGAGACTAAAGGAAAAACTAATCTCTATAGTAATGTTTCCAAGAATGGTTGCTGCAGCAATAATATAGTGCTATAAAAGAAGTTACTGGTAGAACTAAAGTTTTAAAGCACGATGAATGCAATACTTTTTATAATATAGATTGTTGCTACTTAGTTACGTTAATCTACAGATTTTGTGATTATATTTTGTTTTCTTTGAGAAAATAAACATTTTATTAATCGATTTTTTCCTATGAAAAAAAGCTAAAAAAAAGACTAAAGAAAAAACTAATGGCTATCGAAATGACTCCAAGGACGGTTTCTGCAGCACTAATATAGTGCTTTTAAAGAATTTACTGGCAGAGCTAGAGATTTCAAGGCCGATGAGTGCAATGCTCTTTATAATATAAATTGTAGCTACAAAAGTACGTTAATCCAAACTTTTTGAGTTTATATTTTGTTTTCTTTGACAAAATAGGCATTTTGTTAATCGATGTTTGTTTATGCAAAAAAGATAAAACGAGACTAAAGAAAAAACTAATGTCTATCGTAATGTTTCCAACAAGGGTTGCTGCAGCACTAATAGAGTGCTCTTAAAGAAGTTACTGGCCGAACTAAAGTTTTAAAGAACGATGAGTGCAATACTCTTTATAATATGAATTGAAGCTACTAAGTTACGTGAATCCACACTTTTTGTGTTTACATTTTGTTTTCTTTGAGAATATACACATCTAATTAATCGATGTTTCTATATGCAGTAAAGCTAAAATGGGACTTAACAAAAAACTAATGTCTATAGTAATGTTTTCAAGAATAGTTGCTGCAGCACTAATATAGTGCCATTAAAGAAGTTACTGGTAGAACAAAAGTATTAAAGAACGATGAATGCAATACTTTTTATAATATAAATTGTTGCTACTTAGTTACGTTAGTGTAGACTTTTTGTGTTGATATTTTGTTTTCCTTGAGAAAATAAACTTTTTATTAATCGATGTTTGCTTATGCAAAAAAAGCTAAAATGAGACTACAGAAGAGACTAATGTCTATAGTAATGTTTCCAAGAAGGGTTGGTACAGCACTGATAAAGTGCTGTTAAAGAAGTTACTGGCCGAACTAAAGTTTTAAAGAACGATGAGTGCAATTCTCTTTCTAATATAAATTGTTGCTACTAAGTTACGTTAATCCACAGATTTTGGGTTTACATTTTGTTCTCTTTGAGAAAGTAACATTTAATTAATCGATGTTTGTTTATGCAGTAAAGCTAAAATGAGACTAAAGAAAAAACTAATCTCTATAGTAATGTTCCCAAGAAGGGTTGCTCCAGCACTAAAAGAGTGCTCTTAAAGAAGTTACTGGCCGAACTAAAGCTTTAAAGAACGATGATTGCAATGCTCTTTCTAATATAAATTGTAGCTACTAAAGTACATTAATCCACAGTTTTTGTGTTGATATTTTGTTTTCTTTGAGAAAATACACATCTAATTAATCGATGTTTCTTAATGCAGTAAAGCTAAAATGGGACTTAACAAAAAACTAATGTCTATAGTAATGTTTCCAAGAATAGTTGCTGCAGCACTAATAGAGTGCTGTTAAAGAAGTTACTGGCAGAACTAAAGTTATAAAGGACGATGAGTGCAATAATATTTATAATATGAATTGTAGCTACAAAAGTACGTTAATCGAATACTTTTTGTGTTTATATTTTGTTTTCATTGAGAAAATAGGCATTTTATTAATCGATGTTTGTTTATGCAAAAAAGCTAAAATAAGACTAAAGGAAAAACTAATCTCTATTGTAATGTTTTCAAGAATGGTTGCTGCAGCAATAATATAGTGCTATAAAAGAAGTTACTGACAGAACTAAAGTTTAAAAGAACGATGAATGCAATACTTTTTATAATATAAATTGTTGCTACTTAGTTACGTTAATCTACAGATTTTGTAATTAAATTTTGTTTCTTTGAGAAAGTAATTATTTAGTTAATCGATGTTTGTTTATGCAAAAAAGCTAAAATGAGACTAAAGGAAAAACTAATCTCTATAGTAATGTTTCCAAGAATGGTTGCTGCAGCAATAATATAGTGCTATAAAAGAAGTTACTGGTAGAACTAAAGTTTTAAAGCACGATGAATGCAATACTTTTTATAATATAGATTGTTGCTACTTAGTTACGTTAATCTACAGATTTTGTGATTATATTTTGTTTTCTTTGAGAAAATAAACATTTTATTAATCGATTTTTTCCTATGAAAAAAAGCTAAAAAAAAGACTAAAGAAAAAACTAATGGCTATCGAAATGACTCCAAGGACGGTTTCTGCAGCACTAATATAGTGCTTTTAAAGAATTTACTGGCAGAGCTAGAGATTTCAAGGCCGATGAGTGCAATGCTCTTTATAATATAAATTGTAGCTACAAAAGTACGTTAATCCCAACTTTTTGAGTTTATATTTTGTTTTCTTTGACAAAATAGGCATTTTGTTAATCGATGTTTGTTTATGCAAAAAAGATAAAACGAGACTAAAGAAAAAACTAATGTCTATCGTAATGTTTCCAACAAGGGTTGCTGCAGCACTAATAGAGTGCTCTTAAAGAAGTTACTGGCCGAACTAAAGTTTTAAAGAACGATGAGTGCAATTCTCTTTCTAATATAAATTGTTGCTCCTAAGTTACGTTAGTCCACACTTTTTGTGTTGATATTTTGTTTTCTTTGAGAAAATAAACATTTTATTAATCGATGTTTGCTTATGCAAAAAAGCTAAAATGAGACTAAAGAAAAAACTAATGTCTATAGTAATGTTTCCAAGAAGGGTTGGTACAGCACTAATAAAGTGCTGTTAAAGAAGTTACTGACCGAACTAAAGTTTTAAAGAACGATGAGTGCAATTCTCTTTCTAATATAAATTGTTGCTACTAAGTTACGTTAATCCACAGATTTTGGGTTTACATTTTGTTCTCTTTGAGAAAGTAACATTTAATTAATCGATGTTTGTTTATGCAGTAAAGCTAAAATGAGACTAAAGAAAAAACTAATCTCTATAGTAATGTTCCCAAGAAGGGTTGCTCCAGCACTAAAAGAGTGCTCTTAAAGAAGTTACTGGCCGAACTAAAGCTTTAAAGAACGATGATTGCAATGCTCTTTCTAATATAAATTGTAGCTACTAAAGTACATTAATCCACAGTTTTTGTGTTAATATTTTGTTTTCTTTGAGAAAATACACATCTAATTAATCGATGTTTCTTAATGCAGTAAAGCTAAAATGGGACTTAACAAAAAACTAATGTCTATAGTAATGTTTCCAAGAATAGTTGCTGCAGCACTAATAGAGTGCTGTTAAAGAAGTTACTGTCAGAACTAAAGTTATAAAGGACGATGAGTGCAATAATATTTATAATATGAATTGTAGCTACAAAAGTACGTTAATCGAATACTTTTTGTGTTTATATTTTGTTTTCATTGAGAAAATAGGCATTTTATTAATCGATGTTTGTTTATGCAAAAAAGCTAAAATGAGACTAAAGGAAAAACTAATCTCTATTGTAATGTTTTCAAGAATGGTTGCTGCAGCAATAATATAGTGCTATAAAAGAAGTTACTGACAGAACTAAAGTTTAAAAGAACGATGAATGCAATACTTTTTATAATATAAATTGTTGCTACTTAGTTACGTTAATCTACAGATTTTGTAATTAAATTTTGTTTCTTTGAGAAAGTAATTATTTAGTTAATCGATGTTTGTTTATGCAAAAAAGCTAAAATGAGACTAAAGGAAAAACTAATCTCTATAGTAATGTTTCCAAGAATGGTTGCTGCAGCAATAATATAGTGCTATAAAAGAAGTTACTGGTAGAACTAAAGTTTTAAAGCACGATGAATGCAATACTTTTTATAATATAGATTGTTGCTACTTAGTTACGTTAATCTACAGATTTTGTGATTATATTTTGTTTTCTTTGAGAAAATAAACATTTTATTAATCGATTTTTTCCTATGAAAAAAAGCTAAAAAAAGACTAAAGAAAAAACAAATGGCTATCGAAATGACTCCAAGGACGGTTTCTGCAGCACTAATATAGTGCTTTTAAAGAATTTACTGGCAGAGCTAGAGATTTCAAGGCCGATGAGTGCAATGCTCTTTATAATATAAATTGTAGCTACAAAAGTACGTTAATCCCAACTTTTTGAGTTTATATTTTGTTTTCTTTGACAAAATAGGCATTTTGTTAATCGATGTTTGTTTATGCAAAAAAGATAAAACGAGACTAAAGAAAAAACTAATGTCTATCGTAATGTTTCCAACAAGGGTTGCTGCAGCACTAATAGAGTGCTCTTAAAGAAGTTACTGGCCGAACTAAAGTTTTAAAGAACGATGAGTGCAATTCTCTTTCTAATATAAATTGTTGCTACTAAGTTACGTTAGTCCACACTTTTTGTGTTGATATTTTGTTTTCTTTGAGAAAATAAACATTTTATTAATCGATGTTTGCTTATGCAAAAAAGCTAAAATGAGACTAAAGAAAAAACTAATGTCTATAGTAATGTTTCCAAGAAGGGTTGGTACAGCACTAATAAAGTGCTGTTAAAGAAGTTACTGTCCGAACTAAAGTTTTAAAGAACGATGAGTGCAATTCTCTTTCTAATATAAATTGTTGCTACTAAGTTACGTTAATCCACAGATTTTTGGTTTACATTTTGTTCTCTTTGAGAAAGTAACATTTAATTAATCGATGTTTGTTTATGCAGTAAAGCTAAAATGAGACTAAAGAAAAAACTAATCTCTATAGTAATGTTCCCAAGAAGGGTTGCTCCAGCACTAAAAGAGTGCTCTTAAAGAAGTTACTGGCCGAACTAAAGCTTTAAAGAACGATGATTGCAATGCTCTTTCTAATATAAATTGTAGCTACTAAAGTACATTAATCCACAGTTTTTGTGTTGATATTTTGTTTTCTTTGAGAAAATACACATCTAATTAATCGATGTTTCTTAATGCAGTAAAGCTAAAATGGGACTTAACAAAAAACTAATGTCTATAGTAATGTTTCCAAGAATAGTTGCTGCAGCACTAATAGAGTGCTGTTAAAGAAGTTACTGGCAGAACTAAAGTTATAAAGGACGATGAGTGCAATAATATTTATAATATGAATTGTAGCTACAAAAGTACGTTAATCGAATACTTTTTGTGTTTATATTTTGTTTTCATTGAGAAAATAGGCATTTTATTAATCGATGTTTGTTTATGCAAAAAAGCTAAAATGAGACTAAAGGAAAAACTAATCTCTATTGTAATGTTTTCAAGAATGGTTGCTGCAGCAATAATATAGTGCTATAAAAGAAGTTACTGACAGAACTAAAGTTTAAAAGAACGATGAATGCAATACTTTTTATAATATAAATTGTTGCTACTTAGTTACGTTAATCTACAGATTTTGTAATTAAATTTTGTTTCTTTGAGAAAGTAATTATTTAGTTAATCGATGTTTGTTTATGCAAAAAAGCTAAAATGAGACTAAAGGAAAAACTAATCTCTATAGTAATGTTTCCAAGAATGGTTGCTGCAGCAATAATATAGTGCTATAAAAGAAGTTACTGGTAGAACTAAAGTTTTAAAGCACGATGAATGCAATACTTTTTATAATATAGATTGTTGCTACTTAGTTACGTTAATCTACAGATTTTGTGATTATATTTTGTTTTCTTTGAGAAAATAAACATTTTATTAATCGATTTTTTCCTATGAAAAAAAGCTAAAAAAAGACTAAAGAAAAAACTAATGGCTATCGAAATGACTCCAAGGACGGTTTCTGCAGCACTAATATAGTGCTTTTAAAGAATTTACTGGCAGAGCTAGAGATTTCAAGGCCGATGAGTGCAATGTTCTTTATAATATAAATTGTAGCTACAAAAGTACGTTAATCCCAACTTTTTGAGTTTATATTTTGTTTTCTTTGACAAAATAGGCATTTTGTTAATCGATGTTTGTTTATGCAAAAAAGATAAAACGAGACTAAAGAAAAAACTAATGTCTATCGTAATGTTTCCAACAAGGGTTGCTGCAGCACTAATAGAGTGCTCTTAAAGAAGTTACTGGCCGAACTAAAGTTTTAAAGAACGATGAGTGCAATTCTCTTTCTAATATAAATTGTTGCTACTAAGTTACGTTAGTCCACACTTTTTGTGTTGATATTTTGTTTTCTTTGAGAAAATAAACATTTTATTAATCGATGTTTGCTTATGCAAAAAAGCTAAAATGAGACTAAAGAAAAAACTAATGTCTATAGTAATGTTTCCAAGAAGGGTTGGTACAGCACTAATAAAGTGCTGTTAAAGAAGTTACTGGCCGAACTAAAGTTTTAAAGAACGATGAGTGCAATTCTCTTTCTAATATAAATTGTTGCTACTAAGTTACGTTAATCCACAGATTTTGGGTTTACATTTTGTTCTCTTTGAGAAAGTAACATTTAATTAATCGATGTTTGTTTATGCAGTAAAGCTAAAATGAGACTAAAGAAAAAACTAATCTCTATAGTAATGTTCCCAAGAAGGGTTGCTCCAGCACTAAAAGAGTGCTCTTAAAGAAGTTACTGGCCGAACTAAAGCTTTAAAGAACGATGATTGCAATGCTCTTTCTAATATAAATTGTAGCTACTAAAGTACATTAATCCACAGTTTTTGTGTTGATATTTTGTTTTCTTTGAGAAAATACACATCTAATTAATCGATGTTTCTTAATGCAGTAAAGCTAAAATGGGACTTAACAAAAAACTAATGTCTATAGTAATGTTTCCAAGAATAGTTGCTGCAGCACTAATAGAGTGCTGTTAAAGAAGTTACTGGCAGAACTAAAGTTATAAAGGACGATGAGTGCAATAATATTTATAATATGAATTGTAGCTACAAAAGTACGTTAATCGAATACTTTTTGTGTTTATATTTTGTTTTCATTGAGAAAATAGGCATTTTATTAATCGATGTTTGTTTATGCAAAAAAGCTAAAATGAGATTAAAGGAAAAACTAATCTCTATTGTAATGTTTTCAAGAATGGTTGCTGCAGCAATAATATAGTGCTATAAAAGAAGTTACTGACAGAACTAAAGTTTAAAAGAACGATGAATGCAATACTTTTTATAATATAAATTGTTGCTACTTAGTTACGTTAATCTACAGATTTTGTAATTAAATTTTGTTTCTTTGAGAAAGTAATTATTTAGTTAATCGATGTTTGTTTATGCAAAAAAGCTAAAATGAGACTAAAGGAAAAACTAATCTCTATAGTAATGTTTCCAAGAATGGTTGCTGCAGCAATAATAAAGTGCCATAAAAGAAGTTACTGGTAGAACTAAAGTTTTAAAGAACGATGAATGCAATACTTTTTGTCATATTAATTGTTGCTACTTAGTTACGTTAATCTACAGATTTTGTGATTATATTTTGTTTTCTTTGAGAAAATAAACATTTTATTAATCGATGTTTTCCTATGAAAAAAAGCTAAAAGAAGACTAAAGAGAAAACTAATGGCTATCGAAATGATTCCAAGGACGGTTTCTGCAGCACTAATATAGTGCTTTTAAAGAATTTACTGGCAGAGCTAGAGATTTCAAGGCCGATGAGTGCAATGCTCTTTATAATATAAATTGTAGCTACAAAAGTACGTTAATCCCAACTTTTTGAGTTTATATTTTGTTTTCTTTGACAAAATAGGCATTTTGTTAATCGATGTTTGTTTATGCAAAAAAGATAAAACGAGACTAAAGAAAAAACTAATGTCTATCGTAATGTTTCCAACAAGGGTTGCTGCAGCACTAATTGAGTGCTCTTAAAGAAGTTACTGGCCGAACTAAAGTTTTAAAGAACGATGAGTGCAATACTCTTTATAATATGAATTGAAGCTACTTAGTTACGTTAATCCACACTTTTTGTGTTTACATTTTGTTTTCTTTGAGAAAATACACATCTAATTAATCGATGTTTCTATATGCAGTAAAGCTAAAATTGGACTTAACAAAAAACTAATGTCTATAGTAATGTTTCCAAGAATAGTTGCTGCAGCACTAATATAGTGCCATTAAAGAAGTTACTGGTAGAACAAAAGTTTTAAAGAACGATGAGTGCAATTCTCTTTCTAATATAAATTGTTGCTACTAAGTTACGTTAGTCCACACTCAATTCTCTTTCTAATATAAATTGTTGCTACTAAGTTACGTTAGTCCACACTTTTTGTGTTGATATTTTGTTTTCTTTGAGAAAATAAACATTTTATTAATCGATGTTTGCTTATGCAAAAAAGCTAAAATGAGACTAAAGAAAAAACTAATGTCTATAGTAATGTTTCCAAGAAGGGTTGGTACAGCACTATTAAAGTGCTGTTAAAGAAGTTACTAGCCGAACTAAAGTTTTAAAGAACGATGAGTGCAATTCTCTTTCTAATATAAATTGTTGCTACTAAGTTACGTTAATCCACAGATTTTGTGTTTACATTTTATTTTCTTTGAGAAAGTAAACATTTAATTAATCGATGTTTGTTTATGCAGTAAAGCTAAAATGAGACTACAGAAGAAACTTATGTCTATAGTAATGTTTCCAAGAAGGGTTGGTAAAGCACTAATAAAGTGCTGTTAAAGAAGTTACTGGCCGAACTAAAGTTTTAAAGAACGATGAGTACAATTCTCTTTCTAATATAAATTGTTGCTACTAAGTTACGTTAGTCCACACTTTTTGTGTTGATATTTTGTTTTCTTTGAGAAAATAAACATTTTATTAATCGATGTTTGCTTATGCAAAAAAGCTAAAATGAGACTAAAGAAAAAACTAATCTCTATAGTAATGTTTCCAAAAAGGGTTGCTCCAGCACTAAAAGAGTGCTCTTAAAGAAGTTACTGGGCCGAACTAAAGTTTTAAAGAACGATGATTGCAATGCTCTTTCTAATATAAATTGTAGCTACTAAAGTACATTAATCCACAGTTTTTGTGTTGATATTTTGTTTTCTTTGGGAAAATACACATCTAATTAATCGATGTTTCTATATGCAGTAAAGCTAAAATGGGACTTAACAAAAAACTAATGTCTATAGTAATGTTTCCAAGAATAGTTGCTGCAGCACTAATAGAGTGCTGTAGCATAGGTTTCAAATCTTTATCTCGGCGTAAAAAAGGTGGGTGTAAAATTCAATGACCTATTTCTGCTGATTGAATGCCTTGAAAGAAACTTTAGATACCTATCTATAATACCGCCGTTGGACTTTTCAGAAATTTTGAATATTTTTGGAAATTACAGCGTATCTTACATTTCAACTCATTTGAGGATGTGACGTCATCAAATTTCTAAATCATAAACGAGATGAGTGACAAACTTTTGTTTGATACCATATTGTAGACATTCATAAATTATGGTTTTCTTCGAAATTATTTCATGTTACGTCAAACAGGTTAGAAATTACGATGGTTTTAAGTTTTTTTGAAAATTTTTCTGGAATTCTTGAAAAAGAAGAAAAACACTCTAATTCTGAACATATTGAAGATGTCAGAAAATTCCAACGGTAGAATTATAGAGAATTAGCTAAAGTTTCTTTGAAGTCATTCAGTTCAAAGAAATAGGTCACTAAATTTTACACCAGCATTTTTAAAGATTTGGAACCTATGCTGAGTGCTGTTAAAGAAGTTACTGGCAGAACTAAAGTTATAAAGGACGATGAGTGAAATAATATTTATAATATGAATTGTAGCTACAAAAGTACGTTAATCGAATACTTTTTGTGTTTATATTTTGTTTCTTTGAGAAAGTAATTATTTAGTTAATCGATGTTTGTTTATGCAAAAAAGCTAAAATGAGACTAAAGGAAAAACTAATCTCTATAGTAATGTTTCCAAGAATGGTTGCTGCAGCAATAATAAAGTGCTATAAAAGAAGTTACTGGTAGAACTAAAGTTTTAAAGAACGATGAATGCAATACTTTTTGTCATATAAATTGTTGCTACTTAGTTACGTTAATCTACAGATTTTGTGATTATATTTTGTTTTCTTTGAGAAAATAAACATTTTATTAATCGATGTTTTCCTAGGAAAAAAAGCTAAAAGAAGACTAAAGAAAAAACTAATGGTTATCGAAATGATTCCAAGGACGGTTTCTGCAGCACTAATATAGTGCTTTTAAAGAATGTACTGGCAGAGCTAGAGATTTCAAGGCCGATGAGTGCAATGCTCTTTATAATATAAATTGTAGCTACAAAAGTACGTTAATCCCAACTTTTGAGTTTATATTTTGTTTTCTTTGACAAAATAGGCATTTTGTTAATCGATGTTTGTTTATGCAAAAAAGATAAAACGAGACTAAAGAAAAAATTAATGTCTATCGTAATGTTTCCAACAAGGGTTGCTGCAGCACTAATAGAGTGCTCTTAAAGAAGTTACTGGCCGAACTAAAGTTTTAAAGAACGATGAGTGCAATACTCTTTATAATATGAATTGAAGCTACTAAGTTACGTTAATCCACACTTTTTGTGTTTACATTTTGTTTTCTTTGAGAAAATACACATCTAATTAATCGATGTTTCTATATGCAGTAAAGCTAAAATGGGACTTAACAAAAACTAATGTCTATAGTAATGTTTCCATAAATAGTTGCTGCAGCACTAATATAGTGCCATTAAAGAAGTTACTGGTAGAACAAAAGTATTAAAGAACGATGAATGCAATACTTTTTATAATATAAATTGTTGCTACTTAGTTACGTTAGTGTAGACTTTTTGTGTTGATATTTTGTTTTCCTTGAGAAAATAAACATTTTATTAATCGATGTTTGCTTATGCAAAAAAAGCTAAAATGAGACTACAGAAGAGACTAATGTCTATAGTAATGTTTCCAAGAAGGGTTGGTACAGCACTAATAAAGTGCTGTTAAAGAAGTTACTGGCCGAACTAAAGTTTTAAAGAACGATGAGTGCAATTCTCTTTCTAATATAAATTGTTGCTACTAAGTTACGTTAGTCCACACTTTTTGTGTTGATATTTTGTTTTCTTTGAGAAAATAAACATTTTATTAATCGATGTTTGCTTATGCAAAAAAGCTAAAATGAGACTAAAGAAAAAACTAATGTCTATAGTAATGTTTCCAAGAAGGGTTGGTACAGCACTAATAAAGTGCTGTTAAAGAAGTTACTGTCCGAACTAAAGTTTTAAAGAACGATGAGTGCAATTCTCTTTCTAATATAAATTGTTGCTACTAAGTTACGTTAATCCACAGATTTTTGGTTTACATTTTGTTCTCTTTGAGAAAGTAACATTTAATTAATCGATGTTTGTTTATGCAGTAAAGCTAAAATGAGACTAAAGAAAAAACTAATCTCTATAGTAATGTTCCCAAGAAGGGTTGCTCCAGCACTAAAAGAGTGCTCTTAAAGAAGTTAATGGCCGAACTAAAGCTTTAAAGAACGATGATTGCAATGCTCTTTCTAATATAAATTGTAGCTACTAAAGTACATTAATCCACAGTTTTTGTGTTGATATTTTGTTTTCTTTGAGAAAATACACATCTAATTAATCGATGTTTCTTAATGCAGTAAAGCTAAAATGGGACTTAACAAAAAACTAATGTCTATAGTAATGTTTCCAAGAATAGTTGCTGCAGCACTAATAGAGTGCTGTTAAAGAAGTTACTGGCAGAACTAAAGTTATAAAGGACGATGAGTGCAATAATATTTATAATATGAATTGTAGCTACAAAAGTACGTTAATCGAATACTTTTTGTGTTTATATTTTGTTTTCATTGAGAAAATAGGCATTTTATTAATCGATGTTTGTTTATGCAAAAAAGCTAAAATGAGACTAAAGGAAAAACTAATCTCTATTGTAATGTTTTCAAGAATGGTTGCTGCAGCAATAATATAGTGCTATAAAAGAAGTTACTGACAGAACTAAAGTTTAAAAGAACGATGAATGCAATACTTTTTATAATATAAATTGTTGCTACTTAGTTACGTTAATCTACAGATTTTGTAATTAAATTTTGTTTCTTTGAGAAAGTAATTATTTAGTTAATCGATGTTTGTTTATGCAAAAAAGCTAAAATGAGACTAAAGGAAAAACTAATCTCTATAGTAATGTTTCCAAGAATGGTTGCTGCAGCAATAATATAGTGCTATAAAAGAAGTTACTGGTAGAACTAAAGTTTTAAAGCACGATGAATGCAATACTTTTTATAATATAGATTGTTGCTACTTAGTTACGTTAATCTACAGATTTTGTGATTATATTTTGTTTTCTTTGAGAAAATAAACATTTTATTAATCGATTTTTTCCTATGAAAAAAAGCTAAAAAAAGACTAAAGAAAAAACTAATGGCTATCGAAATGACTCCAAGGACGGTTTCTGCAGCACTAATATAGTGCTTTTAAAGAATTTACTGGCAGAACTAGAGATTTCAAGGCCGATGAGTGCAATGTTCTTTATAATATAAATTGTAGCTACAAAAGTACGTTAATCCCAACTTTTTGAGTTTATATTTTGTTTTCTTTGACAAAATAGGCATTTTGTTAATCGATGTTTGTTTATGCAAAAAAGATAAAACGAGACTAAAGAAAAAACTAATGTCTATCGTAATGTTTCCAACAAGGGTTGCTGCAGCACTAATAGAGTGCTCTTAAAGAAGTTACTGGCCGAACTAAAGTTTTAAAGAACGATGAGTGCAATTCTCTTTCTAATATAAATTGTTGCTACTAAGTTACGTTAGTCCACACTTTTTGTGTTGATATTTTGTTTTCTTTGAGAAAATAAACATTTTATTAATCGATGTTTGCTTATGCAAAAAAGCTAAAATGAGACTAAAGAAAAAACTAATGTCTATAGTAATGTTTCCAAGAAGGGTTGGTACAGCACTAATAAAGTGCTGTTAAAGAAGTTACTGGCCGAACTAAAGTTTTAAAGAACGATGAGTGCAATTCTCTTTCTAATATAAATTGTTGCTACTAAGTTACGTTAATCCACAGATTTTGGGTTTACATTTTGTTCTCTTTGAGAAAGTAACATTTAATTAATCGATGTTTGTTTATGCAGTAAAGCTAAAATGAGACTAAAGAAAAAACTAATCTCTATAGTAATGTTCCCAAGAAGGGTTGCTCCAGCACTAAAAGAGTGCTCTTAAAGAAGTTACTGGCCGAACTAAAGCTTTAAAGAACGATGATTGCAATGCTCTTTCTAATATAAATTGTAGCTACTAAAGTACATTAATCCACAGTTTTTGTGTTGATATTTTGTTTTCTTTGAGAAAATACACATCTAATTAATCGATGTTTCTTAATGCAAAAAAGCTAAAATGGGACTTAACAAAAAACTAATGTCTATAGTAATGTTTCCAAGAATAGTTGCTGCAGCACTAATAGAGTGCTGTTAAAGAAGTTACTGGCAGAACTAAAGTTATAAAGGACGATGAGTGCAATAATATTTATAATATGAATTGTAGCTACAAAAGTACGTTAATCGAATACTTTTTGTGTTTATATTTTGTTTTCATTGAGAAAATAGGCATTTTATTAATCGAGGTTTGTTTATGCAAAAAAGCTAAAATGAGACTAAAGGAAAAACTAATCTCTATTGTAATGTTTTCAAGAATGGTTGCTGCAGCAATAATAAAGTGCCATAAAAGAAGTTACTGGTAGAACTAAAGTTTTAAAGAACGATGAATGCAATACTTTTTGTCATATTAATTGTTGCTACTTAGTTACGTTAATCTACAGATTTTGTGATTATATTTTGTTTTCTTTGAGAAAATAAACATTTTATTAATCGATGTTTTCCTATGAAAAAAAGCTAAAATGAGACTAAAGGAAAAACTAATCTCTATAGTAATGTTTCCAAGAATGGTTGCTGCAGCAATAATAAAGTGCCATAAAAGAAGTTACTGGTAGAACTAAAGTTTTAAAGAACGATGAATGCAATACTTTTTGTCATATTAATTGTTGCTACTTAGTTACGTTAATCTACAGATTTTGTGATTATATTTTGTTTTCTTTGAGAAAATAAACATTTTATTAATCGATGTTTTCCTATGAAAAAAAGCTAAAAGAAGACTAAAGAGAAAACTAATGGCTATCGAAATGATTCCAAGGACGGTTTCTGCAGCACTAATATAGTGCTTTTAAAGAATTTACTGGCAGAGCTAGAGATTTCAAGGCCGATGAGTGCAATGCTCTTTATAATATAAATTGTAGCTACAAAAGTACGTTAATCCCAACTTTTTGAGTTTATATTTTGTTTTCTTTGACAAAATAGGCATTTTGTTAATCGATGTTTGTTTATGCAAAAAAGATAAAACGAGACTAAAGAAAAAACTAATGTCTATCGTAATGTTTCCAACAAGGGTTGCTGCAGCACTAATAGAGTGCTCTTAAAGAAGTTACTGGCCGAACTAAAGTTTTAAAGAACGATGAGTGCAATACTCTTTATAATATGAATTGAAGCTACTTAGTTACGTTAATCCACACTTTTTGTGTTTACATTTTGTTTTCTTTGAGAAAATACACATCTAATTAATCGATGTTTCTATATGCAGTAAAGCTAAAATTGGACTTAACAAAAAACTAATGTCTATAGTAATGTTTCCAAGAATAGTTGCTGCAGCACTAATATAGTGCCATTAAAGAAGTTACTGGTAGAACAAAAGTTTTAAAGAACGATGAGTGCAATTCTCTTTCTAATATAAATTGTTGCTACTAAGTTACGTTAGTCCACACTTTTTGTGTTGATATTTTGTTTTCTTTGAGAAAATAAACATTTTATTAATCGATGTTTGCTTATGCAAAAAAGCTAAAATGAGACTAAAGAAAAAACTAATGTCTATAGTAATGTTTCCAAGAAGGGTTGGTACAGCACTATTAAAGTGCTGTTAAAGAAGTTACTAGCCGAACTAAAGTTTTAAAGAACGATGAGTGCAATTCTCTTTCTAATATAAATTGTTGCTACTAAGTTACGTTAATCCACAGATTTTGTGTTTACATTTTATTTTCTTTGAGAAAGTAAACATTTAATTAATCGATGTTTGTTTATGCAGTAAAGCTAAAATGAGACTACAGAAGAAACTTATGTCTATAGTAATGTTTCCAAGAAGGGTTGGTAAAGCACTAATAAAGTGCTGTTAAAGAAGTTACTGGCCGAACTAAAGTTTTAAAGAACGATGAGTACAATTCTCTTTCTAATATAAATTGTTGCTACTAAGTTACGTTAGTCCACACTTTTTGTGTTGATATTTTGTTTTCTTTGAGAAAATAAACATTTTATTAATCGATGTTTGCTTATGCAAAAAAGCTAAAATGAGACTAAAGAAAAAACTAATCTCTATAGTAATGTTTCCAAGAAGGGTTGCTCCAGCACTAAAAGAGTGCTCTTAAAGAAGTTACTGGGCCGAACTAAAGTTTTAAAGAACGATGATTGCAATGCTCTTTCTAATATAAATTGTAGCTACTAAAGTACATTAATCCACAGTTTTTGTGTTGATATTTTGTTTTCTTTGAGAAAATACACATCTAATTAATCGATGTTTCTATATGCAGTAAAGCTAAAATGGGACTTAACAAAAAACTAATGTCTATAGTAATGTTTCCAAGAATAGTTGCTGCAGCACTAATAGAGTGCTGTAGCATAGGTTTCAAATCTTTATCTCGGCGTAAAAAAGGTGGGTGTAAAATTTAATGACCTATTTCTGCTGATTGAATGCCTTGAAAGAAACTTTAGGTACCTATCTATAATACTACCGTTGGACTTTTCAGAAATTTTGAATATTTTTGGAAATTACAGCGTATCTTACATTTCAACTCATTTGAGGATGTGACGTCATCAAATTTCTAAATCATAAACGAGATGAGTGACAAACTTTTGTTTGATACCATATTGTAGACATTCATAAATTATGGTTTTCTTCGAAATTATTTCATGTTACGTCAAACAGGTTAGAAATTACGATGGTTTTAAGTTTTTTTGAAAATTTTTCTGGAATTCTTGAAAAAGAAGAAAAACACTCTAATTCTGAACATATTGAAGATGTCAGAAAATTCCAACGGTAGAATTATAGAGAATTAGCTAAAGTTTCTTTGAAGTCATTCAGTTCAAAGAAATAGGTCACTAAATTTTACACCAGCATTTTTAAAGATTTGGAACCTATGCTGAGTGCTGTTAAAGAAGTTACTGGCAGAACTAAAGTTATAAAGGACGACGAGTGAAATAATATTTATAATATGAATTGTAGCTACAAAAGTACGTTAATCGAATACTTTTTGTGTTTATATTTTGTTTCTTTGAGAAAGTAATTATTTAGTTAATCGATGTTTGTTTATGCAAAAAAGCTAAAATGAGACTAAAGGAAAAACTAATCTCTATAGTAATGTTTCCAAGAATGGTTGCTGCAGCAATAATAAAGTGCTATAAAAGAAGTTACTGGTAGAACTAAAGTTTTAAAGAACGATGAATGCAATACTTTTTGTCATATAAATTGTTGCTACTTAGTTACGTTAATCTACAGATTTTGTGATTATATTTTGTTTTCTTTGAGAAAATAAACATTTTATTAATCGATGTTTTCCTATGAAAAAAAGCTAAAAGAAGACTAAAGAAAAAACTAATGGTTATCGAAATGATTCCAAGGACGGTTTCTGCAGCACTAATATAGTGCTTTTAAAGAATGTACTGGCAGAGCTAGAGATTTCAAGGCCGATGAGTGCAATGCTCTTTATAATATAAATTGTAGCTACAAAAGTACGTTAATCCCAACTTTTTGAGTTTATATTTTGTTTTCTTTGACAAAATAGGCATTTTGTTAATCGATGTTTGTTTATGCAAAAAAGATAAAACGAGACTAAAGAAAAAACTAATGTCTATCGTAATGTTTCCAACAAGGGTTGCTGCAGCACTAATAGAGTGCTCTTAAAGAAGTTACTGGCCGAACTAAAGTTTTAAAGAACGATGAGTGCAATACTCTTTATAATATGAATTGAAGCTACTAAGTTACGTTAATCCACACTTTTTGTGTTTACATTTTGTTTTCTTTGAGAAAATACACATCTAATTAATCGATGTTTCTATATGCAGTAAAGCTAAAATGGGACTTAACAAAAACTAATGTCTATAGTAATGTTTCCAAAAATAGTTGCTGCAGCACTAATATAGTGCCATTAAAGAAGTTACTGGTAGAACAAAAGTATTAAAGAACGATGAATGCAATACTTTTTATAATATAAATTGTTGCTACTTAGTTACGTTAGTGTAGACTTTTTGTGTTGATATTTTGTTTTCCTTGAGAAAATAAACATTTTATTAATCGATGTTTGCTTATGCAAAAAAAGCTAAAATGAGACTACAGAAGAGACTAATGTCTATAGTAATGTTTCCAAGAAGGGTTGGTACAGCACTAATAAAGTGCTGTTAAAGAAGTTACTGGCCGAACTAAAGTTTTAAAGAACGATGAGTGCAATTCTCTTTCTAATATAAATTGTTGCTACTAAGTTACGTTAGTCCACACTTTTTGTGTTGATATTTTGTTTTCTTTGAGAAAATAAACATTTTATAAATCGATGTTTGCTTATGCAAAAAAGCTACAATGAGACTAAAGAAAAAACTAATGTCTATAGTAATGTTTCCAAGAAGGGTTGGTACAGCACTAATAAAGTGCTGTTAAAGAAGTTACTGGCCGAACTAAAGTTTTAAAGAACGATGAGTGCAATTCTCTTTCTAATATAAATTGTTGCTACTAAGTTACGTTAATCCACAGATTTTGTGTTTACATTTTGTTTTCTTTGAGAAAGTAAACATTTAATTAATCGATGTTTGTTTATGCAGTAAAGCTAAAATGAGACTACAGAAGAAACTAATGTCTATAATAATGTTTCCAAGAAGGGTTGGTAAAGCACTAATAAAGTGCTGTTAAAGAAGTTACTGGCCGAACTAAAGTTTTTAAGAACGATGAGTACTTCTCTTTCTAATATAAATTGTTGCTACTAAGTTACGTTAGTCCATACTTTTTGTGTTGATATTTTGTTTTCTTTGAGAAAATAAACATTTTATTAATCGATGTTTGCTTATGCAAAAAAGCTAAAATGAGACTAAAGAAAAAACTAATCTCTATAGTAATGTTTCCAAGAAGGGTTGCTCCAGCACTAAAAGAGTGCTCTTAAAGAAGTTACTGGCCGAACTAAAGTTTTAAAGAACGATGATTGCAATGCTCTTTCTAATATAAATTGTAGCTACTAAAGTACATTAATCCACAGTTTTTGTGTTGATATTTTGTTTTCTTTGAGAAAATACACATTTAACTAATCGATGTTTGTTTATGCAGTAAAGCTAAAATGAGAATAAAGAAAAAACTAATGTCTATAGTAATACTTCCAAGAATAGTTGCTGCAGCACTAATTGCGTGCTATAAAAGAAATTACTGGCAGAACTAAAGTTTTAAAGAACAATGGGTGCATTACTTTTTATGATATCAATTGTAGCTACTAAGCCACGTTAATCCACAGATTTTGTGTTTGCATTTTGTTTTCTTTGAGAAAGTAAACATTTAAATAAGCGATGTTCGTTTATGCAGTAAAGCTAAAATGAGACTAAAAAAAATTAATCTCTATAGTAATGTTTCCAAAAAGGGTTGCTGCAGGACTAATAGAGTGCTCTTAAAGAAGTTACTGGCCGAACTAAAGATTTAAAGAACGATGAGTGCAATACTCTTTATAATATGAATTGAAGCTACTAAGTTACGTTAATCCACACTTTTTGTGTTTATATTTGTTTTCTTTGAAAAAGTAAACATTTAATTAATCGATCTTTGTTTATGCAAAAAAGCTAAAGTGAGACTAAAGAAAAAATTAATCTCTATAGTAATGTTTCCAAGAAGGGTTGCTGCAGCACCAAAAGAGTGCTCTTAAAGAAATTACTGGCCGAACTAAAGTTTTCAAGCACGATGAGTGCAATACTCTTTATAATATGAATTGAAGCTACTTAGTTACGTTAATCCACACTTTTTGTGTTGATATTTTGTTTTCTTTGAAATACACATTTAATTTGTCGATGTTTGTTTATGCAGTAAAGCTAAAATGAGAATAAACAACAAACTAATGTCTATAGTAATGTTTCCAAGAATAGTTGCTGCAGCACTAATATAGTGCTATAAAAGAAGTTACTGGTAGAACTGAAGTTTTAAAGAACAATGTATGCAATACTTTTTATAATATAAATTGTTGCTACTTAGTTACGTTAATCCACACATTTTGTGTTTGCATTTTGTTTTCTTTGAGAAAGTAAGCATTTAATTAATCGATCTTTGTTTATGCAAAAAAGCTAAAGTGAGACTAAAGAAGAAACTAATCTCTATAGTAATGTTTCCAAGAAGGGTTACTGCAGCACCAAAAGAGTGCTCTTAAAGAAGTTACTGGCCGAACTAAAGTTTTCAAGCACGATGAGTGCAATACCCTTTATAATATGAATTGAAGCTACTAAGTTACGTTAATCAACAATCTTTGTGTTGAGATTTTGTTTTCTTTGAAAAAATTCACATTTAATTAATCGATGTTTGTTTATGCAAAAAAGCTAAAACGAGACTAAAGAAAAAATTAATGTCTATGGTAATGTTTCCAAGAAGGGTTGCTGCAGCACTATTAGAGTGCGCTTAAAGAAGTTACTGGCCGCACTAAAGATTTAAAGAACGATGAGTGCAATACTCTTTATAATATGAATTGAAGCTACTAAGTTACGTAAATCCACACTTTTTGTGTTTATATTTGTTTTCTTTGAGAAAATAAACATTTTATTAATCGATATTTGCTTATGCAAAAAAGCTAAAATGACACTAAAGAAGAAACTAATGTCTATAGTAATGTTTCCAAGAAGGGTTGGTACAGCACTAATAAAGGTCTGTTAAAGAAGTTACTGGCCGAACTAAAGTTTTAAAGAACGATGAGTGCACTGCTCTTTCTAATATAAATTGTAGCTGCTAAGTTACGTTAAGCCACACTTTTTGTGTTGATATTTTGCTTTCTTTGAGAAAATAAACATATTATTAATCGATGTTTGTTTATGCAGTAAAGCTAAAATGAGACTAAAAAAAATTAATATCTATAGTAATGTTTCCAAAAAGGGTTGCTGCAGCACTAATAGAGTGCTCTTAAAGAAGTTACTGGCCGAACTAAAGATTTAAAGAACGATGAGTGCAATACTCTTTATAATATGAATTGAAGCTACTAAGTTACGTTAATCCACACTTTTTGTGTTTATATTTGTTTTCTTTGAGAAAATAAACATTTTATTAATCGATGTTTGCTTATGCAAAAAAGCTAAAATGACACTAAAGAAGAACCTAATGTCTATAGTAATGTTTCCAAGAAGGGTTGGTAAAGCACTAATAAAGTGCTGTTAAAGAAGTTACTGGCCGAACTAAAGTTTTAAAGAACGATGAGTACAATTCTCTTTCTAATATAAATTGTTGCTACTAAGTTACGTCAGTCCACACTTTTTGTGTTGATATTTTGTTTTCTTTGAGAAAATAAACATTTTATTAATCGATGTTTGCTTATGCAAAAAAGCTAAAATGAGACTAAAAAAAAACTAATCTCTATAGTAATGTTTCCAAGAAGGGTTGCTCCAGCACTAAAAGAGTGCTCTTAAAGAAGTTACTGGCCGAACTAAAGTTTTAAAGAACGATGAGTGCAATACTCTTTCTAATATAAATTGTAGCTACTAAAGTACATTAATCCACAGTTTTTGTGTTGATATTTTGTTTTCTTTGAGAAAATAAACATTTAATTAATCGATGTTTGTTTATGCAGTAAAGCTAAAATGAGAATAAAGAAAAAACTAATGTCTATAGTAATACTTCCAAGAATAGTTGCTGCAGCACTAATTGCGTGCTATAAAAGAAATTACTGGCAGAACTAAAGTTTTAAAGAACAATGGGTGCATTACTTTTTATGATATCAATTGTAGCTACTAAGCCACGTTAATCCACAGATTTTGTGTTTGCATTTTGTTTTCTTTGAGAAAGTAAACATTTAATTAAGCGATGTTCGTTCATGCAGTAAAGCTAAAATGAGACTAAAAAAAATTAATCTCTATAGTAATGTTTCCAAAAAGGGTTGCTGCAGGACTAATAGAGTGCTCTTAAAGAAGTTACTGGCCGAACTAAAGATTTAAAGAACGATGAGTGCAATACTCTTTATAATATGAATTGAAGCTACTAAGTTACGTTAATCCACACTTTTTGTGTTTATATTTGTTTTCTTTGAAAAAGTAAACATTTAATTAATCGATCTTTGTTTATGCAAAAAAGCTAAAGTGAGACTAAAGAAAAAATTAATCTCTATAGTAATGTTTCCAAGAAGGGTTGCTGCAGCACCAAAAGAGTGCTCTTAAAGAAACTACTGGCCGAACTAAAGTTTTCAAGCACGATGAGTGCAATACTCTTTATAATATGAATTGAAGCTACTAAGTTACGTTAATCCACACTTTTTGTGTTGATATTTTGTTTTCTTTGAAATACACATTTAATTTGTCGATGTTTGTTTATGCAGTAAAGCTAAAATGAGAATAAAGAAAAAACTAATGTCTATAGTAATGTTTCCAAGAATAGTTGCTGCAGCACTAATATAGTGCTATAAAAGAAGTTACTGGTAGAACTGAAGTTTTAAAGAACAATGAATGCAATACTTTTTATAATATAAATTGTTGCTACTTAGTTACGTTAATCCACACATTTTGTGTTTGCATTTTGTTTTCTTTGAGAAAGTAAGCATTTAATTAATCGATCTTTGTTTATGCAAAAAAGCTAAAGTGAGACTAAAGAAGAAACTAATCTCTATAGTAATGTTTCCAAGAAGGGTTACTGCAGCACCAAAAGAGTGCTCTTAAAGAAGTTACTGGCTGAACTAAAGTTTTCAAGCACGATGAGTGCAATACTCTTTATAATATGAATTGAAGCTACTAAGTTACGTTAATCCACAATCTTTGTGTTGAGATTTTGTTTTCTTTGAAAAAATTCACATTTAATTAATCGATGTTTGTTTATGCAGAAAAGCTAAAAGGAGACTAAAGAAAAAACTAATGTCTATGGTAATGTTTCCAAGAAGGGTTGCTGCAGCACCAAAAGAGTGCTCTTAAAGAAGTTACTGGCCGAACTAAAGTTTTCAAGCACGATGAGTGCAATACCCTTTATAATATGAATTGAAGCTATTAAGTTACGTTAATCAACAATCTTTGTGTTGAGATTTTGTTTTCTTTGAAAAAATTCACATTTAATTAATCGATGTTTGTTTATGCAAAAAAGCTAAAAGGAGACTAAAGAAAAAACTAATGTCTATGGTAATGTTTCCAAGAAGGGTTGCTGCAGCACTAATAGAGTGCTCTTAAAGAAGTTACTGGCCGAACTAAAGATTTAAAGAACGATGAGTGCAATACTTTTTATAATATAAATTGTTGCTACTTAGTTACGTTAGTGTAGACTTTTTGTGTTGATATTTTGTTTTCTTTGAGAAAATAAACATTTTATTAATCGATGTTTGCTTATGCAAAAAAGCTAAAATGAGACTAAAGAAAAAACTAATGTCTATAGTAATGTTTCAAAGAAGGGTTGGTACAGCACTAATAAAGTGCTGTTAAAGAAGTTACTGGTAGAACTAAAGTTTTAAAGAACGATGAGTGCAATTCTCTTTCTAATATAAATTGTTGCTACTAAGTTACGTTAATCCACACTTTTTGTGTTTATATTTGTTTTCTTTGAGAAAATAAACATTTTATTAATCGATGTTTGCTTATGCAAAAAAGCTAAAATGAGACTAAAGAAGAAACTAATGTCTATAGTAATGTTTCCAAGAAGGGTTGGTAAAGCACTAATAAAGTGCTGTTAAAGAAGTTACTGGCCGAACTAAAGTTTTAAAGAACGATGAGTACAATTCTCTTTCTAATATAAATTGTTGCTACTAAGTTGAGTCAGTCCACACTTTTTGTGTTGATATTTTGTTTTCTTTGAGAAAATAAACATTTTATTAATCGATGTTTCCTAATGCAAAAAAGCTAAAATGAGACTAAAGAAAAAACTAATCTCTATAGTAATGTTTCCAAGAAGGGTTGCTCCAGCACTAAAAGAGTGCTCTTAAAGAAGTTACTGGCCGAACTAAAGTTTTAAAGAACGATGATTGCAATGCTCTTTCTAAGATAAATTGTAGCTACTAAAGTACATTAATCCACAGTTTTTGTGTTGATATTTTGTTTTCTTTGAGAAAATACACATTTAACTAATCGATGTTTGTTTATGCAGTAAAGCTAAAATGAGAATAAAGAAAAAACTAATGTCTATAGTAATACTTCCAAGAATAGTTGCTGCAGCACTAATTGCGTGCTATAAAAGAAATTACTAGCAGAACTAAAGTTTTAAAGAACAATGGGTGCATTACTTTCTATGATATCAATTGTAGCCACGTTAATCCACAGATTTTGTGTTTGCATTTTGTTTTCTTTGAGAAAGTAAACATTTAATTAAGCGATGTTCGTTTATGCAGTAAAGCTAAAATGAGACTAAAAAAAATTAATCTCTATAGTAATGTTTCCAAAAAGGGTTGCTGCAGGACTAATAGAGTGCTCTTAAAGAAGTTACTGGCCGAACTAAAGATTTAAAGAACGATGAGTGCAATACTCTTTATAATATGAATTGAAGCTACTAAGTTACGTTAATCCACACTTTTTGTGTTTATATTTGTTTTCTTTGAAAAAGTAAACATTTAATTAATCGATCTTTGTTTATGCAAAAAAGCTAAAGTGAGACTAAAGAAAAAATTAATCTCTATAGTAATGTTTCCAAGAAGGGTTGCTGCAGCACCAAAAGAGTGCTCTTAAAGAAACTACTGGCCGAACTAAAGTTTTCAAGCACGATGAGTGCAATACTCTTTATAATATGAATTGA
The DNA here is from genome assembly GCA_039566865.1 of Aurelia coerulea. Lineage (NCBI taxonomy): Eukaryota > Metazoa > Cnidaria > Scyphozoa > Semaeostomeae > Ulmaridae > Aurelia > Aurelia coerulea. Next base: position 10,716,075 of record CM076954.1, read on the forward strand.
AGCTACTAAGTTACGTTAATCCACACTTTTTGTGTTGATATTTTGTTTTCTTTGAAATACACATTTAATTTGTCGATGTTTGTTTATGCAGTAAAGCTAAAATGAGAATAAAGAAAAAACTAATGTCTATAGTAATGTTTCCAAGAATAGTTGCTGCAGCACTAATATAGTGCTATAAAAGAAGTTACTGGTAGAACTGAAGTTTTAAAGAACAATGAATGCAATACTTTTTATAATATAAATTGTTGCTACTTAGTTACGTTAATCCACACATTTTGTGTTTGCATTTTGTTTTCTTTGAGAAAGTAAGCATTTAATTAATCGATCTTTGTTTATGCAAAAAAGCTAAAGTGAGACTAAAGAAGAAACTAATCTCTATAGTAATGTTTCCAAGAAGGGTTACTGCAGCACCAAAAGAGTGCTCTTAAAGAAGTTACTGGCTGAACTAAAGTTTTCAAGCACGATGAGTGCAATACTCTTTATAATATGAATTGAAGCTACTAAGTTACGTTAATCCACAATCTTTGTGTTGAGATTTTGTTTTCTTTGAAAAAATTCACATTTAATTAATCGATGTTTGTTTATGCAGAAAAGCTAAAAGGAGACTAAAGAAAAAACTAATGTCTATGGTAATGTTTCCAAGAAGGGTTGCTGCAGCACTAATAGAGTGCTCTTAAAGAAGTTACTGGCCGAACTAAAGATTTAAAGAACGATGAGTGCAATACTCTTTATAATATGAATTGAAGCTACCAAGTTACGTAAATCCACACTTTTTGTGTTTATATTTGTTTTCTTTGAGAAAGTAAACATTTAATTAATCGATCTTTGTTAATGCAAAAAAGCTAAAGTGAGACTGAAGAAAAAATTAATCTCTATAGTAATGTTTCCAAGAAGGGTTGCTGCAGCACCAAAAGAGTGCTCTTAAAGAAATTACTGGCCGAACTAAAGTTTTAAAGAACGATGGGTGCAATACTCTTTCTAATATAAATTGTAGCTACTAAAGTACATTAATCCATAGTTTTTGTGTTGATATTTTGATTTCTTTGAGAAAATACACATCTAATTAATGGATGTTTCTATATGCAGTAAAGCTAAAATGGGACTTGACAAAAAACTAATGTCTATAGTAATGTTTCCAAGAATAGTTGCTGCAGCACTAATATAGTGCCATTAAAGAAGTTACTGGTCGAACAAAAGTATTAAAGAACGATGAATGCAATACTTTTTATAATATAAATTGTTGCTACTTAGTTACGTTAGTGTAGACTTTTTGTGTTGATATTTTGTTTTCCTTGAGAAAATAAACATTTTATTAATCGATGTTTGTTTATGCAGAAAAAGCTAAAAAGAGACTACAGAAGAAACTAATGTCTATAGTAATGTTTCCAAGAAGGGTTGGTACAGCACTAATAAAGTGCTGTTAAAGAAGTTACTGGCCGAACTAAAGTTTTAAAGAACGATGAGTGCAATTCTCTTTCTAATATAAATTGTTGCTACTAAGTTACGTTAGTCCACACTTTTTGTGTTGATATTTTGTTTTCTTTGAGAAAATAAACATTTTATTAATCGATGTTTGCTTATGCAAAAAAGCTAAAATGAGACTAAAGAAAAAACTAATGTTTGTTTATGCAGTAAAGCTAAAATGGGACTTAACAAAAAACTAATGTCTATCGTAATGTTTCCAAGAAATGTTGCTGCAGCACTAATAGAGTGCTCTTAAAGAAGTTATTGGCCGAACTAAAGTTTTAAAGAACGATGAGTGCAATAATCTTTCTAATATAAATTGTAGCTACTAAGTTAGGTTAATCCACACTTTTTGTGTTGATATTTTGTTTTCTTTGAGAAAATAAACATTTTATTAATCGATGTTTGCTTATGCAAAAAAGCTAAAATGAGACTAAAGGAAAAACTAATCTCTATAGTAATATTTCCAAGAATGGTTGCTGCAGCAATAATAGAGTGCTCTTAAAGAAGTTATTGGCCGAACTAAAGTTTTAAAGAACGATGAGTGCAATACTCTTTCTAATATAAATTGTAGCTACTAAATTACATTAATCCACACTTTTTGTGTTTATATTTTGTTTTCTTTGAGAAAATAAACATTTTTTTAATCGATGTTTTCCTATGAAAAAAAACTAAAAGAAGACTAAAGAAAAAACTAATGGCTATAGTAATGATTCCAAGGACGGTTTCTGCAGCACTAATATAGTGCTATAAAAGAAATAACTGGTAGAACTAAAGTTTTAAAGAACAATGAGTGCAATGCTCTTTATAATATTAATTGTAGCTACAAAAGTACGTTAATCCACACTTTTGGTGTTTATATTTTGCTAACGCCAGCGGTTCCTATGATATGATACCTAACCAGAATAGAGGAGGTGTGAATAACGAGGCATTGGATGGCAGTAATTGGGTCGTATCGGCTAATTATATTTCATAACAAGCAAATAAATAAGGAATTACAATTCCTTTTGATTTAATTGTATGCTACAAATAGGATTCATTGTTCTGAAGAATGCTTGACTTTGAATGACAGTTATTTGCAGAGCCATGTTTGATAATTAACAGTTTGGACTCTGGACTTTCAAGGTGAAATGGTTGATTAGATGGGACTTTGTTGTTTTCACAGGTTGGATTGTTATTACTAATCTGCCACCATTCTTGTATGGTGGCCATACCGCTTCTTGATATGCTAGTATGCAATTGAGCAGTAAATGTTTGTCTTGTGATTTTTGCTTTGACACTTTTCTTTTGGTCTGGAACATTAGTTTCCTTGGATTGACATGTACACTTCTTTGTTGATGAGAATTTGCGCTTCTCTTCACTCTTCTTGATGCTTGAAAAACTACACTTTCCAGATATTTTCTTTGCTCTTGAATTCCATTTTTCACAGCTGATTTCAACATTTGATTTTTCAAGGACTTCCTTGTTTACGCATACGCTCTTTGGGGGCTTCCCCTTCGACTAATCTCTACCATTTATTTTTACAAGGACTTCCTTGTTTACGCATACGCTTTTTGGGGGCATCCCCTTTGACTAACGATTTCTAATTTCATATTTCAAGGACTTCCTTGTATTCATACACTTTTTGGGACTTCCCTTTTAATTAACAACTTCTAATTTCATATTTCAAGGACTTCCTTGTTTTTCATACACTTTTAAGACTTCCCTTTTGATTAAAAAATTCTAATTTCATATTTCAAGGACTTCCTTGTTTTCATACACTTTTTGGGACTTCCCTTTTAATTAACAACTTCTATTTCAAGGACTTCCTTGTTTACATACACTTTCCTTTTTCCCTTTTTTTTGGGACTTCCCTTTAGATTAACAACTTCTATTTCAAGGACTTCCTTGTTTTCATACACTTTTTGGGACTTGCCTTTTGATTAACAACTTCTATTTCAAGGACTTCCTTGTTTTCATAAACTTTTTGGGACTTCCCTTTTGATTAACAACTTCTATTTCAAGGACTTCCTTGTTTTCATACACTTTTTGGGACTTCCCTTCTGATTAACAACTTCTAAATTCATTTTTCAAGGACTTCCTTGTTTTTCATACACTGTGGGACTTCCCTTTTGATTAACAACTTCTAATTTCATATTTCGAGGACTTCCTTGTTTTCATACACTTTTTGGGACTTCCCTTTTGATTAACAACTTCTAATTTCATATTTCAAGGACTTCCTTGTTTTCATACACTTTTTGGGACTTCCCATTTGATTAACAACTTCTATTTCAAGGACTTCCTTGTTTTTCATATACTTTTTGGGACTTCCCTTATTAATTGACAATTTCTAATTTCATTCTTCAAACACTTCCGTGTTTTTGTACACTTTTTGGGAATTCCCTTTTGATTAAAAGATTTACAGTTGCCATTTCCAAGCTCAAAAAAGTTACATCTTTCCTTGTAATTGCGGTAAATGTACTTCTAGAGTGACTCTTCCCATTAACCTTTCTTAATGCTGTTCCAACGATTTCTTTGTTGCATACACTTTTTGGGGGGACCTTTCTTAATTTGATTCGGAGTGAAATATAAGTCCAGAGAAGCAGTTGATTCAAACATTGGATTCAGTTGATGCAATCGACACAAACAGTTTATATTACTGAGGGTCCTTCTTCTAATTTTTACCAGCGTGTAGTTTGGCACCAAACCAAACCAAAAGGATGACATGGCTTTGCTTATTGGCTTTTGGTTGTAAAGTTTTTCCTTCCAATTACTTTCGTCAGGGAGGGGGGTGACCTAGTTAGAGCTGCCCTGGGACAAGTTACAAACATAATATATTGCATTAGACCACTTTGAATCCGGTTTTCTTTTTTTGGGGAGGAAATGAAGGATTTGCAGGCATTTCCTCAGCCTATGCAAAGAAGATTGTTTATTCCCTTTAAATGTAAGCTACAAAGCTACAATTGCACAAACTAACTACGATACGACCATGTTTGGGGCAGCAGGAACCCTTCCAGGCTTGCTGAAAAAGGGGGGCACCTGCAGCCCGATGGTTTAATAATATATAAGAGGGAATGGGGTTTGAAAAATCCATCCCATTTGAGAATTTGCAAGGCAATGATAATTTGATTTCTTGCACGCTTTAAAGTTGCTGAAGGACTGGGAACTAATAGGAAGTATTTCACCTTGTGCGTCACCTTGTCGTTAAAACACATTTACGCAGGCGTAAATGTTCTGTTAACGCCAGCGGTTCCTGTGATATGATATACCTAACTAGAATAGAGGAGGTGTGAATAACGAGGCATTGGATGGCAGTAATTGGGTCGTATCGGCTAATTATATTTCATAACAAGCAAATAAATAAGGAATTACAATTCCTTTTGATTTAATTGTATGCTACAAATAGGATTCATTGTTCTGAAGAATGCTTGACTTTGAATGACAGTTATTTGCAGAGCCATGTTTGATAATTAACAGTTTGGACTCTGGACTTTCAAGGTGAAATGGTTGATTAGATGGGACTTTGTTGTTTTCACAGGTTGGATTGTTATTACTAATCTGCCACCATTCTTGTATGGTGGCCATACCGCCAAGATACGCCCAAAGACTACCACCCTGCCCAGCTTTCCGATGTGCAGCGTTGTACAGGAATCTCCAGCATTTGAATGCTCCTAAATACTATTTGTTATAAAAAACTGAGTTGGTTGGTTTCTTTTCTCACTCCTTGGGAGTATTACAGGGTTGCATTGGAAGAGAGCAGAAAAACAAAATACCCCATTCAAATCGAAGTTACACAAATGACAACAAAGGGTAGCCTAAGAATAAGATTTTTTTCTTGCTAAGAAACAATGGTGTGTCTGATTTATTTCTTTGTTCTGTTTATAGAGGAGCCTATTTATCTTTGCACACTTGCTTTTAAGCTTATGCTTTTGTTTGTTTCAGAGGCACCTCCTAGCGGATCTTGTTTGTTATATTTTGCACAAGATTAGCTATGAAATGTATGTGACATGGTAACTTAGCTGATATCGGGGCTGTACATGGGTTCCTTGTGTAATAGACAAGACTGCTGACAAACTAGGACCTTGCCAAGGGCTGTAATAAAATTATTAACCCTGAAATAGAAGTGGTTAGGCCTGACAAGAAAGAGTTTAGTTTGAAGTGCGTCCAAATTGAAAGATTCAAGCCTTGATTCAGCTTAGTTTTGTTTGCCATGATGGACTTGCTAGTTAGGATTTCCTTTTCTTTTAAGAACTTGCATGGGTGGCAGGAATGGAGGACATGTAAAGCACTGGATATAAATGGACTTTTGACCTACAAATGTTTCTTATTGATTCCATTTCCTGAGATATGGTTATGCCAATACCCATTCTGTACTTATTTCAATGAGTTGGGTTGGAGCTATGTAATTCCAGATCTGTATTGCCTCCCATTCCCGGTTGCCTGATCCAGCCTGGTTAATCTTATTCTGCTTCTTTGGTAGTAAACAAAATGTATTCAAAATGTCAGATTACAAGTTTATTTGTATAGGCCATTTTGCAGATAACAGACTTTTCGCATGTTTCACCTGGATGCAGTTAAGTTGACTTGTATACAGTGATAACAAGGACAATGAAATAGGACAGCAACAGAAATCAAAATTTCTTAATTCCCTTTGTGATTGGTTTGTTGCTAACAAAACTGTGCATTCACTCTGGAGAGGTCAAAACAGATTATATACTTCTTGGCGGGGCAAAAAAAGAGTCGGCCATAACACTGGACATCAGAAGAGGTGACAATTAACTTAAACAATGCACCACAGAGATATATCTAGGCTGTGTTCTTGATGAAAACATCCCTGGTGAATTAAACGCTACTACCAGGACCAGGATAAAATCAATGGCAGTTTGAGGTTCCTCTATCAGAAGCAACTTTCCCAGACTTCTCTCTTCATTGGTAATATAGCAAAGCACGAATCTAGCCCCATTTTGACTCTGAATGCAGTAGTGCTTGGTTTCCATCAACCAGCTCAAATGTTACAGGTTCTGTTTGAATCAAAATAGGGCACACATCACATTACTGGAATCAAAGATTTTAGCGATATATATAAATTGGCTCCCCACTGAAGGGAAGTTCGAACAATCTGCTGCAAACCCAAATTTTGAATATTCAGCCCCATTCAATATCTGTCAAGAGTATTCTTACCAGTTAGCCAAGGAGGGATCACTCTAACATATAGAGAGATACATATTGATTTCAGCACTCGACAACTCTGGCTTGGTTTGCCCATCAGCATCACAGAAGACTGTTTTTAGATTTGTTATAAAATGACCTGCCTTCAGAGCTGTTCTTTTCTTGTAGTTAAACTGGTAACGGACAGTGCAAACTGACCATTTTGCTAAAGAACTCGGAGTCGTACGAATCTTCATCTCGTCTTCTACTGTGTGGGCATTATTTAGGCCCTCGACGTGATGCAATAATAGATGCTTCAGCCATAACCCATCCACATAGAATCGTTCCATACACTTCATCGCGATAACATGGAGTATTACTTGTTGGATTCAACAATTCGTTTGAAAAATCCATCCCATTTGAGAATTTGCAAGGCAATGATAATTTGATTTCTTGCACGCTTTAAAGTTGCTGAAGGACTGGGAACTAATAGGAAGTATTTCACCTTGTGCGTCACCTTGTCGTTAAAACACATTTACGCAGGCGTAAATGTTCTGTTTTCTTTGAGAAAGTGAACATTTAATTAAGCGATGTTCATTTATGCAGTAAAGCTAAAATGAGACTAAAGAAAAAACTAATCTCTATAGTAATGTTTCCAAGAATAGTTGCTGCAGCACTAATATAGTGCTATAAAAGAAGTTACTGGTAGAACTGAAGTTTTAAAGAACGATGAATGCAATAATTTTTATAATATAAATTGTTGCTATTTAGTTACGCTAATCCACAGATTTTGTGTTTGCATTTTGTTTTCTTTGAGAACGTAAACATTTAATTAATCGATGTTTGTTTATGCAGTAAAGCTAAAATAAGACTAAAGAAAAAACTAATGTCTATAGTAATGTTTCCAAGAAGGGTTGCTGCAGCACTAAAAGAGTGCTCTTGAAGAAGTTACTGGCCGAACTAAAGTTTTAAAGGACGATGAGTGCAATAGTATTTATAATATGAATTGTAGCTATTAAGTTACGTTAATCCACACTTTTTGTGATTATATTTTGTTTTCTTTGAGAAAATAAACATTTTATTAATCGATGTTTTCCTATGAAAAAAAGCTAAAAAAAGACTAAAGAAAAAACTAATGGCTATAGAAATGATTCCAAGGACGTTTTCTGCAGCACTAATATAGTGCTCTTGAAGAAGTTACTGGCCGAACTAAAGTTTTCAAGCACGATGAGTGCAATACTCTTTATAATATGAATTGAAGCTACTAACCTACGTTAATCCACACTTTTTGTGTTGATATTTTGTTTTCTTTGAAAAAATAAACATTTTATTGATCGATGTTTGCTAATGCAAAAAAGCTAAAGTGAGACTAAAGAAAAAATTAATCTCTATAGTAATTTTTCCAAGAAGGGTTGCTGCAGCACTGATAGAGTGCTCTTAAAGAAGTTATTGGCCGAACTAAAGTTTTAAAGAACGATGATTGCAATGCTCTTTCTAATATAAATTGTAGCTACTAAAGTACATTAATCCACACTTTTTGTGTTTATATTTTGTTTTCTTTGAGAAATTAAACATTTTATTAATCGATGTTTTCCTATGAAAAAAAGCTAAAAGAAGACTAAAGAAAAAACTAATGGCTATCGAAATGATTCCAAGGACGGTTTCTGCAGCACTAATATAGTGCTTTTAAAGAAGTTACTGGCAGAACTAGAGTTTTCAAGGCCGACGAGTGCAATGCACTTTATAATATAAATTGTAGCTACAAAAGTACGTTAATCCACACTTTTTGTGTTTATATTTTGTTTTCTTTGAGAAAATAGGCATTTTATTAATCGATGTTTGTTTATGCAAAAAAGCTAAAATGAGACTAAAGTAAAAACTAATGTCTATCGTAATGTTTCCAAGAAGGGTTGCTGCAGCACTAATATAGTGCTTTTAAAGAAGTTACTGGCAGAAAAGGAGTTTTCAAGGCCGATGAGTGCAATGCTCTTTATAATATAAATTGTAGCTACAAAAGTACGTTAATCCACACTTTTTGTGTTGATAGTTTGTTTTCTTTGAGAAAATAAACATTTAATCAATCGATGTTTCTTTATGAGGTAAAGCTAAAATGGGACTTAACAAAAAACTAATGTCTATAGTAATGTTTCTAAGAATGGTTGCTGCAGCAATAATATAGTGCCAGAAAAGAAGTTACTGGTAGAACTAAAGTTTTAAAGAACGATGAATGCAATACTTTTTATAATGTAAATTGTTGCTACTTAGTTACGTTAATCTACAGATTTTATAATTACATTTTGTTTTCTTTGAGAAAGTAATCATTTAATTAATCGATGTTTGTTTATGCAGTAAAATTAAATAAGACTAAAGAAAAAAACTAATGTCTGTAGTAATGTTTCCAAGAAGGGTTGCTGCAGCACTAATAGAGTGCTCTAAAAGAAGTTACTGGCCGAACTAAAGTTTTAAAGAACGATGAGTGCAATACTCTTTATAATATGAATTGAAGCTACTAAGTTACGTTAATCCACACTTTTTGTGTTTATATTTTGTTTTCTTTGAGAAAATAAACATTTAATTAATCTATGTTTGTTTATGCAGTAAAGCTAATATGGGACTTAACAAAAAACTAATGTCTATAGTAATGTTTCAAAGAATGGTTGCTGCAGCACTAATATAGTGCTATAAAGAAATAACTGGTAGAACTAAAGTTTTACAGAACAATAAGTGCAATGCTCTTTATAATATAAATTGTAGCTACAAAAGTACGTTAATCCACACTTTTTGTGTTTATATTTTGTTTTCTTTGAGAAAATAGGCATTTTATTAATCGATGTTTGTTTATGCAAAAAAGCTAAAACGAGACTAAAGAAAAACTAATGTCTATCGTAATGTTTCCAAGAAGGGTTGCTGCAGCACTAATAGAGTGCTCTTAAAGAAGTTACTGGCCGAACTAAAGTTTTAAAGAACGATGAGTGCAATACTCTTTATAATATGAATTGAAGCTACTAAGTTACGTTAATCCACACTTTTTGTGTTTATATTTTGTTTTCTTTGAGAAAATAAACATTGAATTAATCTATGTTTGTTTATGCAGTAAAGCTAATATGGGACTTAACAAAAAACTAATGTCTATAGTAATGTTTCAAAGAATGGTTGCTGCAGCACTAATATAGTGCTATAAAGAAATAACTGGTAGAACTAAAGTTTTAAAGAACAATAAGTGCAATGCTCTTTATAATATAAATTGTAGCTACAAAAGTACGTTAATCCACACTTTTTGTGTTTATATTTTGTTTTCTTTGAGAAAATAGGCATTTTATTAATCGATGTTTGTTTATGCAAAAAAGCTAAAACGAGACTAAAGAAAAACTAATGTCTATCGTAATGTTTCCAAGAAGGGTTGCTGCAGCACTAATAGAGTGCTCTTAAAGAAGTTACTGGCCGAACTAAAGTTTTAAAGAACGATGAGTGCAATACTCTTTATAATATGAATTGAAGCTACTAAGTTACGGTAATTCACACTTTTTGTGTTTATATTTTGTTTTCTTTGAGGAAATAAACATTTTATTAATCGATGTTTTCCTATGAAAAAAAGCTAAAAGAAGACCAAAGGAAAAACTAATGGCTATCGAAATGATTCCAAGGACGGTTTCTGCAGCACTAATATAGTGCTTTTAAAGAAGTTACTGGCAGAACTAGAGTTTTCAAGGCCGATGAGTGAAATGCTCTTTATAATATAAATTGTAGCTACAAAAGTACGTTAATCCACACTTTTTGTGTTTATATTTTGTTTTCTTTGAGAAAATAGGCATTTCATTAATCGATGTTTGTTTATGCAAAAAAGCTAAAACGAGACTAAAGAAAAAACTGATGTCTATCGTAATGTTTCCAAGAAGGGTTGCTGCAGCACTAATAGAGTGCTCTTAAAGAAGTTACTGGCCGAACTAAAGTTTTAAAGAACGATGGGTGCAATACTCTTTATAATATGAATTGAAGCTACTAAGTTACGTTAATCCACACTTTTTGTGTTTATATTTTGTTTTCTTTGAGAAAATAAACATTTTATTAATCAATGTTTTCCTATGAAAAAAAGCTAAAAGAAGACTAAAGAAAAAACTAATAGCTATCGAAATGATTCCAAGGACGGTTTCTGCAGCACTAATATAGTGCTTTTAAAGAAGTTACTGGCAGAACTAGAGTTTTCAAGGCCGATGAGTTCAATGCTCTTTATAATATAAATTGTAGCTACTAAGTTTCGTTAGTCCACACTTTTTCTTCCTACATTTTGTTCTCTTTGAGAAAATAAACATTTAATCAATCGATGTTTCTTTATGCAGTAAAGCTAAAATGGGACTTAACAAAAAACTAATGTCCATAATAATGTTTCTAAGAATGGTTGCTGCAGCAATAATATAGTGCTATAAAAGAAGTTACTGGTAGAACTAAAGTTTTAAAGAACGATGAATGCAATACTTTTTATAATATAAATTGTTGCTACTTAGTTACGTTAATCTACAGATTTTTTAATTACATTTTGTTTTCTTTGAGAAAGTAATCATTTAATTAATCGATGTTTGTTTATGCAGTAAAATTAAATAAGACTAAAGAAAAAAACTAATGTCTGTAGTAATGTTTCCAAGAAGGGTTGCTGCAGCACTAATATAGTGCTATAAAAGAATTAACTTGAAGAACTAAAGTTTTAAAGAACAATGAGTGCAATGCTCTTTATAATATAAATTGTAGCTACAAAAGTACGTTAATCCACACTTTTTGTGTTTATATTTTGTTTTCTTTGAGAAAATAGGCATTTTATTAATCGATGTTTGTTTTTGCAGAAAAGCTAAAACGAGACAAAAGAAAAACTAATGTCTATCGTAATGTTTCCAAGAAAGGTTGCTGCAGCACTAATAGAGTGCTCTTAAAGAAGTTACTGGCCGAACTAAAGTTTTAAAGAACGATGAGTGCAATACTCTTTATAATATGAATTGAAGCTACTAAGTTACGTTAATTCACACTTTTTGTGTTTATATTTTGTTTTCTTTGAGGAAATAAACATTTTATTAATCGATGTTTTCCTATGAAAAAAAGCTAAAAGAAGACCAAAGAAAAAACTAATGGCTATCGAAATGATTGCAAGGACGGTTTCTGCAGCACTAATATAGTGCTTTTAAAGAAGTTACTGGCAGAACTAGAGTTTTCAAGGCCGATGAGTGCAATGCTCTTTATAATATAAATTGTAGCTACAAAAGTACGTTAATCCACACTTTTTGTGTTTATATTTTGTTTTCTTTGAGAAAATAGGCATTTTATTAATCGATGTTTGTTTATGCAAAAAAGCTAAAATGAGACTAAAGAAAAAACTAATGTCTATCGTAATGTTTCCAAGAAGGGTTGCTGCAGCACTAAAAGAGTGCTCTTAAAGAAGTTACTGGCAGAACTAGAGTTTTCAAGGCCGATGAGTGCAATGCTCTTTATAATATAAATTGTTGCTACTAAGCTACGTTAATCCACACTTTTTGTGTTGATAGTTTGTTTTCTTTGAGAAAATAAACATTTTATTGATCGATGTTTGCTTATGCAAAAATGCTAAAATGAGACTAAAGAAAAAACTAATCTCTATAGTAATGTTTCCAAGAATGGTTGCTGCAGCATTAATATAGTGCTATAAAAGAAATTGCTTGTAGAACTAAAGTTTTAAAGAACAATAAGTGCAATACTTTTTATAATATAAAATGTAGCTTCTAAGTTACGTTAATCCACACTTTTTCTTCCTATATTTTGTTCTCTTTGAGAAAATAAACATTTAATCAATCGATGTTTCTTTATGCAGTAAAGCTAAAATGGGACTTAACAAAAAACTAATGTCTATAGTAATGTTTCTAAGAATGGTTGCTGCAGCAATAATATAGTGCTATAAAAGAAGTTACTGGTAGAACTAAAGTTTTAAAGAACGATGAATGCAATACTTTTTATAATATAAAATGTTGCTACTTAGTTACGTTAATCTACAGAATTTATAATTACATTTTGTTTTATTTGAGAAAGTAATCATTTAATTAATCGATGTTTGTTTATGCAGTAAAGCTAAAATAAGACTAAAGAAAAAAACTAATGTCTGTAGTAATGTTTCCAAGAAGGGGTTGCTGCTGCACTAAAAGAGTGCTCTTAAAGAAGTTACTGGCCGAACTAAAGTTTTAAAGAACGATGATTGCAATACTCTTTATAATATGAAATGAAGCTACTAAGTTACGTTAATCCACACTTTTAGTGCTTATATTTTGTTTTCTTTGAGAAAAAAAAACATTTAATTAATCGACATTTGCTTATGCAGTAAAGCTAAAATGGGACTTAACAAAAAACTAATGTCTATAGTAATGTTTCAAAGAATGGTTGCTGCAGCACTAATATAGTGCTATAAAAGAAATAACTGGTAGAACTAAAGTTTTAAAGAACAATGAGTGCAATGCTCTTTATAACATAAATTGTAGCTACAAAAGTACGTTAATCCACACTTTTTGTGTTTATATTTTGTTTTCTTTGAGAAAATAAACATTTTATTAATCGATGTTTGTTTATGCAAAAAAGCTATAAACGAGACGAAAGAAAAAACTAATGGCTATCGAAATGATTCCAAGGACGGTTTCTGCAGCACTAATATAGTGCTTTTAAAGAAGTTACTGGCATAACTAGAGTTTTCAAGGCCGATGAGTGCAATGCTCTTTATAATATAAATTGTAGTTACAAAAGTACGTTAATCCACACTTTTTGTGTTTATATTTTGTTCTCTTTGAGAAAATAAACATTTAATCAATCGATGTTTCTTTATGCAGTAAAGCTAAATTGGGACTTAACAAAAAGCTAATATCTATCGTAATGTTTCCAAGAAGGGTTGCTGCAGCACTAAAAGAGTGCTCTTAAAGAAGTTACTGGCAGAACTAGAGTTTTCAAGGCCGATGAGTGCAATGCTCTTTATAATATAAATTGTTGCTACTAAGCTACGTTAATCCACACTTTTTGTGTTGATAGTTTGTTTTCTTTGAGAAAATAAACATTTTATTGATCGATGTTTGCTTATGCAAAAATGCTAAAATGAGACTAAAGAAAAAACTAATCTCTATAGTAATGTTTCCAAGAATGGTTGCTGCAGCATTAATATAGTGCTATAAAAGAAATTGCTTGTAGAACTAAAGTTTTAAAGAACAATAAGTGCAATACTTTTTATAATATAAAATGTAGCTTCTAAGTTACGTTAATCCACACTTTTTCTTCCTATATTTTGTTCTCTTTGAGAAAATAAACATTTAATCAATCGATGTTTCTTTATGCAGTAAAGCTAAAATGGGACTTAACAAAAAACTAATGTCTATAGTAATGTTTCTAAGAATGGTTGCTGCAGCAATAATATAGTGCTATAAAAGAAGTTACTGGTAGAACTAAAGTTTTAAAGAACGATGAATGCAATACTTTTTATAATATAAAATGTTGCTACTTAGTTACGTTAATCTACAGAATTTATAATTACATTTTGTTTTATTTGAGAAAGTAATCATTTAATTAATCGATGTTTGTTTATGCAGTAAAGCTAAAATAAGACTAAAGAAAAAAACTAATGTCTGTAGTAATGTTTCCAAGAAGGGGTTGCTGCTGCACTAAAATAGTGCTCTTAAAGAAGTTACTGGCCGAACTAAAGTTTTAAAGAACGATGATTGCAATACTCTTTATAATATGAAATGAAGCTACTAAGTTACGTTAATCCACACTTTTAGTGCTTATATTTTGTTTTCTTTGAGAAAAAAAAACATTTAATTAATCGACATTTGCTTATGCAGTAAAGCTAAAATGGGACTTAACAAAAAACTAATGTCTATAGTAATGTTTCAATGAATGGTTGCTGCAGCACTAATATAGTGCTATAAAAGAAATAACTGGTAGAACTAAAGTTTTAAAGAACAATGAGTGCAATGCTCTTTATAACATAAATTGTAGCTACAAAAGTACGTTAATCCACACTTTTTGTGTTTATATTTTGTTTTCTTTGAGAAAATTGCCATTTTATTAATCGATGTTTGTTTATGCAAAAAAGCTATAAACGAGACGAAAGAAAAAACTAATGGCTATCGAAATGATTCCAAGGACGGTTTCTGCAGCACTAATATAGTGCTTTTAAAGAAGTTACTGGCATAACTAGAGTTTTCAAGGCCGATGAGTGCAATGCTCTTTATAATATAAATTGTAGTTACAAAAGTACGTTAATCCACACTTTTTGTGTTTATATTTTGTTCTCTTTGAGAAAATAAACATTTAATCAATCGATGTTTCTTTATGCAGTAAAGCTAAATTGGGACTTAACAAAAAGCTAATGTCTATAGTAATGTTTCCAAGAATGGTTGCTGCAGCAATAATATAGTGCTATAAAAGAAGTTATTGGTAGAACAAAAGTTTTAAAGAACGATGAATGCAATACTTTTTATAATATAAATTGTTGCTACTTATTTACGTTAATCTACAGATTTTGTAATTACAATTTGTTTTCTTCGAGAAATTAATCATTTAATTAATCGATGTTTGTTGATGAAGTAAAGCTAAAATGAGACTAAAGAAAAAAACTGTAGTAATGTTTCCAAGAAGGGTTGCTGCAGCACTAATAGAGTGCTCTTAAAGAAGTTACTGGCCGAACTAAAGTTTTAAAGAACGATGAGTGCAATACTCTTTATAATATGAATTGAAGCTACTAAGTTACGTTAATCCACACTTTTTGTGTTTATATCTTGTTTTCTTTGAGAAAATAAGCATTTAATTAATCTATGTTTGTTTATGCAGTAAAGCTAAAATGGGACTTAACAAAAAAACTAATGTCTATAGTAATGTTTCCAAGAAGGGTTGCTGCAGCACTAATAGAGTGCTCTTAAAGAAGTTACTGGCCGAACTAAAGTTTTAAAGAACGATGAGTGCAATACTCTTTATAATATGAATTGAAGCTAATAAGTTACGTTAATCCACACTTTTTGTGTTTATATTTTATTTTCTTTGAGAAAATTGCCATTTTATTAATCGATGTTTGTTTATGCAAAAAAGCTAAAACGAGACTAAAGAAAAAACTAATGTCTATCTTAATGTTTCCAAGAAGGGTTTCTGCAGCACTAATAGAGTGCTCTTAAAGAAGTTACTGGCAGAACTAGAGTTTTCAAGGCCGATGAGTGCAATGCTCTTTATGATATAAATTGTTGCTACTAAGCTACGTTAATCCACACTTTTTGTGTTGATAGTTTGTTTTCTTTGAGAAAATAAACATTTTATTGATCGATGTTTGTATATGCAAAAAAACTAAAACGAGACTAAAGTAAAAACTAATGTCTATAGTAATGTTTCCAAGAATGGTTGCTGCAGCACTAATATAGTGCTGTAAAAGAAATTACTTGTAGAACTAAAGCTTTAAAGAACAATAAGTGCAATACTTCTTATAATATAAAATGTAGCTACTAAGTTACGTTAATCCACACTTTTTCTTCCTATATTTTGTTCTCTTCGAATTAATAAACATTTAATCAATCGATGTTTCTTTATGCAATAAAGCTAAAATGGGATTTAACAAAAAACTAATGTCTATAGTAATGTTTCCAAGAATGGTTGCTGCAGCAATAATATAGTGCTATAAAAGAAGTTATTGGTAGAACTAAAGTTTTAAAGAACGATGAATGCAATACTTTTTATAATATAAATTGTTGCTACTTTGTTACGTTAATCTACAGATTTTGTAATTACATTTTGTTTTCTTTGAGAAAGTAATCATTTAATTAATCGATGTTTGTTTATGCAGTAAAGCTAAAATAAGACTAAAGAAAAAAACTAATGTCTGTAGTAATGTTTCCAAGAAGGGTTGCTGCAGCACTAATATAGTGCTTTTAAAGAAGTTACTGGCATAACTAGAGTTTTCAAGGCCGATGAGTGCAATGCTCTTTATAATATAAATTGTAGTTACAAAACTACGTTAATCCACACTTTTTGTGTTTATATTTTGTTCTCTTTGAGAAAATAAACATTTAATCAATCGATGTTTCTTTATGCAATAAAGCTAAAATGGGATTTAACAAAAAACTAATGTCTATAGTAATGTTTCCAAGAATGGTTGCTGCAGCAATAATATAGTGCTATAAAAGAAGTTATTGGTAGAACTAAAGTTTTAAAGAACGATGAATGCAATACTTTTTATAATATAAATTGTTGCTACTTATTTACGTTAATCTACAGATTTTGCAATTACAATTTGTTTTCTTCTAGAAATTAATCATTTAATTAATCGATGTTTGTTGATGAAGTAAAGCTAAAATGAGACTAAAGAAAAAAACTGTAGCAATGTTTCCAAGAAGGGTTGCTGCAGCACTAATAGAGTGCTCTTAAAGAAGTTACTGGCCGAACTAAAGTTTTAAAGAACGATGAGTGCAATACTCTTTATAATATGAATTGAAGCTACTAAGTTACGTTAATCCACACTTTTTGTGTTTATATTTTGTTTTCTTTGAGAAAATAAGCATTTAATTAATCTATGTTTGTTTATGCAGTAAAGCTAAAATGAGACTAAAGAAAAAGACCAATGTCGATAGTAATGTTTCCAAGAAGGGTTGCTGCAGCACTAATAGAGTGCTCTTAAAGAAGTTACTGGCCGAACTAAAGTTTTAAAGGACGATGTGTGCAATAATATTTATAATATGAATTGTAGCTACAAAGTTACAATAATCCACACTTTTTGTGATTATATTTTGTTTTCTTTGAGAAAATAAACCTTTTATTAATCGATGTTTTCCTATGAAAAAAAGCTAAAAGAAGACTAAAGAAAAAACTAATGGCTATAGAAATGATTGCAAGTACGGTTTCTGCAGCACTAATATAGTGCTTTTAAAGAAGTTACTGGCAGAACTAGAGTTTTCAAGGCCGATGAGTGCAATGCTCTTTATAATATAAATTGTAGCTACAAAAGTACGTTAATCCACACTTTTTGTGTTTATATTTGTTTTCTTTGAGAAAATTGCCATTTTATTAATCGATGTTTGTTTATGCAAAAAAGCTAAAACGAGACTAAAGAAAAAACTAATGTCTATCTTAATGTTTCCAAGAAGGGTTGCTGCAGCACTAATAGAGTGCTCTTAAAGATGTTACTGGCCGAACTAAAGTTTAAAGAACGATGAGTGCAATACTCTTTATAATATGAATTGAAGCTACTAAGTTACGTTAATTCACACTTTTTGTGTTTATATTTTGTTTTCTTTGAGAAAATAAACAATTTATTAATCGATGTTTTCCTATGATAAAAAGCTAAAAGAAGACTAAAGAAAAAACTAATGGCTATCGAAATGATTCCAAGGACGGTTTCTGCAGCACTAATATAGTGCTTTTAAAGAAGTTACTGGCAGAACTAGAGTTTTCAAGGCCGATGAGTGAAATGCTCTTTATAATATAAATTGTAGCTACAAAAGTACGTTAATCCACACTTTTTGTGTTTATATTTTGTTTTCTTTGAGAAAATAGGCATTTCATTAATCGATGTTTGTTTATGCAAAAAAGCTAAAACGAGACTAAAGAAAAAACTGATGTCTATCGTAATGTTTCCAAGAAGGGTTGCTGCAGCACTAATAGAGTGCTCTTAAAGAAGTTACTGGCCGAACTAAAGTTTTAAAGAACGATGGGTGCAATACTCTTTATAATATGAATTGAAGCTACTAAGTTACGTTAATCCACACTTTTTGTGTTTATATTTTGTTTTCTTTGAGAAAATAAACATTTTATTAATCAATGTTTTCCTATGAATAAAAGCTAAAAGAAGACTAAAGAAAAAACTAATAGCTATCGAAATGATTCCAAGGACGGTTTCTGCAGCACTAATATAGTGCTTTTAAAGAAGTTACTGGCAGAACTAGAGTTTTCAAGGCCGATGAGTGCAATGCTCTTTATAATATAAATTGTAGCTACTAAGTTTCGTTAGTCCACACTTTTTCTTCCTATATTTTGTTCTCTTAGAGAAAATAAACATTTAATCAATCGATGTTTCTTTATGCAGTAAAGCTAAAATGGGACTTAACAAAAAACTAATGTCCATAGTAATGTTTCTAAGAATGGTTGCTGCAGCAATAATATAGTGCTATAAAAGAAGTTACTGGTAGAACTAAAGTTTTAAAGAACGATGAATGCAATACTTTTTATAATATAAATTGTTGCTACTTAGTTACGTTAATCTACAGATTTTTTAATTACATTTTGTTTTCTTTGAGAAAGTAATCATTTAATTAATCGATGTTTGTTTATGCAGTAAAATTAAATAAGACTAAAGAAAAAAACTAATGTCTGTAGTAATGTTTCCAAGAAGGGTTGCTGCAGCACTAATATAGTGCTATAAAAGAATTAACTGGAAGAACTAAAGTTTTAAAGAACAATGAGTGCAATGCTCTTTATAATATAAATTGTAGCTACAAAAGTACGTTAATCCACACTTTTTGTGTTTATATTTTGTTTTCTTTGAGAAAATAGGCATTTTATTAATCGATGTTTGTTTATGCAAAAAAGCTAAAACGAGACTAAAGAAAAACTAATGTCTATCGTAATGTTTCCAAGAAGGGTTGCTGCAGCACGAATAGAGTGCTCTTAAAGAAGTTACTGGCCGAACTAAAGTTTTAAAGAACGATGAGTGCAATACTCTTTATAATATGAATTGAAGCTACTAAGTTACGTTAATTCACACTTTTTGTGTTTATATTTTGTTTTCTTTGAGGAAATAAACATTTTATTAATCGATGTTTTCCTATGAAAAAAAGCTAAAAGAAGACCAAAGGAAAAACTAATGGCTATCGAAATGATTCCAAGGACGGTTTCTGCAGCACTAATATAGTGCTTTTAAAGAAGTTACTGGCAGAACTAGAGTTTTCAAGGCCGATGAGTGAAATGCTCTTTATAATATAAATTGTAGCTACAAAAGTACGTTAATCCACACTTTTTGTGTTTATATTTTGTTTTCTTTGAGAAAATAGGCATTTCATTAATCGATGTTTGTTTATGCAAAAAAGCTAAAACGAGACTAAAGAAAAAACTGATGTCTATCGTAATGTTTCCAAGAAGGGTTGCTGCAGCACTAATAGAGTGCTCTTAAAGAAGTTACTGGCCGAACTAAAGTTTTAAAGAACGATGGGTGCAATACTCTTTATAATATGAATTGAAGCTACTAAGTTACGTTAATCCACACTTTTTGTGTTTATATTTTGTTTTCTTTGAGAAAATAAACATTTTATTAATCAATGTTTTCCTATGAAAAAAAGCTAAAAGAAGACTAAAGAAAAAACTAATAGCTATCGAAATGATTCCAAGGACGGTTTCTGCAGCACTAATATAGTGCTTTTAAAGAAGTTACTGGCAGAACTAGAGTTTTCAAGGCCGATGAGTTCAATGCTCTTTATAATATAAATTGTAGCTACTAAGTTTCGTTAGTCCACACTTTTTCTTCCTACATTTTGTTCTCTTTGAGAAAATAAACATTTAATCAATCGATGTTTCTTTATGCAGTAAAGCCAAAATGGGACTTAACAAAAAACTAATGTCCATAATAATGTTTCTAAGAATGGTTGCTGCAGCAATAATATAGTGCTATAAAAGAAGTTACTGGTAGAACTAAAGTTTTAAAGAACGATGAATGCAATACTTTTTATAATATAAATTGTTGCTACTTAGTTACGTTAATCTACAGATTTTTTAATTACATTTTGTTTTCTTTGAGAAAGTAATCATTTAATTAATCGATGTTTGTTTATGCAGTAAAATTAAATAAGACTAAAGAAAAAAACTAATGTCTGTAGTAATGTTTCCAAGAAGGGTTGCTGCAGCACTAATATAGTGCTATAAAAGAATTAATTTGAAGAACTAAAGTTTTAAAGAACAATGAGTGCAATGCTCTTTATAATATAAATTGTAGCTACAAAAGTACGTTAATCCACACTTTTTGTGTTTATATTTTGTTTTCTTTGAGAAAATAGGCATTTTATTAATCGATGTTTGTTTTTGCAAAAAAGCTAAAACGAGACTAAAGAAAAACTAATGTCTATCGTAATGTTAACAAGAAAGGTTGCTGCAGCAGTAATAGAGTGCTCTTAAAGAAGTTACTAACCGAACTAAAGTTTTAAAGAACGATGAGTGCAATACTCTTTATAATATGAATTGAAGCTACTAAGTTACGTTAATTCACACTTTTTGTGTTTATATTTTGTTTTCTTTGAGGAAATAAACATTTTATTAATCGATGTTTTCCTATGAAAAAAAGCTAAAAGAAGACCAAAGAAAAAACTAATAGCTATCGAAATGATTGCAAGGACGGTTTCTGCAGCACTAATATAGTGCTTTTAAAGAAGTTACTGGCAGAACTAGAGTTTTCAAGGCCGATGAGTGCAATGCTCTTTATAATATAAATTGTAGCTACAAAAGTACGTTAATCCACACTTTTTGTGTTTATATTTTGTTTTCTTTGAGAAAATAGGCATTTTATTAATCGATGTTTGTTTATGCAAAAAAGCTAAAATGAGACTAAAGAAAAAACTAATGTCTATCGTAATGTTTCCAAGAAGGGTTGCTGCAGCACTAAAAGAGTGCTCTTAAAGAAGTTACTGGCAGAACTAGAGTTTTCAAGGCCGATGAGTGCAATGCTCTTTATAATATAAATTGTTGCTACTAAGCTACGTTAATCCACACTTTTTGTGTTGATAGTTTGTTTTCTTTGAGAAAATAAACATTTTATTGATCGATGTTTGCTTATGCAAAAATGCTAAAATGAGACTAAAGAAAAAACTAATCTCTATAGTAATGTTTCCAAGAATGGTTGCTGCAGCATTAATATAGTGCTATAAAAGAAATTGCTTGTAGAACTAAAGTTTTAAAGAACAATAAGTGCAATACTTTTTATAATATAAAATGTAGCTTCTAAGTTACGTTAATCCACACTTTTTCTTCCTATATTTTGTTCTCTTTGAGAAAATAAACATTTAATCAATCGATGTTTCTTTATGCAGTAAAGCTAAAATGGGACTTAACAAAAAACTAATGTCTATAGTAATGTTTCCAAGAAGGGTTGCTGCAGCACTAATAGAGTGCTCTTAAAGAAGTTACTGGCCGAACTAAAGTTTTAAAGAACGATGAGTGCAATACTCTTTATAATATGAATTGAAGCTAATAAGTTACGTTAATCCACACTTTTTGTGTTTATATTTTATTTTCTTTGAGAAAATTGCCATTTTATTAATCGATGTTTGTTTATGCAAAAAAACTAAAACGAGACTAAAGTAAAAACTAATGTCTATAGTAATGTTTCCAAGAAGGTTTTCTGCAGCACTAATATAGTGCTGTAAAAGAAATTACTTGTAGAACTAAAGCTTTAAAGAACAATAAGTGCAATACTTCTTATAATATAAAATGTAGCTACTAAGTTACGTTAATCCACACTTTTTCTTCCTATATTTTGTTCTCTTCGAATTAATAAACATTTAATCAATCGATGTTTCTTTATGCAATAAAGCTAAAATGGGACTTAACAAAAAACTAATGTCTATAGTAATGTTTCCAAGAATGGTTGCTGCAGCAATAATAAAGTGCTATAAAAGAAGTTACTGGTAGAACTAAAGCTTTAAAGAACGATGAATGCAATACTTTCTATAATATAAATTGTTGCTACTTTGTTACGTTAATCTACAGATTTTGTAATTACATTTTGTTTTCTTTGAGAAAGTAATCATTTAATTAATCGATGTTTGTTTATGCAGTAAAGCTAAAATAAGACTAAAGAAAAAAACTAATGTCTGTAGTAATGTTTCCAAGAAGGGTTGCTGCTGCACTAAAAGAGTGCTCTTAAAGAAGTTACTGGCCGAACTAAAGTTTTAAAGAACGATGATTGCAATACTCTTTATAATATGAAATGAAGCTACTAAGTTACGTTAATCCACACTTTTAGTGCTTTTATTTTGTTTTCTTTGAGAAAAAAAAACATTTAATTAATCGACATTTGCTTATGCAGTAAAGCTAAAATGGGACTTAACAAAAAACTAATGTCTATAGTAATGTTTCAAAGAATGGTTGCTGCAGCACTAATATAGTGCTATAAAAGAAATAACTGGTAGAACTAAAGTTTTAAAGAACAATGAGTGCAATGCTCTTTATAACATAAATTGTAGCTACAAAAGTACGTTAATCCACACTTTTTGTGTTTATATTTTGTTTTTTTTGAGAAAATTGCCATTTTATTAATCGATGTTTGTTTATGCAAAAAAGCTATAAACGAGACTAAAGAAAAAACTAATGGCTATCGAAATGATTCCAAGGACGGTTTCTGCAGCACTAATATAGTGCTTTTAAAGAAGTTACTGGCATAACTAGAGTTTTCAAGGCCGATGAGTGCAATGCTCTTTATAATATAAATTGTAGTTACAAAAGTACGTTAATCCACACTTTTTGTGTTTATATTTTGTTCTCTTTGAGAAAATAAACATTTAATCAATCGATGTTTCTTTATGCAGTAAAGCTAAATTGGGACTTAACAAAAAGCTAATGTCTATAGTAATGTTTCCAAGAATGGTTGCTGCAGCAATAATATAGTGCTATAAAAGAAGTTATTGGTAGAACAAAAGTTTTAAAGAACGATGAATGCAATACTTTTTATAATATAAATTGTTGCTACTTATTTACGTTAATCTACAGATTTTGTAATTACAATTTGTTTTCTTCGAGAAATTAATCATTTAATTAATCGATGTTTGTTGATGAAGTAAAGCTAAAATGAGACTAAAGAAAAAAACTGTAGTAATGTTTCCAAGAAGGGTTGCTGCAGCACTAATAGAGTGCTCTTAAAGAAGTTACTGGCCGAACTAAAGTTTTAAAGAACGATGAGTGCAATACTCTTTATAATATGAATTGAAGCTACTAAGTTACGTTAATCCACACTTTTTGTGTTTATATTTTGTTTTCTTTGAGAAAATAAGCATTTAATTAATCTATGTTTGTTTATGCAGTAAAGCTAAAATGGGACTTAACAAAAAACTAATGTCTATAGTAATGTTTCCAAGAAGTGTTGCTGCAGCACTAATAGAGTGCTCTTAAAGAAGTTACTGGCCGAAATAAAGTTTTAAAGAACGATGAGTGCAATACTCTTTATAATATGAATTGAAGCTAATAAGTTACGTTAATCCACACTTTTTGTGTTTATATTTTATTTTCTTTGAGAAAATTGCCATTTTATTAATCGATGTTTGTTTATGCAAAAAAGCTAAAACGAGACTAAAGAAAAAACTAATGTCTATCTTAATGTTTCCAAGAAGGGTTGCAGCAGCACTAATAGAGTGCTCTTAAAGAAGTTACTGGCCGAACTAAAGTTTAAAAAACGATGAGTGCAATACTCTTTATAATATGAATTGAAGCTACTAAGTTACGCTAATCCACACTTTTTGTGTTTATATTTTGTTTTCTTTGAGAAAATAAACATTTTATTAATCGATGTTTTCCTATGAAAAAAAGCTAAAAGAAGACTAAAGAAAAAACTAATGGCTATAGAAATGATTGCAAGGACGGTTTCTGCAGCACTAATGTAGTGCTTTTAAAGAAGTTACTGGCAGAACTAGAGTTTTCAAGGCCGATGAGTGCAATGCTCTTTATAACATTAATTGTAGCTACAAAAGTACGTTAATCCACACTTTTTGTGTTTATATTTTGTTTTCTTTGAGAAAATAAACATTTTATTAATCGATGTTTTCCTATGAAAAAAAGCTAAAAGAAGACTAAAGAAAAAACTAATGGCTATCGAAATGATTCCAAGGACGGTTTTTGCAGCACTAATATAGTGCTTTTAAAGAAGTTACTGGCATAACTAGAGTTTTCAAGGCCGATGAGTGCAATGCTCTTTATAATATAAATTGTTGCTTCTTAGTTACGTTAATCTACAGATTTTGTAATTACAATTTGTTTTCTTCGAGAAAGTAATCATTTAATTAATCGATGTTTGTTGATGAAGTAAAGCTAAAATGAGACTAAAGAAAAAAACTAATGTCTGTAATAATGTTTCCAAGAAGGGTTGCTGCAGCACTAATAGAGTGCTATTAAAGAAGTTACTGGCAGAACTAAAGTTTTAAAGGACGATGAGTGCAATAATATTTATAATATGAATTGTAGCTACTAAGTTACGTTAATCCACACTTTTTGTGATTATATTTTGTTTTCTTTGAGAAAATAAACATTTTATTAATCGATGTTTTCCTATGAAAAAAAGCTAAAAGAAGACTAAAGAAAAAACTAATGGCTATAGAAATGATTCCAAGGACGGTTTCTGCAGCACTAATATAGTGCTTTTAAAGAAGTTACTGGCAGAACTAGAGTTTCCAAGGCCAATGAGTGCAATGCTCTTTATAATATAAGTTGTAGCTACAAAAGTACGTTAATCCAAACTTTTTGTGTTTATATTTTGTTTTCTTTGAGAAAATAGGCATTTTATTAATCGATGTTTGCTCATGCAAGAAAGCTAAAGTGAGACTAAAGAAAAAACTAATCTCTATAGTAATGTTTCCAAAAAGGGTTGCTGCAGCAATAATATAGTGCTATAGAAGAAGTTACTGGTAGAACTGAAGTTTTAAAGAAAGATGAATGCAATACTCTCTATAATATAAATTGTAGCTACTAAAGTACATTAATCCACAGTTTTTGAGTTGATATTTTGTTTTCTTTGAAAAAAATAAACATTTAATTAATCGATGTTTGTTGATGCAGTAAAGCTAAAATGAGACTAAAGAAAAAACTAATGTCTATAGTAATGTTTCCAAGAAGGGTTGCTGCAGCAATAATAGAGTGCTCTTAAAGAAATTACTGACTGAACTAAAGTTTTAAAGAACGATGAGTGCAATACTTTTTATAATATGAATTGTAGCTATAAATTATACGTTAATCAACAGTTTTTGTGTTGTTTTTTTTTTGAGAAAATAAACATTTAATTAATCGATGTTTCTTTATGCAGTAAAGCTAAAATGGGACTTAACAAAAAACTAATGTCTATAGTAATGTTTCCAAGAATAGATGCTGCAGCACTAATATAGTGCTATAAAAGAAGTTACTGGTAGAACTGAAGTTTTAAAGAACGATGAATGCAATACTTTTTATAATATAAATTGTTGCTACTAAGTTACGTTAATCCACACTTTTTGTGTTGATATATTGTTTTCTTTGAGAAAATAAACATTTTATTGATCGATGTTTGCTTATGCAAAAAATCTAGAATGAGACTAAAGATAAAACTAATCTCGATAGTAATGTTACTAAGAATGGTTGCTGCAGCATTAATATAGTGCTATAAAAGAAATTACTTGTAGAACTAACGTTTTAAAGAACAATAAGTGCAATACTTTTTATAATATAAATTGTTGCTAGCTAGTTACGTTAATCTACAGATTTTCTAATTACAATTTGTTTTCTTCGAGAAAGTAATCATTTAATTAATCGATGTTTGTTGATGAAGTAAAGCTAAAATGAGACTAAAGAAAAAAACTAATGTCTGTAGTAATGTTTCCAAGAAGGGTTGCTGCAGCACTAATAGAGTGCTATTAAAGAAGTTACTGGCAGAACTAAAGTTTTAAAGAACGATGAGTGCAATACCATTTATAATATGAATTGTAGCTACTAAGTTACGTTAATCCACACTTTTTGTGATTATATTTTGTTTTCTTTGAGAAAATAAACATTTTATTAATCGATGTTTTCCTATGAAAAAAAGCTAAAAGAAGACTAAAGAAAAAACTAATGGCTATAGAAATGATTCCAAGGACGGTTTCTGCAGCACTAATATAGTGCTTTTAAAGAAGTTACTGGCAGAACTAGAGTTTCCAAGGCCAATGAGTGCAATGCTCTTTATAATATAAGTTGTAGCTACAAAAGTACGTTAATCCAAACTTTTTGTGTTTATATTTTGTTTTCTTTGAGAAAATAGGCATTTTACTAATCGATGTTTGCTCATGCAAGAAAGCTAAAGTGAGACTAAAGAAAAAACTAATCTCTATAGTAATGTTTCCAAAAAGGGTTGCTGCAGCAATAATATAGTGCTATAGAAGAAGTTACTGGTAGAACTGAAGTTTTAAAGAAAGATGAATGCAATACTCTCTATAATATAAATTGTAGCTACTAAAGTACATTAATCCACAGTTTTTGAGTTGATATTTTGTTTTCTTTGAAAAAAATAAACATTTAATTAATCGATGTTTGTTGATGCAGTAAAGCTAAAATGAGACTAAAGAAAAAACTAATGTCTATAGTAATGTTTCCAAGAAGGGTTGCTGCAGCAATAATAGAGTGCTCTTAAAGAAATTACTGACTGAACTAAAGTTTTAAAGAACGATGAGTGCAATACTTTTTATAATATGAATTGTAGCTATAAATTATACGTTAATCAACAGTTTTTGTGTTGTTTTTTTTTTTTTGAGAAAATAAACATTTAATTAATCGATGTTTCTTTATGCAGTAAAGCTAAAATGGGACTTAACAAAAAACTAATGTCTATAGTAATGTTTCCAAGAATAGATGCTGCAGCACTAATATAGTGCTATAAAAGAAGTTACTGGTAGAACTGAAGTTTTAAAGAACGATGAATGCAATACTTTTTATAATATAAATTGTTGCTACTAAGTTACGTTAATCCACACTTTTTGTGTTGATATATTGTTTTCTTTGAGAAAATAAACATTTTATTGATCGATGTTTGCTTATGCAAAAAATCTAGAATGAGACTAAAGATAAAACTAATCTCTATAGTAATGTTACTAAGAATGGTTGCTGCAGCATTAATATAGTGCTATAAAAGAAATTACTTGTAGAACTAACGTTTTAAAGAACAATAAGTGCAATACTTTTTATAATATAAATTGTTGCTAGCTAGTTACGTTAATCTACAGATTTTCTAATTACAATTTGTGTTCTTCGAGAAAGTAATCATTTAATTAATCGATGTTTGTTGATGAAGTAAAGCTAAAATGAGACTAAAGAAAAAAACTAATGTCTGTAGTAATGTTTCCAAGAAGGGTTGCTGCAGCACTAATAGAGTGCTATTAAAGAAGTTACTGGCAGAACTAAAGTTTTAAAGGACAATGAGTGCAATAATATTTATAATATGAATTGTAGCTACTAAGTTACGTTAATCCACACTTTTTGTGATTATATTTTGTTTTCTTTGAGAAAATAAACATTTTATTAATCGATGTTTTCCTATGAAAAGAAGCTAAAAGAAGACTAAAGGAAAAACTAATGGCTATAGAAATGTTTCCAAGAAGGGTTGCTGCAGCACTAATAGAGTGCTATTAAAGAAGTTATTGGCAGAACTAAAGTTTTAAAGGACGATGAGTGCAATAATATTTATAATATGAATTGTAGCTACTAAGCTACGTTAATCCACACTTTTTGTGTTTATATTTTGTTTTCTTTGAGAAAATAAACATTTTATTAATCGATGATTGTTTAAGCAGTAAAGCTAAAATGGGACTTAACAAAAAACTAATGTCTATAGTAATGTTTCGAAGAATGGTTGCTGCAGCACTAATATAATGCTAAAAAAGAAATTACTGGTAGAACTAAAGTTTTAAAGAACAAGGAGTACAATACTTTTTATAATATAAATTGTTGCTACTAAGTTACGTTAATCCACACTTTTTGTGTTTATATTTTGTTTTCTTTGAGAAAGAAATCATTTAATTAATCGATGTTTGTTTATGCAGTAAAGCTAAGATGAGACTAAAGAAAAAAACTAATGTCTGTAGTAATGTTTCGAAGAAGGGTTGCTGCAGCACTAAAAGAGTGCTGTTAAAGAAGTTACTGGCAGAACTAAAGTTTTAAAGGACGAGGAGTGCAATACTCTCTCTAATATAAATTGTAGCTACTAAAGTACATTAATCCACAGTTTTTGAGTTGATATTTTGTATTCTTTGAAAAAAATAAACATTTTATTGATCGATGTTTGCTTATGCAAAAAAGCTAAAGTGAGACTATAGAAAAAACTAATCTCTATAGTAATGTTTCCAAGAAGGGTTGCTGCAGCACTAAGAGAGTGCTCTTAAAATAGTTACTGGCAGAGATAAAATTTTAAAGAACGATGAGTGCAATACTCTCTCTAATATAAATTGTAGCTATTAAAGTACATTAATCCACAGTTTTTGAGTTGATAATTTGTTTTCTTTGAAAAAAATTAACATTTAATTAATCGATGTTTGAATATGCAGTAAAGTTAAAATGAGACTAAAGAAAAAACTAACGTCTATTGTAATGTTTCCAAGAAGGGTTGCTGCAGCGCTAATAGAGTGCTATAAAAGAAATTACTGGTAGAACTAAAGTTTTAAAGAACAATGAGGGCAATACTTTTTATAATATAAATTGTTGCTACTAAGTTACGATAATCCACACTTTTTGTAATTACATTTTGTTTTCTTTTAGAAAGTAATCATTTAATTAATCGATGTTTGTTTATGCAGTAAAGCTAAAATGAGACTAAAGAAAAAAACTAATGTCTGTAGTAATGTTTCCAAGACGGGTTGCTGCAGCACTAATAGAGTGCTGTTAAAGAAGTTACTGGCAGAAATGAAATTTTAAAGAACGATGAGTGCAATACTCTCTCTAATATAAATTGTAGCTACTAAAGTACATTAATCCACACTTTTTGTAAGTACATTTGGTTTTCTTTTAGAAAGTAATCATTTAATTAATCGATGTTTGTTTATGCAGTAAAGCTAAAATGAGACTAAAGAAAAAACTAATGTCTATAGCAATGTTTCCGAGAAGGGTTGCTGCAGCACTAATAGAGTGCTCTTAAAGAAGCTACTTGCCTAACTAAAGTTTTAAAGAACGATGAGTGCAATACTCTCTCTAATATAAATTGTAGCTACTAAAGTACATTAATCCACAGTTTTTGAGTTGATATTTTGTTTTCTTTTAGAAAGTAATCATTTAATTAATCGATGTTTGTTTATGCAGTAAAGCTAAAATGAGACTAAAGAAAAAAACTAATGTCTGTAGTAATGTTTCTAAGACGGTTTGCTGCAGCACTAATAGAGTGCTGTTAAAGAAGTTACTGGCAGAACTAAAGTTTTAAAGGACGATGAGTGCAACAATATTTATGATATGAATTGTAGCTACTAAGTTACGTTAATCCACACTTTTTGTGATTATATTTTGTTTTCTTTGAGAAAATAGGCATTTTATTAATCGATGTTTGTTTATGCAAAAAAGCTGTAACGAGACTAAAGAAAAAACTAATGTCTATCGTAATGTTTCGAAGAATGGTTACTGCAGCACTAATATAGTGCTATAAAAGAAGTTACTGGTAGAACTAAAGTTTTAAAGAACAATGAGGGCAATACGTTTTATAATATAAATTGTTGCTACTAAGTTACGTTAATCCACACTTTTTGTGTTTATATTTTGTTTTCTTTGAGAAAGTAAACATTTAATTAATCGATGCTTGTTTATGCAGTAAAGCTAAAATGAGACTAAAGAAAAAAACTAATGTCGGTAGTAATGTTTCAAAGAAGGGTTGCTGCAGCACTAATAGAGTGCTGTTAAAGAAGTTACTGGAAGAACTAAAGTTTTAAAGAACAATGAGTGCAATATTCTTTATAATATGAATTGTAGCTACTAAGTTAGGTTAATCCACACTTTTTGTGTTTATATTTTGTTTTCTTTGAGAAAATAAACATTTAATTAATCGATGTTTGTTTAAGCAGTAAAGCTAAAATGGGATTTAACATAAAACTAATGTCTATAGTAATGTTTCGAAGAATGGTTGCTGCAGCACTAATATAGTGCTATAAAAGAAATTACTGGTAGAACTAAAGTTTTAAAGAGCAATGAGTGCAATAATATTTATCGTATGAATTGTAGCTACTACGTTACGTTAATCCACACTTTTTGTGTTGATATTTTGTTTTCTTTGAGAAAAAAATCATTTAATTAATCGATAGTTGCTTATGCGAAAAAGCTAAAACGAGACTAAAGAAAATACTAATGTCTATCGTAATATTTCCAAGAAGGGTTGCTGCAGCACTAATAGAGTGCTCTTAAAGAAGTTACTGGCCGAACTAAAGCTTTAAAGAACGATGAGTGCAATACTCTTTATAATATGAATTGAAGCTACTAAGTTACGTTAATCCACACTTTTTGTGTTTATATTTGTTTTCTTTGAGAAAATAAACATTTAATTAATCGATGTTTTCCTATGAAAAAAAGCTAAAAGAAGACTAAAGAAAAAACTAATGGCTATAGAAGTGATTCCAAGAACGGTTTCTGCAGCACTAATATAGTACTTTTAAAGAAGTTACTGGCAGAACTAGAGTTTTCAAGGCCGATGAGTGCAATGCTCTTTAAAATTTGAATTGTAGCTACAAAAGTACTTTAATCCACACTTTTTGTGTTTATATTTTGTTTTCTTTGAGAAAATAGGCATTTAATTAATCGATGTTTGTTTATGCAGTAAAGCCAAAATGAGACTAAAGGAAAAACTAATCTCTTTAGTAATGTTTCCAAGAATGGTTGCTGCAGCAATAATAGAGTGCTGTTAAAGAAGTTACTGGCAGAACTAAAGTTTTAAAGGACGATGAGTGCAATCATATTTATAATATGAATTGTAGCTACTAAGTTACGTTAATCCACACTTTTTGTAATTATATTTTGTTTTTTTTGAGAAAATAAACATTTTATTAATCGATGTTTTCCAATGAAAAAAAGCTAAAAGAAGACTAAAGAAAAAACTAATGGCTATAGAAATGATTCCAAGGCCGGTTTCTGCAGCACTTATATAGTGCTCTCAAAGAAGTTAATGGCCGAACTAAAGTTTTCAAGCACGATGAGTGCAATACTCTTTATAATATGAATTGAAGCTACTAAGTTACGTTAATCCACACTTTTTGTGTTGATATTTTATTTTCTTTGAAAAAATACACATTTAATTAATCGATATTTGTTTATGCAGTAAAGCTAAAATGAGAATAAAGAAAAAATTAATGTCTATAATAATGTTTCCAAGAATAGTCGCTGCAGCACTAATATAATGCTATAGAAGAAGTTACTGGTAGAACTGAAGTTTTAAAGAACGATGAATGCAATACTTTTTATAATATAAATTGTTGCTACTTAGTTACGTTAATCCACAGATTTTGTGTTTGCATTTTGTTTTTTTTGAGAAAGTATGCATTTAATTAATCGATCTTTGTTTATGCAAAAAAGCTAAAGTGAGACTAAAGAAAAAACTAATCTCTATTGTAATGTTTCCAAGAAGTGTTGCTGCAGCACTAATAGAGTGCTCTTAAAGAAGTTATTGGCCGAACTAAGGTATTAAAGAACGATGAGGGCAATAATCTTTCTAATATAAATTGTAGCTACTAAAGTACATTAATCCACACTTTTTGTGTTTATATTTTGTTTTCTTTGAGAAGTAAACATTTAATTAAGCGATGTTCATTTATGCAGTAAAGCTAAAATGAGACTAAAGAAAAAAACTAATGTCTGTAGTAATGTTTCCAAGTAGGGTTTCTGCAGCACTAATAGAGTGCTGTTAAAGAATTTACTGGCAGAACTAAAGTTTTAAAGGACGATGAGTGCAATAATATTTATAATATGAATTGTAGCTACTAAGTAACGTTAATCCACACTTTTTGTGATTATATTTTGTTTTCTTTGAGAAAATAGGCATTTTATTAATCGATGTTTTCCTATGAAAAAAAGGTAAAAGAAGACTAAAGAAAAAACTAATGGCTATAGAAATGATTCCAAGGACGGTTTCTGCAGCACTAATATAGTGCTCTTAAAGAAGTTACTGGCCGAACTCAAGTTTTCAAGGACGATGAGTGCAATACTCTTTATAATATGAATTGAAGCTACTAAGTTACGTTAATCCACACTTTTTGTGTTGATATTTTGTTTTCTTTGAAATAATAAACATTTTATTGATCGATGTTTGCTAATGCAAAAAAGCTAAAGTGAGACTAAAGAAAAAATTAATCTCTATAGTAATGTTTCCAAGAAGGGTTGCTGCAGCACTAATTGAGTGCTCTTAAAGAAGTTATTGGCCGAACTAAAGTTTTAAAGAACGATGAGTGCAATACTCTTTCTAATATAAATTGTAGCTACTAAAGTACATTAATCCACACTTTTTGTTTTTATATTTTGTTTTCTTTGAGAAAATAAACATTTTTTTAATCGATGTTTTCCTATGAAAAAAAGCAAAAAGAAGACTAAAGAAAAAACTAATGGCTATAGAAATGATTCCAAGGACGGTTTCTGCAGCACTAATATCGTGCTTTTAAAGAAGTTACTGGCAGAACTAGAGATTTCAAGGCCGATGAGCGCAATGCTCTTTATAATATAAATTGTAGCTATTAATTGTACGTTAATCCACACTTTTGGTGTTTATATTTTGTTTTCTTTGAGAAAATAGGCATTTTATTAATCGATGTTTGTTTATGCAAAAAAGCTGAAACGAGACTAAAGAAAAAACTAATGTCTATCGTAATTTTTCCGAGAATGGTTGCTGCAGCACTGATAGATTGCTCTTAAAGAAGTTATTGGCCGAACTAAAGTTTTAAAGAACGATGAGTGCAATACTCTTTATAATATTTATTGTAGCTACTAAGTTAGGTTAATCCACACTTTTTGTGTTTATATTTTGTTTTCTTTTAGAAAGTAAACATTTAATTAAGCGATGTTCATTTATGCAGTAAAGCTAAGATGAGACTAAAGAATAAACTAATGTCTATAGAAATGATTCCAAGGACGGTTTCTGCAGCACTAATATCGTGCTTTTAAAGAAGTTACTGGCAGAACTAGAGTTTTCAAGGCCGATCAGTGCAATGCTCTTTAAAATTTGAATTGTAGCTACAAAAGTACTTTAATCCACACTTTTTGTGTTTATATTTTGTTTTCTTTGAGAAAATAGGCATTTAATTAATCGATGTTTGTTTATGCAGTAAAGCCAAAATGAGACTAAAGGAAAAACTAATCTCTATAGTAATGTTTCCAAGAATGGTTGCTGCAGCAATAATAGAGTGCTGTTAAAGAAGTTACTGGCAGAACTAAAGTTTTAAAGGACGATGAGTGCAATCATATTTATAATATGAATTGTAGCTACTAAGTTACGTTAATCCACACTTTTTGTAATTATATTTTGTTTTTTTTGAGAAAATAAACATTTTATTAATCGATGTTTTCCTATGAAAAAAAGCTAAAAGAAGACTAAAGAAAAAACTAATGGCTATAGAAATGATTCCAAGGACGGTTTCTGCAGCACTTATATAGTGCTCTTAAAGAAGTTAATGGCCGAACTAAAGTTTTCAAGCACGATGAGTGCAATACTCTTTATAATATGAATCGAAGCTACTAAGTTACGTTAATCCACACTTTTTGTGTTGATGTTTTGCTTTCTTTGAAAAAATACACATTTAATTAATCGATGTTTGTTTATGCAGTAAAGCTAAAATGAGAATAAAGAAAAAACTAATGTCTATAGTAATATTTCCAAGAATAGTCGCTGCAGCACTAATATAGTGCTATAGAAGAAGTTACTGGTAGAACTGAAGTTTTAAAGAACGATGAATTCAATACTTTTTATAATATAAATTGTTGCAACTTAGTTACGTTAATCCACAGATTTTGTGTTTGCATTTTGTTTTCTTTGAGAAAGTAAGCATTTAATTAATCGATCTTTGTTTATGCAAAAAAGCTAAAGTGAGACTAAAGAAAAAACTAATCTCTATAGTAATGTTTCCAAGAAGGGTTGCTGCAGCACTAATAGAGTGCTCTTAAAGAAGTTATTGGCCGAACTAAGGTTTTAAAGAACGATGAGTGCAATAATCTTTCTATTTACTCCGTAAACGGCAGATTAACTCCCCTATCGCCCTGAGACCATTTCGGAACCCCCTTTGCACCGAACCTGAAGATAGGACTAAGAAAAGAGACACAGTTTGGCAGCTTTTGGGGTCGCATCTGGCATTCGATATGTAAACAATTAAGAAACTTTAAGATCCCCTAGGTCAGCATAGGAGGTACATTTTGTCCTGCCATGAAGTACCTGAGGTATCAGTTGCCCCAGCTGATTGTGTTATTTTTCTTTTTCTTTTTCCTTTGAATTTTTTCTTTGCATCTTTCTTGGTCCCCCGTAGTGGGTACTTGTGAGGCCAGCTGCAGGGATTTTTCCTGCCCTCAGGTCCTCTGTCCCAACAGCGAGGGTACCAGACATGCCTCTTTTCGTAAACATAAGCTTTGAAGATGGCGACTCATAATGAGCCACAAGAACTACACTACAAATAATATAGACTTAGGCCTAAACTAGATGATAATGTTATATATCGGGCCTAAGGACTGATAAATTGTAAATTTTCGCCACCATATTTGGTGGCCTAACCGACGACCAGAGACTATTGGACACTATTGCTAGGTCTTTTGGCCAGAACGACCCGAGAGAAGGGACTACGGGAATTATTGGGTGTACTAGAAACCTAATATGTAAGGGAGGGTGGGAGGAAGAAACTTTGATGACTGTCTTGAACCATATACGAGAACAACTGACGGGATAGCGGAAACAGTTTGACGTATGAGTGAGATTCCTTTATCAAACCAGGGGACTGGGATCTACCCTGAGATTCGGGCTTGGGGCGTTAATCTCACATTTACTCCGTAAACGGCAGATTAACTCCCCTATCGCCCTGAGACCATTTCGGAACCCCCTTTGCACCGAACCTGAAGATAGGACTAAGAAAAGAGACACAGTTTGGCAGCTTTTGGGGTCGCATCTGGCATTCGATATGTAAACAATTAAGAAACTTTAAGATCCCCTAGGTCAGCATAGGAGGTACATTTTGTCCTGCCATGAAGTACCTGAGGTATCAGTTGCCCCAGCTGATTGTGTTATTTTTCTTTTTCTTTTTCCTTTGAATTTTTTCTTTGCATCTTTCTTGGTCCCCCGTAGTGGGTACTTGTGAGGCCAGCTGCAGGGATTTTTCCTGCCCTCAGGTCCTCTGTCCCAACAGCGAGGGTACCAGACATGCCTCTTTTCGTAAACATAAGCTTTGAAGATGGCGACTCATAATGAGCCACAAGAACTACACTACAAATAATATAGACTTAGGCCTAAACTAGATGATAATGTTATATATCGGGCCTAAGGACTGATAAATTGTAAATTTTCGCCACCATATTTGGTGGCCTAACCGCCAAGATACGCCAAGATACGCCCCAAAGCTCAACGGAACCTGGTGCTGGTGGGGGGGGGGGGGGCTAATGTAGGTCGAGCTCAAGTTATTGTTATAAAAACAAAACAAGTTAAGTTATCAAAACAAAACAAACATCCTGGACGCGACTTGGTCAGCTCTAAAGTTTCCACGTCTCGTTTGAAACTTCTATTAGATCCTAACTGGCCACAGGCTTCAGTTTGAAGAATGTGCTGAAGAAATTGTCTTATTTTATCTTGCAATCAGCTATGACATTGACGACTCCCGGTATATGCTTGTGATTTTGAATCTGTGATTGTCAGGAATGGAGAGTGATCTTCGCAGGACGGCCATGATTTCTGATGATTTTCAAGATTGGGCTGACCAAATGTCCAAGCTGAGGTTACCGCTGAGAAGGGGTAAAAGATTGTTCTTCGCACAAACCGAACCGACGAATGTGCGACGAAACGCGTTTTGGTTATTACACGTTGCTCTTTACTGTAGCTACAAGTTATTATTTTGTTTTTCTTCAGGGTTGTTGAGTAAGTCGTTTTCTCTTGCAGAATGTATAACAGCTTTTCACTAGTCAGGAGTTCATTTTGGTTGTTGCTCCTTGAGTTGCATTTATCGTTTCACAGTTTACGTGTGTTTGTTGCGGTTATAGGCTTGAACGTTTGCCCTATAATTTATTTAAAATCATGTTTCCACAAGCAACACGGACTCAGACAAGGAAATTTCCTTCCAGTGGATCGATTTCAGTTCGTTCACATACAGGTGCACACACCCATTGATTGTTGTTGTGGGAACCAAAGCCGACATCCCTTGAAACAGCAGTGAAAATGAGCAGTTGGTGGGATAGTTAAAGGCTCAACGATCTGATAACTTTCCTTCCAGGTATGAAAGTATTCTGCCTATCAGGGTGATCTTTCAAGGATTTCTTATTTGCATTACAAAACGAGACTGGAGGGGAGACAGGGGTGGGCGTAGACCCATGGTACAGACCATGACCTTGCAGTTGTGTTTCATAACCATAGGGGTGTATGTATCCGGATGACTGTGTAAAACGCTCAATAAGAACCTCGCGGAAGGCGCAGAAGAACAACGGCGGGTCCCTGACCAACAACACAATTAAATAACAAAATTAAATGGTAATAAAATCGAAACATTTAGGTAATAAATAGGAATATCGAATGATAATATGATAATTATAACTAAATGAATAATAAATAAATGTATTCAACTATTTTGTATTTGCTGGAGAGGTATGAAACCATATTATGTATCGCCGGATGTGCTCTTACGTAAATCATAGTCATGGTTTAATTTAGCCGTAAGTGAAGCTAGACGCAAATGAAAACCGAAAATTCCAGGTTTTGAAATACACGGAAACTGCAGAGAGAGAGCGCATCTAAACCCTTTGGTGAAGACAGTTCGGTCACCATGGGAGTAAATTTAATGATGTGTTTTTTAATAATGTGGCACCACTCCGCATGGACGAAGACGGACAATTATCTGCAATATTTGAAAAGATTCCGGGCTTCAATGACCCTCATAAAAACACAGATAAACACGAATCTGGTGATTGATAAAGACCAGGCGACTAAATATTGACGCAATAATGGGGTAGGCGTTTTTTACCTGAAAAATAAGAGGGGGGTTACTGGCAATAGAGAAGGGGGGGGGGGTTTGCTGGTGAATTAGTTGCCTTGAAAAAAAAAAATGGTGCCCTGGGAGGGATGGTGTTCCCGTCTTGTAGCTTTGATTTACGCTGTGTGCCACAAAGTGATCAGACACATGACATTTGAGTTGCAGGCCTACTCGGGAGGCCTAAGCTATTGGGACCCTCACAGTGCTGACACAGTATGTCACGCCTGAAATATGTTGATGTGGCTTAGCCAAGCAAGGGTATTCTAGGTGTGCAAAAAATCGAGGAGCCAAGAAAGGGGGGGGGGGGGCCGAGAAAGGGTTAAAGAATGCACTATACAAGAACTCATATCTATGTCTCCTTGCTCGCCATATAAAAATTGTTCAGGCTTTTATACATTGTTTTTTTTTTTTTTTTTTTTTTTTTTTTTTTGGCTGATGAATACAGAGAGGTGATCAATTCGATATAAATCTTTTAGGCGTAACGTCGGGAAAGTGCAATAATGAGCAACGAGGCAATGGGCGACGAGGCAACTGAAATAAAGAAGGAATGTTACCTTGGTTAAAGGACAAATGGAACTGCAGTGGCTGTTGTGGCTTACATGGCTGTTTCAGGCTCTGCGTGAGGGGGGTGGCAA
Source organism: Aurelia coerulea (assembly GCA_039566865.1). Classification (NCBI taxonomy): domain Eukaryota; kingdom Metazoa; phylum Cnidaria; class Scyphozoa; order Semaeostomeae; family Ulmaridae; genus Aurelia; species Aurelia coerulea. The sequence continues at coordinate 10,754,176 of CM076954.1, forward strand.
CTGGATCTGCTTGGGGCGGGTTGGGTTCACGTGTTCCTTCGCTTTGGAGAGAAAAACGTCTGTCATTCGATTTTGCACGACTTCTAGGCTCAATTTGACTGGCGAATTCCTTTTGTTTGACGCCTGCAGTAAGGGTAGGTGGGCATCAAGAATGTTGTTGCCAACTCGGGCGATTGTCCAGCTTTGCTGCTTGTGGTTCAGTTTCAGAATTTATTGATTCATTATCGGCAGCAAGCATATCAAATGGGCTATAAATGCACCATTCCGATGTTTACTCTTTCGTTTGCTAATTGTCATACACACATTGATTGGCTGGCTTGTTGATTTGCCAAGTAATTCTGATCTTGATAGATCCTTCTAGTGTCTGTGCACGAATTGAACGGGCAAATCTTTTATCTGTGCGATGGTTCGGTTAAACAGTAGTCGACATCTCGTTACTGGAAGCCAGTATACAGCAAAAATCTTCAGTACCACAAGAAACTTTGATGACTGTCTTGAACCATATACGAGAACAACTGACGGGATAGCGGAAACAGTTTGACGTATGAGTGAGATTCCTTTATCAAACCAGGGGACTGGGATCTACCTTGAGATTCGGGCTTGGGGCGTTAATCTCACAATATAAATTGTAGCTACTAAAGTACATTAATCCACACTTTTTGTGTTTATATTTTGTTTTCTTTGAGAAACTAAACATTTAATTAAGCGATGTTCATTTATGCAGTAAAGCTAAAATGAGACTAAAGAAAAAAACTAATGTCTTTAGTAATGTTTCCAAATAGGGTTTCTGCAGCACTAATAGAGTGCTGTTAAAGAAGTTACTGGCAGAACTAAAGTTTTAAAGGACGATGAGTGCAATAATATTTATAATATGAATTGTAGCTACTTAGTTACGTTAATCCACACTTTTTGTGATTATATTTTGTTTTTTTTGAGAAAATAAACATTTTTTTAATCGATGTTTTCCTATGAAAAAAAGCTAAAAGAAGACTAAAGAAAAAACTAATGGCTATAGAAATGATTCCAAGGACGGTTTCTGCAGCACTAATATAGTGCTCTTAAAGAAGTTACTGGCCGAACTCAAGTTTTCAAGGACGATGAGTGCAATACTCTTTATAATATGAATTGAAGCTACTAAGTTACGTTAATCCACACTTTTTGTGTTGATATTTTGTTTTCCTTGAAAAAATAAACATTTTATTGATCGATGTTTGCTAATGCAAAAAAGCTAAAGTGAGACTAAAGAAAAAATTAATCTCTATAGTAATGTTTCCAAGAAGGGTTGCTGCAGCACTAATTGAGTGCTCTTAAAGAAGTTATTGGCCGAACTAAAGTTTTAAAGAACGATGAGTGCAATACTCTTTATAATATTAATTGTAGCTACTAAAGTACATTAATCCACACGTTTTGTGTTTATATTTTGTTTTCTTTGAGAAAGTAAACATTTAATTAAGCGATGTTCATTTATGCAGTAAAGCTAAAATGAGACTAAAGAAAAAATTAATCTCTATAGTAATGTTTCCAAGAAAAGTCGCTGCAGCACTAATATAGTGCTATAGAAGAAGTTACTGGTAGAACTGAAGTTTTAAAGAACGATGAATGCAATACTTTTTATAATATAAATTGTAGCTACTAAAGTACATTAATCCACACTTTTTGTTTTTATATTTTGTTTTCTTTGAGAAAATAAACATTTTTTTAATCGATGTTTTCCTATGAAAAAAAGCTAAAAGAAGACTAAAGAAGAAACTAATGGCTATAGAAATGATTCCAAGGACGGTTTCTTCAGCACTAATATCGTGCTTTTAAAGAAGTTACTGGCAGAACTAGAGATTTCAAGGCCGATGAGCGCAATGCTCTTTATAATATAAATTGTAGCTATTAATTGTACGTTAATCCACACTTTTGGTGTTTATATTTTGTTTTCTTTGAGAAAATAGGCATTTTATTAATCGATGTTTGTTTATGCAAAAAAGCTGAAACGAGACTAAAGAAAAAACTAATGTCTATCGTAATGTTTCCGAGAATGGTTGCTGCAGCACTGATAGATTGCTCTTAAAGAAGTTACTGGCCGAACTAAAGTTTTAAAGAACGATGAATGCAATACTCTTTATAATATTAATTGTAGCTACTAAGTTAGGTTAATCCACACTTTTTGTGTTTATATTTTGTTTTCTTTTAGAAAGTAAACATTTAATTAAGCGATGTTCATTTATGCAGTAAAGCTAAGATGAGACTAAAGAATAAACTAATGTCTATAGAAATGATTCCAAGGACGGTTTCTGCAGCACTAATATCGTGCTTTTAAAGAAGTTACTGGCAGAACTAGAGTTTTCAAGGCCGATGAGTGCAATGCTCTTTATAATATAAATTGTAGCTACAAAAGTACGTTAATCCACACTTTTTGTGTTTATATTTTGTTTTCTTTGAGAAAATAGGCATTTTATTATTCGATGTTTGTTTATGAAAAAAAGCTGAAACGAGACTAAAGAAAAAACTAATGTCTATCGTAATGTTTCCGAGAATGGTTGCTGCAGCACTAATAGATTGCTCTTAAAGAAGTTACTGGCCGAACTAAAGTTTTAAAGAACGATGAGTGCAATACTCTTTCTAATATAAATTGTAGCTACTAAAGTACATTAATCCACACTTTTTGTTTTTATATTTTGTTTTCTTTGAGAAAATAAACATTTTTTTAATCGATGTTTTCCTATGAAAAAAAGCTAAAAGAAGACTAAAGAAAAAACTAAGGGCTCCAAGGACGGTTTCTGCAGCACTAATATCGTGCTTTTAAAGAAGTTACTGGCAGAACTAGAGTTTTCAAGGGCGATGAGTGCAATGCTCTTTATGATATAAATTGTAGCTACAAAAGTACGTTAATCGACACTTTTGCTGTTTATATTTTGTTTTCTTTGAGAAAATAGGCATTTTATTAATCGATGTTTGTTTATGCAAAAAAGCTGAAACGAGACTAAAGAAAAAACTAATGTCTATCGTAATGTTTCCGAGAAGGGTTGCTGCAGCACTAATAGAGTGCTCTTAAAGAAGTTATTGGCCGAACTAAGGTTTTAAAGAACGACGAGTGCAATAATCTTTCTAATATAAATTGTAGCTACTAAAGTACATTAATCCACACTTTTTGTGTTTATATTTTGTTTTCTTTGAGAATGTAAACATTTAATTAAGCGATGTTCATTTATGCAGTAAAGCTAAAATGAGACTAAAGAAGAAAACTAATGTCTGTAGTAATGTTTCCAAGTAGGGTTTCTGCAGCACTAATAGAGTGCTGTTAAAGAAGTTACTGGGAGAACTAAAGTTTTAAAGGACGATGAGTGCAATAATATTTATAATATGAATTGTAGCTACTAAGTTACGTTAATCCACACTTTTTGTGATTATATTTTGTTTTCTTTGAGAAAATAAACATTTTATTAATCGATGTTTTCCTATGAAAAAAAGGTAAAAGAAGACTAAAGAAAAAACTAATGGCTATAGAAATGATTCCAAGGACGGTTTCTGCAGCACTAATATAGTGCTCTTAAAGAAGTTACTGGCCGAACTCAAGTTTTCAAGGACGATGAGTGCAATACTCTTTATAATATGAATTGAAGCTACTAAGTTACATTAATCCACACTTTTTGTGTTGATATTTTGTTTTCTTTGAAAAAATAAACATTTTATTGATCGATGTTTGCTAATGCAAAAAAGCTAAAGTGAGACTAAAGAAAAAATTAATCTCTATAGTAATGTTTCCAAGAAGGGTTGCTGCAGCACTAATTGAGTGCTCTTAAAGAAGTTATTGGCCGAACTAAAGTTTTAAAGAACGATGAGTGCAATACTCTTTAAAATATCAATTGAAGCTACTGAGTTACGTTAATCCACACTTTTTGTGTTTATATTTTGTTTTCTTTGAGAAAGTAAACATTTAATTAAGCGATGTTCTTTTATGCAGAAAAGCTAAAATGAGACTAAAGAAAAAACTAATTTCTATAGCATTGTTTCCAAGAAGGGTTGCTGCAGCACTAATAGAGTGCTCTTAAAGAAGCTACTTGCCTAACTAAAGTTTTAAAGAACGATGAGTGCAATACTCTTTCTAATATAAATTGTAGCAACTAAAGTACATTAATCCACACTTTTTGTGTTTATATTTTGTTTTCTTTGAGAAAATACACATTTAATTAATCGATGTTTCTTTATGCAGTAAAGCTAAAATGGGACTAAACAAACAACTAATGTCTATAGTAATGTTTCCAAGAATAGTTGCTGCAGCACGAATATAGTGCTATTAAAGAAGTTACTGGTAGAACAAAAGTTTTAAAGAGCGATGAATGCATTACTTTTTATAATATAAATTGTTGCTACTTTGTTACGTTAATCTACAGATTTTGTAATTACATTTTGTTTCTTTGAGAAAGTAATCATTTAATTAATCAATGTTTGTTTATGCAGTTAAGCTAAAATGAGACTAAAGGAAAAACTAATCTCTATAATAGTGTTTCCAAGAATGGTTGCTGCAGCAATAATATAGTGCTATAAAGGAAGTTACTGGTAGAACTAAAGTTTTATAGAACGATGAATGCAATACTTATTATAATATAAATTGTTGCTACTTAGTTACGTTAATCTACAGACTTTGTGATTATATTTTGTTTTCTTTGAGAAAATAAACATTTTATTAATCCATGTTTTCCTATGAAAAAAAAGCTAAAAGAAGACTAAAGAAAAAACTAATGGCTATCGAAATGATTCCAAGGACGATTTATGCAGCACTAATATAGTGCTTTTAAAGAATTTACTGGCAGAACTAGAGTTTTCAAGGGCGATGAGTGCAATGCTATTTATAATATAAATTGTAGCTACAAAAGTACGTTAATCCACACTTTTGGTGTTTATATTTTGTTTTCTTTGACAAAATAGGCATTTTGTTAATCGATGTTTGTTTATGCAAAAAAGATAAAACGAGACTAAAGAAAAAACTAATGTCTATCGTAATGTTTCCAACAAGGGTTGCTGCAGCACTAATAGAGTGCTCTTAAAGAAGTTACTGGCCGAACTAAAGTTTTAAAGAACGATGAGTGCAATACTCTTTATAATATGAATTGAAGCTACTAAGTTACGTTAATCCACACTTTTTGTGTTTATATTTTGTTTTCTTTGAGAAATTAAACATTTAATTAAGCGATGTTCATTTATGCAGAAAAGCTAAAATGAGACTAAAGAAAAAACTAATGTCTATAGCAATGTTTCCAAGAAGGGTTGCTGCAGCACTAATAGAGTGCTCTTAAAGAAGCTACTTGCCTAACTAAAGTTTTAAAGAACGATGAGTGCAATACTCTTTCTAATATAAATTGTAGCTACTAAAGTACATTAATCCACACTTTTTGTGTTTATATATTGTTTTCTTTGAGAAAATACACATTTAATTAATCGATGTTTCTTTATGCAGTAAAGCTAAAATGGGACTTAACAAGAAACTAATGTCTACGGTAATGTTTCCAAGAATAGTTGCTGCAGCACTAATATAGTGCTATTAAAGAAGTTACTGGTAGAACAAAAGTTTTAAAGAAAGATGAATGCAATACTTTTTATAATATAAATTGTTGCTACTTAGTTACGTTAATCTACAGATTTTGTAATTACATTTTGTTTTCTTAGAGAAAAAAATCATTTAATTAATCGATGTTTGCTTATGCAGTAAAGCTAAAATGAGACTAAAGGAAAAGCAAATCTCTATAGTAATGTTTCCAAGAATGGTTGCTGCAGCAATAATATAGTGCTATAAAAGAAGTTACTGGTAGAACTAAAGTTTTATAGAACGATGAATGCAATACTTCTTATAATATAAATTGTTGCTACTTAGTTACGTTAATCTACAGATTTTGTGATTATATTTTGTTTTCTTTGAGAAAATAAACATTTTATTAATCCATGTCTTCCTATGAAAAAAAGCTAAAAGAAGACTAAAGAAAAAACTAATGACTATCGAAATGATTCCAAGGACGGTTTCTGCAGCACTAATATAGTGCTTTTAAAGAATTTACTGGCAGAACTAGAGTTTTCAATACCGATGAGTGCAATGCTCTTTATAATATAAATTGTAGCTACAAAAGTACGTTAATCCACACTTTTTGTGTTTATATTTTGTTTTCTTTGACAAAATATGCATTTTGTTAATCGATGTTTGTTTATGCAAAAAAGATAAAACGAGACTAAAGAAAAACTAATGTCTATCATAATGTTTCCAACAAGGGTTGCTGCAGCACTAATAGAGTGCTCTTAAAGAAGTTACTGGCCGAACTAAAGTTTTAAAGAACGATGAGTGCAATACTCTTTTATAATATGAATTGAAGCTACTAAGTTACGTTAATCCACACTTTTTGTGTTTATATTTTGTTTTCTTTGAGAAAGTAAACATTTAATTAAGCGATGTTCATTTATGCAGTAAAGCTAAAATGAGACTAAAGAAAAAAACTAATGTCTGTAGTAATGTTTCCAAGTAGGGTTTCTGCAGCACTAATAGAGTGCTGTTAAAGAAGTTACTGGCAGAACTAAAGTTTTAAAGGACGATGAGTGCAATAATATTTATAATATGAATTGTAGCTACTAAGTTACGTTAATCCACACTTTTTGTGATTATATTTTGTTTTCTTTGAGAAAATAAACATTTTATTAATCGATGTTTTCCTATGAAAAAAAGGTAAAAGAAGACTAAAGAAAAAACTAATGGCTATAGAAATGATTCCAAGGACGGTTTCTGCAGCACTAATATAGTGCTCTTAAAGAAGTTACTGGCCGAACTCAAGTTTTCAAGGACGATGAGTGCAATACTCTTTATAATATGAATTGGTGCTACTAAGTTACATTAATCCACACTTTTTGTGTTGATATTTTGTTTTCTTTGAAAAAATAAACATTTTATTGATCGATGTTTGCTAATGCAAAAAAGCTAAAGTGAGACTAAAGAAAAGATTAATCTCTATAGTAATGTTTCCAAGAAGGGTTGCTGCAGCACTAATTGAGTGCTCTTAAAGAAGTTATTGGCCGAACTAAAGTTTTAAAGAACGATGAGTGCAATACTCTTTCTAATATAAATTGTAGCTACTAAAGTACATTAATCCACACTTTTTGTTTTTATATTTTGTTTTCTTTGAGAAAATAAACATTTTTTTAATCGATGTTTTCCTATGAAAAAAAGCTAAAAGAAGACTAAAGAAAAAACTAATGGCTATAGAAATGATTCCAAGGACGGTTTCTGCAGCACTAATATCGTGCTTTTAAAGAAGTTACTGGCAGAACTAGAGATTTCAAGGCCGATGAGCGCAATGCTCTTTATAATATAAATTGTAGCTATTAATTGTACGTTAATCCACACTTTTGGTGTTTATATTTTGTTTTCTTTGAGAAAATAGGCATTTTATTATTCGATGTTTGTTTATGCAAAAAAGCTGAAACGAGACTAAAGAAAAAACTAATGTCTATCGTAATTTTTCCGAGAATGGTTGCTGCAGCACTGATAGATTGCTCTTAAAGAAGTTATTGGCCGAACTAAAGTTTTAAAGAACGATGAGTGCAATACTCTTTATAATATTTATTGTAGCTACTAAGTTAGGTTAATCCACACTTTTTGTGTTTATATTTTGTTTTCTTTTAGAAAGTAAACATTTAATTAAGCGATGTTCATTTATGCAGTAAAGCTAAGATGAGACTAAAGAATAAACTAATGTCTATAGAAATGATTCCAAGGACGGTTTCTGCAGCACTAATATCGTGCTTTTAAAGAAGTTACTGGCAGAACTAGAGTTTTCAAGGCCGACCAGTGCAATGCTCTTTAAAATTTGAATTGTAGCTACAAAAGTACTTTAATCCACACTTTTTGTGTTTATATTTTGTTTTCTTTGAGAAAATAGGCATTTAATTAATCGATGTTTGTTTATGCAGTAAAGCCAAAATGAGACTAAAGGAAAAACTAATCTCTATAGTAATGTTTCCAAGAATGGTTGCTGCAGCAATAATAGAGTGCTGTTAAAGAAGTTACTGGCAGAACTAAAGTTTTAAAGGACGATGAGTGCAATCATATTTATAATATGAATTGTAGCTACTAAGTTACGTTAATCCACACTTTTTGTAATTATATTTTGTTTTTTTTGAGAAAATAAACATTTTATTAATCGATGTTTTCCTATGAAAAAAAGCTAAAAGAAGACTAAAGAAAAAACTAATGGCTATAGAAATGATTCCAAGGACGGTTTCTGCAGCACTTATATAGTGCTCTTAAAGAAGTTAATGGCCGAACTAAAGTTTTCAAGCACGATGAGTGCAATACTCTTTATAATATGAATTGAAGCTACTAAGTTACGTTAATCCACACTTTTTGTGTTGATATTTTGCTTTCTTTGAAAAAATACACATTTAATTAATCGATGTTTGTTTATGCAGTAAAGCTAAAATGAGAATAAAGAAAAAACTAATGTCTATAGTAATATTTCCAAGAATAGTCGCTGCAGCACTAATATAGTGCTATAGAAGAAGTTACTGGTAGAACTGAAGTTTTAAAGAACGATGAATTCAATACTTTTTATAATATAAATTGTTGCAACTTAGTTACGTTAATCCACAGATTTTGTGTTTGCATTTTGTTTTCTTTGAGAAAGTAAACATTTAATTAAGCGATGTTCATTTATGCAGTAAAGCTAAAATGAGAATAAAGAAAAAACTAATGTCTATAGTAATGTTTCCAAGAAAAGTCGCTGCAGCACTAATAGAGTGCTCTTAAAGAAGTTATTGGCCGAACTAAGGTTTTAAAGAACGATGAGTGCAATAATCTTTCTAATATAAATTGTAGCTACTAAAGTACATTAATCCACACTTTTTGTTTTTATATTTTGTTTTCTTTGAGAAAATAAACATTTTTTTAATCGATGTTTTCCTATGAAAAAAAGCTAAAAGAAGACTAAAGAAAAAACTAATGGCTATAGAAATGATTCCAAGGACGGTTTCTGCAGCACTTATATAGTGCTCTTAAAGAAGTTAATGGCCGAACTAAAGTTTTCAAGCACGATGAGTGCAATACTCTTTATAATATGAATTGAAGCTACTAAGTTACGTTAATCCACACTTTTTGTGTTGATATTTTGCTTTCTTTGAAAAAATACACATTTTTTTAATCGATGTTTTCCTATGAAAAAAAGCTAAAAGAAGACTAAAGAAAAAACTAATGGCTATAGAAATGATTCCAAGGACGGTTTCTGCAGCACTAATATAGTGCTCTTAAAGAAGTTACTGGCCGAACTCAAGTTTTCAAGGACGATGAGTGCAATACTCTTTATAATATGAATTGAAGCTACTAAGTTACGTTAATCCACACCTTTTGTGTTGATATTTTGTTTTCCTTGAAAAAATAAACATTTTATTGATCGATGTTTGCTAATGCAAAAAAGCTAAAGTGAGACTAAAGAAAAAATTAATCTCTATAGTAATGTTTCCAAGAAGGGTTGCTGCAGCACTAATTGAGTGCTCTTAAAGAAGTTATTGGCCGAACTAAAGTTTTAAAGAACGATGAGTGCAATACTCTTTATAATATTAATTGTAGCTACTAAAGTACATTAATCCACACGTTTTGTGTTTATATTTTGTTTTCTTTGAGAAAGTAAACATTTAATTAAGCGATGTTCATTTATGCAGTAAAGCTAAAATGAGAATAAAGAAAAAACTAATGTCTATAGTAATGTTTCCAAGAAAAGTCGCTGCAGCACTGATATAGTGCTATAGAAGAAGTTACTGGTAGAACTGAAGTTTTAAAGAACGATGAATGCAATACTTTTTATAATATAAATTGTAGCTACTAAAGTACATTAATCCACACTTTTTGTGTTTATATTTTGTTTTCTTTGAGAAACTAAACATTTTTTTAATCGATGTTTTCCTATGAAAAAAAGCTAAAAGAAGACTAAAGAAAAAACTAATGGCTATAGAAATGATTCCAAGGACGGTTTCTTCAGCACTAATATCGTGCTTTTAAAGAAGTTACTGGCAGAACTAGAGATTTCAAGGCCGATGAGCGCAATGCTCTTTATAATATAAATTGTAGCTATTAATTGTACGTTAATCCACACTTTTGGTGTTTATATTTTGTTTTCTTTGAGAAAATAGGCATTTTATTAATCGATGTTTGTTTATGCAAAAAAGCTGAAACGAGACTAAAGAAAAAACTAATGTCTATCGTAATGTTTCCGAGAATGGTTGCTGCAGCACTGATAGATTGCTCTTAAAGAAGTTACTGGCCGAACTAAAGTTTTAAAGAACGATGAATGCAATACTCTTTATAATATTAATTGTAGCTACTAAGTTAGGTTAATCCACACTTTTTGTGTTTATATTTTGTTTTCTTTTAGAAAGTAAACATTTAATTAAGCGATGTTCATTTATGCAGTAAAGCTAAGATGAGACTAAAGAATAAACTAATGTCTATAGAAATGATTCCAAGGACGGTTTCTGCAGCACTAATATCGTGCTTTTAAAGAAGTTACTGGCAGAACTAGAGTTTTCAAGGCCGATGAGTGCAATGCTCTTTATAATATAAATTGTAGCTACAAAAGTACGTTAATCCACACTTTTGGTGTTTATATTTTGTTTTCTTTGAGAAAATAGGCATTTTATTATTCGATGTTTGTTTATGAAAAAAAGCTGAAACGAGACTAAAGAAAAAACTAATGTCTATCGTAATGTTTCCGAGAATGGTTGCTGCAGCACTAATAGATTGCTCTTAAAGAAGTTACTGGCCGAACTAAAGTTTTAAAGAACGATGAGTGCAATACTCTTTCTAATATAAATTGTAGCTACTAAAGTACATTAATCCACACTTTTTGTTTTTATATTTTGTTTTCTTTGAGAAAATAAACATTTTTTTAATCAATGTTTTCCTATGAAAAAAGGCTAAAAGAAGACTAAAGAAAAAACTAAGGGCTCCAAGGACGGTTTCTGCAGCACTAATATCGTGCTTTTAAAGAAGTTACTGGCAGAACTAGAGTTTTCAAGGGCGATGAGTGCAATGCTCTTTATGATATAAATTGTAGCTACAAAAGTACGTTAATCGACACTTTTGGTGTTTATATTTTGTTTTCTTTGAGAAAATAGGCATTTTATTAATCGATGTTTGTTTATGCAAAAAAGCTGAAACGAGACTAAAGAAAAAACTAATGTCTATCGTAATGTTTCCGAGAAGGGTTGCTGCAGCACTAATAGAGTGCTCTTAAAGAAGTTATTGGCCGAACTAAGGTTTTAAAGAACGACGAGTGCAATAATCTTTCTAATATAAATTGTAGCTACTAAAGTACATTAATCCACACTTTTTGTGTTTATATTTTGTTTTCTTTGAGAAAGTAAACATTTAATTAAGCGATGTTCATTTATGCAGTAAAGCTAAAATGAGACTAAAGAAGAAAACTAATGTCTGTAGTAATGTTTCCAAGTAGGGTTTCTGCAGCACTAATAGAGTGCTGTTAAAGAAGTTACTGGGAGAACTAAAGTTTTAAAGGACGATGAGTGCAATAATATTTATAATATGAATTGTAGCTACTAAGTTACGTTAATCCACACTTTTTGTGATTATATTTTGTTTTCTTTGAGAAAATAAACATTTTATTAATCGATGTTTTCCTATGAAAAAAAGGTAAAAGAAGGCTAAAGAAAAAACTAATGGCTATAGAAATGATTCCAAGGACGGTTTCTGCAGCACTAATATAGTGCTCTTAAAGAAGTTACTGGCCGAACTCAAGTTTTCAAGGACGATGAGTGCAATACTCTTTATAATATGAATTGAAGCTACTAAGTTACATTAATCCACACTTTTTGTGTTGATATTTTGTTTTCTTTGAAAAAATAAACATTTTATTGATCGATGTTTGCTAATGCAAAAAAGCTAAAGTGAGACTAAAGAAAAAATTAATCTCTATAGTAATGTTTCCAAGAAGGGTTGCTGCAGCACTAATTGAGTGCTCTTAAAGAAGTTATTGGCCGAACTAAAGTTTTAAAGAACGATGAGTGCAATACTCTTTAAAATATCAATTGAAGCTACTGAGTTACGTTAATCCACACTTTTTGTGTTTATATTTTGTTTTCTTTGAGAAAGTAAACATTTAATTAAGCGATGTTCTTTTATGCAGAAAAGCTAAAATGAGACTAAAGAAAAAACTAATTTCTATAGCATTGTTTCCAAGAAGGGTTGCTGCAGCACTAATAGAGTGCTCTTAAAGAAGCTACTTGCCTAACTAAAGTTTTAAAGAACGATGAGTGCAATACTCTTTCTAATATAAATTGTAGCAACTAAAGTACATTAATCCACACTTTTTGTGTTTATATTTTGTTTTCTTTGAGAAAATACACATTTAATTAATCGATGTTTCTTTATGCAGTAAAGCTAAAATGGGACTAAACAAACAACTAATGTCTATAGTAATGTTTCCAAGAATAGTTGCTGCAGCACGAATATAGTGCTATTAAAGAAGTTACTGGTAGAACAAAAGTTTTAAAGAGCGATGAATGCATTACTTTTTATAATATAAATTGTTGCTACTTTGTTACGTTAATCTACAGATTTTGTAATTACATTTTGTTTCTTTGAGAAAGTAATCATTTAATTAATCAATGTTTGTTTATGCAGTTAAATTAAAATGAGACTAAAGGAAAAACTAATCTCTATAATAGTGTTTCCAAGAATGGTTGCTGCAGCAATAATATAGTGCTATAAAGGAAGTTACTGGTAGAACTAAAGTTTTATAGAACGATGAATGCAATACTTATTATAATATAAATTGTTGCTACTTAGTTACGTTAATCTACAGACTTTGTGATTATATTTTGTTTTCTTTGAGAAAATAAACATTTTATTAATCCATGTTTTCCTATGAAAAAGAAGCTAAAAGAAGACTAAAGAAGAAACTAATGGCTATCGAAATGATTCCAAGGACGATTTATGCAGCACTAATATAGTGCTTTTAAAGAATTTACTGGCAGAACTAGAGTTTTCAAGGGCGATGAGTGCAATGCTATTTATAATATAAATTGTAGCTACAAAAGTACGTTAATCCACACTTTTGGTGTTTATATTTTGTTTTCTTTGACAAAATAGGCATTTTGTTAATCGATGTTTGTTTATGCAAAAAAGATAAAACGAGACTAAAGAAAAAACTAATGTCTATCGTAATGTTTCCAACAAGGGTTGCTGCAGCACTAATAGAGTGCTCTTAAAGAAGTTACTGGCCGAACTAAAGTTTTAAAGAACGATGAGTGCAATACTCTTTATAATATGAATTGAAGCTACTAAGTTACGCTAATCCACACTTTTTGTGTTTATATTTTGTTTTCTTTGAGAAATTAAACATTTAATTAAGCGATGTTCATTTATGCAGAAAAGCTAAAATGAGACTAAAGAAAAAACTAATGTCTATAGCAATGTTCCCAAGAAGGGTTGCTGCAGCACTAATAGAGTGCTCTTAAAGAAGCTACTTGCCTAACTAAAGTTTTAAAGAACGATGAGTGCAATACTCTTTCTAATATAAATTGTAGCTACTAAAGTACATTAATCCACACTTTTTGTGTTTATATATTGTTTTCTTTGAGAAAATAACCATTTAATTAATCGATGTTTCTTTATGCAGTAAAGCTAAAATGGGACTTAACAAGAAACTAATGTCTACGGTAATGTTTCCAAGAATAGTTGCTGCAGCACTAATATAGTGCTATTAAAGAAGTTACTGGTAGAACAAAAGTTTTAAAGAACGATGAATGCAATACTTTTTATAATATAAATTGTTGCTACTTAGTTACGTTAATCTACAGATTTTGTAATTACATTTTGTTTTCTTAGAGAAAAAAATCATTTAATTAATCGATGTTTGCTTATGCAGTAAAGCTAAAATGAGACTAAAGGAAAAGCAAATCTCTATAGTAATGTTTCCAAGAATGGTTGCTGCAGCAATAATATAGTGCTATAAAAGAAGTTACTGGTAGAACTAAATTTTTATAGAACGATGAATGCAATACTTCTTATAATATAAATTGTTGCTACTTAGTTACGTTAATCTACAGATTTTGTGATTATATTTTGTTTTCTTTGAGAAAATAAACATTTTATTAATCCATGTCTTCCTATGAAAAAAAGCTAAAAGAAGACTAAAGAAAAAACTACTGACTATCGAAATGATTCCAAGGACGGTTTCTGCAGCACTAGTATAGTGCTTTTAAAGAATTTACTGGCAGAACTAGAGTTTTCAATACCGATGAGTGCAATGCTCTTTATAATATAAATTGTAGCTACAAAAGTACGTTAATCCACACTTTTTGTGTTTATATTTTGTTTTCTTTGACAAAATATGCATTTTGTTAATGGATGTTTGTTTATGCAAAAAAGATAAAACGAGACTAAAGAAAAACTAATGTCTATCATAATGTTTCCAACAAGGGTTGCTGCAGCACTAATAGAGTGCTCTTAAAGAAGTTACTGGCCGAACTAAAGTTTTAAAGAACGATGAGTGCAATACTCTTTTATAATATGAATTGAAGCTACTAAGTTACGTTAATCCACACTTTTTGTGTTTATATTTTGTTTTCTTTGAGAAAGTAAACATTTAATTAAGCGATGTTCATTTATGCAGTAAAGCTAAAATGAGACTAAAGAAAAAAACTAATGTCTGTAGTAATGTTTCCAAGTAGGGTTTCTGCAGCACTAATAGAGTGCTGTTAAAGAAGTTACTGGCAGAACTAAAGTTTTAAAGGACGATGAGTGCAATAATATTTATAATATGAATTGTAGCTACTAAGTTACGTTAATCCACACTTTTTGTGATTATATTTTGTTTTCTTTGAGAAAATAAACATTTTATTAATCGATGTTTTCCTATGAAAAAAAGGTAAAAGAAGACTAAAGAAAAAACTAATGGCTATAGAAATGATTCCAAGGACGGTTTCTGCAGCACTAATATAGTGCTCTTAAAGAAGTTACTGGCCGAACTCAAGTTTTCAAGGACGATGAGTGCAATACTCTTTATAATATGAATTGAAGCTACTAAGTTACATTAATCCACACTTTTTGTGTTGATATTTTGTTTTCTTTGAAAAAATAAACATTTTATTGATCGATGTTTGCTAATGCAAAAAAGCTAAAGTGAGACTAAAGAAAAAATTAATCTCTATAGTAATGTTTCCAAGAAGGGTTGCTGCAGCACTAATTGAGTGCTCTTAAAGAAGTTATTGGCCGAACTAAAGTTTTAAAGAACGATGAGTGCAATACTCTTTAAAATATCAATTGAAGCTACTGAGTTACGTTAATCCACACTTTTTGTGTTTATATTTTGTTTTCTTTGAGAAAGTAAACATTTAATTAAGCGATGTTCTTTTATGCAGAAAAGCTAAAATGAGACTAAAGAAAAAACTAATTTCTATAGCAATGTTTCCAAGAAGGGTTGCTGCAGCACTAATAGAGTGCTCTTAAAGAAGCTACTTGCCTAACTAAAGTTTTAAAGAACGATGAGTGCAATACTCTTTCTAATATAAATTGTAGCAACTAAAGTACATTAATCCACACTTTTTGTGTTTATATTTTGTTTTCTTTGAGAAAATACACATTTAATTAATCGATGTTTCTTTATGCAGTAAAGCTAAAATGGGACTAAACAAACAACTAATGTCTATAGTAATGTTTCCAAGAATAGTTGCTGCAGCACGAATATAGTGCTATTAAAGAAGTTACTGGTAGAACAAAAGTTTTAAAGAGCGATGAATGCATTACTTTTTATAATATAAATTGTTGCTACTTTGTTACGTTAATCTACAGATTTTGTAATTACATTTTGTTTCTTTGAGAAAGTAATCATTTAATTAATCAATGTTTGTTTATGCAGTTAAGCTAAAATGAGACTAAAGGAAAAACTAATCTCTATAATAGTGTTTCCAAGAATGGTTGCTGCAGCAATAATATAGTGCTATAAAGGAAGTTACTGGTAGAACTAAAGTTTTATAGAACGATGAATGCAATACTTATTATATTATAAATTGTTGCTACTTAGTTACGTTAATCTACAGACTTTGTGATTATATTTTGTTTTCTTTGAGAAAATAAACATTTTATTAATCCATGTTTTCCTATGAAAAAAAAGCTAAAAGAAGACTAAAGAAAAAACTAATGGCTATCGAAATGATTCCAAGGACGATTTATGCAGCACTAATATAGTGCTTTTAAAGAATTTACTGGCAGAACTAGAGTTTTCAAGGGCGATGAGTGCAATGCTATTTATAATATAAATTGTAGCTACAAAAGTACGTTAATCCACACTTTTGGTGTTTATATTTTGTTTTCTTTGACAAAATAGGCATTTTGTTAATCGATGTTTGTTTATGCAAAAAAGATAAAACGAGACTAAAGAAAAAACTAATGTCTATCGTAATGTTTCCAACAAGGGTTGCTGCAGCACTAATAGAGTGCTCTTAAAGAAGTTACTGGCCGAACTAAAGTTTTAAAGAACGATGAGTGCAATACTCTTTATAATATGAATTGAAGCTACTAAGTTACGTTAATCCACACTTTTTGTGTTTATATTTTGTTTTCTTTGAGAAATTAAACATTTAATTAAGCGATGTTCATTTATGCAGAAAAGCTAAAATGAGACTAAAGAAAAAACTAATATCTATAGCAATGTTTCCAAGAAGGGTTGCTGCAGCACTAATAGAGTGCTCTTAAAGAAGCTACTTGCCTAACTAAAGTTTTAAAGAACGATGAGTGCAATACTCTTTCTAATATAAATTGTAGCTACTAAAGTACATTAATCCACACTTTTTGTGTTTATATATTGTTTTCTTTGAGAAAATACACATTTAATTAATCGATGTTTCTTTATGCAGTAAAGCTAAAATGGGACTTAACAAGAAACTAATGTCTACGGTAATATTTCCAAGAATAGTTGCTGCAGCACTAATATAGTGCTATTAAAGAAGTTACTGGTAGAACAAAAGTTTTAAAGAACGATGAATGCAATACTTTTTATAATATAAATTGTTGCTACTTAGTTACGTTAATCTACAGATTTTGTAATTACATTTTGTTTTCTTAGAGAAAAAAATCATTTAATTAATCGATGTTTGCTTATGCAGTAAAGCTAAAATGAGTCTAAAGGAAAAGCAAATCTCTGTAGTAATGTTTCCAAGAATGGTTGCTGCAGCAATAATATAGTGCTATAAAAGAAGTTACTGGTAGAACTAAAGTTTTATGGAACGATGAATGCAATACTTCTTATAATATAAATTGTTGCTACTTAGTTACGTTAATCTACAGATTTTGTGATTATATTTTGTTTTCTTTGAGAAAATAAACATTTTATTAATCCATGTCTTCCTATGAAAAAAAGCTAAAAGAAGACTAAAGAAAAAACTAATGGCTATCGAAATGATTCCAAGGACGGTTTCTGCAGCACTAATATAGTGCTTTTAAAGAATTTACTGGCAGAACTAGAGTTTTCAATACCGATGAGTGCAATGCTCTTTATAATATGAATTGAAGCTACTAAGTTACGTTAATCCACACTTTTTGTGTTTATATTTTGTTTTCTTTGAGAAATTAAACATTTAATTAAGCGATGTTCATTTATGCAGAAAAGCTAAAATGAGACTAAAGAAAAAACTAATGTCTATAGCAATGTTTCCAAGAAGGGTTGCTGCAGCACTAATAGAGCGCTCTTAAAGACGCTACTTGCCTAACTAAAGTTTTAAAGAACGATGAGTGCAATACTCTTTCTAATATAAATTGTAGCTACTAAAGTACATTAATCCGCACTTTTTGTGTTTATATATTGTTTTCTTTGAGAAAATACACATTTAATTAATCGATGTTTCTTTATGCAGTAAAGCTAAAATGGGACTTAACAAGAAACTAATGTCTATAGTAATGTTTCCAAGAATAGTTGCTGCAGCACTAATATAGTGCTATTAAAGAAGTTACTGGTAGAACAAAAGTTTTAAAGAACGATGAATGCAATACTTTTGATAATATAAATTGTTGCTACTTAGTTACGTTAATCCACAGATTTTGTAATTACATTTTGTTTTCTTTGAGAAAAAAATCATTTAATTAATCGATGTTTGCTTATGAAAAAAAAGCTAAAAGAAGACTAAAGAAAAAACTAATGGCTATCGAAATGATTCCAAGGACGATTTATGCAGCACTAATATAGTGCTTTTAAAGAATTTACTGGCAGAACTAGAGTTTTCAAGGGCGATGAGTGCAATGCTATTTATAATATAAATTGTAGCTACAAAAGTACGTTAATCCACACTTTTGGTGTTTATATTTTGTTTTCTTTGACAAAATAGGCATTTTGTTAATCGATGTTTGTTTATGCAAAAAAGATAAAACGAGACTAAAGAAAAAACTAATGTCTATCGTAATGTTTCCAACAAGGGTTGCTGCAGCACTAATAGAGTGCTCTTAAAGAAGTTACTGGCCGAACTAAAGTTTTAAAGAACGATGAGTGCAATACTCTTTATAATATGAATTGAAGCTACTAAGTTACGTTAATCCACACTTTTTGTGTTTATATTTTGTTTTCTTTGAGAAATTAAACATATAATTAAGCGATGTTTATTTATGCAGAAAAGCTAAAATGAGACTAAAGAAAAAACTAATGTCTATAGCAATGTTTCCAAGAAGGGTTGCTGCAGCACTAATAGAGTGCTCTTAAAGAAGCTACTTGCCTAACTAAAGTTTTAAAGAACGATGAGTGCAATACTCTTTCTAATATAAATTGTAGCTACTAAAGTACATTAATCCGCACTTTTTGTGTTTATATATTGTTTTCTTTGAGAAAATACACATTTAATTAATCGATGTTTCTTTATGCAGTAAAGCTAAAATGGGACTTAACAAGAAACTAATGTCTACGGTAATGTTTCCAAGAATAGTTGCTGTAGCACTAATATAGTGCTATTAAAGAAGTTACTGGTAGAACAAAAGTTTTAAAGAACGATGAATGCAATACTTTTTATAATATAAATTGTTGCTACTTAGATACGTTAATCTACAGATTTTGTAATTACATTTTGTTTTCTTAGAGAAAAAAATCATTTAATTAATCGATGTTTGCTTATGCAGTAAAGCTAAAATGAGACTAAAGGAAAAACAAATCTCTATAGTAATGTTTCCAAGAATGGTTGCTGCAGCAATAATATAGTGCTATAAAAGAAGTTACTGGTAGAACTAAAGTTTTATAGAACGATGAATGCAATACTTCTTATAATATAAATTGTTGCTACTTAGTTACGTTAATCTACAGATTTTGTGATTATATTTTGTTTTCTTTGAGAAAATAAACATTTTATTAATCCATGTCTTCCTATGAAAAAAAGCTAAAAGAAGACTAAAGAAAAAACTAATGGCTATCGAAATGATTCCAAGGACGGTTTCTGCAGCACTAATATAGTGCTTTTAAAGAATTTACTGGCAGAACTAGAGTTTTCAATACCGATGAGTGCAATGCTCTTTATAATATAAATTGTAGCTACAAAAGTACGTTAATCCACACTTTTTGTGTTTATATTTTGTTTTCTTTGACAAAATATGCATTTTGTTAATCGATGTTTGTTTATGCAAAAAAGATAAAACGAGACTAAAGAAAAACTAATGTCTATCATAATGTTTCCTACAAGGGTTGCTGCAGCACTAATAGAGTGCTCTTAAAGAAGTTACTGGCCGAACTAAAGTTTTAAAGAACGATGAGTGCAATACTCTTTATAATATGAATTGAAGCTACCAAGTTACGTTAATCCACACTTTTTGTGTTTATATTTTGTTTTCTTTGAGGAAATAAACATTTTATTAATCGATGTTTTCCTATGAAAAAAAGCTAAAAGAAGACCAAAGGAAAAACTAATGTCTGTAGTAATGTTTCCAAGTAGGGTTTCTGCAGCACTAATAGAGTGCTGTTAAAGAAGTTACTGGCAGAACTAAAGTTTTAAAGGACGATGAGTGCAATAATATTTATAATATGAACTGTAGCTACCAAGTTACGTTAATCCACACTTTTTGTGTTTATATTTTGTTTTCTTTGAGAAAGTAAACATTTAATTAAGCGATGTTCATTTATGCAGTAAAGCTAAAATGAGACTAAAGAAAAAAACTAATGTCTGTAGTAATGTTTCCAAGTAGGGTTTCTGCAGCACTAATAGAGTGCTGTTAAAGAAGTTACTGGCAGAACTAAAGTTTTAAAGGACGATGAGTGCAATAATATTTATAATATGAATTGTAGCTACTAAGTTACGTTAATCCACACGTTTTGTGATTATATTTTGTTTTCTTTGAGAAAATAAACATTTTATTAATCGATGTTTTCCTATGAAAAAAAGGTAAAAGAAGACTAAAGAAAAAACTAATGGCTATAGAAATGATTCCAAGGACGGTTTCTGCAGCACTAATATAGTGCTCTTAAAGAAGTTACTGGCCGAACTCAAGTTTTCAAGGACGATGAGTGCAATACTCTTTATAATATGAATTGGTGCTACTAAGTTACATTAATCCACACTTTTTGTGTTGATATTTTGTTTTCTTTGAAAAAATAAACATTTTATTGATCGATGTTTGCTAATGCAAAAAAGCTAAAGTGAGACTAAAGAAAAAATTAATCTCTATAGTAATGTTTCCAAGAAGGGTTGCTGCAGCACTAATTGAGTGCTCTTAAAGAAGTTATTGGCCGAACTAAAGTTTTAAAGAACGATGAGTGCAATACTCTTTAAAATATCAATTGAAGCTACTGAGTTACGTTAATCCACACTTTTTGTGTTTATATTTTCTTTTCTTTCAGAAAGTAAACATTGAATTAAGCGATGTTCTTTTATGCAGAAAAGCTAAAATGAGACTAAAGAAAAAACTAATTTCTATAGCAATGTTTCCAAGAAGGGTTGCTGCAGCACTAATAGAGTGCTCTTAAAGAAGCTACTTGCGTAACTAAAGTTTTAAAGAACGATGAGTGCAATACTCTTTCTAATATAAATTGTAGCAACTAAAGTACATTAATCCACACTTTTTGTGTTTATATTTTGTTTTCTTTGAGAAAATACACATTTAATTAATCGATGTTTCTTTATGCAGTAAAGCTAAAATGGGACTAAACAAACAACTAATGTCTATAGTAATGTTTCCAAGAATAGTTGCTGCAGCACGAATATAGTGCTATTAAAGAAGTTACTGGTAGAACAAAAGTTTTAAAGAGCGATGAATGCATTACTTTTTATAATATAAATTGTTGCTACTTTGTTACGTTAATCTACAGATTTTGTAATTACATTTTGTTTCTTTGAGAAAGTAATCATTTAATTAATCAATGTTTGTTTATGCAGTTAAGCTAAAATGAGACTAAAGGAAAAACTAATCTCTATAATAGTGTTTCCAAGAATGGTTGCTGCAGCAATAATATAGTGCTATAAAGGAAGTTACTGGTAGAACTAAAGTTTTATAGAACGATGAATGCAATACTTATTATAATATAAATTGTTGCTACTTAGTTACGTTAATCTACAGACTTTGTGATTATATTTTGTTTTCTTTGAGAAAATAAACATTTTATTAATCCATGTTTTCCTATGAAAAAAAAGCTAAAAGAAGACTAAAGAAAAAACTAATGGCTATCGAAATGATTCCAAGGACGATTTATGCAGCACTAATATAGTGCTTTTAAAGAATTTACTGGCAGAACTAGAGTTTTCAAGGGCGATGAGTGCAATGCTATTTATAATATAAATTGTAGCTACAAAAGTACGTTAATCCACACTTTTGGTGTTTATATTTTGTTTTCTTTGACAAAATAGGCATTTTGTTAATCGATGTTTGTTTATGCAAAAAAGATAAAATGAGACTAAAGAAAAAACTAATGTCTATAGCAATGTTTCCAAGAAGGGTTGCTGCAGCACTAATAGAGCGCTCTTAAAGAAGCTACTTGCCTAACTAAAGTTTTAAAGAACGATGAGTGCAATACTCTTTCTAATATAAATTGTAGCTACTAAAGTACATTAATCCGCACTTTTTGTGTTTATATATTGTTTTCTTTGAGAAAATACACATTTAATTAATCGATGTTTGCTTATGAAAAAAAAGCTAAAAGAAGACTAAAGAAAAAACTAATGGCTATCGAAATGATTCCAAGGACGATTTATGCAGCACTAATATAGTGCTTTTAAAGAATTTACTGGCAGAACTAGAGTTTTCAAGGGCGATGAGTGCAATGCTATTTATAATATAAATTGTAGCTACAAAAGTACGTTAATCCACACTTTTGGTGTTTATATTTTGTTTTCTTTGACAAAATAGGCATTTTGTTAATCGATGTTTGTTTATGCAAAAAAGATAAAACGAGACTAAAGAAAAAACTAATGTCTATCGTAATGTTTCCAAGAAGGGTTGCTGCAGTACTAATAGAGTGCTCTTAAAGAAGTTACTGGCCGAACTAAAGTTTTAAAGAACGATGAGTGCAATACTCTTTATAATATGAATTGAAGCTACTAAGTTACGTTAATCCACACTTTTTGTGTTTATATTTTGTTTTCTTTGAGAAATTAAACATTTAATTAAGCGATGTTCATTTATGCAGAAAAGCTAAAATGAGACTAAAGAAAAAACTAATGTCTATAGCAATGTTTCCAAGAAGGGTTGCTGCAGCACTAATAGAGTGCTCTTAAAGAAGCTACTTGCCTAACTAAAGTTTTAAAGAACGATGAGTGCAATACTCTTTCTAATATAAATTGTAGCTACTAAAGTACATTAATCCGCACTTTTTGTGTTTATATATTGTTTTCTTTGAGAAAATACACATTTAATTAATCGATGTTTCTTTATGCAGTAAAGCTAAAATGGGACTTAACAAGAAACTAATGTCTACGGTAATGTTTCCAAGAATAGTTGCT
Source organism: Aurelia coerulea (assembly GCA_039566865.1). NCBI lineage: Eukaryota > Metazoa > Cnidaria > Scyphozoa > Semaeostomeae > Ulmaridae > Aurelia > Aurelia coerulea. The sequence continues at coordinate 10,777,111 of CM076954.1, forward strand.
GCAGCACTAATATAGTGCTATTAAAGAAGTTACTGGTAGAACAAAAGTTTTAAAGAACGATGAATGCAATACTTTTTATAATATAAATTGTTGCTACTTAGATACGTTAATCTACAGATTTTGTAATTACATTTTGTTTTCTTAGAGAAAAAAATCATTTAATTAATCGATGTTTGCTTATGCAGTAAAGCTAAAATGAGACTAAAGGAAAAACAAATCTCTATAGTAATGTTTCCAAGAATGGTTGCTGCAGCAATAATATAGTGCTATAAAAGAAGTTACTGGTAGAACTAAAGTTTCATAGAACGATGAATGCAATACTTCTTATAATATAAATTGTTGCTACTTAGTTACGTTAATCTACAGATTTTGTGATTATATTTTGTTTTCTTTGAGAAAATAAACATTTTATTAATCCATGTCTTCCTATGAAAAAAAGCTAAAAGAAGACTAAAGAAAAAACTAATGGCTATCGAAATGATTCCAAGGACGGTTTCTGCAGCACTAATATAGTGCTTTTAAAGAATTTACTGGCAGAACTAGAGTTTTCAATACCGATGAGTGCAATGCTCTTTATAATATAAATTGTAGCTACAAAAGTACGTTAATCCACACTTTTTGTGTTTATATTTTGTTTTCTTTGACAAAATATGCATTTTGTTAATCGATGTTTGTTTATGCAAAAAAGATAAAACGAGACTAAAGAAAAACTAATGTCTATCATAATGTTTCCAACAAGGGTTGCTGCAGCACTAATAGAGTGCTCTTAAAGAAGTTACTGGCCGAACTAAAGTTTTAAAGAACGATGAGTGCAATACTCTTTATAATATGAATTGAAGCTACCAAGTTACGTTAATCCACACTTTTTGTGTTTATATTTTGTTTTCTTTGAGAAAATACACATTTAATTAATCGATGTTTCTTTATGCAGTAAAGCTAAAATGGGACTTAACAAAAAACTAATGTCTATAGTAATGTTTCCAAGAATAGTTGCTGCAGCACTAATATAGTGCTATTAAAGAAGTTACTGGTAGAACAAAAGTTTTAAAGAACGATGGGCGCAATTCTCTTTCTAATATAAATTTCTGCTACTAAGTTACGTTAATCCACACTTTTTGTGTTTATATGTTGTTTTCTTTTAGAAAGTAAACATTTAATTCAGCGATGTTCATTTATGCAGTAAAGCTAAAATGAGACTAAAGAAAAAACTAATGTCTATAGTAATGTTTCCAAGAATGGTTGCTGCAGCACTAATAGAGTGCTCTTAAAGAAGTTAATGGCCGAACTAAAGTTTTAAAGAACGATAAGTGCAATAATCTTTCTAAAATAAATTGTAGCTACTAAAGTACATTAATCCACTCTTTTGTGATTTTATTTTGTTTTTTTTTAAAAAATAAACATTTTATTAATCGATGTTTTCCTATGAAAAAAAGCTAAAAGAAGACTAAAGAAAAAACTAATGGCTATAGAAATGATTCCAAGGACGGTTTCTGCAGCACTTATATAGTGCACTTAAAGAAGTTACTGGCCGAACTAAAGTTTTGAGGCACGATGAGTGCAATACTCTTTATAATTTAAATGGTAGCTACAAAAGTACTTTAATCCACACTTTTTGTGTTTATATTTTGTTTTCTTTGAGAAAATAAACATTTTATTGATCGATGTTTGTTTATGCAGTAAAGTTAAAATGAGACTAAAGAAAAAACTAATGTCTATAGTAATGTTTCCAAAAAGTGTTGCTGCAGCGCTAATAGAGTGCTCTTGAAATAGCTACTGGCAGAACTAAAATTTTAAAGAACCATGAGTGCAATACTTTTTATAATATAAAATGTAGCTACTAACTTACGTTAATCCACACTTTTTTATTTTGCTTTCTTTGAGAAAATACACATTTAATTAATCGATGTTTCTTTATGCAGTAAAGCCAAAATGGGACTTAACAAAAAACTAATGTCTATCGTAATGTTTCCAAGAAGGGTTGCTGCAGCACTAATAGAGTGCTCTTAAAGAAGTTACTGGCCGAACTAAAGTTTTAAAGAACGATGAGTGCAATACTCCTTATAATATGAATTGAAGTTACTAAGTTACGTTAATCCACACGTTTTGTGTTTATATTGTGTTTTCTTTGAGAAAATAAACATTTTATTAATCGATGTTATCTTATGCAAAAAAGCTAAAATGAGACTAAAGGAAAAACTAATCTCTATAGTAACATTTCCAAGAATGATTGCTGCAGCAATAATGTAGTGCTATAAAAGAAGTTACTGGTAGAACTAAAGTTTTAAAGAACAATAAGTGCAATACTTTTTATAATATAAAATGTAGCTACTAACTTACGTTAATCCACACTTTTTGTGTTTATATTTCGTTTTCTTTGAGAAAATAGGCATTTTATTAATCGATGTTTGTTTATGCAAAAAAACTAAAACGAGACTAAAGAAAAAACTAATGTCTATCGTAATGTTTCCAAGAAGGGTTGCTGCAGCACTAATACAGTGCTCTTAAAGAAGTTATTGGCCGAACTAAAGTTTTAAAGAGCGATGAGTGCAATACTCTTTCTAATATAAATTGTAGCTACTAAAGTACATTCATCCACACTTTTTGTGTTTTTTTATATTTTGTTTTCTTTGAGAAAATAAACATTTTATTAATCGATGTTTGCTTATGCAAAAAACCTAAAATGAGACTAAAGGAAAAACTAATCTCTATAGTAATATTTCCAAGAATGATTGCTGCAGCAATAATATAGTGCTATAAAAGAAGTTACTGGTAGAACTAAAGTTTTAAAGAACAATAAGTGCAATACTTTTTATAATATAAAATGTAGCTACTAACTTACGTTAATCAACACTTTTTGTGTTTATATTTCGTTTTCTTTGAGAAAATAGGCATTTTATTAATCGATGTTTGTTTATGCAAAAAAGCTAAAACGAGACTAAAGAAAATACTAATGTCTATCGTAATGTTTCCAAGAAGGGTTGCTGCAGCACTAATAGAGTGCTCTTAAAGAAGTTATTGGCCGAACTAAAGTTTTAAACAACGATGAGTGCAATACTCTTTATAATATGAATTGAAGCTACTAAGTTACGTTAATCCACACTTTTTGTGTTTATATTGTATTTTCATTGAGAAAGTAAACATTTAATTAAGCGATGTTCATTTATGCAAAAAACCTAAAATGAGACTAAAGGAAAAACTAATCTCTATAGTAATATTTCCAAGAATGATTGCTGCAGCAATAATATAGTGCTATAAAAGAAGTTACTGGTAGAACTAAAGTTTTAAAGAACAATAAGTGCAATACTTTTTATAATATAAAATGTAGCTACTAACTTACGTTAATCAACACTTTTTGTGTTTATATTTCGTTTTCTTTGAGAAAATAGGCATTTTATTAATCGATGTTTGTTTATGCAAAAAAGATAAAACGAGACTAAAGAAAAACTGATGTCTATAGTAATGTATCCAAGAAGGGTTGCTGCAGCACTAATAGAGTGCTCTTAAAGAAGTTATTGGCCGAACTAAAGTTGTAAAGAACGATGAGTGCAATACTCTTTCTAATATAAAATGTAGCTACTAACTTACGTTAATCCACACTTTTTGTGTTTATATTTTGTTTTCTTTGAGAAAATAAACATTTTATTAATCGATGTTTGCTTATGCAAAAAAGCTAAAATGAGACTAAAGGAAAAACTAATCTGTATAGTAATATTTCAAAGAATGGTTGCTGCAGCAATAATATAGTGCTATAAAAGAAGTTACTGGTAGAACTAAAGTTTTAAAGAACAATAAGTGCAATACTTTTTATAATATAAAATATAGCTACTAACTTACGTTAATCCACACTTTTTGTGTTTATATTTTGTTTTCTTTGAGAAAATAAACATTATAATAATCGATGTTTGCTTATGCAAAAAAGCTAAAATGAGACTAAAGGAAAATTTAATCTCTATAGTAATATTTCAAAGAATGATTGCTGCAGCAATAATATAGTGCTATAAAAGAAGTTACTGGTAGAACTAAAGTTTTAAAGAACAATAAGTGCAATACTTTTTATAATATAAAATGTAGCTTCTAACTTACGTTAATCCACCCTTTTTGTGTTTATACTTTGTTTTCGTTGAGAAAATAGGCATTTTATTAATCGATGTTTGTTTATGCAAAAAAGCTTAAACGAGACTAAAGAAAAAACTAATGTCTATCGTAATGTTTCCAAGAAGGGTTGCTGCAGCACTAATAGAGTGCTCTTAAAGAAGTTATAGGCCGAACTAAAGTTTTAAAGAACGATGAGTGCAATACTCTTTCTAATATAAATTGAAGCTACTAAGTTACGTTAATCCACACGTTTTGTGTTTATATTGTGTTTTCTTTGAGAAAGTAAACATTTAATTAAGCGATGTTCATTTATGCAGTAAAGCTAAAATGAGACTAAAGAAAAAACTAATGTCTATAGTAATGTTTCCAAGAAGGGTTGCTGCAGCACTAATAGAGTGCTCTTAAAGAAGTTATTGGCCGAACTAAAGTTTTAAAGAACGACGAGTGCAATACTCTTTCTAATATAAATTGTAGCTACTAAAGTACATTAATCCACACTTTTTGTGTTTTTTTATATTTTGTTTTCTTTGAGAAAGTAAAAATTTAATTAAGCGATGTTCATTTATGCAGTAAAGCTAAAATGAGACTAAAGAAAAAACTAATGGCTATAGAAATGATTCCAAGGACGGTTTCTGCAGCACTAATAGAGTGCTCTTGAAATAGCTACTGGCAGAACTAAAATTTTAAAGAACGATGAGTGCAATACTTTTTATAATATAAAATGTAGCTACTAACTTACGTTAATCCACACTTTTTTATTTTGTTTTCTTTGAGAAAATACACATTTAATTAATCGATGTTTCTTTATGCAGTAAAGCAAAAATGAGACTTAACAAAAAACTAATGTCTATAGTAATGTTTCCAAGAATAGTTGCTGCAGCACTAATATAGTGCTATTAAAGAAGTTACAGGCCGAACTAAAGTTTTAAAGAACGATGGGCGCAATTCTCTTTCTAATATAAGTTGCTGCTACTAAGTTACGTTAATCCACACTTTTTGTGTTGATATTTTGTTTTCTTTGAGAAAATAAACATTTTATTAATCGATGTTTGCTTATGCAAAAAAGCTAAAATGAGACTAAAGGAAAAACTAATCTCTATAGTAACATTTCCAAGAATGATTGCTGCAGCAATAATATAGTGCTATAAAAGAAGTTACTGGTAGATCTAAAGTTTTAAAGAACAATAAGTGCAATACTTTTTATAATATAAAATATAGCTACTAAATTACGTTAATCCACACTTTTTGTGTTGATATTTTGTTTTCTTTGAGAAAATAAACATTTTATTAATCGATGTTTGCTTATGCAAAAAAGCTAATATGAGACTAAAGGAAAAACTAATCTTTATAGTAATATTTCCAAGAATGGTTGCTGCAGCAATAATATAGTGCTAAAGAAGTTACTGGTAGAACTAAAGTTTTAAAGAACAATAAGTGCAATACTTTTTATAATATAAAATGTAGCTACTAAGTTACGTTAATCCACAGTTTTTGTGTTGATATTTTGTTTTCTTTGAGAAAATAGGCATTTTATTAATCGATGTTTGTTTATGCAAAAAAACTAAAACGAGACTAAAGAAAAAACTAATGTCTATCGTAATGTTTCCAAGAAGGGTTGCTGCAGCACTAATACAGTGCTCTTAAAGAAGTTATTGGCCGAACTAAAGTTTTAAAGAGCGATGAGTGCAATACTCTTTCTAATATAAATTGTAGCTACTAAAGTACATTAATTCACACTTTTTGTGTTTATATTTTGTTTTCTTTGAGAAAATAAACATTTTATTAATCGATGTTTGCTTATGCAAAAAAGCTAATATGAGACTAAAGGAAAAACTAATCTTTATAGTAATATTTCCAAGAATGGTTGCTGCAGCAATAATATAGTGCTAAAGAAGTTACTGGTAGAACTAAAGTTTTAAAGAACAATAAGTGCAATACTTTTTATAATATAAAATGTAGCTACTAAGTTACGTTAATCCACAGTTTTTGTGTTGATATTTTGTTTTCTTTGAGAAAATAAACATTTTATTAATCGATGTTTGCTTATGCAAAAAAGCTAAAATGAGACTAAAGGAAAAACTAATCTCTATAGTAATATTTCCAAGAATGATTGCTGCAGCAATAATATAGTGCTATAAAAGAAGTTACTGGTAGATCTAAAGTTTTAAAGAACAATAAGTGCAATACTTTTTATAATATAAAATATAGCTACTAAATTACGTTAATCCACACTTTTTGTGTTGATATTTTGTTTTCTTTGAGAAAATAAACATTTTATTAATCGACGTTCTCCTATGAAAAAAAGCTAAAAGAAGACTAAAGAAAAAATTAATGGCTATGGAAATGATTCCAAGGACGGTTTCTGCAGCACTAATATAGTGCTTTTAAGAAGTTACTGGCAGAACTAGAGTTTTCAAGGCCGATGAGTGCAATGCTCTTTATAATATAAATTGTAGCTATCAAAGTACGTTAATCCACACTTTTGGTGTTTATATTTTGTTTTCTTTGAGAAAATAAGCATTTTATTAATCGACGTTTGTTTATGCAAAAAAGTTGAAACGAGACTAAAGAAAAAACTAATGTCTATAGTAATGTTTCCAAGAAGGGTTGCTGCAGCACTAATAGAGTGCTCTTAAAGAAGTTACTGGCGGAACTAAAGTTTTAAAGAACGATGAGTGCAATACTCTTTATAATATTAATTGTAGCTACTAAGTTAGGTTAATCCACACTTTTTGTGTTTATATTTTGTTTTCTTTGAGAAAATAAACATTTTATTAATCGATGTTTGCTTATGCAAAAAAGCTAAAATGAGACTAAAGGAAAAACAAATCTCTATTGTAATATTTCCAAGAATGATTGCTGCAGCAATAATATAGTGCTATAAAAGAAGTTACTGGTAGATCTAAAGTTTTAAAGAACAATAAGTGCAATACTTTTTATAATATAAAATGTAGCGACTAAGTTACGTTAATCCATACTTTTTGTGTTGATATTTTGTTTTCTTTGAGAAAATAAACATTTTATTAATCGATGTTCTCCTATGAAAACAAGCTAAAAGAAGACTAAAGAAAAAACTAATGGCTATAGAAATGATTCCAAGGACGGTTTCTGCAGCACTAATATAGTGCTTTTAAAGAAGTTACTGGCAGAACTAGAGTTTTCAAGGCCGATGAGTGCAATGCTCTTTATAATATAAATTGTAGCTACAAAAGTACGTTAATCCAAACTTTTGGTGTTTATATTCTGTTTTCTTTGAGAAAATAGGCATTTTATTAATCGATGTTTCTTTATGCAGTAAAGCAAAAATGAGACTTAACAAAAAACTAATGTCTATAGTAATGTTTCCAAGAATAGTTGCTGCAGCACTAATATAGTGCTATTAAAGAAGTTACAGGCCGAACTAAAGTTTTAAAGAACGATGGGCGCAATTCTCTTTCTAATATAAGTTGCTGCTACTAAGTTACGTTAATCCACACTTTTTGTGTTGATATTTTGTTTTCTTTGAGAAAATAAACATTTTATTAATCGATGTTTGCTTATGCAAAAAAGCTAAAATGAGACTAAAGGAAAAACTAATCTCTATAGTAACATTTCCAAGAATGATTGCTGCAGCAATAATATAGTGCTATAAAAGAAGTTACTGGTAGATCTAAAGTTTTAAAGAACAATAAGTGCAATACTTTTTATAATATAAAATATAGCTACTAAATTACGTTAATCCACACTTTTTGTGTTGATATTTTGTTTTCTTTGAGAAAATAAACATTTTATTAATCGATGTTTGCTTATGCAAAAAAGCTAATATGAGACTAAAGGAAAAACTAATCTTTATAGTAATATTTCCAAGAATGGTTGCTGCAGCAATAATATAGTGCTAAAGAAGTTACTGGTAGAACTAAAGTTTTAAAGAACAATAAGTGCAATACTTTTTATAATATAAAATGTAGCTACTAAGTTACGTTAATCCACAGTTTTTGTGTTGATATTTTGTTTTCTTTGAGAAAATAGGCATTTTATTAATCGATGTTTGTTTATGCAAAAAAACTAAAACGAGACTAAAGAAAAAACTAATGTCTATCGTAATGTTTCCAAGAAGGGTTGCTGCAGCACTAATACAGTGCTCTTAAAGAAGTTATTGGCCGAACTAAAGTTTTAAAGAGCGATGAGTGCAATACTCTTTCTAATATAAATTGTAGCTACTAAAGTACATTAATTCACACTTTTTGTGTTTATATTTTGTTTTCTTTGAGAAAATAAACATTTTATTAATCGATGTTTGCTTATGCAAAAAAGCTAATATGAGACTAAAGGAAAAACTAATCTTTATAGTAATATTTCCAAGAATGGTTGCTGCAGCAATAATATAGTGCTAAAGAAGTTACTGGTAGAACTAAAGTTTTAAAGAACAATAAGTGCAATACTTTTTATAATATAAAATGTAGCTACTAAGTTACGTTAATCCACAGTTTTTGTGTTGATATTTTGTTTTCTTTGAGAAAATAAACATTTTATTAATCGATGTTTGCCTATGCAAAAAAGCTAAAATGAGACTAAAGGAAAAACTAATCTCTATAGTAATATTTCCAAGAATGATTGCTGCAGCAATAATATAGTGCTATAAAAGAAGTTACTGGTAGATCTAAAGTTTTAAAGAACAATAAGTGCAATACTTTTTATAATATAAAATATAGCTACTAAATTACGTTAATCCACACTTTTTGTGTTGATATTTTGTTTTCTTTGAGAAAATAAACATTTTATTAATCGACGTTCTCCTATGAAAAAAAGCTAAAAGAAGACTAAAGAAAAAATTAATGGCTATGGAAATGATTCCAAGGACGGTTTCTGCAGCACTAATATAGTGCTTTTAAGAAGTTACTGGCAGAACTAGAGTTTTCAAGGCCGATGAGTGCAATGCTCTTTATAATATAAATTGTAGCTATCAAAGTACGTTAATCCACACTTTTGGTGTTTATATTTTGTTTTCTTTGAGAAAATAAGCATTTTATTAATCGACGTTTGTTTATGCAAAAAAGTTGAAACGAGACTAAAGAAAAAACTAATGTCTATAGTAATGTTTCCAAGAAGGGTTGCTGCAGCACTAATAGAGTGCTCTTAAAGAAGTTACTGGCGGAACTAAAGTTTTAAAGAACGATGAGTGCAATACTCTTTATAATATTAATTGTAGCTACTAAGTTAGGTTAATCCACACTTTTTGTGTTTATATTTTGTTTTCTTTGAGAAAATAAACATTTTATTAATCGATGTTTGCTTATGCAAAAAAGCTAAAATGAGACTAAAGGAAAAACAAATCTCTATTGTAATATTTCCAAGAATGATTGCTGCAGCAATAATATAGTGCTATAAAAGAAGTTACTGGTAGATCTAAAGTTTTAAAGAACAATAAGTGCAATACTTTTTATAATATAAAATGTAGCGACTAAGTTACGTTAATCCATACTTTTTGTGTTGATATTTTGTTTTCTTTGAGAAAATAAACATTTTATTAATCGATGTTCTCCTATGAAAACAAGCTAAAAGAAGACTAAAGAAAAAACTAATGGCTATAGAAATGATTCCAAGGACGGTTTCTGCAGCACTAATATAGTGCTTTTAAAGAAGTTACTGGCAGAACTAGAGTTTTCAAGGCCGATGAGTGCAATGCTCTTTATAATATAAATTGTAGCTACAAAAGTACGTTAATCCAAACGTTTGGTGTTTATATTCTGTTTTCTTTGAGAAAATAGGCATTTTATTAATCGACGTTTGTTTATGCAAAAAAGTTGAAACGAGACTAAAGAAAAGACTAATGTCTATCGTAATGTTTCCAAGAAGGGTTGCTGCAGTACTAATAGAGTGCTCTTAAAGAAGTTATTGGCGGAACTAAAGTTTTAAAGAACGATGAGTGCAATACTCTTTATAATATTAATTGTAGCTACTAAGTTAGGTTAATCCACACTTTTTGTGTTTATATTTTGTTTTCTTTGAGAAAGTAAGCATTTAATTAAGCGATGTTCATTTATGCAGTAAAGCTAAAATGAGACTAAAGAAAAAACTAATGTCTATAGTAATGTTTCCAAGAAGGGTTGCTGCAGCACTAATAGAGTGCTCTTAAAGAAGTTATTGGCCGAACTAAAGTTTTAAAGAACAATAAGTGCAATACTTTTTATAATATAAAATGTAGCTACTAAGTTACGTTAATCCACACTTTTTGTGTTGATATTTTGTTTTCTTTGAGAAAATAAACATTTTATTAATCGATGTTTGCTTATGCAAAAAAGCTAAAATGAGACTAAAGGAAAAACTAATCTCTATAGTAATGTTCTTACCAGTTAGCCAAGGAGGGATCACTCTAACATATAGAGAGATACATATTCATTTCAGTACTCGACAACTCTGGCTTGGTTTGCCCATCAGCATCACAGAAGATTGTTTTTAGATTTGTTATAAAATGACCTGCCTTCAGAGCTGTTCTTTTCTTGTAGTTAAACTGGTAACGGACAGTGCAAACTGACCATTTTGCTAAAGAACTCGGAGTCGTACGAATCTTCATCTCGTCTTCTACTGTGTGGGCATTATTTAGGCCCTCGACGTGATGCAATAATAGATGCTTCAGCCATAACCCATCCACATAGAATCGTTCCATACACTTCATCGCGATACCATGGAGTATTACTTGTTGGATTCAACAATTCGTTTGAAAAATCGATCCCATTTGAGAATTTGCAAGGCAATGATAATTTGATTTCTTGCACGCTTTAAAGTTGCTGAAGGACTGGGAACTAATAGGAAGTATTTCACCTTGTGCGTCACCTTGTCGTTAAAACACATTTACGCAGGCGTAAATGTTCTGTTTTCTTTGAGAAAGTAAACATTTAATTAAGCGATGTTCATTTATGCAGTAAAGCTAAAATGAGACTAAAGAAAAAACTAATCTCTATAGTAATGTTTCCAAGAATAGTTGCTGCAGCACTAATATAGTGCTATAAAAGAAGTTACTGGTAGAACTGAAGTTTTAAAGAACGATGAATGCAATACTTTTTATAATATAAATTGTTGCTATTTAGTTACGCTAATCCACATATTTTGTGTTTGCATTTTGTTTTCTTTGAGAAGGTAAACATTTAATTAATCGATGTTTGTTTATGCAGTAAAGCTAAAATGAGACTAAAGAAAAAACTAATGTCTATAGTAATGTTTCCAAGAAGGGTTGCTGCAGCACTAAAAGAGTGCTCTTAAAGAAGTTACTGGCCGAACTAAAGTTTTAAAGAACGATGAGTGCAATACTCTTTCTAATATAAATTGTAGCTACTTAAGTACATTAATCCACACTTTTTGTGTTTATGTTTTGTTTTCTTTGAGAAAGTAAACATTTAATTAAGCGATGTTCATTTATGCAGTAAAGCTAAAATGAGACTAAAGAAAAAAACTAATGTCTGTAGTAATGTTTCCAAGAAGGGTTTCTGCAGCACTAATAGAGTGCTGTTAAAGAAGTTACTGGCAGAACTAAAGTTTTAAAGGACGATGAGTGCAATAGTATTTATAATATGAATTGTAGCTACTAAGTTACGTTAATCCACACTTTTTGTGATTATATTTTGTTTTCTTTGAAAAAATAAACATTTTATTGATCGATGTTTGCTAATGCAAAAAAGCTAAAGTGAGACTAAAGAAAAAATTAATCTCTATAGTAATGTTTCCAAGAAGGGTTGCTGCAGCACTAATTGAGTGCTCTTAAAGAAGTTATTGGCCGAACTAAAGTTTTAAAGAACGATGAGTGCAATACTCTTTAAAATATCAATTGAAGCTACTGAGTTACGTTAATCCACACTTTTTGTGTTTATATTTTGTTTTCTTTGAGAAAGTAAACATTTAATTAAGCGATGTTCTTTTATGCAGAAAAGCTAAAATGAGACTAAAGAAAAAACTAATTTCTATAGAAATGATTCCAAGGACGTTTTCTGCAGCACTAATATAGTGCTCTTAAAGAAGTTACTGGCCGAACTAAAGTTTTCAAGCACGATGAGTGCAATACTCTTTATAATATGAATTGAAGCTACTAACGTACGTTAATCCACACTTTTTGTGTTGATATTTTGTTTTCTTTGAAAAAATAAACATTTTATTGATCGATGTTTGCTAATGCAAAAAAGCTAAAGTGAGACTAAAGAAAAAATTAATCTCTATAGTAATTTTTCCAAGAAGGGTTGCTGCAGCACTGATAGAGTGCTCTTAAAGAAGTTATTGGCCGAACTAAAGTTTTAAAGAACGATGAGTGCAATACTCTTTCTAATATAAATTGTAGCTACTAAAGTACATTAATCCACACTTTTTGTGTTTATATTTTGTTTTCTTTGAGAAATTAAACATTTTATTAATCGATGTTTTCCTATGAAAAAAAGCTAAAAGAAGACTAAAGAAAAAACTAATGGCTATCGAAATGATTCCAAGGACGGTTTCTGCAGCACTAATATAGTGCTTTTAAAGAAGTTACTGGCAGAAAAGGAGTTTTCAAGGCTGATGAGTGCAATGCTCTTTATAATATAAATTGTAGCTACAAAAGTACGTTAATCCACACTTTTTGTGTTTATATTTTGTTTTCTTTGAGAAAATAAACATTTTATTGATCGATGTTTGCTTATGCAGTAAAATTAAATAAGACTAAAGAAAAAAACTAATGTCTGTAGTAATGTTTCCAAGAAGGGTTGCTGCAGCACTAATATAGTGCTATAAAAGAATTAACTGGAAGAACTAAAGTTTTAAAGAACAATGAGTGCAATGCTCTTTATAATATAAATTGTAGCTACAAAAGTACGTTAATCCACACTTTTTGTGTTTATATTTTGTTTTCTTTGAGAAAATAGGCATTTTATTAATCGATGTTTGTTTATGCAAAAAAGCTAAAACGAGACTAAAGAAAAAACTAATGTCTATCGTAATGTTTCAAAGAATGGTTGCTGCAGCACTAATAGAGTGCTCTTAAAGAAGTTACTGGCCGAACTAAAGTTTTAAAGAACGATGAGTGCAATACTCCTTATAATATGAATTGAAGCTACTAAGTTACGTTAATCCACACGTTTTGTGTTTATATTGTGTTTTCTTTGAGAAAGTAAACATTTAATTAAGCGATGTTCATTTATGCAGTAAAGCTAAAATGAGACTAAAGAAAAAACTAATGTCTATAGTAATGTTTCCAAGAAGGGTTGCTGCAGCACTAATAGAGTGCTCTTAAAGAAGTTATTGGCCGAACTAAAGTTTTAAAGAACGATGAGTGCAATACTCTTTCTAATATAAATTGTAGCTACTAAATTACATTAATCCACACTTTTTGTGTTTTTTTATATTTTGTTTTCTTTGAGAAAATAAACATTTTATTAATCGATGTTTGCTTATGCAAAAAACCTAAAATGAGACTAAAGGAAAAACTAATCTCTATACTAATATTTCCAAGAATGATTGCTGCAGCAATAATATAGTGCTATAAAAGAAGTTACTGGTAGAACTAAAGTTTTAAAGAACAATAAGTGCAATACTTTTTATAATATAAATGTAGCTACTAACTTACGTTAATCAGCACTTTTTGTGTTTATATTTCGTTTTCTTTGAGAAAATAGGCATTTTATTAATCGATGTTTGTTTATGCAAAAAAGCTAAAACGAGACTAAAGAAAATACTAATGTCTATCGTAATGTTTCCAAGAAGGGTTGCTGCAGCACTAATAGAGTGCTCTTAAAGAAGTTATTGGCCGAACTAAAGTTTTAAAGAACGATGAGTGCAATACTCTTTATAATATGAATTGAAGCTACTAAGTTACGTTAATCCACACTTTTTGTGTTTATATTGTATTTTCATTGAGAAAGTAAACATTTAATTAAGCGATGTTCATTTATGCAGTAAAGCTAAAATGAGAATAAAGAAAAAACTAATGTCTATAGTAATGTATCCAAGAAGGGTTTCTGCAGCACTAATAGAGTGCTCTTAAAGAAGTTATTGGCCGAACTAAAGTTGTAAAGAACGATGAGTGTAATACTCTTTCTAATATAAAATGTAGCTACTAACTTACGTTAATCCACACTTTTTGTGTTTATATTTTGTTTTCTTTGAGAAAATAAACATTTTATTAATCGATGTTTGCTTATGCAAAAAAGCTAAAATGAGACTAAAGGAAAAACTAATCTGTATAGTAATATTTCCAAGAATGGTTGCTGCAGCAATAATATAGTGCTATAAAAGAAGTTACTGGTAGAACTAAAGTTTTAAAGAACAATAAGTGCAATACTTTTTATAATATAAAATATAGCTACTAACTTACGTTAATCCACACTTTTTGTGTTTATATTTTGTTTTCTTTGAGAAAATAAACATTATATTAATCGATGTTTGCTTATGCAAAAAAGCTAAAATGAGACTAAAGGAAAATTTAATCTCTATAGTAATATTTCAAAGAATGATTGCTGCAGCAATAATATAGTGCTATAAAAGAAGTTACTGGTAGAACTAAAGTTTTAAAGAACAATAAGTGCAATACTTTTTATAATTTAAAATGTAGCTTCTAACTTACGTTAATCCACCCTTTTTGTGTTTATACTTTGTTTTCGTTGAGAAAATAGGCATTTTATTAATCGATGTTTGTTTATGCAAAAAAGCTTAAACGAGACTAAAGAAAAAACTAATGTCTATCGTAATGTTTCCAAGAAGGGTTGCTGCAGCACTAATAGAGTGCTCTTAAAGAAGTTATAGGCCGAACTAAAGTTTTAAAGAACGATGAGTGCAATACTCTTTCTAATATAAATTGAAGCTACTAAGTTACGTTAATCCACACGTTTTGTGTTTATATTGTGTTTTCGTTGAGAAAGTAAACATTTAATTAAGCGATGTTCATTTATGCAGTAAAGCTAAAATGAGACTAAAGAAAAAACTAATGTCTATAGTAATGTTTCCAAGAAGGGTTGCTGCAGCACTAATAGAGTGCTCTTAAAGAAGTTATTGGCCGAACTAAAGTTTTAAAGAACGATGAGTGCAATACTCTTTCTAATATAAATTGTAGCTACTAAAGTACATTAATCCACACTTTTTGTGTTTTTTTATATTTTGTTTTCTTTGAGAAAGTAAAAATTTAATTAAGCGATGTTCATTTATGCAGTAAAGCTAAAATGAGACTAAAGAAAAAACTAATGGCTATAGAAATGATTCCAAGGACGGTTTCTGCAGCACTAATAGAGTGCTCTTGAAATAGCTACTGGCAGAACTAAAATTTTAAAGAACGATGAGTGCAATACTTTTTATAATATAAAATGTAGCTACTAACTTACGTTAATCCACACTTTTTTATTTTGTTTTCTTTGAGAAAATACACATTTAATTAATCGATGTTTCTTTATGCAGTAAAGCAAAAATGGGACTTAACAAAAAACTAATGTCTATAGTAATGTTTCCAAGAATAGTTGCTGCAGCACTAATATAGTGCTATTAAAGAAGTTACAGGCCGAACTAAAGTTTTAAAGAACGATGGGCGCAATTCTCTTTCTAATATAAAATGTAGCTTCTAACTTACGTTAATCCACACTTTTTGTGTTGATATTTTGTTTTCTTTGAGAAAATAAACATTTTATTAATCGATGTTTGCTTATGCAAAAAAGCTAAAATGAGACTAAAGGAAAAACTAATCTCTATAGTAACATTTCCAAGAATGATTGCTGCAGCAATAATGTAGTGCTATAAAAGAAGTTACTGGTAGAACTAAAGTTTTAAAGAACAATAAGTGCAATACTTTTTATAATATAAAATGTAGCTACTAACTTACGTTAATCCACACTTTTTGTGTTTATATTTCGTTTTCTTTGAGAAAATAGGCATTTTATTAATCGATGTTTGTTTATGCAAAAAAAACTAAAACGAGACTAAAGAAAAAACTAATGTCTATCGTAATGTTTCCAAGAAGGGTTGCTGCAGCACTAATACAGTGCTCTTAAAGAAGTTATTGGCCGAACTAAAGTTTTAAAGAGCGATGAGTGCAATACTCTTTCTAATATAAATTGTAGCTACTAAAGTACATTAATTCACACTTTTTGTGTTTATATTTTGTTTTCTTTGAGAAAATAAAAATTTTATTAATCGATGTTTGCTTATGCAAAAAAGCTAATATGAGACTAAAGGAAAAACTAATCTCTATAGTAATAATTCCAAGAATGGTTGCTGCAGCAATAATATAGTGCTAAAGAAGTTACTGGTAGAACTAAAGTTTTAAAGAACAACAAGTGCAATACTTTTTATAATATAAAATGTAGCTACTAAGTTACGTTAATCCACAGTTTTTGTGTTGATATTTTGTTTTCTTTGAGAAATTAAACATTTTATTAATCGATGTTTGCTTATGCAAAAAAGCTAAAATGAGACTAAAGGAAAAACTAATCTCTATAGTAATATTTCCAAGAATGATTGCTGGAGCAATAATATAGTGCTATAAAAGAAGTTACTGGTAGATCTAAAGTTTTAAAGAACAATAAGTGCAATACTTTTTATAATATAAAATATAGCTACTAAGTTACGTTAATCCACACTTTTTGTGTTGATATTTTGTTTTCTTTGAGAAAATAAACATTTTATTAATCGACGTTCTCCTATGAAAAAAAGCTAAAAGAAGACTAAAGAAAAAATTAATGGCTATGGAAATGATTCCAAGGACGGTTTCTGCAGCACTAATATAGTGCTTTTAAGAAGTTACTGGCAGAACTAGAGTTTTCAAGGCCGATGAGTGCAATGCTCTTTATAATATAAATTGTAGCTACAAAAGTACGTTAATCCACACTTTTGGTGTTTATATTTTGTTTTCTTTGAGAAAATAAGCATTTTATTAATCGACGTTTGTTTATGCAAAAAAGTTGAAACGAGACTAAAGAAAAAACTAATGTCTATAGTAATGTTTCCAAGAAGGGTTGCTGCAGCACTAATAGAGTGCTCTTAAAGAAGTTACTGGCGGAACTAAAGTTTTAAAGAACGATGAGTGCAATACTCTTTATAATATTAATTGTAGCTACTAAGTTAGGTTAATCCACACTTTTTGTGTTTATATTTTGTTTTCTTTGAGAAAATAAACATTTTATTAATCGATGTTTGCTTATGCAAAAAAGCTAAAATGAGACTAAAGGAAAAACTAATCTCTATTGTAATATTTCCAAGAATGATTGCTGCAGCAATAATATAGTGCTGTAAAAGAAGTTACTGGTAGATCTAAAGTTTTAAAGAACAATAAGTGCAATACTTTTTATAATATAAAATGTAGCTACTAAGTTACGTTAATCCATACTTTTTGTGTTGATATTTTGTTTTCTTTGAGAAAATAAACATTTTATTAATCGATGTTCTCCTATGAAAAAAAGCTAAAAGAAGACTAAAGAAAAAACTAATGGCTATAGAAATGATTCCAAGGACGGTTTCTGCAGCACTAATATAGTGCTTTTAAAGAAGTTACTGGCAGAACTAGAGTTTTCAAGGCCGATGAGTGCAATGCTCTTTATAATATAAATTGTAGCTACAAAAGTACGTTAATCCAAACTTTTGGTTTTTATATTCTGTTTTCTTTGAGAAAATAGGCATTTTATTAATCGACGTTTGTTTATGCAAAAAAGTTGAAACGAGACTAAAGAAAAAACTAATGTCTATCGTAATGTTTCCAAGAAGGGTTGCTGCAGTACTAATAGAGTGCTCTTAAAGAAGTTATTGGCGGAACTAAAGTTTTAAAGAACGATGAGTGCAATACTCTTTATAATATTAATTGTAGCTACTAAGTTAGGTTAATCCACACTTTTTGTGTTTATATTTTGTTTTCTTTGAGAAAGTAAGCATTTAATTAAGCGATGTTCATTTATGCAGTAAAGCTAAAATGAGACTAAAGAAAAAACTAATGTCTATAGTAATGTTTCCAAGAAGGGTTGCTGCAGCACTAATAGAGTGCTCTTAAAGAAGTTATTGGCCGAACTAAAGTTTTAAAGAACAATAAGTGCAATACTTTTTATAATATAAAATGTAGCTACTAAGTTACGTTAATCCACACTTTTTGTGTTGATATTTTGTTTTCTTTGAGAAAATAAACATTTTATTAATCGATGTTTGCTTATGCAAAAAAGCTAAAATGAGACTAAAGGAAAAACTAATCTCTATAGTAATGTTCTTACCAGTTAGCCAAGGAGGGATCACTCTAACATATAGAGAGATACATATTCATTTCAGCACTCGACAACTCTGGCTTGGTTTGCCCATCAGCATCACAGAAGATTGTTTTTAGATTTGTTATAAAATGACCTGCCTTCAGAGCTGTTCTTTTCTTGTAGTTAAACTGGTAACGGACAGTGCAAACTGACCATTTTGCTAAAGAACTCGGAGTCGTACGAATCTTCATCTCGTCTTCTACTGTGTGGGCATTATTTAGGCCCTCAACGTGATGCAATAATAGATGCTTCAGCCATAACCCATCCACATAGAATCGTTCCATACACTTCATCGCGATACCATGGAGTATTACTTGTTGGATTCAACAATTCGTTTGAAAAATCCATCCCATTTGAGAATTTGCAAGGCAATGATAATTTGATTTCTTGCACGCTTTAAAGTTGCTGAAGGACTGGGAACTAATAGGAAGTATTTCACCTTGTGCGTCACCTTGTCGTTAAAACACATTTACGCAGGCGTAAATGTTCTGTTTTCTTTGAGAAAGTAAACATTTAATTAAGCGATGTTCATTTATGCAGTAAAGCTAAAATGAGACTAAAGAAAAAACTAATCTCTATAGTAATGTTTCCAAGAATAGTTGCTGCAGCACTAATATAGTGCTATAAAAGAAGTTACTGGTAGAACTGAAGTTTTAAAGAACGATGAATGCAATACTTTTTATAATATAAATTGTTGCTATTTAGTTACGCTAATCCACAGATTTTGTGTTTGCATTTTGTTTTCTTTGAGAAGGTAAACATTTAATTAATCGATGTTTGTTTATGCAGTAAAGCTAAAATGAGACTAAAGAAAAAACTAATGTCTATAGTAATGTTTCCAAGAAGGGTTGCTGCAGCACTAAAAGAGTGCTCTTAAAGAAGTTACGGGCCGAACTAAAGTTTAAAAGAACGATGAGTGCAATACTCTTTCTAATATAAATTGTAGCTACTAAAGTACATTAATCCACACTTTTTGTGTTTATGTTTTGTTTTCTTTGAGAAAGTAAACATTTAATTAAGCGATGTTCATTTATGCAGTAAAGCTAAAATGAGACTAAAGAAAAAAACTAATGTCTGTAGTAATGTTTCCAAGAAGGGTTTCTGCAGCACTAATAGAGTGCTGTTAAAGAAGTTACTGGCAGAACTAAAGTTTTAAAGGACGATGAGTGCAATAGTATTTATAATATGAATTGTAGCTACTAAGTTACGTTAATCCACACTTTTTGTGATTATATTTTGTTTTCTTTGAGAAAATAAACATTTTATTAATCGATGTTTTCCTATGAAAAAAAGCTAAAAAAAGACTAAAGAAAAAACTAATGGCTATAGAAATGATTCCAAGGACGTTTTCTGCAGCACTAATATAGTGCTCTTAAAGAAGTTACTGGCCGAACTAAAGTTTTCAAGCACGATGAGTGCAATACTCTTTATAATATGAATTGAAGCTACTAACGTACGTTAATCCACACTTTTTGTGTTGATATTTTGTTTTCTTTGAAAAAATAAACATTTTATTGATCGATGTTTGCTAATGCAAAAAAGCTAAAGTGAGACTAAAGAAAAAATTAATCTCTATAGTAATTTTTCCAAGAAGGGTTGCTGCAGCACTGATAGAGTGCTCTTAAAGAAGTTATTGGCCGAACTAAAGTTTTAAAGAACGATGAGTGCAATACTCTTTCTAATATAAATTGTAGCTACTAAAGTACATTAATCCACACTTTTTGTGTTTATATTTTGTTTTCTTTGAGAAATTAAACATTTTATTAATCGATGTTTTCCTATGAAAAAAAGGTAAAAGAAGACTAAAGAAAAAACTAATGGCTATCGAAATGATTCCAAGGACGGTTGCTGCAGCACTGATAGAGTGCTCTTAAAGAAGTTATTGGCCGAACTAAAGTTTTAAAGAACGATGAGTGCAATACTCTTTCTAATATAAATTGTAGCTACTAAAGTACATTAATCCACACTTTTTGTGTTTATATTTTGTTTTCTTTGAGAAATTAAACATTTTATTAATCGATGTTTGTTTATGCAAAAAAGCTAAAACGAGACTAAAGAAAAAACTAATGTCTATCGTAATGTTTCCAAGAAGGGTTGCTGCAGCACTAATATAGTGCTTTTAAAGAAGTTACTGGCAGAAAAGGAGTTTTCAAGGCCGATGAGCGCAATGCTCTTTATAATATAAATTGTAGCTACAAAAGTACGTTAATCCACACTTTTTGTGTTTATATTTTGTTTTCTTTGAGAAAATAAACATTTTATTGATCGATGTTTGCTTATGCAGTAAAATTAAATAAGACTAAAGAAAAAAACTAATGTCTGTAGTAATGTTTCCAAGAAGGGTTGCTGCAGCACTAATAGAGTGCTCTAAAAGAAGTTACTGGCCGAACTAAAGTTTTAAAGAACGATGAGTGCAATACTCTTTATAATATAAATTGAAGCTACTAAGTTACGTTAATCCACACTTTTTGTGTTTATATTTTGTTTTCTTTGAGAAAATAGGCATTTTATTAATCGATGTTTGTTTATGCAAAAAAGCTAAAACGAGACTAAAGAAAAAACTAATGTCTATCGTAATGTTTCAAAGAATGGTTGCTGCAGCACTAATATAGTGCTATAAAGAAATAACTGGTAGAACTAAAGTTTTAAAGAACAATAAGTGCAATGCTCTTTATAATATAAATTGTAGCTACAAAAGTACGTTAATCCACACTTTTTGTGTTTATATTTTGTTTTCTTTGAGAAAATAGGCATTTTATTAATCGATGTTTGTTTATGCAAAAAAGCTAAAACGAGACTAAAGAAAAAACTAATGTCTATCGTAATGTTTCCAAGAAGTGTTGCTGCAGCACTAATAGAGTGCTCTTAAAGAAGTTACTGGCCGAACTAAAGTTTTAAAGAACGATGAGTGCAATACTCTTTATAATATAAATTGTAGCTACAAAAGTACGTTAATCCACACTTTTTGTGTTTATATTTTGTTTTCTTTGAGAAAATAAACATTTTATTAATCGATGTTTTCCTATGATAAAAAGCTAAAAGAAGACTAAAGAAAAAACTAATGGCTATCGAAATGATTCCAAGGACGGTTTCTGCAGCACTAATATAGTGCTTTTAAAGAAGTTACTGGCAGAACTAGAGTTTTCAAGGCCGATGAGTGAAATGCTCTTTATAATATAAATTGTAGCTACAAAAGTACGTTAATCCACACTTTTTGTGTTTATATTTTGTTTTCTTTGAGAAAATAAGCATTTCATTAATCGATGTTTGTTTATGCAAAAAAGCTAAAACGAGACTAAAGAAAAAACTGATGTCTATCGTAATGTTTCCAAGAAGGGTTGCTGCAGCACTAATAGAGTGCTCTTAAAGAAGTTACTGGCCGAACTAAAGTTTTAAAGAACGATGGGTGCAATACTCTTTATAATATGAATTGAAGCTACTAAGTTACGTTAATCCACACTTTTTGTGTTTATATTTTGTTTTCTTTGAGAAAATAAACATTTTATTAATCAATGTTTTCCTATGAAAAAAAGCTAAAAGAAGACTAAAGAAAAAACTAATAGCTATCGAAATGATTCCAAGGACGGTTTCTGCAGCACTAATATAGTGCTTTTAAAGAAGTTACTGGCAGAACTAGAGTTTTCAAGGCCGATGAGTGCAATGCTCTTTATAATATAAATTGTAGCTACTAAGTTTCGTTAGTCCACACTTTTTCTTCCTATATTTTGTTCTCTTTGAGAAAATAAACATTTAATCAATCGATGTTTCTTTATGCAGTAAAGCTAAAATGGGACTTAACAAAAAACTAATGTCCATAGTAATGTTTCTAAGAATGGTTGCTGCAGCAATTATATAGTGCTATAAAAGAAGTTACTGGTAGAACTAAAGTTTTAAAGAACGATGAATGCAATACTTTTTATAATATAAATTGTTGCTACTTAGTTACGTTAATCTACAGATTTTTTAATTACATTTTGTTTTCTTTGAGAAAGTAATCATTTAATTAATCGATGTTTGTTTATGCAGTAAAATTAAATAAGACTAAAGAAAAAAACTAATGTCTGTAGTAATGTTTCCAAGAAGGGTTGCTGCAGCACTAATATAGTGCTATAAAAGAATTAACTGGAAGAACTAAAGTTTTAAAGAACAATGAGTGCAATGATCTTTATAATATAAATTGTAGCTACAAAAGTACGTTAATCCACACTTTTTGTGTTTATATTTTGTTTTCTTTGAGAAAATAGGCATTTTATTAATCGATGTTTGTTTATGCAAAAAAGCTAAAACGAGACTAAAGAAAAACTAATGTCTATCGTAATGTTTCCAAGAAGGGTTGCTGCAGCACTAATAGAGTGCTCTTAAAGAAGTTACTGGCAGAACTAAAGTTTTAAAGAACGATGGGTGCAATACTCTTTATAATATGAATTGAAGCTACTAAGTTACGTTAATCCACACTTTTTGTATTTATATTTTGTTTTCTTTGAGAAAATAAACATTTTATTAATCAATGTTTTCCTATGAAAAAAAAGCTAAAAGAAGACTAAAGAAAAAACTAATAGCTATCGAAATGATTCCAAGGACGGTTTCTGCAGCACTAATATAGTGCTTTTAAAGAAGTTACTGGCAGAACTAGAGTTTTCAAGGCCGATGAGTGCAATGCTCTTTATAATATAAATTGTAGCTACTAAGTTTCGTTAGTCCACACTTTTTCTTCCTATATTTTGTTCTCTTTGAGAAAATAAACATTTAATCAATCGATGTTTCTTTATGCAGTAAAGCTAAAATGGGACTTAACAAAAAACTAATGTCCATAGTAATGTTTCTAAGAATGGTTGCTGCAGCAATAATAAAGTGCTATAAAAGAAGTTACTGGTAGAACTAAAGTTTTAAAGAACGATGAATGCAATACTTTTTATAATATAAATTGTTGCTACTTAGTTACGTTAATCTACAGATTTTTTAATTACATTTTGATTTCTTTGAGAAAGTAATCATGTAATTAATCGATGTTTGTTTATGCAGTAAAAGTAAATAAGACTAAAGAAAAAAACTAATGTCTGTAGTAATGTTTCCAAGAAGGGTTGCTGCAGCACTAATATAGTGCTATAAAAGAATTAACTGGAAGAACTAAAGTTTTAAAGAACAATGAGTGCAATGCTCTTTATAATATAAATTGTAGCTACAAAAGTACGTTAATCCACACTTTTTGTGTTTATATTTTGTTTTCTTTGAGAAAATAGGCATTTTATTAATCGATGTTTGTTTATGCAAGAAAGCTAAAACGAGACTAAAGAAAAACTAATGTCTATCGTAATGTTTCCAAGAAGGGTTGCCGCAGCACTAATAGAGTGCTCTTAAAGAAGTTACTGGCCGAACTAAAGTTTTAAAGAACGATGAGTGCAATACTCTTTATAATATGAATTGAAGCTACTAAGTTACGTTAATTCACACTTTTTGTGTTTATATTTTGTTTTCTTTGAGGAAATAAACATTTTATTAATCGATGTTTTCCTATGAAAAAAAGCTAAAAGAAGACCAAAGAAAAAACTAATGGCTATCGAAATGATTCCAAGGACGGTTTCTGCAGCACTAATATAGTGCTTTTAAAGAAGTTACTGGCAGAACTAGAGTTTTCAAGGCCGATGAGTGAAATGCTCTTTATAATATAAATTGTAGCTACAAAAGTACGTTAATCCACACTTTTTGTGTTTATATTTTGTTTTCTTTGAGAAAATAAGCATTTAATCAATCGATGTTTCTTTATGCAGTAAAGCTAAAATGGGACTTAACAAAAAGCTAATGTCTATAGTAATGTTTCTAAGAATGGTTGCTGCAGCAATAATATAGTGCTATAAAAGAAGTTACTGGTAGAACTAAAGTTTTAAAGAACGATGAATGCAATACTTTTTATAATATAAAATGTTGCTACTTAGTTACGTTAATCTACAGAATTTATAATTACATTTTGTTTTCTTTGAGAAAGTATTCATTTAATTAATCGATGTTTGTTTATGCAGTAAAATTAAATAAGACTAAAGAATAAATCTAATGTCTGTAGTAATGTTTCCAAGAAGGGTTGCTGCAGCACTAATAGAGTGCTCTTAAAGAAGTTACTGGCCGAACTAAAGTTTTGAAGAACGATGAGTGCAATACTCTTTATAATATGAAGTGAAGCTACTAAGTTACGTTAATCCACACTTTTTGTGTTTATATTTTGTTTTCTTTGAGAAAATAAGCATTTAATTAATCTATGTTTGTTTATGCAGTAAAGCTAAAATGGGACTTAACAAAAAACTAATGTCTATAGTAATGTGTCAAAGAAGGGTTGCTGCAGCACTAATAGAGTGCTCTTAAAGAAGTTACTGGCCAAACTAAAGTTTTAAAGAACAATAAGTGCAATACTTTTTATAATATAAAATGTAGCTTCTAAGTTACGTTAATCCACACTTTTTCTTCCTATATTTTGTTCTCTTTGAGAAAATAAACATTTAATCAATCGATGTTTCTTTATGCAGTAAAGCTAAAATGGGACTTAACAAAAAACTAATGTCTATAGTAATGTTTCCAAAAAGGGTTGCTGCAGCACTAATAGAGTGCTCTTAAAGAAGTTACTGGCCGAACTAAAGTTTTAAAGAACGATGAGTGCAATACTCTTTATAATATGAATTGAAGCTACTAAGTTACGTTTATCCAAACTTTTTGTGTTTATATTTTGTTTTGTTTTCCTATGAAAAAAAGCTAAAAGAAGACTAAAGAAAAAACTAATGGCTATCGAAATGATTCTAAGGACGGTTTCTGCAGCACTAATATAGTGCTTTTAAAGAAGTTACTGGCAGAACTTGAGTTTTCAAGGTCGATGAGTGCAATGCTCTTTATAATATAAATTGTAGCTACAAAAGTACGTTAATCCACACTTTTTGTGTTTATATTTTGTTTTCTTTGAGAAAATAAACATTTTATTGATCGATGTTTGCTTATGCAAAAATGCTAAAATGAGACTAAAGAAAAAACTAATCTCTATAGTAATGTTTCCAAGAATGGTTGCTGCAGCATTAATATAGTGCTATAAAAGAAATTGCTTGTAGAACTAAAGTTTTAAAGAACAATAAGTGCAATACTTTTTATAATATAAAATGTAGCTTCTAAGTTACGTTAATCCACACTTTTTCTTCCTATATTTTGTTCTCTTTGAGAAAATAAACATTTAATCAATCGATGTTTCTTTATGCAGTAAAGCTAAAATGGGACTTAACAAAAAACTAATGTCTATAGTAATGTTTCTAAGAATGGTTACTGCAGCAATAATATAGTGCTATAAAAGAAGTTACTGGTAGAACTAAAGTTTTAAAGAACGATGAATGCAATACTTTTTATAATATAAAATGTTGCTACTTAGTTACGTTAATCTACAGAATTTATAATTACATTTTGTTTTCTTTGAGAAAGTAGTCATTTAATTAATCGATGTTTGTTTATGCAGTAAAATTAAATAAGACTAAAGAATAAATCTAATGTCTGTAGTAATGTTTCCAAGAAGGGTTGCTGCAGCACTAATAGAGTGCTCTTAAAGAAGTTACTGGCCGAACTAAAGTTTTGAAGAACGATGAGTGCAATACTCTTTATAATATGAAGTGAAGCTACTAAGTTACGTTAATCCACACTTTTTGTGTTTATATTTTGTTTTCTTTGAGAAAATAAGCATTTAATTAATCTATGTTTGTTTATGCAGTAAAGCTAAAATGGGACTTAACAAAAAACTAATGTCTATAGTAATGTTTCAAAGAAGGGTTGCTGCAGCACTAATAGAGTGCTCTTAAAGAAGTTACTGGCCGAACTAAAGTTTTAAAGAACAATAAGTGCAATACTTTTTATAATATAAAATGTAGCTTCTAAGTTACGTTAATCCACACTTTTTCTTCCTATATTTTGTTCTCTTTGAGAAAATAAACATTTAATCAATCGATGTTTCTTTATGCAGTAAAGCTAAAATGAGACTTAACAAAAAACTAATGTCTATAGTAATGTTTCCAAAAAGGGTTGCTGCAGCACTAATAGAGTGCTCTTAAAGAAGTTACTGGCCGAACTAAAGTTTTAAAGAACGATGAGTGCAATACTCTTTATAATATGAATTGAAGCTACTAAGTTACGTTAATCCAAACTTTTTGTGTTTATATTTTGTTTTCTTTGAGAAAATAAACATTTAATTAATCGATGTTTTCCTATGAAAAAAAGCTAAAAGAAGACTAAAGAAAAAACTAATGGCTATCGAAATGATTCCAAGGACGGTTTCTGCAG
This sequence comes from Aurelia coerulea, assembly GCA_039566865.1. NCBI lineage: Eukaryota > Metazoa > Cnidaria > Scyphozoa > Semaeostomeae > Ulmaridae > Aurelia > Aurelia coerulea. Next base: position 10,803,708 of record CM076954.1, read on the forward strand.
CACTAATATAGAGCTTTTAAAGAAGTTACTGGCAGAACTTGAGTTTTCAAGGTCGATGAGTGCAATGCTCTTTATAATATAAATTGTTGCTACTAAGCTACGTTAATCCACACTTTTTGTGTTGATAGTTTGTTTTCTTTGAGAAAATAAACATTTTATTGATCGATGTTTGTATATGCAAAAAAGCTAAAACGAGACTAAAGTAAAAACTAATGTCTATAGTAATGTTTCCAAGAATGGTTGCTGCAGCATTAATATAGTGCTGTAAAAGAAATTACTTGTAGAACTAAAGCTTTAAAGAACAATAAGTGCAATACTTCTTATAATATAAAATGTAGCTACTAAGTTACGTTAATCCACACTTTTTCTTCCTATATTTTGTTCTCTTTGAGAAAATAAACATTTAATCAATCGATGTTTCTTTATGCAGTAAAGCTAAAATGGGACTTAACAAAAAACTAATGTCTATAGTAATGTTTCTAAGAATGGTTGCTGCAGCAATAATATAGTGCTATAAAAGAAGTTACTGGTAGAACTAAAGATTTAAAGAACGATGAATGTAATACTTTTTATAATATAAATTGTTGCTACTTTGTTACGTTAATCTACAGATTTTGTAATTACATTTTGTTTTCTTTGAGAAAGTAATCATTTAATTAATCGATGTTTGTTTATGCAGTAAAGCTAAAATAAGACTAAAGAAAAAAACTAATGTCTGTAGTAATGTTTCCAAGAAGGGTTGCTGCTGCACTAAAAGAGTGCTCTTAAAGAAGTTACTGGCCGAACTAAAGTTTTAAAGAACGATGATTGCAATACTCTTTATAATATGAAATGAGGCTACTAAGTTACGTTAATCCACACTTTTTGTGCTTATATTTTGTTTTCTTTGAGAAAAAAAACATTTAATTAATCGACGTTTGCTTATGCAGTAAAGCTAAAATGGGACTTAACAAAAAACTAATGTCTATAGTAATGTTTCAAAGAATGGTTGCTGCAGCACTAATATAGTGCTATAAAAGAAATAACTGGTAGAACTAAAGTTTTAAAGAACAATGAGTGCAATGCTCTTTATAACATAAATTGTAGCTACAAAAGTACGTTAATCCACAATTTTTTGTGTTTATATTTTGTTTTCTTTGAGAAAATTGCCATTTTATTAATCGATGTTTGTTTATGCAAAAAAGCTAAAACGAGACTAAAGAAAAAACTAATGGCTATCGAAATGATTCCAAGGACGGTTTCTGCAGCACTAATATAGTGCTTTTAAAGAAGTTACTGGCATAACTAGAGTTTTCAAGGCCGATGAGTGCAATGCTCTTTATAATATAAATTGTAGTTACAAAAGTACGTTAATCCACACTTTTTGTGTTTATATTTTGTTCTCTTTGAGAAAATAAACATTTAATCAATCGATGTTTCTTTATGCAGTAAAGCTAAATTGGGACTTAACAAAAAGCTAATGTCTATAGTAATGTTTCCAAGAATGGTTGCTGCAGCAATAATAAAGTGCTATAAAAGAAGTTATTGGTAGAACTAAAGTTTTAAAGAACGATGAATGCAATACTTTTTATAATATAAATTGTTGCTACTTATTTACGTTAATCTACAGATTTTGTAATTACAATTTGTTTTCTTCGAGAAATTAATCATTTAATTAATCGATGTTTGTTGATGAAGTAAAGCTAAAATGAGACTAAAGAAAAAAACTGTAGTAATGTTTCCAAGAAGGGTTGCTGCAGTACTAATAGAGTGCTCTTAAAGAAGTTACTGGCCGAACTAAAGTTTTAAAGAACGATGAGTGCAATACTCTTTATAATATGAATTGAAGCTACTAAGTTACGTTAATCCACACTTTTTGTGTTTATATTTTGTTTTCTTTGAGAAAATAAGCATTTAATTAATCTATGTTTGTTTATGCAGTAAAGCTAAAATGGGACTTAACAAAAAACTAATGTCTATAGTAATGTTTCCAAGAAGGGTTGCTGCAGCACTAATAGAGTGCTCTTAAAGAAGTTACTGGCCGAACTAAAGTTTTAAAGAACGATGAGTGCAATACTCTTTATAATATGAATTGAAGCTAATAAGTTACGTTAATCCACACTTTTTGTGTTTATATTTTATTTTCTTTGAGAAAATTGCCATTTTATTAATCGATGTTTGTTTATGCAAAAAAGCTAAAACGAGACTAAAGAAAAAACTAATGTCTATCTTAATGTTTCCAAGAAGGGTTGCTGCAGCACTAATAGAGTGCTCTTAAAGAAGTTACTGGCAGAACTAGAGTTTTCAAGGCCGATGAGTGCAATGCTCTTTATGATATAAATTGTTGCTACTAAGCTACGTTAATCCACACTTTTTGTGTTGATAGTTTGTTTTCTTTGAGAAAATAAACATTTTATTAATCGATGTTTGTATATGCAAAAAAACTAAAACGAGACTAAAGTAAAAACTAATGTCTATAGTAATGTTTCCAAGAATGGTTGCTGCAGCATTAATATAGTGCTGTAAAAGAAATTACTTGTAGAACTAAAGCTTTAAAGAACAATAAGTGCAATACTTCTTATAATATAAAATGTAGCTACTAAGTTACGTTAATCCACACTTTTTCTTCCTATATTTTGTTCTCTTCGAATTAATAAACATTTAATCAATCGATGTTTCTTTATGCAGTAAAGCTAAAATGGGACTTAACAAAAAACTAATGTCTATAGTAATGTTTCAAAGAATGGTTGCTGCAGCACTAATATAGTGCTATAAAAGAAATAACTGGTAGAACTAAAGTTTTAAAGAACAATGAGTGCAATGCTCTTTATAACATAAATTGTAGCTACAAAAGTACGTTAATCCACACTTTTTGTGTTTATATTTTGTTTTCTTTGAGAAAATAAACATTTTATTAATCGATGTTTTCCTATGAAAAAAAGCTAAAAGAAGACTAAAGAAAAAACTAATGGCTATCGAAATGATTCCAAGGACGGTTTCTGCAGCACTAATATAGTGCTTTTAAAGAAGTTACTGGCATAACTAGAGTTTTCAAGGCCGATGAGTGCAATGCTCTTTATAATATAAATTGTAGTTACAAAAGTACGTTAATCCACACTTTTTGTGTTTATATTTTGTTCTCTTTGAGAAAATAAAAAATTTAATCAATCAATGTTTCTTTATGCAGTAAAGCTAAATTGGGACTTAACAAAAAGCTAATGTCTATAGTAATGTTTCCAAGAATGGTTGCTGCAGCAATAATATAGTGCTATAAAAGAAGTTATTGGTAGAACTAAAGTTTTAAAGAACGATGAATGCAATACTTTTTATAATATAAATTGTTGCTACTTATTTACGTTAATCTACAGATTTTGTAATTACAATTTGTTTTCTTCGAGAAATTAATCATTTAATTAATCGATGTTTGTTGATGAAGTAAAGCTAAAATGAGACTAAAGAAAAAAACTGTAGCAATGTTTCCAAGAAGGGTTGCTGCAGCACTAATAGAGTGCTCTTAAAGAAGTTACTGGCCGAACTAAAGTTTTAAAGAACGATGAGTGCAATACTCTTTATAATATGAATTGAAGCTACTAAGTTACGTTAATCCACACTTTTTGTGTTTATATTTTGTTTTCTTTGAGAAAATAAGCATTTAATTAATCTATGTTTGTTTATGCAGTAAAGCTAAAATGAGACTAAAGAAAAAGACCAATGTCGGTAGTAATGTTTCCAAGAAGGGTTGCTGCAGCACTAATAGAGTGCTCTTAACCCTATTTTAACCGGGTAAAAAAAAAGTGATTTTCTACCGGGGGGGGGGGCGTTTTTCGCCCCCCCTGTTTTTCTTCGCAAGTATAACAGCTATGACAATGAAACTTGCACTGTGTCATAATTGAACAAAGGAGAATCTAAAAATAGCACCAATCAATCAATAGTCACGTGATTGGTTGCTAGGCAACCAAAACAATGCAAATTTTGAGAAAATCGAGCTATTTGCAGAAAAGGGCCCATTAGTAGCAAATAGCTAGATAAAATTGGCAAAAAACCATCCAAATACCTGCTTGATATAATGAATTTGTAGTTTCATGTGGTTTCATACGGATATTTGTGGTTTCTAATCAATTAACTAATTAAATAATGAACATTTGATTCAATGCAAAATTGTTAGCTCAAAAATTATGATTTAAAACCATTAATTTCGCATATTATTGGTGAAATCAAGTACCTTCATCGATATTTGATGTAATTCCATCAGTTTTGCATGAAAAATTACTCATTCATTAAGAATATGACGTCATAAAGATTGATGACGTCATATAAATAATAAACTGCTGATGTCAGCAAATATGAATAAATTATATATCAAATGAAAGTACTCGTCGAGACAAATCGAATGGTATATATATTGGTGAGATTTAGTAACAAAGGAAGAAATTAGAGCCGTTTTAAAGAATTTCTTTGTGACCACTCTCCAAATATGGGCATGTGGTGGTCACGTGGTCAAACAATAGGTATTGAAATTTCTATTTTCTGATTGCCAACTAAATTTTAGGAAAAGTCAATGAGTTTCAGCATTGTAGGTGGCATCGTTTCGGAGGCTATCCCTCGATGTATCAGAGAATGAATTTCATCCAAGAATAGACTTTTATCAAAGAATGAATTTTATCTAAAGATGAATTTTATTGACTCAATTTAATTTTATATTCTAGTAAATTTGTCGACTGGCTGCAGAAAGTGGGTGATCTGGGTGATTCGGGTGAACCAGGTATCTTAGTACTGAAGACACACAGAGAGAGTCACTGAGAAAAAATAAATTTATCGACTGGCTGGAGAAAGTGGGTGATCTGGGTGATTCGGGTGAACCAGGTATTTTAGTACTGAAGAGACACAGAGAGAGTCACTGAGAAAAAATAAATTTGTCGAATGGCTGGAGAAAGTGGGTGATCTGGGTGATTCGGGTGAACCAGGGATTTTAGTACTGAAGAGACAGAAAGAGAGTCACTGAGAACAATAAATTTATCGACTGGCTGGAGAAAGTGGGTGATCTGGGTGATTCGGGTGAACCAGGGATTTTAGTACTGAAGAGACACAGAGAGAGTCACTGAGGAAAAATAAATTTGTCGACTGGCTGGAGAAAGTGGGTGATCTGGGTGATTCGGGTGAACCAGGTATTTTAGTACTGAAGAGACAGAAAGAGAGTCACTGAGAAAAAATAAATTTATCGACTGGCTGGAGAAAGTGGGTGATCTGGGTGATTCGGGTGGACCAGGGATTTTAGTACTGAAGAGACACAGAGAGAGTCACTGAGGAAAAATAAATTTGTCGACTGGCTGGAGAAAGTGGGTGATCTGGGTGATTCGGGTGAACCAGGTATTTTAGTACTGAAGACACACAGAGAGAGTCACTGAGAAAAAATAAATTTGTCGACTGGCTGGAGAAAGTGGGTGATCTGGGTGATTTGGGTGAACCAGGGATTTTAGTACTGAAGAGACACAGAGAGAGTCACTGAGAAAAAATAAATTTGTCGACTGGCTGGAGAAAGTGGGTGATCTGGGTGATTCGGGTGAACCAGGTATTTTAGTACTGAAGAGACACAGAGAGAGTCACTGAGAAAAAATAAATTTGTCTACTGGCTGCAGAAAGTGGGTGATCTGGGTGATTCGGGTGAACCAGGTATTTTAGTACTGAAGAGACACAGAGAGAGTCACTGAGAAAAAATAAATTTGTCGACTGGCTGGAGAAAGTGGGTGATCTGGGTGATTCGGGTGAACCAGGGATTTTAGTACTGAAGAGACACAGAGAGAGTCACTGAGAAAAAATAAAATTGTCGACTGGCTGGAGAAAGTGGGTGATCTGGGTGATTCGGGTGAACCAGGTATTTTAGTACTAAAGAGACACAGAGAGAGTCACTGAGAAAAAATAAATTTGTCGACTGGCTGGAGAAAGTGGGTGATCTGGGTGATTTGGGTGAACCAGGGATTTTAGTACTGAAGAGACACAGAGAGAGTCACTGAGAAAAAATAAATTTGTCGACTGGCTGGAGAAAGTGGGTGATCTGGGTGATTCGGGTGAACCAGGTATTTTAGTACTGAAGAGACACAGAGAGAGTCACTGAGAAAAAATAAATTTGTCTAATGGCTGCAGAAAGTGGGTGATCTGGGTGATTCGGGTGAACCAGGTATTTTAGTACTGAAGACACAGGAAGAGAGTCACTGGGAAAAAATAAATTTATCGACTGGCTGGAGAAAGTGGGTGATCTGGGTGATTCGGGTGAACCAGGGATTTTAGTACTGAAGAGACACAGAGAGAGTCACTGAGAAAAAATAAAATTGTCGACTGGCTGGAGAAAGTGGGTGATCTGGGTGATTCGGGTGAACCAGGTATTTTAGTACTAAAGAGACACAGAGAGAGTCACTGAGAAAAAATAAATTTGTCGACTGGCTGGAGAAAGTGGGTGATCTGGGTGATTCGGGTGAACCAGGTATTTTAGTACTGACGAGACATAAAGAGAGTCACTGGGAAAAATAAATTTTCTTTTGTTGGGTGAACTTTTCTCAAAGTTCAGATTCAGGTCGAATCATGTTGACCAACCCCCCCCCCCCCCCCCCCTCCCGTCCTTCGTCTTACCCTATGTTGTAAAGTTAGAACTTGCGAATCTCGTTCTGAAAAAATTATGACATTGAAACACAGTCTCTCTACTTGCAGACGCAAACACTGTTTCAATCTTTAATCCACTAGCTTCTTATCAGAGGGTTTTCACAATGTACTCATATTATTGGAAAATTGTGTCTTTTGGTCTAATAGTTGGAAATTCTTAGCTAATAGTAGACCAGCTTATGAATTATCAAACGCTGGGCATATTGTGAAAAGTGAAATTCGCACAATAGTTTTGCTTATTCGTAAGTTAGGTCTTCAGTCAGAAAGATTTCCCAGTTAAAGTTATATTTAAATGTGTTATAAGTTCGCAGTTTACCATTACGATTAGATTTTAGACAGGCAAGGGATACTTCAGAATTCCAAAATTTCTTTAAAAGTTCTGCAGTAACTTTTTACAGACTTCCTTTTCAGAGATATTGTGTAATATGTAAGTGTAATTTATTTTGCACTGTATATATTGCCTTCATTAATGTTTCGGTGGAAACATGGTTTTCATAAATTTGACAGTGGTTTCATAAATTCATTCATTCATCCCAGTTGTCTTTTCGTCGTGTTTTCCTTTTTACTTGTTCTAGGTTGTAGCATATTGCAACGTCGGTACCGTTTCTAGATTCCCACCATCCCGGATTTGCTAGCACCATATCGCAGGTGCAAGGAGTTATATGTAATGAATAGCATTAGTCCTTTCGTACAGCATCCTGTACGGTAGCACGTAAGGACAATACTGCTTTCCAATTTCAACTACAAGACGTACCTCCTAATTTCATTGCCGCAATGCGCCAGATATTCGCTACCGACAGGATAATCATCCTATCATCATTTTGTTTGGGGGTATGTCGAATGACAATCTGCTGAATATTTGAGAGGTCATAAATAGGGACTGTAGAGCTGGATAGCTTAGGGAAGCTTTAGCCCCCTCCCCCAAGTCCTGTAACAAGATAGTTGTTTAGCTTTTTGACGATTATGTTTATATGATCAAATACGGCCATTCATTTTTATCACTAAATATGAGAGGTACACCTATTTGTTTATAAGAAACTGTCCATAAGATACTCAACTCTCAGATGGTAAAAAAATAAGAAACCCCAGCACTGGGAAAATATAACTTCAGAAGCTATTTATTTTGAAAAAGGGGGTCCTTAACATGTTAACATCTTTTACCTTATTTCACTCGTTTCCTATTTCATGCGACTGGAAAGTTAGACTCTTTTTTGTAAGAATATTGTTTATAAGAATACTCAGGCTCAGAACCATCCAATATTTTTAAAGAATATCATCAGAATATTGTTTAGGCTCAGCTCACCATGTTCGTGTCTTATTTTTCAGCAGCTGCCTGTTTTGCCATGTTCAAAACAGAGAATCTCATGACTGATGTATATCATTTGTTCGAAAAGCATGTTTACAACTTTATGATTGTCAAGAACATTCGTATTGCTATATTCTTTCGTTCGTCCATTTTCTCGTAATGACACAGACATTTCTTTCAGTGGCGGGGTGGCTATGGTTTTATTGGGGTGGCCAGATCAATTTTGGCGCCCCTCCTATGTAACATGTTTCCATAAATACACGCGTTTCTACATAAGCGTACGGGAAGAAAAAATCTAGGGGGGCTGCCCAACACAAAGTCCATTGTTTAGCATAATTTTTGCCCGACTGAGGGCACTTTTTTGCCCGATTGGGGCTCATTTTCGATAACTTTTCTAAAGTTGGGGAGCACCCGGCCCCCCCCCCCCCCCCCCCCCCCGCCTCGTACGCTTATGCGTTTCTATAACTGTTGTAAAGGCCAATGAAAAGAAGTTTTTGCAACATAAGTTTAAAATTTAATGATTATGTTTTGACTGAAAATGAGAGCAATTAATGGTAAAAATTCGTCCCACTTCTTTTTTTCCCTGTAAAGTAAAGTCTCAAAGAAACCTAATTGAAATCAGCGGCGTGGCCAGGTCGAGTCAAGCAGGAGGGTAGGAAAAGGAGAAAGTCTGGGGGCGAAGCCCCCAGGAAAATTTTTGAGGACACGCCCTCCACTTTGGCTTAGAACGCTTCTAGCAATCCAATGTTAGCGGTCCTACAATAGAATTTAAGCATTTTTTGTAACAGTTGAACAGTTGTTTATGCACATGAGCATATCTAGAAAATTTTAGAGCAAACACAAGTTTCTTAGGCTTAGAATGCTTTTCTACCTTTGTGCGAACACATTTTATCTGGTCTTAGGGCGATTCTCGCAATTCTGAATGATTCTCACAGAACAACTCTGTGGTGGCTGGTCTGGGAAAATTGTTTGAAAAGTCAATCTTTGCTTTGGCTTAGAACGACTCTCCCAGTCACTATCCACTATTTCTCCGAAAGATTCTTCTACCCTTCCCAATTACTTTCTCTTTTGTTTTTTGAAGAATCTCAAAACCATGTTTTGATATAAGTTGAGGCAAATTCCCCCCATCCCCACGTGTGGCCACACCACTGACTGAAATCATAATAAAGCCTTTCTTCATTCAGATGATCTTGCAAAGACATCAAAACTTCTTTTTCACATTCAGTAACAGTTCTGTCTTAAGTGTCACGTAAGATCAGTTTTGATGTTCCCAGCCAAATAATACAAACAGGCAACATTGGCGCCCCCTGATCTCTATTGGCGCTCCCATTCAGGGGGGCCATGGCCCCCTGGCCCCCCTGCCACCCCGCCACTGATTTCTTTATGTTTCCCTGAAACCATATCAGAACTGGAAAAATTGGAATACTTTAAGAATGTTTCAATGCTCAAAACAAAATTTCTTAAGAATGTTGAGGCTGGACAAACTTTATGTTACATTGGAAAGGCTTCAACGGCTCTGTTTTGAAACGTTCAGGGAGTGGGGGGGGGGGGGGGTGGATTGGTAAAGTGTTGCTATTTCCAGAGTTGCGAGTTACGAGTTGCGAGTTGCGAGTTGGTGCTTTCTGCGAGTTGCGAGTTGCGAGTTAATAGTGAAAAGTGCGAGTTGGTACATTTAAAATGCGAGTTGCGAGTTCGGTAAAAAAAAAACCTCAGATTTTCCGAATTTTTCCAACTTTTGCAGCTAAAACATTGTGATTTTTTGGAGAGCCTTTGTCAAGATTAGGGGAGTATAAAGAACTGTTTTTTTAATTCACAGAGAGCCGCTAATAAAGGATTTGCTTTGAGCTCGGTTAATTAGTCGAAAGGGAAGAAAAATTATTCTCTTTGGTATTTCTTCAGTTGGTAATAGGCTGTATTGATCGAAAAGTTCCTTAAAGATTGAAAAGTTTCTTAACTTCCAATTGACCTCCCATCGTTTCTATAGCCTACGCGTAAACCCATTATTTCAAAAGAAGAAAAAGTTTACGAAACAATAATGAGCAAAAGCTTGCTACTACAGTTCCAGAGTTCTGGAACTTAATTTATGCAGCCTTTGTTGAGACGCGTTTCAGACATTTTTTGAACAGATTTTTGAACATTATTTGAACAGAGAATAATTAATTGGGCAGCCATAGCAAGCTTTATCTCTTTATTTCACGTGAAGTTAAGAAACTTTTAGTACTGTGGGCTTACCCAAGTTTCTTATAAAAGAAAAAAGTCAGATCGTGATTCTTTTAAGACAACTAAGGCAAGTCCCCAATTTACTGCATTACAGTAACATTCGTGAACAACTTGGGGAGAATGAAAGCTGCAAATTGTAATAGGCCCCCGTAGCTTCTTATAAAGAAAATTACAACGGCCTGAAAACGCTTGGATAAAGGGAAATCCATAAAACAGTTCCAAATTCAATTGCAACTTCAAAAAACCGCTTTATTTGGCGAAAAATGCATTCATTCAAAAGAAAACAGGCAACTCGTAATTTTAGTTTCAACTCGCACTTTTGAGATTCCAACTCGCACTTTTGAGTTTCCAACTCGCACTTTTGAGTTTGCAACTCACAACTTAAGTGCAACTCGCAACTCGTAACTCGCATAATAAATGCAACTCGCAACTCGCAACTCGCAAAATAAGTGTAACTCGAAACTCGCAACAGCAACTCGCAACTCGCACTTTACCATATCACGGGGGGGGGGGGCAGGTGTTGAACATGAAGATTGTTATGGATCTTCTAAGAAACTCGTAAGAAACTCCGAGTACACGTATTTTCTTTATAAGAAACTCAACTCTCAGATTGCCAAAAAATTAAGAAACTCCAGTACTGGGAAAATATCAACTAAGAAACTATTCATTTTGATAAAGGAAATCTTCGACATATTTTTACTTTACTTTCATTTTTTTCCTGTATCATGCTACTCATAAGGTACTTGAGTAATGTTTAAACATTGGAAAAGCTTATAAAAACCTTGTTTTGAAATGTTCACGAGGGCACAGGTAGTGAACATGAAGATTGTTATGGAACCTCTAAGAAACTCGTAAGAAACTCTGAGTACTCAAAATCTGATAATTTTAAGAGACCCCCAGTACTGGCCCAAATTCTTAGTTTCTTATAAAAAATACGTGTACTAAACGGAAAAGTCTGATAATTTTAAGAAACTTCAAGTACTATCTACAACGTTTTCCACACATGCAGCAGGCCTCTGATACTTCGTAAGTTTAACTTTGTATCATAGAGCAATAAAATTGCAACAATTTGGACATTCTATTTTTAGCCTTGTTTCCATGGTTACCAATTTTTCATACTGCACTCTGTGAAAAACATACTTTGTATCTCTTTTAATCATGTTTAATTGGTTCAATTAAGTCTAAATTAAGAATGTATATATATTTTGATCTATATCTTTCATTTCTTTATGAAAAATAAAGTTTCATGACCTTTTAGCAACCTTTCATTTATATGACGTCATATGACATCATAATGATCATCATGCTCTAGCAACAACAACAACATCGCTAATTAGATTATTATTTCAAATTTTCATTGTTTACATAATGAACTACCTTTGTGCCAAGTTTGGCTGCCATATCTCTTATGACAACAAAGATAAACAGGGGGGGGTGGAATCCGCCCCCCCCCCAGGCATTGAGTGTTTCAAATCACCCAGGTCAGATAGGGTTAAGTTCTTATTTGTAGAGATCATGGGGTCTTCATCAACAGAGGTTTATGGAAGAATCAGGAATTTTTATATTATCCGATGAGGGCCTGTTGAAAGCTTTTCTTTGGGTTTTATAGAAATTTAAGCGTAAATCATAAATTTAAGAATAAATTTTTCTCATTGCATGAAAAAAAGTTTTAAAATGCCTGGTTCACCCGAATCACCTGGATCACCCACTTTCTGCAGCCAGTCGAAAAATATATTTTTTCTCAGTGACTCTCTCTCTCTGTCTCTTGAGTACTAAAATACCTGGTTCACCCGAATCACCCGGATCACCCACTGTCTGCAGCCGTCGATAAATTTATTTTTTCTCAGTGACTCTCTCTCTGTCTCTTCAGTACTAAAATGCCTGGTTCACCTGAATCACCCAGATCACCCACTTTCTCCAGCCAGTCGACAAATTTATTTTTTCTCAGTGACTCTCTCTGTGTCTCTTCAGTACTAAAATCCCTGGTTCACCCGAATCACCCAGATCACCCACTTTCTCCAGCCAGTCGATAAATTTATTTTTTCTCAGTGACTCTCTCTGTGTGTCTTCAGTACTAAGATACCTGGTTCACCCGAATCACCCAGATCACCCACTTTCTCCAGCCAGTCGATAAATTTATTTTTCTCAGTGACTCTCTTTCTGTCTCTTCAGTACTAAAATACCTGGCTCACCCGAATCACCCAGATCACCCACTTTCTCCAGCCAGTCGACAAATTTACTTTTTCTCAGTGACTCTCTCTGTGTCTCTTCAGTACTAAAATCCCTGGTTCACCCGAATCACCCAGATCACCCACTTTCTCCAGCCAGTCGATAAATTTATTTTTTCTCAGTGACTCTCTCTGTGTCTCTTCAGTACTAAAATCCCTGGTTCACCCGAATCACCCAGATCACCCACTTTCTCCAGCCAGTCGATAAATTTATTTTTCTCAGTGACTCTCTTTCTGTCTCTTCAGTACTAAAATACCCGGTTCACCCGAATCACCCAGATCACCCACTTTCTCCAGCCAGTCGATACGTTTATTTTTTCTCAGTGACTCTTTCTGTGTCTCTTCAGTACTAAAATGCCTTGTTCACCCGAATCACCCGGATCACCCACTTTCTGCAGCCAGTCGATAAATTTATTTTTTCTCAGTGACTCTCTCTGTGTCTCTTCAGTACTAAAATCCCTGGTTCACCCGAATCACCCAGATCACCCACTTTCTCCAGCCAGTCGATAAATTTATTTTTCTCAGTGACTCTCTTTCTGTCTCTTCAGTACTAAAATACCCGGTTCACCCGAATCACCCAGATCACCCACTTTCTCCAGCCAGTCGATACGTTTATTTTTTCTCAGTGACTCTTTCTGTGTCTCTTCAGTACTAAAATGCCTTGTTCACCCGAATCACCCGGATCACCCACTTTCTGCAGCCAGTCGACAAATTTATTTTTTCTCAGTGACTCTTTCCATCTCTCTTCAGTACTAAAATATCTGGTTCACCCGAATCACCCGGATCACCCACATTCTGCAGCCAATTGATAAATTGATTTAAATTTACAATTAAATTGAGTCAATTAGAATAAATTCATCCTTAGATAAAATTCATTCTCTGATAAAAGTCTATCCCTGGATGAAATTCATTCTCTGATACATCGAGGGTCTGCCGTTTCGGAGCTATTAAAAAAAATCCGATAGGGGGGGCGAAAAACGCCCCCCCCCGGTTAAAATAGGGTTAAAGAAGTTACTGGCCGAACTAAAGTTTTAAAGGACGATGTGTGCAATAATATTTATAATATGAATTGTAGCTACAAAGTTACAATAATCCACACTTTTTGTGATTATATTTTGTTTTCTTTGAGAAAATAAACCTTTTATTAATCGATGTTTTCCTATGAAAAAAAGCTAGAAGAAGACTAAAGAAAAAACTAATGGCTATAGAAATGATTGCAAGGACGGTTTCTGCAGCACTAATATAGTGCTTTTAAAGAAGTTACTGGCAGAACTAGAGTTTTCAAGGCCGATGAGTGCAATGCTCTTTATAATATAAATTGTAGCTACAAAAGTACGTTAATCTACACTTTTTGTGTTTATATTTGTTTTCTTTGAGAAAATTGCCATTTTATTAATCGATGTTTGTTTATGCAAAAAAGCTAAAACGAGACTAAAGAAAAAACTAATGTCTATCTTAATGTTTCCAAGAAGGGTTGCAGCAGCACTAATAGAGTGCTCTTAAAGAAGTTACTGGCCGAACTAAAGTTTTAAAGAACGATGAGTGCAATACTCTTTATAATATGAATTGAAGCTACTAAGTTACGCTAATCCACACTTTTTGTGTTTATATTTTGTTTTCTTGGAGAAAATAAACATTTTATTAATCGATGTTTTCCTATGAAAAAAAGCTAAAAGAAGACTAAAGAAAAAACTAATGGCTATAGAAATGATTGCAAGGACGGTTTCTGCAGCACTAATGTAGTGCTTTTAAAGAAGTTACTGGCAGAACTAGAGTTTTCAAGGCCGATGAGTGCAATGCTCTTTATAACATAAATTGTAGCTACAAAAGTACGTTAATCCACACTTTTTGTGTTTATATTTTGTTTTCTTTGAGAAAATAAACATTTTATTAATCGATGTTTTCCTATGAAAAAAAGCTAAAAGAAGACTAAAGAAAAAACTAATGGCTATCGAAATGATTCCAAGGACGGTTTTTGCAGCACTAATATAGTGCTTTTAAAGAAGTTACTGGCATAACTAGAGTTTTCAAGGCCGATGAGTGCAATGCTCTTTATAATATAAATTGTTGCTACTTAGTTACGTTAATCTACAGATTTTGTAATTACAATTTGTTTTCTTCGAGAAAGTAATCATTTAATTAATCGATGTTTGTTGATGAAGTAAAGGCTAAAATGAGACTAAAGAAGAAAACTAATGTCTGTAGTAATGTTTCCAAGAAGGGTTGCTGCAGCACTAATAAAGAAGTTGCTATTAAAGAAGTTACTGGCAGAACTAAAGTTTTACAGGACGATGAGTGCAATACTCTTTATAATATGAATTGAAGCTACTAAGTTACGTTAATCCACACTTTTTGTGTTTATATTTTGTTTTCTTTGAGAAAATAAGCATTTAATTTATCTATGTTTGTTTATGCAGTAAAGCTAAAATGGGACTTAACAAAAAACTAATGTCTATAGTAATGTTTCCAAGAAGGGTTGCTGCAGCACTAATAGAGTGCTCTTAAAGAAGTTACTGGCCGAACTAAAGTTTTAAAGAACGATGAGTGCAATACTCTTTATAATATGAATTGAAGCTAATAAGTTACGTTAATCCACACTTTTTGTGTTTATATTTTATTTTCTTTGAGAAAATTGCCATTTTATTAATCGATGTTTGTTTATGCAAAAAAGCTAAAACGAGACTAAAGAAAAAACTAATGTCTATCTTAATGTTTCCAAGAAGGGTTTCTGCAGCACTAATAGAGTGCTCTTAAAGAAGTTACTGGCAGAACTAGAGTTTTCAAGGCCGATGAGTGCAATGCTCTTTATAACATAAATTGTAGCTACAAAAGTACGTTAATCCACACTTTTTGTGTTTATATTTTGTTTTCTTTGAGAAAATAAACATTTTATTAATCGATGTTTTCCTATGAAAAAAAGCTAAAAGAAGACTAAAGAAAAAACTAATGGCTATCGAAATGATTCCAAGGACGGTTTTTGCAGCACTAATATAGTGCTTTTAAAGAAGTTACTGGCATAACTAGAGTTTTCAAGGCCGATGAGTGCAATGCTCTTTATAATATAAATTGTTGCTACTTAGTTACGTTAATCTACAGATTTTGTAATTACAATTTGTTTTCTTCGAGAAAGTAATCATTTAATTAATCTATATTTGTTGATGAAGTAAAGCTAAAATGAGACTAAAGAAAAAAACTAATGTCTGTAGTAATATTTCCAAGAAGGGTTGCTGCAGCACTAATAGAGTGCTATTAAAGAAGTTACTGGCAGAACTAAAGTTTTAAAGGACGATGAGTGCAATAATATTTATAATATGAATTGTAGCTACTAAGTTACGTTAATCCACACTTTTTGTGTTGATAGTTTGTTTTCTTTGAGAAAATAAACATTTTATTAATCGATGTTTGTATATGCAAAAAAACTAAAACGAGACTAAAGTAAAAACTAATGTCTATAGTAATGTTTCCAAGAAGGGTTGCTGCAGCACTAATAGAGTGCTCTAAAAGAAGTTACTGGCCGAACTAAAGTTTTAAAGAACGATGAGTGCAATACTCTTTATAATATGAATTGAAGCTAATAAGTTACGTTAATCCACACTTTTTGTGTTTATATTTTATTTTCTTTGAGAAAATTGCCATTTTATTAATCGATGTTTGTTTATGCAAAAAAGCTAAAACGAGACTAAAGAAAAAACTAATGTCTATCTTAATGTTTCCAAGAAGGGTTGCTGCAGCACTAATAGAGTGCTCTTAAAGAAGTTACTGGCAGAACTAGAGTTTTCAAGGCCGATGAGTGCAATGCTTTTTATGATATAAATTGTTGCTACTAAGCTACGTTAATCCACACTTTTTGTGTTGATAGTTTGTTTTCTTTGAGAAAATAAGCATTTAATTAATCTATGTTTGTTTATGCAGTAAAGCTAAAATGGGACTTAACAAAAAACTAATGTCTATAGTAATGTTTCCAAGAAGGGTTGCTGCAGCACTAATAGAGTGCTCTTAAAGAAGTTACTGGCCGAACTAAAGTTTTAAAGAACGATGAGTGCAATACTCTTTATAATATGAATTGAAGCTAATAAGTTACGTTAATCCACACTTTTTGTGTTTATATTTTATTTTCTTTGAGAAAATTGCCATTTTATTAATCGATGTTTGTTTATGCAAAAAAGCTAAAACGAGACTAAAGAAAAAACTAATGTCTATCTTAATGTTTCCAAGAAGGGTTGCTGCAGCACTAATAGAGTGCTCTTAAAGAAGTTACTGGCAGAACTAGAGTTTTCAAGGCCGATGAGTGCAATGCTTTTTATGATATAAATTGTTGCTACTAAGCTACGTTAATCCACACTTTTTGTGTTGATAGTTTGTTTTCTTTGAGAAAATAAACATTTTATTAATCGATGTTTGTATATGCAAAAAAACTAAAACGAGACTAAAGTAAAAACTAATGTCTATAGTAATGTTTCCAAGAATGGTTGCTGCAGCATTAATATAGTGCTGTAAAAGAAATTACTTGTAGAACTAAAGCTTTAAAGAACAATAAGTGCAATACTTCTTATAATATAAAATGTAGCTACTAAGTTACGTTAATCCACACTTTTTCTTCCTATATTTTGTTCTCGTCGAATTAATAAACATTTAATCAATCGATGTTTCTTTATGCAGTAAAGCTAAAATGGGACTTAACAAAAAACTAATGTCTATAGTAATGTTTCCAAGAATGGTTGCTGCAGCAATAATATAGTGCTATAAAAGAAGTTACTGGTAGAACTAAAGCTTTAAAGAACGATGAATGCAATACTTTTTATAATATAAATTGTTGCTACTTTGTTACGTTAATCTACAGATTTTGTAATTACATTTTGTTTTCTTTGAGAAAGTAATCATTTAATTAATCGATGTTTGTTTATGCAGTAAAGCTAAAATAAGACTAAAGAAAAAAACTAATGTCTGTAGTAATGTTTCCAAGAAGGGTTGCTGCAGCACTAAAAGAGTGCTCTTAAAGAAGTTACTGGCCGAACTAAAGTTTTAAAGAACGATGATTGCAATACCCTTTATAATATGAAATGAAGCTACTAAGTTACGTTAATCCACACTTTTTGTGCTTATATTTTGTTTTCTTTGAGAAAAAAAAACATTTAATTAATCGACGTTTGCTTATGCAGTAAAGCTAAAATGGGACTTAACAAAAAACTAATGTCTATAGTAATGTTTCAAAGAATGGTTGCTGCAGCACTAATATAGTGCTATAAAAGAAATAACTGGTAGAACTAAAGTTTTAAAGAACAATGAGTGCAATGCTCTTTATAACATAAATTGTAGCTACAAAAGTACGTTAATCCACACTTTTTGTGTTTATATTTTGTTTACTCCGTAAACGGCAGATTAACTCCCCTATCGCCCTGAGACCATTTCGGAACCCCCTTTGCACCGAACCTGAAGATAGGACTAAGAAAAGAGACACAGTTTGGCAGCTTTTGGGGTCGCATCTGGCATTCGATATGTAAACAATTAAGAAACTTTAAGATCCCCTAGGTCAGCATAGGAGGTACATTTTGTCCTGCCATGAAGTACCTGAGGTATCAGTTGCCCCAGCTGATTGTGTTATTTTTCTTTTTCCTTTGAATTTTTTCTTTGCATCTTTCTTGGTCCCCCGTAGTGGGTACTTGTGAGGCCAGCTGCAGGGATTTTTCCTGCCCTCAGGTCCTCTGTCCCAACAGCGAGGGTACCAGACATGCCTCTTTTCGTAAACATAAGCTTTGAAGATGGCGACTCATAATGAGCCACAAGAACTACACTACAAATAATATAGACTTAGGCCTAAACTAGATGATAATGTTATACATCGGGCCTAAGGACTGATAAATTGTAAATTTTCGCCACCATATTTGGTGGCCTAACCGACGACCAGAGACTATTGGACACTATTGCTAGGTCTTTTGGCCAGAACGACCCGAGAGAAGGGACTACGGGAATTATTGGGTGTACTAGAAGCCTAATATGTAAGGGAGGGTGGGAGGAAGAAACTTTGATGACTGTCTTGAACCATATACGAGAACAACTGACGGGATAGCGGAAACAGTTTGACGTATGAGTGAGATTCCTTTATCAAACCAGGGGACTGGGATCTACCCTGAGATTCGGGCTTGGGGCGTTAATCTCACATTTACTCCGTAAACGGCAGATTAACTCCCCTATCGCCCTGAGACCATTTCGGAACCCCCTTTGCACCGAACCTGAAGATAGGACTAAGAAAAGAGACACAGTTTGGCAGCTTTTGGGGTCGCATCTGGCATTCGATATGTAAACAATTAAGAAACTTTAAGATCCCCTAGGTCAGCATAGGAGGTACATTTTGTCCTGCCATGAAGTACCTGAGGTATCAGTTGCCCCAGCTGATTGTGTTATTTTTCTTTTTCTTTTTCCTTTGAATTTTTTCTTTGCATCTTTCTTGGTCCCCCGTAGTGGGTACTTGTGAGGCCAGCTGCAGGGATTTTTCCTGCCCTCAGGTCCTCTGTCCCAACAGCGAGGGTACCAGACATGCCTATTTTCGTAAACATAAGCTTTGAAGATGGCGACTCATAATGAGCCACAAGAACTACACTACAAATAATATAGACTTAGGCCTAAACTAGATGATAATGTTATACATCGGGCCTAAGGACTGATAAATTGTAAATTTTCGCCACCATATTTGGTGGCCTAACCGCCAAGATACGCCAAGATACGCCCCAAAGCTCAACGGAACCTGGTGCTGGTGGGGGGGGGGGGGTTAATGTAGGTCGAGCTCAAGTTATTGTTATAAAAACAAAACAAGTTAAGTTATCAAAACAAAACAAACATCCTGGACGCGACTTGGTCAGCTCTAAAGTTTCCACGTCTCGTTTGAAACTTCTATTAGATCCTAACTGGCCACAGGCTTCAGTTTGAAGAATGTGCTGAAGAAATTGTCTTATTTTATCTTGCAATCAGCTATGACATTGACGACTCCCGGTATATGCTTGTGATTTTGAATCTGTGATTGTCAGGAATGGAGAGTGATCTTCGCAGGACGGCCATGATTTCTGATGATTTTCAAGATTGGGCTGACCAAATGTCCAAGCTGAGGTTACCGCTGAGAGGGGGTACAAGATTGTTCTTCGCACAAGCCGAACCGACGAATGTGCGACCAAAACGCGTTTTGGTTATTACACGTTGCTCTTTACTGTAGCTACAAGTTATTATTTTGTTTTTCTTCAGGGTTGTTGAGTAAGTCGTTTTCTCTTGCAGAATGTATAACAGCTTTTCACTAGTCAGGAGTTCATTTTGGTGCTCCTTGAGTTGCATTTATCGTTTCACAGGTTACGTGTGTTTGTTGCGGTTATAGGTTTGAACGTTTGCCCTATAATTCATTTAAAATCATTTTTCCACAAGCAACACGGACTCAGACAAGGAAATTTCCTTCCAGTGGATCGATTTCAGTTCGTTCACATACAGGTGCACACACCCATTGATTGTTGTTGTGGGAACCAAAGCCGACATCCCTTGAAACAGCAGTGAAAATGAGCAGTTGGTGGGATAGTTAAAGGCTCAACGATCTGATAACTTTCCTTCCAGGTATGAAAGTATTCTGCCTATCAGGGTGATCTTTCAAGGATTTCTTATTTGCATTACAAAACGAGACTGGAGGGGAGACAGGGGTGGGCGTAGACCCATGGTACAGACCATGACCTTGCAGTTGTGTTTCATAACCATAGGGGTGTATGTATCCGGATGACTGTGTAAAACGCTCAATAAGAACCTCGCGGAAGGCGCAGAAGAACAACGGCGGGTCCCTGACCAACAACACAATTAAATAACAAAATTAAATGGTAATAAAATCGAAACATTTAGGTAATAAATAGGAATATCGAATGATAATATGATAATTATAACTAAATGAATAATAAATAAATGTATTCAACTATTTTGTATTTGCTGGAGAGGTATGAAACCATATTATGTATCGCCGGATGTGCTCTTACGTAAATCATAGTCATGGTTTAATTTAGCCGTGAGTGAAGCTAGACGCAAATGAAAACCGAAAATTCCAGGTTTTGAGATACACGGAAACTGCAGAGAGAGAGCGCATCTAAACCCTTTGGTGAAGACAGTTCGGTCACCATGGGAGTAAATTTAATGATGTGTTTTTTAATAATGTGGCACCACTCCGCATGGACGAAGGCGGACAATTATCTGCAATATTTGAAAAGATTCCGGGCTTCAATGACCCTCATAAAAACACAGATAAACACGAATCTGGTGATTGATAAAGAACAGGCGACTAAATATTGACGCAATAATGGGGTAGGCGTTTTTTACCTGAAAAATAAGAGGGGGGTTACTGGCAATAGAGAAGGGGGGGTTTGCTGGGGAATTAGTTGCCTTGAAAAAAAAAATGGTGCCCTGGGAGGGATGGTGTTCCCGTCTTGTAGCTTTGATTTACGCTGTGTGCCACAAAGTGATCAGACACATGACATTTGAGTTGCAGGCCTACTCGGGAGGCCTAAGCTATTGGGACCCTCACAGTGCTGACACAGTATGTCACGCCTGAAATTTGTTGATGTGGCTTAGCCAAGCAAGGGTATTCTAGGTGTGCAAAAAATCGAGGAGCCAAGAAAGGGGGGGGCCGAGAAAGGGTTAAAGAATGCACCATACAAGAACTCATATCTATGTCTCCTTGCTTGCCATATAAAAATTGTTCAGGCTTTTTTACATTGTTTTTTTTTTTTTTTTTTTTTTTTTTTTGGCTGATGAATACAGAGAGGTGATCAATTCGATATAAATCTTTTAGGCGTAACGTCGGGAAAGTGCAATAATGAGCAACGAGGCAATGGGCGACGAGGCAACTGAAATAAAGAAGGAATGTTACCTTGGTTAAAGGACAAATGGAACTGCAGTGGCTGTTGTGGCTTACATGGCTGTTTCAGGCTCTGTGTGAGGGGGGTGGCAACTGGATCTGCTTGGGGCGGGTTGGGTTCACGTGTTCCTTCGCTTTGGAGAGAAAAACTTCTGTCATTCGATTTTGCACGACTTCTAGGCTCAATTTGACTGGCGAATTCCCTTTGTTTGACGCCTGCAGTAAGGGTAGGTAGGTGGGCATCAAGAATGTTGTTGCCAACTCGGGCGATTGTCCAGCTTTGCTGCTTGTGGTTCAGTTTCAGAATTTATTGATTCATTATCGGCAGCAAGCATATCAAATGGGCTATAAATGCACCATTCCGATGTTTACTCTTTCGTTTGCTAATTGTCATACACACATTGATTGGATGGCTTGTTGATTTGCCAAGTAATTCTGATCTTGATAGATCCTTCTAGTGTCTGTGCACGAATTGAACGGGCAAATCTTTTATCTGTGCGATGGTTCGGTTAAACAGTAGTCGACATCTCGTTACTAGAAGCCAGTATACAGCAAAAATATTCAGTACCATAAGAAACTTTGATGACTGTCTTGAACCATATACGAGAACAACTGACGGGATAGCGGAAACAGTTTGACGTATGAGTGAGATTCCTTTATCAAACCAGGGGACTGGGATCTACCCTGAGATTCGGGCTTGGGGCGTTAATCTCACATTTTCCTTGAGAAAATAAACATTTTATTAATCGATGTTTTCCTATGAAAAAAAGCTAAAAGAAGACTAAAGAAAAAACTAATGGCTATCGAAATGATTCCAAGGACGGTTTCTGCAGCACTAATATAGTGCTTTTAAAGAAGTTACTGGCATAACTAGAGTTTTCAAGGCCGATGAGTGCAATGCTCTTTATAATATAAATTGTAGCTACAAAAGTACGTTAATCCACACTTTTTGTGTTTATATTTTGTTCTATTTGAGAAAATAAAAAATTTAATCAATCGATGTTTCTTTATGCAGTAAAGCTAAATTGGGACTTAACAAAAAGCTAATGTCTATAGTAATGTTTCCAAGAATGGTTGCTGCAGCAATAATATAGTGCTATAAAAGAAGTTATTGGTAGAACTAAAGTTTTAAAGAACGATGAATGCAATACTTTTTATAATATAAATTGTTGCTACTTATTTTCGTTAATCTACAGATTTTGTAATTACAATTTGTTTTCTTCGAGAAATTAATCATTTAATTAATCGATGTTTGTTGATGAAGTAAAGCTAAAATGAGACTAAAGAAAAAAACTGTAGCAATGTTTCCAAGAAGGGTTGCTGCAGCACTAATAGAGTGCTCTTAAAGAAGTTACTGGCCGAACTAAAGTTTTAAAGAACGATGAGTGCAATACTCTTTATAATATGAATTGAAGCTACTAAGTTACGTTAATCCACACTTTTTGTGTTTATATTTTGTTTTCTTTGAGAAAATAAGCATTTAATTAATCTATGTTTGTTTATGCAGTAAAGCTAAAATGAGACTAAAGAAAAAGACCAATGTCGGTAGTAATGTTTCCAAGAAGGGTTGCTGCAGCACTAATAGAGTGCTCTTAAAGAAGTTACTGGCCGAACTAAAGTTTTAAAGGACGATGTGTGCAATAATATTTATAATATGAATTGTAGCTACAAAGTTACAATAATCCACACTTTTTGTGATTATATTTTGTTTTCTTTGAGAAAATAAACCTTTTATTAATCGATGTTTTCCTATGAAAAAAAGCTAGAAGAAGACTAAAGAAAAAACTAATGGCTATAGAAATGATTGCAAGGACGGTTTCTGCAGCACTAATATAGTGCTTTTAAAGAAGTTACTGGCAGAACTAGAGTTTTCAAGGCCGATGAGTGCAATGCTCTTTATAATATAAATTGTAGCTACAAAAGTACGTTAATCCACACTTTTTGTGTTTATATTTGTTTTCTTTGAGAAAATTGCCATTTTATTAATCGATGTTTGTTTATGCAAAAAAGCTAAAACGAGACTAAAGAAAAAACTAATGTCTATCTTAATGTTTCCAAGAAGGGTTGCAGCAGCACTAATAGAGTGCTCTTAAAGAAGTTACTGGCCGAACTAAAGTTTTAAAGAACGATGAGTGCAATACTCTTTATAATATGAATTGAAGCTACTAAGTTACGCTAATCCACACTTTTTGTGTTTTTTTATATTTTGTTTTCTTTGAGAAAATAAACATTTTATTAATCGATGTTTTCCTATGAAAAAAAGCTAAAAGAAGACTAAAGAAAAAACTAATGGCTATAGAAATGATTGCAAGGACGGTTTCTGCAGCACTAATGTAGTGCTTTTAAAGAAGTTACTGGCAGAACTAGAGTTTTCAAGGCCGATGAGTGCAATGCTCTTTATAACATAAATTGTAGCTACAAAAGTACGTTAATCCACACTTTTTGTGTTTATATTTTGTTTTCTTTGAGAAAATAAACATTTTATTAATCGATGTTTTCCTATGAAAAAAAGCTAAAAGAAGACTAAAGAAAAAACTAATGGCTATCGAAATGATTCCAAGGACGGTTTTTGCAGCACTAATATAGTGCTTTTAAAGAAGTTACTGGCATAACTAGAGTTTTCAAGGCCGATGAGTGCAATGCTCTTTATAATATAAATTGTTGCTACTTAGTTACGTTAATCTACAGATTTTGTAATTACAATTTGTTTTCTTCGAGAAAGTAATCATTTAATTAATCGATGTTTGTTGATGAAGTAAAGGCTAAAATGAGACTAAAGAAGAAAACTAATGTCTGTAGTAATGTTTCCAAGAAGGGTTGCTGCAGCACTAATAAAGAAGTTGCTATTAAAGAAGTTACTGGCAGAACTAAAGTTTTAAAGGACGATGAGTGCAATAATATTTATAATATGAATTGTAGCTACTAAGTTACGTTAATCCACACTTTTTGTGATTATATTTTGTTTTCTTTGAGAAAATAAACATTTTATTAATCGATGTTTTCCTATGAAAAAAAGCTAAAAGAAGACTAAAGAAAAAACTAATGGCTATAGAAATGATTCCAAGGACGGTTTTTGCAGCACTAATATAGTGCTTTTAAAGAAGTTACTGGCAGAACTAGAGTTTTCAAGGCCAATGAGTGCAATGCTCTTTATAATATAAGTTGTAGCTACAAAAGTACGTTAATCCAAACTTTTTGTGTTTATATTTTGTTTTCTTTGAGAAAATAGGCATTTTATTAATCGATGTTTGCTTATGCAAGAAAGCTAAAGTGAGACTAAAGAAAAAACTAATCTCTATAGTAATGTTTCCAAAAAGGGTTGCTGCAGCAATAATATAGTGGTATAAAAGAAGTTATTGGCCGAACTAAGGTTTTAAAGAACAAGGAGTGCAATACTTTTCATAATATAAAGTGTTGCTACTAAGTTACGTTAATCCACAGTTTTTGAGTTGATATTTTGTTTTCTTTGAGAAAATTAACATTTTATTGATCGATGTTTCCTTATGCAGTAATGCTAAAATGGGACTTAACAAAAAACTAATGTCTATAGTAACGTTTCCAAGAATAGTTGCTGCAGCACTAAGAGAGTGCTCTTAAAATAGTTACTGGCAGAAATAAAATTTTAAAGAACGATGAGTGCAATACTCTTTATGATATGAATTGAAGCTACTAAGTTACGTTAATCCACACTTTTTGTGTTTATATTTTGTTTTCTTTGAGAAAGAAATCATTTAATTAATCGATGTTTGTTTATGCAGTAAAGCTAAAATGAGACTAAAGAAAAAAACTAATGTCTGTAGTAATGTTTCGAAGAAGGGTTGCTGCAGCACTAATAGAGTGCTGTTAAAGAAGTTACTGGCAGAACTAAAGTTTTAAAGGACGATGAGTGCAATACTCTCTATAATATAAATTGTAGCTACTAAAGTACATTAATCCACAGTTTTTGAGTTGATATTTTGTTTTCTTTGAAAAAAATAAACATTTAATTAATCGATGTTTGTTGATGCAGTAAAGCTAAAATGAGACTAAAGAAAAAACTAATGTCTATAGTAATGTTTCCAAGAAGGGTTGCTGCAGCAATAATAGAGTGCTCTTAAAGAAGTTACTGACTGAACTAAAGTTTTAAAGAACGATGAGTGCAATACTTTTTATAATATGAATTGTAGCTATACATTATACGTTAATCAACAGTTTTTGTGTTGTTTTTTTTTTTGAGAAAATAAACATTTAATTAATCGATGTTTCTTTATGCAGTAAAGCTAAAATGGGACTTAACAAAAAACTAATGTCTATAGTAATGTTTCCAAGAATAGATGCTGCAGCACTAATATAGTGCTATAAAAGAAGTTACTGGTAGAACTGAAGTTTTAAAGAACGATGAATGCAATACTTTTTATAATATAAATTGTTGCTACTAAGTTACGTTAATCCACACTTTTTGTGTTGATATATTGTTTTCTTTGAGAAAATAAACATTTTATTGATCGATGTTTGCTTATGCAAAAAATCTAGAATGAGACTAAAGATAAAACTAATCTCTATAGTAATGTTACTAAGAATGATTGCTGCAGCATTAATATAGTGCTATAAAAGAAATTACTTGTAGAACTAACGTTTTAAAGAACAATAAGTGCAATACTTTTTATAATATAAATTGTTGCTACCTAGTTACGTTAATCTACAGATTTTCTAATTGCAATTTGTTTTCTTCGAGAAAGTAATCATTTAATTAATCGATGTTTGTTGATGAAGTAAAGCTAAAATGAGACTAAAGAAAAAAACTAATTTCTGTAGTAATGTTTCCAAGAAGGGTTGCTGCAGCACTAATAGAGTGCTATTAAAGAGGTTACTGGCAGAACTAAAGTTTTAAAGGACGATGAGTGCAATAATATTTATAATATGAATTGTAGCTACTAAGTTACGTTAATCCACACTTTTTGTGATTATATTTTGTTTTCTTTGAGAAAATAAACATTTTATTAATCGATGTTTTCCGATGAAAAGAAGCTAAAAGAAGACTAAAGGAAAAACTAATGGCTATAGAAATGTTTCCAAGAAGGGTTGCTGCAGCACTAATAGAGTGCTATTAAAGAAGTTATTGGCAGAACTAAAGTTTTAAAGGACGATGAGTGCAATAATATTTATAATATGAATTGTAGCTACTAAGCTACGTTAATCCACACTTTTTGTGTTTATATTTTGTTTTCTTTGAGAAAATAAACATTTTATTAATCGATGATTGTTTAAGCAGTAAAGCTAAAATGGGACTTAACAAAAAACTAATGTCTATAGTAATGTTTCGAAGAATGGTTGCTGCAGCACTAATATAATGCTAAAAAAGAAATTACTGGTAGAACTAAAGTTTTAAAGAACAAGGAGTACAATACTTTTTATAATATAAATTGTTGCTACTAAGTTACGTTAATCCACACTTTTTGTGTTTATATTTTGTTTTCTTTGAGAAAGAAATCATTTAATTAATCGATGTTTGTTTATGCAGTAAAGCTAAGATGAGACTAAAGAAAAAAACTAATGTCTGTAGTAATGTTTCGAAGAAGGGTTGCTGCAGCACTAAAAGAGTGCTGTTAAAGAAGTTACTGGCAGAACTAAAGTTTTAAAGGACGAGGAGTGCAATACTCTCTCTAATATAAATTGTAGCTACTAAAGTACATTAATCCACAGTTTTTGAGTTGATATTTTGTATTCTTTGAAAAAAATAAACATTTTATTGATCGATGTTTGCTTATGCAAAAAAGCTAAAGTGAGACTATAGAAAAAACTAATCTCTATAGTAATGTTTCCAAGAAGGGTTGCTGCAGCACTAAGAGAGTGCTCTTAAAATAGTTACTGGCAGAAATAAAATTTTAAAGAACGATGAGTGCAATACTCTCTCTAATATAAATTGTAGCTACTAAAGTACATTAATCCACAGTTTTTGAGTTGATAATTTGTTTTCTTTGAAAAAAATAAACATTTAATTAATCGATGTTTGAATATGCAGTAAAGTTAAAATGAGACTAAAGAAAAAACTAACGTCTATTGTAATGTTTCCAAGAAGGGTTGCTGCAGCGCTAATAGAGTGCTATAAAAGAAATTACTGGTAGAACTAAAGTTTTAAAGAACAATGAGGGCAATACTTTTTATAATATAAATTGTTGCTACTAAGTTACGCTAATCCACACTTTTTGTAATTACATTTTGTTTTCTTTTAGAAAGTAATCATTTAATTAATCGATGTTTGTTTATGCAGTAAAGCTAAAATGAGACTAAAGAAAAAAACTAATGTCTGTAGTAATGTTTCCAAGACGGGTTGCTGCAGCACTAATAGAGTGCTGTTAAAGAAGTTACTGGCAGAAATAAAATTTTAAAGAATGATGAGTGCAATACTCTCTCTAATATAAATTGTAGCTACTAAAGTACATTAATCCACAATTTTTGTAATTACATTTGGTTTTCTTTTAGAAAGTAATCATTTAATTAATCGATGTTTGTTTATGCAGTAAAGCTAAAATGAGACTAAAGAAAAAAACTAATGTCTGTAGTAATGTTTCGAAGAAGGGTTGCTGCAGCACTAATAGAGTGCTGTTAAAGAAGTTACTGGCAGAACTAAAGTTTTAAAGGACGATGAGTGCAATACTCTCTATAATATAAATTGTAGCTACTAAAGTACATTAATCCACAGTTTTTGAGTTGATATTTTGTTTTCTTTGAAAAAAATAAACATTTAATTAATCGATGTTTGTTGATGCAGTAAAGCTAAAATGAGACTAAAGAAAAAACTAATGTCTATAGTAATGTTTCCAAGAAGGGTTGCTGCAGCAATAATAGAGTGCTCTTAAAGAAGTTACTGACTGAACTAAAGTTTTAAAGAACGATGAGTGCAATACTTTTTATAATATGAATTGTAGCTATAAATTATACGTTAATCAACAGTTTTTGTGTTGTTTTTTTTTTTTTTGAGAAAATAAACATTTAATTAATCGATGTTTCTTTATGCAGTAAAGCTAAAATGGGACTTAACAAAAAACTAATGTCTATAGTAATGTTTCCAAGAATAGATGCTGCAGCACTAATATAGTGCTATAAAAGAAGTTACTGGTAGAACTGAAGTTTTAAAGAACGATGAATGCAATACTTTTTATAATATAAATTGTTGCTACTAAGTTACGTTAATCCACACTTTTTGTGTTGATATATTGTTTTCTTTGAGAAAATAAACATTTTATTGATCGATGTTTGCTTATGCAAAAAATCTAGAATGAGACTAAAGATAAAACTAATCTCTATAGTAATGTTACTAAGAATGGTTGCTGCAGCATTAATATAGTGCTATAAAAGAAATTACTTGTAGAACTAACGTTTTAAAGAACAATAAGTGCAATACTTTTTATAATATAAATTGTTGCTACCTAGTTACGTTAATCTACAGATTTTCTAATTACAATTTGTTTTCTTCGAGAAAGTAATCATTTAATTAATCGATGTTTGTTGATGAAGTAAAGCTAAAATGAGACTAAAGAAAAAAACTAATGTCTGTAGTAATATTTCCAAGAAGGGTTGCTGCAGCACTAATAGAGTGCTATTAAAGAAGTTACTGGCAGAACTAAAGTTTTAAAGGAGGATGAGTGCAATAATATTTATAATATGAATTGTAGCTACTAAGTTACGTTAATCCACACTTTTTGTGATTATATTTTGTTTTCTTTGAGAAAATAAACATTTTATTAATCGATGTTTTCCTATGAAAAGAAGCTAAAAGAAGACTAAAGGAAAAACTAATGGCTATAGAAATGTTTCCAAGAAGGGTTGCTGCAGCACTAATAGAGTGCTATTAAAGAAGTTATTGGCAGAACTAAAGTTTTAAAGGACGATGAGTGCAATAATATTTATAATATGAATTGTAGCTACTAAGCTACGTTAATCCACACTTTTTGTGTTTATATTTTGTTTTCTTTGAGAAAATAAACATTTTATTAATCGATGATTGTTTAAGCAGTAAAGCTAAAATGGGACTTAACAAAAAACTAATGTCTATAGTAATGTTTCGAAGAATGGTTGCTCCAGCACTAATATAATGCTAAAAAAGAAATTACTGGTAGAACTAAAGTTTTAAAGAACAAGGAGTACAATACTTTTTATAATATAAATTGTTGCTACTAAGTTACGTTAATCCACACTTTTTGTGTTTATATTTTGTTTTCTTTGAGAAAGAAATCATTTAATTAATCGATGTTTGTTTATGCAGTAAAGCTAAGATGAGACTAAAGAAAAAAACTAATGTCTGTAGTAATGTTTCGAAGAAGGGTTGCTGCAGCACTAAAAGAGTGCTGTTAAAGAAGTTACTGGCAGAACTAAAGTTTTAAAGGACGAGGAGTGCAATACTCTCTCTAATATAAATTGTAGCTACTAAAGTACATTAATCCACAGTTTTTGAGTTGATATTTTGTATTCTTTGAAAAAAATAAACATTTTATTGATCGATGTTTGCTTATGCAAAAAAGCTAAAGTGAGACTATAGAAAAAACTAATCTCTATAGTAATGTTTCCAAGAAGGGTTGCTGCAGCACTAAGAGAGTGCTCTTAAAATAGTTACTGGCAGAAATAAAATTTTAAAGAACGATGAGTGCAATACTCTCTCTAATATAAATTGTAGCTACTAAAGTACATTAATCCACAGTTTTTGAGTTGATAATTTGTTTTCTTTGAAAAAAATAAACATTTAATTAATCGATGTTTGAATATGCAGTAAAGTTAAAATGAGACTAAAGAAAAAACTAACGTCTATTGTAATGTTTCCAAGAAGGGTTGCTGCAGCGCTAATAGAGTGCTATAAAAGAAATTACTGGTAGAACTAAAGTTTTAAAGAACAATGAGGGCAATACTTTTTATAATATAAATTGTTGCTACTAAGTTACGCTAATCCACACTTTTTGTAATTACATTTTGTTTTCTTTTAGAAAGTAATCATTTAATTAATCGATGTTTGTTTATGCAGTAAAGCTAAAATGAGACTAAAGAAAAAAACTAATGTCTGTAGTAATGTTTCGAAGAAGGGTTGCTGCAGCACTAAAAGAGTGCTGTTAAAGAAGTTACTGGCAGAACTAAAGTTTTAAAGGACGAGGAGTGCAATACTCTCTCTAATATAAATTGTAGCTACTAAAGTACATTAATCCACAGTTTTTGAGTTGATATTTTGTATTCTTTGAAAAAAATAAACATTTTATTGATCGATGTTTGCTTATGCAAAAAAGCTAAAGTGAGACTATAGAAAAAACTAATCTCTATAGTAATGTTTCCAAGAAGGGTTGCTGCAGCACTAAGAGAGTGCTCTTAAAATAGTTACTGGCAGAAATAAAATTTTAAAGAACGATGAGTGCAATACTCTCTCTAATATAAATTGTAGCTACTAAAGTACATTAATCCACAGTTTTTGAGTTGATAATTTGTTTTCTTTGAAAAAAATAAACATTTAATTAATCGATGTTTGAATATGCAGTAAAGTTAAAATGAGACTAAAGAAAAAACTAACGTCTATTGTAATGTTTCCAAGAAGGGTTGCTGCAGCGCTAATAGAGTGCTATAAAAGAAATTACTGGTAGAACTAAAGTTTTAAAGAACAATGAGGGCAATACTTTTTATAATATAAATTGTTGCTACTAAGTTACGCTAATCCACACTTTTTGTAATTACATTTTGTTTTCTTTTAGAAAGTAATCATTTAATTAATCGATGTTTGTTTATGCAGTAAAGCTAAAATGAGACTAAAGAAAAAAACTAATGTCTGTGGTAATGTTTCCAAGACGGGTTGCTGCAGCACTAATAGAGTGCTGTTAAAGAAGTTACTGGCAGAAATAAAATTTTAAAGAACGATGAGTGCAATACTCTCTCTAATATAAATTGTAGCTACTAAAGTACATTAATCCACACTTTTTGTAATTACATTTGGTTTTCTTTTAGAAAGTAATCATTTAATTAATCGATGTTTGTTTATGCAGTAAAGCTAAAATGAGACTAAAGAAAAAAACTAATGTCTGTAGTAATGTTTCCAAGACGGGTTGCTGCAGCACTAATAGAGTGCTGTTAAAGAAGTTACTGGCAGAAATAAAATTTTAAAGAACGATGAGTGCAATACTCTCTCTAATATAAATTGTAGCTACTAAAGTACATTAATCCACAGTTTTTGAGTTGATATTTTGTTTCCTTTTAGAAAGTAATCATTTAATTAATCGATGTTTGTTTATGCAGTAAAGCTAAAATGAGACTAAAGAAAAAAACTAATGTCTGTAGTAATGTTTCTAAGACGGTTTGCTGCAGCACTAATAGAGTGCTGTTAAAGAAGTTACTGGCAGAACTAAAGTTTTAAAGGACGATGAGTGCAACAATATTTATGATATGAATTGTAGCTACTAAGTTACGTTAATCCACACTTTTTGTGATTATATTTTGTTTTCTTTGAGAAAATAGGCATTTTAATAATCGATGTTTGTTTATGCAAAAAAGCTAAAACGAGACTAAAGAAAAAACTAAGGTCTATCGTAATGTTTCGAAGAATGGTTACTGCAGAACTAATATAGTGCTATAAAAGAAGTTACTGGTAGAACTAAAGTTTTAAAGAACAATGAGGGCAATACTTTTTATAATATAAATTGTTGCTACTAAGTTACGCTAATCCACACTTTTTGTAATTACATTTTGTTTTCTTTTAGAAAGTAGTCATTTAATTAATCGATGTTTGTTTATGCATTAAAGCTAAAATGAGACTAAAGAAAAAAACTAATGTCTGTAGTAATGTTTCCAAGACGGGTTGCTGCAGCACTAATAGAGTGCTGTTAAAGAAGTTACTGGCAGAAATAAAATTTTAAAGAACGATGAGTGCAATACTCTCTCTAATATAAATTGTAGCTACTAAAGTACATTAATCCACACTTTTTGTAATTACATTTGGTTTTCTTTTAGAAAGTAATTATTTAATTAATCGATGTTTGTTTATGCAGTAAAGCTAAAATGAGACTAAAGAAAAAAACTAATGTCTGTAGTAATGTTTCCAAGACGGGTTGCTGCAGCACTAATAGAGTGCTGTTAAAGAAGTTACTGGCAGAAATAAAATTTTAAAGAACGATGAGTGCAATACTCTCTCTAATATAAATTGTAGCTACTAAAGTACATTAATCCACAGTTTTTGAGTTGATATTTTGTTTTCTTTTAGAAAGTAATCATTTAATTAATCGATGTTTGTTTATGCAGTAAAGCTAAAATGAGACTAAAGAAAAAAACTAATGTCTGTAGTAATGTTTCTAAGACGGTTTGCTGCAGCACTAATAGAGTGCTGTTAAAGAAGTTACTGGCAGAACTAAAGTTTTAAAGGACGATGAGTGCAACAATATTTATGATATGAATTGTAGCTACTAAGTTACGTTAATCCACACTTTTTGTGATTATATTTTGTTTTCTTTGAGAAAATAGGCATTTTAATAATCGATGTTTGTTTATGCAAAAAAGCTAAAACGAGACTAAAGAAAAAACTAAGGTCTATCGTAATGTTTCGAAGAATGGTTACTGCAGAACTAATATAGTGCTATAAAAGAAGTTACTGGTAGAACTAAAGTTTTAAAGAACAATGAGGGCAATACTTTTTATAATATAAATTGTTGCTACTAAGTTACGCTAATCCACACTTTTTGTAATTACATTTTGTTTTCTTTTAGAAAGTAATCATTTAATTAATCGATGTTTGTTTATGCATTAAAGCTAAAATGAGACTAAAGAAAAAAACTAATGTCTGTAGTAATGTTTCCAAGACGGGTTGCTGCAGCACTAATAGAGTGCTGTTAAAGAAGTTACTGGCAGAAATAAAATTTTAAAGAACGATGAGTGCAATACTCTCTCTAATATAAATTGTAGCTACTAAAGTACATTAATCCACACTTTTTGTAATTACATTTGGTTTTCTTTTAGAAAGTAATTATTTAATTAATCGATGTTTGTTTATGCAGTAAAGCTAAAATGAGACTAAAGAAAAAAACTAATGTCTGTAGTAATGTTTCCAAGACGGGTTGCTGCAGCACTAATAGAGTGCTGTTAAAGAAGTTACTGGCAGAAATAAAATTTTAAAGAACGATGAGTGCAATACTCTCTCTAATATAAATTGTAGCTACTAAAGTACATTAATCCACAGTTTTTGAGTTGATATTTTGTTTTCTTTTAGAAAGTAATCATTTAATTAATCGATGTTTGTTTATGCAGTAAAGCTAAAATGAGACTAAAGAAAAAAACTAATGTCTGTAGTAATGTTTCTAAGACGGTTTGCTGCAGCA
Source organism: Aurelia coerulea (assembly GCA_039566865.1). Classification (NCBI taxonomy): domain Eukaryota; kingdom Metazoa; phylum Cnidaria; class Scyphozoa; order Semaeostomeae; family Ulmaridae; genus Aurelia; species Aurelia coerulea. The sequence goes on from CM076954.1 coordinate 10,837,281, forward strand.
CTAATAGAGTGCTGTTAAAGAAGTTACTGGCAGAACTAAAGTTTTAAAGGACGATGAGTGCAACAATATTTATGATATGAATTGTAGCTACTAAGTTACGTTAATCCACACTTTTTGTGATTATATTTTGTTTTCTTTGAGAAAATAGGCATTTCATTAATCGATGTTTGTTTATGCAAAAAAGCTAAAACGAGACTAAAGAAAAAACTAATGTCTATCGTAATGTTTCGAAGAATGGTTACTGCAGCACTAATATAGTGCTATAAAAGAAGTTACTGGTAGAACTAAAGTTTTAAAGAACAATGAGGGCAATACGTTTTATAATATAAATTGTTGCTACTAAGTTACGTTAATCCACACTTTTTGTGTTTATATTTTGTTTTCTTTGAGAAAGTAAACATTTAATTAATCGATGCTTGTTTATGCAGTAAAGCTAAAATGAGACTAAAGAAAAAAACTAATGTCGGTAGTAATGTTTCCAAGAAGGGTTGCTGCAGCACTAATAGAGTGCTGTTAAAGAAGTTACTGGAAGAACTAAAGTTTTAAAGAACAATGAGAGCAATATTCTTTATAATATGAATTGTAGCTACTAAGTTAGGTTAATCCACAGTTTTTGAGTTGATATTTTGTATTCTTTGAAAAAAATAAACATTTTATTGATCGATGTTTGCTTATGCAAAAAAGCTAAAGTGAGACTATAGAAAAAACTAATCTCTATAGCAATGTTTCCAAGAAGGGTTGCTGCAGCACTAAGAGAGTGCTCTTAAAATAGTTACTGGCAGAAATAAAATTTTAAAGAACGATAAGTGCAATACTCTCTCTAATATAAATTGTAGCTACTAAAGTACATTAATCCACAGTTTTTGAGTTGATAATTTGTTTTCTTTGAAAAAAATAAACATTTAATTAATCGATGTTTGAATATGCAGTAAAGTTAAAATGAGACTAAAGAAAAAACTAACGTCTATTGTAATGTTTCCAAGAAGGGTTGCTGCAGCGCTAATAGAGTGCTATAAAAGAAATTACTGGTAGAACTAAAGTTTTAAAGAACAATGAGGGCAATACTTTTTATAATATAAATTGTTGCTACTAAGTTACGCTAATCCACACTTTTTGTAATTACATTTTGTTTTCTTTTAGAAAGTAATCATTTAATTAATCGATGTTTGTTTATGCAGTAAAGCTAAAATGAGACTAAAGAAAAAAACTAATGTCTGTGGTAATGTTTCCAAGACGGGTTGCTGCAGCACTAATAGAGTGCTGTTAAAGAAGTTACTGGCAGAAATAAAATTTTAAAGAACGATGAGTGCAATACTCTCTCTAATATAAATTGTAGCTACTAAAGTACATTAATCCACACTTTTTGTAATTACATTTGGTTTTCTTTTAGAAAGTAATCATTTAATTAATCGATGTTTGTTTATGCAGTAAAGCTAAAATGAGACTAAAGAAAAAAACTAATGTCTGTAGTAATGTTTCCAAGACGGGTTGCTGCAGCACTAATAGAGTGCTGTTAAAGAAGTTACTGGCAGAAATAAAATTTTAAAGAACGATGAGTGCAATACTCTCTCTAATATAAATTGTAGCTACTAAAGTACATTAATCCACAGTTTTTGAGTTGATATTTTGTTTTCTTTTAGAAAGTAATCATTTAATTAATCGATGTTTGTTTATGCAGTAAAGCTAAAATGAGACTAAAGAAAAAAACTAATGTCTGTATGAGTTTCTAAGACGGTTTGCTGCAGCACTAATAGAGTGCTGTTAAAGAAGTTACTGGCAGAACTAAAGTTTTAAAGGACGATGAGTGCAACAATATTTATGATATGAATTGTAGCTACTAAGTTACGTTAATCCACACTTTTTGTGATTATATTTTGTTTTCTTTGAGAAAATAGGCATTTTATTAATCGATGTTTGTTTATGCAAAAAAGCTAAAACGAGACTAAAGAAAAAACTAATGTCTATCGTAATGTTTCGAAGAATGGTTACTGCAGCACTAATATAGTGCTATAAAAGAAGTTACTGGTAGAACTAAAGTTTTAAAGAACAATGAGGGCAATACGTTTTATAATATAAATTGTTGCTACTAAGTTACGTTAATCCACACTTTTTGTGTTTATATTTTGTTTTCTTTGAGAAAGTAAACATTTAATTAATCGATGTTTGAATATGCAGTAAAGTTAAAATGAGACTAAAGAAAAAACTAACGTCTATTGTAATGTTTCCAAGAAGGGTTGCTGCAGCGCTAATAGAGTGCTATAAAAGAAATTACTGGTAGAACTAAAGTTTTAAAGAACAATGAGGGCAATACTTTTTATAATATAAATTGTTGCTACTAAGTTACGCTAATCCACACTTTTTGTAATTACATTTTGTTTTCTTTTAGAAAGTAATCATTTAATTAATCGATGTTTGTTTATGCAGTAAAGCTAAAATGAGACTAAAGAAAAAAACTAATGTCTGTGGTAATGTTTCCAAGACGGGTTGCTGCAGCACTAATAGAGTGCTGTTAAAGAAGTTACTGGCAGAAATAAAATTTTAAAGAACGATGAGTGCAATACTCTCTCTAATATAAATTGTAGCTACTAAAGTACATTAATCCACACTTTTTGTAATTACATTTGGTTTTCTTTTAGAAAGTAATCATTTAATTAATCGATGTTTGTTTATGCAGTAAAGCTAAAATGAGACTAAAGAAAAAAACTAATGTCTGTAGTAATGTTTCCAAGACGGGTTGCTGCAGCACTAATAGAGTGCTGTTAAAGAAGTTACTGGCAGAAATAAAATTTTAAAGAACGATGAGTGCAATACTCTCTCTAATATAAATTGTAGCTACTAAAGTACATTAATCCACAGTTTTTGAGTTGATATTTTGTTTTCTTTTAGAAAGTAATCATTTAATTAATCGATGTTTGTTTATGCAGTAAAGCTAAAATGAGACTAAAGAAAAAAACTAATGTCTGTATGAGTTTCTAAGACGGTTTGCTGCAGCACTAATAGAGTGCTGTTAAAGAAGTTACTGGCAGAACTAAAGTTTTAAAGGACGATGAGTGCAACAATATTTATGATATGAATTGTAGCTACTAAGTTACGTTAATCCACACTTTTTGTGATTATATTTTGTTTTCTTTGAGAAAATAGGCATTTTATTAATCGATGTTTGTTTATGCAAAAAAGCTAAAACGAGACTAAAGAAAAAACTAATGTCTATCGTAATGTTTCGAAGAATGGTTACTGCAGCACTAATATAGTGCTATAAAAGAAGTTACTGGTAGAACTAAAGTTTTAAAGAACAATGAGGGCAATACGTTTTATAATATAAATTGTTGCTACTAAGTTACGTTAATCCACACTTTTTGTGTTTATATTTTGTTTTCTTTGAGAAAGTAAACATTTAATTAATCGATGTTTGAATATGCAGTAAAGTTAAAATGAGACTAAAGAAAAAACTAACGTCTATTGTAATGTTTCCAAGAAGGGTTGCTGCAGCGCTAACAGAGTGCTATAAAAGAAATTACTGGTAGAACTAAAGTTTTAAAGAACAATGAGGGCAATACTTTTTATAATATAAATTGTTGCTACTAAGTTACGCTAATCCACACTTTTTGTAATTACATTTTGTTTTCTTTTAGAAAGTAATCATTTAATTAATCGATGTTTGTTTATGCAGTAAAGCTAAAATGAGACTAAAGAAAAAAACTAATGTCTGTAGTAATGTTTCCAAGACGGGTTGCTGCAGCACTAATAGAGTGCTGTTAAAGAAGTTACTGGCAGAAATAAAATTTTAAAGAACGATGAGTGCAATACTCTCTCTAATATAAATTGTAGCTACTAAAGTACATTAATCCACACTTTTTGTAATTACATTTGGTTTTCTTTTAGAAAGTAATCATTTAATTAATCGATGTTTGTTTATGCAGTAAAGCTAAAATGAGACTAAAGAAAAAAACTAATGTCTGTAGTAATGTTTCCAAGACGGGTTGCTGCAGCACTAATAGAGTGCTGTTAAAGAAGTTACTGGCAGAAATAAAATTTTAAAGAACGATGAGTGCAATACTCTCTCTAATATAAATTGTAGCTACTAAAGTACATTAATCCACAGTTTTTGAGTTGATATTTTGTTTTCTTTTAGAAAGTAATCATTTAATTAATCGATGTTTGTTTATGCAGTAAAGCTAAAATGAGACTAAAGAAAAAAACTAATGTCTGTAGTAATGTTTCTAAGACGGTTTGCTGCAGCACTAATAGAGTGCTGTTAAAGAAGTTACTGGCAGAACTAAAGTTTTAAAGGACGATGAGTGCAACAATATTTATGATATGAATTGTAGCTACTAAGTTACGTTAATCCACACTTTTTGTGATTATATTTTGTTTTCTTTGAGAAAATAGGCATTTTATTAATCGATGTTTGTTTATGCAAAAAAGCTAAAACGAGACTAAAGAAAAAACTAATGTCTATCGTAATGTTTCGAAGAATGGTTACTGCAGCACTAATATAGTGCTATAAAAGAAGTTACTGGTAGAACTAAAGTTTTAAAGAACAATGAGGGCAATACGTTTTATAATATAAATTGTTGCTACTAAGTTACGTTAATCCACACTTTTTGTGTTTATATTTTGTTTTCTTTGAGAAAGTAAACATTTAATTAATCGATGCTTGTTTATGCAGTAAAGCTAAAATGAGACTAAAGAAAAAAACTAATGTCGGTAGTAATGTTTCCAAGAAGGGTTGCTGCAGCACTAATAGAGTGCTGTTAAAGAAGGTACTGGAAGAACTAAAGTTTTAAAGAACAATGAGCTCAATATTCTTTATAATATGAATTGTAGCTACTAAGTTAGGTTAATCCACACTTTTTGTGTTTATATTTTGTTTTCTTTGAGAAAATAAACATTTAATTAATCGATGTTTGTTTAAGCAGTAAAGCTAAAATGGGATTTAACATAAAACTAATGTCTATAGTAATGTTTCGAAGAATGGTTGCTGCAGCACTAAGATAGTGCTATAAAAGAAATTACTGGTAGAACTAAAGTTTTAAAGAACAATGAGTGCAATAGTATTTATAATATGAATTGTAGCTACTAAGTTACGTTAATCCACACTTTTTGTGTTGATATTTTGTTTTCTTTGAGAAAATAAACATTTTATTGATCGATGTTTGCTTATGCAAAAAAGCTAAAGTGAGACTAAAGAAAAAACTAATCTCTATAGTAATGTTTCCAAAAAGTGTTGCTGCAGCACTAATAGAGTGCTATTAAAGAAGTTACTTGCCGAACTAAAGTTTTAAAGAACGATGAGTGCAATACTCTCTCTAATATAAATTGTAGCTACTAAAGTACATTAATCCACAGTTTTTGAGTTGATATTTTGTTTTCTTTGAAAATATAAGATTTAAATAATCGATGTTTGTTGATGCAGTAAAGCTAAAATGAGACTAAAGAAAAAACTAATGTCTATAGTAATGTTTCCAAGAAGGGTTGCTGCAGCACTAATAGAGTGCTGGTAAAGAAGTTACTGGCAGAACTAAAGTTTTAAAGGACGATGAGTGGAATAATATTTATAATTTGAATTGTAGCTACTAAGTTACGCTAATACAAACTTTTTGTGTTGATATTTTGTTTTCTTTGGGAAAATAAACATTTTATTAAACGATGTTTGCTTATGCAAAAAAGCTAAAATGAGACTAAAGGAACAACTAATCTCTATAGTAATGTTTTCAAGAATGGTTGCTGCAGCAATAATATTGTGCTATAAAAGAAGTTACTGGTAGAACTAAAGTTTTAAAGAACGATGAGTGCAATACTTTTCATAATATAAATTGTTGCTACTTAGTTACGTTAATCTACAGATTTTGTAATTACATTTTGTTTTCTTTGAGAAAAAAATCATTTAATTAATCGATGTTTGCTTATGCGAAAAAGCTAAAACGAGACTAAAGAAAATACTAATGTCTATCGTAATGTTTCCAAGAAGGGTTGCTGCAGCACTAATAGAGTGCTCTTAAAGAAGTTACTGGCCGAACTAAGGCTTTAAAGAACGATGAGTGCAATACTCTTTATAATATGAATTGAAGCTACTAAGTTACGTTAATCCACACTTTTTGTGTTTATATTTGTTTTCTTTGAGAAAGTAAACATTTAATTAATCGATGTTTTCCTATGAAAAAAAGCTAAAAGAAGACTAAAGAAAAAACTAATGGCTATAGAAGTGATTCCAAGAACGGTTTCTGCAGCACTAATATAGTACTTTTAAAGAAGTTACTGGCAGAACTAGAGTTTTCAAGGCCGATGAATGCAATGCTCTTTAAAATTTGAATTGTAGCTACAAAAGTACTTTAATCCACACTTTTTGTGTTTATATTTTGTTTTCTTTGAGAAAATAGGCATTTAATTAATCGATGTTTGTTTATGCAGTAAAGCCAAAATGAGACTAAAGAAAAAAACTAATGTCTGTAGTAATGTTTCCAAGAAGGGTTGCTGCAGCACTAAAAGAGTGCTCTTAAAGAAGTTACTGGCCGAACTAAAGTTTTAAAGAACGATGATTGCAATACCCTTTATAATATGAAATGAAGCTACTAAGTTACGTTAATCCACACTTTTTGTGCTTATATTTTGTTTTCTTTGAGAAAAAAAAACATTTAATTAATCGACGTTTGCTTATGCAGTAAAGCTAAAATGGGACTTAACAAAAAACTAATGTCTATAGTAATGTTTCAAAGAATGGTTGCTGCAGCACTAATATAGTGCTATAAAAGAAATAACTGGTAGAACTAAAGTTTTAAAGAACAATGAGTGCAATGCTCTTTATAACATAAATTGTAGCTACAAAAGTACGTTAATCCACACTTTTTGTGTTTATATTTTGTTTTCTTTGAGAAAATAAACATTTTATTAATCGATGTTTTCCTATGAAAAAAAGCTAAAAGAAGACTAAAGAAAAAACTAATGGCTATCGAAATGATTCCAAGGACGGTTTCTGCAGCACTAATATAGTGCTTTTAAAGAAGTTACTGGCATAACTAGAGTTTTCAAGGCCGATGAGTGCAATGCTTTTTATAATATAAATTGTAGTTACAAAAGTACGTTAATCCACACTTTTTGTGTTTATATTTTGTTCTCTTTGAGAAAATAAACATTTAATCAATCGATGTTTCTTTATGCAGTAAAGCTAAATTGGGACTTAACAAAAAGCTAATGTCTATAGTAATGTTTCCAAGAATGGTTGCTGCAGCAATAATATAGTGCTATAAAAGAAGTTATTGGTAAAACTAAAGTTTTAAAGAACGATGAATGCAATACTTTTTATAATATAAATTGTTGCTACTTATTTACGTTAATCTACAGATTTTGTAATTACAATTTGTTTTCTTCGAGAAATTAATCATTTAATTAATCGATGTTTGTTGATGAAGTAAAGCTAAAATGAGACTAAAGAAAAAAACTGTAGCAATGTTTCCAAGAAGGGTTGCTGCAGCACTAATAGAGTGCTCTTAAAGAAGTTACTGGCCGAACTAAAGTTTTAAAGAACGATGAGTGCAATACTCTTTATAATATGAATTGAAGCTACTAAGTTACGTTAATCCACACATTTTGTGTTTATATTTTGTTTTCTTTGAGAAAATAAGCATTTAATTAATCTATGTTTGTTTATGCAGTAAAGCTAAAATGAGACTAAAGAAAAAGACCAATGTCGGTAGTAATGTTTCCAAGAAGGGTTGCTGCAGCACTAATAGAGTGCTCTTAAAGAAGTTACTGGCCGAACTAAAGTTTTAAAGGACGATGTGTGCAATAATATTTATAATATGAATTGTAGCTACAAAGTTACAATAATCCACACTTTTTGTGATTATATTTTGTTTTCTTTGAGAAAATAAACCTTTTATTAATCGATGTTTTCCTATGAAAAAAAGCTAGAAGAAGACTAAAGAAAAAACTAATGGCTATAGAAATGATTGCAAGGACGGTTTCTGCAGCACTAATATAGTGCTTTTAAAGAAGTTACTGGCAGAACTAGAGTTTTCAAGGCCGATGAGTGCAATGCTCTTTATAATATAAATTGTAGCTACAAAAGTACGTTAATCCACACTTTTTGTGTTTATATTTGTTTTCTTTGAGAAAATTGCCATTTTATTAATCGATGTTTGTTTATGCAAAAAAGCTAAAACGAGACTAAAGAAAAAACTAATGTCTATCTTAATGTTTCCAAGAAGGGTTGCAGCAGCACTAATAGAGTGCTCTTAAAGAAGTTACTGGCCGAACTAAAGTTTTAAAGAACGATGAGTGCAATACTCTTTATAATATGAATCGAAGCTACTAAGTTACGCTAATCCACACTTTTTGTGTTTATATTTTGTTTTCTTGGAGAAAATAAACATTTTATAAATCGATGTTTTCCTATGAAAAAAAGGTAAAAGAAGACTAAAGAAAAAACTAATGGCTATAGAAATGATTGCAAGGACGGTTTCTGCAGCACTAATGTAGTGCTTTTAAAGAAGTTACTGGCAGAACTAGAGTTTTCAAGGCCGATGAGTGCAATGCTCTTTATAACATAAATTGTAGATACAAAAGTACGTTAATCCACACTTTTTGTGTTTATATTTTGTTTTCTTTGAGAAAATAAACATTTTATTAATCGATGTTTTCCTATGAAAAAAAGCTAAAAGAAGACTAAAGAAAAAACTAATGGCTATCGAAATGATTCCAAGGACGGTTTTTGCAGCACTAATATAGTGCTTTTAAAGAAGTTACTGGCATAACTAGAGTTTTCAAGGCCGATGAGTGCAATGCTCTTTATAATATAAATTGTTGCTACTTAGTTACGTTAATCTACAGATTTTGTAATTACAATTTGTTTTCTTCGAGAAAGTAATCATTTAATTAATCGATGTTTGTTGATGCAGTAAAGCTAAAATGAGACTAAAGAAAAAACTAATGTCTATAGTAATGTTTCCAAGAAGGGTTGCTGCAGCACTAATAGAGTGCTGGTAAAGAAGTTACTGGCAGAACTAAAGTTTTAAAGGACGATGAGTGCAATAATATTTATAATTTGAATTGTAGCTACTAAGTTACGCTAATAAAAACTTTTTGTGTTGATATTTTGTTTTCTTTGGGAAAAAAAAAACATTTTATTAAACGATGTTTGCTTATGCAAAAAAGCTAAAATGAGACTAAAGGAACAACTAATCTCTATAGTAATGTTTTCAAGAATGGTTGCTGCAGCAATAATATTGTGCTATAAAAGAAGTTACTTGTAGAACTAAAGTTTTAAAGAACGATGAGTGCAATACTTTTCATAATATAAATTGTTGCTACTTAGTTACGTTAATCTACAGATTTTGTAATTACATTTTGTTTTCTTTGAGAAAAAAATCATTTAATTAATCGATGTTTGCTTATGCGAAAAAGCTAAAACGAGACTAAAGAAAATACTAATGTCTATCGTAATGTTTCCAAGAAGGGTTGCTGCAGCACTAATAGAGTGCTCTTAAAGAAGTTACTGGCCGAACTAAAGCTTTAAAGAACGATGAGTGCAATACTCTTTATAATATGAATTGAAGCTACTAAGTTACGTTAATCCACACTTTTTGTGTTTATATTTGTTTTCTTTGAGAAAGTAAACATTTAATTAATCGATGTTTTCCTATGAAAAAAAGCTAAAAGAAGACTAAAGAAAAAACTAATGGCTATAGAAGTGATTCCAAGAACGGTTTCTGCAGCACTAATATAGTACTTTTAAAGAAGTTACTGGCAGAACTAGAGTTTTCAAGGCCGATGAGTGCAATGCTCTTTAAAATTTGAATTGTAGCTACAAAAGTACTTTAATCCACACTTTTAGTGTTTATATTTTGTTTTCTTTGAGAAAATAGGCATTTAATTAATCGATGTTTGTTTATGCAGTAAAGCCAAAATGAGACTAAGGGATAAACTAATCTCTATAGTAATGTTTCCAAGAATGGTTGCTGCAGCAATAATAGAGTGCTGTTAAAGAAGTTACAGGCAGAACTAAAGTTTTAAAGGACGATGAGTGCAATCATATTTATAATATGAATTGTAGCTACTAAGTTACGTTAATCCACACTTTTTGTAATTATATTTTGTTTTTTTTGAGAAAATAAACATTTTATTAATCGATGTTTTCCTATGAAAAAAAGCTAAAAGAAGACTAAAGAAAAAACTAATGGCTATAGAAATGATTCCAAGGACGGTTTCTGCAGCACTTATATAGTGCTCTTAAAGAAGTTAATGGCCGAACTAAAGTTTTCAAGCACGATGAGTGCAATACTCTTTATAATATGAATTGAAGCTACTAAGTTACGTTAATCCACACTTTTTTTGTTATTATTTTGTTTTCTTTGAAAAAATACACATTTAATTAATCGATGTTTGTTTATGCAGTAAAGCTAAAATGAGAATAAAGAAAAAATTAATGTCTATAGTAATGTTTCCAAGAATAGTCGCTGCAGCACTAATATAGTGCTATAGAAAAAGTTACTGGTAGAACTGAAGTTTTAAAGAACGATGAATGCAATACTTTTTATAATATAAATTGTTGCTACTTAGTTACGTTAATCCACAGATTTTGTGTTTGCATTTTGTTTTCTTTGAGAAAGTATGCATTTAATTAATCGATCTCTGTTTATGCAAAAAAGCTAAAGTGAGACTAAAGAAAAAACTAATCTCTATTGTAATGTTTCCAAGAAGGGTTGCTGCAGCACTAATAGAGTGCTCTTAAAGAAGTTATTGGCCGAACTAAGGTTTTAAAGAACGATGAGTGCAATAATCTTTCTAATATAAATTGTAGCTACTAAAGTACATTAATCCACACTTTTTGTGTTTATGTTTTGTTTTCTTTGAGAAAGTAAACATTTAATTAAGCGATGTTCATTTATGCAGTAAGGCTAAAATGAGACTAAAGAAAAAAACTAATGTCTGTAGTTATGTTTCCAAGTAGGGTTTCTGCAGCACTAATAGAGTGCTGTTAAAGAATTTACTGGCAGAACTAAAGTTTTAAAGGACGATGAGTGCAATAATATTTATAATATGAATTGTAGCTACTAAGTTACGTTAATCCACACTTTTTGTGATTATATTTTGTTTTCTTTGAGAAAATAAACATTTTATTAATCGATGTTTTCCTATGAAAAAAAGGTAAAAGAAGACTAAAGAAAAAACTAATGGCTATAGAAATGATTCCAAGGACGGTTTCTGCAGCACTAATATAGTGCTCTTAAAGAAGTTACTGGCCGAACTCAAGTTTTCAAGGACGATGAGTGCAATACTCTTTATAATATGAATTGAAGCTACTAAGTTACGTTAATCCACACTTTTTGTGTTGATATTTTGTTTTCTTTGAAAAAATAAACATTTTATTGATCGATGTTTGCTAATGCAAAAAAGCTAAAGTGAGACTAAAGAAAAAATTAATCTCTATAGTAATGTTTCCAAGAAGGGTTGCTGCAGCACTAATTGAGTGCTCTTAAAGAAGTTACTGGTAGAACTAAAGTTTTATAGAACGACGAATGCAATACTTCTTATAATATAAATTGTTGCTACTTAGTTACGTTAATCTACAGATTTTGTGATTATATTTTGTTTTCTTTGAGAAAATAAACATTTTTTTAATCGATGTTTTCCTATGAAAAAAAGCTAAAAGAAGACTAAAGAAAAAACTAATGGCTATAGAAATGATTCCAAGGACGGTTTCTGCAGCACTAATATCGTGCTTTTAAAGAAGTTACTGGCAGAACTAGAGATTTCAAGGCCGATGAGCGCAATGCTCTTTATAATATAAATTGTAGCTATTAATTGTACGTTAATCCACACTTTTGGTGTTTATATTTTGTTTTCTTTGAGAAAATAGGCATTTTATTAATCGATGTTTGTTTATGCAAAAAAGCTGAAACGAGACTAAAGAAAAAACTAATGTCTATCGTAATTTTTCCGAGAATGGTTGCTGCAGCACTGATAGATTGCTCTTAAAGAAGTTACTGGCCGAACTAAAGTTTTAAAGAACGATGAGTGCAATACTCTTTATAATATTAATTGTAGCTACTAAGTTAGGTTAATCCACACTTTTTGTGTTTATATTTTGTTTTCTTTTAGAAAGTAAACATTTAATTAAGCGATGTTCATTTATGCAGTAAAGCTAAGATGAGACTAAAGAATAAACTAATGTCTATAGAAATGATTCCAAGGACGGTTTCTGCAGCACTAATATCGTGCTTTTAAAGAAGTTACTGGCAGAACTAGAGTTTTCAAGGCCGATGAGTGCAATGCTCTTTAAAATTTGAATTGTAGCTACAAAAGTACTTTAATCCACACTTTTTGTGTTTATATTTTGTTTTCTTTGAGAAAATAGGCATTTAATTAATCGATGTTTGTTTATGCAGTAAAGCCAAAATGAGACTAAAGGAAAAACTAATCTCTATAGTAATGTTTCCAAGAATGGTTGCTGCAGCAATAATAGAGTGCTGTTAAAGAAGTTACTGGCAGAACTAAAGTTTTAAAGGACGATGAGTGCAATCATATTTATAATATGGATTGTAGCTACTAAGTTACGTTAATCCACACTTTTTGTAATTATATTTTGTTTTTTTTGAGAAAATAAACATTTTATTAATCGATGTTTTCCTATGAAAAAAAAGCTAAAAGAAGACTAAAGAAAAAACTAATGGCTATAGAAATGATTCCAAGGACGGTTTCTGCAGCACTTATATAGTGCTCTTAAAGAAGTTAATGGCCGAACTAAAGTTTTCAAGCACGATGAGTGCAATACTCTTTATGATATGAATTGAAGCTACTAAGTTACGTTAATCCACACTTTTTGTGTTGATATTTTGCTTTCTTTGAAAAAATACACATTTAATTAATCGATGTTTGTTTATGCAGTAAAGCTAAAATGAGAATAAAGAAAAAACTAATGTCTATAGTAATGTTTCCAAGAATAGTCGCTGCAGCACTAATATAGTGCTATAGAAGAAGTTACTGGTAGAACTGAAGTTTTAAAGAACGATGAATGCAATACTTTTTATAATATAAATTGTTGCTACTTATTTACGTTAATCTACAGATTTTGTAATTACAATTTGTTTTCTTCGAGAAATTAATCATTTAATTAATCGATGTTTGTTGATGAAGTAAAGCTAAAATGAGACTAAAGAAAAAAACTGTAGCAATGTTTCCAAGAAGGGTTGCTGCAGCACTAATAGAGTGCTCTTAAAGAAGTTACTGGCCGAACTAAAGTTTTAAAGAACGATGAGTGCAATACTCTTTATAATATGAATTGAAGCTACTAAGTTACGTTAATCCACACTTTTTGTGTTTATATTTTGTTTTCTTTGAGAAAATAAGCATTTAATTAATCTATGTTTGTTTATGCAGTAAAGCTAAAATGAGACTAAAGAAAAAGACCAATGTCGGTAGTAATGTTTCCAAGAAGGGTTGCTGCAGCACTAATAGAGTGCTCTTAAAGAAGTTACTGGCCGAACTAAAGTTTTAAAGGACGATGTGTGCAATAATATTTATAATATGAATTGTAGCTACAAAGTTACAATAATCCACACTTTTTGTGATTATATTTTGTTTTCTTTGAGAAAATAAACCTTTTATTAATCGATGTTTTCCTATGAAAAAAAGCTAGAAGAAGACTAAAGAAAAAACTAATGGCTATAGAAATGATTGCAAGGACGGTTTCTGCAGCACTAATATAGTGCTTTTAAAGAAGTTACTGGCAGAACTAGAGTTTTCAAGGCCGATGAGTGCAATGCTCTTTATAATATAAATTGTAGCTACAAAAGTACGTTAATCCACACTTTTTGTGTTTATATTTGTTTTCTTTGAGAAAATTGCCATTTTATTAATCGATGTTTGTTTATGCAAAAAAGCTAAAACGAGACTAAAGAAAAAACTAATGTCTATCTTAATGTTTCCAAGAAGGGTTGCAGCAGCACTAATAGAGTGCTCTTAAAGAAGTTACTGGCCGAACTAAAGTTTTAAAGAACGATGAGTGCAATACTCTTTATAATATGAATTGAAGCTACTAAGTTACGCTAATCCACACTTTTTGTGTTTATATTTTGTTTTCTTGGAGAAAATAAACATTTTATTAATCGATGTTTTCCTATGAAAAAAAGCTAACAGAAGACTAAAGAAAAAACTAATGGCTATAGAAATGATTGCAAGGACGGTTTCTGCAGCACTAATGTAGTGCTTTTAAAGAAGTTACTGGCAGAACTAGAGTTTTCAAGGCCGATGAGTGCAATGCTCTTTATAACATAAATTGTAGCTACAAAAGTACGTTAATCCACACTTTTTGTGTTTATATTTTGTTTTCTTTGAGAAAATAAACATTTTATTAATCGATGTTTTCCTATGAAAAAAAGCTAAAAGAAGACTAAAGAAAAAACTAATGGCTATCGAAATGATTCCAAGGACGGTTTTTGCAGCACTAATATAGTGCTTTTAAAGAAGTTACTGGCATAACTAGAGTTTTCAAGGCCGATGAGTGCAATGCTCTTTATAATATAAATTGTTGCTACTTAGTTACGTTAATCTACAGATTTTGTAATTACAATTTGTTTTCTTCGAGAAAGTAATCATTTAATTAATCGATGTTTGTTGATGCAGTAAAGCTAAAATGAGACTAAAGAAAAAACTAATGTCTATAGTAATGTTTCCAAGAAGGGTTGCTGCAGCACTAATAGAGTGCTGGTAAAGAAGTTACTGGCAGAACTAAAGTTTTAAAGGACGATGAGTGCAATAATATTTATAATTTGAATTGTAGCTACTAAGTTACGCTAATAAAAACTTTTTGTGTTGATATTTTGTTTTCTTTGGGAAAAAAAAACATTTTATTAAACGATGTTTGCTTATGCAAAAAAGCTAAAATGAGACTAAAGGAACAACTAATCTCTATAGTAATGTTTTCAAGAATGGTTGCTGCAGCAATAATATTGTGCTATAAAAGAAGTTACTTGTAGAACTAAAGTTTTAAAGAACGATGAGTGCAATACTTTTCATAATATAAATTGTTGCTACTTAGTTACGTTAATCTACAGATTTTGTAATTACATTTTGTTTTCTTTGAGAAAAAAATCATTTAATTAATCGATGTTTGCTTATGCGAAAAAGCTAAAACGAGACTAAAGAAAATACTAATGTCTATCGTAATGTTTCCAAGAAGGGTTGCTGCAGCACTAATAGAGTGCTCTTAAAGAAGTTACTGGCCGAACTAAAGCTTTAAAGAACGATGAGTGCAATACTCTTTATAATATGAATTGAAGCTACTAAGTTACGTTAATCCACACTTTTTGTGTTTATATTTGTTTTCTTTGAGAAAGTAAACATTTAATTAATCGATGTTTTCCTATGAAAAAAAGCTAAAAGAAGACTAAAGAAAAAACTAATGGCTATAGAAGTGATTCCAAGAACGGTTTCTGCAGCACTAATATAGTACTTTTAAAGAAGTTACTGGCAGAACTAGAGTTTTCAAGGCCGATGAGTGCAATGCTCTTTAAAATTTGAATTGTAGCTACAAAAGTACTTTAATCCACACTTTTTGTGTTTATATTTTGTTTTCTTTGAGAAAATAGGCATTTAATTAATCGATGTTTGTTTATGCAGTAAAGCCAAAATGAGACTAAGGGAAAAACTAATCTCTATAGTAATGTTTCCAAGAATGGTTGCTGCAGCAATAATAGAGTGCTGTTAAAGAAGTTACAGGCAGAACTAAAGTTTTAAAGGACGATGAGTGCAATCATATTTATAATATGAATTGTAGCTACTAAGTTACGTTAATCCACACTTTTTGTAATTATATTTTGTTTTTTTTGAGAAAATAAACATTTTATTAATCGATGTTTTCCTATGAAAAAAAGCTAAAAGAAGACTAAAGAAAAAACTAATGGCTATAGAAATGATTCCAAGGACGGTTTCTGCAGCACTTATATAGTGCTCTTAAAGAAGTTAATGGCCGAACTAAAGTTTTCAAGCACGATGAGTGCAATACTCTTTATAATATGAATTGAAGCTACTAAGTTACGTTAATCCACACTTTTTTTGTTATTATTTTGTTTTCTTTGAAAAAATACACATTTAATTAATCGATGTTTGTTTATGCAGTAAAGCTAAAATGAGAATAAAGAAAAAAATAATGTCTATAGTAATGTTTCCAAGAATAGTCGCTGCAGCACTAATATAGTGCTATAGAAGAAGTTACTGGTAGAACTGAAGTTTTAAAGAACGATGAATGCAATACTTTTTATAATATAAATTGTTGCTACTTAGTTACGTTAATCCACAGATTTTGTGTTTGCATTTTGTTTTCTTTGAGAAAGTATGCATTTAATTAATCGATCTCTGTTTATGCAAAAAAGCTAAAGTGAGACTAAAGAAAAAACTAATCTCTATTGTAATGTTTCCAAGAAGGGTTGCTGCAGCACTAATAGAGTGCTCTTAAAGAAGTTATTGGCCGAACTAAGGTTTTAAAGAACGATGAGTGCAATAATCTTTCTAATATAAATTGTAGCTACTAAAGTACATTAATCCACACTTTTTGTGTTTATGTTTTGTTTTCTTTGAGAAAGTAAACATTTAATTAAGCGATGTTCATTTATGCAGTAAGGCTAAAATGAGACTAAAGAAAAAAACTAATGTCTGTAGTTATGTTTCCAAGTAGGGTTTCTGCAGCACTAATAGAGTGCTGTTAAAGAATTTACTGGCAGAACTAAAGTTTTAAAGGACGATGAGTGCAATAATATTTATAATATGAATTGTAGCTACTAAGTTACGTTAATCCACACTTTTTGTGATTATATTTTGTTTTCTTTGAGAAAATAAACATTTTATTAATCGATGTTTTCCTATGAAAAAAAGGTAAAAGAAGACTAAAGAAAAAACTAATGGCTATAGAAATGATTCCAAGGACGGTTTCTGCAGCACTAATATAGTGCTCTTAAAGAAGTTACTGGCCGAACTCAAGTTTTCAAGGACGATGAGTGCAATACTCTTTATAATATGAATTGAAGCTACTAAGTTACGTTAATCCACACTTTTTGTGTTGATATTTTGTTTTCTTTGAAAAAATAAACATTTTATTGATCGATGTTTGCTAATGCAAAAAAGCTAAAGTGAGACTAAAGAAAAAATTAATCTCTATAGTAATGTTTCCAAGAAGGGTTGCTGCAGCACTAATTGAGTGCTCTTAAAGAAGTTACTGGTAGAACTAAAGTTTTATAGAACGACGAATGCAATACTTCTTATAATATAAATTGTTGCTACTTAGTTACGTTAATCTACAGATTTTGTGATTATATTTTGTTTTCTTTGAGAAAATAAACATTTTTTTAATCGATGTTTTCCTATGAAAAAATGCTAAAAGAAGACTAAAGAAAAAACTAATGGCTATAGAAATGATTCCAAGGACGGTTTCTGCAGCACTTATATCGTGCTTTTAAAGAAGTTACTGGCAGAACTAGAGTTTTCAAGGCCGATGAGTGCAATGCTCTTTAAAATTTGAATTGTAGCTACAAAAGTACTTTAATCCACACTTTTTGTGTTTATATTTTGTTTTCTTTGAGAAAATAGGCATTTAATTAATCGATGTTTGTTTATGCAGTAAAGCCAAAATGAGACTAAAGGAAAAACTAATCTCTATAGTAATGTTTCCAAGAATGGTTGCTGCAGCAATAATAGAGTGCTGTTAAAGAAGTTACTGGCAGAACTAAAGTTTTAAAGGACGATGAGTGCAATCATATTTATAATATGAATTGTAGCTACTAAGTTACGTTAATCCACACTTTTTGTAATTATATTTTGTTTTTTTTGAGAAAATAAACATTTTATTAATCGATGTTTTCCTATGAAAAAAAAGCTAAAAGAAGACTAAAGAAAAAACTAATGGCTATAGAAATGATTCCAAGGACGGTTTCTGCAGCACTTATATAGTGCTCTTAAAGAAGTTAATGGCCGAACTAAAGTTTTCAAGCACGATGAGTGCAATACTCTTTATGATATGAATTGAAGCTACTAAGTTACGTTAATCCACACTTTTTGTGTTGATATTTTGCTTTCTTTGAAAAAATACACATTTAATTAATCGATGTTTGTTTATGCAGTAAAGCTAAAATGAGAATAAAGAAAAAACTAATGTCTATAGTAATGTTTCCAAGAATAGTCGCTGCAGCACTAATATAGTGCTATAGAAGAAGTTACTGGTAGAACTGAAGTTTTAAAGAACGATGAATTCAATACTTTTTATAATATAAATTGTTGCTACTTAGTTACGTTAATCCACAGATTTTGTGTTTGCATTTTGTTTTCTTTGAGAAAGTAAGCATTTAATTAATCGATCTTTGTTTATGCAAAAAAGCTAAAGTGAGACTAAAGAAAAAACTAATCTCTATAGTAATGTTTCCAAGAAGGGTTGCTGCAGCACTAATAGAGTGCTCTTAAAGAAGTTATTGGCCGAACTAAGGTTTTAAAGAACGATGAGTGCAATAATCTTTCTAATATAAATTGTAGCTACTAAAGTACATTAATCCACACTTTTTGTGTTTATATTTTGTTTTCTTTGAGAAAGTAAACATTTAATTAAGCGATGTTCATTTATGCAGTAAAGCTAAAATGAGACTAAAGAAAAAAACTAATGTCTGTAGTAATGTTTCCAAATAGGGCTTCTGCAGCACTAATAGAGTGCTGTTAAAGAAGTTACTGGCAGAACTAAAGTTTTAAAGGACGATGAGTGCAATAATATTTATAATATGAATTGTAGCTACTAAGTTACGTTAATCCACACTTTTTGTGATTATATTTTGTTTTCTTTGAGAAAATAAACATTTTATTAATCGATGTTTTCCTATGAAAAAAAGGTAAAAGAAGGCTAAAGAAAAAACTAATGGCTATAGAAATGATTCCAAGGACGGTTTCTGCAGCACTAATATAGTGCTCTTAAAGAAGTTACTGGCAGAACTAAAGTTTTCAAGGACGATGAGTGCAATACTCTTTATAATATGAATTGAAGCTACTAAGTTACGTTAATCCACACTTTTTGTGTTGATATTTTGTTTTCTTTGAAAAAATAAACATTTTATTGATCGATGTTTGCTAATGCAAAAAAGCTAAAGTGAGACTAAAGAAAAAATTAATCTCTATAGTAATGTTTCCAAGAAGGGTTGCTGCAGCACTAATTGAGTGCTCTTAAAGAAGTTATTGGCCGAACTAAAGTTTTAAAGAACGATGAGTGCAATACTCTTTATAATATTAATTGTAGCTACTAAAGTACATTAATCCACACTTTTTGTGTTTATATTTTGTTTTCTTTGAGAAAGTAAACATTTAATTAAGCGATGTTCATTTATGCAGTAAAGCTAAAATGAGAATAAAGAAAAAACTAATGTCTATAGTAATGTTTCCAAGAATAGTCGCTGCAGCACTAATATAGTGCTATAGAAGAAGTTACTGGTAGAACTGAAGTTTTAAAGAACGATGAATGCAATACTTTTTATAATATAAATTGTAGCTACTAAAGTACATTAATCCACACATTTTGTTTTTATATTTTGTTTTCTTTGAGAAAATAAACATTTTTTTAATCGATGTTTTCCTATGAAAAAAAGCGAAAAGAAGACTAAAGAAAAAACTAATGGCTATAGAAATGATTGCAAGGACGGTTTCTGCAGCACTAATATAGTGCTTTTAAAGAAGTTACTGGCAGAACTAGAGTTTTCAAGGCCGATGAGTGCAATGCTCTTTATAATATAAATTGTAGCTACAAAAGTACGTTAATCCACACTTTTTGTGTTTATATTTGTTTTCTTTGAGAAAATTGCCATTTTATTAATCGATGTTTGTTTATGCAAAAAAGCTAAAACGAGACTAAAGAAAAAACTAATGTCTATCTTAATGTTTCCAAGAAGGGTTGCAGCAGCACTAATAGAGTGCTCTTAAAGAAGTTACTGGCCGAACTAAAGTTTTAAAGAACGATGAGTGCAATACTCTTTATAATATGAATTGAAGCTACTAAGTTACGCTAATCCACACTTTTTGTGTTTATATTTTGTTTTCTTGGAGAAAATAAACATTTTATTAATCGATGTTTTCCTATGAAAAAAAGCTAACAGAAGACTAAAGAAAAAACTAATGGCTATAGAAATGATTGCAAGGACGGTTTCTGCAGCACTAATGTAGTGCTTTTAAAGAAGTTACTGGCAGAACTAGAGTTTTCAAGGCCGATGAGTGCAATGCTCTTTATAACATAAATTGTAGCTACAAAAGTACGTTAATCCACACTTTTTGTGTTTATATTTTGTTTTCTTTGAGAAAATAAACATTTTATTAATCGATGTTTTCCTATGAAAAAAGCTAAAAGAAGACTAAAGAAAAAACTAATGGCTATCGAAATGATTCCAAGGACGGTTTTTGCAGCACTAATATAGTGCTTTTAAAGAAGTTACTGGCATAACTAGAGTTTTCAAGGCCGATGAGTGCAATGCTCTTTATAATATAAATTGTTGCTACTTAGTTACGTTAATCTACAGATTTTGTAATTACAATTTGTTTTCTTCGAGAAAGTAATCATTTAATTAATCGATGTTTGTTGATGCAGTAAAGCTAAAATGAGACTAAAGAAAAAACTAATGTCTATAGTAATGTTTCCAAGAAGGGTTGCTGCAGCACTAATAGAGTGCTGGTAAAGAAGTTACTGGCAGAACTAAAGTTTTAAAGGACGATGAGTGCAATAATATTTATAATTTGAATTGTAGCTACTAAGTTACGCTAATAAAAACTTTTTGTGTTGATATTTTGTTTTCTTTGGGAAAAAAAAACATTTTATTAAACGATGTTTGCTTATGCAAAAAAGCTAAAATGAGACTAAAGGAACAACTAATCTCTATAGTAATGTTTTCAAGAATGGTTGCTGCAGCAATAATATTGTGCTATAAAAGAAGTTACTTGTAGAACTAAAGTTTTAAAGAACGATGAGTGCAATACTTTTCATAATATAAATTGTTGCTACTTAGTTACGTTAATCTACAGATTTTGTAATTACATTTTGTTTTCTTTGAGAAAAAAATCATTTAATTAATCGATGTTTGCTTATGCGAAAAAGCTAAAACGAGACTAAAGAAAATACTAATGTCTATCGTAATGTTTCCAAGAAGGGTTGCTGCAGCACTAATAGAGTGCTCTTAAAGAAGTTACTGGCCGAACTAAAGCTTTAAAGAACGATGAGTGCAATACTCTTTATAATATGAATTGAAGCTACTAAGTTACGTTAATCCACACTTTTTGTGTTTATATTTGTTTTCTTTGAGAAAGTAAACATTTAATTAATCGATGTTTTCCTATGAAAAAAAGCTAAAAGAAGACTAAAGAAAAAACTAATGGCTATAGAAGTGATTCCAAGAACGGTTTCTGCAGCACTAATATAGTACTTTTAAAGAAGTTACTGGCAGAACTAGAGTTTTCAAGGCCGATGAGTGCAATGCTCTTTAAAATTTGAATTGTAGCTACAAAAGTACTTTAATCCACACTTTTTGTGTTTATATTTTGTTTTCTTTGAGAAAATAGGCATTTAATTAATCGATGTTTGTTTTATGCAGTAAAGCCAAAATGAGACTAAGGGAAAAACTAATCTCTATAGTAATGTTTCCAAGAATGGTTGCTGCAGCAATAATAGAGTGCTGTTAAAGAAGTTACAGGCAGAACTAAAGTTTTAAAGGACGATGAGTGCAATCATATTTATAATATGAATTGTAGCTACTAAGTTACGTTAATCCACACTTTTTGTAATTATATTTTGTTTTTTTTGAGAAAATAAACATTTTATTAATCGATGTTTTCCTATGAAAAAAAGCTAAAAGAAGACTAAAGAAAAAACTAATGGCTATAGAAATGATTCCAAGGACGGTTTCTGCAGCACTTATATAGTGCTCTTAAAGAAGTTAATGGCCGAACTAAAGTTTTCAAGCACGATGAGTGCAATACTCTTTATAATATGAATTGAAGCTACTAAGTTACGTTAATCCACACTTTTTTTGTTATTATTTTGTTTTCTTTGAAAAAATACACATTTAATTAATCGATGTTTGTTTATGCAGTAAAGCTAAAATGAGAATAAAGAAAAAAATAATGTCTATAGTAATGTTTCCAAGAATAGTCGCTGCAGCACTAATATAGTGCTATAGAAGAAGTTACTGGTAGAACTGAAGTTTTAAAGAACGATGAATGCAATACTTTTTATAATATAAATTGTTGCTACTTAGTTACGTTAATCCACAGATTTTGTGTTTGCATTTTGTTTTCTTTGAGAAAGTATGCATTTAATTAATCGATCTCTGTTTATGCAAAAAAGCTAAAGTGAGACTAAAGAAAAAACTAATCTCTATTGTAATGTTTCCAAGAAGGGTTGCTGCAGCACTAATAGAGTGCTCTTAAAGAAGTTATTGGCCGAACTAAGGTTTTAAAGAACGATGAGTGCAATAATCTTTCTAATATAAATTGTAGCTACTAAAGTACATTAATCCACACTTTTTGTGTTTATGTTTTGTTTTCTTTGAGAAAGTAAACATTTAATTAAGCGATGTTCATTTATGCAGTAAGGCTAAAATGAGACTAAAGAAAAAAACTAATGTCTGTAGTTATGTTTCCAAGTAGGGTTTCTGCAGCACTAATAGAGTGCTGTTAAAGAATTTACTGGCAGAACTAAAGTTTTAAAGGACGATGAGTGCAATAATATTTATAATATGAATTGTAGCTACTAAGTTACGTTAATCCACACTTTTTGTGATTATATTTTGTTTTCTTTGAGAAAATAAACATTTTATTAATCGATGTTTTCCTATGAAAAAAAGGTAAAAGAAGACTAAAGAAAAAACTAATGGCTATAGAAATGATTCCAAGGACGGTTTCTGCAGCACTAATATAGTGCTCTTAAAGAAGTTACTGGCCGAACTCAAGTTTTCAAGGACGATGAGTGCAATACTCTTTATAATATGAATTGAAGCTACTAAGTTACGTTAATCCACACTTTTTGTGTTGATATTTTGTTTTCTTTGAAAAAATAAACATTTTATTGATCGATGTTTGCTAATGCAAAAAAGCTAAAGTGAGACTAAAGAAAAAATTAATCTCTATAGTAATGTTTCCAAGAAGGGTTGCTGCAGCACTAATTGAGTGCTCTTAAAGAAGTTACTGGTAGAACTAAAGTTTTATAGAACGACGAATGCAATACTTCTTATAATATAAATTGTTGCTACTTAGTTACGTTAATCTACAGATTTTGTGATTATATTTTGTTTTCTTTGAGAAAATAAACATTTTTTTAATCGATGTTTTCCTATGAAAAAAAGCTAAAAGAAGACTAAAGAAAAAACTAATGGCTATAGAAATGATTCCAAGGACGGTTTCTGCAGCACTTATATCGTGCTTTTAAAGAAGTTACTGGCAGAACTAGAGTTTTCAAGGCCGATGAGTGCAATGCTCTTTAAAATTTGAATTGTAGCTACAAAAGTACTTTAATCCACACTTTTTGTGTTTATATTTTGTTTTCTTTGAGAAAATAGGCATTTAATTAATCGATGTTTGTTTATGCAGTAAAGCCAAAATGAGACTAAAGGAAAAACTAATCTCTATAGTAATGTTTCCAAGAATGGTTGCTGCAGCAATAATAGAGTGCTGTTAAAGAAGTTACTGGCAGAACTAAAGTTTTAAAGGACGATGAGTGCAATCATATTTATAATATGAATTGTAGCTACTAAGTTACGTTAATCCACACTTTTTGTAATTATATTTTGTTTTTTTTGAGAAAATAAACATTTTATTAATCGATGTTTTCCTATGAAAAAAAAGCTAAAAGAAGACTAAAGAAAAAACTAATGGCTATAGAAATGATTCCAAGGACGGTTTCTGCAGCACTTATATAGTGCTCTTAAAGAAGTTAATGGCCGAACTAAAGTTTTCAAGCACGATGAGTGCAATACTCTTTATGATATGAATTGAAGCTACTAAGTTACGTTAATCCACACTTTTTGTGTTGATATTTTGCTTTCTTTGAAAAAATACACATTTAATTAATCGATGTTTGTTTATGCAGTAAAGCTAAAATGAGAATAAAGAAAAAACTAATGTCTATAGTAATGTTTCCAAGAATAGTCGCTGCAGCACTAATATAGTGCTATAGAAGAAGTTACTGGTAGAACTGAAGTTTTAAAGAACGATGAATTCAATACTTTTTATAATATAAATTGTTGCTACTTAGTTACGATAATCCACAGATTTTGTGTTTGCATTTTGTTTTCTTTGAGAAAGTAAGCATTTAATTAATCGATCTTTGTTTATGCAAAAAAGCTAAAGTGAGACTAAAGAAAAAACTAATCTCTATAGTAATGTTTCCAAGAAGGGTTGCTGCAGCACTAATAGAGTGCTCTTAAAGAAGTTATTGGCCGAACTAAGGTTTTAAAGAACGATGAGTGCAATAATCTTTCTAATATAAATTGTAGCTACTAAAGTACATTAATCCACACTTTTTGTGTTTATATTTTGTTTTCTTTGAGAAAGTAAACATTTAATTAAGCGATGTTCATTTATGCAGTAAAGCTAAAATGAGACTAAAGAAAAAAACTAATGTCTGTAGTAATGTTTCCAAATAGGGCTTCTGCAGCACTAATAGAGTGCTGTTAAAGAAGTTACTGGCAGAACTAAAGTTTTAAAGGACGATGAGTGCAATAATATTTATAATATGAATTGTAGCTACTAAGTTACGTTAATCCACACTTTTTGTGATTATATTTTGTTTTCTTTGAGAAAATAAACATTTTATTAATCGATGTTTTCCTATGAAAAAAAGGTAAAAGAAGGCTAAAGAAAAAACTAATGGCTATAGAAATGATTCCAAGGACGGTTTCTGCAGCACTAATATAGTGCTCTTAAAGAAGTTACTGGCAGAACTAAAGTTTTCAAGGACGATGAGTGCAATACTCTTTATAATATGAATTGAAGCTACTAAGTTACGTTAATCCACACTTTTTGTGTTGATATTTTGTTTTCTTTGAAAAAATAAACATTTTATTGATCGATGTTTGCTAATGCAAAAAAGCTAAAGTGAGACTAAAGAAAAAATTAATCTCTATAGTAATGTTTCCAAGAAGGGTTGCTGCAGCACTAATTGAGTGCTCTTAAAGAAGTTATTGGCCGAACTAAAGTTTTAAAGAACGATGAGTGCAATACTCTTTATAATATTAATTGTAGCTACTAAAGTACATTAATCCACACTTTTTGTGTTTATATTTTGTTTTCTTTGAGAAAGTAAACATTTAATTAAGCGATGTTCATTTATGCAGTAAAGCTAAAATGAGAATAAAGAAAAAACTAATGTCTATAGTAATGTTTCCAAGAATAGTCGCTGCAGCACTAATATAGTGCTATAGAAGAAGTTACTGGTAGAACTGAAGTTTTAAAGAACGATGAATGCAATACTTTTTATAATATAAATTGTAGCTACTAAAGTACATTAATCCACACATTTTGTTTTTATATTTTGTTTTCTTTGAGAAAATAAACATTTTTTTAATCGATGTTTTCCTATGAAAAAAAGCTAAAAGAAGACTAAAGAAAAAACTAATGGCTATAGAAATGATTCCAAGGACGGTTTCTGCTGCACTAATATCGTGCTTTTAAAGAAGTTACTGGCAGAACTAGAGATTTCAAGGCCGATGAGCGCAATAATATTTATAATAAAATTGTAGCTATTAATTGTACGTTAATCCACACTTTTGGTGTTTATATTTTGTTTTCTTTGAGAAAATAGGCATTTTATTAATCGATGTTTGTTTATGCAAAAAAGCTGAAACGAGACTAAAGAAAAAACTAATGTCTATCGTAAGGTTTCCGAGAAGGGTTGCTCCAGCACTAAAAGAGTGCTCTTAAAGAAGTTACTGGCCGAACTAATGTTTTAAAGAACGATGATTGCAATACTCTTTCTAATATAAATTGTAGCTACTAAAGTACATTAATCCACAGTTTTTGTGTTTTTTTTTTCTTTTAGAAAGTAAACATTTAATTAAGCGATGTTCATTTATGCAGTAAAGCTAAGATGAGACTAAAGAATAAACTAATGTCTATAGAAATGATTCCAAGGACGGTTTCTGCAGCACTAATATCGTGCTTTTAAAGAAGTTACTGGCAGAACTAGAGTTTTCAAGGCCGATGAGTGCAATGCTCTTTATAATATAAATTGTAGCTACAAAAGTACGTTAATCCACACTTTTGGTGTTTATATTTTGTTTTCTTTGAGAAAATAGGCATTTTATTATTCGATGTTTGTTTATGCAAAAAAGCTGAAACGAGACTAAAGAAAAAACTAATGTCTATCGTAATGTTTCCGAGAATGGTTGCTGCAGCACTAATAGATTGCTCTTAAAGAAGTTACTGGCCGAACTAAAGTTTTAAAGAACGATGAGTGCAATACTCTTTCTAATATAAATTGTAGCTACTAAAGTACATTAATCCACACTTTTTGTTTTTATATTTTGTTTTCTTTGAGAAAATAAACATTTTTTTAATCGATGTTTTCCTATGAAAAAAAGCTAAAAGAAGACTAAAGAAAAAACTAAGGGCTCCAAGGACGGTTTCTGCAGCACTAATATCGTGCTTTTAAAGAAGTTACTGGCAGAACTAGAGTTTTCAAGGCCGATAAGTGCAATGCTCTTTATGATATAAATTGTAGCTACAAAAGTACGTTAATCGACACTTTTGGTGTTTATATTTTGTTTTCTTTGAGAAAATAGGCATTTTATTAATCGATGTTTGTTTATGCAAAAAAGCTGAAACGAAACTAAAGAAAAAACTAATGTCTATCGTAATGTTTCCGAGAAGGGTTGCTGCAGCACTAATAGAGTGCTCTTAAAGAAGTTATTGGCCGAACTAAGGTTTTAAAGAACGATGAGTGCAATAATCTTTCTAATATAAATTGTAGCTACTAAAGTACATTAATCCACACTTTTTGTGTTTATATTTTGTTTTCTTTGAGAAAGTAAACATTTAATTAAGCGATGTTCATTTATGCAGTAAAAATAAAATGAGACTAAAGAAAAAAACTAATGTCTGTAGTAATTTTTCCAAGTAGGGTTTCTGCAGCACTAATAGAGTGCTGTTAAAGAAGTTACTGGCAGAACTAAAGTTTTAAAGGACGATGAGTGCAATAATATTTATAATATGAATTGTAGCTACTAAGTTACGTTAATCCACACTTTTTGTGATTCTATTTTGTTTTCTTTGAGAAAATAAACATTTTATTAATCGATGTTTTCCTATGAAAAAAAGGTAAAAGAAGACTAAAGAAAAAACTAATGGCTATAGAAATGATTCCAAGGACGGTTTCTGCAGCACTAATATAGTGCTCTTAAAGAAGTTACTGGCCGAACTCAAGTTTTCAAGGACGATGAGTGCAATACTCTTTATAATATGAATTGAAGCTACTAAGTTACATTAATCCACACTTTTTTTGTTGATATTTTGTTTTCTTCGAAAAAATAAACATTTTATTGATCGATGTTTGCTAATGCAAAAAAGCTAAAGTGAGACTAAAGAAAAAATTAATCTCTATAGTAATGTTTCCAAGAAGGGTTGCTGCAGCACTAATTGAGTGCTCTTAAAGAAGTTATTGGCCGAACTAAAGTTTTAAAGAACGATGAGTGCAATACTCTTTAAAATATCAATTGAAGCTACTGAGTTACGTTAATCCACACTTTTTGTGTTTATATTTTGTTTTCTTTGAGAAAGTAAACATTTAATTAAGCGATGTTCTTTTATGCAGAAAAGCTAAAATGAGACTAAAGAAAAAACTAATTTCTATAGCAATGTTTCCAAGAAGGGTTGCTGCAGCACTAATAGAGTGCTCTTAAAGAAGCTACTTGCCTAACTAAAGTTTTAAAGAACGATGAGTGCAATACTTATTATAATATAAATTGTTGCTACTTAGTTACGTTAATCTACAGACTTTGTAATTATATTTTGTTTTCTTTGAGAAAATAAACATTTTATTAATCCATGTTTTCCTATGAAAAAAAAGCTAAAAGAAGACTAAAGAAAAACTAATGGCTATCGAAATGATTCCAAGGACGATTTATGCAGCACTAATATAGTGCTTTTAAAGAATTTACTGGCAGAACTAGAGTTTTCAAGGGCGGTGAGTGCAATGCTATTTATAATATAAATTGTAGCTACAAAAGTACGTTAATCCACACTTTTGGTGTTTATATTTTGTTTTCTTTGACAAAATAGGCATTTTGTTAATCGATGTTTGTTTATGCAAAAAAGATAAAACGAGACTAAAGAAAAAACTAATGTCTATCGTAATGTTTCCAAGAAGGGTTGCTGCAGCACTAATAGAGTGCTCTTAAAGAAGTTACTGGCCGAACTAAAGTTTTAAAGAACGATGAGTGCAATACTCTTTATAATATAAATTGAAGCTACTAAGTTACGTTAATCCACACTTTTTGGTTTATATTTTGTTTTCTTTGAGAAATTAAACATTTAATTAAGCGATGTTCATTTATGCAGAAAAGCTAAAATGAGACTAAAGAAAAAACTAATGTCTATAGCAATGTTTCCAAGAAGGGTTGCTGCAGCACTAATAGAGTGCTCTTAAAGAAGCTACTTGCCTAACTAAAGTTTTAAAGAACGATGAGTGCAATACTCTTTCTAATATAAATTGTAGCTACTAAAGTACATTAATCCACACTTTTTGTGTTTATATATTGTTTTCTTTGAGAAAATACACATTTAATTAATCGATGTTTCTTTATGCAGTAAAGCTAAAATGGGACTTAACAAGAAACTAATGTCTACGGTAATGTTTCCAAGAATAGTTGCTGCAGCACTAATATAATGCTATTAAAGAAGTTACTGGTAGAACAAAAGTTTTAAAGAACGATGAATGCAATACTTTTTATAATATAAATTGTTGCTACTTAGATACGTTAATCTACAGATTTTGTAATTACATTTTGTTTTCTTAGAGAAAAAAATCATTTAATTAATCGATGTTTGCTTATGCAGTAAAGCTAAAATGAGACTAAAGGAAAAACAAATCTCTATAGTAATGTTTCCAAGAATGGTTGCTGCAGCAATAATATAGTGCTATAAAAGAAGTTACTGGTAGAACTAAAGTTTTATAGAACGATGCATGCAATACTTCTTATAATATAAATTGTTGCTACTTAGTTACGTTAATCTACAGATTTTGTGATTATATTTTGTTTTCTTTGAGAAAATAAACATTTTATTAATCCATGTCTTCCTATGAAAAAAAGCTAAAAGAAGACTAAAGAAAAAACTAATGGCTATCGAAATGATTCCAAGGACGGTTTCTGCAGCACTAATATAGTGCTTTTAAAGAATTTACTGGCAGAACTAGAGTTTTCAATACCGATGAGTGCAATGCTCTTTATAATATAAATTGTAGCTACAAAAGTACGTTAATCCACACTTTTTGTGTTTATATTTTGTTTTCTTTGACAAAATATGCATTTTGTTAATCGATGTTTGTTTATGCAAAAAAGATAAAACGAGACTAAAGAAAAACTAATGTCTATCATAATGTTTCCAACAAGGGTTGCTGCAGCACTAATAGAGTGCTCTTAAAGAAGTTACTGGCCGAACAAAAGTTTTAAAGAACGATGAGTGCAATACTCTTTATAATATGAATTGAAGCTACTAAGTTACGTTAATCCACACTTTTTTGTGTTTATATTTTGTTTTCTTTGAGAAAGTAAACATTTAATTAAGCGATGTTCATTTATGCAGAAAAGCTAAATGAGACTAAAGAAAAAACTAATGTCTATAGCAATGTTTCCAAGAAGGGTTGCTGCAGCACTAATAGAGTGCTCTTAAAGAAGCTACTTGCCTAACTAAAGTTTTAAAGAACGATGAGTGCAATACTCTTTCTAATATAAATTGTAGCTACTAAAGTACATTAATCCACACTTTTTGTGTTTATATTTTGTTTTCTTTGAGAAAATACACATTTAATTAATCGATGTTTCTTTATGCAGTAAAGCTAAAATGGGACTTAACAAAAAACTAATGTCTATAGTAATGTTTCCAAGAATAGTTGCTGCAGCACTAATATAGTGCTATTAAAGAAGTTACTGGTAGAACAAAAGTTTTAAAGAACGATGAATGCAATACTTTTTATAATATAAATTGTTGCTACTTAGTTACGTTAATCCACAGATTTTGTAATTACATTTTGTTTTCTTTGAGAAAAAAATCATTTAATTAATCGATGTTTGCTTATGCAAAAAAGCTAAAATGAGACTAAAGGAAAAACTAATCTTAATAGTAATGTTTCCAAGAATTGTTGCTGCAGCAATAATATAGTGCTATAAAAGAAGTTACTGATAGAACTAAGATTTTAAAGAACGATGAGCGCAATTCTCTTTCTAATATAAATCGTTGCTACTAAGTTACGTTAATCCACACTTTTTGTGTTTATATTTTGTTTTCTTTGAGAAAGTAAACATTTAATTAATCCATGTTTGTTTATGCAGTAAAGCTAAAATGAGACTAAAGAAAAAACTAATGTCTATAGTAATGTTTCCAAGAAGGGTTGGTACAGCACTAATAAAGTGCTGTTAAAGAAGTTACTGGCCGAACTAAAGTTTTAAAGAACGATGAGTGCAATTCTCTTTCTAATCTAAATTGTTGCTACTAAGTTACGTTAATGCACACTTGTTGTGTTGATATTTTGTTTTCTTTGAGAAAATAAACATTTTATTAATCTATGTTTGCTTATGCAAAAAAGCTAAAATGAGACTAAAGAAAAAACTAATGGCTATAGAAGTGATTCCAAGGACCGTTTCTGCAGCACTAATTTAGTGCTTTTAAAGAAGTTACTGGCAGAACTAGAGTTTTCAAGGCCGATGAGTGCAATGCTCTTTAAAATTTAAATGGTAGCTACAAAAGTACTTTAATCCACACTTTTTGTGTTTATATTTTGTTTTCTTTGAGAAAATAGGCATTTAATTAATCGATGTTTGTTTATGCTGTAAAGCCAAAATGAGACTAAAGAAAAAAACTAATGTCTGTAGTAATGTTTCCAAGAAGGGTTGCTGCAGCACTAATAGAGTGCTGTTAAAGAAGTTACTGGCAGAACTAAAGATTTAAAGGACGATGAGTGCAATCATATTTATAATATGAATTGTAGCTACTAAGTTACGTTAATCCACACTTTTTGTGTTTATATTTTGTTTTCTTTTGGAAAGTAAACATTTAATTCAGCGATGTTCATTTATGCAGTAAAGCTAAAATGAGACTAAAGAAAAAACTAATGTCTATAGTAATGTTTCCAAGAATGGTTGCTGCAGCACTAATAGAGTGCTCTTAAAGAAGTTAATGGCCGAACTAAAGTTTTAAAGAACGATAAGTGCAATAATCTTTCTAAAATAAATTGTAGCTACTAAAGTACATTAATCCACTCTTTTGTGATTTTATTTTGTTTTTTTAAAAAAATAAACATTTTATTAATCGATGTTTTCCTATGAAAAAAAGCTAAAAGAAGACTAAAGAAAAAACTAATGGCTATAGAAATGATTCCAAGGACGGTTTCTGCAGCACTTATATAGTGCTTTTAAAGAAGTTACTGGCAGAACTAGAGTTTTCAAGGCCGATGAGTGCAATGCTCTTTATAATATAAATTGTAGCTACAAAAGTACGTTAATCCACACTTTTGGTGTTTATATTTTGTTTTCTTTGAGAAAATAGGCATTTTATTAATCGACGTTTGTTTATGCAAAAAAGTTGAAACGAGACTAAAGAAAAAAATAATGTCTATCGTAATGTTTCCAAGAAGGGTTGCTGCAGTACTAATAGAGTGCTCTTAGAGAAGTTACTGGCCGAACTAAAGTTTTAAAGAACGATGAGTGCAATACTCTTTATAATATGAATTGCAGCTACTAAGTTACGTTAATCCACACTTTTTGTGTTTATATTATGTTTTCTTTGAGAAAGTAAACATTTAATTAAGCGATGTTCATTTATGCAGTAAAGCTAAAATGAGACTAAGAAAAAACTAATGTCTATCGTAATGTTTCCAAGAAGGGTTGCTGCAGTACTAATAGAGTGCTCTTAGAGAAGTTACTGGCCGAACTAAAGTTTTAAAGAACGATGAGTGCAATACTCTTTATAATATGAATTGAAGCTACTAAGTTACGTTAATCCACACTTTTTGTGTTGATATTTTGTTTTCTTTGAAAAAATAAACATTTTATTGATCGATGTTTGCTAATGCAAAAAAGCTAAAGTGAGACTAAAGAAAAAATTAATCTCTATAGAAATGTTTCCAAGAAGGGTTGCTGCAGCACTAATAGAGTGCTCTTAAAGAAGTTACTGGCCGAACTAAAGTTTTCAAGCACGATGAGTGCAATACTCTTTCTAATATAAATTGTAGCTACAAAAGTACTTTAATCCACACTTTTTGTGTTTATATTTTGTTTTCTTTGAGAAAATAAACATTTTATTGATCGATGTTTGTTTATGCAGTAAAGTTAAAATGAGACTAAAGAAAAAACTAATGTCTATAGTAATGTTTCCAAAAAGGGTTGCTGCAGCGCTAATAGAGTGCTCTTGAAATAGCTACTGGCAGAACTAAAATTTTAAAGAACCATGAGTGCAATACTTTTTATAATATAAAATGTAGCTACTAACTTACGTTAATCCACACTTTTTTATTTTGCTTTCTTTGAGAAAATACACATTTAATTAATCGATGTTTCTTTATGCAGTAAAGCCAAAATGGGACTTAACAAAAAACTAATGTCTATAGTAATGTTTCCAAGAATAGTTGCTGCAGCACTAATATAGTGCTATTAAAAAAGTTAATGGCAGAACTAAAGTTTTAAAGAACGATGGGCGCAATTCTCTTTCTAATATAAATTTCTGCTACTAAGTTACGTTAATCCACACTTTTGGTGTTGATATATTGTTTTCTTTGAGAAAATAAACATTTTATTAATCGATGTTTGCTTATGCAAAAAAGCTAAAATGAGACTAAAGGAAAAACTAATCTCTATAGTAACATTTCCAAGAATGATTGCTGCAGCAATAATATAGTGCTATAAAAGAAGTTACTGGTAGAACTAAAGTTTTAAAGAACAATAAGTGCAATACTTTTCATAATATGAAATGTAGCTACTAACTTACGTTAATCCACACTTTTTGTGTTTATATTTTGTTTTCTTTGAGAAAATAGGCATTTTATTAATCGATGTTTGTTTATGCAAAAAAGATAAAACGAGACTAAAGAAAAACTAATGTCTATCGTAATGTTTCCAAGAAGGGTTGCTGCAGCACTAATAGAGTGCTCTTAAAGAAGTTACTGGCCGAACTAAAGTTTTAAAGAACGATGAGTGCAATACTCCTTATAATCTGAATTGAAGCTACTAAGTTACGTTAATCCACACGTTTTGTGTTTATATTGTGTTTTCTTTGAGAAAGTAAACATTTAATTAAGCGATGTTCATTTATGCAGTAAAGCTAAAATGAGACTAAAGAAAAAACTAATGTCTATAGTAATGTTTCCAAGAAGGGTTGCTGCAGCACTAATAGAGTGCTCTTAAAGAAGTTATTGGCCGAACTAAAGTTTTAAAGAACGATGAGTGCAATACTCTTTCTAATATAAATTGCAGCTACTAAAGTACATTAATCCACACTTTTTGTGTTTTTTTATATTTTGTTTTCTTTGAGAAAATAAACATTTTATTAATCGATGTTTGCTTATGCAAAAAACCTAAAATGAGACTAAAGGAAAAACTAATCTCTATAGTAATATTTCCAAGAATGATTGCTGCAGCAATAATATAGTGCTATAAAAGAAGTTACTGGTAGAACTAAAGTTTTAAAGAACAATAAGTGCAATACTTTTTATAATATAAAATGTAGCTACTAACTTACGTTAATCAACACTTTTTGTGTTTATATTTCATTTTCTTTGAGAAAATAGGCATTTTATTAATCGATGTTTGTTTATGCAAAAAAGCTAAAACGAGACTAAAGAAAATACTAATGTCTATCGTAATGTTTCCAAGAAGGGTTGCTGCAGCACTAATAGAGTGCTCTTAAAGAAGTTATTGGCAGAACTAAAGTTTTAAAGAACGATGAGTGCAATACTTTTTATAATATAAAATGTAGCTTCTAACTTACGTTAATCCACCCTTTTTGTGTTTATACTTTGTTTTCGTTGAGAAAATAGGCATTTTATTAATCGATGTTTGTTTATGCAAAAAAGCTTAAACGAGACTAAAGAAAAAACTAATGTCTATCGTAATGTTTCCAAGAAGGGTTGCTGCAGCACTAATAGAGTGCTCTTAAAGAAGTTATAGGCCGAACTAAAGTTTTAAAGAACGATGAGTGCAATACTCTTTCTAATATAAATTGAAGCTACTAAGTTACGTTAATCCACACGTTTTGTGTTTATATTGTGTTTTCTTTGAGAAAGTAAACATTTAATTAAGCGATGTTCATTTATGCAGTAAAGCTAAAATGAGACTAAAGAAAAAACTAATGTCTATAGTAATGTTTCCAAGAAGGGTTGCTGCAGCACTAATAGAGTGCTCTTAAAGAAGTTATTGGCCGAACTAAAGTTTTAAAGAACGATGAGTGCAATACTCTTTCTAATATAAATTGTAGCTAATAAAGTACATTAATCCACACTTTTTGTGTTCATATTGTGTTTTCTTTGAGAAAGTAAAAATTTAATTAAGCGATGTTCATTTATGCAGTAAAGCTAAAATGAGACTAAAGAAAAAACTAATGGCTATAGAAATGATTCCAAGGACGGTTTCTGCAGCACTAATAGAGTGCTCTTGAAATAGCTACTGGCAGAACTAAAATTTTAAAGAACGATGAGTGCAATACTTTTTATAATATAAAATGTAGCTACTAACTTACGTTAATCCACACTTTTTTATTTTGTTTTCTTTGAGAAAATACACATTTAATTAATCGATGTTTCTTTATGCAGTAAAGCAAAAATGGGACTTAACAAAAAACTAATGTCTATAGTAATGTTTCCAAGAATAGTTGCTGCAGCACTAATATAGTGCTATTAAAGAAGTTACAGGCCGAACTAAAGTTTTAAAGAACGATGGGCGCAATTCTCTTTCTAATATAAGTTGCTGCTACTAAGTTACGTTAATCCGCACTTTTTGTGTTGATATTTTGTTTTCTTTGAGAAAATAAACATTTTATTAATCGATGTTTGCTTATGCAAAAAAGCTAAAATGAGACTAAAGGAAAAACTAATCTCTATAGTAACATTTCCAAGAATGATTGCTGCAGCAATAATGTAGTGCTATAAAAGAAGTTACTGGTAGAACTAAAGTTTTAAAGAACAATAAGTGCAATACTTTTTATAATATAAAATGTAGCTACTAACTTACGTTAATCCACACTTTTTGTGTTGATATTTTGTTTTCTTTGAGAAAATAAACATTTTATTAATCGATGTTTGTTTATGCAAAAAAGCTAAAATGAGACTAAAGGAAAAACTAATTTCTATAGTAATATTTCCAAGAATGATTGCTGCAGCAATAATATAGTGCTATAAAAGAAGTTACTGGTAGATCTAAAGTTTTAAAGAACAATAAGTGCAATACTTTTTATAATATAAAATGTAGCTACTAAGTTAGGTTAATCCACACTTTTTGTGTTTATATTTTGTTTTCTTTGAGAAAATAAACATTTTATTAATCGATGTTTGCTTATGCAAAAAAGCTAAAATGAGACTAAAGGAAAAACTAATCTCTATTGTAATATTTCCAAGATTGATTGCTGCAGCAATAATAAAGTGCTATAAAAGAAGTTACTGGTAGATCTAAAGTTTTAAAGAACAATAAGTGCAATACTTTTTATAATATAAAATGTAGCTACTAAGTTACGTTAATCCATACTTTTTGTGTTGATATTTTGTTTTCTTTGAGAAAATAAACATTTTATTAATCGATGTTCTCCTATGAAAAAAAGCTAAAAGAAGACTAAAGAAAAAACTAATGGCTATAGAAATGATTCCAAGGACGGTTTCTGCAGCACTAATATAGTGCTTTTAAAGAAGTTACTGGCAGAACTAGAGTTTTCAAGGCCGATGAGTGCAATGCTCTTTATAATATAAATTGTAGCTACAAAAGTACGTTAATCCAAACTTTTGGTGTTTATATTCTGTTTTCTTTGAGACAATAGGCATTTTATTAATCGACGTTTGTTTATGCAAAAAAGTTGAAACGAGACTAAAGAAAAAACTAATGTCTATCGTAATGTTTCCAAGAAGGGTTGCTGCAGTACTAATAGAGTATTCTTAAAGAAGTTATTGGCGGAACTAAAGTTTTAAAGAACGATGAGTGCAATACTCTTTATAATATTAATTGTAGCTACCAAGTTAGGTTAATCCACACTTTTTGTGTTTATATTTTGTTTTCTTTGAGAAAGTAAGCATTTAATTAAGCGATGTTCATTTATGCAGTAAAGCTAAAATGAGACTAAAGAAAAAACTAATGTCTATAGTAATGTTTCCAAGAAGGGTTGCTGCAGCACTAATAGAGTGCTCTTAAAGAAGTTATTGGCCGAACTAACGTTTTAAAGAACAATAAGTGCAATACTTTTTATAATATAAAATGTAGCTACTAAGTTACGTTAATCCACACTTTTTGTGTTGATATTTTGTTTTCTTTGAGAAAATAAACATTTTATTAATCGATGTTTGCTTATGCAAAAAAGCTAAAATGAGACTAAAGGAAAAACTAATCTCTATAGTAATATTTCCAAGAATGATTGCTGCAGCAATAATATAGTGCTATAAAAGAAGTTACTGGTAGATCTAAAGTTTTAAAGAACAATAAGTGCAATACTTTTTATAATATAAAATGTAGCTACTAAGTTACGTTAATCCATACTTTTTGTGTTGATATTTTGTTTTCCTTGAGAAAATAAACTTTTTATTAATCGATGTTCTCCTATGAAAAAAAGCTAAAAGAAGACTAAAGAAAAAACTAATGGCTATGGAAATGATTCCAAGGACGGTTTCTGCAGCACTAATATAGTGCTTTTAAAGAAGTTACTGGCAGAACTAGAGTTTTCAAGGACGATGAGTGCAATGCTCTTTATAATATAAATTGTAGCTACAAAAGTACGTTAATCCACACTTTTGGTGTTTATATTTTGTTTTCTTTGAGAAAATAGGCATTTTATTAATCGACGTTTGTTTATGCAAAAAAGTTGAAACGAGACTAAAGAAAAAACTAATGTCTATCGTAATGTTTGCAAGAAGGGTTGCTGCAGCACTAATAGAGTGCTCTTAAAGAAGTTACTGGCGGAACTAAAGTTTTAAAGAACGATGAGTGCAATACTCTTTATAATATTAATTGTAGCTACCAAGTTAGGTTAATCCACACTTTTTGTGTTTATATTTTGTTTTCTTTGAGAAAGTAAACATTTAATTAAGCGATGTTCATTTATGCAGTAGAGCTAAAATGAGATTAAAGAAGAAACTAATGTAATGTTTCCAAGAAGGGTTGCTGCAGCACTAATAGAGTGCTCTTAAGAAGTTATTGGCCGAACTAAAGTTTTAAAGAACAATAAGTGCAATACTTTTTATAATATAAAATGTAGCTACTAAGTTACGTTAATCCACACTTTTTGTGTTGATATTTTGTTTTCTTTGAGAAAATAAACATTTTATTAATCGATGTTTGTTTATGCAAAAAAGCTAAAATGAGACTAAAGGAAAAACTAATCTCTATAGTAATATTTCCAAGAATGATTGCTGCAGCAATAATATAGTGCTATAAAAGAAGTTACTGGTAGATCTAAAGTTTTAAAGAACAATAAGTGCAATACTTTTTATAATATAAAATGTAGCTACTAAGTTACGTTAATCCACACTTTTTGTGTTGATATTTTGTTTTCTTTGAGAAAATAAACATTTTATTAATCGATGTTCTCCTATGAAAAAAGCTAAAAGAAGACTAAAGACAAAACTAATGGCTATAGAAATGATTCCAAGGACGGTTTCTGCAGCACTAATATAGTGCTTTTAAAGAAGTTACTGGCAGAACTAGAGTTTTCAAGGCCGATGAGTGCAATGCTCTTTATAATATAAATTGTAGCTACAAAAGTACGTTAATCCACACTTTTGGTGTTTATATTTTGTTTTCTTTGAGAAAATAGGCATTTTATTAATCGACGTTTGTTTATGCAGTAAAGCTAAAATGAGACTAAAGAAAAAACTAATGTCTATAGTAATGTTTCCAAGAAGGGTTGCTGCAGCACTAATAGAGTGCTCTTAAAGAAGTTATTGGCCGAACTAAAGTTTTAAAGAACAATAAGTGCAATACTTTTTATAATATAAAATGTAGCTACTAAGTTACGTTAATCCACACTTTTTGTGTTGATATTTTGTTTTCTTTGAGAAAATAAACATTTTATTAATCGATGTTTGCTTATGCAAAAAAGCTAAAATGAGACTAAAGGAAAAACTAATCTCTATAGTAATATTTCCAAGAATGATTGCTGCAGCAATAATATAGTGCTATAAAAGAAGTTACTGGTAGATCTAAAGTTTTAAAGAACAATAAGTGCAATACTTTTTATAATATAAAATGTAGCTACTAAGTTACGTTAATCCACA
Organism: Aurelia coerulea; assembly: GCA_039566865.1. Taxonomy (NCBI): domain Eukaryota; kingdom Metazoa; phylum Cnidaria; class Scyphozoa; order Semaeostomeae; family Ulmaridae; genus Aurelia; species Aurelia coerulea. Next base: position 10,875,952 of record CM076954.1, read on the forward strand.
CTTTTTGTGTTGATATTTTGTTTTCTTTGAGAAAATAAACATTTTATTAATCGATGTTCTCCTATGAAAAAAGCTAAAAGAAGACTAAAGACAAAACTAATGGCTATAGAAATGATTCCAAGGACGGTTTCTGCAGCACTAATATAGTGCTTTTAAAGAAGTTACTGGCAGAACTAGAGTTTTCAAGGCCGATGAGTGCAATGCTCTTTATAATATAAATTGTAGCTACAAAAGTACGTTAATCCACACTTTTGGTGTTTATATTTTGTTTTCTTTGAGAAAATAGGCATTTTATTAATCGACGTTTGTTTATGCAGTAAAGCTAAAATGAGACTAAAGAAAAAACTAATGTCTATAGTAATGTTTCCAAGAAGGGTTGCTGCAGCACTAATAGAGTGCTCTTAAAGAAGTTATTGGCCGAACTAAAGTTTTAAAGAACAATAAGTGCAATACTTTTTATAATATAAAATGTAGCTACTAAGTTACGTTAATCCACACTTTTTGTGTTGATATTTTGTTTTCTTTGAGAAAATAAACATTTTATTAATCGATGTTTGCTTATGCAAAAAAGCTAAAATGAGACTAAAGGAAAAACTAATCTCTATAGTAATATTTCCAAGAATGATTGCTGCAGCAATAATATAGTGCTATAAAAGAAGTTACTGGTAGATCTAAAGTTTTAAAGAACAATAAGTGCAATACTTTTTATAATATAAAATGTAGCTACTAAGTTACGTTAATCCACACTTTTTGTGTTGATATTTTGTTTTCTTTGAGAAAATAAACATTTTATTAATCGATGTTCTCCTATGAAAAAAAGCTAAAAGAAGACTAAAGACAAAACTAATGGCTATAGAAATGATTCCAAGGACGGTTTCTGCAGAACTAATATAGTGCTTTTAAAGAAGTTACTGGCAGAACTAGAGTTTTCAAGGCCGATGAGTGCAATGCTCTTTATAATATAAATTGTAGCTACAAAAGTACGTTAATCCACACTTTTGGTGTTTATATTTTGTTTTCTTTGAGAAAATAGGCATTTTATTAATCGACGTTTGTTTATGCAAAAAAGTTGAAACGAGACTAAAGAAAAAACTAATGTCTATCGTAATGTTTCCAAGAAGGGTTGCTGCAGTACTAATAGAGTGCTCTTAGAGAAGTTACTGGCCGAACTAAAGTTTTAAAGAACGATGAGTGCAATACTCTTTATAATATGAATTGCAGCTACTAAGTTACGTTAATCCACACTTTTTGTGTTTATATTATGTTTTCTTTGAGAAAGTAAACATTTAATTAAGCGATGTTCATTTATGCAGTAAAGCTAAAATGAGACTAAGAAAAAACTAATGTCTATAGTAATGTTTCCAAGAAGGGTTTCTGCAGCACTAATAGAGTGCTCTTAAAGAAGTTATTGGCCGAACTAAAGTTTTAAAGAACGATGAGTGCAATAATCTTTCTAATATAAATTGTAGCTACTAAAGTACGTTAATCCACACTTTTGGTGTTTATATTTTGTTTTCTTTGAGAAAATAGGCATTTTATTAATCGATGTTTGTTTATGCAAAAAAGCTGAAACGAGACTAAAGAAAAAACTAATGTCTATCGTAATGTTTCTGAGAATGGTTGCTGCAGCACTAATAGATTGCTCTTAAAGAAGTTATTGGCCGAACTAAAGTTTTAAAGAACGATGAGTGCAATACTCTTTATAATATGAATTGAAGCTACTAAGTTACGTTAATCCACACTTTTTGTTTTTATATTGTGTTTTCGTTGAGAAAGTAAACATTTAATTAAGCGATGTTCATTTATGCAGTAAAGCTAAAATGAGACTAAAGAAAAAACTAATGTCTATAGTAATGTTTCCAAGAAGGGTTGCTGCAGCACTAATAGAGTGCTCTTAAAGAAGTTATTGGCCGAACTAAAGTTTTAAAGAACGATGAGTGTAATACTCTTTCTAATATAAATTGTAGCTACTAAAGTAGCTACTACTATCCACACTTTTTATGTTTATATTTTGTTTTCTTTGAGAAAATAAACATTTTATTAATCGATGTTTGCTTATGCAAAAAAGCTAAAATGAGACTAAAGGAAAAACTAATCTCTATAGTAATATTTCCAAGAATGGTTGCTGCAGCAATAATATAGTGCTATAAAAGAAGTTACTGGTAGAACTAAAGTTTTAAAGAACAATAAGTGCAATACTTTTTATAATATAAAATGTAGCTAGTAACTTACGTTACTCCACACTTTTTGTGTTTATACTTTGTTTTCGTTGAGAAAATAGGCATTTTATTAATCGATGTTTGTTTATGCAAAAAAGCTAAAACGAGACTAAAGAAAAAACTAATGTCTATCGTAATGTTTGCAAGAAGGGTTGCTGCAGCACTAATAGAGTGCTCTTAAAGAAGTTATAGGCCGAACTAAAGTTTTATAGAACGATGAGTGCAACACTCTTTCTAATATAAATTGTAGCTACTAAAGTAGCTACTACTATCCACACTTTTTGTGTTTTTATTTTGTTTTCTTTGAGAAAATAAACATTTTATTAATCGATGTTTGCTTATGCAAAAAAGCTAAAATGAGACTAAAGGAAAAACTAATCTGTATAGTAATATTTCCAAGAATGGTTGCTGCAGCAATAATATAGTGCTATAAAAGAAGTTACTTGTAGAACTAAAGTTTTAAAGAAGAATAAGTGCAATACTTTTTATAATATAAAATGTAGCTACTAACTTACGTTAATCCACACTTTTTGTGTTTATGTTTTGTTTTCTTTGAGAAAATAAACATTTTATTAATCGATGTTTGCTTATGCAAAAAAGCTAAAATGAGTCTAAAGGAAAAACTAATCTCTATAGTAATATTTCCAAGAATGATTGCTGCAGCAATAATATAGTGCTATAAAAGAAGCTACTGGTAGAACTAAAGTTTTAAAGAAGAATAAGTGCAATACTTTTTATAATATAAAATGTAGCTACTAACTTACGTTAATCCACACTTTTTGTGTTTATGTTTTGTTTTCTTTGAGAAAATAAACATTTTATTAATCGATGTTTGCTTATGCAAAAAAGCTAAAATGAGACTAAGAAAAAACTAATGTCTATAGTAATGTTTCCAAGAAGGGTTTCTGCAGCACTAATAGAGTGCTCTTAAAGAAGTTATTGGCCGAACTAAAGTTTTAAAGAACGATGAGTGCAATAATCTTTCTAATATAAATTGTAGCTACTAAAGTACGTTAATCCACACTTTTGGTGTTTATATTTTGTTTTCTTTGAGAAAATAGGCATTTTATTAATCGATGTTTGTTTATGCAAAAAAGCTGAAACGAGACTAAAGAAAAAACTAATGTCTATCGTAATGTTTCTGAGAATGGTTGCTGCAGCACTAATAGATTGCTCTTAAAGAAGTTATTGGCCGAACTAAAGTTTTAAAGAACGATGAGTGCAATACTCTTTATAATATGAATTGAAGCTACTAAGTTACGTTAATCCACACTTTTTGTTTTTATATTGTGTTTTCTTTGAGAAAGTAAACATTTAATTAAGCGATGTTCATTTATGCAGTAAAGCTAAAATGAGACTAAAGAAAAAACTAATGTCTATAGTAATGTTTCCAAGAAGGGTTGCTGCAGCACTAATAGAGTGCTCTTAAAGAAGTTATTGGCCGAACTAAAGTTTTAAAGAACGATGAGTGTAATACTCTTTCTAATATAAATTGTAGCTACTAAAGTAGCTACTACTATCCACACTTCTTATGTTTATATTTTGTTTTCTTTGAGAAAATAAACATTTTATTAATCGATGTTTGCTTATGCAAAAAAGCTAAAATGAGACTAAAGGAAAAACTAATCTCTATAGTAATATTTCCAAGAATGGTTGCTGCAGCAATAATATAGTGCTATAAAAGAAGTTACTGGTAGAACTAAAGTTTTAAAGAACAATAAGTGCAATACTTTTTATAATATAAAATGTAGCTAGTAACTTACGTTACTCCACACTTTTTGTGTTTATACTTTGTTTTCGTTGAGAAAATAGGCATTTTATTAATCGATGTTTGTTTATGCAAAAAAGCTAAAACGAGACTAAAGAAAAAACTAATGTCTATCGTAATGTTTGCAAGAAGGGTTGCTGCAGCACTAATAGAGTGCTCTTAAAGAAGTTATAGGCCGAACTAAAGTTTTATAGAACGATGAGTGCAACACTCTTTCTAATATAAATTGTAGCTACTAAAGTAGCTACTACTATCCACACTTTTTGTGTTTTTATTTTGTTTTCTTTGAGAAAATAAACATTTTATTAATCGATGTTTGCTTATGCAAAAAAGCTAAAATGAGACTAAAGGAAAAACTAATCTGTATAGTAATATTTCCAAGAATGGTTGCTGCAGCAATAATATAGTGCTATAAAAGAAGTTACTTGTAGAACTAAAGTTTTAAAGAAGAATAAGTGCAATACTTTTTATAATATAAAATGTAGCTACTAACTTACGTTAATCCACACTTTTTGTGTTTATGTTTTGTTTTCTTTGAGAAAATAAACATTTTATTAATCGATGTTTGCTTATGCAAAAAAGCTAAAATGAGTCTAAAGGAAAAACTAATCTCTATAGTAATATTTCCAAGAATGATTGCTGCAGCAATAATATAGTGCTATAAAAGAAGCTACTGGTAGAACTAAAGTTTTAAAGAAGAATAAGTGCAATACTTTTTATAATATAAAATGTAGCTACTAACTTACGTTAATCCACACTTTTTGTGTTTATGTTTTGTTTTCTTTGAGAAAATAAACATTTTATTAATCGATGTTTGCTTATGCAAAAAAGCTAAAATGAGTCTAAAGGAAAAACTAATCTCTATAGTAATATTTCCAAGAATGATTGCTGCAGCAATAATATAGTGCTATAAAAGAAGCTACTGGTAGAACTAAAGTTTTAAAGAACAATAAGTGCAATACTTTTTATAATATAAAATGTAGCTACTAACTTACGTTAATCCACATTTTTTGTGTTTATATTTTGTTTTCTTTGAGAAAATAAACATTTTATTAATCGATGTTTGCTTATGCAAAAAAGCTAAAATGAGACTAAAGGAAAAACTAATCTCTATAGTAATATTTCCAAGAATGATTGCTGCAGCAATAATATAGTGCTATAAAAGAAGTTACTGGTAGAACTAAAGTTTTAAAGAACAATAAGTGCAATACTTTTTATAATATAAAATGTAGCTACTAACTTACGTTAATCCACACTTTTTGTGTTTATACTTTGTTTTCTTTGAGAAAATAGGCATTTTCTTAATCGATGTTTGTTTATGCAAAAAGCTAAAACGAGACTAAAGAAAAAACTAATGTCTATCGTAATGTTTCCAAGAAGGGTTGCTGCAGCACTAATAGAGTGCTCTTAAAGAAGTTATAGGCCTAACTAAAGTTTTAAAGAACGATGAGTGCAATACTCTTTAGAATATGAATTGTAGGTACTAAGTTACGTTAATCCACACTTTTTGTGATTATATTTTGTTTTCTTTGAGAAAATAAACATTTTATTAATCGATGTTTTCCCATGAAAAAAAGCTAACAGAAGACTAAAGAAAAAACTAATGGCTATAGAAATGATTCCAAGGACGGTTTCTGCAGCACTAATAGAGTGCTTTTAAAGAAGTTACTGGCCGAAATAAAGTTTTCAAGCACGATGAGTGCAATACTCTTTATAATATGAATTGAAGCTACTAAGTTACGTTAATCCACACTTTTTGTGTTGATGTTTTGTTTTCTTTGAAAAAATAAACATTTTATTGATCGATGTTTGCTAATGCAAAAAAGCTAAAGTGAGACTAAAGAAAAATCTAATCTCTATAGTAATGTTTCCAAGAAGGGTTGCTGCAGCACCAAAAGAGTGCTCTTAAAGAAATTACTGGCCGAACTAAAGTTTTAAAGAACGATGGGTGCAATACTTTATATAATATAAAATGTAGCTACTAACTTACGTTAATCCACACTTTTTTATTTTGTTTTCTTTTAGAAAATATACATCTAATTAATCGATGTTTCTTTATGCAGTAAAGCTAAAATGGGACTTAACAAAAAATTAATGTCTGTAGTAAGCTTTCCAACAATAGCTGCTGCAGCACTAATATAGTGCTATTAAAGAAGTTACAGGCCGAACTAAAGTTTTAAAGAACGATGAGCGCAATTCTCTTTCTAATATAAATTGCTGCTACTAAGTTACATTAATCCACACTTTTTGTGTTGATATTTTGTTTTCTTTGAGAAAATAAACATTTTATTAATCGATGTTTGCTTATGCAAAAAAGCTAAAATGAGACTAAAGGAAAAACTAATCTCTATAGTAATATTTCCAAGAATGGTTGCTGCAGCAATAATATAGTGCTATAAAAGAAGTTACTGGTAGAACTAAAGTTTTAAAGAACAATAAGTGCAATACTTTTTATAATATAAAATGTAGCTAATAACTTCCGTTAATCCACACTTTTTGTGTTTATTTTTTGTTTTCTTTGAGAGAATAGGCATTTTATTAATCGATGTTTGTTTATGCAAAAAGCTAAAACGAGACTAAAGAAGAAACTAATGTCTATCAAAATGTTTCCAAGAAGGGATGCTGCAGCACCAAAAGAGTGCTCTTAAAGAAGTTATTGGCCGAACTAAATTTTTTTAAAGCACGATGAGTGCAATACTCTTTATAATATAAATTGAAGCTACTAAGTTACGTTAATCCACACTTTTTGTGTTGATATTTTGTTTTCTTTGAAAAAATACACATTTAATTAATCGATGTTTGTTTATGCAAAAAAGCTAAAACGAGACTAAAGAAAAATCTAATATCTATCGTAATGTTTCCAAGAAGGGTTGCTGCAGCACTAATAGAGTGCTCTTAAAGAAGTTACTGGCCGAACTAAAGATTTAAAGAACGATGGGTGCAATACTCTTTCTAATATAAATTGTAGCTACTAGAGTACATTAATCCACAGTTTTTGTGTTGATATTTTGTTTTCTTTGAGAAAATACACATTTAATTAATCGATGTTTGTTTATGCAGTAAATCTAAAATGAGAATAAAGAAAAATCTAATGTCTATAGTAATGTTTCCAAGAATAGTTGCTGCAGCACTAATATAGTGCTATAAAAGAGGTTACTGGTAGAACTGAAGTTTTAAAAAACGATGAATGCAATACTTTTTATTATATAAATTGTTGCTACTTAGTTACGTTAATCCACAGATTTTGTGTTTGCATTTTGTTTTCTTTGAGAAAGTAAACATTTAATTAATCGATGTTTGTTTATGCAGTAAAGCTACAATGAGACTAAAGAAAAAACTAATGTCTATAGTAATGTTTCCAAGAAGGGTTGCTCCAGCACTAAAAGAGTGCTCTTAAAGAAGTTACTGGCCGAACTAATGTTTTAAAGAACGATGATTGCAATACTCTTTCTAATATAAATTGTAGCTACTAAAGTACATTAATCCACAGTTTTTGTGTTTTTTTTTTTTTTTCTTTGAGAAAATACACATTTAATTAATCGATGTTTGTTTATGCAGTAAAGCTAAAATGAGAATAAAGAAAAAACTAATGTCTATAGTAATACTTCCAAGAATAGTTGTTGCAGCACTAATTGCGTGCTATAAAAGAAATTACTGGCAGAACTAAAGTTTTAAAGAACAATGAGTGCATTACTTTTTATGATATCAATTGTAGCTACTAAGCCACGTTAATCCACACTTTTTGTGTTGATATTTTGTTTTCTTTGAGAAAGTAAACATTTTATTGATCGATGTTTGCTGATGCAAAAAAGCTAAAGTGAGACTAAAGAAAAAACTAATGTCTATAGTAATGTTTCCAAGAAGGGTTGCTCCAGCACCAAAAGAGTGCTCTTGTAGAAGTTACTGGCCGAACTAAAGTTTTCAAGCACGATGAGTGCAATACTCTTTATAATATGAATTGAAGCTACTTAGTTACGTTAATCCACACTTTTTGTGTTGATATTTTGTTTTCTTTGAAAAAATACACATTTAATTAATCGATGTTTGTTTATGCAAAAAAGCTAAAACGAGACTAAAGAAAAACCTAATATCTATCGTAATGTTTCCAAGAATAGTTGCTGCAGCATTAATATAGTGCTATAAAAGAGGTTACTGGTAGAACTAATGTTTTAAAGAACGTTGATTGCAATACTCTTTCTAATATAAATTGTAGCTACTAAAGTACATTAATCCACAGTTTTTGTGTTGATATTTTGTTTTCTTTGAGAAAATACACATTTAATTAATCGATGTTTGTTTATGCAGTAAAGCTAAAATGAGAATAAAGAAAAAACTAATGTCTATAGTAATACTTCCAAGAATAGTTGCTGCAGCACTAATTGCGTGCTATAAAGGAAATTACTGGCAGAACTAAAGTTTTAAAGAACAATGAGTGCATTACTTTTTATGATATCAATTGTAGCTACTAAGCCACGTTAATCCACACTTTTTGTGTTGATATTTTGTTTTCTTTGAGAAAGTAAACATTTTATTGATCGATGTTTGTTTATGCAAAAAAGCTAAAGTGAGACTAAAGAAAAAACTAATCTCTATAGTAATGTTTCCAAGAAGGGATGCTGCAGCACCAAAAGAGTGCTCTTAAAGAAGTTACTGGCCGAACTAAAGTTTTCAAGCACGATGAGTGCAATACTCTTTATAATATGAATTGAAGCTACTAAGTTACGTTAAACCACACTTTTTGTGTTGAGATTTTGTTTTCTTTGAGAAAATACACATTTAATTAATCGATGTTTGTTTATGCAGTAAAGCTAAAATGAGAATAAAGAAAAAACTAATGTCTATAGTAATACTTCCAAGAATAGTTGCTGCAGCACTAATTGCGTGCTATAAAGGAAATTACTGGCAGAACTAAAGTTTTAAAGAACAATGAGTACAATACTCTTTTTAATATGAATTGAAGCTACTAAGTTACGTTAAACCACACTTTTTGTGTTTATATTGTGTTTTCTTTGAGAAAGTAAACATTTAATTAAGCGATGTTCATTTATTCAGTAAAGCTAAAATGAGACAAAAGAAAAAACTAATGTCTATAGTAATGTTTCCAAGAAGGGTTGCTGCAGCACTAATAGAGTGCTCTTAAAGGAGTTATTGGCCGAACTAAAGTTTTAAAGAACGATGAGTGCAATACTCTTTCTAATATAAATTGTAGCTACTAAAGTACATTAATCCACACTTTTTGTGTTTATATTTTGTTTTCTTTGAGAAAATAAACATTTTATTAATCGATGTTTTCCTATGAAAAAAAGCTTAAAGAAGACTAAAGAAAAAACTAATGTCTATAGTAATGTTTCCAAGAAGGGTTGCTGCAGCACTAATAGAGTGCTCTTAAAGAAGTTATTGGCCGAACTAAAGTTTTCAAGCACAATGAGTGCAATACTCTTTATAATATGAATTGAAGCTACTAAGTTACGTTAATCCACACTTTTTGTGTTGATATTTTGTTTTCTTTGAAAAAATAAACATTTAATTAAGCGATGTTCATTTATGCAGTAAAGCTAGAATGAGACTAAAGAAAAAACTAATGTCTATAGTAATGTTTCCAAGAAGGGTTGCTGCAGCACTAATAAAGTGCTCTTAAAGAAGTTACTGGCCGAACTAAAGTTTTAAAGAACGATGAGTACAATACTCTTTATAATATGAATTGAAGCTACTAAGTTACGTTAATCCACACTTTTTGTGTTGATTTTTTGTTTTCTTTGAGAAAATAAACATTTTATTAATCGATGTTTGCTTATGCAAAAAAGCTAAAATGAGACTAAAGGAAAAACTAATCTCTATAGTAATATTTCCAAGAATGGTTGCTGCAGCAATAATATAGTGCTATAAAAGAAGTTACTGGTAGAACTAAAGTTTTAAAGAACAATAAGTGCAATACTTTTTATAATATAAAATGTAGCTATTAAGTTACGTTAATCCACACTTTTTGTGTTGATATTTTGTTTTCTTTGAGAAAATATACATTTTATTGATCGATGTTTGCTTATGCAAAAAAGCTAAAATGAGACTAAAGGAAAAACTAATCTCTATAGTAATATTTCCAAGAATGGTTGCTGCAGCAATAATATAGTGCTATAAAAGAAGTTACTGGCCGAACTAAAGTTTTAAAGAACGATGAGTGCAATACTCTTTATAATATTAATTGTAGCTCTTAAGTTAGGTTAATCCACACTTTTTGTGTTGATATTTTGTTTTCTTTGAGAAAATAAACATTTTATTAATCGATGTTTGCTTATGCAAAAAAGCTAAAATGAGACTAAAGGAAAAACTAATCTCTATAGTAATATTTCCAAGAATGGTTGCTGCAGCAATAATATAGTGCTATAAAAGAAATTTTGGTAGAACTAAAGTTTTAAAGAACAATAAGTGCAATACTTTTTATAATATAAAATGTGGCTACTAAGTTACGTTAATCCACACCTTTTGTGTTGATGTTTTGTTTTCTTTGAGAAAATAAACATTTTATTAATCGATGTTTGCTTATGCAAAAAAGCTAAAATGAGACTAAAGGAAAAACTAATCTCTATAGTAATACTTCCAAGAATGATTGCTGCAGCAATAATATAGCGCTATAAAAGAAGTTACTGGTAGAACTAAAGTTTTAAGAACAATAAGTGCAATACTTTTTATAATATAAAATGTAGCTAATAACTTACGTTAATCCACACTTTTTGTGTTTATATTTTGTTTTCTTTGAGAAAATAGGCATTTTATTAATCGATGTTTGTTTACGCAAAAAAGCTAAAACGAGACTAAAGAAAAAACTAATGTCTATCGTAATGTTTCCAAGAAGGGTTGCTGCAGCACTAATAGAGTGCTCTTAAAGAAGATACTGGCCGAACTAAAATTTTAAAGAACGATGAGTGCAATACTCTTTATAGTATGAATTGAAGCTACTAAGTTAAGTTAATCCACACTTTTTGTGTTTATATTGTGTTTTCTTTGAGAAAGTAAACATTTAATTAAGCGATGTTCATTTATGCAGTAAAGCTAAAAGAAGACTAAAGAAAAAACTAATGGCTATAGAAATGATTCCAAGGACGGTTTCTGCAGCACTAATATAGTGCTCTTAAAGAAGTTACTGGCCGAACTAAAGTTTTCAAGCACGATGAGTGCAATACTCTTTATAATATGAATTGAAGCTACTAAGTTACGTTAATCCACACTTTTTGTGTTGATATTTTGTTTTCTTTGAAAAAATAAACATTTTATTGATCGATGTTTGCTAATGCAAAAAAAGCTAAAGTGAGACTAAAGAAAAAACTAATGGCTATAGAAATGATTCCAAGAAGGGTTGCTGCAGCACTAATAGAGTGCTCTTAAAGAACTTATTGGCCGAACTAAAGTTTTAAAGAACGATGAGTGTAATACTCTTTTTAATATAACTTGTAGCTACTAAAGTACATTAATCCACACTTTTTGTGTTGATATTTTGTTTTCTTTGAAAAAATAAACATTTTATTGATCGATGTTTGCTAATGCAAAAAAAGCTAAAGTGAGACTAAAGAAAAAACTAATGGCTATAGAAATGATTCCAAGGACGGTTTCTGCAGCACTAATATCGTGCCTTTAAAGAAGTTACTGGCAGAACTAGAGTTTTCAAGGCCGATGAGTGCAATGCTCTTTATAATACAACTTCTAGCTACTAAAGTACATTAATCAACACTTTTTGTTTTTATATTTTGTTTTCTTTGAGAAAATAAACATTTTTTTTTATAATTGATGTTTTCCTATGAAAAAAAGCTAAAAGAAGACTAAAGAAAAAACTAATGGCTATAGAAATGATTCCAAGGACGGTTTCTGCAGCACTAATAGAGTGCTGTTAAAGAAGTTACTGGCAGAACTAAAGTTTTAAAGAACGATGAGTGCAATACTCTTTATAATATTAATTGTAGCTACTAAGTTAAGTTAATCCACACTTTTGGTGTTTATATTTTGTTTTCTTTGAGAAAGTAAACATTTTATTAATCGATGTTTGTTTATGCAAAAAAGCTGAATCGAGACTAAAGAAAAAACTAATGTCTATCGTAATGTTTCCAAGAAGGGTTGCTGCAGCACTAATAGAGTGCTCTTAAAGAAGTTACTGGCCGAACTAAAGTTTTAAAGAACGATGAGTGCAATACTCTTTATAATATTAATTGTAGCTACTAAGTTAGGTTAATCCACACTTTTTGTGTTTATATTTTGTTTTCTTTGAGAAAGTAAACATTTAATTAAGCGATGTTCATTTATGCAGTAAAGCTAAAAGAAGACTAAAGAAAAAACTAATGGCTATAGAAATGATTCCAAGGACGGTTTCTGCAGCACTAATATAGTGCTCTTAAAGAAGTTACTGGCCGAACTAAAGTTTTCAAGCACGATGAGGGCAATACTCTTTATAATATGAATTGAAGCTACTAAGTTACGTTAATCCACACTTTTTTGTGTTGATATTTTGTTTTCTTTGAAAAAATAAACATTTTATTGATCGATGTTTGCTAATGCAAAAAAAGCTAAAGTGAGACTAAAGAAAAAATAAATCTCTATAGTAATGTTTCCAAGAAGGGTTGCTGCAGCACTAATAGAGTGCTCTTAAAGAACTTATTGGCCGAACTAAAGTTTTAAAGAACGATGAGTGCAATACTCTTTATAATATTAATTGTAGCTACTAAGTTAAGTTAATCCACACTTTTGGTGTTTATATTTTGTTTTCTTTGAGAAAGTAAACATTTTATTAATCGATGTTTGCTAATGCAAAAAAAGCTAAAGTGAGACTAAAGAAAAAATAAATCTCTATAGTAATGTTTCCAAGAAGGGTTGCTGCAGCACTAATAGAGTGCTCTTAAAGAACTTATTGGCCGAACTAAAGTTTTAAAGAACGATGAGTGCAATACTCTTTATAATATTAATTGTAGCTACTAAGTTAAGTTAATCCACACTTTTGGTGTTTATATTTTGTTTTCTTTGAGAAAGTAAACATTTTATTAATCGATGTTTGCTAATGCAAAAAAAGCTAAAGTGAGACTAAAGAAAAAATAAATCTCTATAGTAATGTTTCCAAGAAGGGTTTCTGCAGCACTAATAGAGTGCTATTAAAGAAGTTACTGGCAGAACTAAAGTTTTAAAGGAGGATGAGTGCAATGATATTTATAATATGAATTGTAGCTACTAAGTTAAGTTAATCCACACTTTTTGTGATTATATTTTGTTTTCTTTGAGAAAATAAACATTTTATTAATCGTATTTTCCTATGAAAAAAAGCTAAAAGAAGACTAAAGAAAAAACTAATGGCTATAGAAATGATTCCAAGGACGGTTTCTGCAGCACTAATATAGTGCTCTTAAAGAAGTTACTGGCCGAACTAAAGTTTTCAAGCACGATGAGTGCAATACTCTTTATAATATGAATTGAAGCTACTAAGTTACGTTAATCCACACTTTTTGTGTTGATATTTTGTTTTCTTTGAAAAAATAAACATTTTATTGATCGATGTTTGCTAATGCAAAAAAGCTAAAGTGAGACTAAAGAAAAAATTAATCTCTATAGAAATGTTTCCAAGAAGGGTTGCTGCAGCACTAATAGAGTGCTCTTAAAGAAGTTATTGGCTGAACTAAAGTTTTAAAGAACGATGAATGCAATACTCTTTCTAACATAAATTGTAGCTACTAAAGTACATTAATCCACACTTTTTGTGTTTATATTTTGTTTTCTTTGAGAAAATAAACATTTTATCAATCGATGTTTTCCTATGAAAAAAGCTAAAAGAAGACTAAAGAAAAAACTAATGGCTATAGAAATGATTCCAAGGACGGTTTCTGCAGCACTAATATAGTGCTTTTAAAGAAGTTACTGGCAGAACTAGAGTTTTCAAGGCCGATGAGTGCAATGCTCTTTATAATATAAATTGTAGCTACAAAAGTACGTTAATCCACACTTTTGGTGTTTATATTTTGTTTTCTTGAAGAAAATAGGCATTTTATTAATCGATGTTTCTTTATGCAAAAAAGCTGAAACGAGACTAAAGAAAAAACTAATGTCTATCGTAATGTTTCCAAGAAGGGTTGCTGCAGCACTAATAGAGTGCTCTTAAAGAAGTTACTGGCCGAACTAAAGTTTTAAAGAACGATGAGTGCAATACTCTTTATAATAATAATTGTAGCTACTAAGTTAGGTTAATCCACACTTTTTGTGTTTATATTTTGTTTTCTTTGAGAAAGTAAACATTTAATTAAGCGATGTTCATTTATGCAGTAAAGCTAATATGAGACTAAAGGAAAAACTAATGTCTATAGTAATGTTTCCAAGAAGGGTTGCTGCAGCACTAATAGAGTGCTCTTAAAGAAGTTATTGGCCGAACTAAAGTTTTAAAGAACGATGAGTGCAATAATCTTTCTAATATAAATTGTAGCTACTAAAGTACATTAATCCACACTTTTTGTGTTTATATTTTGTCTTCTTTGAGAAAGTAAACATTTAATTAAGCGATGTTCATTTATGCAGAAAAGCTAAAATGAGACTAAAGAAAAAAACTAATGTCTGTAGTAATGTTTCCAAGAAGGGTTTCTGCAGCACTAATAGAGTGCTGTTAAAGAAGTTAACTAAAGTTTTAAAGGACGATGAGTGCAATAATATTTATAATATGAATTGTAGCTACTAAGTTACGTTAATCCACATTTTTTGTGATTATATTTTGTTTTCTTTGAGAAAATAAACATTTTATTAATCGATGTTTTCCTATGAAAAAAAGCTAGAAGAAGACTAAAGAAAAAACTAATGGCTATAGAAATGATTCCAAGGACGGTTTCTGCAGCACTAATATAGTGCTTTTAAAGAAGTTACTGGCAGAACTAGAGTTTTCAAGGCCGATGAGTGCAATGCTCTTTATAATATAAATTGTAGCTACAAAAGTACGTTAATCCACACTTTTGGTGTTTATATTTTGTTTTCTTGAAGAAAATAGGCATTTTATTAATCGATGTTTCTTTATGCAAAAAAGCTGAAACGAGACTAAAGAAAAAACTAATGTCTATCGTAATGTTTCCAAGAAGGGTTGCTGCAGCACTAATAGAGTGCTCTTAAAGAAGTTACTGGCCGAACTAAAG
Source organism: Aurelia coerulea (assembly GCA_039566865.1). Classification (NCBI taxonomy): domain Eukaryota; kingdom Metazoa; phylum Cnidaria; class Scyphozoa; order Semaeostomeae; family Ulmaridae; genus Aurelia; species Aurelia coerulea. The sequence goes on from CM076954.1 coordinate 10,891,077, forward strand.
TTTTAAAGAACGATGAGTGCAATACTCTTTATAATAATAATTGTAGCTACTAAGTTAGGTTAATCCACACTTTTTGTGTTTATATTTTGTTTTCTTTGAGAAAGTAAACATTTAATTAAGCGATGTTCATTTATGCAGTAAAGCTAATATGAGACTAAAGGAAAAACTAATGTCTATAGTAATGTTTCCAAGAAGGGTTGCTGCAGCACTAATAGAGTGCTCTTAAAGAAGTTATTGGCCGAACTAAAGTTTTAAAGAACGATGAGTGCAATAATCTTTCTAATATAAATTGTAGCTACTAAAGTACATTAATCCACACTTTTTGTGTTTATATTTTGTCTTCTTTGAGAAAGTAAACATTTAATTAAGCGATGTTCATTTATGCAGTAAAGCTAAAATGAGACTAAAGAAAAAAACTAATGTCTGTAGTAATGTTTCCAAGAAGGGTTTCTGCAGCACTAATAGAGTGCTGTTAAAGAAGTTAACTAAAGTTTTAAAGGACGATGAGTGCAATAATATTTATAATATGAATTGTAGCTACTAAGTTACTTTAATCCACACTTTTTGTGATTATATTTTGTTTTCTTTGAGAAAATAAACATTTTATTAATCGATGTTTTCCTATGAAAAAAATCTAGAAGAAGACTAAAGAAAAAACTAATGGGTATAGAAATGATTCCAAGGACGGTTTCTGCAGCACTAATATAGTGCTCTTAAAGAAGTTACTGGCCGAACTAAAGTTTTCAAGCACGATGAGTGCAATACTCTTTATAATATGAATTGAAGCTACTAAGTTACGTTAATCCACACTTTTTGTGTTGATATTTTGTTTTCTTTGAAAAAATAAACATTTTATTGATCGATGTTTGCTAATGCAAAAAAAGCTAAAGTGAGACTGAAGAAAAAATTAATCTCTATAGTAATGTTTCCAAGAAGGGTTGCTGCAGCACTAATAGAGTGCTCTTAAAGAAGTTATTGGCCGAACTAAAGTTTTAAAGAACGATGAGTGCAATACTCTTTCTAATATAACTTGTAGCTACTAAAGTACATTAATCCACACTTTTTGTTTTTATATTTTGTTTTCTTTGAGAAAATAAACATTTTTTTGATCGATGTTTTCCTATGAAAAAAAGCTAAAAGAAGACTAAAGAAAAAACTAATGGCTATAGAAATGATTCCAAGGACGGTTTCTGCAGCACTAATATCGTGCTTTTAAAGAAGTTACTGGCAGAACTAGAGTTTTCAAGGCCGATGAGTGCAATGCTCTTTATAATATAAATTGTAGCTGCAAAAGTACGTTAATCCACACTTTTGGTGTTTATATTTTGTTTTCTTTGAAAAAATAAACATTTTATTGATCGATGTTTGCTAATGCAAAAAAGCTAAAGTGAGACTAAAGAAAAAATTAATCTCTATAGTAATGTTTCCAAGAAGGGTTGCTGCAGCACTAATAGAGTGCTCTTAAAGAAGTTATTGGCTGAACTAAAGTTTTCAAGGCCGATGAGTGCAATGCTCTTTATAATATAAATTGTAGCTACAAAAGTACGTTAATCCACACTTTTGGTGTTTATATTTTGTTTTCTTTGAAAAAATAAACATTTTATTGATCGATGTTTTCCTATGAAAAAAAGCTAAAAGAAGACTAAAGAAAAAACTAATGGCTATAGAAATGATTCCAAGGACGGTTTCTGCAGCACTAATATAGTGCTTTTAAAGAAGTTACTGGCAGAACTAGAGTTTTCAAGGCCGATGAGTGCAATGCTCTTTATAATATAAATTGTAGCTACAAAAGTACGTTAATCCACACTTTTGGTGTTTATATTTTGTTTTCTTTGAGAAAGTAAACATTTTTAATTAAGCGATGTTCATTTATGCAGTAAAGCTAAAATGAGACTAAAGAAAAAAACTAATGTCTGTAGTAATGTTTCCAAAAGGGTTTCTGCAGCACAAATAGAGTGCTTTTAAAGAAGTTACTGGCAGAACTAGAGTTTTCAAGGCCGATGAGTGCAATGCTCTTTATAATATAAATTGTAGCTACAAAAGTACGTTAATCCACACTTTTGGTGTTTATATTTTGTTTTCTTTGAAAAAATAAACATTTTATTGATCGATGTTTGCTAATGCAAAAAAGCTAAAGTGAGACTAAAGAAAAAATTAATCTCTATAGTAATGTTTCCAAGAAGGGTTGCTGCAGCACTAATAGAGTGCTCTTAAAGAAGTTATTGGCTGAATTAAAGTTTTAAAGAACGATGAATGCAATACTCTTTCTAATATAAATTGTAGCTACTAAAGTACATTAATCCACACTTTTTGTGTTTATATTTTGTTTTCTTTGAGAAAATAAACATTTTATTAATCGATGTTTTCCTATGAAAAAAAGCTAAAAGAAGACTAAAGAAAAAACTAATGGCTATAGAAATGATTCCAAGGACGGTTTCTGCAGCACTAATATAGTGCTTTTAAAGAAGTTACTGGCAGAACTAGAGTTTTCAAGGCCGATGAGTGCAATGCTCTTTATAATATAAATTGTAGCTACAAAAGTACGTTAATCCACACTTTTGGTGTTTATATTTTGTTTTCTTGGAGAAAATAGGCATTTTATTAATCGATGTTTGTTTATGCAAAAAAGCTGAAACGAGACTAAAGAAAAAACTAATGTCTATCGTAATGTTTCCAAGAAGGGTTGCTGCAGCACTAATAGAGTGCTCTTAAAGAAGTTACTGGCCGAACTAAAGTTTTAAAGAAGGATGAGTGCAATACTCTTTATAATATTAATTGTAGCTACTAAGTTAGGTTAATCCACACTTTTTGTGTTTATATTTTGTTTTCTTTGAGAAAGTAAACATTTAATTAAGCGATGATCATTTATGCAGTAAAGCTAAAATGAGACTAAAGAAAAAACTAATGTCTATAGTAATGTTTCCAAGAAGGGTTGCTGCAGCACTAATAGAGTGCTCTTAAAGAAGTTATTGGCCGAACTAAAGTTTTAAAGAACGATGAGTGCAATAATCTTTCTAATATAAATTGTAGCTACTAAAGTACATTAATCCACACTTTTTGTGCTTATATTTTGTTTTCTTTGAGAAAGTAAACATTTAATTAAACGATGTTCATTTATGCAGTAAAGCTAAAATGAGACAAAAGAGAAAACCTAATGTCTGTAGTAATGTTTCCAAGAAGGGTTTCTGCAGCACTAATAGAAAGAAGTTACTGGCAGAACTAAAGTTTTAAAGGACGATGAGTGCAATAATATTTATAATATGAATTGTAGCTACTAAGTTACATTAATACACACTTTTTGTGATTATATTTTTTTTTCTTTGAGAAAATAAACATTTTATTAATCGATGTTTTCCTATGAAAAAAAGCTAAAAGAAGACTAAAGAAAAAACTAATGGCTATAGAAATGATTCCAAGGACGGTTTCTGCAGCACTAATATAGTGCTCTTAAAGAAGTTACTGGCCGAACTAAAGTTTTCAAGCACGATGAGTGCAATACTCTTTATAATATGAATTGAAGCTACTAAGTTACGCAAATCCACACTTTTTGTGTTGATATTTTGTTTTCTTTGAAAAAATAAACATTTTATTGATCGATGTTTGCTAATGCAAAAAAGCTAAAGTGAGACTAAAGAAAAAATTAATCTCTATAGTAATGTTTCCAAGAAGGGTTGCTGCAGCACTAATAGAGTGCTCTTAAAGAAGTTACTGGCCGAACTAAAGTTTTAAAGAACGATGAGTACAATACTCTTTTTAATATGAATTGAAGCTACTAAGTTACGTTAATCCACACTTTTTGTGTTGATTTTTTGTTTTCTTTGAGAAAATAAACATTTTATTAATCGATGTTTGCTTATGCAAAAAAGCTAAAATGAGACTAAAGGAAAAACTAATCTCTATAGTAATATTTCCAAGAATGGTTGCTGCAGCAATAATATAGTGCTATAAAAGAAGTTACTGGTAGAACTAAAGTTTTAAAGAAGAATAAGTGCAATACTTTTTATAATATAAAATGTAGCTATTAAGTTACGTTAATCCACACTTTTTGTGTTGATATTTTGTTTTCTTTGAGAAAGTAAACATTTTTAATTAAGCGATGTTCATTTATGCAGTAAAGCTAAAATGAGACTAAAGAAAAAAACTAATGTCTGTAGTAATGTTTCCAAGAAGGGTTTCTGCAGCACAAATAGAGTGCTTTTAAAGAAGTTACTGGCAGAACTAGAGTTTTCAAGGCCGATGAGTGCAATGCTCTTTATAATATAAATTGTAGCTACAAAAGTACGTTAATCCACACTTTTGGTGTTTATATTTTGTTTTCTTTGAAAAAATAAACATTTTATTGATCGATGTTTGCTAATGCAAAAAAGCTAAAGTGAGACTAAAGAAAAAATTAATCTCTATAGTAATGTTTCCAAGAAGGGTTGCTGCAGCACTAATAGAGTGCTCTTAAAGAAGTTATTGGCTGAATTAAAGTTTTAAAGAACGATGAATGCAATACTCTTTCTAATATAAATTGTAGCTACTAAAGTACATTAATCCACACTTTTTGTGTTTATATTTTGTTTTCTTTGAGAAAATAAACATTTTATTAATCGATGTTTTCCTATGAAAAAAAGCTAAAAGAAGACTAAAGAAAAAACTAATGGCTATAGAAATGATTCTAAGGACGGTTTCTGCAGCACTAATATAGTGCTTTTAAAGAAGTTACTGGCAGAACTAGAGTTTTCAAGGCCGATGAGTGCAATGCTCTTTATAATATAAATTGTAGCTACAAAAGTACGTTAATCCACACTTTTGGTGTTTATATTTTGTTTTCTTGGAGAAAATAGGCATTTTATTAATCGATGTTTGTTTATGCAAAAAAGCTGAAACGAGACTAAAGAAAAAACTAATGTCTATCGTAATGTTTCCAAGAAGGGTTGCTGCAGCACTAATAGAGTGCTCTTAAAGAAGTTACTGGCCGAACTAAAGTTTTAAAGAACGATGAGCGCAATTCTCTTTCTAATATAAATCGTTGCTACTAAGTTACGTTAATCCACACTTTTTGTGCTTATATTTTGTTTTCTTTGAGAAAGTAAACATTTAATTAAACGATGTTCATTTATGCAGTAAAGCTAAAATGAGACAAAAGAAAAAAACTAATGTCTGTAGTAATGTTTCCAAGAAGGGTTTCTGCAGCACTAATAGAAAGAAGTTACTGGCAGGACTAAAGTTTTAAAGGACGATGAGTGCAAAAATATTTATAATATGAATTGTAGCTACTAAGTTACGTTAATCCACACTTTTTGTGATTATATTTCTTTTCTTTGAGAAAATAAACATTTTATTAATCGATGTTTTCCTATGAAAAAAAGCTAAAAGAAGACCAAAGAAAAAACTAATGGCTATAGAAATGATTCCAAGGACGGTTTCTGCAGCACTAATATAGTGCTCTTAAAGAAGTTACTGGCCGAACTAAAGTTTTCAAGCACGATGAGTGCAATACTCTTTATAATATGAATTGAAGCTACTAAGTTACGCAAATCCACACTTTTTGTGTTGATATTTTGTTTTCTTTGAAAAAATAAACATTTTATTGATCGATGTTTGCTAATGCAAAAAAGCTAAAGTGAGACTAAAGAAAAAATTAATCTCTATAGTAATGTTTCCAAGAAGGGTTGCTGCAGCACTAATAGAGTGCTCTTAAAGAAGTTACTGGCCGAACTAAAGTTTTAAAGAACGATGAGTACAATACTCTTTTTAATATGAATTGAAGCTACTAAGTTACGTTAATCCACAATTTTTGTGTTGATTTTTTGTTTTCTTTGAGAAAATAAACATTTTATTAATCGATGTTTGCTTATGCAAAAAAGCTAAAATGAGACTAAAGGAAAAACTAATCTCTATAGTAATATTTCCAAGAATGGTTGCTGCAGCAATAATATAGTGCTATAAAAGAAGTTACTGGTAGAACTAAAGTTTTAAAGAACAATAAGTGCAATACTTTTTATAATATAAAATGTAGCTATTAAGTTACGTTAATCCACACTTTTTGTGTTGATATTTTGTTTTCTTTGAGAAAATAAACATTTTATTGATCGATGTTTGCTTATGCAAAAAAGCTAAAATGAGACTAAAGGAATAACTAATCTCTATAGTAATATTTCCAAGAATGGTTGCTGCAGCAATAATATAGTGCTATAAAAGAAGTTACTGGCCGAACTAAAGTTTTAAAGAACGATGAGTGCAATACTCTTTATAATATTAATTGTAGCTCTTAAGTTAGGTTAATCCACACTTTTTGTGTTGATATTTTGTTTTCTTTGAGAAAATAAACATTTTATTAATCGATGTTTGCTTATGCAAAAAAGCTAAAATGAGACTAAAGGAAAAACTAATCTCTATAGTAATATTTCCAAGAATGGTTGCTGCAGCAATAATATAGTGCTATAAAAGAAGTTACTGGTAGAACTAAAGTTTTAAAGAACAATAAGTGCAATACTTTTTATAATATAAAATGTGGCTACTAAGTTACGTTAATCCACACTTTTTGTGTTGATGTTTTGTTTTCTTTGAGAAAATAAACATTTTATTAATCGATGTTTGCTTATGCAAAAAAGCTAAAATGAGACTAAAGGAAAAACTAATCTCTATAGTAATACTTCCAAGAATGATTGCTGCAGCAATAATATAGCGCTATAAAAGAAGTTACTGGTAGAACTAAAGTTTTAAAGAACAATAAGTGCAATACTTTTTATAATATAAAATGTAGCTACTAACTTACGTTAATCCACACTTTTTGTGTTTATATTTTGTTTTCTTTGAGAAAATAGGCATTTTATTAATCGATGTTTGTTTACGCAAAAAAGCTAAAACGAGACTAAAGAAAAAACTAATGTCTATCGTAATGTTTCCAAGAAGGGTTGCTGCAGCACTAATAGAGTGCTCTTAAAGAAGTTACTGGCCGAACTAAAGTTTTAAAGAACGATGAGTGCAATACTCTTTATAGTATGAATTGAAGCTACTAAGTTAAGTTAATCCACACTTTTTGTGTTTATATTGTGTTTTCTTTGAGAAAGTAAACATTTAATTAAGCGATGTTCATTTATGCAGTAAAGCTAAAAGAAGACTAAAGAAAAAACTAATGGCTATAGAAATGATTCCAAGGACGGTTTCTGCAGCACTAATATAGTGCTCTTAAAGAAGTTACTGGCCGAACTAAAGTTTTCAAGCACGATGAGTGCAATACTCTTTATAATATGAATTGAAGCTACTAAGTTACGTTAATCCACACTTTTTGTGTTGATATTTTGTTTTCTTTGAAAAAATAAACATTTTATCGATCGATGTTTGCTAATGCAAAAAAAGCTAAAGTGAGACTAAAGAAAAAACTAATGGCTATAGAAATGATTCCAAGAAGGGTTGCTGCAGCACTAATAGAGTGCTCTTAAAGAACTTATTGGCCGAACTAAAGTTTTAAAGAACGATGAGTGTAATACTCTTTTTAATATAACTTGTAGCTACTAAAGTACATTAATCCACACTTTTTGTGTTGATATTTTGTTTTCTTTGAAAAAATAAACATTTTATTGATCGATGTTTGCTAATGCAAAAAAAGCTAAAGTGAGACTAAAGAAAAAACTAATGGCTATAGAAATGATTCCAAGGACGGTTTCTGCAGCACTAATATCGTGCCTTTAAAGAAGTTACTGGCAGAACTAGAGTTTTCAAGGCCGATGAGTGCAATGCTCTTTATAATACAACTTCTAGCTACTAAAGTACATTAATCAACACTTTTTGTTTTTATATTTTGTTTTCTTTGAGAAAATAAACATTTTTTTTTATAATTGATGTTTTCCTATGAAAAAAAGCTAAAAGAAGACTAAAGAAAAAACTAATGGCTATAGAAATGATTCCAAAGACGGTTTCTGCAGCACTAATAGAGTGCTGTTAAAGAAGTTACTGGCAGAACTAAAGTTTTAAAGAACGATGAGTGCAATACTCTTTATAATATTAATTGTAGCTACTAAGTTAAGTTAATCCACACTTTTGGTGTTTATATTTTGTTTTCTTTGAGAAAGTAAACATTTTATTAATCGATGTTTGTTTATGCAAAAAAGCTGAATCGAGACTAAAGAAAAAACTAATGTCTATCGTAATGCTTCCAAGAAGGGTTGCTGCAGCACTAATAGAGTGCTCTTAAAGAAGTTACTGGCCGAACTAAAGTTTTAAAGAACGATGAGTGCAATACTCTTTATAATATTAATTGTAGCTACTAAGTTAGGTTAATCCACACTTTTTGTGTTTATATATTGTTTTCTTTGAGAAAGTAAGCATTTAATTAAGCGATGTTCATTTATGCAGTAAAGCTAAAAGAAGACTAAAGAAAAAACTAATGGCTATAGAAATGATTCCAAGGACGGTTTCTGCAGCACTAATATAGTGCTCTTAAAGAAGTTACTGGCCCAACTAAAGTTTTCAAGCACGATGAGGGCAATACTCTTTATAATATGAATTGAAGCTACTAAGTTACGTTAATCCACACTTTTTGTGTTGATATTTTGTTTTCTTTGAAAAAATAAACATTTTATTGATCGATGTTTGCTAATGCAAAAAAAGCTAAAGTGAGACTAAAGAAAAAATTAATCTCTATAGTAATGTTTCCAAGAAGGGTTGCTGCAGCACTAATAGAGTGCTCTTAAAGAACTTATTGGCCGAACTAAAGTTTTACAGAACGATGAGTGCAATACTCTTTCTAATATAACTTGTAGCTACTAAAGTACATTAATCCACACTTTTTGTTTTTATATTTTGTTTTCTTTGAGAAAATAAACATTTTTTTTTATAATTGATGTTTTCCTATGAAAAAAAGCTAAAAGAAGACTAAAGAAAAAACTAATGGCTATAGAAATGATTCCAAGGACGGTTTCTGCAGCACTAATAGAGTGCTGTTAAAGAAGTTACTGGCAGAACTAAAGTTTTAAAGGACGATGAGTGCAATGCTCTTTATAATATAAATTGTAGCTACAAAAGTACGTTAATCCACACTTTTGGTGTTTATATTTTGTTTTCTTTGAGAAAGTAAACATTTAATTAAGCGATGTTCATTGATGCAGTAAAGCTAAAATGAGACTAAAGAAAAAAATTAATGTCTGTAGTAATGTTTCCAAGAAGGGTTTCTGCAGCACTAATAGAGTGCTATTAAAGAAGTTACTGGCAGAAATAAAGTTTTAAAGGAGGATGAGTGCAATGATATTTATAATATGAATTGTAGCTACTAAGTTAAGTTAATCCACACTTTTTGTGATTATATTTTGTTTTCTTTGAGAAAATAAACATTTTATTAATCGTATTTTCCTATGAAAAAAAGCTAAAAGAAGACTAAAGAAAAAACTAATGGCTATAGAAATGATTCCAAGGACGGTTTCTGCAGCACTAATATAGTGCTCTTAAAGAAGTTACTGGCCGAACTAAATTTTTTCAAGCACGATGAGTGCAATACTCTTTATAATATGAATTGAAGCTACTAACTTACGTTAATCCACACTTTTTGTGTTGATATTTTGTTTTCTTTGAAAAAATAAACATTTTATTGATCGATGTTTGCTAATGCAAAAAAGCTAAAGTGAGACTAAAGAAAAAATTAATCTCTATAGAAATGTTTATAAGAAGGGTTGCTGCAGCACTAATAGAGTGCTCTTAAAGAAGTTATTGGCTGAACTAAAGTTTTATAGAACGATGAATGCAATACTCTTTCTAACATAAATCGTAGCTACTAAAGTACATTAATCCACACTTTTTGTGTTTATATTTTGTTTTCTTTGAGAAAATAAACATTTTATTAATCGATGTTTTCCTATGAAAAAAGCTAAAAGAAGACTAAAGAAAAAACTAATGGCTATAGAAATGATTCCAAGGACGGTTTCTGCAGCACTAATATAGTGCTTTTAAAGAAGTTACTGGCAGAACTAGAGTTTTCAAGGCCGATGAGTGCAATGCTCTTTATAATATAAATTGTAGCTACAAAAGTACGTTAATCCACACTTTTGGTGTTTATATTTTGTTTTCTTGAAGAAAATAGGCATTTTATTAATCGATGTTTCTTTATGCAAAAAAGCTGTAACGAGACTAAAGAAAAAACTAATGTCTATCGTAATGTTTCCAAGAAGGGTTGCTGCAGCACTAATAGAGTGCTCTTAAAGAAGTTACTGGCCGAACTAAAGTTTTAAAGAACGATGAGTGCAATACTCTTTATAATATAAATTGTAGCTACTAAAGTACATTAATCCACACTTTTTGTGTTTATATTTTGTCTTCTTTGAGAAAGTAAACATTTAATTAAGCGATGTTCATTTATGCAGTAAAGCTAAAATGAGACTAAAGAAAAAAACTAATGTCTGTAGTAATGTTTCCAAGAAGGGTTTCTGCAGCACTAATAGAGTGCTGTTAAAGAAGTTAACTAAAGTTTTAAAGGACGATGAGTGCAATAATATTTATAATATGATTTGTAGCTACTAAGTTACTTTAATCCACACTTTTTGTGATTATATTTTGTTTTCTTTGAGAAAATAAACATTTTATTAATCGATGTTTGCTAATGCAAAAAAAGCTAAAGTGAGACTGAAGAAAAAATTAATCTCTATAGTAATGTTTCCAAGAAGGGTTGCTGCAGCACTAATAGAGTGCTCTTAAAGAAGTTATTGGCAGAACTAGAGTTTTCAAGGCCGATGAGTGCAATGCTCTTTATAATATAAATTGTAGCTACAAAAGTACGTTAATCCACACTTTTGGTGTTTATATTTTGTTTTCTTGGAGAAAATAGGCATTTTATTAATCGATGTTTGTTTATGCAAAAAAGCTGAAACGAGACTAAAGAAAAAACTAATGTCTATCGTAATGTTTCCAAGAAGGGTTGCTGCAGCACTAATAGAGTGCTCTTAAAGAAGTTACTGGCCGAACTAAAGTTTTAAAGAAGGATGAGTGCAATACTCTTGATAATATTAATTGTAGCTACTAAGTTAGGTTAATCCACACTTTTTGTGTTTATATTTTGTTTTCTTTGAGAAAGTAAACATTTAATTAAGCGATGATCATTTATGCAGTAAAGCTAAAATGAGACTAAAGAAAAAACTAATGTCTATAGTAATGTTTCCAAGAAGGGTTGCTGCAGCACTAATAGAGTGCTCTTAAAGAAGTTATTGGCCGAACTAAAGTTTTAAAGAACGATGAGTGCAATAATCTTTCTAATATAAATTGTAGCTACTAAAGTACATTAATCCACACTTTTTGTGCTTATATTTTGTTTTCTTTGAGAAAGTAAACATTTAATTAAACGATGTTCATTTATGCAGTAAAGCTAAAATGAGACAAAAGAAAAAAACTAATGTCTGTAGTAATGTTTCCAAGAAGGTTTTCTGCAGCACTAATAGAAAGAAGTTACTGGCAGAACTAAAGTTTTAAAGGACGATGAGTGCAATAATATTTATAATATGAATTGTAGCTACTAAGTTACGTTAATCCACACTTTTTGTGATTATATTTTTTTTTCTTTGAGAAAATAAACATTTTATTAATCGATGTTTTCCTATGAAAAAAAGCTAAAAGAAGACTAAAGAAAAAACTAATGGCTATAGAAATGATTCCAAGGACGGTTTCTGCAGCACTAATATAGTGCTCTTAAAGAAGTTACTGGCCGAACTAAAGTTTTCAAGCACGATGAGTGCAATACTCTTTATAATATGAATTGAAGCTACTAAGTTACGCAAATCCACACTTTTTGTGTTGATATTTTGTTTTCTTTGAAAAAATAAACATTTTATTGATCGATGTTTGCTAATGCAAAAAAGCTAAAGTGAGACTAAAGAAAAAATTAATCTCTATAGTAATGTTTCCAAGAAGGGTTGCTGCAGCACTAATAGATTGCTCTTAAAGAAGTTATTGGCCGAACTAAAGTTTTAAAGAACGATGAGTGCAATACTCTTTCTAATATAAATTGTAGCTACTAAAGTACTTTAATCCACACTTTTTGTTTTTATATTTTGTTTTCTTTGAGAAAATAAACATTTTTTTAATCGATGTTTTCCTATGGAAAAAAGCTAAAAGGAGACTAAAGAAAAAACTAATGGCTATAGAAATGATTCCAAGGACGGTTTCTGCAGCACTAATATCGTGCTTTTAAAGAAGTTACTGGCAGAACTAGAGTTTTCAAGGCCGATGAGTGCAATGCTCTTTATAATATAAATTGTAGCTACAAAAGTACGTTAATCCACACTTTTGGTGTTTATATTTTGTTTTCTTTGAGAAAATAGGCATTTTATTAATCGATGTTTGCTACTGCAAAAAAGCTAAAGTGAGACTAAAGAAAAAATTAATCTCTATAGTAATGTTTCCAAGAAGGGTTGCTGCAGCACTAATAGAGTGCTCTTAAAGAACTTATTGGCCGAACTAAAGTTTTAAAGAACGATGAGTGTAATACTCTTTCTAATATAACTTGTAGCTACTAAAGTACATTAATCCACACTTTTTGTTTTTATATTTTGTTTTCTTTGAGAAAATAAACATTTTTTTTTATAATTGATGTTTTCCTATGAAAAAAAGCTAAAAGAAGACTAAAGAAAAAACTAATGTCTATCGTAATGTTTCCAAGAATGAAAAAAAAAGACGCATATATCTAATTACATACTCTAGATCGAATACTTGTTCAATTTCATTTTTAATCTCATACTTTTTCAACGTCTCATCATTCCAGAGACTAATATACTTTTTCAATTTGACTTTCTTTTTCAATTTCATACTTTTTCAACGTCTCATTATTTCAGAGACTAATATACTTTTTCACTTTCTTTTTCAATTTCATACTTTTTCCACCGTCTCGTTCTTTCAGAGACTATACACTTTTTTCAATTTTCATTTCCTTTTTCATCTCAAACTTTTTCAACGTCTCATTATTTCACAGCCACAATCTTCTAGGGACTCGTATTTCTTGAGACTCATACAACTAAATCTCATACTCTAAACCTCAATTTCAATTTTTCAATTTTCAATTTTCAATTTCAATTTCAATTTTCAATTTCATTTGAACAACAAATTTAATCTACTACATTTCTACTTGTTTGAAAGATTTAAATAGATAAAGAATAAAAAAGTTGTTCAGGGTACTTGGATACTCTAGGGAACAACAGAAGTTCTTCTCTAGAGAAACCCCGGAGTGCTGTCGAGCCAAGTACCCCTTTTTCAAGGAGATAGCTTACATATTTTGAAAATTCACTCATACATGATACGTTCTAAGCAAAAATATCATCATTATTATCACATTTTTTTTCCAAATATATACAAAAACATCAAAGATAAGGAACAAAGAAAAAGAAGAAAAAGAAGAAACCTGATACTTTTTCAATTTATTTCTTCTGATACAACTAAATCTCAGACAAAAGCCGCAAACGTGCGGCCAGACCGCCTTCAATTACATTATATTTCAAAGTCTCATCCCTTCAGAGACTATTTAAACTCATACCAATAAATCTCATACTCTTTTTCTTTTTCAATCTAATACTTTTCAACGTCTCATCCTTTCAGAGACTCATCTTTCGCAAGACGCATATATCTAATTACATACTCTAGATCGCATACTTTTTCAATTTCATTTTTAATCTCATACTTTTTCAACGTCTCATCATTTCAGAGACTAATATACTTTTTCAATTTCACTTCTTTTTCAATTTCATACTTTTTCAACGTCTCATTATTTCAGAGACTCATCTTTCGTAAGACGCATATATCTAATTACATACTCTAGATCGCATACTTTTTCAATTTCTTTTTCAATTCCATACTTTTTCAACGTCTCATTATTTCAGAGACTAATATACTTTTTCAATTTCACTTTCTTTTTCAATTTTTAATACTTTTTCAACGTCTCATTATTTCAGAGACTAATATACTGTTTCACTTTCTTTTTCAATTTCATACTTTTTCCACCGTCTCGTCCTTTCAGAGACTATACACTTTTTCAATTTTCATTTCCTTTTTCATTTCAAATTTTTTCAACGTCTCATCATTTCAGAGACTAATATACTTTTTCAATTTCACTTTCTTTTTCAATTTCATTACTTTTTCAACGTCTCATTATTTCAGAGACTCAAATTTCTTAAGACTCATACACTATTTTCATACTCTAACTCTCATACTTTATCAATTTAATTCCTCTGATACAACTAAGTCTGAGACAAAAATTTCTATTTCAAAAGTCTCAATTTTCCAGAGACTATTTAATCTCATACATTTAAGCCTCATCTTCACTTTCATCTCAGATTTCATTCTAATTTAAAGCTCATACATGTCTGTAAGTCGCATAGGTGACAAGGAGCCGAAGCTAGGGTGTACTTTTGGGGAGAGACAGGCACTACCTGAGCAAACCCAAGTACTAGATTAGATATGCGACGAGTGAACAAATTATAACTGGGTTAGGAGATGATCCCAACACAAAGCCACTAACATGTGGCCAGACCAACTTTGCTTATGTACAACTACGGACTTAAACCAGAGATATGACCCGGATCCAGTGGACAAAGTACTGATTAAGGGAGGCGGGAGGGCGACAAATCTTGATCTACCAGACCCAATGAAGGAGAGTTGACAGGAATAAACGCGATGCTAGATACAGGCATTGGCAATACCACGAGGTGAGACCTGGTACTAGCCAACCGACCGGGAGGATTGGGGATGAGCTTAATGGGCGTGGTGGCCTTGGCGTTAAGCTCAATTTACGAGCGTAGAATTTCCGATTAACGCCGAGCGGCCACACTAACAGACTGAACGACAGAGATAACAACCTTCATCCTTGGCAGCTTTTGGGGTCATATCTGGCATATAATAAGACCTTCATTAAATCTCATACTCTTAAGTGATATACTTTTGAAGTCCCATATTTCTTTCTTCATACTTGTTAATACGGCATTCGTTTGACATCTGCCTCATACTTTTCAATTTCCTTTCCTTGAGCCACAATCTTCTAGGGACTCGTATTTCTTGAGACTCATACAACTAAATCTCATACTCTAAACCTGATACTTTTTCAATTTATTTCTTCTGATACAACTAAATCTCAGACAAAAGCCGCAAACGTGCGGCCAGACCGCCAAAGTAACCCCAAAGCCACCAGGATGAACTTATATGACCATAACATAAACTCACGACTTTTGTATCCTCGTACAACCAAGCTCCTTCCGCATATGATGAATTACTTTTGCTTTAACTGACAACACATGTTTTATCTACCTCACTCAAATTTTACAAGTGGGCTCTGCATAGATTCACTTTCGGTGAAGTCCCATTTGTGTGGAGAATGCTGTTGAACACTTTGAAGCACATTGATGGTGGTTCTGAGTTGTTTTGCATATGCAGCTTTGAATACCTGTTGAAAGATAATCAAGAGCGAGCACATTGGCTGTTATAACAATAGCTGAGGGTTTAATTGCAATTAGTTACACCAGGGAGCCACTAAATGGTGCAATTGTAGGAGTTCCTATGATATGCTGAGGCTGTGTGTCAAGATCTGTTAGGAGACGAAAGGTCCCACTTTGGAAAACCTGGTAAACCTGGGATTGTGCGTTTATCAACACAAACAGTGGTCAACCTATTAGTATCACTGTGCCTCATTTTAGGCCTAAATGACAATTATTCACATCTAATACGGCATATCAAGTGAAAACTTTCTTTTCCTGCAAAGAGCCCAAGTCGCAGCGTTGCCCAAAAGGGTACGCCCAAAAGGTACACAGGGTAGGATCATGTGGGATTACTGCACCTGCAAGAAAAATTGAAGGAAAGGAGGGGGAAGGGGGTGATGGACTGGTTAGTCTGTATTGATCTGAATTGAACAGTTATCAACCTTTACTTGAGAATTAGGAAGAACATGTGTCCTTCTCCTGACCACTACACTGGGAAAGTTGTTTACCTCCTGGCATTATGAATGAAGCCGGATGCTTGTACAATGCACAACCAGTGTAGTTGGTATGACCGCCAATGATGTAGACTTTAAAATTATATTGCATAGACCATAGCATAGACCATGGAACAGCTGGACAAAACCTGGGATATTTGTGTTACACCCATAGGCCACCCTGTTATGTATGCTGTCAGCACTGCCACTCAATCAATATGGTTAAGACTCAATGAGCAACTACAATGCTATGCTGCTGAGGGATCTGCCTGTCATTACAACAAATTTAAATTCTTGCAAGGTTATTGCATACCACATTAATTGAGGAAAGCTAGAAAGTGACCTACTAATAGAGGTGGGGAATTTGTACAGGGAAACTGTGCAGTAAATATATATAACAGGGGTGATTGTAAATGGAGGACAGATAATTGAAGAATAGATACCTTGTTTGTTTGTAATGCTGCCAATTTGCCTTGGGTTGGGTGACCAGCAGCTAACATTAAGAAAGATGACCCTTTTGCTTTTCTTTTCTCGTATATTGCTGTGCTCAGCCCATAATGATTGTAAACGGTGGCAACAACAGAATACCACATTTTTCCTTCCTTCAACAACCCACAAGTTCTGGTCCCTTCTTGTTTGCTCACTAAAGCGCTTTGGCAGCTGTCAATACCTTCATTTCCACCATTGCTACCCCCATTGATTAATGTAGTTGATGCTGTATAGTCGATGGTCGTTGAAACTCCTTCCTGGGATTAGATAACCGGTTGAGATGCAGTAGTTTGTGAATCTGAAGGAAGCCTTGCTCGAGCAGCAATTTGCTCCTCGTTGCTGCTTATTTGGCGCCAATGACAGCTTTGATCCCTGCCTTTATACACCAGCAGTGATTCGCGACCGCAGTTCCAGTAATGACAGTGTTATTCATGAGATAAAGCCAGGCCCGAGAAGGATAACAAATTGAACGTATTGCTCGAGCTTGGTTCTTGCAATATATTGAGTAGGCCGTTGGGCGGGCAAGTAAACAACAGCTTTGCGCATCTCTTTCCTCTTTCCTGTCAAAATGGCTGCTCATAACTGTGATATCATAGACATCTTCCACTGCCACCTTGTCGCACAGATACTTCAACGCTAACATAAGAATCTTGCAGCAGTCAGATACACAGAATAACCGACAAATCTTGATCTACCAGACCCAATGAAGGAGAGTTGACAGGAATAAACGCGATGCTAGATACAAGCATTGGCAATACCACGAGGTGAGACCTGGTACTAGCCAACCGACCGGGAGGATTGGGGATGAGCTTAATGGGCGTGGTGGCCTTGGCGTTAAGCTCAATTTACGAGCGTAGAATTTCCGATTTTATTAATCGATGTTTTCCTATGAAAAAAAAGCTAAAAGAAGACTAAAGAAAAAACTAATGGCTATAGAAATGATTCCAAGGACGGTTTCTGCAGCACTAATATAGTGCTCTTAAAGAAGTTACTGGCCGAACTAAAGTTTTAAAGAACGATGAGTGCAATACTCTTTATAATATGAATTGAAGCTACTAAGTTACGTTAATCCACATTTTTTGTGTTTATATTTTGTTTTCTTTGAGAAAATAGGCATTTTATTAATCGATGTTTGTTTATGCAAAAAGGCTTAAACGAGACTAAAGAAAAAACTAATGTCTATCGTAATGTTTCCAAGAAGGGTTGCTGCAGCACTAATAGAGTGCTCTTAAAGAAGTTACTGGCAGAACTAAAATTTCAAAGAACGATGAGTGCAATACTCTCTCTAATATAAATTGTAGCTACTAGAGTACATTAATCCACAGTTCTTGAATTGATACCTTTTTTTTCTTTGAGAAAATACACATTTAATTAATCGATGTTTCTTTATGCATTAAAGCTAAAATGGGACTTAACAAAAAACTAATGTCTATAGTAATGTTTCCAAGAAGGGTTGCTGCAGCACTAAAAGAGTGCTCTTAAAGAAGTTACCGGCCGAACTAAAGTTTTAAAGAACGATGAGTGCAATGCTCTTTCTAATATAAATTGTAGCTACTAAAGTACATCAATCCACAGTTTTTGTGTTGATACTTTGAGAAAATAAACATTTAATTAATCGATGTTTGTTTATGCAGTAAAGCTAAAATGGGACTTAACAAAAAACTAATGTCCATAGTAATGATTCCAAGAACGGTTTCTAGAGCACTAATATAGTGCTTTTAAGAAGTTACTAGTAGAAATAAAGTTTTAAAGAACGATGATTGCAATACTTTTTATAATATAAATTCTTGCTACTTAGTTACGTTAATCCACAGATTTTGTGTTTACATTTTGTTTTCTTTGAGAAAGTAAACATTTAATAAATCGATGTTTATTTATGCAGTATTTCTAAATGGAGACTAAAGAAAAGACTAATGTCTATAGTAATGTTTCGAAGAATGGTTGCTGCAGCACTAATATAGTCCTATAAAAGAAATAACTGGTAGAACTAAAGTTTTGAAGAACAATGAGGGCAATACTTTTTATAATATAAATTGTTGCTACTAAGTTACGTTAATCCACACTTTTTGTGTTGAGATTTTGTTTTCATTGAGAAAATAAACATTTTATTGATCGATGTTTGCTTATGCAAAAAAGCTAAAGTGAGACTAAAGAAAAAACTAATCTCTGTAGTAATGTTTTCAAAAAGGGTTGCTGCAGCACTAATAGAGTGCTCTTAAAGAAGTTACTGGCCGAACTAAAGTTTTAAAGAACGATGAGTGCAATACTCTTTATAATATTAATTGTAGCTACTAAGTTAGGTTAATCCATACTTTTTGTGTTTATATTTTGTTTTCTTTGAGAAAATAAACATTTAATTAATCGATGTTTGTTTATGCAGTAAAGCTAAAATGGGACTTAACAAAAAACTAATGTCTATAGTAATGTTTCGAAGAATGGTTGCTGCAGCACTAATAGAGTGCTCTTAAAGAAGTTACTGGCAGAACTAAAGTTTTAAAGGACGATGAGTGCAATAATATTTATAATATGAATTGTAGCTACTAAGTTACGTTAATCCACACTTTTTGTGATTATATTTTGTTTTCTTTGAGAAAATAAACATTTTATTAATCGATGTTTTCCTATGAAAAAAAGCTAAAAGAAGACTAAAGAAAAAACTAATGGCTATAGAAGTGATTCCAAGGACGGTTTCTGCAGCACTAATATAGTGCTCTTAAAGAAGTTACTGGCCGAACTAAAGTTTTAAAGAACGATGAGTGCAATACTCTTTATAATATGAATTGAAGCTACTAAGTTACGTTAATCCACATTTTTTGTGTTTATATTTTGTTTTCTTTGAGAAATTAGGCATTTTATTAATCGATGTTTGTTTATGCAAAAAAGCTAAAACGAGACTAAAGAAAAAACTAATGTCTATCGTAATGTTTCCAAGAAGGGTTGCTGGAGCACTAATAGAGTGCTCTTAAAGAAGTTACTGGCAGAACTAAAATTTCAAAGAACGATGAGTGCAATACTCTCTCTAATATAAATTGTTGCTACTTAGTTACGTTAATCCACAGATTCTGTGTTTGCATTTCGTTTTCTTTGAGAAGGAAACCATTTAATTAATCGATGTTTGTTTATGCAGTAAAGCTAAAATGAGACTAAAGAAAAACTAATGGCTATAGTAATGATACCAAGAAAGGTTGCTGCAGCACTAATACAGTGCTATAAAAAAAATTACTGTCAGAACTAAAGTTTTAAAGAACGACGAGTGCAATACTCTTTCTTATAAAAATTGTAGCTACTAAAGTTCATTAGTTAACAGTTTTAGTGTTGATATTTTGTTTTCTATGAGAAAATAAACATTTAATAAATCGATGTTTGTATATGCAGTAAAGCTAAAATGACACTAAAGAAAAAACTAATGTCTATAGTAATGTTTCCAAGAAGGGTTGCTGCAGCACTAAAAGAGTGCTCTTAAAGAAGTTACTGGCCGAACTAAAGTTTTAAAGAACGATGAGTGCAATTCTCTTTCTAATATAAATTGTAGCTACTGAAATACATTAATCCACAGTTTTTGTGTTGATATTTTGTTTTCTTTGAGAAAATACACATTTAATTAATCGATGTTTGTTTATGCAGTAAAGCTAAAATGAGAATAAAGAAAAAACTAATGTCTATAGTAATACATCCAAGAATAGTTGCTGCAGCACTAATTGCGTGCTTTAAAAGAAATTACTGGCAGAACTAAAGTTTTAAAGAACAATGAGTGCATTACTTTTTATAATATAAATTGTAGCTACTAAGCCACGTTAATCCACACTTTTTGTGTTGATATTTTGTTTTCTTTGTGAAAATAAACATTTAATTAATCGATGTTTCTTTATGCATTAAAGCTAAAATGGGACTTAACAAAAAACTAATGTCTATAGTAATGTTTCCAAGAAGGGTTGCTGCAGCACTAAAAGAGTGCTCTTAAAGAAGTTACTGGTCGAACTAAAGTTTTAAAGAACGATGAGTGCAATACTCTTTCTAATATAATTTGTAGCTACTAAAGTACATCAATCCACTGTTTTTGTGTTGATAGTTTGTTTTCTTTGAGAAAATAAACATATAATTAATCGATGTTTGTTTATGCAGGAAAGCTAAAATGGGACTTAAAAAAAAACTAATGTCTATAGTAATGATTCCAAGAACGGTTTCTAGAGCACTAATATAGTGCCTTTAAGAAGTTACTAGTAGAAATAAAGTTTTAAAGAACGATGATTGCAATACTTTTTATAATATAAATTCTTGCTACTTAGTTACGTTAATCCACAGATTTTGTGTTTACATTTTGTTTTCTTTGAGAAAGTAAACATTTAATCAATCCATGTTTGTTCATGAAGTAAAGCTAAAATGAGACTAAAGAAAATCCTAATGTCTATAGTAATGTTTCCAAGAGTAGTTGCTGCAGCACTAATATAGTGCTTTAAAAGAAGTTACTTGTAGAACTGAAGTTTTAAAGAACGATGAATGCAATACTTTTTATGATATAAATTGTTGCTACTTAGTTACGTTAATCCACAGATTTTGTGTTTGCATTTTGTTTTCTTTGAGAAAGTAAACATTTAATTAATCGATGTTTGTTTATGCAGTAAAGCTAAAATGAGACTAAAGAAAAAACTAATGTCTATAGTAATGTTTCCAAGAAGGGTTGCTGCAGCACCAATAGAGTGCTCTTAAACAAGTTACTGGCCGAACTAAAGTTTTAAAGAACTATGAGTGCAATACTCTTTCTAATATAAATTGTAGCTACTAAAGTACATTAATCCACACTTTTTGTGATGATATTTTGTTTTCATTGAAAAAATAAACATTTAATTAATCGATGTTTGTTTATGCAGTAAAGCTAAGATGAAACTAAAGAAAGAACTAATGTCTATAGTAATGTTTCCAAGAATAGTTGCTGCAGCACTAATATAGTGCTAAAAAAGAAGTTACTGGTAGAACTAAAGTTTTAAAGAACGATGAGTGCAATTCTCTTTCTAATATAAAATGTAGCTACTAAGTTACGTTAACCCACACTTTTTGTCTTGATATTTTGTTTTCTTTGAGAAAATAAACATTTTATTAATCGATGTTTGCTTATGCAAAAAAGCTAAAATGAGACTAAAGGAAAAACTAATCTCTATAGTAATGTTTCCAAGAATGGTTCCTGCAGCAATAATATAGTGCTATAAAAGAAGTTACTGGTAGAACTAAAGTTTTAAAGAACAATGAGTGCATTACTTTTTATAATATAAATTGTTGCTACTTAGTTACGTTAATCCACACTTTTTGTGTTGATATTTTGTTTTCTTTGAGAAAATAAACATTTAATTAATCGATGTTTCTTTATGCATTAAAGCTAAAATGGGACTTAACAAAAAACTAATGTCTATAGTAATGTTTCCAAGAAGGGTTGCTGCAGCACTAAAAGAGTGCTCTTAAAGAAGTTACTGGCCGAACTAAAGTTTCAAAGAACGATGAGTGCAATACTCTTTCTAATATAAAATGTAGCTACTAAGTTACGTTAACCCACACTTTTTGTCTTGATATTTTGCTTTCTTTGAGAAAATAAACATTTTATTAATCGATGTTTGCTTATGCAAAAAAGCTAAAATGAGACTAAAGGAAAAACTAATCTCTATAGTAATGTTTCCAAGAATGGTTGCTGCAGCAATAATATAGTGCTATAAAAGAAGTTACTGGTAGAACTAAAGTTTTAAAGAACGATGAATGCAATACTTTTTATAATATAAATTCTTGCTCCTTAGTTACGTTAATCCACAGATTTTGTAATTACATTTTGTTTTCTTTGAGAAAGTAATCATTTAATTAATCGATGTTTGTTTATGCAGTAAAGCTAAAATGAGACTAAAGAAAAAAACTAATGTCTGTAAAGTTACTGGCAGAACTAAAGTTTTAAAGGACGATGAGTGCAATAATATTTATAATATGAATTGTAGCTACTAAGCTACGATGATCCACACTTTTTGTAATTATATTTTGCTTCCTTTGAGAAAATAAACATTTTATTAATCGATGTTTTCCTATGAAAAAAAGCTAAAAGAAGACTAAAGAAAAAACTAATGGCTATAGTAATGATTCCAAGAACGGTTTCTGCAGCACTAATATAGTGCTCTTAAAGAAGTTACCGGCCGAACTAAAGTTTTAAAGAACGATGAGTGCAATACTCTTTCTAATATAAATTGTAGCTACTAAAGTACATTAATCCACACTTTTTGTGATGATATTTTGTTTTCTTTGAAAAAATAAACATTTAATTAATAGATGTTTGTTTATGCAGTAAAGCTAAGATGAAACTAAAGAAAGAACTAATGTCTATAGTAATGTTTCCAAGAATAGTTGCTGCAGCACTAATATAGTGCTAAAAAAGAAGTTACTGGTAGAACTAAAGTTTTAAAGAACGATGAGTGCAATTCTCTTTCTAATATAAAATGTAGCTACTAAGTTACGTTAACCCACACTTTTTGTCTTGATATTTTGTTTTCTTTGAGAAAATAAACATTTTATTAATCGATGTTTGCTTATGCAAAAAAGCTAAAATGAGACTAAAGGAAAAACTAATCTCTATAGTAATGTTTCCAAGAATGGTTCCTGCAGCAATAATATAGTGCTATAAAAGAAGTTACTGGCAGAACTAAAGTTTTAAAGAACAATGAGTGCATTACTTTTTATAATATAAATTGTTGCTACTTAGTTACGTTAATCCACACTTTTTGTGTTGATATTTTGTTTTCTTTGAGAAAATAAACATTTAATTAATCGATGTTTCTTTATGCATTAAAGCTAAAATGGGACTTAACAAAAAACTAATGTCTATAGTAATGTTTCCAAGAAGGGTTGCTGCAGCACTAAAAGAGTGCTCTTAAAGAAGTTACTGGCCGAACTAAAGTTTCAAAGAACGATGAGTGCAATACTCTTTCTAATATAAAATGTAGCTACTAAGTTACGTTAACCCACACTTTTTGTCTTGATATTTTGCTTTCTTTGAGAAAATAAACATTTTATTAATCGATGTTTGCTTATGCAAAAAAGCTAAAATGAGACTAAAGGAAAAACTAATCTCTATAGTAATGTTTCCAAGAATGGTTGCTGCAGCAATAATATAGTGCTATAAAAGAAGTTACTGGTAGAACTAAAGTTTTAAAGAACGATGAATGCAATACTTTTTATAATATAAATTCTTGCTCCTTAGTTACGTTAATCCACAGATTTTGTAATTACATTTTGTTTTCTTTGAGAAAGTAATCATTTAATTAATCGATGTTTGTTTATGCAGTAAAGCTAAAATGAGACTAAAGAAAAAAACTAATGTCTGTAAAGTTACTGGCAGAACTAAAGTTTTAAAGGACGATGAGTGCAATAATATTTATAATATGAATTGTAGCTACTAAGCTACGATGATCCACACTTTTTGTAATTATATTTTGCTTCCTTTGAGAAAATAAACATTTTATTAATCGATGTTTTCCTATGAAAAAAAGGTAAAAGAAGACTAAAGAAAAAACTAATGGCTATAGAAATGATTCCAAGGACGGTTTCTGCAGCACTAATATAGTGCTATTAAAGAAGTTACTGGTAGAACAAAAGTTTTAAAGAGCGATGAATGCATTACTTTTTATAATATGAATTGAAGCTACTAAGTTACGTTAATCCACATTTTTTGTGTTTATATTTTGTTTTCTTTGAGAAAATAGGCATTTTATTAATCGATGTTTGTTTATGCAAAAAGGCTTAAACGAGACAAAAGAAAAAACTAATGTCTATCGTAATGTTTCCAAGAAGGGTTGCTGCAGCACTAATAGAGTGCTCTTAAAGAAGTTACTGGCAGAACTAAAATTTCAAAGAACGATGAGTGCAATACTCTCTCTAATATCAATTGTAGCTACTAGAGTACATTAATCCACAGTTCTTGAATTGATACCTTTTTTTTCTTTGAGAAAATACACATTTAATTAATCGATGTTTCTTTATGCATTAAAGCTAAAATGGGACTTAACAAAAAACTAATGTCTATAGTAATGTTTCCAAGAAGGGTTGCTGCAGCACTAAAAGAGTGCTCTTAAAGAAGTTACCGGCCGAACTAAAGTTTTAAAGAACGATGAGTGCAATATTCTTTATAATATGAATTGTAGCTACTAAGTTACGTTAATCCACAGTTTTTGTGTTGATAGTTTGTTCTCTTTGAGAAAATAAACATTTAATTACTCGATGTTTCTTTATGCAGTAAAGCTAAAATGGGACTTAACAAAAAACTATTGTCTATAGTAATACTTCCAAGAATAGTTGCTGCAGCACTAATTGCGTGCTATAAAAGAAGTTACTGGTAGAACTAAAGTTTTAAAGGACGATGAGTGCAATAATATTTATAATATGAATTGTAGCTACTAAGTTACGTTAATCCACACTTTTTGTGATGATATTTTGTTTTCTTTGAGACAATAGACATTTTATTAATCGATGTTTGTTTATGCAAAAAAGTTAAAACAAGACTTAACAAAAAACTAATGTCTATAGTAATGATTCCAAGAACGGTTTCTAGAGCACTAATATAGTGCTTTTAAGAAGTTACTAGTAGAACTAAAGTTTTAAAGAACGATGAATGCAATACTTTTTATAATATAAATTCTTGCTACTTAGTTACGTTAATCAACAGATTTTGTGTTTACATTTTGTTTTCTTTGAGAAAATAAACCTTTAATTAATCGATGTTTCTTTATGCATTAAAGCTAAAATGGGACTTAACAAAAAACTAATGTCTATAGTAATGATTCCAAGAACGGTTTCTGCAGCACTAATATAGTGCTTTTAAGAAGTTACTAGTAGAACTAAAGTTTTAAAGAACGATGAATGCAATACTTTTTATAATATAAATTGTTGCTACCTAGTTACGTTAATCCACAGATTTTGTGTTTACATTTTGTTTTCTTTGAGAAAGTAAATATTTAATTAATCGATGTTTGTTTATGCAGTAAAGCTAAAATGAGACTAAAGAAAAAACTAATGTCGATAGTAATGTTTCCAAATAGGGTTGCTGCAGCACTAATAGAGTGCTTTTAAAGAAGTTACTGGCCGAACTAAAGTTTTAAAGTACGATAAGTGCAATACTCTTCCTAATATAAATTGTAGCTACTAAAGTACATTAATCCACAGTTTTTGTGTTGATATTTTGTTTCCTTTGAGAAAATACACATTTAATTAATCGATGTTTCTTTATGAAGTAATGCTAAAATGGGACTTAACAAAAAACTAATGTCTATAGTAACGTTTTCAAGAATAGTTGCTGCAGCACTAAAATAGTGCTATAAAAGAAGTTACTGGTAGAACTAAAGTTTTAAAGAACGATGAATGCAATACTTTTTATAATATATATTGTTGCTATTTAGTTACGTTAATCCACACTTTTTGTGTTGATATTTTGTTTTCTTTGAGAAAATAAACCTTTAATTAATCGATGTTTCTTTATGCATTAAAGCTAAAATGGGACTTAACAAAAAACTAATGTCTATAGTAATGATTCCAAGAACGGTTTCTGCAGCACTAATATAGTGCTTTTAAGAAGTTACTAGTAGAACTAAAGTTTTAAAGAACGATGAATGCAATACTTTTTATAATATAAATTGTTGCTACCTAGTTACGTTAATCCACAGATTTTGTGTTTACATTTTGTTTTCTTTGAGAATGTAAATATTTTATTAATCAATGTTTGCTTATGCAAAAAAGCTATAACGAGACTAAGGGAAAAACTAATCTCTATAGTAATGTTTCCAAGAAGGGTTGCTGCAGCACTAATAGAGTGCTGTTAAAGAAGTTACTGGCAGAACTAAAGTTTTAAAGGACGATGAGTGCAATAATATTTATCATATAAATTGTAGCTACAAAAGTACGTTAATCCACACTTTTTGTGATTATATTTTGTTTTCTTTGAGAAAATAAACATTTTATTAATCCATTTTTGCCTATGCAGTAAAGCTAAAATGAGACTAAAGAAAAAACTAATGTCTATAGTAATGTTTCCAAGCAGGGTTGCTACAGCACTAATAAAGTGCTGTTAAAGAAATTACTGGCCGAACTAAAGTTTTAAAGAACGATGAGAGCAATTCTCTTTCTAATATAAATTGTTGCTACTAAGTTACCTTAATCCACACTTTTTGTGTTGATATTTTGTTTTCTTTGAGAAAATAAACATTTCATTAATCGATGTTTGCTTATGCAAAAAAGCTAAAGCGAGACTAAGGGAAAAACTAATCTCTATAGTAATGTTTCCAAGAATGGTTCCTGCAGCAATAAGATAGTGCTATAAAAGAAGTTAATGGTAGAACTAAAGTTTTAAAGAACGATGAATGCAATACTTTTTGTAATATCAATTGTTGCTACTTAGTTACGTTAATCTGCAGATTTTGTAATTACATTTTGTTTTCTTTGAGAAAGTAATCATTTAATTAATCGATGTTCATTTATGCAGTAAATCTAAAATGAGACTAAAGAAAAAACTAGTGTCTGTAGTAATGGTTCCAAGAAGGGTTGCTGCAGCACTAATAGAGTGATGTTAAAAAAGTTACTGGCAGAACTAAAGTTTTAAAGGACGATGAGTGCAATAATATTTATAATATGAATTGTAGCTACTAAGTTACGTTAATCCACACTTTTTGTGATTATGTTTTGTTTTCTTTGAGAAAATAAACATTTTATTAATCGACTTTTGCCTATGCAGTAAAGCTAAAATGAGACTAAAGAAAAAACTAATGTATATAGTAAAGATTCCAAGAAGGGTTGCTGCAGCACTAATAGAATGCTCTTAAAATAGTTACTGGCATAACTAAAATTTTAAAGAACGATGAGTGCAATACTCTCTCTAATATAAATTGTAGCTACTAAAGTACATTAATTCACAGTTTTTGAATTGATATTGTGTTTTCTTTGAAAAAATAAACATTTAATTAATCGATGTTTGTTTATGCAGTAAAGCTAAAATGAGACTAAAGAAAAAACTAATGTCTATTGTAATGTTTCCAAGAAGGATTTAGTGCAACACTAATAGAGTGCTCTTAAAATAGCTACTGGCAGAAATAAAATTTTAAAGAACGATGAGTGCAATACTCTCTCTAAAATATATTGTAGCTACTAAAATACATTAATCCACAGTTTTTGAGTTGCTATGTTGTTTTCTTTGAAGAAATAAACATTTAATTAATCGATGTTTGTTTATGCAGTAAAGCTAAAATGAGACTAAAGAAAAAACTAATGTCTATAGTAATGTTTCCAAGAAGGATTGGTGCAGCACAAATATAGTGCTTTAAAAGAAGTTACTTGTAGAACTGAAGTTTTAAAGAACAATGAATGCAATACTTTTTATAACATAAATTGTTGCTACTTTGTTACGTTAATCCACAGATTCTGTGTTTGCATTTTGTTTTCTTTGAGAAAGTAAACATTTAATTAATCGATGTTTGTTTATGCAGTAAAGCTAAAATGAGACTAAAGAAAAAACTAATGTCTATAGTAATGTTTCCAAGAAGGGTTGCTGCAGCACTAATAGAGTGCTCTTAAACAAGTTACTGGCTGAACTAAAGTTTTAAAGAACTATGAGTGCAATTCTCTTTCTAATATAAATTGTAGCTTCTAAAGTACATTAATCTACAGTTTTTGTGTTGATATTTTGTTTTCTTTGAGGAAATACACATTGAATTAATCGATGTTTGTTTATACAGTAAAGCTAAAATGAGAATAAAGAAAAAAGTAATGTCTATAGTAATGTTTCCAAGAATAGTTGCTGCAGCACTAATATAGTGCTATAAAAGAAGTTACTGGTAGAACTGAAGCTTTAAAGAACGATGAATGCAATACTTTTTATAATATAAATTGTTGCTACTTAGTTACGTTAATCCACAGATTTTGTGTTTGCATTTTGTTTTCTTTAGGAAAGTAAACATTTAATTAATCGATGTTTGTTGATGCAGTAAAGCTAAAATGAGACTAAAGAAAAAACTAATGTCTATAGTAATGTTTCCAAGTAGGGTTGCTGCAGCACTAATAGAGTGCTCTAAATGAAGTTAATGGCCGAACTAAAGTTTTAAAGAACGATGAGTGCAATATTCTTTCTAATATAAATTGTAGCTACTAAAGTACATTAATCCACAGTTTTTGTGTTGATATTTTGTTTTCTTTGAGAAAATACACATTTAATTAATCGATGTTTGTTTATGCAGTAAAGCTAAAATGAGAATAAAGAAAAAACTAATGTCTATAGTAATACTTCCAAGAATAGTTGCTGCAGCACTAATTGCGTGCAATAAAAGAAGTTACTGGTAGAACTAAAGTTTTAAAGAACAATAAGTGCAATACTTTTTATAATATAAAATGTAGCTACTAACTTATGTCAATCCACACTTTTTGTGTTGATATTTTGTTTTTTTCTGAGAAAATAAACATTTTATTAATCGATGTTTGATTATGCAAAAAAGCTAAAATGAGACTAAAGGAAAAACTAATCTCTATAGTAATGTTTCCAAGAATGGTTGCTAGAGCACTAACATAGTGCTTTTAAGAAGTTACTAGTAGAACTAAAGTTTTA
Source organism: Aurelia coerulea (assembly GCA_039566865.1). Lineage (NCBI taxonomy): Eukaryota > Metazoa > Cnidaria > Scyphozoa > Semaeostomeae > Ulmaridae > Aurelia > Aurelia coerulea. The sequence continues at coordinate 10,920,086 of CM076954.1, forward strand.
AAGAACGATGAATGCAATACTTTTTGTAATATAAATTGTTGCTACTAAGTTGCGTTCATCCACACTTTTTGTGATTATATTTTGTTTTCTTTGAGAAAATAAACATTTCATTAATCGATGTTTGCTTATGCAAAAAAGCTAAAATGAGACTAAAGAAAAAACTACTGTCTGTAGTAATGTTTCCAAGAATGGTTTCTGCAGCACTAATAGAGTGATGTTAAAGAAGTTACTGGCAGAACTAAAGTTTTAAAGGACGATGAGTGCAATAATGTTTATAATATGAATTGTAGCTACTAAGTTACCTTAATCCACACTTTTTGTGATTATATTTTGTTTTCTTTGAGAAAATAAACATTTAATTAATCGATGTTTGTTTATGCAGTAAAGCTAAAATGAGACTTAACAAAAAACTAATGTCTATAGTAACGTTTCCAAGAATAGTTGCTGCAGCACTAAAATAGTGCTATAAAAGAAGTTACTGGTAGAACTAAAGTTTTAAAGAACGCTGAATGCAATACTTTTTATAATATAAATTGTTGCTACTTAGTTACGTAAATCCACAGATTTAGTGTTTACATTTTGTTTTCTTTTAGAAAGTAAACATTTAATTAATCATGTTTTCTTTCACCAGCGTTTATCGCTAGCGATCGTATTTGATCCCGTGTGTTGTACGCTAAGTTATACTTTGGTAATTTCATACCTTCATTTTAAAACCATTATTCTAAACACACTTACACGTTTCATGTTTTGTTCTCAAAATTTTCACCGCCCCTCGGCGGCCTCTTCAGTGAGAATGTTCAAATCTCGCAAACCTTGTGTTCTTGCACTGTTCGTAAAATTTACGTTCGAAAAATTGATCAGTTCGAATCCGTTGCGTCGTTGTCTTAATTTGTTCGAGTTTCCCCATTCTTCTTTCGTATTGAGCATTGGGTTGAATTCATTGATAAAAACCGCTTCCGTAACTTGCCTGAGCATTGCGTCACCCGAGCACGCAGCCAGTATATCCACCGTAACCTCTTGCGGAACTGCATCATGCCGCTCTAACATGTGCTTGTAAAACACGGAAGTCTTTTCACTGTTTTCGTATTTGGTGAGGTGCTCACTTGCTCTTTCTCCGATGCTTCTTGCTGTTTCTCCAATGTAGGTACCTTCTCTTCCATTGCTTTCTGCACAGCCAAGACATTTCACTCTATAAACGACATCTCTTGTTTTACAGTTAACTATTGGGTTCACCCTGCAAACTTTGCAGGTATCTTTTCCACAAGAATTGTTTTGAAATGGATCAGATTTACTTAAGATGTTCCTCAATGATTTTCCTGATCTTTCAACAACTCGTATTTTTAACTGTGAGTCTTTCAGTGCTTTCTTGCATTCTGCCGCTAGCTCTCCATTCGGTGTTACATCAACAAACATAACCGTCTCGTATCCTCCTTGCTCATACCATCTGTTCTTTTTCTCTATCTTTTGCATTTCCCTTCTTTCACGGTGCCAAAATTTCCCCCGATACATTGGACATTCTCCTGTCTTGTCACGCTCTACAATCTTTTCAAACTTTCTTTTGGCCTTTTTGTAGACCTTGATCTTATCTTCTTGCGAATAACCAGAGAACTGCATTCGGTGGAGGAAGTGTTGTACATGCTGTGTTCTTTCATTCTTTTCGCACTGCCGCGACACATTCCTCATTATTCTTACTAGGTCTGCAACTAGGATGGTAGTCTTGGCATCTTGAGAAATTGCAGAATCTTTATTGATGACACTTTTACTTGCAATTTTCTTCATGTAATGTGAATGAAGAATTTGATTTCGTGTTACATTATCTACTTTCACTTGCCCAATCCATTGTTCTAGATCTAACACGGGCATCCTTCCATTGTCATGATTTGATGGATAATCTACGGTGACTCTTATGCTCTTGTGGATGCCATTGGCAATTCTTTGAATGCGTTTCATCATTGCTTCGTCAGACTCTTTTCTTCCTGGTTCCGGTGATGTCATTTTGCATACGATATTGATGTCGTCGACATAGCGTGAATACATTTGAACACTTATTCCATCGTTTTCCAATTTCATTTTCACTTGTTTATCCCACCATACCATAAACAGGTTTGCGACGTCTCCAGCTATTCCTACCCCTATTGCTCCTCCTTTCATTTGCTTGTAATATTTGTTGTTGAAGCGGCATATGTGGTTTATCAATATGACTTTCAAGCTCCTTCCAATGGCAAACGCTAGCATTCGTCTTGTCTCTGCTTCACTGCTTGGATTCTCTCTTCCTGCTGTCCATCCTGACCAACGTTTACTTTTATTTTTGCACGTTCCTGATGCTGCGAGTGTTGGTGCTCTTCCTTTGTTTGACCTTGTTGGGCAATACTGCTTTAAGTTGTGTTCTTGCAGTTCTTCGGCCGTTGTTGTTAATGCAAGGAAAAGGCTCAACTCCTCCACGTCTACGTACCTAAATTCTAGGTCACTTTCCGCAATCATTTCTTGACATTTTTCAACGGCGAAATCTATGTCAATTGATGGATACAGTGCTTCGACATCCATACTTCCTAGGATACTCTGCTCTAAATCTGAGTTTTCGTTGCATTCATTAATTCTGCTCAACAGATCTTCTGTGCTGTCACAAACATCTGGAGATTCCCTAATCAGTGGCCTTATCAACATGGATAGAAAGTACGATATTCGGTAGTTGCTTGCGACAACTGCTCCACATACTGGTCTTATTGGGGGGCCTTTGTTTTCATCGTCGAATTTCTTATGATCCTTTCTCAGCCCATAAAGTGGAGGTATCATATTGTTCTTTGACTGGAAATTATTTGCAAGTCTTTCTTTTGCTTCTAATACAGTGCACCATGCTGACATATGTGCATTCAGTAGCCTCTCAGTGTTTTCGTAGTCCGTTTGGGTGACTTCCATCATACCTTGTAAATGTGGTTTCATGCTTTCAATGTAATTATGTGCTGTGTCTATTGACAACCTTCCTGACTTGCCTGTTGGGTAGCAGATGATTTCTTTTTCTTTCACTCTATTCTGTAAGCTCTTTATTCCACTCAATACAGATTTGTTTATGTTTTCATTTCCTTTGACTATGGCCTTTTTTTTGTTGTATCGTTGAAAACCCATACATTCAAGTTCTTGTAACTCTTCGACATATGCACCAATTTTTTGAAACTTCTTTTTGTTCTACAGATTAACACCTAAGCTATCTAAAAATACAAAGCTATTTGCAAAATCTCAATTTGGTATATCAATATTTGTCAAAGTGGTGTATGACCTTTTTAAGCACGAAAACCAGGCAAATTTTCAACATTCCGTCTGTTACAGCGAAAACAAAAAATTTGACTAAATCTAACTCTTCAAAAAAAATATCAAAATTGAATAAGATGTCTTGAGAGAATTTCTACCAATGGATTCGTACAGCTTCGTACAGGAAAAATGCAAAAATTTTAAGTAATTCAAGGCTTCATTGAATTTGAATTATGGCTGAATTCTCAGTAGGCCCACATTACCCCACCTGGTAAAAAAATAAAAATAAAAAGAACAATCGCGTCAATGACTTTGAACTAAACGTTATTTCATTTGTAAAAGACCAAACTCTCACCTCATGGTCATTAAATGGACCAGAAAAGCAAAACAACAGTGGCAGGAGAAAGTTTTCTTGGGCTTTGAAATTCTTGCACAATAGGCCGTCCAGTAAAGTTATTTTATAAAATAAAACGAGTGGAGATACATTTAAGACGAATATTTTATGTAAAAAGGCAGTTTATTATGCAGACATTAAAAGAAAAATGGCCAGCCGTTCTTCCATTTAACGAGAAAGGATATTTCTAGCGAAAAGCTCAGTAGACCCACTTTACCCCGTAGACCCACATTACCCCACCCTACCCTACCGCTCCCGTTCTAGTCATTTACAGAGCTCGAAGGATTCAAAGAATTTGCAAAATATTGAAAAGATAAAAACGTAACGTGTTTCCTTTTGTGCATCGTGTCTCTGGTGGAATCAAAGGTTTCTATTGACATAATCTTTGGTAACAATGCAATTTAGTGACTAGAATTTTTATAATGAAAATCATGGTTATGCCTTAAATTTCCTTTCCAGCCTCAATGATCTCATTTCTTTTGGGTCACATACTGTAGCAATGGTGAGCATAGGAATCATTCGTCGTACATAGCCGATTGCTCGTGGCCCATGGTCGAAACCGCCAAAGCCTCATTTTCACGGACGGCTAAAAAGCGAGGGAGACAAAAGAAACCTGTGAAGATTTTCCTAAATTTTACCTACCTTCATAAAACGCAACCAGGACAAAAAACTGCTTGAGATTTCCCGAATTTTTTTAAAGCAATCTACTCTCCAGATGTTTGGGAGTAAAAGTTTGGATGCCGGTTAAAATATCTTCAGGATTGGCGGAGTTATTGCCTCTCCAATAGACAAAATCAGCGAAGGCTTGTCGAGACCTGTTTACGCCACTTCAAGTCAGGTGATAAAGCCTCTTGATAAAACCTCTTTTGAATTTTATAAGTTATTTCGCAACGAGCAAACTTTTGCCATGAATGTAAAAAGTAGTAAAATACAGAAACTTCCCTAGAGTATTGCCACATGACTTGAAATGCGCGAACAGGCCTTTGTAGACTTTTTCAATTCACATAGAAACCGTAGGGGCATTGAATCTTCAATAAAAGAAAATTTAGCGAAAGACAATACCAAGAACAATCGAAAAAACAGATTGTGGCGTTTTCGGGTCGTTCTTACAACAATCACTATTGTTATTACTATTGTCTCCCGGCCAGAATCTCTATTGTTCAAGGTTCAGTGCCTTGTCGGTTTGTTTGTGGCCATAACTCCACCAATCCTGGAGATATTTTAACCGGCATCCAAACTTTTACTGCCAAACATCTGGAGAGTAGATTGCTTTAAAAAAATTCGGGAAATCTAAAGCGGTTTTTTGTCCTGGTTGCGTTTTATGAAGGTAGGTAAAATTTAGAAAAATCTTCATGGGTTTCTTTTGTCTCCCTCGCTTTTTAGCCGTCTGATTGGTCCGTGAAAATGAGGCTTTGGCGGTTTCGACCATGGGCCACGAGCAATCGGCTATGTACGACGAATGATTCCTATGCTGCAATGGTGCAGCTTTGATCAACTCTTTTGCATAACAATTAAATGGTATATTGCTCCTCTTAAACGGTCTCAATTTGGCGCCCTTTTCTGTCAAAGACTTGCCTCTTAACACTATTCGTACTGGGGGGGGGCGCTTTTCGCCCCCCCCCCTAACAGACTTTGCTGTGTTACGCTAAAACGACAAGAGATATAACCATCAGTTTTGATTAATTTTACTCAAATTTCATAGGCAATTAAATTCTTAACAGTTCATTGTTTTACCTCTGATCATGTGACCACAGTAATACCATATTTGGAGAGTAGTCAACAAAAAAAAAGGTTAAAATGTCCGTAGTTTTCGTCTCGTTTGCTTGATCGATCACAAACATGCACCATTTGATTGCATTTGATGAGTACTTTCATTTCATATATAAATTTTTCATATTTGCTGATGTCAGCAAAATTTAATATCTATGACGTCACTCACATTTATGATGTCATTTACCTAATAAAGAAGTGTCAAATATAAATTTTTTGGCTTAATTTGCTTCATCTTATTAATTTGATTCATTTTGAGTTTATATTTACCAGATAAAGGGCAGGACCTGCAAAAACCTGCGATTAAAGTAAATGCATGCAACAAAAGGCTAACTTAAGGCTAATTGTGCTAAAAATAGAAACTAAAAAATTTTGCAAAGTATATATTTTTGAACTATGACATGCTTCCTAGTATTTGAAACAAATTTGGAGAAAATCGGTTGAGTGGTTGGTTAGGAAGGTATAAATTTGCCAATTTTCGTCAGTTTTTCGGTTGCCTAGCAACGAATCACGTGACTTATTAATTGTTATTGTTATATTTGAATAGCCAATTGTCTAAAGAACAATAGGGGTAAGTCTTATCGTTATATCTCTTGTAGTTTTGGAGAAAAAGAGGGGGGGCCAAAAACGCCCCCCCCCAGTACAAAATACCTAAAAAATCGCCCAGTATAGGGTTAATACGTCCATATTTATACTATATACAGTTTGGTACAAAAAAGATTTCAATTGCCAAGAAAAGAGACATCGTTACAACCAATAAAATTAACTGCAAAGCATTTCTTCTCATAAAAACTATTTACGGAAGATCTGTTAGAGCAAACGTGCCAAAGTTGGATGCCTATTCTAATTTTCAATGAAATCGTTAGCAATTTCTAGTTCAATATTGCTAGATAGTGGAAATTTGCTTGCTTCATATTTGAATGAAGTCAGGTTTTGAGACATCTAGCCATCGAGAAGGTCTCTCCGGGTCTCTCAGCAAATGCAGCAGTTGCGTGTATGAAGATATTGAAAATTCCATATTTGTTACAGTTTTTAGACCTATCTTTGAAAAAAGTGGGGGGCTTTAGCCCCCCCTAGCCTAATGGCTGCGCGGTCCCTGTGGCTTGGGCTGGAAAATCGCTCATTGCCAGTTCCTAGCCTTCAAATTCGATATGTTTTGTTTGGCCTATGGCATATGGCCTAATACAACAACACTCAAACCTGACATTTGTTTCCGATGTATTCTTATCTCAGCACTTATCCCACCCCCCGACATATCTCTTGTGAGCTACCAAAGATAAGGCTCAAATCCTTACTGGTTGCCAGAGCATGTGGAAATCATCCAATTTCATGCTTGTCAGCCAATGAGATCACCGCTTTCTAGCCCCTGGAGACAAAATCGGTCGTTTGAGGTAAATTTTCTAGTACCCTCACTAAAACTGAAATGGATGCTAGAATACTTCAGTTATTCGCAATTTTTTTTGATAAATCAGTTGTGGGGATGTCCGTCCAGAGTTGTTTACATGTTTAGGCGCATAGCTTGTTTGGGGCCGGAGCTGCGTTCATTTTCCGGTCGAAGAATATTGTCCTTCGTTGAAATATCTATAGAAATCGCTACAAATGAGATACACGCTTTTTCTTTTATAAGAAACTGGTTTATAAGAAACTAGTACTAGGATGGCGAACAAATTAAGAAACTCTAGTACTATGCTCGAGAATTGCTAAGAAACTTTTAAAGCCAAACACAAGGAAATCATGGGAAAATTGTCGTTGAGCCTTTATATTTTAGTGATACTCATGATAGATTTATGTTTTGAATCAAATAGAACTCTCTTTCTCGCTAAAAGTTGTGCTGTCTGTCAAGAAACGAGCACTTGGCAGTGGTAGAAACTACATGCATCCTAAATGCATCCAAAAAATAAGAAACACATTAAGAAACTTTTAGTACTAAAAACTGAAATTTTCACCTAAAATTAAGAAACTTTTAGTACTATGGGCTTATCCAAGTTTCTTATAAAAGAAAAAACCTGTATACAGATAAGAATTTCAGCAATTATGCATACTGACCTCAGCAAGAACCCAAACTTCCAAACTCCTATAAATTTCTTTATTATTATTATTATTACTGCTATCATATCTCAAAATTGGAGGCAATTTCTAATGATTTCTGGTAGAAATATCATTTGGGCCTAAGCTTGTCCTCGCTTAAAACTCATTCCATTGCACTTAAAAAGTAATGGTAAAATTCTAGAGCTGAATAATGCACTTACCCATGACTCAGGCACCAGTTTGACTTTGTTTGCCTTTTTTACATTAGCAAATTTTTATAAGAAACGACCAGTTGTGGGTGAATTGCAGAAACTTTCCTCGGTCCATATTTTTATCTGCACAGTCTATCCGCTTCAAACAACAAACAGTGAACTTTGTATCATAAAAGTCTTGCATCACAAAACTTTCCTATAGAACGATCCCATGCGCCTTAGCGAGGCACTCGTGAATCGTTTTCACGCATTTGGTTCAATCAGTCAATGCAAACAAACAAAAGTGCAAAACCGGGTATCTTTTTTAGCGAACCCAAAACAATGTTTTGTTCTTTTTATGTTTTGCTTTGATTGAAATAAGAACGAAAAGAACGAAATGCGTGAATACAATTCACGAGTGCCTCGCTAAAGCGCATGGAATCGTTCAAAAGGAATGTTCTGTGATGCAAGACTTTTATGATACAATGTCAAAGTTCACTGTTTGTTGTTTGAAGCGGAGAATCTGTGTAGAGAAAAATATGGACCGAGGAAAGCTTTTGCAATTCGCCCACAACTGGTTGTTTCTTACAAAAATTTGGCAAATTAAAGAAGGCAAACGAATTCAAACTGGTGTCTGAGTCATGGGTAAGCGCATTATCTAGCTCAAGAACTTTACCACTACTTTTTAAGTGCAATGGAATGAGTTTTAAGCGAGGACAAGCTTAGGCCCAAATGATGTCTCTACCAGAAATCGTTAGAAATTGCCTCCAATTTTGAGATATGATAGCAGTGAAAGAGTTTCGGTTATTGCTCAGGTCAGTATGCGTAATCGCTGAAATTCTTATCTGTATATCTCATTTGTAGCGATTTCTATAGATATTTCAACGAAGGTCAATATTCTTCGACCGGAAAATGAACGCAGCTCCGGCCCCAATCGAGCTGTGTGCCTAAACATGTAAACAACTCTGGACGGACATCCCCACAACTGATTTATTAAAAAAAATTGCAAATAACTGAAGTATTTTAGCATCCATTTCAGTTTTAGTGAGGGTACTAGAAAATTTACCTCAAACGACCGATTTTGTCTACAGGGGCTAGAAAGCGGTGATCTCATTGGCTGACAAGCATGAAATTGGATGATTTCCGCATGCTCTGACCATGAGCGATAGGACACCAAGTGTGTGCCACCTTCACGTTATTTTGGTAGCGAGCCACCTTAATCAATTGTTTTTAGTGTTTTTGCCTATTTTTACTTGGTAGTGAGCCACCTTATCCACGCCCGACAACCCCTTTTGAGAGACTTTGCAGCCTTGTTATGGTTCCCTATAGAAATGTATAGGAAAATGACCGGAAGTGAAATTTCCACCGTGTTTGAAAGTTCACCGTGCAAATTCCTTATCAATTATGTCCATACTTTTACGTTTAAAATATGCTTTATTTATCTAAGAAATTTCAAAATTAAATTGAACTTGATTTGACTCCCCTGAGGCTCATATCCCAATTTGTACGAATGTGGGGTCATTTTGTGAAGGGGTGATTTGCCATATTTGGCAATCTATATTGTTTTCCGAGAGGAAACTTAAATGAGACAAGATAGGCACTAAATCCTTACTGGCTGACAAAATTGACACGTGACACGCCTTAAACCAATCAAATGTAACCGACAACCAACCGGGAAATTTGAAATGCCAGATTTTAGGCCACTTTTTAGGATTTTAGGCCGCTTTTGGACGATTTTACCACCCTTCAACAAAATAAAAATCGACAGAAGGAGCATGAAGATTTTCAAAAAAGTTCTTCACAGACCTGTTCCCAATACTCTAATACACAGTTAATCATCGTCGCTACAAATTATTTCAAAATTTGGAGAAATGCCAAAGTTTTGAATTTGACCTCATTTGACCTCACTGTGGCTTGCCATAGTAATTATCTCAGTAATGGCTGAAACGTATGCACATGGAGAATAGATACTTTGCTTCAAAGGTCTTATGCTGTGTGTCAAGTATCTCCAAAACTCCTCAAAAGATGACAAATTTAGAGCAGTTTCTGGATCTTTTTTCAGTGTTAAATTAACATAGATACATCAAAGAATTAATGTTGAAGGGTAGGATGAACAACAGGAAAAGTGAACTTTACGGGCCTAACAAAACACCGCATTGTCGTTATGAATTAGAGACGAATTTAACAGGTACTTACTTTTCTATCTCGCAAGAAGGGGACCACAAACTGAAAATGTGAACATAAAACTCCAATGAACTTTGAATCAGTAACAAACATATAACTTTGCAACGCTCAAGAATGGCAAGAGCTGTAACATCCAACGTGGCCAGAACAAACGATTTCGTGATGTCCTTTCGAAAACCAAACCCTTGCTCCCAATTCTTTATCCAACTCTCCCAACTCTGCTCTCGTCGTTACGATATCGTAAGAATGGGAATCAGTAATTACATTGGCCAAAACCTCTTATAAATTCATCAAGCGTGTCCCTTGCTTTTTGTGCAAGAAATGGCTATCGTTTTGTCCACAGTGTAGCAGGTTAATGAAATAGATTTGAAATGTTGGATTCAATGCACGTAAGAATAGAAAAAAAAACGAACGGAAGAAATGTACATCTTGTTTTAAACATGAAAATATATTGGCTACTTCGTCAAAATAACATTTGAAATACTATTTTTAAAGCTCCTTCATATCAATTTCATTTTTTGAGCGGATATCAATAGAAAAATATTCAACTTTCCACAATTTGCATTTGAAGGGGATTTGAGGTCATCCATTAGAAACTTTTACGGCCAAACAACACAGGAGCACTGAGCAAAGCTGGACATTTGTATGGCACTTTGTAGACGCACAAGGACGTAGGAAGCATCTCAAACTTGGGGGGCATGGCACTTCAAGGGCAATTTTTTCATTAAGCTAAAGGAGCAGTTCCTGAAAATATGAAGGGGATTTCTTTGTTTATTGAAAAATCTTGAGGGGGGGCACATGCTCCCAGTGCCCCCTGGTTCATACGTCTCTGTAGACTCGTGGAAGCAAACACATATTTTCTGTAAGATGGTGAAACTTTGACCCACTCCAGCATTCAAGATTTTGATATTTCGTTGATCTGAGAGCCCCTGAGAGCTCAACTTCTTGAAACGAGTTTCTTGTCATGCAAATAACCCCGAATAATCAAAATTAAGAATATTGGAGTACATTTTCAGTTTTTCTCATTTTTCAGTTGGGCTTCTCTTGCTAAAAATCCTTTGCATGATCTACAATCTTGGCCAAAATACTTGGGACAAATCATAAAGTTGCACTACTTCGGTCTTTGATTACGTGCCCCCCGCTCCCCCCTTCTCAAAGTTGCTTGAATCAAACGCCTTTCGACCTTCTCAACATTGAAGTAGGGGGAAGGGGGGATTAGGAGACTCTAAACGTATGTTTTCTCCTCGATATTTTAGGAAACATCATGAAGACACTGAAATTTGCCTGCGTCCCAGCTTCTTTTGGCCAGGATTGTCTGAAAATGATTGTTAACAAATAATACCTGATAGCTTGAGAACCCATAGAGATTTCTGTGTGAAATTTTAACACCGTCATCCCCAACACAAGAAGTGAGCTCTCAGCTGTCTATGCCGAAATAGGCGTTGTTCGTTAAATTCGCTGAGCACCTTCTTAAAAATGGGCGTGGCAAAATTGCTGCAATTTTCACTCACATAAAGATTCCCTTATAAAAAGTGACATACATTGGGATTCTGAGCTTTTTTCCGCTATCGTAAGATTGTGTACTCCGCTGCTCTTTGAAAATGACTTATCATTGCAAGAAAGCTTTTGGGCTCATTGTTTGAGGTCCGGTTTCTTGTGAATTCTTATGTTCTCACAACGGCGCTCCACAGAAAAATGCCCCATAATTTTGGGATAAGTCACGCTTTTTTGGCAAATTCGTCTGATTCCACATTTTAACATCAAAGTCTTCCTATTCATGCAAAAACACCAAGTAAAAATTGCCTGGAAGGTGGAAATGTCACGGCGCTCCAAAATTAAAAAACTTAAAATAAACAGTTCCGGATAAGTTTCTTTTGAACTCTATTGAGAACCGTCAGAAATCATATTTCACGAAAATATCGATGCAAATACTGCTATAGGCTAATAAAGCTCATTTCTCTCATTAAAATGAGACAAAATTTGTTAGAATAGGGCAAACGTTGCCGACGTTATTAATGTTTAAAGTAGGGAGCGGCGTTGACAAATTTGATCCCTTTCTCAATTTTCCAGACAGTGCCAGTCCGCCTTGCTGCTATGCAACAGGTATATTCTTCTTGAACAAAAAGTTGTGGATTACAATTCATCGGGCACAATAGACCATTCAATGCCGTCCAGGGTGAATGCAAGTTTGGTGGAGCGAATTTAATCTCATTGAAAATGAATGAATAGTTAGAGAATTGGCTAACGGTACATTTGAAAATAAGACAATTGCACTGCGGAGGCGCAGAATTTGCACTGATTCAAAAGGAACTTTGTTTTCAGTTCCCTTTGATAACTGTGATGTTTTCAGGCGAAAATCATTGGCAGGTTTCGTGCACAAGAGGAGTTTCGCTGAACGTCATGGGAAAATTTTGCATAATTTGATGACGTCACAGTTCTGATGGATGAACCAGTAACAATGAAAACATTAACATCTGAAGTACTCTGGAGTTAAGCCCACAGTTAGTGGCTATCCATTCATAGTGAAAGAAATTGTCTGATACAAGTAGATTTGGATTCATAGAAACATATATGATAGGTAGTGAAAGCAATTTTTCAGACAATCTTGGCCAAAATACTTGGGACAAATCATAAAATTGCACTACTTCGGTCTTTGATTACGTGCCCCCCGCTCCCCCCTTCTCAAAGTTGCTTGAATCAAACGCCTTTCGACCTTCTCAACATTGAAGTAGGGGGAAGGGGGGATTAGGAGACTCTAAACGTATGTTTTCTCCTCGATATTTTAGGAAACATCATGAAGACACTGAAATTTGCCTGCGTCCCAGCTTCTTTTGGCCAGGATTGTCTGAAAATGATTGTTAACAAATAATACCTGATAGCTTGAGAACCCATAGAGATTTCTGTGTGAAATTTTAACACCGTCATCCCCAACACAAGAAGTGAGCTCTCAGCTGTCTATGCCGAAATAGGCGTTGTTCGTTAAATTCGCTGAGCACCTTCTTAAAAATGGGCGTGGCAAAATTGCTGCAATTTTCACTCACATAAAGATTCCCTTATAAAAAGTGACATACATTGGGATTCTGAGCTTTTTTCCGCTATCGTAAGATTGTGTACTCCGCTGCTCTTTGAAAATGACTTATCATTGCAAGAAAGCTTTTGGGCTCATTGTTTGAGGTCCGGTTTCTTGTGAATTCTTATGTTCTCACAACGGCGCTCCACAGAAAAATGCCCCATAATTTTGGGATAAGTCACGCTTTTTTGGCAAATTCGTCTGATTCCACATTTTAACATCAAAGTCTTCCTATTCATGCAAAAACACCAAGTAAAAATTGCCTGGAAGGTGGAAATGTCACGGCGCTCCAAAATTAAAAAACTTAAAATAAACAGTTCCGGATAAGTTTCTTTTGAACTCTATTGAGAACCGTCAGAAATCATATTTCACGAAAATATCGATGCAAATACTGCTATAGGCTAATAAAGCTCATTTCTCTCATTAAAATGAGACAAAATTTGTTAGAATAGGGCAAACGTTGCCGACGTTATTAATGTTTAAAGTAGGGAGCGGCGTTGACAAATTTGATCCCTTTCTCAATTTTCCAGACAGTGCCAGTCCGCCTTGCTGCTATGAACAGGTATATTCTTCTTGAACAAAAAGTTGTGGATTACAATTCATCGGGCACAATAGACCATTCAATGCCGTCCAGGGTGAATGCAAGTTTGGTGGAGCGAATTTAATCTCATTGAAAATGAATGAATAGTTAGAGAATTGGCTAACGGTACATTTGAAAATAAGACAATTGCACTGCGGAGGCGCAGAATTTGCACTGATTCAAAAGGAACTTTGTTTTCAGTTCCCTTTGATAACTGTGATGTTTTCAGGCGAAAATCATTGGCAGGTTTCGTGCACAAGAGGAGTTTCGCTGAACGTCATGGGAAAATTTTGCATAATTTGATGACGTCACAGTTCTGATGGATGAACCAGTAACAATGAAAACATTAACATCTGAAGTACTCTGGAGTTAAGCCCACAGTTAGTGGCTATCCATTCATAGTGAAAGAAATTGTCTGATACAAGCAGATTTGGATTCATAGAAACATATATGATAGGTAGTGAAAGCAATTTTTCAGACTGTCTGAAAATGATTGTTAACAAATAATACCTGATAGCTTGAGAACCCATAGAGATTTCTGTGTGAAATTTTAACACCGTCATCCCCAACACAAAAAGTGAGTTCTCAGCTGTCTATGCCGAAATAGGCGTTGTTCGTTAAATTCGCTGAGCACCTTCTTAAAAATGGGCGTGGCAAAATTGCTGCAATTTTCACTCACATAAAGATTCCCTTATAAAAAGTGACATACATTGGGATTCTGAGCTTTTTTCCGCTATCGTAAGATTGTGTACTCCGCTGCTCTTTGAAAATGACTTATCATTGCAAGAAAGCTTTTGGGCTCATTGTTTGAGGTCCGGTTTCTTGTGAATTCTTCGGTTCTCACAACGGCGCTCCACAGAAAAATGCCCCATAATTTTGGGATAAGTCACGATTTTTTGGCAAATTCGTCTGATTCCACATTTTAACATCAAAGTCTTCCTATTCATGCAAAAACATCAAGTAAAAATTGCCTGGAAGGTGGAAATGTCACGGCGCTCCAAAATTAAAAAACTTAAAATAAACAGTTCCGGATAAGTTTCTTTTGAACTCTATTGAGAACCGTCAGAAATCATATTTCACGAAAATATCGATGCAAATACTGCTATAGGCTAATAAAGCTCATTTTTCTCATTAAAATGAGACAAAATTTGTTAGAATAGGGCAAACGTTGCCGACGTTATTAATGTTTAAAGTAGGGAGCGGCGTTGACAAATTTGATCCCTTTCTCAATTTTCCAGACAGTGCCAGTCCGCCTTGCTGCTATGCAACAGGTATATTCTTCTTGAACAAAAAGTTGTGGATTACAATTCATCGGGCACAATAGACCATTCAATGCCGTCCAGGGTGAATGCAAGTTTGGTGGAGCGAATTTAATCTCATTGAAAATGAATGAATAGTTAGAGAATTGGCTAACGGTACATTTGAAAATAAGACAATTGCACTGCGGAGGCGCAGAATTTGCACTGATTCAAAAGGAACTTTGTTTTCAGTTCCCTTTGATAACTGTGAGGTTTTCAGGCGAAAATCATTGGCAGGTTTCGTGCACAAGAGGAGTTTCGCTGAACGTCATGGGAAAATTTTGCATAATTTGATGACGTCATAGTTCTGATGGATGAACCAGTAACAATGAAAACATTAACATCTGAAGTACTCTGGAGTTAAGCCCACAGTTAGTGGCTATCCATTCATAGTGAAAGAAATTGTCTGATACAAGTAGATTTGGATTCATAGAAACATATATGATAGGTAGTGAAAGCAATTTTTCAGACAATCTTGGCCAAAATACTTGGGACAAATCATAAAATTGCACTACTTCGGTCTTTGATTACGTGCCCCCCGCTCCCCCCTTCTCAAAGTTGCTTGAATCAAACGCCTTTCGACCTTCTCAACATTGAAGTAGGGGGAAGGGGGGATTAGGAGACTCTAAACGTATGTTTTCTCCTCGATATTTTAGGAAACATCATGAAGACACTGAAATTTGCCTGCGTCCCAGCTTCTTTTGGCCAGGATTGTCTGAAAATGATTGTTAACAAATAATACCTGATAGCTTGAGAACCCATAGAGATTTCTGTGTGAAATTTTAACACCGTCATCCCCAACACAAGAAGTGAGCTCTCAGCTGTCTATGCCGAAATAGGCGTTGTTCGTTAAATTCGCTGAGCACCTTCTTAAAAATGGGCGTGGCAAAATTGCTGCAATTTTCACTCACATAAAGATTCCCTTATAAAAAGTGACATACATTGGGATTCTGAGCTTTTTTCCGCTATCGTAAGATTGTGTACTCCGCTGCTCTTTGAAAATGACTTATCATTGCAAGAAAGCTTTTGGGCTCATTGTTTGAGGTCCGGTTTCTTGTGAATTCTTATGTTCTCACAACGGCGCTCCACAGAAAAATGCCCCATAATTTTGGGATAAGTCACGCTTTTTTGGCAAATTCGTCTGATTCCACATTTTAACATCAAAGTCTTCCTATTCATGCAAAAACACCAAGTAAAAATTGCCTGGAAGGTGGAAATGTCACGGCGCTCCAAAATTAAAAAACTTAAAATAAACAGTTCCGGATAAGTTTCTTTTGAACTCTATTGAGAACCGTCAGAAATCATATTTCACGAAAATATCGATGCAAATACTGCTATAGGCTAATAAAGCTCATTTCTCTCATTAAAATGAGACAAAATTTGTTAGAATAGGGCAAACGTTGCCGACGTTATTAATGTTTAAAGTAGGGAGCGGCGTTGACAAATTTGATCCCTTTCTCAATTTTCCAGACAGTGCCAGTCCGCCTTGCTGCTATGAACAGGTATATTCTTCTTGAACAAAAAGTTGTGGATTACAATTCATCGGGCACAATAGACCATTCAATGCCGTCCAGGGTGAATGCAAGTTTGGTGGAGCGAATTTAATCTCATTGAAAATGAATGAATAGTTAGAGAATTGGCTAACGGTACATTTGAAAATAAGACAATTGCACTGCGGAGGCGCAGAATTTGCACTGATTCAAAAGGAACTTTGTTTTCAGTTCCCTTTGATAACTGTGATGTTTTCAGGCGAAAATCATTGGCAGGTTTCGTGCACAAGAGGAGTTTCGCTGAACGTCATGGGAAAATTTTGCATAATTTGATGACGTCACAGTTCTGATGGATGAACCAGTAACAATGAAAACATTAACATCTGAAGTACTCTGGAGTTAAGCCCACAGTTAGTGGCTATCCATTCATAGTGAAAGAAATTGTCTGATACAAGCAGATTTGGATTCATAGAAACATATATGATAGGTAGTGAAAGCAATTTTTCAGACTGTCTGAAAATGATTGTTAACAAATAATACCTGATAGCTTGAGAACCCATAGAGATTTCTGTGTGAAATTTTAACACCGTCATCCCCAACACAAAAAGTGAGTTCTCAGCTGTCTATGCCGAAATAGGCGTTGTTCGTTAAATTCGCTGAGCACCTTCTTAAAAATGGGCGTGGCAAAATTGCTGCAATTTTCACTCACATAAAGATTCCCTTATAAAAAGTGACATACATTGGGATTCTGAGCTTTTTTCCGCTATCGTAAGATTGTGTACTCCGCTGCTCTTTGAAAATGACTTATCATTGCAAGAAAGCTTTTGGGCTCATTGTTTGAGGTCCGGTTTCTTGTGAATTCTTCGGTTCTCACAACGGCGCTCCACAGAAAAATGCCCCATAATTTTGGGATAAGTCACGATTTTTTGGCAAATTCGTCTGATTCCACATTTTAACATCAAAGTCTTCCTATTCATGCAAAAACATCAAGTAAAAATTGCCTGGAAGGTGGAAATGTCACGGCGCTCCAAAATTAAAAAACTTAAAATAAACAGTTCCGGATAAGTTTCTTTTGAACTCTATTGAGAACCGTCAGAAATCATATTTCACGAAAATATCGATGCAAATACTGCTATAGGCTAATAAAGCTCATTTTTCTCATTAAAATGAGACAAAATTTGTTAGAATAGGGCAAACGTTGCCGACGTTATTAATGTTTAAAGTAGGGAGCGGCGTTGACAAATTTGATCCCTTTCTCAATTTTCCAGACAGTGCCAGTCCGCCTTGCTGCTATGCAACAGGTATATTCTTCTTGAACAAAAAGTTGTGGATTACAATTCATCGGGCACAATAGACCATTCAATGCCGTCCAGGGTGAATGCAAGTTTGGTGGAGCGAATTTAATCTCATTGAAAATGAATGAATAGTTAGAGAATTGGCTAACGGTACATTTGAAAATAAGACAATTGCACTGCGGAGGCGCAGAATTTGCACTGATTCAAAAGGAACTTTGTTTTCAGTTCCCTTTGATAACTGTGAGGTTTTCAGGCGAAAATCATTGGCAGGTTTCGTGCACAAGAGGAGTTTCGCTGAACGTCATGGGAAAATTTTGCATAATTTGATGACGTCATAGTTCTGATGGATGAACCAGTAACAATGAAAACATTAACATCTGAAGTACTCTGGAGTTAAGCCCACAGTTAGTGGCTATCCATTCATAGTGAAAGAAATTGTCTGATACAAGTAGATTTGGATTCATAGAAACATATATGATAGGTAGTGAAAGCAATTTTTCAGACAATCTTGGCCAAAATACTTGGGACAAATCATAAAATTGCACTACTTCGGTCTTTGATTACGTGCCCCCCGCTCCCCCCTTCTCAAAGTTGCTTGAATCAAACGCCTTTCGACCTTCTCAACATTGAAGTAGGGGGAAGGGGGGATTAGGAGACTCTAAACGTATGTTTTCTCCTCGATATTTTAGGAAACATCATGAAGGCACTGAAATTTGCCTGCGTCCCAGCTTCTTTTGGCCAGGATTGTAGGATCTTGGCATGACGTGACTTCATAAAATTTGAGATCTCCTGCCGATGGAATGTTGCCTCTTGTAGAAACTCCTGTGGAAAATTTTTGCGCTCGGTGTTTACTCAGATAATAAGAAGTTTTAAGAAACTTTCGATATTGTCTCAAAGTTTTATCATCTTACAGAAAATATGTGTATGCTTCCTATGCTTCCATGAGTCTACAAAGTGCCATACAAAAGTCCTGCTTTGCTCGATCTGCAGTGTTGTTTGACCGTAAAGGGAAGTTTTCTAATGGATTACCTCAAATGCAAGTTGTCGAAAGATAGATATTTTTCTATGGATATCCGCACAAAATGTGAAATCGATATGAAGGAGCTTTAAAAATAGTATTTCAAATGCTATTTTGCCGAAGTGGCCAATCTATTTTTCATATTTAGAACAAGATGTACATTTCTTACGTTTGTTATTTTATTCTTACGTGCATTGAATCCAACATTTCAAATCTATTTCATGTACCTGCTACACTGAGGACGAAACGATAGCCATTTCTTGCACCCAAAGCAAGGCACACGATTGATGAATTTATAAGAGGTTTTGGCCAATGTAATTGCCGATTCCCATTCTTACGATATCGTAACGACGAGAGCAGAGTTGAGAGAGTTGGATAAAGAATTGGGAGCAAGGGTTTGGTTTTCGAAGAGGACATCACGAAATCGTTTGTTCTGGCCAGGACCGTCGAGAGGGGGGGGTTGGAGGGGGTAAAAGGTCCGGGGCCCGGGCCTCGAAGGGGCCCGTAAAAATATCGTTCGACAAAAATTAGTTATTGCTGCAAAATCTCCTTGCAGCAACTTTTATGGCAATCTAGCTACCTGCCTTAAACATAGACATAGAAAATAGTTTTCTTATGTTAAAAAGTTTTTGTGTCCGTACCTTGCGAGGTGACTTTGGCAAAGTCACCTCGTAAGAGCGAATCTTTTCATTGTTTACCGTAAAAAGCGCTTCCTTGATAACTTTTTCATGGAATATCTAAACGATTTTTTCTAAAGTAGCTTTCTTAAAAAGGGCGTTTCCCTCATTCTCCGAGAGTCTGAAGGGCGTGGTCCCAGAAGATTTTCTTGGGGGCTTCGCCCCCAAACCCCCCTGGGGCCCGTTCCTATGAATCGGTCCAGGGCCCGAGCTGGCTCTCGACGGCCCTGGTTCTGGCCACGTTGGATGTTACAGCTCTTGCCATTCTTGAGCGTTGCAAAGTCATATGTTTGTTACTGATTCAAAGTTCATTGGAGTTTTATGCTCACATTTTCAGTTTGCGGTCCTCTTCTTGCAAGATAGAAAAGTAAGTACCTGTTAAATTCGTCTCTAATTCATAACGACGATGCGGTGTTTTGTTAGGCCCGTAAAGTTCACTTTTCCTGTTGTTCATCCTACCCTTCAACATTAATTCTTTGATGTATCTATGTTAATTTAACACTGAAAAAAGATCCAGAAACTGCTCTAAATTTGTCATCTTTTGAGGAGTTTTGGAGATACTTGACACACAGCATAAGACCTTTGAAGCAAAGTATCTATTCTCCATGTGCATACGTTTCAGCCATTACTGAGATAATTACTATGGCAAGCCACAGTGAGGTCAAATGAGGTCAAATTCAAAACTTTGGCATTTCTCCAAATTTTGAAATAATTTGTAGCGACGATGATTAACTGTGTATTAGAGTATTGGGAACAGGTCTGTGAAGAAATTTTTTGAAAATCTTCATGCTCCTTCTGTCGATTTATATTTTGGTGAAGGGTGGTAAAATCGTCCAAAAGCGGCCTAAAATCCAAAAAAGTGACCTAAAATCTGACATTTCAAATTTCCCGGTTGGTTGTCGGTTACATTTGATTGGTTTAAGGCATGTCACGTGACAATTTTGTCAGCCAGTAAGGATTTAGTGCCTATCTTTGGCGCGACCTCCGATTTTGAAAACTTGATTTTCATTGACCAATCAGAGCAGAGCAAAATCGCCCGGGCGGAATTCCGTTTTAGGTATGCCCAAGGTTGGATGGATGTGACCACGGCTGAACAAAGCGAAAGCCAGTGATAACCTGCCCATAAGTTTTTCCCTCTCAGGGCTTTACGGTTAAGGTGGATCTGCACTTAAGGTGGGTCACTACCAAAAATTTCAAAATGGCGATACTGCGCTAAGGTGGCTCACTACCAGAAGCGTTGTGGCCGGGGGGCAGGGGGCACGTGCCCCCCCCCTAGCGTCTGAAATTTGGATATTTGTCGCAAATTCGGATTTTTGTCGCAAATTCGGAAATTTTTCCGAAATTTCTCATCTGTGTGAATTGAAGCCTAGCTACTATCACGACCCTATTTACTAATGAATTTTTAACAAGAGGGGCATTTTCCGACAGTCTGAGGGAGGTCATTTAAAAAAATGTCTTGGGTGCCAGAGCCTTTGTTTGTCGAAATATGTTCATCGGTATTCCTTTAAAACCGAAGAGAAAATAGCTGGGTATAGGTTGGGTAAGAATTTTCCGAGAAAGGTCAAATTTTCTATTTTAGCACTGGTAAATATGGAATGAAGGGATGTGTATTTTAAGCCAAAGGAAAGGATGTTTCTTCAAAAATGTTCCTCGTGCTCCGATTTATAGGAGAACTGTCACGAAGCTATCAAGGTTTCATTGTCGCTAATGGCAAGCATGATATTGGGAGATGCATTCCAAGCCAAAGTAAAGGATCTTTTTTCAAAAATTTTCCTCGCGCTCCGATTTATAGGAGAACTGTCACGAAGCTCTCAAGGTTTCCTCGTCCCTAATGGCAGGCATGATATTGGGAGATGCATATTATGCCAAAGTAAAGGATCTTTTTTCAAAAATGTTCCCCGTGCTCCGATTTATAGGAGAACTGTCACGAAGCTCTCAAGGTTTCCCTTGTCGCTAATGGCAGGCATGATATTGGGAGATGCATTCTAAGCCACAGAAAAGTAGCCTGCGTGCAGACTCTATTGATTTCTTTTTAGAGAGGTTTCCCCTCCAGTAGAGTCTGCGCATCAGCGACCACATCCTTGTTCTCAGTTTATGAGAAACGCTAAACCTTCCCTGATTGGCTAAAGCTTTCCCCTTTATTTGAGTAGCTTCTGTGTCTTTGTTGGAGTCTTCTGATATTGGATTGGTATATGCATGAACAAAGCTAGCCAAATAAAAGCCAAAGAAAACCTTTTGTGTATGGGTGCTTTGTTTATCCTATTTATAGGCGGCTCTATTGAATCTAATTCAATGAGTTAGTTCCTCAATCGTGCGAACCGCACGTGACCTAGAACAAGGATGTGGTCGCTGATGCGCAGACTCTACTGGAGGAGAAACCTCTCTGAAATGAAATCAGTAGAGTCTGCACGCAGGCTACAGAAAAGGATCTTTCTTCAAAAATTTTCCTCGCGCTCCGATTTATAGGAGAACTGTCACGAAGCTCTCATGGTTTCCTTGTCGTTAATGACAGGCATGATATTGGGAGATGCATTCCAAGCCAAAGTAAAGGATCTTTCTTCAAAAATTTTCCTCGCGCTCCGATTGATAGGAGAACTGTCACGAAGCTATCAAGGTTTCCTTGTCGCTAATGGCAGGCATGATATTGGGAGATGCATTCTAAGCCAAAGTAAACGGCCAGGCCTCAAAAATTTTCCATTTCAATGCTCCAACCTTGTGGCACGCTCTATTCCCATACAGTTATAGCGAACTAATCTGTATTATTGCTTCGATTGAATACCAGATCAGGGTCTTGCTACCTCTGTCTGAAAATCATTTTGGTAACCGAACTGCGCATGCGCATGATGACGTCATTGGTTTTGACGTCATCATTCGTCGGAAAATCAGTAAGTTGTGCCCCCCTGTCAATTGGTACCCACGACGCCCCTGCTCACTACTAAGTAAAAATAGGCAAAACACTAAAAACAATTGATTAAGGTGGCTCGCTACCAAAATAACGTTAAGGTGGCACACACTTGGTGTTCTATCGCTCATGCTCTGACAACCAGTAAGGATTTGAGCCTTATCTTGAGCTACCACAGCTATTTACTTCCATACGCGCAGGAGCCTGGCCCTGGCCCGCCATTGGCCCACTGTGCTAATATATGAAGGCTGTTCTTGCCTAGTTCTTGCCACAACGATCAAGACTTGCCACGGCACAGGTGTATATTTTGCTAGACTTATGACGATGAGTCTCTTGTTTCTCTATGCTCTTTGACTTCAAGATGGCGCTTCAGTCAACAGAGACTCATATTATTACTCTGAAAAAGTTGACCCTATTTAGGCCTAATATGCTGGGTTCCTAGCATACCAATCAGAATACGAGATTTGGCGAAGAACAATCAGTTTCGAGCCTTCGATTCGATTGACGCAGCTTACTAAATTTGAAGGAAGTTGCTGCAGCAGGTACTTGAAGATTTCTCAGTTATGTTTTGGTCTTAAAAACGGGGACATTGCAGCATTAAAAGACTTATTTTGCACTCACCAGGTAAAGTGAACTTTCCTCTTCAGATGAATACCAAGTTTTGTTGATTAAGTGTCAGCTTACCTTGGTTTCTCACGCTATGGAACCTATGCGCCCAAATGGGTGGATAATCCTACACTGGGTGGGTTACGATCTTATACTGGGTGGGTTATGATCCTAATTGGGTGGGTTACTATCCTAAATGGGTGGGTTACTATCCTAAATGGGTGGGTTATCATCCTAAATGGGTGGGTTATTATCTCAAATGGGTGGGTTATTATCCCAAATGGGTGGGTTATCATCCTAAATGGGTGGGCTATCATCCTAAATGCGGCGGATAACCTTATACTGGGTGGGTTATCATCTTATACTGGGTGGGTTATCATCCTAAATGGGTGGGTTATCATCCTAAATGCGGTCGATAACCTTATACTGGGTGGGTTATTGACTTATACTGGGTGGGTTATCATCCCAAATGCGGCAGATAACCTTATACTGGGTGGGTTATTATCTTATACTGGGTGGGTTATCATCCCAAATGCGGTGCATAACCTTATACTGGGTGGGCTATTATCCTATACTGGGCGGGTTGTTCTGTTGTCGGGTGCTAGGGAAAGTTTATGAATTGGCAGCAACCCCCTTAATAGAAAAATATACATATGGGCCTAGCTTTAGTTCTAAGGCACTTGTAATATGGAATCCATCGGAGTTGTAATAGATCCCAAGGCACCTGTTGTGAATGCAAATGAAGAAGGAACATTTGTTTTCTAACTGGGAGGGAGAAGGTCGCCCAAGAGTTGACTTTCAAAAACAGTGACGATTTGGTCAAATTCATTCTGCTTCTTTGTAAACTTAGTGGCAAAGGACATTTTTCCGCTTGACAATACACGTTTTTTATAAGAAACTGGTTTATAAGAAACTAGTACTACGATGGCCAAAAATTTAAGAAACTCTAGTACTACGTTCAAGAACAGTTACAGTTGATGCAAGAGAAGCGTGACCAGCAAAATCCTAAAAAATTTGATTATTCCAAATCATCATTATTGGATTGTTTTTGGAATAATAATTCGAATAATGATCTCTTAGTCTTGTACTGTCAAATGCATTGAATGCCATGTCATGTTTTGCTGCGGATTTCCACAGCGCTATCCAGGGTACCACAGCGCAGGAGCGGTCAATAAAATCGAAATGTTGTCATTATATTATTCGATTCTTCAAAATCATATTCGATTATTATACTATTCTCACCGGGGCGTGCTCGCGATTTCATCAAACAAATTAATAACAAAAATAAATAAAAGTTTTAGCACGCTCTCTTGGGACTAGTGCCAATCCCCCGCGTGCCTAAGAGCATAAAAACCCTTCCGAGCTTTGTTTCTGGCCTTTCTGAAGAAACAACATACTACGCAACGACCAAAAATCGGAAGGAAACAGTAAAACTTCACTCGCTGCCACTGACGACAGAATCCAATGGCTCAAGTACCAGCAGAGATAAACGCAGCCGTGGCAGCCCTGGATAACCTTGTGGAAGTGCAGCCTGTTGAGCAACAAGGCCCTAACCAAAATGAACCTGCCCAGGCTGAAGTCAACGCGGTAAGAAACAATTCCAGTGTCTATTGCTTTCGGTTTACTGAAACCTTATGTTTGCACGTGGCATTTTGGGCCTACACCTTCTCTTGCTATTTTTGTTGTATCTTCCTGATTCGCTCAAGTTATTCCTGCTGCAAATTTGTTGCATCGTCCGTACAGCTTGTAGCATGCTTGCTGCGGATTTGTTAGGAAATTGCCTTGAATTTTTTAACTCGTCCAGCAGTTTTATTTTTTATTTTGCTGCTAGAATCTCATGGTTGTAAATCCGTACAGCAGTTTGAATTTTGCTGCGGAATTTTAGCTCCTACAGCAGTTTTATTTTTGCTGCGAGAATTTCATTGTGAATCCGTACAGCAGTTTAGCATTTTTTGCTGCGGAATTTTTCGAACTCGTTCAGCAGTTTTATTTTTGCTGCGAGAATTTCATTGTGTGAATCCGTACAGCAGTTTAGCATTTTTTGCTGCGGAATTTTTTCGAACTCGTTCAGCAGTTTTATTTTTGCTGCGGAATTTTTTCGAACTCGTTCAGCAGTTTTATTTTTGCTGCGAGAATTTCATTGTGTGAATCCGTACAGCAGTTTAGCATTTTTGCTGCGGAATTTTTCGAACTCGTTCAGCAGTTTTATTTTTTGCTGCGAGAATTTCATTGTGTGAATCCGTACAGCAGTTTAGCATTTTTGCTGCGGAATTTTTCGAACTCGTTCAGCAGTTTTATTTTTTGCTGCGAGAATTTCATTGTGTGAATCCGTACAGCAGTTTAGCATTTTTGCTGCGGAATTTTCCGAACTCGTTCAGCAGTTTTATTTTTTGCTGCGAGAATTTCATTGTGTGAATCCGTACAGCAGTTTAGCATTTTTGCTGCGGAATTTTCCGAACTCGTTCAGCAGTTTTATTTTTGCTGCGAGCATTTCATTGTGTGAATCCATACAGAAGTTTGGCATTTTGTTGCGGAGTTTTATTACTCGTACAGCAGTTTTATTTTTTGCTGCGAGAATTTCATTGTTGTGAATCCGTACAGCAATTTAACATTTTTCGCTGCGGAATTTTCTAACTCGCACAGCAGTTTTATTTTTGCTGCGAGAATTTCATTGTTATGAATCCGAACAGCAGTAACTTTGTCTATCAGTTTGCTGCGAAATTTACTTTAAATGTTTCAGCGTTTCCAGCATAGTTTATTTTGCTGCGAGAATTTGGTTGTTGTAAATCCGTACAGCGGTTTGCATTTTGCTGCGGAATTTTTCAAGAAAATATCCTTGAAATTTTTTAAACTCGTCCAGCTTTCTTTATTTTTTGCTGCAGGATTTTCCCTTTTTGTAATCAGTACAGCAGCTAGCTTTGCTGCTGCGGGTTCTGTAGGAAATAGCCTCTAATTTTATATGCTCGTCTAGCAGTTTTTATTTTTGTTTCTTTTTCTTGCTGCGAGAATATCGTTTATCATCATCATCCTCATCATCTTTTGTTTTTACAAAGTAGGCTAAGAACATAGACAATATAGCTAAGATTACAGCTAATTTAGGCCTATTTATGTATACATTTTACAATCTAATCTAATAATAATATGTAAATCCTATTGCAGGAATATAAATGTCTATCCCGTTATTTATGAACCCAACTGGTGGTACATATGTTTTTAAGTTTGCTGTTGCATTTATCACAATTCCAGCACCTTATTTGCTCGTCTATATCCGTGCGGCAGTTAGCATTTTCTCTGCTGCGGAATATTTTAGGAAATAGCCTTGAATTTTTCAGCCCGTCCTCCAATTTTCTATTTTTGTTGCGAGAATTACTTATTATATTATATTATATTATATTATATATTATATTATATTATATTATATTATATTATATTATATTATATTATATTGTATATTATATTATATTATGTTCTATTATCTGTTAATGTTAATAGTTGGGACTCCCTGTATGTAAAATGTTGTTGTTGTTATTGTTGTGGTTGTGGTTGTACATGTGATGTGGGCGTGTATGAGTGTAGAGTAGTGTAGAATTAACATGGCTACCAGCAAGGTGTCTTTAGCGATTATTTAGAGTTTAACAATGGTAGCAGAGGGTTGACAAAAAGGAGTGAATATGGCAACAAGAAACACACCACCACCAGTGTTCTCAGAGGATATTTCATGGCTGGACTACAAGAAAGAGTTGAAAATATGGCAAGCTTTGACAGACCTGCCTGGAAAGAAACAAGGCCCAAGTTTGTATCTTTCTTTGACAGGGAAGGCAAGGGAAGCTGCATTAGAGCTTGATACTGATGTTATTAGCAAGGATGATGGTTTGGAGAAAATTTTGGAGCGTCTAGATAAATTGTATTTGCAGGACATAAATCAGTCTGCTTATCTTGCATATCAAGAATTTGAAAATTTCAAACGCCCTTTGGAGATGCGTATGCGAGAATACTTAAACAACTTTGAGAAACTTTACACAAAAATAAAGGCACATAGTATGGAGTTACAGGGGCGGATCCAGCCCAAAATCAGATGTACGCACTGACGAGTGCGAAGCGCGAGTAGAACGGGGGTCCGGGGGCAGAGCCCCCGGAAAATTTTTTGGGGCCACGCCCTCAGACTCTCAGACAACGCCCCTTTTTCAATTTTTCACGGAAACGCCCTATCAGATAAAAAGGGAGTGTCTTACACACAGACGGGAGCTACTTTTCTAAATTCCTTGTCTCGTAAATCCTATTATCAAGTAAGCTCAAAACAACATCATAGACTACAACAAACTTTTGTCTCCCATACATAACTTCTTTGAAATGGGCCTATTATGTCTGCAACACAACGTCTTTTATTTTGTTTGAAATTGAATGAATTAAATTACTGGTGATAATAAGTAACCTTAAAACAACATGGAAATGTTTAAACAAAATAACTGCTTACCAAAAACAAGAAATTCATCCTGTTGAACTTTTTGATGGGATTCTCATTCAGTCAAAAGAGCAGAGGAGACGGAACATATAATCACCGGTTCTTGCTTGCAATTTGCAAATCATATTAAAATGCCTTGTGCTGTCAAGATGAGCAGTTTTGAGCGCTCTTGCAAATAAAGAACAACCTCCTCTCCTTGGTTTCCAACTTGGTTTCCATCATCATGCGATTAAAACAACAACATTTCTTTTTCACCAGACAGGATTATGATGTTTATATCTTCATGATCAAATTCGTCATTTAGGCCATGCACGAGACAGGAAAGAAACTTTCTCCTAGAACGAGGTTAGCCCTTTAGTGGGTGGTCGTGTGACAGGGACTTCATATAATATTGGCCATTCCCAGGACGTGCTTCCACATTTTCGCCGTCAAGCTTTTCCTATACATTTCTATTGCGTTGCTAAAAAGCATCGGTCGCCTCATGTGCTTACAAAAATCATCCCTGAAAAGTTGGTACTGCTTTTCCATTCATCTCATATGTCAGCGCAGTTTCTTAATTCATCCGAGGTCGCACACAATTTATGCACAGATTCGCCTTTGTTGAAGTAATTTATTCGGAACTTGATGCTCCCTACGAATTTATGCAGACACAAAGTTTCAGAAACGAGGTTTGTGGAGGTGTGGCTCTCCACCGCAGTACCGTTCAATATCCTCCATGAAGCAATTCGTGTTTGGAACTTGAGGGACTCGACCGACTAAAGGATTGAGTTGGCGAAATAGAAATATCGAGCATACATGTTCTGAGAATTTGCTGAGGATTTCATTAAACTGAAAGAAAAAGGTTCGCCGCCATTTATAAAGTTCTCATAGAATTTCTTTCTTCAAACTTGAACTAGCAAAAGAGACATGCTTACGCAAGCACAGTGCGAACGTCTGGATCCGCCCCTGAGTTACCAGATGGAGTACTAGCCTATAGGGTGTTAAATTCGGCTAATCTTAGCGAGGAAGAAATTAAATTATGCAGGGCAACACTCACCAACCTTAAGTATGATAAAATGATTGAACAGTTGTTGAAAATATTTGGAGATACAGTTTCACCATGTTTTGGTAAATCCAACGTGAAGGAAGAGTCTGTATTTGTTGCATCAAATGAAGGAGCATATTATTCCAACAGACAGAGAGGGGGCAGAGATTTTGGACGCTTTGAAAGAGGGGGAAGACCAAATAGGAGAGGAAGAAGCCAGCCTGAATTCAAAACAAGCAAGGGATCTTCAGTTAGGAAATTAAATCCACCAGATTCAAGTGGGAAGCCATCAAGGTGCAATATTTGTGAAAGCAAGTTTCATTGGGCAAGAAACTGTCCAGATGCATATGAGAACCAAAAACAAGATTCAGAAATAAGTCTTTTTCAGTCATCAGATGACAAGTTAATCCAAATGAAAGTATTTGTTGGAGAAACACTAAACTGTGCAGTGTTAGATAGTGGTTGTACACAAACTGTATGTGGCAATAACTGGCTCAATTGTTTCAAGGAGAGCATGCAAGAAGAAATCATGATAGAAGAAAAGCCTTCCCATGCTACATTCAAATTTGGGAATGGTGATGCAGTTATTTCTAGCAAAAAGGTTGTCTTGCCTGTGACAATAGGTAGCAAGAATGTAAAGCTGGAAACAGATGTGGTTGATACTGAGATTCCTCTCTTAATGTCAAAGGCTGCAATGAAGAAAGCCAACACAATTCTTGATTTTGATCAAGACAGGGTTATCATGTTTGGAGAAGAACAAACTCTTCTGAAAACATCATCAGGTCATTATGCAATACCTATCACAAAGTCCAGGCAAATCATTGAAAAAGGAGAAATTGATAATGAACTTTGCTTGCTTGCTAAAAATATCACCACAAAAGATGACAGAGAGAAAGTTGCTTTGAAATTACATAAGCAATTTTGCCATTGCAGTGCAGATAGACTAAAACGTCTAATTAAAGCTTCAGAAATCTGGAAAGAAGATGTAGAGATCCTTAATGCAGTTGATCAAGTTACAGAAAATTGCCAAATTTGCAAGATCTACAAACGAGCACCGCCAAGACCAGTGGTTGGGCTTCCACTAGCCTCAGATTTTAACCATACAGTTGCAATGGATTTGATAACTTACAAGCAAGGAACGTGGATTCTTCATCTCATTGATGTGTTTTCAAGGTATTCAGTTGCATGTGTGAGGCATTCCAAGAAACAAGATTCCATAGTTGATGCAGTATTGAAAACATGGATCAGCTATTTCGGACAACCGCAGAGATTCCTGGCAGATAATGGTGGAGAATTTGCCAATGAAGAGTATAAGAACATGTGTGAAATGTTCAACATTGAAATGGCAAAGACTGCAGCTGAGAGTCCATGGTCAAATGGGTTGTGTGAACGGCATAATGGTGTTATAGAAGAGTCGATAAGGAAGGTGATGGAAGATAATGCTGATATGAATCTTGAAACAGCAGTTGTATGGGCAGTCAGTGCAAAGAACACACTAATAAATAACAGTGGTTATAGTCCAAATATGATTGTTTTTGGAAGAAATCCTAATACACCATCTGTTCTGATAAATAAGCTTCCTGCAATGGAAAATGAAGCAACAAGTGTGACTGTTGAAAAGAATTTGAAGGCTCTTCATATGGCAAGAGAAGCTGTTATTCAAAGTGAGTCATCAGAGAAGATTAAAAGAGCATTGCGACATAACGTGAGAACTTGTAATGATATGAAATTTCACACAGGCGAGAGTGTATATTACAAGAGAAACAACAGTGAAAGGTGGCATGGCCCAGGTACAGTTATTGGACAAGATCATAAGCAGATATTAGTTAAACATGGTAATGATCTTGTAAGGGTTCACTGTTCCAGGCTAATACATGTTGATCAACAAGACAAAGAGCATCAGGATGATGAAATCAATAGGACACCTCAAGATGGACATTCGGAATTACAGGAAGGTCCTGATTTACATCATAAATCATCAGAAAGTAATATGCCAGAAGTGATTGAAAGAGTGCAGGAATCAGATGGAGCTCTAGGAACTGAACATGCAGTTTGCAAAACAATTGATCCTGGACTGATGAAAGAAGATTCTAAATTGAATGAAGAGAAGAATCAAAATGTTGTATTGCCAAAAGTAAAATCTACAATCACCTTTAGGGTTAGAGATGGCATAGAATGGAGGAAAGGTGTAATTCATAGCAAAGCTGGCAAAGCTACAGGAAAATATAGGAACTTTTTAAATGTTGAAAACAAAGAAACAGGAGAGATTAAGTGTTATGACTTTGAAAGAGACATCTCAGAATGGTCTCCAGTGGCTGAGGAAGTGCTTTTGTCCACTAATTTTGATGAAGTGCCAGTTGCTATGGCAAAAGAACAAGAATTAGAGAGCTGGAAACGGAATAATGTATTCACAGAAGTACAAAATGAAAATCAACCCCATGTGACATGTAGATGGGTCATTACAGTTAAAGAGGTGAATGGGAGTTATACAACAAAAGCAAGATTAGTAGCAAGAGGTTTTGAAGACACAGATGTGAAGAATTAGAAAACAGATTCCCCTACATGTTCCAAAGAGTGTATTAGAATAGCCTTGGCAATCATGGCATGTAAAGAGTGGGAATGCAAAGTTTTAGATGTCAAAACTGCATTCCTTCAAGGGAATAAATTGAAAAGGGACATTTATTTGAAACCCCCAAAAGAAGCAAAGACCCAAGGTATGTGGAAGCTAAACAAAGCTGTATACGGCTTGAATGAAGCTTCACGATATTGGTATGAAAGGGTTAAAGATGTGTTGATAAATGCTGGAATGCTGAAGTCAAAGTATGATGAAGCTCTGTTTTATTGGAAGTTGAATGGAAAAGTTAAAGGAATTATAGCAATCCATGTTGATGACTTTCTTTATGGGGGGTCTGATCAATTTGAAGTTGAAATAATGAAACAAATTCGAAAACTTTTCACAGTAGGATCAGAAGCAAGCACCCCAACAAAGTATTTAGGAATAAATCTAGACAAAGTAGATGGTGAGATTATGTTCAGTCAACAGGCATATATTGAAAATGTTGACGAAATAGATTTAAGAGCCCATAAGGATGAGAAAGAAAGAGATTTGAATTCAGAAGAGCAATCAGCTTATCGTGCCATTTGTGGACAACTGAATTGGATATGTACACAGTCAAGACCTGATATTTCATATGACATTTGCCAGCTTAGTACTAAGTTGAATAATGCAACAGTCAATGACATTTTGTTGGCAAATAAGGTTGTGAAGAAAGTAAAGAGAGAAAATATTTGTTTGAAATTCAAGAGGCTTACTGGGGCAAAGAGATTGATAGCATATTCTGATGCATCATATGCTAATTTGAAAGGTGGATCTTCACAAGGAGGAATGATCATATTTCTGGCAGATGAAAAAGGGACCGTATCACCATTATGTTGGTCATCTCGAAAGTTGAGACGGGTTTGTAGAAGTACAATAGCAGCTGAGACTTCTGCTGTGCTAGATGCAACAGATATGTGCATATGGCTCACACATATTATAAATGAAATTGAGGATCAAAGTTTGTTAACAACATTGGTACGAACAGACAATAAATCATTAAGTGAAGCTGTGTATTTTACGAAAGCAGTGGAAGAAAAGAGACTCCGTGTTGAAATAGCTGCATTACGAGAAAGCGTTGAAAGAAAGGAGATCAAAGTAGAATGGATCAGCACTAAGGATCAAATAGCAGATATATTCACAAAACAAGGAGCTGATAATAGACTGCTACTGGATGTTCTAAGAAATGGATTGATTGGAGACTGAATGTTATATGTTATGTTATATGTTATGTATATAGAGACGTTCGATTTTTAGAATTAACTCCAAATTAATTATTAACTGTTATAATTTCTGGTTAAGCATAAAAAAAATTTAGTTTTTCAAGCTTCATAGTTAATGGACATTTCAATTTTTAGTTTAATCATTACATAAGTATCAGTAAAAATATTTGTTAGATGGACATCTCAAACTTAATGGGATAGACACTTAGCTAGTTTTTATTTGAACAGTGGTACATGTATAAAAACAGATTTTATTGTGAAAGAGACAGAGAGAAGATTGTTAATGTTAATAGTTGGGACTCCCTGTATGTAAAATGTTGTTGTTGTTATTGTTGTGGTTGTGGTTGTACATGTGATGTGGGCGTGTATGAGTGTAGAGTAGTGTAGAATTAACATGGCTACCAGCAAGGTGTCTTTAGCGATTATTTAGAGTTTAACATTATCTATTATCTATTATTAATATCTATTATCTATTATTTATTATTCATTATCTATTATCTATTATATATTATTATTATCTCGTTGATACAAATCCGTACAGCAGTTAGCATTTTGCTGACGATTTTGGTACGAAATAGCCTTGCATATTTCAACTCGCCAAGGCTTCCAGGCTTGTTGTTATAAATCCATACAAAAATTTGTCGTTTGTTGTTTAAATTTATTGACTAAAGAGCGTCTATCCTTCCTCATAGAATGGAAACTTTAATGATTTACTGAATAGAATAAAAGCCTTGGAGGGCAAGCAGAAGCCATCAGTAGCGACGCTCAAGAAGGGAATCATCCAGTACTGTTTTCGTCAGGTGGAGGACTTTGACAAATATAAGGTGTTAGAAATGGTGGAACAGTTGAGGAATATTGCTGCTGAACTTAAAGACAAGAAGGCTGATTATCTGAGGAGCGTGCACTCCACACTTCTAGAAAGAATATTTAAACCAAAAGAACAATTCAAAAGCTATGTTCTTACAATGATTGGTGATAAGGATTATGAGAAAATGATTGAATCTGTAAACAAGATTGACAGGTCATATTGCGAGAAGCAAACTCCCAAGTATGCAGCCGTTCCAGCACTGCCCGTACCTAACTATCCGTATCCACCACCCCCCTTTCGATCTAAGTCCGATGGCTTCAATCAATCAGGAGTCCTTACATTCCAAGCCCCATTACCACCCCCACCTCTTTTCGCCAATAATCCGCGGAGATTTAGTCCATACCCTAACAATTCCAACGATAGAGGAGTCAGGCAGTTTACTTGTTTTTTCTGTGGGAAAAGAGGTCACACCAGCCGTTACTGTTTCCACAAGAGAGCACTGGAACAGCAACGAAAGTAACTTTAACGTTTAAATGTATCTAACAGTCTGGTAACATACCGATAGTATTTAGAGTTGTGTTAATCGTATTTAAGTTGCATTTTTTCCTGTTCTGCAATTTAGTAAATATTATGATGGAGAAAAGAGAAGTTTTTTCTTTTGGTGTCTATCTTGCATTTTTCTTTTTGGTTTCAGATAATCTGCCGAGTTTCTTGTTTCTCCGTTCGACTAAAACAATTGTATCTGCGTTTATGTCGCAAGGCTTTATATCGACAACAAAACCACTCAGGTCGTATTTCAAATTTCTTAGCTTACACCAGTTTACACCATAGTAACACTATACTAAGATAAATACAAACAAAACTGTTTTATCCCGATCAGCTCTTGATGTTTCATTTATTGGATCTACTTCAGTTTTACGTTTTGCTATAAAACAAGCCGTTTTTTCAAGCGGGCGCTGTATTTTTTACGTTCTGTCATTCCTTATTGGGATGTTTCTTCTCTTCTTTCTTCTTTCCATCCGGGGGTTCAACTAAGAACCTTATACTCGGCTTATGGCTGGGTTCTGGATGTTCTCAGGCTGGAAGTCTCCCATCCTAGCTGCTTTGCAACGCTCTTTTTTCTTTTTTTTCAGTCGGCTGTATTTCAAACAGAACTGGCGAAGCTCACGCAAGGAACGGAAATGCGATTAATGAAAGATATCAAATGGTGCACTTATGATGGGAGGCTCTCCGATGAGACCATCCAGGAACCCTTATCCACGATCGATCTAGTAAAGGATGGAAAAATGAAAGCCTCAGCTCACAATGTGATATTCAGAAATCCAGACCATTTTGTCGCAGGTGAACTTCATCATCACTTCCACGCATGGGATACTATACTAGATGGTTATTATAAAAAAGATGAAATTTTGAAGTACATTTCAGAGGGTGTTTCGATCTTCCCTTTTTTTGCACATTTCAAAGGTGATTTTAAGGGTAAATCGTTTGATTCTCCCATCCCACCAAAGATGCTTTTCGAGAACAGTAAAATTTGTCATCAATACAATGATTTTATCTCCGAGACAATTTTGGAGAGGATTCGTAACGGATCTATTTCTATCTGGGGAAAGGAAGGTGCATGTGAACCACCGCACCTAGTTATGCCCTTGACAATTGAGCCGTCTAAACCCCGCATGTGTCATGACGAGAGATTCTTAAACCTGTGGATGGACACTCCCCACTTTTCCCTCGACACCATTATAGACATCCTGCGTTATGTAGAGCATGATCATTTTCAATCAAAGCTTGATGATAAGAGCGGCTATGACCATGTTCGACGAACTCAAGAAAGCAGAAAATATTTCGGTTTTTATTGGCAAGGATGGTATTTTGTCTATAACACACTTCCTTTTGGTTGGAGCCCAAGTGCGTACATCTATCAAACTATTGGTCTTGGTGCAACAAACTTCAGCCTATTCCCAGTAATGTAAGGGAAGGCAAAGATGGAAGGCCGCTGAATTTCTTTTCACCGTGTCCTTGTGCTGGGTCAAGTGGTGTCAACATATTTGCGCAGATCCTGAGTTCTACTGAGAATTATTATGCTTTTCCTCCATTTGTGTTGATTGGTCCACTTGTTAGATTCCTCAGAACCCAACACATACGAGTAACACTGATAATACCTGACATTGCACCAAGAAAGTATTGGTGGCCAATTGTAAATTCCCTTTCGATTGCAAAACTCAAAATTGGTCGCAAAAAAGAGAAAGGTGTGTTACTTTTCCCGCCAAAGCCCAAGCTAGGATGGCATACACGCCCCCTCCAATGGGATCTGTGCGCTTTTCGATTACTTTTCTAATCTGACTTTTTCAGAGTCTTCCAGAAGTTCCAAGAATATGGAAAAGGGCTGTTAGCTGTGAAGAATGCTGCCATCCAAATGACTACGATTTCAACTATTGTCACAAATGTGGTCACAGAAGAGCCCCTGTGGCGTCATCAACGCAACCATCGCTAGTCGATGTAGACTCAAAACGGATAAGTGAGAGATTTGCTCAACTGCAACACTATCGCTCCGAGAAACCTTATCAACGTCAGAAGAGTGCCATGCAAAAGCAGCTGGAATCCTTTTTGTGGTCTCGCCCAGAAAAGAAAACCTTGAGTTCCGCAAGCCCGAATGACATCGTTTCGTTTCTGATTTGGAGAGATAAGTTTGGCAAAACAAAGTTGCACAAAGATTCTTGCCAGTCAACAAACGAGCTCAGGGGTTGTATCGTGTCATGCTCTTGCCCCAAAGGTTTGGCGGCGGGAACGATTGATAATAATATTGGTAAGCTAAGAGCACTCTTTAAAGAACACGGCAGGGGCGCGACGTGGAATGACGATTTTAACATTGGCAACCCCGCTGCTCATCGGTCTGTGAAGGAATATCATTCTCTTATCCAGGAAGAGCAGACGATCGCTAGGTGTTTCCCTTCTCAAGCAGTTCCTCTTTTTCTGGATAAACTTAAACTCCTATGCTCGCACTTGCGAAAGCTCATTGTCACTCCGGATATGAAGGCGACGTCAAGGTACGTCCTAGCACGTGATCTTGCATTCTTTTCTATGGACTTCTTCTCAGGCGACAGAGGAACAGATCTTGGTAGAGTTAAGGCAGTAGATGTATTGACACTACGCCTAGAAAGTGGCATCTTGATAAACCAGGTATTTGGAAAGACTCTGAGGGGTAACAGAGCCAGAGTTTTTGGACTCAAACCAATCCAAGGTGCCTCCTACTGCCCCATTATGAATCTGAAGTACTATAAGTATCTTTCAGCACAAATGGCAATCAATTTGAAAGATGGCTACTTATTTCGGGTAACTGATCAGCTTGGACGTATCACAGATTCTCCGTTTATGGGTTCAGCGGTCGCAAACAGGCTAAGAAAACATCTTGTTGATTTAAAGATACACAATGGAGAATCAATGCATAGTTTCCGCAGTGGCTGCTCTATAACGCTTTCTTCCCTTGGAGTTTCCTACGCAGAGGTTGCAGGTCATATTGGATGGAAAAGTTGTGAGATGGCCTCGTATTATTGTCAGTTCGAAAAGGTAATGGCACACGATCAGGTATGATACCGTTGAAATTACCGTAAAGGACCACACATATTTTGCGCAGTATTCCCTATTGATGGACCACGGCGCTGCTGTGCATTGTTTGCATATCTCCTCTCGTGAGATCGAGGCTGAGGGCAATGGCGGTAAAACCAAATGTTGCAGTGAGTGAAGACTGAAGAGTGAACAACGCAACTTTGTGTGTGGTCAGCTTTTTCTTTGGCTTTCGATTCCTTTACCACAGATATGGGAGATCGAGCACCAATGACCTCGAACCAAGCAAGGAAGAATACGCGAAAAACATGGAAGAAAACGGTATGTAGCATACTATAGTATAAGCATCTCTTTTGTTTCGTAAGGCAAGGCCTGGCCTAATAAACGCGAAATCATAAAAATCCTAGATCTTCCCCAAATATTGCTTTGGTTTGTGTGTGTGCGAGAGTTTGAGCAACTTTCTCATATTTGGGACATTTTTGTTACTCTTATGGGTCTTCTACTCTAGGAATAAATAAGTTTCTTAAATTTCGAATGAAGTCGAATGATGATATACAATACAGTACCTATAGTCTATTTAGAATTTAATTAATTGATTTGCTATTAAAAGAGCTATCAAATTATCCTGTTACAATGTTTAATTTTAATACAATTATGAATGGAATTCACTCTCAAGGAGTTTGAAATGAAGGTGTTGTGGCACAGTGGTGTACTAATCCTGTCCTCTCCATCACTTTGCAGCCAGAACAGTTAGGCTCGGACAGGGTTAGATACCCTGTAGAACCCCACCACTTGAGTTGAGTGTCATGAAAAGGGGTAGCGGACTCGATTAGGGCTTCTCTACTTCTGCGATCCCAGCTCTTGGTGCTAAAAAACACAACTTCATCTGATAACATTTTTCAATACTGCAGTCAGAACATCTTTGGATGACCTGGCAAATTGATACTGCAAATTCCACGGTCCAGCCAGGTTGAATGGTTTTGAATTTTACTTTGGGCCTATTATGTTATAGTTTTTATGGCACATTTTATGAAAGACCAAAGGAAATGGAGATGGCTTCATCCAATCAATGAGCATGTTAAATGTGTTGCGGTACAGACCTTGTGGAAGAATCAAAATAGGAATTTTCAGTTATCCTTTACATTTTGATATGAATTGTTGAGTGTTTTAAATCTGCAGTAACAGTAAGTTGTTTTAAACGCACACTGTCATCGATATGATTTGCTAGATCTTCAGATAAAATCAATAACAAAAGATCCAGTAGGTTTGTATTCACCAAGCCCCTATGTGTTGAAGAAATGCTTCCTTTTCTGAACAAAAGGAGTCATATTGTTATCGTCAAATTTATTTCTCTGGTAACTGAAATACCAAAAGGTTGCCTAATTCTTTTCTTTAGGATTGTCTTATTTACCCAATCATTGCCATGGCAGTTTCCCTTTAAACAAGAATTCTTGAGAAATTAAAGATAGAATTCTTAACAACTCTTATGCAGAAAAACTATGCTTCCATACACGAGGCCTGTACTGTGTGCTGTATAGTATAAAATGGTTCAATTGTGAGTCACAGACAAATTTCAATGGATCTTATGCAAAGTTCAATGTTTTAATTCCTTTCTGAAAAGATTTTTAACAAAATGCTTTTTCGCTGAAACAGAATGACTCTATTTGTTTGATATTATGTGTGGTTCTCAAACAGGTTAAGTTTATCACAAACACAGTAAAACGGCGA
Organism: Aurelia coerulea; assembly: GCA_039566865.1. Classification (NCBI taxonomy): domain Eukaryota; kingdom Metazoa; phylum Cnidaria; class Scyphozoa; order Semaeostomeae; family Ulmaridae; genus Aurelia; species Aurelia coerulea. Next base: position 10,958,237 of record CM076954.1, read on the forward strand.
AGATATGATGCTGATAACATTCGCCAATAAAGATCTAAGGTTTGTTTGTCTTTGATAACTTTTGTATGTTTATTTGCATTCAGTTTTCATTATAGCTAAACTCCATGAAATCCAATTTCATCATTGTCAGTGCATGGTAGCCCGGGGATACTTTGATGTACTGGATGTGCCGCTCATTGAAATTCTCTACATTTGGGTCTAATACTTTGCTTGATTCTGGTAAATTTGTTGGTATTTTTAAAATTTCAAAATCAACAAAATTCATTCACATGGGCTTGAAATTTCCTGATATTCATGCAAGTGGGGTCCAAATTAGTGAAAGTCCTATCAAACATAGAAATGAGTCCTTTTTCAAAGTCAAGGTGCAATTGTTCATTGCAAAAAAATACAAGGCTAAATTTGGCCTTGTACAGGCCAAGTTTTAGCCTTGTAGTGGAAATTATGACCTTGTACTGACCTTTGAAGAAAATCGCAAAAAGGTTATCAGTAAGATTCCAAGCTACAACCAGTTAACCCAATGTTTTCACAATGCTTCCACAAGGTATCCACAAGGTTAATTATCATTTTTCGAGCCATTTACCAGGTTACAGCAAGGCTATTCAGGACAAGGTTACAAGGCCATAACTGCAAGGCTTGTACATGGCTTTACATGGCCTTGTATTTTTGTACGGGTCACATTAACTTACCTCCCCAGGCTTGACAATCATCATCTGAAATTTGGGCCTCTTGGAAATAATATGCAAGTATTGCAAAGTGAAACTATTGAGAGATTCTTGGTTGGTCTAAACTCATTATATTGCAGAAGCTCGATAGTTGTATTTAAAATAACTATCCGTTCTGTATTTTAATTCTTAGGTCACTGAGTGGAACAAAAAGACCAAGGCTCCAATAGCATGCTTTGTTTATTACAGAGGCAGAGTGAATTTCATAAGTATGAATAAAACTTGTCACTTTTTGTGATAACTATCATATGTGTACATATTTACATCACAAAGAATTCTTGATAGATTTTACAGATTTTTAAAAATTCTTTGCTGAGACATCTTGAGTAACTGTATGAAAGACTGTAAAATTCATAAGACAAGTATTCTTAAGAATGTCAATACTTTATAAAGAATTATCAAGAATTTTCAGAAAGGAAAACAAATGCCAAGGTGTGCAATCCCTGTATAATTTTAAGTTTAAAGTATTTTAGGAACTGAGGCATGTACTCAAACTTCACTCTTAATACTTTGACATCAGCTTCTGTCGTTTTTATTGCAAGATGGTTTATTTTTCAACAAATTTACAAGAGTGGTGTACAAGAAGTACAGGGGTTGTGGACATTATCATCAAATAATTGTTGGAGAATTCTAAAAGAATTTCCCAAATGCAAATTTAAGTTGTTGAGAAGTATGAAAGACTGCAAGAATTTTTGGACATGAACTCCACATCACTTCAAAGGATTTGTAATCAAGAAAACAGTGGCTGAGACTGTGAAGAAAAGAAAGATGCTAGCCATCATTGCTTTTATTTGTGTGATAAACTCTTGCAGAGTTTGCATTTGCACATCATAATTTTATGTTCAAACAGGCAATTGTGTTAAAGATTATGGCAATGAAGTATTTAATCACATTTGAGATTTATATTGGAAATATCTGCATCTTGATAAGAAATTATTCATATCATGTTTTCCTTGTTTATCTTTACAAATAGTTGGTCATAGATCATGCTGTATTTTTTAAATCAGGAAGGCATTGACAGAATTTGTCCTTCTACAGCTTCCCCTGATCTTCGTGGTCTTGCTCAGAATGAGGAAATCCAAAAAAGCATAGCGGAATTCATTTGCAAGAGTGGAGCAGTCAGGGATGATGATGGTATGCAATCTCTCTTTTGATTGTATAATGTTTTGTTTCATTTGTTGTTGATTTCGTAACTGTCACATTTGTTAGAGAAAGTTTATGAAAAATCCAATTGATGCGATCGCATAAATGTATTTTTTTATGATCTAACCCCGAATATGATGATGGAATGACCTTTTAGATTGCCCAAAAACTACAAAGGTTTCTGCTCCTGATATTGCTTCTGTATAGATTATGCTCATAAAAATTCCTTGAGAATCCTTTACCTTTTTCTGTTCATCAGAGATCTGTTATGGTGCAGTAGGCCAGATCAGCAGACTCCTGCTAAATCATCCAGTTGCTGCCATATTCTGCTCACTTGCATCAATCAAATTCATCATCGCCTTTATTCCATCTTCGATAAGACATGGGCTATTAGAGTTTCACCCTATTTAGTTTTTCATGCTGTACTAATATTGGGTTGCCCTCCTTTAGACACCTTCATTGATGTATACATTGAATAACTTCCAAAATATACAGAGAGAATAAAACAACGTATATGTGTTCTACTAAAACGACACGTCCTCTCTCACATTTATAATTCGGCACGCTTCTTTTACCACAGACGATTTTTTTAATTTGCAGAAATACTATCTGAAAGGACTGGTAGAATTGATATACCAGTTAACTGGAAGATGAAGAACACTGCATTTTTGAGAGATTTGGTGCTAAAGATTGTCACCCATAATGGTTGGTTTCACATTACAATAACGTTTGAGAAATGTCTTCTCTTTTCTTTCATGTAAATTTAAATTTGCTGGTACTTTAGAATTATGTGCTCTTATGCAAGGCTTATCATGGTTAGAACCAAAAAGTGGATGTTCCTATTCCTTTGAGCCAGGCGATTCTTGGTATCTTCCCTTATAAGAAGAAATTTGATTAACCAACTCTTGTGTTGAAAATATCTCTCAATGGCATTTTCTAGGAAAGCGAAAGCCATATTGGGGCTTACAGTCTCGAAAACCGTACTGGTGGCCAAACAACGTGTCATTTGTCAGCCCCAAAAATAACAGAGCTGAAGGACGCCCAAAGAAAGAGGCCTTAGTGCTGATCGTTGAAGCATTCATGGCCAGCAATACTGCACAAGAAGTTGACAATGAAGATGATAGTGATGAAGAAAATGATGAAATCGAGGAAATTTGCGATGCAATTAATTCAGTAAGCAAACATTGTTTGTTGCATTAAAGTGGATAGACAAAGCTATATCTCGTAGCCGCAATGAATAGGCTTAAGAAGCGGCCACACACTTATTGTTTCTTTAGCTACACAGTGAAATGGCACGTGTGACATTGTCAAATACAATAGATTGTATCTTAACTTGGACCCGGCTAGCTTTTTGCTATGTCGATCTCTTTAAGCTTTCTTGTTAAAAGCATGAATTATGTTTCATTAAGAAACCGTGTACCACGAACGATGTATTAGAAGCCATTTATAAGATTTCATAAGGGGCGTATCGTTGTACCACGAACGATGTATTAGAAGCCATGTATATGATTTCATAAGGGGCGGATCGTTTGTCTGTTCTATCTGCTCATGAGTTGAACCCTAACGACCAACAAGATTAGCTTGAAAATCGTTACGTTCCTCAATTTGACTAGTGTATGATTTTTTTGTGAGAGCCTCCATTCTGGAACTAACTTAGGTGCAAGTTTTGATAAGCAGACAAGTGTTTCGTTTACACCCCATTTGTTTCTTTGCTTCACAATCTCCAGGAGTTACTGGTTGATCTAAATTGCAATGAATTTGAAAAACGAGCCAAGGTAGTAACATCAAAGCAGAGCTAAGATCACATTTTGGAGCTCATGGTTATAGCTGGATAAATTGCAATGAATTTGAAAAACGAGCCAAGGTAGTAACATCAAAGCAGAGCTAAGATCACATTTTGGAGCTCATGGTTATAGCTGGATAACCACATCATGTCAAAAAATTATAATTCGTTATTGGCTACCTTTATCTTTATGGTTAGATTGGTTATCTTCTCAACCCATTTTCGTCACACTTTATGCCAAGGTTGTACCATTTCCGAAATATTCTAAAAGCATATACACCGTTTCCATGCTATTTATACGCGATTGGAATCTCTAAGAGGTGTTTCTTAAATTTTCCTAGAAAATGACTGCTGCTGAAGGAGCACAAATCCTCCAACATATGGCATCTATGGCATGGACAAAGATGAGAGGCTGTGCGCAGCAGATAGCAGAAAAGGCCCTTGGAGTCTGCAAGACTTTGATACCAAAGGAAAAGGAGCAGATTCCGATCACTGAAAGACATCTTGTTATATGGTTCGTATTGATTACATTCAAGCAAAGCTGGTTTTACATTTTGTTTTTCTTTTCTATTTCAGTTTTCAATGAATATATATATGTTGCACATTTATAGGTTAAGATAAATATTGTAATCAGGTTAGTTTTATTTTTAGTTGCAGGGTACATTGTAAAACAGTTACTTAAACTGAATTGTAACCCTGGGTAATGAATTTTAAAATATATGAAATAAAATAAATAGCATCTTGTGGTGTTTTTTTAGATTAGCACAGTGGCATCGATAAATTTGGCTTCAAGATAAGCTATAAATTGTTTCAATATGCAAATTTCATATATATTCTCTAAGTGTTAAATGAAATACATTTGAGAGATGTTTTACCATGAAAGAAATAATTTCTGAGGTCGAATAGGGAAAATTCATTCACAATACCGGGTGAGCCAGAAAAAAGTTCCCACTTTCGACAGGCCACGACAAAACCATACACTGGACCAATTTCAAATATTGTTAATTAAATCTTTTGTCAATATCCTATATTATTCTTGGTTACTTTTTGTCGATTTTTGGATGCCTACTTATTGATAAATTTACGATTTCCTGAAATTTTTTTGCCTGTTGACTGCCCAAAAAGATAAAAAAAAACAGTTATCGAATTTTCTAACGACTGGACTTGGTAGAATGAAGGAAGTGCTTTTTGAAATAACTAGGGAATTTGAAATGGAATATGTCACACGAACGGTTGTTTAATGATTCTTTAATGATTAATGATTTTTTATCATTTCTTTGAAATGACTTGCTAGCTACTGTATACTGTGCCTGTAGTAGGGAATTAAGTAGTAGGTCTTCGCATACAAAATTCCTAAATCTACATGCTTGTTTGAAATATTGTTTAATTCCCTCCATGCGTAAACTACAGTAGCTAGCAAGTATCCTTTCAAAGTAATGGTAAAAATCTGCAAGTCTTTGTATTGATAAAAGTGATACTAATGTTGTGCAATCATTGAATGATCGCTCGTGCGACATAATCCATTTCAAATTCCCTTGTCATTTCGAGGAGCACTTCCTCTATTCTGCCAAGTTCAGTCTTTAGAAAATTTAATCACTGTTTTTCGAATTTTTTGGGCAGTTGGCAGACAAAAAAATTCAAGAAATCATAAATATATCGATAAATAGGCATCTGAAAAATCGACAAAAAATAACCAAGAATAATATAGGATATTGAGAAAAGATTAAATCAAAAATATTTGAAATTGGTCCAGTGTATGATTTATCGTGGTTTGTCGAAAGTGGGAGTTTTTTCTGGCTCACCCGTTACATGGCAAGAATAACTTGAAGTGATCCTGTTTGAGTGGCGGAGCGTTTACGGGAAAGTAGTACTGTCTTTAATGCTTTTTTTATATATTCAAGATAAAAATTTACAATACAATGATACCTCCTACTGTACTCTCTAATTACAACTATACGACACTACAGAGACGATACCAAGAGGAGCGAAGTGGCACGACTACCCCAAGGCCATAACATGAAACAAAAAACAAGGACAATACCAGAACAGTGTATAAAGAGGTCAAAGAACAGAACGAACAGCATACAAACATTAAGCTAAGCTACAAGTCAGGATAGCCTGCAACCAAATGATTTAAATTAAATGAAGAGCCTAAACTTTAGACCCAGATATCCTGGCTGGCAAAATGTCTTTCTTGGTTGCAAGCTACCCCAAACTACTAGCTATTTAAACTAAAAAGGGACATTAAACAGATGGAGGGTTGGGATACGGAGGGTATTCATAAGAAAATGGACAAGTTAATTAAGGCGTTCTGTTTCCAAAATAAACTTAATTGTTAAGTTCAAGATTAATGCATTTGCTTCCAAAGGCAGGCTCTCATCTCCGTATAGTAAAAGCTGCAAAATGTTGTTGCCCGGGGCTTCAGAATATCCGTACATTCGGAGCAAATCATTTGCACCAGCGAGAAGACTTCGTCTGTACACTGTGAAAGAATTGCAGAGCAGCAAAAAGTGTTCTGTGTCCTCAATGCTATCGTTATTTGGGCACAATGGGTTGATTGTGTCTTTAAAATTGTGCTTGAATTTGTGAAAATTGAGCTTGCTCAGCCCAACCCTCAACTGAGTTAAGTACGCAATCCTTTTTGAATTGTGAATACCATAAACGGAGTTGGCAGGAGTCTAAATCTGTGAAAATAAGTTCTTTTTGAAAATGCCGACAGAGGCGGATGCCCTCAACACAGGATCCAGTTTATTCCACTCAAGTAAGCAGTTAGGATAAAAACTTGACCTGAATTTTTCCGTTCTTGCCCTTATTTGCCCTACTACTTCTGGTTTCGAAAAATATTGTTTGTTTCGTGCAGCGGTGGAATGGGGTCTCGCGTGTAATCGGGTATTAAGTTATTCATAAATTTATAAAAAATAATCATACGTTCATTCCATCTTCTCAAACTTAACGATTCCCATCCAAGCTCATAGTACAGCCTTTCCCGACATGTTCCTCTCCAGGTTCCTGTCACTGCTAGTGCAGCAGAATATTGTACTGATTCAATTTTCCCCATAATATAACTTTTTGACCCATCCTCTGCTTCAGGCATATGATAAATTACATCTCCGTAATCTAAGTGGGGTTTAATGTTCTGCTGGTATAAAAAAAGTGAAGTTAAAGGTCATGAAAATTGTTTCTTTAAGCCTCATAAATATCAATAAATATGTTTTGCTTTCTTTCGAAGGGAAAGGTGCAGTATGCCGTCCAACCTGGGGAAATTAGAACCAGTTGAGGTGACGAAAGATGAGCGTAGTCTATTTCGATCAGTGGCCAGAGTCATCTTTCAAGATGAAACATTTTGGCTCATATTAAAGGTTGGAAGTATTGCATTTGGAATAGCTCAGGAAGAACTTTTGATTGAAAAGGTTTGTTATTGTTTCAATGTCTTCACATTACTGGATCTTTAGGTGTATTTTTGTTGTCCATAATCTGTGTCAATACCGTAAATACTGCTGGGATAATTTACCCGTTATTTCATAGCAGTGGCAGCATCGTATGCTTTCTTCCTCAGTTGTTAAGTAGACATATCTTTGTTTCAGTATTCTCTAACCTCATGCGGTTTGTTTATTTCTGATCCTATGTCAGCTATATTTTCCCAAAACATAATATCTAATTCTGCTTAACAACCGTGATATGAATGAAGAGAGAGAAGAGTTTAATTTTACTCCAGAATAACCAATGAAATTGCATACAAAGTTGCATATGCTGGCTTTCACAATTATTGGGTCTGGTTTTTGTCTGTTACTCTATTTGCCATCGGCTACCTTAGCAATTTTGGCTATGTACTGCCCAAGGTATTGTCCTTACTGTACATCAGTTGGTTCAACTGGCATTATCTGCAGCATCTTGATTCATTCGTAGATAAAACATTTGCAGCAAATCTAGAAAAGGTACCTTAGTTTTCCTCAGATTAAACCCTAATTTCACTGGCTTTACATTGATAAGTATGTCAAGGAATAGATATCTTAGTTCGTGGGAATAAAGTTTATCGCCTTGATCTGCTCGTAGATTGAAGAGGGAAATTTTCCATTGGGTTCCCACGCCAACTACCAAGAGATGTTCAGGGACCACATTTCTAATTCACTTCTGGAATTCAACAACGAAAGTAAGTATAAATGTTTTGCCGTGTGGTAATCATATTTTATCGTCTTAATTTGCTGATCATCAACTGCTCCCTTTCTCCCCCCTTTTGTATATTTATTTACCCTTTGTAGGTATTTTCATTGTCTTGAAAATGGTGCTAGCTGCCACACGCAACTGGTCTAAAGTCGAGCATGACAGTTGATTTAAGATTTACCCCTGATAATCCCTTTGCAGGCAACCAGTATTCTTTGGTCAGTTTGTTCTTGGAGACTTTGGTACTGTCCAACTTTATCTCCAACAACATTACTGTTTTCTTCATTGGTTCCATCGAAAAAACCGATGTAGGATTAGAAGTTCATGGCATGGAGCAGAATCTGAGCATACTCGTTAATAAATCAAAGCTTCAGAACGTTATGCCACTAGTGATTCCCAGTGAATGTTGCCCACCAGAGCAGAGAACTCGATGTGATGCCAAGATTCGTTGTCGGGTAGCATACGACACGGATTCCCAAGTCACATGCAAAAATTGTTTGTGGCAATACCACCCGCATTGCATTGGAGGAGGGAATGAGATAAGGGACGATTGTGGATGCAGTGACATTCCAACGAAAAGTGAAAGGTAAATAGATCCTTGGTCTCTCCATTTAGAATTATGCTACTTTACCTTCCGCAGAGGAGCATTTAGGTCTTATGGATCATTAACGCCCTACTTGAAGTAGCAGTATAGTTCGATAAACCGATTTATCATATCGTGAAGCAGATTGATTTAATTCAAGCAACTTTTTGACAGATACTTCTCCCATCTTCCAGCTGCGGACAGCTTTCAGGCTACCAAAGAGTTGTAATTACGTTTTATTTTGCAATGAATCTTTCAGTCTGATACAAGTTTTTAATAGCTACAGATGTCTGTGTATCATATTGGAAGGAAGGAATAGGAAATAAATAAAAGGATAAAATTGCAAACTGCAAAAAGGCATCGACACATCGAGTCTTTTGTATTCTACCGTGCATTCTTACAAAAAGGTATATTAGTATAATTAGTTCGAGCGGTGAAAAGATCATATTTTGATTCTTTCTCTCCTGCTTCTCCTCGTGCAGCACGGTTGTTCAGAAAACTTTGCAAGAAATATTGAATTTATTAGTTGTACCTATAAGTAAGGAAGGAGACATTACAAAGTTAATGAATTTATTGAAACTCTACATAAACATTCAGAAGTACAATCAGCAGAGGAAACTGAACCTCAGGTATAGATCAATATTTTATGTCTGTGTTGTTGTTTGGATATTCATGAAGTAAATTCCTCCTCGGAAGCGTAGAAAATTCTTCTTTTTAGTTATTACGAATTTACACTTTATACAATAAATTTTTCTGGTGTACGTTTTCCACTACTATACCAACGATGTGTTGCAGGCCGTAAAGGACGTTTGAACTGTGATCAAACTATAACTATTGTTACAATCAAATTTTCTTCCATGAAAACCAATGGAAACCTGGAATCAAAGGGGTTTTGAATATAATAGTGTTTGTAGAATGTTGCAACAAAAGTTATGCAGCTTTATATCCCACTGTCTGCAATTCGTGTTTACCAAATGGAAATGTAAATTTACTCAAAAAATTAATCAAAAGTCTCTCAATTCAGAGGTAGTTTCTCTTACAACATGAACAATTTTCCTTTACATAGATATTTCTTCTTGCAGGCTTTCAATATTCAGTGGTAGAGGAAAGTTCAAAGCGCTGTTTTTTTTGCATGCTGTGCAGCTCAAGGTGTGGTGAAACTGACCTTAAATGTTCTCTTGTGCAATTCTTTTGCAAGGATTATTTGATCTGAGGGCTTTTGATGAATGGTCCATAATCAATTCATTTCAGCTTCGATTTGATACACTTCAATTTATTAGGCATATCTCTCACTATACAGTTGATATATTGCCATTAGCTACGCAGATAGATGTCAGATCTTCATCAATATTGTTCTTCTCGCAAGTTTCTTGAAAGATTTTATTTCAGGCCTTTTATATGTTTATTTTCATCATATGCATTCTGCTATCAAAAACAAGACTTCACGAAACATTGTTTCAAGTCAGTTTTCTTCCCTAGGAGCTTGTACAGCAGTTGTATGAGGGGTTTCCAAGCTGCAGGAAGAACAAGCACCCGGAGGCTAGATGGCAGCTGAATTGTTTTCTTCGTGGTATTCAAACTGATGATGTGAGTATGCTTATCGATCAACATCTTAGTATTTTTTTGCGTTTAAAGAATTCAAGAAAGTGAAAATGTATCCTGATGTGACTTTCCCAACTTTCACTATTCTAATTATTGCATTGATGCAAAAACCTTTTAACACTGAGTTATGATCTATCCAACCTGGGTGCTAATTTAAACTCATAGCAGCACATTTGCATTCCTGGGTGTACCTTTGTCGTTTGTGACAACATGTTTTTTATACAACTGTAAATTTAAAACAGTAAGTTATGAGAAGAAACTGTGGCATTTATAGCGACGAAGGACAACATGAACAATATTTGAAAGGGTGGATGACAGTGACTTTATGACTTGATAGTTATGGCTGCTTTTCAGGATGGCTGCTTTTCAGCAGTTAGAAATGTATCCTTTGATTCATTTCAGTTCTCCTTCGTGAATGAGAAGTTATGCCTTTGGGTTCAAAATGACATACCAGAAATTGAGCAAAGTCGTCGTTGCGAAGATTTCTTTCAAGACGTAGTCATACCTGAGGTTGGAAATCATTTATACACTAACATAACATACATACATTTATAATCATAACATACACTTGACATTGAAATATGCAAACATTGTTTTGATGCTATCTTTTTCTTTTGACTTTAACACATAACTCAGTTTTTGTATTGGTCATCTTTTTATCTCAGTGTTAGAAGATACATTTATAGAGCTCTTATTTGCTGTGGGAAAGCGTTGTGAATAATCATTCACACGAGGAACATAAATTTGTGATCTTCAGCGTGATCTTGTGATCCTAAGTTTTTAAAAAATCAAGGTTTAAGTTGTACTTTGGAGCCCACAGAGCATTGCCTTTTATGATAAATTGACTTTTTGATATCGTACCATCTTTTCTCATTGTTTGCAACTCTAGTCTATACATTGTTAGCTAAAGTGCTTAATAGAATGATGATAGATTTACAATAACAACAATAATTAGATACTTTTGCTTTGAAATGTCACGGTATTCTTTCGCATCGTCGGATTCTTTAACAGTAGCCTCTTTTCTTGCATAGCCTAAGTGTTGGTTACACTCGAAAAATAATCATCAATTTCCTCTCAACAGAAAAATGGCTCTTTATTTCTGACAGGCTCGGTTTCCATCAAGAACATTAAAACATTAATACCCCTTGATTGCAGATATTCATCTACCTGGCGATGAAAGTCACTGAAAGCACCAGACTTGGAGCTGAAAGAATGGCACGGAGGGTGTTAGGACGTGGTTGCACCTACTTAGAACCGGACCCTTGAACGAAACTTTCTTTCCACCGTTCATTAAAAATATTGCACGAATGATTAACTTATTAAACTTATGAATGAAGTTGTTGTGTTTTCTTTTGTGATACTGCATGAACCCGTTTGCATTTGGTGGAGAAATTTAGGAAAAGGCACTTGCTCCCACCATTTATATACCGGATAAGTCAATGAAAGTAGTACCCATTTGAAAATTTACCGCTCTCTGAATATTAAGACGATGATATTGGGAAATAGATTATTTGAAAAGCATCAAATCAGCCACTCCGTTCTGACATTATGAGGGATTTAGTCCAGAAAACCCCTTCGAGAAACCTTGAAAACAGGCCTGAAACCACGACAAACATTTTCTGATACATCTGCCTTACAGCACACGTTTTGGGAGGACGAAATCGTCCAGAATAGTGTTATGATGCCAGGGATGACATTTCATCCTCCCAAAGGGATCACATTTGTTAAAGCATATACCAGTCATTGCCACATGGCATAAATATGCGATGAATTTGGTCTTGATTCTATGAAGTTTTTGTCTCGCGAATAACCATTATAATTTCAGAACGGAGTGGCCGATTTCAGGCAGGTAAGAGTTAGAATATATTTATATATGTTGATTATCAAATGATAAGATGTACACAAAAATAAAGACGATTTGAAGTTCTTTAATTCTTTTATTCCATTCTTCTACTCTCGACGCGTTTCAACTCTGTGGTCATCGTCAGGAGAATGATTTTTTACAAGTGTGCATGCCTTTTTATAGCCGTTTTAGTGGTCAAATTATATATTTGCCAATATAACTGGGCTTGATATCCACTGAGCTTTGGCCTTTCAAACGGGGATTGTTTTTCAATCACCTGGTCTGAATCTCACCTGGTCATTGAAATTTTAACAATTCACCGCCGAAAGCAAAGTTAGACAAAGAATATATATTTTTAGGGACCTTGGTAAATTCAAATGGCATGCTACCCTGGGTACCAGAGCCTTATTAAAAAGTTGATGGCATGCTTGTACCGTTTCAATAGCGAAATACATCTCATCTGGTGAGGCTGTTCTTTCCATTACACAACAGTTCAATAGCACTCCTACATTACCAAGCTATTATTATGGAATGCAAATCACAAAAAAGCCTTGAAAAAGATGATCTTTCTCGTTCTAGAATATATGATAAAGCATGAAATCAAACTATTGTGCCATTCTTCATAAATAATGCATCATGTCCTTTATGGCCGCTATAAAACAGTCAACCTTTCTAATTTAAAAGAATTTCATTTTTCTTCGGACTTTTTCCCCAAGTTCTAAAGGGGGGGGGGGGCACTTAGCATTTTATTATGGTTTATCGTACATTTCTAATGGCAAAATAAACGGGCCTATATAAGACTCGATGATGACAAAAGTTATCAGTAACTCCTCACTATGTCCCGAAAGGAACATATTTCATTTACTTATTTTCCTGTTCTAGTAAAGAAATTCACGCGATTTCTTTTTTTAGCGCCCAAGGGTTGTTTTGAACTTAGGCGAGATTTGAAATTCCCGCCAAAGTTATGCTATTGTTCTAAAATGGAAAGGAGGCTACTATAACCGAAACCGTGACTATCTCCTACACAGTGACAAAAGCCTCGCAGCAACAGAGAAGAAAATTAACTGTAAAAATTCAGAAAAAAATGGGAAAAAACAGTGATAACATGGAAAACGTAGAAAAAGACGTAATAAAAGCAATGATTGGTCATTCGTTTCTAAAAATTAAATAGGAGCAGAGGTGACGTCATTATGACGTCATTATGGAGCCATAAACTATTTTAAGGAAAAATTTTTTCAGAAATACATTTTACACATGACAATGAGTGTCTGCACGAAATTTTAGCAAAAAAGAGCTCGTCGTCTTGGATTCATTAAACTTTTATTATAAAACGGGATTTGAAAGATGCAAGTACTATTTTGACTTTTAACTGCAAGTGATAAAAGCCATTTTCAAATAAAATACGGCAAAGAATCGAGCAAAATTTCTCTAGGGTACACATATTGCTGCTGTGAAGATGCTTATCATATTTTTGGGCTCAAAATTTAAGCATAGCTCGTAGTTTTCTCTTATTTCAAAACTGAAATCGACTGGAGTCAGTGAAAAGTGCCCTTTGCTGGTAAAAGTTTAATAAATCCGAGACGAAGAACTCTTTTTTGCTGAAATTTTGTGGAGACACTCATTGCCATGTTTAAAATGCATTTCTGGAAAAAAAATTCCTTAAAATAGTGTGTGGCTTTGCAATGACGTCATAATGACGTCACCTCTGCTCCTATTTAATTTCTTGTACCGAATGACAAATTATTGCCTTTATTGCATCTATGTCTACGTTTTCCATGTTATTATTATTTTTCCCCATTTTTTTCTGAATTTTAACAGCTATTTTTATTCTGTGTTGCTGCGAAGATTTTGTTACTGCGTAGGAGATAGTCGCGGTCTCGGTTATAGTAGCCTCCTATCCATTTTAGAACAATAGGATAACTTTGGCGGGAATTTCAAATCTCCCGTAAGTTTAAAAAAAATCAAAAATCGCGTGAATCTTTTTCACCAGATGAGGAAAATAAGCAAGGGCATAGTAGCAGTAAATAAAATATGTTTCTTTTTGGACACAGTGAGAAGTTACTGATATCTTCATTATCATATCATCACCGAGTCTTATCTAGGCCCGTTTATTTTCCTAATTGACTTTACTTCAGCTTGAAACGGCAAATATGCAAAATGGGCTCGAATTCAGATATAACGTGAATCGTTTTCAACAAAACCTGAAAAAAGTAAGAGAATAGTAGGAATGAATTTAATATGTGCTGTTTAGGACATTGCAAGCAGGGGGAATGGCTTTGTGGATGAATAGGGGTCTGCTACCCTGTTTCCAGAAAGCCTATGAAGGAGAAAAGGGACTGGTACCTTGTGAAGCTAGCATTTAGTAACTTATCAGATTCAACGAAGCCAAAATATAGAGACATAACACTTAGACAAAATAATGGAATTTACGATCAAGCTCAGTACCACTAATTGCACCTTCATTGCACTCAAAAACCCTCAGCAATAACGCAGCTGAGATCTTCAACAAGCTACCAAATATGATAAGGAATGCCAAGACAAGAGCCAAATGTCCTTCAAAGTTCAAAGAATAATTATTCGCTGAAGCAAAAAAAGAGGCTTCCAATTGAAGCTTAAGAAAAGAATTCATCTGTTAATTTAAATGTCCTTTTATTAAGTTTCAAAAATTTTAACACACACACTTTCAAATGTCATGTAACATTGGTTTCTTGTACTTTCTTTTGGATTAGTCATGTTAGAAATTTTGAACCTTGTAAAGTATTATTAGCGACCAAGTGAAGAGCCATTTCGTGGATATACTGGTCTTGATTCATTGTTATTATCAAGCTGCCCACTTCTAATTACCAAACTGTCCCTTCGTGCCCATTTTCATTGGCGGAAAAAATTCTTTTTAAACTACGGTATGTTTTGCCAATTTCAGCCAACCCATCCATCAGTGTTGATAGGACTTTTCTGTACAGTCATCAGCATCTATTCCTCGCAGAAAATGGCATTTCCATACATGATTATTCAATTCAGCGAAGCTCGTGTCAAGCTTTTTTGAAGACAAGTATCGTAAACTATTGGTTTAGCCCCATAGATTGCGAAGAACACAATTTTGAGATCACAACCTGGTCATAGGAGGGGGCCCCGAGTAACCAATAAGTAAACTCATTCTGTAATCTCATGCGGACATAGTATCATAGAATCAAATGCAAACCAAATTTGAGCAACTGCAGCATCATTTTTAAATACGGTCATCACAACAAAAGATATCAAATAGCAAACAAGAGAAAGTAGACTCAGAAGAAAAAATAAACAACGATATGTTTCGAACATTCTTTGCATGGACTATATCTATCAAATTGGTTGAGAGTGGTGCACTGTGGTATAAGACGTCAACAAAAGATATAACGAGTATGCTATCAAAATGGGTTATTTCAACTAAGTACGACTGCATCTAGACCATCTACCGCTCTAAAGAAATACGCAATCGAAGATATTTCTTATGCGCACTAGAAACCACATACTTGTAGGCAGGATGTTTACAGACTTGCACAACCATTACTTCAGAACCTTATTGTACTGCAATACCTTATTGATCGAATGAAACAAACAGTGCATTCAGCCCCATAATTTCTTTTGGTAAATTTTTCGACAAATGGAATGAAAAGATAAGATATGCTGACTGCCCTCAATGAATTCTTCTTGTGCCTGGAAAACAAGCTAAGAGAACGGAAGAACGCGCGAACTTGTCTGCAATACAACATATGAACATTTCCACGTTAAAAGATTTTTCTCTTTCCAAAGTATGCCGGGGAACTAGGATACTGGGTACCGGGATTGGTTGTGGTCTGTATGCTAGTTAGCATAGCTATATTCAGATACGAGTACATAAAAGATTTGGCTGCAGAGGTAGTTAAAACAATCTTGTCCACTTTGAAGTTTGTAAATTTGACGGTAGGGTTCCAAACATACAACTGCATGCGAGATAGCCTTTAGGCTTCTTTGGGTTCAAACTTTTTAATTTTAAGTATACTTTACTCAGACTATACGCATTAGCTAACGAGAGATATGCACTTATCAATTTAAAGAAAATCATCGGAATTTGGAGACTGTCTCTGAATTTCTAAACCAAAGAAAAAATTTGCAGTGCATCATAAAGTTGTCAGG
This sequence comes from Aurelia coerulea, assembly GCA_039566865.1. NCBI lineage: Eukaryota > Metazoa > Cnidaria > Scyphozoa > Semaeostomeae > Ulmaridae > Aurelia > Aurelia coerulea. The sequence continues at coordinate 10,974,226 of CM076954.1, forward strand.
GCCCATATAGGATAACTGTGAGCGAAGTCTTTTCAATGTCGAGTTTTGCTGTTCGTTGACCTGGCTGTTGGTCTCTTTGTATGCTGGATATGTAGACATATTGTAAGCTGTGCAGCAACCTACGGAGAGTAAAAACCGTTAGATTTGACATAAAATATGACCATTAATCAAATGAATTTCCTCGTTCAAACGCACTAGCTAAAGTGAAATATACTATTTCCAGTAAAAAGATATATTTTAAACTATATATCAAAGTATTATTACTCAACCAAAATGAAGCATAAATTTCGTTTACACGTTCCAGAAACATTGGAAAGAGGGCAGAAACCAGAAAGATTGACTGGTAGAAAAGTCAATCTAGACTACCAATTGCAGCCCAAGAGATAGGGAATTGATTTCATCAGTATTTCAATAAAAATTTTGCCGAATATCTTACGCGGTAGTAAACGGATAGACAATAAAGTATAGTACACACCTCTATGATTCTTCCAATGAAATCGGTCAACAAGAAACTTAGTGCTTTTGAAGAACACTGGGTCACGATTGAGGCAATATGCGTGTAAATTGCATGCATTGTCATAGATGATGGTGCTTGGTGCTAAAAATGAAACAAATAATTAAAAAACGTTCGAATGATTACTTAATTTCGTATAGCAGTGCAACAAGTGGCGAAAAAATGCAACATCAAATGTTGATTTTTACAACAAAAATACGGACAACGATATAGAGGATATAAACCAAACGTTTCAGGCCGGGTCCTTTGGCCACTTAATTTGCGGGTCTTTGAGCAAGAAATTTGTGAATGTGCAATTTGTTCAAAGCTGTGACTCTGGTGAAGATTCACTGTCACTGGCGAAGAATTAGTTCTTTCTTTATGCTGACCAATTGCTTACATCCATTATATCAATATTAATACTACTATCCTTTTATCAAAGTTTTATACATTTTTATTAAGAATACTAATTGGGGAAACTATGTAACTTACTGACACTTCAAACAAAATGTGCTACATAAAATAGAACAAGATAACCTAATGCCCAGAGGTAAAAAATATATTACTTACACTTGAAAAAAGTCCATTATCCATTATAGTATTTACATTGCCTATTGCAACTGTATGCTACTATGGTTGTTAAATGAAACCGTTTTGCATTGCTTAGAAGGAGATTTCTTTATGTTTTTCTCTTATGGAAATGATTACATCAAATTTATCCTGGAGTCAAGGTACAAATCCAAGTGCGAGTTCTGTATGACCACACCTCTCGACTTGATATTTCTTGATTACCGAAAACTATCTTAAAATAGCCACTGTTAAAGACAAACGACGGGCAAATAGCGTCTGGTTTACAAATAGAACAAAAGACGGCTGCATTTATTCATTTGTCCAATTGATTTGATAATCTCTCGAGATGGCGAATACAATGGAATACAATAGGCTATATTCAGATTAGCCAGGTCTCTAACGTTGCCAAATATCTCCGTCATTTGTCATTTGTAATCTAATTCTAGATGAGTTACCTTTCTGGAATCTTGTGCGAAAAATTGTGAAAGGAATGTTCGGTGACTCAGCCGATTGCATGACTTGAAACCCATAGTTAATGCCTGAAAAAACAGAATCATTATATCATGGTATTCCTAAAAAATGATGCTCACGAAAGATAATTTTATGCAATCGGAGATGACCACCGAAATGATATGCTGGTTTTTTATACATTTCTCATAAAAACATAACGACAAACTACAATTACGACAAGAAAGGAGCATGGAAGTACATATGAACCTTACGGCTAATAGCTTCTGTGTGCTGATGCTTCTGAGTATCTTCATGGCAACAAAGCGTTTTTCTTCAAGAAAAATTATGTAGCAGCACAAAAAATCCAACGAAAAAAATATAAAGTTACCGCTGTTAGATATCAAGAAATAGCTGTTAAAAAACGGACATCCATCTTAGTTTGCAACAGGAGCACTAACCGTGTGGACAGTAGATTGTAAAAATTCCAGATGTCAAAGAAGGATGTCCATGGCTTTTCTTCGTACAAGGATCGTCTTCCTTCGCAACATTGTTTAAGTCTAACTCATACGACCCCCTTTCACGACATTTGAACAGAGTAGGAAAGAATGCTAGCTGGTGGCCCACAGCTTCCTTCAATGTAGGACCTTCGATCAAATGTTCAACAGCAAACGGTGCTGAAGAAACGCGATACAAACGGTCAAATAAGGCTTTCCAGAATGGTGGAAACGCCGATTCCTTTATTGAACATAAGACATCGTAAAGAACGGGAATTTGATGTTGCAAATCACGGACGATGAAAGGCTTAGATTTGACATCTGGCGAACAAAGCTTTTGCAACAGTTCTTTACAAGCTGCTGATGGCGGTATGTAAGCACAAACTGGGCTGCTACTACTTAGGCATAACATAAAGTCCATCAACGGTTTTAACGACTTAAATTCTGTCTTGGCTTGAGCCGAATTGAAGACACTGCATATCTCAGGATAGTTAGCTTTTAGAAGATGTGCGAGTCTTTCCTGGTCCTGTATGTCAACTTCATCTTGCTTGTCTGACTTAACCTTTTTTGCCCAGCTTTCAAGAAGGCTCCTCAATCCAGGATCCTCTATGGCTAATCGGGCTTTGTGAAACCTGAACGAATAAAGAAATGGATAAAACATTACAACGAAAGACTCTTGAATAGACGAAAAGTGTGCAAAATTAATCTTTAATGTATTCTATCCTATCCACCAACACGGAGAAAACTGCTTTTCACATAAAAATATAGCAAGTAACAGTTCTTGTGAGCTATTGATGTGAGTTATAGACTAGCAAAGGAATTGTTAGAAAGGATAAACAAGTCGGCTAAAGAGCGCAGTGTTGTGCTGCAAGGGTGAAACAACAGAAATCTTCGCCACTGTATAAAAGTGATACCCCAAGGTTAACATAATTTCAAGACGAAATGAAACATGAGTTAAACTATTTTACCGTGTAATAAGATTCTTAAGAGTAACGTGTGGCAATAAGATTGATACCTATCAAGGTCGTTCACCTACTGAGCATACGGCATTCCCCTATGAACTGCCAATAGACGAGAGAAGCGAGGGCCTTGTAGATTTCATTACCACTGAAAAGTACATCTAACATATGACATGGATAGTTGATACTTACGAGTGTCGTTTTATCGTATCGTCATCAGATGTTACTTTAGTTACATTGGCTAACAGTTGCTTCCTGAAACCTAAACTTGTACCATCACACACGATTACGTCTGGTATTTTACCGCAGTCTGAACATATCTCCCAGTTATCATATGGAATATCAAGGAGTTCAAGGAATGAATACCAGCTTGCCCTCCAGAACTGATAGCTGAAATCTTTCATGAATGAGGTAAAACCAAGCTCGATCTGCTGGCGTGTCATGGCACAATAGTAGCTATGTAACGTAGAGCTGCAAAAAAAGACAACGTTAGGTCAGAATTATAAATAAAACCTTGAATAAGTTTCAGGGGGCTGCTGTCTAAAAAACACTTTTCGGATGGGCAAATATTTACGGGGAACTAATCATATAACGGGGGACTGATCAAATAGTAGAGTAAATGATTAGCGGTGAGCTGCTATTCTAGCTGATAACCTTTCAGAGAAAAATGAGAAATGCCCGGATTTTCAACCAGATTTACCAGTATAGATACTGTAAATACTGACGCTGTTATCTTTTCTTTATTTCTTGCGTTGACTTATCTTTCGTCCAGTATAATTCTATCCTGGGAAGGAATCTCGACAGTTATCATGCTTTCAATTTTATAAAAAAGTGAAATTCCCCAACGAGGGCTAATCAAGGAGCCGGGGAGTCATTCAATAGTAGGTTCTTATTTCAGGACTTATAGCAGCCATAAGCAGTTGCGCTTACAGGTTTATAGGAAAGAATAACGATGAACAGCAGACGGATTAAACGCACTGTATGTGTTCAGTCAAAAGGGGGTGCAACAAAAAAATCCACCATCAGCAACCCCTACTTATACACCATTCACACTAACATACCGGGTGTCCCAAAAAAAGGTAACAGACTTGATCCAGCATAGTAATAATAATTCAGCGAATAATTTATCTTCAATCATTCTACAATAATTTATAAAATAATCATCGTTAGTCACCCTGAACATAAATACTTCATTCGTTGACATTAAGGCGTTGAGGGTGGAATATTAATCTTGAAAGTCCAAATTCGCCTCCAACTCCAAACCAGAACGTTTGGGTTTCGGCCTAAGCTATTAACGCACTGGGTTGTGGAATCTCTTCAATCATAGCGAAGTACAGCAAGAAATATCGTGCTTAGAAACATATTGTAATAGAAATCTGAAACGGAACTCTACCATTAGATTCATGAATGTAATCCCACAGATACATCGTTCTTAATTCAATAAAAACTTCAAATTGCATCCGCCTAAGAAAAGTTATTCATATGCGAAATAATTCCCTTGGGCTATATTGCAGTCTTCTTTACTCGAATCCTTGGATGAAATTCTTTTTGTATCATTTCTCAATATAAAAATGCTCACTCGTGCTTGTTTGGCTTGGTGTACTTCTGTAAATGCCTTCATTTTGGCTGCAGGAAGATATTCCTTAGTGACTTTATTCGTTAATTTGTTGTTCAGTTTTCAGTTTTTATATTCCACTGACACGAGTAAGGACCGACCTTTGTCGAAAAATTTTATGACTGAGGAGATTCCACTGACCAGCCCGTTTACAGTTAAGGCCAAAACTCAAAATCTCTAGTTTGGTCTGGTTTGGTAATGCACGCAAATTTGGACTTTCAAGATTAATATTCCAGCTCTCAATGCAACAATATCAACAAACTAGGTATTTATCTTCAAGTTAACTATCACAGAGTACTTCGAAACTTATTAGGGATCGATTCCACATAAATTCTTATCGTTAGCCCCGATCAAATCTGCTACGTTGTTTTTAACACCCATTGGTTAAACCAGCTTTATCCAAACCAGGTTAAATTAACCAATCAGAAGAATTCGAGTTATTGGGCTAACCAATTAGAATACATATTCTCATTTACTTGACCTTTGCTGACCTAAAGTCAGTCTTAAATTAGATGTAACCTGAGATTTCCGATAAAAGCGAGCTTCCTTTGCAAAACACTATTATTGTTGTTATTCGAAGGGATTTGCAGGTGACATCTTATTTGAGACCAGCTATAGTTTGGTTTAAGATGGTTTAACTTGCAAATGTGAATAGGCTATTAAATGGAAAGAGGGGGGGGGGGGTACTTATGTTTCTATGCACAAATAAAATTCATAGAACATGCTTACAACAGATTTCTTAAATGAATTATCTGCTGGTAAGCCAGGATTAGGAAAAGTAAAGGTTGAAGAGAAACAAGCGAGCAATTTGAGTCACTAGAGTATGATAACAAGAAGATAATGATTACTAAGATAATCATCTCACCTTCCTCCAAATACAAAATGGTACATATAGTCACGAAGAATATCATGTCCGATGAGGAATCGACCCATATTCAAAATTCCATCGATACCGCCGTCATACTCGTGAATAAACTTGCAAGCAGGGCATTCTTTAATATAGACTGTAACAAACACAATTAATTAATAAGAACGGTAAAGGACTAAAACAAAAGAATTTTGCTCATGACAGTGCTTTAGTTCTTACAGCCCCAACCTGACAACTAATGTTAGAGAGACTCCAGTACAGTATCTATCGTATTTCTTTCTTAATTCTGTGTAGCATTTATGTAAAATTGTATGCAGTTTAACACGCTCGACACTTCTTAGGTAATGCCATGGAGTAATCATACTCTTTTGCTCACCATGGTATCATTCTTGTGGTATTGTAGAGTAGTTTGTAGGTAGAGTAATCCGCAATATGTATTGTAAAATTTTTCAAAGAACATATACAAATGATAACAAGAATAATCACTTGGGTAATCAAGCTGAATAATCACAAGTCTGATGGTCATGTTTAGATCCGTCATAGCCATCTTCATGGTATAACTGCTCCACAACATTTTTAGCAAAGGAAAGCTTCATTTCTATAATGAGAATAAATGATTGACTAGATATAAATGTGTGGCATCAATCTACAGCAATGGGAGCAAGTTTAGTTAGTCACATACCTTTACAAGTCAATGGACTCAATTTCGTGTACAATGGCAATAACAATTCACTTCCATCAAAATCAAGGGGACATCCACAGTCTTGACAGCTGTCATTTTGATTAGGCAGGATTAGAATATCACCTCTTTTCTCCACAAAGTTTGCATAGCCAACAGCCAGTTTGCTAGCTAGGTCTTTTGGCAGTCGTACAGGTATTTTCTTATGAGACATCGGTTTCAACAAAGTGAAGGAAGATAACTGCCAGGGAACACGCTCTTTTTCAATCAGATCATAGGCTACGTTTGGGATTTCAGGCAAACTTGCTTCCGTTGATGATCTAAGGGTTTCAATGTGTATGCAGCTGTTTGAATTGTACTTGCATGTCATACATCTCAGCTTTCCCATTTCGATTCCCACAAAACCAGTTTTTCCTTCAACACGTATGCATATTCTTGATGAATCATGAGGAAGCTCTATGATCTCTCCTGATTCCTAAGAAAGAAAGTTATTCCTTCTGAATGCAAGATAACTGCTTAATTTTATCAAACTATTTGGCAACTTTTGAGATCGGGAAAATAGAAGAATACAGGGTGTCCTAAAATAATTGTGCCCCGTTTGTCTAACCTTCAGGAGACCAAATTTGCCAGATCACTGAAACCAGCGGTCGGCCATTTTGTCTTACTATTTTGCAGAGATAAATAGCTTTATGGAATGAAAATGAAACAGCAGCCTCCAATGTCATAGCTCTCGTGAAAAATTCTGATAATCTTCGGAGAGTTTCACTATTTCTGACCTCACCGAAATTATTTATTACCTCACGTGAAGATACTGATCACTGCAAAATAGTAAGACAAAATGGCCGACCGCTGGAATCAGTCATCAGGCAAATTGGGTCTTCTGAAGGTCATAGCTCCATCATTTTTCAACGGATTTTTACGGGGATGGTAGCAAACTTCAATTGAATATCTTAAGAGCAACATCATGCAAAAGTTTAGCAAGAATCTTCCGCCGCTTTGTCGCAATCTTCATGCAAACGGGGCACAAGTTTTTGGGACACCCTGTAAATAAATACCATAGTCAAATAGACAGAATTGAATCACATACCTCCTCTGGTTCCTCTTCTGTGGAAACTAGAATTAAAATACGATAGACAGAATGAGATCAAAAGATATATTTTCAGTCTTTGTGCATATATCATATGTTATCTGCTCTATCATATATCATACATATCTACAGTTTCTAAATAAGAGTTTCATAAAACTAGAGATTCTGAAATCTAACAAAAAATTTCAGGGGATTTAGAATAACATGCATATCACCGAGTGTCTAAAAAACTAGCCCCTTTTGACTGGAAATAGGAGCCAAGCAATAAGATATCATTGCTCCCCGAGTTCACAGCTAGATTTATCAATCTTCAACTTAGATGCACATACCTTGCATTTAGAAATTGTCTACCAAACACCGGAGGTACAAGTTCGCAAAGTCAAAATTTACAGTGCATCCAAAACAAGAGGTTTTGAAAAAGGGCCTAGTCATGATTTGTATCATGGAAATTTTCCTTAATTTTTGGTTTTTTGTTTTGAAAAGAATAAAAGACGCATGGAAGGGCCCTGGTTAAACGAGTATGATAAAAATGTGGTAAGAATAATAAAGTCGTGCCACATCTCCAATAAGCGTGCATGTGCTCGTTTTCCTCTTCTTTCATAAAAAAACATTTGGGATGGAATGCAATGCAAGGACCGATTCCTCGAAAGGAAAGTCACTTGAAGAACAATTGAAGCAAATAAAGATGGAAATCTTTTGAAAAATGAAAACTTAAGGTCAAAGTTGAAAATTCTTGTGCAAAATGCCTGCGCGGTGTCAAATCATGGCAAGGCCATTTTTCAGAACCTCTGGTTTCAGGTGTGTACTCCAAATTTTGACCTTGTGGACTAACATCTCCGTTGTTTGATGGTAGATTTCAAAATGCAAGGTATGTGCATTTAAGTTGAAGACCAACAAATGTAGCAATAAATTTGAAAAGTCCCGACATTTTATCGTTTTGTTCCCTTGTTCAGTCAAAAGGGGGTACTTTTTTTGAGACACCCGGTATGTATTGTACCCTCTTGGCTAAGTTGAATCCTTCATAGTAATCATTGTGCTACATGTGCCATACTCCTGAACACATGAATCAAAGCTTGCTAGACAGCTCAAATATATTGTTAACAGCAAAATAATGGGGATGCTACAGTGTGGTGACATGATAAACATGAAAAAAAAAACAAATCATAAAATGTACAAACAGTAATTCTACCCAACAGGTATTAAAATGTATTAAAAGATATAATTCAGAAGATTTTCATGTATATACCAGATAAGTCAAAAAAGAGTTTAGACATTTGGCAGGCTGTGGAAAAAGTATGGAGCCATTTATTTACAACTGAAATATTAATCTTTTACCCAAAGGCTAAGTTACTGTAGATATAATTCATCTTTTGGACACAGAAAGTATGAACATTCTGGTGTGTATGGGAACGCCAATTACATATTCCATTCAGGTCCATCAAACACTTGCCAATGAAATTAAAATTCTATTTCTGACACTGCAAATTGTATTGAACTGTATTTTGCCCACACCGCTATGTCATATATCATATAGACAAAAACTCACATTCTGTTGGCAGTAAACCATGGTTCACATCAAGCTCTCTGCAAATATATGATACAGCATTGGTGTGGATACATGCAGTTTCCAAGGCAGCAAGCTCTAAAAAATCCGACATGTCATCAACATAAATTAGTGGAATTAGAATATAGTTAACTTATTTGCAAAGAGAGTAAGGAAGCTGTGATAATCCTTACACTTTTGGGACAATGATTCAAGGTTTAAAACATGACACTATCAACACCAACATAATATGAATGTTAAGCCGTGTGACAGATTGATTTTCCATTGACTGTAATCAAGAATTTCAAAAATAATAAAATTCTTTGAAATGCAAAATTTTATTGAAAAGTTTTTTTTATCAATAAACTATACAAATGCATGCCACTTTTTAGTGCAATTTTACAGCAGGAAAAGCAAACTTCAACTGCAAAACTTCTACTTTTCAAATCACAATTTATATATATATATATATACCTTCCTTAGAGCATAGCAGATGGAAATTCAGATTCTTCACAAACTTGTTTTGCGTTTCATTACAGCTGCAGCAATAGATCCAACTTGAGGTTTGAGAACCATCAATAGTCAACAATCTGACAGCTTTCCTTGTAATTATCAGGTACTTGTGTGTCTGCAAATGTGAAATAACATGCGTCTTGATCCAATGAAAAGCAAACATACAATTAGCTTTATTTTCAATAACTCCTGCCAAAATTGAAGATGTACATCAAGCAAACTACCAATCCAGAACAGCAGTGTCCTTTTCCCTTCTAGCCCTTACCCTCGCAAATAATTTTCTTGGTTATTGTAAATATCTACTCGTATTTTATAATATATTCTACAATCCTAAACTTGAAGATTTCAGCATATATGCGAAGCTGCCAGAATTGAGCTGCCCTTCTCATGTCCCCACAGCAAAATTAGTAATATTACAACCTACTGTAAATGTTACCAGTTAAGTGCACATGTAAGGGTATTTCAGTACATACATCAGATCAAATCTTAGTATGAAGTCAGAACTCTAAATCAGGGCAAATAATCTTGGTTCAATTAAAAATCTTTAGATTTAACTGACAAGGATGATTTTTGGAGCTCAGGTCATTTTCACTGAGATCTTGTGTGTGAAAGAGATTATTTTCATATTATAAATGTATATACTGTACACACATTGTATTTAGTAAAATATATCCGGGTTTATCCTTTACTTCTATTTTCTTTTTTAGCTTACATATTGCAGACAAACAATTGACTTGCATATCTTGTCATATGTTTACATAAATACACTAACAGTACTGTACATACCAAAGAAGACTTTATCAAAATGCTATTTACAATATAACTGATAGATTTTATATAGATATCATTTAACATATCTATTCAATATTCAATATACAGTATATATACTGCAGGCCCACTTTTGGGAAGTTATTGTACTTAGCATTTATCATTTACGTAGTTCTTTTACTGATACCGACATTCTCCATGCACCAATGTTAAATCATAATTTCTAGATCATTTGCAAATTTCTTGATGACACTCTTAAAGCCAAAGAAAATAACAACATTTCATAACAAGAGAATGAAACATAAGAACTTACCGCTACAGTTTTCCAATCAGAATTGAATTCTGGTATTGCAAATTCTGTGTACTCTTTATTTAATGGGACCAGTGCACCAAGCCTTTGAAGCTCAATCCCATACAACTTTGCATTAGTCTCAGCTGCTTGGGTAGGGGACTCAACAAACTGAAAAAAGAATATGCATGTGATCAATAAATATCAAAACCTTCTTTTCAGTTCATCACAACTTAAAAAAAGCTTACAAAGTACAAACAAATTATATTTCCACATCCTATTAATCTTCTGCAGATTCTGAGCATGCCCAATTAAAAGAAGACTTTAACTGCTAACAATTCTCTATAAACTTAGCAACACATCAAGGTATATACACCATCAGTGTTCTAAAGCACAGGTCATGTGCACATTAAAATGACATAATTTTTTACGTACAGTATTGTGGTGAGAATTCTTGAGACATTTTAAAGACTTTATATCCAAAGCTGACTGTGATTCATAGCTTAGTTGTAATTAGAATCATATCTGTTTCGTACAATTGTAAGGATTTTTTGAAAGGCACACTACTTCAGGATTTAATTGGCTAGATGCTAGAATGAAATAACCAAACAAAACATCTAGTTTTTGTGAAGTTACCAAAGCCTTTCATGCCTTTTATGTTGGGTCATGCCCTTTTTTGAGTATAAATTAAAAAGGGAACCATATTGCTACCAAAGTCTGGGGGGGTTCTTGGCCAAATTTTGGGTAGGGGTCTGCCGCGAGCATATTCAAAATGGTAGTTGGCTAAACTAATTTTTACGAAAATGTTTCCCTTGGCTACACTAATTTGTCCATTCTCTAGGCCAATTTTTACGAAAATAGTACCCTTGGCTAGACCAATTCTGATGATTTCCTGGAGGTATATGATATTATGACCGTTTGCTAGACCAATTTTGTCAAAAATGATACCCTTGGCTACACCGTCGTAGGCCACAATTGCAAAAAAGTATCCCTTGGCTAGACTAGAAGTCCAAAAAAGTATACCCTTGCTCGCGCCACATCCTCAGGTACCTTTACTATGGAAGAACCCCCCCCCCCCCTCCCCAGTGCCAAAGTCATAATTTTGATCTACAGTACGAGGAGTGAAAATTACTGAGGCTTGCCAAATTTGGTTCTTTTGGATTGTGGCAATTACCTAATCAATGCTACAACACACAAAAACAATGTGTCAATAAAGCAACAATCAAATTCTTACCACATCAAACCAATCATCGTCACCATCAGCAACATCATCACTATCAGCATTATTAGCATCAATTTCGTCAATGCCATTATCATCAAAATCGTTGCTGTCATCTTTATCATTTTTGCTGGCCATAACTGGCAACTGCTCTATGGATAAAGCAGCATTCCCCCTAGAAGCAGCACTGTTAGGCCTAGTCCTGCAAGGAGGGCCTAAGGAGGGGGCTGTGATTGGCCTGCAATTGCTCTCATTTCTGCGAGCCTGACTGGAGATCTCTGGCCATGAAGTATCTTGCCCAGTATGCGTTACCTCCTTGCAAAATTGAATTGCGCCTTCAGGAGATGTTTCGCCAAGCCTGAACCTCAAGCAGCCAATTTTGGCTTCGATATTGTTCTGCACCTTCTTCTTCTTATTAGGCCCTCCTTTCGTCGTTGCGCCAGATCCTTTCTTTGTCTCCTTACTAAATCGATCCTTTACAGGGGCGAATCTCATACGACCACTTCCTACTTCTTTGAACGGCAACATTTGACGTTTTCCATCCATTACTGATAAAAAAAATAAAGGAACAGCGCAGCTTCCACCCTACCTGTCGCCATTACAGTAATCCATGTTCTGGTAACGCATAGCCCATACGCATGCGCCACTAACCCGTGGTCCATCAATGGGTATGCCGTACAAATTCTTCTCTATAATCAGCTACGTCACTACGGAATCCCATGAGAAGCGGGCGCATGCGCTACAAGTCATTGCGGACTTCGCTACGAGTCATCAAGACGTGTTTTTACAAGCTCAAATTTTCTGCGAAAATTGGTGAGTTTTTATTTTACCTTTTCTTTCTAATGATTAGAATTGACTAGAGCATTATCGTTTGATTGCCGTTAGCAAACTTCTTTGAATAATGAGAGTTTATACATAATTCTCCAGAATATATATCTTAGTCAGAGTATAAAACTATACATACTTGAGGATGGAACGGAGCGGCAGGAACCTCCATTAGAAAGCACGCCTTCCATTGCCCTCAGTTAACTCTTAACGAAACTCTATTAGACATAAATACCAGTATGGGTAACATGGCGGCTCCTCTACAACAACTGTCTTCGGATCCTTTGCCAAAGGGCCACCGGCCAGATGAACACGTTTCAACCGGAACGTATCCGTCCACCGGACGTATCCACCCCTTGTCCACCGGACTTTCTAATTTGCCCTTCGGGCTTGCTGTCTCATCGTCTGCCGGACGTATCAACCCTTTGTCCACCGGACTTTCTAATTTCTGATTTGCCCACCGGGCTTGCTGCCTCATCGTCCATCGGACTAAACCCGAATAATATAAAGTGACAGTTATCAGACCCTGATGAATTTGAGCCACCAGAAAAACAATCTGTTACCGATGATAATAATGTTGATGAGGGCCTCAGTCTGTCAGTATTCATGCTGTTGATGATACTGATTCACTTGTTGGTGATGGCCATGATCTTTTGCTTAAATCTAGCACAAAATTATTTTAGACAAATATAAGCAATGAACAGACTGGGCTACCAACTACTTCAGACCCAATCGGAGTTGAATTTCTTGATAACTTGGCCAAAGCAATTGAAACCTCTGACGGCCTCGGCACTAATGTTAATGACATATTAGCCGAAGTAATTAACAAGCGCTGGGGAAAGACCTTCACTCCTGAAAAATTCAAAATTATTTTAGACAAATATAAAAGGCCAGCTAACTGTACTGCCCTGCATCCTATCAAGGTCAATACAGGTGCGTGGGAACATCTTAAATATAATAAGAAACAGGAGGATCTTAGGCTGGCTAACATGCAACAAGTTTTGCGAAAAGTTGCATTATGTCGCAAACTACAGCCTTTCTTCTTGCACAGATTTCTTCCTCCCAAAATCGCGAGGAATTTAACAAACATGTCTCGCAATCAGTGGATGCATTTGCACTCTTTGAGTCACCTGAGCGGAACTATTTCGTCGCTTCGACGAAGCACTATGAAGCCCCTGCTAAAACCGGACTATCAAGCATTTTGCTCCTCCATCACTGTCCGTACCTTTTCGGTGATGATTTGAATTAGCAGCTCAAAGACGCTGAAGAATCCAACAATGTTGCGAAGGTTTTCAAGGGTCATTTCAAAAATCGCTTCAAACAGCAACCTCAAAACCAACACCCCACCTAGCATAACAATGCAAGGCGTAATTTCTTATAGCAGGGCAACCGGAATCAATTCGGAAGAAGCAACCGTATAACAGAAACAACCGCTTCCAAACTCCAGCCAACCTCCCTCAACGAGGGAAAACATTTTGATCGATTTGGAACAGTTTAATGTAAGTGAATTTATTGACTATTTACCTTCCCTAGTATCCTTAATTTTACATGAATGTGAAAATTTTAGAGCTGGTAGAGTATCAAATTTTCTACCGGAGTGGAAGTCACTTACAACACTCTTACAACGGACCCAGATGTTATTTCAAATGTCTCTGGCGTAAAGATTGAATGTGATTTTCTTCCTGAGCAACCTGCTCGTGACAAATCACACTTTAGTCAGGCTGATTTTTGGTATCCTTCAAAAAGAGATGGATACCTTATTATCAAAGCGGTTCTGGAACCAGCGTCGGCAGCAGCTGGACAGATAATTCCGCCTATTTTACGTCCAAAACCGGACGGAACGCACCGGAATGAACCTCAAATAATTTATCCAGTGCGTGACTTATAGCCATTTCAAAATGGACACATTGAATACGATCATTAATTTGATTACGCCCAATTGTTTTATGGCATCATTAGATTGAACATGCCTATTATAGTGTCGATATTGCTCCTGAAGATAGAAAATTTCTCAGGCTTGAATTCAATGATCAATTACTGCAATATACGGCATTACCAAATGGGCTTTCCTCTTGTCCACGCAATTTCACTAAAATTCTGAAACCGGCTTTGTCTACCCTTCACAAAGAAGGGCACATCGCAACTGCGTACCTTTACGACATATATTTGTAAGGCGACACTTTTGATGAATACCTAGCAACTGTAATAAAGGCAATTAAGCTGTTTACCTAGTAAGCTTTTATTCAAAGTCGGGAAATAACAATGCTTGGTTTTATTCTCAATTCTAAGGATATGGTTGTAAGCCCTACACAGGACAAAAAAGATAGCACAGTAGCTCTTTGTTCTGCCATACTTCAACGCAAAACACTTTCTATCAGGAATGTTGCGCAAGTTTTAAGGGAAAACAGTTCCTTTTTTCCAAGGCATTGTTTGGGCCACTTTTCTGCAGGCATATCGACCATGATAAAACAATGGCGCTTTAACGAGATAAAGGCAATTTTGACAAAGAAATTAATTTGTCGTTTGATGCTAAAACAGAAATCAAATGGTGGACTGAGAACTAGCCCATGGCTTTTAAGCCATCGACACGAAATCATGCATCAATGGAAATAGAAACCGATGCATCTCTCCTAGGTTGGGGAGCTTCTTGCGAAAATACCTCCACCGGAGGGCAATGGTCATTTGACGAGCAACAAAACCACATAAATCAGTTGAAATTGTATGCTATTTTCCTAGTGTTGAAAATGTATGCAAATGACCTTACAGATATACATATGAAACATTTGTCAGACAACACAACATCAGTACTTGTCCTATCTCACATGGGTATCGCCGTTCAATTGCATGTAACAATTTATGCAAACAAATTTGGCTTTGGTGCCTTGAACGTAACCTATGGCTACCAATTGCACATATCCCTGGCAAACAAAATTTGAAGCAGATAGCGAGTCAAGACGCTCTGCTAATACGCCTGCAGAATGGCAATTAAATTCTAAAATTTTGCAATCGTGTCTGACTGATATCGATTTTACACCATCGATTGACCTATTTGCATCAAGGCTCAATAAACAATTTGACAAATTTGTCTCGGTCAAACGAGAGCCAGAGGCTTTTGCCATAGATGCATGGGCTATATATGCTTAGACCCTTGACTGGTCGAGTTACCAATGTGATGCCTTTCCGCCTTTCAATATGATAACCAGTATGCTCGAAAAGATTCGATTGGAGCAAGCAGTGGGAATTTGTGTGCCGCTAAATTGGCCTACACAACCATGGTACCCCACAGCAACAAAACTGATGCGATCCAAACCAATTTCACTGAAGCCAAGTCGTCGATTGCTTCACCTGCCATCGAGCTCTTTAGAGGTCTGCCACAACCTTCAGCTCATGGTTTATCTCTTATCAACCAAAAAATAGGGACCTCATATTTGTCCAGCTCCGCCGAGCATATTTTGCTTTCATCATGGCGGCCTGGGACCCGAAAACAATATAAATCTTGCGTTGATCGTTGGCAAACATATTGTGCTCAAAATTCAGTGCAGGTCTTCAACCCTACACTTGAGCAATCTATTGAATTTTTAACAAGTTTATTTGACCGTGGTCTTGGCTACAGTGCCATAAATACACTTTCGTCTGTAATTACTTTGTCAAATGGTTTACCGATGGGTGAACATCCTACTATTCGTAGGTTTCTCAAGGGCGTATTTGAGATAAGGCCCGATCTGCCGAAATACATCGCTATATGGGATGTTGCAATACTTTTAGAATACCTGAAACATCTTAACCCAACTTCCCAACTAAGTCTCAAGGACTTAACACACAGGACAACTACGCTTTTGTTTTATTAACTGGTCAACGTTGTCAAAGAATCCACAGCATCGAGCTCTCCGGGATCCAAAGTCTCCCAGACTTGTTTCGCATCACAATTTTGCAACCAATAAAAACCTGGGAAACACATTCAACCTTTGGAATTAAAAAGCGTTTCCTACTGAACCAAACCTGTGTATCGTTTCACATCTGACCGAATACATCAAGCGAACAGGTATCTTTACAGGTTCACATATCAAACTCTGTAAAGCCACAACCCTGTATCACGAGTACAAGATCTCGGTGGTTGAAATCGACCATGGAATTAGCTGGCATAGATACAAATGTTTTTACAGTGCATAGCTGCAGATCTACCTTGATTACAGTCGCTAAAGCATCTGCCCTCTCTTTGAGTGAAATTTCAACTCTACCAGTTGCTCAAATGCAACTACTTTGCCAGATTCTCTGATAACCTTTTTATCTCGGAAAACTTTGAACAATCAGTTTTGAGTAATATAGAACATTATTTTAGACACCTATTATCAATATACCTTTTTATCAACTTGTTGTTGAAACTGAAAATTCTGTTTTTCATTTGCCCATTTACTTGATATTTGGGTTCGGAATTACAGGGCTTTGAAGTCTCATGGGATTCCGTAGTGACGTAGCTGATTATAGAGAAGAATTTAAAAATTAAACGAGACTTACCCAGTAAGTTGAAGTTTGATTGCAATTCTTCTCTATCATCAGCAGGAACGGAGGAATCACATGCCCTCCCTTTTTGAGGGCCCAACCCAGTGATTCCTTCGTTCCTCCATTTTCAGCTGTTTACTTATCCTGAAATTCCTCACGTTTAAGAATGACTTGTAGCGCATGCGCCCGCTTCTCATGTGATTCCTCCGTTCCTGCTGATGATAGAGAAGAATTGCAATCAAACTTCAACTTACTGGGTAAGTCTCGTTTAATTTTTAAATTTTGTGTGGTCCTTTCCCGGGGGGGGTACTTCATTGTCAACATGATTCGACCTGAATCTGGATTTGAGAAAAGGACCCATTCATATGACGGAGTATTCAAAAATTTCGAGCCCATTTGCATGAATATCAGGAAATTTTTGACCCGTGTGCATGAATTTGTCGATTTTGAAACAAAGGAAAATTTCAGTTTTTTGGCCTGGATTATCATTATCGGGCCGATTGATAAGAAAATTCTCAAAGAAGTACCCATCTACCAGAATTGTGGTTAAAAACAGACCCATATGTAGAGAATTTCGGATGAAAAAACCCATCCATATGAGCGGCACGTCCAGTACAACTTAACAATGAAGTACCCCCCCCCGGGGGTCCTTTACGATAATTTCAACGCTATTATACCTCCCTAGGGACCATATTCCCAGGCTGAAATTAAACACCCTCCTCGTTGTTCTGAAGATCTGAAATGGCTTTAAATCGATCCCCTGTTTTCTGTTTTTGACGACTTTTTGTGGATTTCAAGCTTGCCCGTTTTCTCAAAATCTTTAATTCGGGAAATTTACAGTGCCGAAAGAAATTCCAAAAACGCTTGAAGTATTTCAATCAGCAACGTAATTGTTTTTCTAAAGCAGATTGCGTTGGGTCACTTTTTTCTGGGTCACCCGGTATAATGAATTTGTTTAATCTGCAGCTGGAATTGGGAGGTTTACATTCAACTTTGCGACGTACACATGCCAGTCATATGCAAGCCAGCATTATTCATATCCTGCAAAAGTAAAATTGAGGGATTGGTCATACTTCCAGGCAACAGCAAGTCTCCAGGATAACAACTTGGTTTTATTGATCGATCAGTGTTATTCAACACCTAATATGGATAGAAACCACAACAACAAATATTACTTCGTCAATTATGGGTATGGAATAAATATTTTGCCTTGCACTGTCATTTCTGCCAGAATGACACCAAGCTTAAAAAACTTACCCAACGCATTCATCAACATTTCAAATAATGGCTCATCTCCTTCTGATACCAATTACCAAACTTGATACCGTTCTTCGTGCAAAAATCGTGAAAATTGACACCCTTCCTGCAACCTTGATACAACGTCCAATATTCCTACGTCAATCGGTCAACGGTTGAGATTGCGAGAAGAATGTTTGGGGCCTGGGAACGAGGTTGACCCTTCCTGATGACACGTTCCCAGTATTCAGAATATCATCAGTGCTCCCTAGAACGTCAGAAAATATCAAATGTCACATTGATATCTTCCTGTATGAGAAAACGAGGCCATGTAATAGCCATGTACAAGCCTCGTAGTTATGGCCTTGTAACCTTGTCCTAGCCTAGAACAGCCTTGCTGCACCCTTTTAAATGGCTCGAAGAAATGCTAATTAGCGTTGTGGAAACCTTGTGTTAGACTAGTTGTAACTTGGAATCATACTGACAGCATTGTAGCTTCCTTCAAAGGTAAGGAGAAGGTTATAACAAGGTCATGATTCCCGCAAGGCTGAAAATTTGCCCTGTACAAGGCCACCAAGTTTCTCATTGTATTTTCGCACAGGTTTAGCTCCACTCCACAGAAATCAATTTTGGGTCCTTGATTCTTGGGAGCAGCGTTAAAGAGACACAATCTCACAATCGCAAATTTTTTGTGTCTGAAAATTTAAACGAGGTTCCTCATGCATAAAGTAGAGACCTTGTACATTCTGAAAATATATTTAATACACAAAACCGAAAATTTAATTGACCGAGATATATGAAAAGAAACTTGCAAGGCGAGAATTTGTCTATTGTCTTTCCATTGTTTATACGCACGTGCCGCAGAAAAGTGTGGGTACAAATACTTTGTTTTTCCTTTCGTTTTGCTGTTTTATGATACTCCTAGAAGTCGAACGAAAATACTAATGTGCAAGGTCTCTTCTTTATGCATGAAGAATCTCGTTGAGATTTTCCGACATCAAACATTTGCGATTGTGTCTCTTTGAATTGGTGAGACACACGAGTTAAGAATAGAAGAGATATCACTTGCGTGGACTCGCTTTCAAAACGCCATCTCATTGGATCGAAAAAAATAGACCAGTTTCACCGTGTGGATTCCCTTTAAACCGAGGGGTAGGGTAAGACGGGGTAAAGTGAACTATTTTGGAGGTTTTTCAAGGATATCTTAAAGAGACAGTAGCTGAGGGCAAACTTTTTAACGTTGTTTTGACATTATGTCTTTGGGTCAGTTTATCCAGCAAAAAAATTGTCAAATCTTTTTCCATTGTCTCACAAAAGAGCTTTCTTTGGCGACCGCTCTGCCTAGTTCACTTTACCCCAGGCCGGGGTAAAGTGAACAACTTAGCAATTGTTCGATAAAACCAAAATGATGCTGGTAATACCCGAAAACATGATTTATTTTGCAACTCTAAGGTGTCCTTCGCATGCCAAATCGAAACAGACCTAAAAATTTCGCAAGAGGGAATTTAAAAAAAGTTAAATGGTGACCTATGCTGAGAACGATCTGTGCAGATTTGATATTAACCAAAAACTATTGTCAAAGTCACAAATTCGAGTTAGATTGCGAGACCAGAATGCAATTCGATGAACAATAATGGGAATATACTTGGAAAATACTATATTGCACATAAATACCAAATCACTAAAAAGAGAAACACTATTTTCAAATAGTTCACTGTGCCCTGAAACCTACGCCCAGAAATAAAATCAAGAATAGTTATAAATCTACACTCTTTTCTTTTTATAAGAGTAATGTTTATAAGAATATTCAGGCTCAGAATCATCCAATTTTTAAGAATATTATAAGAATATTGCCAGCCTCAGCTGGCATATTTGTGTCTCATTTTTCAGCAGTTGCCTGTTTTGTGATGTTCATAACAGAGAATCGCATGACTGACATATATCTTTAAGAATATGTTCAGGCTCAAAACGAAACTTTCTTAAGAATATCGAGGCTGGACAAAATTTAAAATATTCTTAATAAAAAAAGAGTGTATAACAATTATCAATATTCTAATTTCACAGTGATGGCCATTTATCCTTTCCATGTCGATAGGTATACTTGCTTCATCAAATCCCAATAAAATTCTTGGATCAATAGCCGTATTTTTGAATGAAGATCAAACTTCGGCTGTCAAATTTTTGGAGGTTTTTCAGGGAGCTGGTATCAGAATATATTTCTGTGTCATCAGAGCGAAAAATTATCCTGGAAATTATGATTTTTTGAAGGCATTGTTATGAACCAAATGAGGTTGAAACGGTCTTCTTCATCTGACTTCGTGTTCACATGTGAATATAAAAAGTTATGGGTAGTTCACTTTACCCCTGCCGAAGCAAAATATCGACTGACCGGTAGATCCTTTAAAATATCATGTTAACTGACAAAATAGTCTCTCTTGGCCCTTTCCTTTTGGAAAACGTAAACACATGGTATGTGCTTCAAATCCATCAAAACAATTATAGAAATGAATTTCTTCTTGGGGTCAAAAATTAAGATCTAAGATAGAAGCCCAAACCTAAGAACCATAATTTCCCGAGGTTGTTTTTACTGCCTGGGGTAAAGGGATTTTTTGCAACAACAGGAAGAAATATTTTGCAAAAATGTTTCATTTTCTGTGAGCACATGTAACAAAGCATTGGGCATAAATCATTGCATGTTTACTTTTGGAGAGAAGCGCGAATGTTCTGAGTAGCTCACTTTACCCCGTAGTTCACTTTACCCCGTCTTACCCTATTTCATTCGAAAAAGCGTAGAAGGTTTTTTCAAAACAAAAGGATGTTTACGGATATTTTATGATTTTGTCTTGAAAAGAAAGGATTTTTGCCAAAGGTGTGAGATCTTTGGGAATGAGATGCCCCTCAAATTAAATTATATGCAGACTAGATTCGTGTCTCTAGTACCCAAAATATACCCAACGCCCCAAAATATCCCCTAGTGTTAGGATATTAGCTAAAAAATCTTCAATTTTTGGATCAACTGCAGCTCCAATACCTCTTCAAAATAATTTCATATTGTTTTTCAGATGTCCAATTAACAAAACGGTGAAATTCCATGCTGCAAATAGACAGAACAGTAGATTTGGTATTCAAGCTTTCAGATACCTGGGCAATACAACAATCGTCTTTGTCCATTGTCTCGTATTTTTGTGTCAAAGGTCATCACGTGACTATCGGTGTCAATCAGGTTGCCCTGGAAACAACGTGAATCGAGTAAGAAGAGATCTTGATGGTGCCTCGCTATTTGCAAGTGACAATTCAAGTCATTCACGGTATTACCTCTTTGAAGCAGGACCCATTGTGCTGGGCAAAGAAGAGGGAAGCTCAAACAAAGCAAGCCAGGGTGAGTGTCTTACTTTAAATAAACAAAATATCTGGCGGGAAATTTTCAAGCAGTGTATCAGACAATTTCAGCCTTCGTAACTTCCCTTAAAGGGGCTGTACAACCCGTCCTCTCTGCGTGACTCTGCGTGTCAAATCATCGAATGTTGCTCTAAGCACAACATTTCTTTGCACAGAGAATAGTAATTCAAAGTATCTGGGACAATCTCTGTAATCGAAGCTTTGATGGAGAATTCGCTCAATTGGTTCCACGCCGAATATTTGAAAGTTTTAATGGAAATAAAAAGTTCCACCACATTTCATAGAAAAACACTGCAATGAAACTTGCGTAGAAGCTGCGATGAAACCAGCCGCCATTAAAAACGCAAGGCTTTGATCATGTGTAGTCCCATACTTTCCGATTGTTTACGAACATCTTGTACAGCCCCTTTATAGTCAGAAACCTGATAAAATATATAGCTAGAAACTTGATGTAGAGAGGTTGGACGACAAAAAAATACTAAGATAGATCTTGATTTAACACACTGAGACCTTTCAGACTTGTGTCGTCATCATCATGCATCAGAGCGTTCTTTTAGTACAGTAAATACCCACAGCGGGTGTCCCAAAAAAATGTATACGGATTTTATTGACTCCAGCGCTGTAAATTTAGCTTCAATCAATGGCTAATCATTCTACAAATAGCAGAAATAATCTTGAAAGTTCAAATTTGCCTCTTCCTGCAAACCAGAGCTTTAGCCTTTTGGCCTAAGAAATTTCTTAAGGCACAAAAAATAAATCAACGATAGCCTTGATAAAATTTGAACAATATTAGATCTTGTGTTATTTTGTTTTCCAGAAGTCATTCTCCAGTCGCCCATTTGTAATTAATTTCAGTTCTTAATTTCGATGTTCTTTTGGAATTTGCTTAGGACAAAAGGCCAAAGCTCTGGTTTGCAAGTGGTCGCAACTTTGAGCTTTCAAGATCGATGTTTCTGCTCTCAAAGCACCAATACCACCAACAAACGAGGTATCTATGTTCAAGTTAACTATCGAGGAACCTTTTGAGAGTGTTTAGCCATTGATTCAAGCGAAATGCACATTGCTGGAGTCAACCAAATCTGTATACTTTTTTTGTGACACCCGGTATAAGAACCTACTTTTTTGAGAGCTATGCTGAAAAAGGTTTTATTTTAAAGGTATTGAGACTAATTTCATGGTATAAAGGTTCTTATTTGAAGAGTGCCTTCAGCCCTATCATTTTGTTCGCAAAGTTATTATGCACCTAATAACCAATCCTAAGCTTACGAACAGCAGGGGAGGAGATTCAAACTCTAACAGCGCCAGTTGGAACAAAAATAGCCTTTATAATGACAATCAAAAATCAACTTTGCTGCCCCTCCAATAAGATCATATTTTTCATCAAACTGAAACAGGTTCTTTATTACGAGGGGCATAATTTAGAAAAAACAGCCTCTGGGTTCTAATTTTTGTAGGTTCTTATATTCAGGTCTTTAATGTATTACTACTTGATTCAAATTACACCAAGCTGATTCAAATTTAATTCTTTTGCCATGGGTTTCCCGCACATACCAGATCAATTTTCAAACCAGTAGTGTGTAGTATTTTCATACCCTTTGTTTCTACACAGGTAAAGGAAGCCAAGGAAATACCCTCGTCACTGTCGTAATCGCTGTGGTTGCTGGTGTTGTTGCATTGGCAGTTATTGCTGCTGTTCTCGTCATGAAATTGAGGCGCAAAAAATAAAAAAAAGCCCTGAAAGAAGAAATCGGGATCGATCATGCACCGAGCGGCCATAAGTATGTCAATCAAGACAAGTCTGTTCATGGAAAGGAGGTCAGAGAAGAGAGATTGTAAGGTTATGTTGACACGCTATTGGGACTTTCTTTTAACCCTATTGTACCCGGGGGGGGGGAATGCCCCCCAACCAAACTTTTGATTATAAAACAGAGAGGAAATACAGAAATGAGCTGAAATATCCATGACTTTTCCTAATTTTTAATTGGCAATTAAATTTTAGACTTTCAATGGTCATAATTTAAGCCACGTGATCTGCAGATACCCATATTTGGAGAGTAGTTACAAAGAAAATCACAAAAACCGTCATAATTTCTTTGTCTTAACCTTGATGAAGCTGTGCTTGGTACCAAACGATTCCGCTTGCAAAGTACTTTCGTTTTATATATACATTATTCATATTTGCTGACATCAGCAAATTATAGATTCCATGACGTCATGTAAATTGATGATGTCATATCTCTTACAAAGAAAGACAAAATTTTTAAATTTTGATATAAATCGATAGATAAACATATTTTCTTCACTTTTAAGTAGTTTATTGTGGTTTTGATACATTTTATCTGAAATGATTAGGACTTTTTTTTTTCAGTACTGAAGCTTATATCTGACATGATCCTATTGTTTGGTCGCTTGGCAACAAACCACGTGACTAATTAGGATTAAAGTCTAAAATTAGACTCCTAATAGATGTAATTACGATTGTACGAAGTTACAATGGCATACTATCTATGGTTTTGGAGATAATTTGGGGGGGGGGATTTTTTGCCCCCCACTCCGGGCAGTGGTCTGACCCTATGAGCCCGGTTACAATAGGGTTAAGCTACTTGGTAGACTGATTACATGGTCGTAGTTATCACTATTGATGGACAGCCGAATTCGCTAACTACGACTCATAATTAAACACCATTTTTCTGCAAATACACTTTCTGCCTCGTTTTCGTAAGGCCTAGGCTTCAAAAAGGGCGAGTTAATGCTGGGCAAAAGCAATGAAAAACTTCCCACGTATAAAATTGGACCTTGTTTCCTTTTATGCCAAGCTTCTTGAAATTCTGCTTTGAGCTCAGAGCTCCGAGCTCCGTAGATCAACATCATATCAGTCAGCTGCTGGATTTGAACAAATTGCCATGGCATTGTATAGAAGCCTCGTTCGAACACCGCTAAAAGAAAAAGTGCTGTAATATAATGAGTTCCAGTATGAATAGTCTAGGTTTGGTGTGAGCCTCGTTTTGATGAGTGATTACCGGGACACATCGTAATCAGTCTACCTTGCTTCTTGGCATTTTTTATAAGAGTGATTTTGGAAACAACTTTTTATTTGGGCTTTAACCAATAAATTGGCAGAATACCAATGTAAGAAATGTCGATATGGAAACTGTGATCTTCTGCTTGCACCATTGATTAGGGGAAACCGGGGTCAATTGTAACACTTTTTGGAAAATCAGCCATATCGTTTAAAAGATTATTAATTGCGCTCATATTGGTAAAATTTGTTTACTTAAAGATAGATACTATAAGAGGCAGATGCAAAAAACGGAAACTTTTCTTAGCACACTGAGGCCTTTCAATCTTATGTTATCATCAGAGTGTGACTAACTAAAACGATCAAGAAACTATATGTATATAAATTGTAGTCTGACTATTTGACATTGGTATGTGTCAAAGATTAAATTTGATGTCCTGTGGCGAATTATGAAATCACGTTGAAATGATGAGCTATGAGTTTAGGGTGGCATGTCCAGCTTTGAAAAGCTTGCTTTCGTAGTGCAATAAAAGTTTAGGGTCTGTAATTGTCATAAAAACAAAAACTTTGAAAAAAGGTTCTTTGAGCGAATTATTCGCCTTTCCGCATTCAAAAACGTGCTTTGGAAAATTGCATGACGATTTACCAGTTCTGCATTCGGAAATATGATTGTTCATTCTGTTTCGTAAATTTATGGTTTGACCGATGTAAGTGGTACTATTAGTAGTTCCTTCGCATGAATTGCAGGATAAAAAATAAACGACGTTTATGCTATGGCATGAGATTTGGCGTTTGATTTGCCATGTTGTCCCATTTGCTGTTTTAAAAGAAGAAACCGGTTGGAGATATAGTCGGCAAAGTTTGCAGTTCTTTCTGTTGCATAAGATGATTCCTGGTGTTGGTATAACTACGGGGTAGTGTTGAGAGATGAATTTTGCTTTGGTAAGAAGTGATGTAAGGTTTGGCGGCTGTTTCAAAGCTAAGATTGGTTTGGTGTTCTGGAATTTCTCTTTTGTCGATGGATCTGTAATGCCGTTGATTAATGTGGATACTGTTTTGATGACGTGTGTGTAACTCAGGTTGGGATAATAAGTGGTGACGAGTGGGATGACGTTTTTCTCTTTGAAGAGAGCGGGTCCTTGAACTTTTGCCCTGTGGAAAGCCTGTTTTATCAAATCTTTCGGATAATCACAGCGTAGAAGCCAGTTCTCGAGTTCTTTAAGACGGAATTTTATGCGTTCAGAGTCAGAAACAAATACTATAATTCTCTTTGCTAAATTGAACGGGATCGTTTGTTTGATGTGGGAAGGGTGGGCGCTGTGAAAGTTGAGGTAGTCGTGTGGATTAGTTTCTTTATAATATATATCAGTGGTAACGAATTTGCCCTCTCGTAAAATGATTTCTATGTCTAAGAAATTCAACGATTCGATGTTTTCTGCTTTCTTATTTCCAGTTTCCATCGTGAATTGTATGGCTGGGTGAAGTTCATTTAGAGCTAATTTCATTAACGTGGGATCGATTTCTGTTGGTAAGGCTAAAAAGCCATCGTCCATATATCTAAAGTAATTATCTTCTATGTATTTACAAAGTTCACCATCAAAATATTTTGGTAAGACGAGCGGAAAAAGTCGTGTTTCTTCTAGGTACCCAACTGTTAGGCATGCGTACGACGGTGCGAATTTTGTTCCCATTGCGGTTCCTTTCAATTGTTTATACAAGACTTCATCAAAAATGAAATTATTATTTTCCAGAACAAACTTTGCCGATTCGATTACAAAAGATTTGCTGAAACGTTGTGGGATAAGGTTTCTCCTGTTTTCAATCCAAAAATCGAGTGCTTGTAATCCGAGTTCGTGTGGTATGCTCGTATAGAGACTTGTTACATCATACGAATAAAGGGAAGAATGTTCAGCGAATTCAGTTGGAATTTGGCTCATCTGTGCATTTATTAGAGGCAGAAAGCACCCTTTTGGAATAAAGTATTACTCAAATTAAAAAAAGTTTAGTTCTCATTACCATCGAAACCAACATTCACTCACGATAGAATGGGGAAGTCAATCCAACTACAACTACTGAACAGCATCGAAAACAAAACTGGCTTGTAGTAGTATCAGACAAAATGATCACTGAGCCGTTGCATTTCTTGATGCAGCACTGCATTGCATTCATGTATTGCTCTAATAAACTCTCGGGAGTTAGCCTGTGAACGGCCGAAAAAAATTGAAACCCCCTCAACAAAGCCGTTCAAAGCCGTTCACAGGCTACTCGGGAGTAGGTTTCATAGCTCACTTTTTAATCTTATCTGATGATATGCTGCGACCAGTATCGAAAGAAATATTTCAGAAATGCTTCCATTATTCCATGAAATAATCATCGGCTTGGGTCACGTAATTTTGGATTTTCTTCTTCTGCAGTTATATCGGCTTTTGCATCGAACAAACCGAACTCGTGCCACTCGCGCCGAAATGACGAATGTGGAACGAAAGCTGTGTTTTTGGTTATTCAACGTTGATCTTTATTGTAGCTTTCAGCATATCGTTGTTTCTTTTGCAGGATTCGACATTTTTTTCCTTAGTTTATTTTGCTTGTTATTCTTTTTCAGGAGTTAACACTTTTCTTCCACAGGCTACAGTACCATGTCTAATCTTGCGTTCGGGGCTTCATGAGTTCGTTATTAAAGGCGATTTTTAGATTCTGTGTCTGTATTGCAAATCATTTTTTCAAGAAAGAATACCATGCTAATTATTGATGGATATTAGGAAGAATCCGTACGATGGATGTTAAGTATTTAAAGACCTTCGCAAAACAGTAATACTTATAACGAATAGCATATAAGGATAAGGATATTGTCTATTGGATTTCTTTGGAATAAATAAAAATGCAATTTACCCAAAGCCCAACTGATGTGCATAGAATCTAATTTTGTTTGACTTGCAGCATACATGTGTCAAATACACATATTCTTTTATAAGAAACTGCTCATAAGAAACTCAACTCTCAGATTGCCAAAAAAAGTTAAGAAACTCCAGTACTGGGAAAATATAGCTTGAGGAACTATTTCTTACTGACAAAGAAAATTATTAAAACATATTTTACTTTAGTTCCACTTGTTTCCTGTAATATATCACTCGAGAGGTACTTGAGAAATGTCTGAACATTGGAAAGACTTAACAAAACAAAACCTTGTTTTGAAATGGCACTGGTAATGAACATGGAGATAGTTATAGAACCTTCAAGAAACTTGTAAGAAACTCTCAGTACTTGAAATCTGATAATTTTAAGAACCTTTCCGTACTGACCAGAATTCTTAACTTCCTATAGAAAATGAATAGGCTTATTTTTCTTAGTCTTGCCAAAGTTAAATACCCTGGAATCAAGGTTCCAAAACAGGAGCTTTTAAAGGCAAGTGTCACTAGCAAATATGCCTGTCTATAAATAGAACAAAAAAACAGGAGCACATGCTAATTTAAATGCATTCGTTTTTTAAGAAGCAGCTTATAAGAAACAGCAGGCTTAATTTTTTGAAACTTAATAAACTAACCCTATCTGAATTAGAATAGCCAAGAAACTTCTGTAATTTACCCTCAAAGCTTTTTGCAGTAGTAGCAACCATATTGACATTGTTCTGAGTGTGAATTGTGTTATTACTTCTTTGAAGATGTTACCAAGTAATTTATGAGCCCTGCTAACAAAAATAAATTAACTCTACACCTACAGCATTAAAGATATAAGCAACTCATTGAAAACTTTTGGCATCAAAAGTCTTTTATCTATTTAAGAAACTACCTACCAGCCCCGGACCTCAGTTTCTTATCAAAAACTGTATGTAATTCTAGTGGACACTCAAAATAGCTTGGGCTAAAGACCAATTTACCCATGTTGACCACTTTAAATACTTTAAATTCTCTGTCTTGTTTTGTCTGATGCTGCATCTAAATGGAAACATAGAGCCTAAATATATGGGGGAGGGGTACTTCATTGTGAAAGTGATTCAACCTGCATCTGGACTTTGAGAAAAGGATCCATTTGTATGACAGAATATTCAAGAATTCTGAGCCCATTTGTATAAATATCAGGAAATCTCTCCCCATGTGTATATGAATTTGTTGAAAAATACAAAGGATAATCTTGGGTGTTTGGTGGGGATTATCATTATGGGACCCATTTATTACAATATACTCTCAAAAAACTACTACCTAAGTACCTAAGGGAATTTCATATGAAAACATCCACCGATATGAGCAGCACGTCCAGAACAAATCATTTAACAAGGAAGAACTCCCCCTCTGGCTAAACATCTGGACTGAATGTTTTTTATCCCATCTATTAGAAATTTGGAAAAGAATGATTCATAATTTGTTTTTTACTTTCGGGTGCATGAATCTACATAATTGTTACAACTGAACTGCTAGATATGTGTCTCTCGGCATGCATACAGCTCATTGCTTAGCGAAAAGGAGTTGTACAGTATTTCGCTCAAAACATTGTAAATACTATACTACCTATATGGTATTCAAGAATAAAGTTCAACAACAATTTTGCTATAATCTTCATTAATTTAGCTCTCAGTTTCAGTTTCAGTTCATATTTTAAATTCCACTACATACAATTTCATAATTAACAATACCAACAAATAACTAAACTACAAAGAAATAAGACAATATTACAGAGAATTAATACATTGCTCTCAAAAGTTTCTTAGCATTTCTAAAACATAAAGCTCTGAGTTGTAGAAATTTTTGGTCATCCTGCCTCTGGTTAGTACTGTATCAGGTTCCTCACAAACAAGCTTCTGCTTTTGAAATGAAAATCTAAATCTGTGCCCAATTATCAAGTCAAGAGCCTTTTTTGTTTTTGGATGTGTTACTAATAGTTTACTAATTTGTAATTACTAACAAAACAAACAGATTCAAGCAGACTCTGTTAGAAAGAAATTTGCAGCTGACTGTCCATCATGTGTGCGGTAGTTTTGATTTTTCATTTCATAATTTAGTGGCCTAACTTAAATAAAAAAAAAAGTCAACAAATAAAGCAATCATTATTACCTCGCCAGCAAAAGAACAGTTTCATTCCTTCAAGGTGCTTCACGCTGGTGAGGAACAAATGAGACAGGGCAGATTTGGCAGCTTCTTTGCAATAGCCTCATTAATTATGCCCCAATCAAATCTTTAACTTTCTCAAGGCTGTCCATGATGCCAGTGTTTCCAGATATTTTGGCGCGTACACTTTTCAGTCAGTCAAACCTTGCCAGTGCTTACTTAGGGGCCAGGTAAAAAACTCGGAGATGTCGGAGATGTCGGAGATGTCGGAGCAAAGACTCTCCGACGTTTCTCAACTCCGACTTTTTTACCTGGCCTTATATGCTCTACTAAAAAAGTCGGAGATGTCTTATCTCCGACGTTTCTCAACTCCGACTCTTTTACCTTGCCCTATATGCTCTACTAAAAAAGTCGGAGATGTTCAGAGATTAATTCAAATTCTCTTCATTCGCCGTCACAACAGTCAATCAATTTTAATAAGAAACTAGGCTCTGAAATTTGTAGTAACTTTGCCTTAACGTCTTAATTTATCACTATTATTCATTGTGGACGGTAAATATAGTTCCTTGAACCGAGAAAATAACGAGAAATAAAGAAAACGTAGATAAAAGAAAGCATATAAAAGTGGCTCAAGCCACCTGCAGTCGAATCCTAGACTATCAAATATCAAAACTTCCCGTTGAAATAGATCATTTATCCATGACTTTCGACGGGGAAACAAATATTTCAACGGGGAAATAACAGAAACAAGGCAGGGAAATGTTGCAACTCAAACTTAGCGGGGAAACAAATTTTTTTGGCGAGTCATCCTTTCACCTTGGCGGGGCATCGTTTCAGCGGGGTCGTTACTGGGGGGGGGGGGGGGTGTATACAAAGAACAAGTGAAAAATATAATGAAAGAAAGTGTCTGCAAGATTGCTTTTCAGATTGCTCTTACTAAAAATGACGTTTTTCAACTAATTCTTGCTATAAAGTTTCTTATCAGTTGTAAATTAAACAAAAAAACCTGTCAACTTCACCCAATTCAATTGTTAAAAGACATCTCCGACTTTTTTAGTAGAGCATATAAGGCCAGGTAAAAAAGTCGGAGTTGAGAAACGTCGGAGATAAAACATCTCCGACTTTTTTAGTAGAGCATATAAGGCCAGGTAAAAAAGTCGGAGTTGAGAAACGTCGGAGAATCTTTGCTCCGACATCTCCGACATCTCCGACATCTCCGACATCTCCGAGTTTTTTACCTGGCCCTTACTTAGGCCAAAGGCCAAAGGCAAAGAGTTATCAGAGTGAGGCTGTTTTTCTAGCTGGTGATCTGCGACTGTGGTAGATCACATACATCGCCACGACAGACTCACAATTTTCCCCCTCTAAATTTTGTATTGGATGCCATTTATCATCCTTCGCCTCTACAGTCGCACAAGAACAATGCTAAAAAAATTGGTCGCAAAAACGATTGTTTTTTTATGAGCGCGCAGCCTCAAAACATGTTTTAAGTTATGCGTACAGTCGCACGCTTGTTCTCTAATGTATGCGTAAAACTTGCGATTGTTTTGTAAAGAAAGGGCTTCCAAATATAGAAAGCATTCAGACCAGAGGAACCAGAACGAGGCAAATGAAAGAGGGACTCTCCAAAGGTGATAGGTGACATGAACAGAGATGAATGGTAGTACTCGCTTCAATCTAAATTCTGAAAAGAAATAATGATACGAAAGATCAGTATTTTAGGACTGAACAAAGAAATTCAGTATAAGTTTTTGGATGTTAATGCCTGACTTTTCCTTTGCTGATGACACGTCATAAATTATCAGATATTTAACTGAAAAAGATTGCGCTTTGCAAAGTTGACCGTCGCCCGTGCGACTGTGGCGACTGTCTGGATCCGCCCCTAACAGATCATGAACAGAATAACATTTATCTCCATATTTTGTTTAGATTGTCTGGTAACAGTCCCTTTCCTTTGACTAGGATCTAAACATTTCTAATGAAAGCAACGAATTGATTTAATTGCTAACCTTAACTGTTTTCGCGAAGGAGTTAAATTTTCTATAAACAACAATATTCACGATTTCTTTTCTCAGGGCAGTGGAAAGAGTCTTTAGCTGTTGTAATGTTTTAGATACCTCTTTATTGCCTGACTGACGTTTCAAAATCGAGGCAATACACGAATCCCGCCAAAACACCATTTCAATATACAGCCTCATTTTGGAAAATGTTCAAAATTCTTTGATACGAAGTTTTAGAGGCCGAATTCGGATTTAGCACTCAAACTTTAGTCTAACTGCAAGTTTTTATGTTGCTATCGGTAGCAATTTTGATTTTATGTCGATGCAAAGTTTGGAAACCTGTAAGGGATTTGACCGTGAAAATGACTCCGGATGATTTAAAGTTTCACACTGAACGATTTTCACGGTCAAATCCCTGATAAGTTTTTAAACTTTATATCGTCATAAAATCCACATCACAATCGCCAGCAGTTCAAAAACACGAACGTAGACTAAAGTTTGGGTGCCAAATCCGAATATTGCCTTGAAATTTTCATATGAGCAATACAGTAGGTACAAAGAAAAAACCCCCTGGTATAAGAATCAGGCCTTATTTTCTTTAAAAAGGTTCCTTTAATAAGAAACAATTTTAGGTCTGAAATTTAAATGCTTCTTATTTTCAGGTTTGTCAAAGTTTGTTTCTGAATGCCAAAAAATATTCCCATAATTGACTGTAATGCAATGTAGCATTCTCAAACTCAAAACAGAATAAACATTTTCAATATCAAAGATTCACACAACAAAAATGTAACATGGTAAAAATGTAAAACGTACCATTATGTCTCGTTCAATTCCTACCCTGACCACCCCCCCGGGCAGCCCCGGGCACTATGTGCCCAGGATCTCATTTTCGGGAAACAATTCATAACTTTTTCAAAAATTGTCATATATATCCAGGGAAGGGATCATTAGATGCGCAATGGCATGCCCGATTCAGCTGTGTTCTAAAATTTTAGTTTTGAGGTGATCTTGGGGGACTGGGACCTAATCTCGGAAGGAGGTAGCAGCAAAATCATTATTTTCAATGATTTCAATGGAAAGATTTGATTGCATTATGAAGTATTATATGGCAAATGAATCAGCAAACAAAGGGCTTTAATTTGATACCGGAATTTCTGGAATTTGATGACATCAGCATTTTTTTATAATGACATCATTTTGGCTGCCATTTTGAACTAATTAGCTATTTTTTGAATTTCTTCAAACTTTTTTTGATAAAAACACTGTAATGATACATTTGTAATAGGTTATCACCATTTTGCAAATTCTTTTGGTCTCTTATTACATAGCACAAATTAGCAGGACAAATGACGTCATCAGAATTGGTTAATTTCTGCCAAAATATCAGTCCAAATCGTCATTTTCAATAAAATAATACTCAATCATCAAATATGTTGAAAAATTGAGCCAGAAACTGCTTAAAGTTCATGCAAGATCTTCTTTCAACACTAATTTAACTTGGAAGCCTGATTTTCAGAAGATAGGCACTAAATCCTAACTGGCTAACGAGCTTGGCACGTGACACGCACTGAAACCAATCAATGGAACGGAAAACCGACCGGGAAATTTGAAAAGTCAAATTTAGGCCGTTTTTGGACGATTTTACCACCCTTCACCAAAAAAAGATTGTACGGAAGGAAAATTAAGATTTTCAAAATATTCCTTCACAGACGTGTTCCCAATACTTGAATACATGCTTGTTCACGGGGGCTAAGAATTATCTCGAAATCTGGAGAAATGCCGAAGTTTTGAATTTGACCTCACTGACCTCACTGTAGCGTGTCATAGTAAAAACCTCAGTAAACGCAGAAAAGTATTCTTCACATGCATCTGGAGACTAAATACTTTGCTTCGAAGTTCTTATTCTGTGTGTTTAAAAGATGCCAAACTTAGAGCACTACAGGATCTGAATCTTTTTTAGTTTGAAGCTAACATGAATACCACCGGCGATTTTCAATATTTAATGCTGAGGGGAAGGTGAAAAATGGGAAGATTTGCACTGCACTGGCCTAATAAAACATCACACTGTCGTTATAAATAAGGACGAATTAACAGATACTTACATTTCTATCTTGCAAAATGAGGACCACAAACTGAAAATATGAAGCAGCCCAAATGCCAAAAATATTTCAACTGGCTTTAATGGCAAAAATCCACTTTTTTGACCGTAATCTGCAGCCAGTTTCTCCAACAAATCGTTCAGACTTTCCTCTTGCAACATCATTGTCAATATAAAGGGCGCGGAAATTCCAGTGATCAGCTGCATGCTTGCTAGTCATTATCAAATAACATACAATTCCAATGAACTTTGAATAAATAGCAATTATTTCAGGAATGGCAAGAGCTGTAACATCCAACGTGGCCAGAACGAAAGATTTTGTGATGTCCTCTTCGATAACCATTGCTCCCATTCCTTTATCCAATTCTGCTGTCATCTTTGTGAGATCATAAGAGAGGGAATCATCAACAATTACATGAAGCAAAACATCATATAAATTCATGAATTGTGTCCCTTGCTTTTTAGCACAAGAAATGGCTATCATCTCGTCTAGCAGGTACATGAAATGAATATGAAATACTAATTTTAATTTTGCGAAAGATCACAATAACAACGAACGGAAGAATTGTACATCTTGTTTTTAATGTGAAAAATAGATCGGCCATTTCTGCAAAATAACATTTGAAATACTATTTTTAAAGCTCCTTCATATCAATTTCACAGTTTGTGCGGATATCATAGAAAACTATATATCTTTGGACTACCAGAGGTCATCCATTAGAAAATCACCCCTATGCGGTCAAACGAGAATAAGAATTCTAAGAAACTTCAGTCTATGGGGGGACGAAGTTTTATCATCTCACAGAAAAGTTGTGCTCTATGCTGCTGTGTTGTTTGACAGTAAAGGAGTGATTTTCTAATGAATGGCCTTTCCTTTGGTAGTCCAAAGATAGATATTTTTCTATGATATCCGCACAAACTTTGAAATTGATATGAAGGAGCTGTGAAAATAGTATTTCAAATGTTATTTTGCAGAAATGGCCAATCTATTTTTCACATTAAAAACAAGATGTACATTTCTTCCGTTCGTTGTTATTGTGATCTTTCGCAAAATTAAAATTAGTATTTCATATTCATTTCATGTACCTGCTAGACGAGATGATAGCCATTTCTTGTGCTAAAAGCAAGGGACACAATTCATGAATCTATATGATGTTTTGCTTCATGTAATTGCTGATGATTCCCTCTCTTATGATCTCACAAAGATGAGAGCAGAATTGGATAAAGAAATGGGAGCAATGGTTATCGAAGAGGACATCACAAAATCTTTCGTTCTGGCCACGTTGGATGTTACAGCTCTTACCATTCCTGAAATAATTGTTATTTATTCAAAGTTCATTGGAATTGTATGTTATTTGATGATGACTAGCAAGCAGGGGGGGTTCCGCTAGTATCCCAGCATGCAAGGCGGCAAGATTTTTCAAGGCTTGCTCTGGTGCCGAAGCAATGGCGCCGAAACGGAGGTGTTTCAGAGCGAGGAGATATTATGGAATAATGAAGAAAATGATGTTGAGGTACGTAAAAACATAGTTATTTCTGATAGTTTATCTATTAAGCTGTGTAACGATCACTTTTTTGATGAATTTATCCCATAAACTTAAATGTTGCAACAGGTTTCCGCTGACGGCTTTTTAGGCCCTTGGATCTACAGCGCGAGTGTTTACGTTTTTTCAAATGTAATTCCACCAGAACTATGGAACTTATAGCATCAAGCATGCTATATGTGCAACTTCGAACCCAAAGGAACTTATTTCTTTCAAAGGTCCCGCAAGGTCCCAACCTTAAGTCAGGGAATGGGCAAGGTTTTGTTGGGGCACTTTTCTCGTCAAACCAACGCAAGAAATTATAATGGCCTTGCTTGCTAATAAAAGATTAAATTTGAACCCTTCTCATAAAAAGAAATCTTTTGTGCTGCTTCGACTCTTCAATACATTTTTGACAAGTAAAAGCTTCCACACCATGTACAGAAGGTCAACATGCATTTTTCACTCATTTTTATCTGAGCCTTGCAGGTTATAAGTTCCAATGATGGTCTTGCATTATTATTTATTCAGACTCAATTTTTTACAGCATATTGAAAAAGCTCAAGATTTAGAATTCATTTATTTTTGTTGAAAGGACATCAAAAGGACCTGGCAAGGTTCAAATTATTATCAAAATTCATAATTAATCACAGACATTTTTTCAGAAATCCTTGGCATCTTTTTACTGTGCTTTCAGCTCTTTCCTTTATTGTATTACTCAGAAGATATTTGAAAAATGTTTAAATGTTGGAAAGGTTTCAATG
Source organism: Aurelia coerulea (assembly GCA_039566865.1). Classification (NCBI taxonomy): domain Eukaryota; kingdom Metazoa; phylum Cnidaria; class Scyphozoa; order Semaeostomeae; family Ulmaridae; genus Aurelia; species Aurelia coerulea. The sequence continues at coordinate 11,010,176 of CM076954.1, forward strand.
ATTCTGCTTTTACATGTTCATTAGGACGCAAGTACTAGACATGAAGATTGCTATGGAGCCTTTAAGAGACTTGTAAGAAACTCCAAGTACACTCAAATTTTGAGAACCTTTCATTACTGGCTCAAATTCTTTCTGCAGTAATAAGAAAATATGTGCATCTCCAAAACGTCAATCAATATTGTTTTACAGTTTAAAAATCTTTTTCTTGTGACTTATGAAAATTAAAGCTACCAATTGAAGTTTCATAGCTTCTTTCCTAGATAGGATGGCTTTTAAATTTTTGACAAATTAAGCCTACAGTTTCTTAAAGGCAGTTTCCTTTTAAAAAGATGAATTCTTTATCAAAGATTTCAAGCAAATTAGTCTTTTGACATATTGAATCTCCAAAATACAAAACCCAGTTAAAAGGAAGACCCAGTTGTAGTTGTACCAACCTTAGCCCAGTTGCCATGATTAAAGGAAAACTTAACATAATCCAGTCCAGAGGGTATACCTAGATGAAACTTGGCATTCCTTCACTATTCTATGCATTGGTTTAGGAACTTCATTGCTTCATAACAAAGCATAGCTCTGCATTTTGAGTAAAATGAGAATGCAAAAAGTGGAAACTTTCAATATTTGTAGGGAGACAGTTCTTTGTGTTGAGTGATTTGAAATGTAAACTTTGTTTCTAGGTTGCAAATTGTTGTATAAAAAAACTGAGAAGATTTACGAAGGTTGCAACAATAAATTTTATCAAACACAGAAACCAATGTGGAAAGAAGATGGGGTTGAACGTAAAATTTGAACAGATGAAAATTTCTTGCATACAGATGAAGTCCTGATGACAGTGGAGCACAAATACAAATACGAGTATAGAATTAACAATGATGAAAACAAACTCTTCGCAAACAAGCATTCCTAATTTTGCGTAATTCTTGTAATACTATGTAACACTTGTAACTGAACTGATATGAATTATTAAATATTAACCAAATGATCAATTATAATCAAACAGTTGTCATGCTCTGAAGATGCTTACAAGGGCAAAAATAGTCTGCACTGAAAGAAAGACAAAAAAGTGCTAAAACCAAAGAGATGTCTGTGTTCTTTGCGTAGTTAGGTCCTCTTCAACCCTACATTCACTATGTAATCAAACAATTTGATATATTGTCATTTTTGCATATGGGAAGGGGATCTGCGAGTCATCAATTTTTGTGGAGAAAATAAATGTATGGCTGCTAGCCAAGCATCGTCTTTCATTGCAGCTATTGTGGAAATTCAAAATATCCTTTCAGTTCAGAATATATACATTCATTTTTTATAAGAATGTTTTGTAAGCTTTTGCTGGTAAAAAATTGAGTGTACGCAGTTGTTTCTAATTTCGTTTCCTAAATTTTTGTTTCCTAATCCCATGAAATGATTTAAAAATTTCTTAGCTCAATGTAACCAAAAGACTTCAGTCTTCCCTTATTATGTACAAGTCAAACTACTGTCAAATCAATACCTGAACATCGTCCCTCTCCCCCAGGGCTATTCTCAGGCAATTGATCATACATATGATCCTGGGGGCAGGGCATTTGAACCAAAATGAAAAATTACATCACATGATTTTAAATCTTATTGTGCAGCTTTGTGTGGCTATATCCACATTGTTAAGTCTGTAAAACAGGGACATTTGATGGGAGTTGCTAGCCAAAGGGTGGAGAATTTGACCTCTAATGATAAAAAATTTAATCTCCAAAAGGGTGGCCGATGGACCAGGGTGGAAAGCCAGTCTGCAGAGTATGGCACTTTTCCACGAGATCTCCGGTGTGCAACAAGAAATTTCTTTTGTTCTCTATTGTCTAATTTGAATAGCCTATTGAAAATCTCCAGTGTGCAAGTGCCATACTCTGCACACCTAGTGGAAAGTTTGTTTTTGGTTTACGCCTTGCCAATTGTCTGAAGACAATAGGCCTATTGTTTTGACATTGTTCTTGATGTCGCTATACGCCAAAGATATTTGGCGTAACATACATGTTTTCCAGCGTGGCCGATGGAGAGGGGGGTGGGGTGATATCAAGGAATCGATTTGACATTTTCATGATGAGGCATAAAGTTTGTCTGAGATGCGTGAAGGCTGGTCATTTATTATTGACTGTAGTCCAGGATTTGTCAGTCACTAAATCCATTATCAGCACTTCAAAACTGCTTGCATCAATTTCTCTTTCAACAACTCTTTGCGTGGCTTCATTCAGTTATCTTTCGCTTGTGAACAATGTTACACACACAGTCAATGTTTCGAAATGATGGATTGCTTTGCCTTGAAAAACTCTACCACGTCGATGTGATATGCTTTGGATAAGGATAAGGACTAATTTGTTACATGGATGCTTAAGTTAGAAACTGCTTTTATATTGCATTTTCTGTGATCCAAGCAAAGTACGTAGAACTGCAAGCCAGGAACAATGTCATTGATTGATGATGGGCCTAAGCGTTTTGATTTGAAGCCATCGAGGACAGCAAGTCGCTTTCAAAGTCGAGAGAAACCAGATCAATCTTGCGAGACAGGCTAAAACACCTAGCAAATACCACTGTCTGAATATGAAATGTTTCTTTGCTGCTAAAATAAGTTTAAATGAAACCAGGCTGCACGATGACAGACATTTGCTTGGTTGCTTCTACGTCTGGCCGCCGTGTAACAGAAATCTATATGACTGACGGCGGCAACCGATTCGCATATATGATTCATTGCTGTTGCATGCCGGGATACTAGCGGAACCCCCCCTGACTAGCAAGCATGCAGCTGATCACTGGAATTTCCGCGCCCTTTCTATTGACAATGATGTTGCAAAAGGAAAGTCTGAACGATTTGTTGGAGAAACTGGCTGCAGATCACGGTCAAAAAAGTGGATTTTTGCCATTAAAACCAGTTGAAATACTTTTGGCATTTGGGCTGCTTCATATTTTCAGTTTGTGGTCCTCATTTTGCAAGATAGAAATGTAAGTATCTGTTAATTCGTCCTTATTTATAACGACAGTGTGATGTTTTATTAGGCCAGTGCAGTGCAAATCTTCCCATTTTTCACCTTCCCCTCAGCATTACATATTGAAAATCGCCGGTGGTACTCATGTTAGCTTCGAACTAAAAAAGATTCAGATGCTGTAGTGCTCTAAGTTTGGCATCTTTTAAACACACAGAGTAAGAACTTCGAAGCAAAGTATTTAGTCTCCAGATGCATGTGAAGAATACGTTTCTGCGTTTACTGAGGTTTTTACTATGACACGCTACAGTGAGGTCAGTGAGGTCAAATTCAAAACTTCGGCATTTCTCCAGATTTCGAGATAATTCTTAGCCCCCGTGAACAAGCATGTATTCAAGTATTGGGAACACGTCTGTGAAGGAATATTTTGAAAATCTTAATTTTCCTTCCGTACAATCTTTTTTTGGTGAAGGGTGGTAAAATCGTCCAAAAACGGCCTAAATTTGACTTTTCAAATTTCCCGGTCGGTTTTCCGTTCCATTGATTGGTTTCAGAGCGTGTCACGTGCCAAGCTCGTTAGCCAGTTAGGATTTAGTGCCTATATTGATTTTCAGAGACTTCCTACTTTGTGACGTCACTGTGACGTCACAAGGCGTGGCAACCACACTCAAATTACGCTACAAGTTACAAATTACTTGTTCTGTAACTGTGCCAAGTTGTATTGAGTTCTGGTGAGTCTAAGACAGTTTTCAGAGGGGGTGGAAAGCATCCCCCATAAATGGTAGCTTGAAAAAGCCCATATGATTTAGGGTAGCAAATCATATAATCCACGTTTTCGCACGTCTTCGCACGTGAAACTCATTGATTTTTCTATTCTTGAATGGTTATACTTAGAGGAAAATCTATCGGCTTTGGTGTGAAACACTGTGAACTTTTTGAAAACAGAATTTTAGATATATCAATTAAAACATGAAAATCAAAAGTTGTGTTTTTATGAAATAATCTTAATATGGTAAAAAATCACATTTAATTCCTTAAGCTCGTCTTAAATTCATTTCAAGTCCCGGGGGGGTAACTTGGACCAAAAGATGACGGGGGCGTGCCGCCCAAATTGTAGCGTCATACCCACCCTTATCAATTCACATACTTTTTTCATACCCACTTTTAAGGATTTGGAGAAAAACATACCCAGTTTTATGGTTTCCAAATTGAACTGTATGTAACATGCAAGGGATTGAATAAGAACGTAAATAAACTACAACTAACATTTTATTTGTTTTTTTCTTTATAAGAAACTTGGATCTGGCCATAGCACTAAACGTTTCATAATTCAACAAGCAAATTTTCGCATTTTTTTAGTACTAGAAAGCTTCTTAATTTGTTTCTCATCTTTTAAACTCATGAATTGCCACTGTGGTCCCAACACTGCTGCAGATATGTTTCTTGAGATCTACAGTGGCGGCCTGGCTTTTTTCGTCCGGTGGGGCCGGCAGCGAAATGGCGCCCCCTTATATCAAGCATAGTCGTCAAGTTTCTGACGAGATTGGCAATGTTGCAACTTTCTTACGCTTACTCTTTGAGACCCTGACCTGCCCAAGGCTAGATTCAGACATCTGAGTGACTAATGTAAATTGCGACGGTCTGTGGGCGAAGCCCACAAGAAAATTTATTGCAATAGGGGCAAATTAAATGAGGGGTCTGAGGGCAAGGCGTTAGGAAAGAATTTTGGACTACACCATTTACTTAGGCTTAGAATGCATCTTCTAATACTACGAGGATTATTTTTGAAGAAACATCCTTTACTTTGGCTTGGAAATCATCGCCTAATATCATGCTTGCCTTTAGCGACGAGGAAACCTTCAAAGCAAGAGGAACATTTTTGAAGAAACATCCTTTACTTTTGCTTACAATCATTTGCGTGGCCAGGGTAAATTAAGAGGGGGGATTGAAATGAGGGGGTCTGGGGGCAAAGCCCCCAGGAAAATTTTTGGGGCCACGTCCTTTGCTTTGGCTTAGAATGCATCTCCCAATATCATACTTGCCACTAGCGACAAGAAAACTTTGATAGTTTTGTGACAGTTATCCTATGAATCAGAGCACGATGCACGAGGAAAAATTTTGAAGAAAGATCTTTTACTTTGGCTTTGGATGCATCTCCCAATATCATGCTTGCCATTAGCGACAAGAAAAATTTTGCTAGTTTTGTGACAGTTATCCCATGAATTAGAGGACGAGGAAAATTTTAGAAAAAAGATCCTTTACTTTGGCTTAGAATGCATCTCCTAATATCACGCTTGCCATTAGCGACAAGAAAAACGTTGATAGTTTTGTGACAGTTATCCCATGAATTAGAGCATGAGGAAAATTTTTGAAGAAAGATCCTTTACTTTGGCTTAGAATGCATCTCCCAATATCACGCTTGCCATTAGCGACAAGAAAAACTTTGATAGTTTTGTGACAGTTATCCTATGAATTAGAGCATGAGGAAAATTTTTGAAGAAAGATCTTTACTTTGGCTTAGAATGCATCTCCCAATATCAATATCATTTCGTCAAAACCCATTATTAAGGTTTCAGGACAGTAAAACCAACCCATTTCTATTGGAATCACTGCATTTTGAGACCCATATTTAGGGATTTTGAAGCTTTCGAACCCATCCTTATGGGCGGCACGTCCCCGTTCAGCTACATATAGGAGTTACCCCCCCGGGCAACTGATTTGGGCCCATGAGATTTACAATATAAAAAAAGGCGTCATAACAGTAACAAAATGCGTTTGACTAAATGATATAAGTCAAAATTAGAAGCTATCAGGTAATAAAACTCATACTAACCAGTTTTGTTGTTGTACAGGAAAATATAAAGCCCTCGGTATTATTGCACAGACCTCGCAAGCTCGTTCTGTACTTTTAAGACCTTGGGCTTTACATTTTTCTGTACAACACAAAACCGGTTTGTATTTTTTCTTTATTTTTTATGCAACGTTATCCATTCAGCTACAAAAATAAATGACAAAATAAGTACATGATTTTTATACCAAGGTTGCATTATTCTTTTATTGAGTTTAGGTTGTGAACCAAACTTGGTTTGTAAGAATATGGTTGTGAATATTCTTTTGTTATAAAATTTTTTTTATAAAAAATTCTTGAAAAAGGTATATTATTGTTTGATTGCTTACATGTCCATGACCAATAAACAGATTTCAAAAACTTTGTTTTATTTGATTGCCTAACGGCTAAATTGTATTTTAAGATGTTGGTTGCGGTTTTACCACGGCGTTTTCATGTCAAAAAGGAGATCGATAAACCTGCTCAAATTCAAGCCTTAGATGGCAAGAGAAAGAAACGGCCTATTTTTCCAGTCAACATTTTAGATGTGATACAAAAGGCTGAAGTCGTATTCATATTCTCTAAACTCAGTATTAACTGAATTCGTATTCTCTGAACCACATATATTCTCTGATTGACATATAAGTTCAGTCTTTTGCATCAAATCTAGAACAATGACTGGGAAAGTAGGCCATTTCTTTTTCATGCAACATAAGGCTTCAATTTGAGCAGGTTTATCAATCTTCTCTTCAACATGAAGACATCGGCCTAAACCACAATCAACATCCTCGAATACAATTTAGCCCTTCGGTGATCAGATAAAATAAAGGTTCGAAAATCGGTTCATTCGTTATGGACATGTAAGCAATCAAACAATAATACATCATTTTGGGACACCTGGTATGTATCTGCTGTGAGTGAGAAAAATTAAACAGATTTAAAAGAACTGTTTCCTTCTTACGATACTCAAACTTGAATTCTTAAACTTAACTTTTAGAAATCGTTTGTAATTCATAAGTGTAGTCATTTGCTCTCAAAATGAAGAGCTTCTGGGAAATAGTAAAATCAATTTCTATGACCTTCCTAACTTACAGCAAATATATACAAAGAAAATAGTGAACATAGATATTCTTCTGATCAATATTAAACACAAAAAGCGATGCATTGTGAGTCACAAAAAAGTATGTCTGTTTCTTTGTACACTATCCCCACACCTTTCTGGTTGGTACGGGGCACGATGAATCTTCAGGTGTACCATAGGTATTCACAGTTTGCTTGCCGTCTTTTCCTCTCTCAAGGAGAACAGCGTTGGTTGAACCAAGGCTAGGATCTTCGTCAAAATATCCAAATGGCTTTATCAAAAACCCATATGAACTGCCAACTGTATTTGTTAATGGGATGTCTTCGGTGTTCGGAATGTGCAGCCCGCCAGTCGTTACCCAGGCAACCAAGTCTTCATCTTCAATAGACTCGTTGTCATTGATCATACTGTCGAAATTCAAAGCAGGGTCACTAAACATATACTGATTGTACAGGCTGGTCCCAAAGGGCTCAAGGTCGCTATGTTTTGTCACTGACAGTTGATATTTGGACCAAGAGCACACATCATTCATGTAGTACCCATCGCTATATAGCTGCTTAACTTTATTTTGAATATCGATTCGATAACCTTTCGGGTTCCCATAGCTATTTGTGACATTTTCATTTGTAAAAACATAATATTTAGGCTTATTGAAGTCGTACCTCAAAATTGCATCCTTCTCTGTCGCCTTTTTGCTTCGTAAAACTTCCTTTTTGATTCGGTGCACATTTTTCTCCCACTCATAACTGACATTCTTTGGTACAACATCGACAGTCTCGTAGCTATTCCTCTGTCCTGCAACGTCTAGGTCTACTTTATGAAGAAGATAATGATCATGAATAGTACCAACTATATTGAAGAAGTTCACAAAGCCGTATTTTGATTCCAGTCTGGTGTGAAAGGCTGGCATGATGTACCCTGAGGCTGTGGTTTTTACTTCAATTACTCCATTTTGGTGCAGAATGTAGTCAAATATGTAATCATAATTGAACGGTGTTGAAATAACCCGAATAACTAATGCATGACCTGCCATACCACCTTGAAATAGTGTTCCATCAATCCCTGTCGAATCTTTATTTAAGTCCATCTCGTGATGACGCCATAATGGGGTCCCAGTATTCGTTTCATAAATGCAAACGGAATTGGGATTCTTCACAGGCTCAATTGTTTGTGAGAAATGATAACTGTCAAGAAATACAGAATTTTCTGGACAATCGATTCCTTTCATCAGTTTGGTGTTAGTTGTTCCTAGTCCCCAATTAGAATCGATGTAGTGTGTGTTTGAAGTTTCAGGGTCGTAGCCAGAGTAATACGCAACCCCTTCTTGGACGCTGACCTCATATGCAATCCGCTGATTCCTAAATCTAACATCATAGAGAGCAAGCCCTCCCGTCGATCGAATACCGTATTGTAGCTGCCAATTCATGTATTTCACTTTGTTGTTGAGGACTGTGAAGCGTTTGCCATGTGGCTCAACAAGTGTAGGGCCACGCTTAGGAGACGATGGCTGAACATCACCTCTGCGTTTTAAAGTAGATCTTCGTTTTTGCGTTTCAGTTGGTACTGGTACGTATGCCATTTCTAATTTGCCCCGCTCATAGTTCGACATCATCTGAGTGACGTTATCAAACCTTTGATTATTATACACCACATTTGAAGAGAAAAAATCATGTTTTTCAAACCACGGACATAGTTTGCCTCCAGAGCCGAAAAGTATACCGAGAGATTCAAAAATGTATAGACGTGTGAAAGCTTGTAGCTCTCAAACCATTTTTCAGATTACTATAAACTGATAGTACTTTTACCCTGAAAGAAAGGGTTCTAGCTTTATCTTCCAATTTTCTTCACATTTTTAAAAGGCTACCTCAGTCGGTAGTGCAACTGTCTAGATAGCCGGAGGTCGCGAGTTTGAAACTCACTCTCACATCACACTTTTCGCATTTTTCCATTGGTCGAAAACTTACCAAATACATTTAAAAGGGTTGAAAGTGTGACCCTTCATTAAAACGCGCACAAAATTTGAATACGACGCTATTAATCTACTTTCATTCTAACATTGCTGGAGAAGAAGAGGAATGCTGTTTTATAGCAACCACTTATCTTGCCTTTACCCTGCCATAAATCAGCAGCCACTTTTCAGATTGGCTAAAACGAGATCTAAAACTCTAATTTGAAGCCTGGCCTATAGGCCTATGCAACTGTGTAAAAGGCTAAAAAGCTACAGCTCCTGCACAGAAGCTACACAAACGGGGCACAATTCTTTCGTGACACCTTTTAAATCTACTAAACATTATTTGCAATGTTGTAACATGCTTCACAACCAGGTAGCAAGTAAAACCTTAACATTCCACTGATTGGAAGCCGTTGATAGGATAAGCTAACCTTCCTGCATTTACTCGATCTTCCATGCAACATCTCATGATGGAAAAGTCGAAATTGTACCAGATGAGTCAAAAAACATTTTACACGTTCGGCGGGCTGTGGAATGAAACGTATATGGGCGATTTTCAAAACTAAGATGTTAATCTACCAGACAAAGGCTAACTAACATGAGAAAATTTTGTTTGGTAAAATCACTCATTTTTAAGACCCAAAAATTAGAAAAAAGCCTGTAAGGTGTCTGTATTGGAATCGAAAACTCCTTCTTCGGTTCTGATTCATGATTTAGGTACTATTGAAATCAAAATTCTATTTCTGAAACTGACTCTTGAATGGAATTTCAATTTCAATGCCAAATAAATGATGAGCCAGATTGGAATGTAGGATTCTTGATTCCCATACAAACCCCTTACAGGCAATTTTCCAATTTTTGGATCTTAAAGATGAGTGATTTTACCAAACAAAATTTTTTAAGTATACGTTGACTGATAGATTAATCGGCCACATACTTTTTAATATACAGCCCGTCAAACATGTAAACTTTTTGACTCACCTGGTATGTAGCCTTAGAGAGCAAATGACACTATTTCAAACCTCGAGTGTCCGTACGTCATCAGCATTTGAGTATTCAACGAGCATTTGCAGAGGAAGAGTGTAAAGATACCTCCCTTCCAAATCACGATTGAAGTTTACCTAAGAAGAAAGATATAACTACTAGGGAAAGCAAGCAATGAATAAAGACGAGATACAAAAGGTTGCTCATAAAAGAAAGGTTGTCGTCTCTGCTCCAAGCCTTCAACGAAGACTGTAGGTACAACGAAGCAACATATTTTTAAAGAAGTAACGGGTGTCCTAAACAACCACCACTACAATTCTATCATGAAACCATTCATAAAATTGTCTGTATGATCTCTTTCGATGATCTGTTTCTTTATGTTTTACTGAAAAAGTATAAAATGCCAGGATGAAAACTTTATTTTGAGCTATGCTCTTCACACAACATTGTGAGTCCCGCTTGAGAGTCATCATGTTGTGATTTTACGCTATCCTTCAAGTCTACAATGATAATTTGTGTTTCGTTCTGACACTTATGACAAAGCTAGAAGCCTAATTTACAAAAATAATTTTATCTGGTCATCGTCAGTGCTTTTGGCAGTATGCGTCAAAACCAGGCAGCATTAAAAAAGAGCTAAATTTGCTAATAAAATCAAGGACAAGATCAACTATACTTGGGAAAATAATTTGGTCTTCGATTTGCATGTCAAAGACGAAAATGTGAAAATCAGCTTTGCAGTCAAATGTTGCCGATTTTTCAAACAGGATTACTTTTTTGGGACACCCGGTAACTTCTTTCTCACTAAGGATCCATTTCAATCTATTCTTTTCTAAGCCAAAATGCACGGAAAATTCTACAAATTAAGAAACTCAATAGAATCTAATTTTCTATTGCTAGGTCAATAGCAGCACATGCGCAGGGGGCAGCGGTGTTTGTGGCATTTGCTGTGAATTTCATGTAACTCTATTCTACAAAATGCTAAAGTATTGCCGAAAAACAATGCAAGAGACTTTTGAATAAAATCAGTGTACGTTTCGAATTTCCTTAACAAAAAATCTAGACTAAGGAGGCATTCGTAATTTGCTAGGCTAACAATGTGACACCCCTGTTTCCTTTTCCGAGGCATCTTCTAAGGAAATTTGACTGGTGGGCCAAACTAACCACTAGTGGCCATTTTCCGGGGCAAAAAAGGTAGTACAAATGTACAAATTCAGCATAAAGCGTGGTCATCCAAAACTGCGCATTTTTCATCTCATTGATCAATCTTTTTTCAGGCTTCCCCCAAAACATTTTTCATACGAATTGTCCATTAAATTTGAAGCTCACTCGATAGAAAATGGAATTTGTCAACGGATTCTGTAGAATGCAAAGAGCTGTCTTGGGTGATCTTAGGAGAAAGGCCGCTTGCCAACTCTTGAAATGGCTCTGCTCTGTAAGAAGGTACAGTTAGCATTGTATTATCAACATCTAGAAACAAAAATTTGCTCATTGAACCAAATTGCAAAACTCTGGAGAGAAATCAAGTTTCATAATAAATTAGTTGCGTTCTGTTCGGAGGCTTTCTAAAATATCCCAAAACTGAGATTTTAGAACTGCCCATTACTGAGTAAGGGGGGGGGGGGGGCTCTTGGCTAAATTTTGGGTAGGAGTCTGCCTCGAGCATATTGAACATAGTACCGTTGGCTAGACCAATTTTTACGAAAATGCTACTCTTGGCTAGACCAATTATGACAATTTTCTGGGCCAATATTGTCAAATTTGAACCAAATATGATATCATGAACGTTCGTTAGACCAATATAGTCAAAAATGCTACCCTTGGCTAGACCGCTGCTAGGCCCAAATTGCAAAAAAAGTATACTTTTGGCTAGACTAGAAGTCCAAAAATGTATACCCGTCGTCACGGCACATCCCCAGCTACCTTTACTATAGAAGAACCCTCCCCTCCACCCCCGTGGGGTCTACGTTGGTTTGAGCACCTCAGCCAACCATTTAGCAAGTTCATGCTGTGCTGAGCCAATCATTGAAAGAACCAACACGGAACATCCTGTTTGTGGGTCTTAGGGAACCCATACATCCGGAGTCGTTGCGTAGGGCAAGGTCTGCCATGGGTAGGGCAAGGTCTGCCTTCCACCTCAAGGTTATAGAAGCGGTGTTTATTAAACATCGGGATCCCTCCCTCTGCCGACAGAAGGAGTTTGTTTTCACGTTGCAATTGTTCTAACTTGCGCCAAAGGCTTTGATCTTTGGCGGTTGTCTATTGAGTTTAGCCAACAAGTGGCTTAGGTGCTATTGGCGTGTGATTTTCGGTGTTGTTTTGTTCGTCTGCTAATAAAATTTGCATGTTTTTATTGGTTATTTGTTCTTCGCACGAACAAAACTGATAAGAGTGCGGCGAAACTAGATTTTGGTGATTTCACGTTAATCTTTACAGCAGTTGGTGAGTTACTAACTTATTTCTTTCCTTTCAGGTTTCAAGATTAATTCGGTCTTATTACAGGATTTAACAGGTTTTCCCTTGTTACAGGTTTATTTTTGTTATTGTTTCGTTTACAGGAGTTAACAGTCTTCTTTCTACTGATTTCGGTGTTTTTGTTGCGTTTATGGGTTCAATATGATGAGTCCGTTATTCGATGAAAAGAGGCCCGCTACTAAAATCCTTAAATTCAGTGGAAATTGACTTTAGACTCACTTTGTAAGTCTAAAATCATACGTACCCACGAATAACGTTTGCCAACTTCCCTTCGTGCAGGCATACCAACCGGTAACCAATTCATGCATTGATTCGTACAGTTGTGAAACCAGCAACCAAAACTCTCTTTCAGCAAAGGACACGCTTCTTTCGTGACATTTCTCATGATATCAACAACAGCCAATGAATCAAGGAATGTAAAAGGTCTGCCATAAAAAGGAACCGTTGTTTTGTAGTGCTTTAAATGTAAGATCCTATGGCGTGAAGGCTTTGGAAGTGGTCCAACTAGGTACTCTCTAACGAACGGTCTTTTTGCAGCACCATGAAAAATGATCACTCTTGCTTGTCTGCTGTGTCTTGGTCCACCGTGATCCAGATATCTCAGGGCATCTGTTTTCTTGGGTGGAAATAACTCAATCGTATAAACAAAATTGTCTTTCAATGTTGCCTTGTCAAATGGGGTAAGATAAAGGGATGTTTGCTTTTTCAGATAACTGTAAGCTGCAGTTAATTCATATGGAGTTAGATCTTGAAACAAGTTTGGTCTGGAAGAGAGCTGAAAATCTTTTGGACTGGAGGAGCTGCAAGATAGCGGTGGGTCTGCTGTCGAAATATTTCTTTGTTTCCCAGCCAGGACGATGACCAGAATCAGTAGAATAACGCAGAGCACCAGGAGACATATTATCAAAACTTTCCATGTGATGGGCAAATGTCTGAAAGACCTCCGTATGTCTAAGAATAAAACGAGGTGTCAAAACACAATGGATGAAGGAATTGAGCAACGAATCGTGCAAATATTCAAAGCGGTGTAAAGGGTGGGTGTGAAATTTTATGACACATTTCTTCTAATCGAATGGCTTGAAACAAACTTTAGTTATCCTTGTATTGAACTTTTCAAAAATCTTTAAAGGTTTTCGAAATTACGTCATTATGAAATTATGAAATTACTCAACTAATTTGGAGGTGTGACGTCATCAAATTTCCAAATCGTAAACCAGAAGACCGATCGACTTTTGCTTGATAGAAATTGCAGATATCCATATACCATGGTTTTCTTGAAAATCTTTCCATGTTTCGTCAAAACGTTCAGAAATTACGATGGCTTTGAGGTCTCGTCAAAATTTGTCTTCAAATCTTAAAAAAAGAAGAAAACATTCCGCAGTGCTTTTTTTAACATTCTGCTAAAAAAGTGCAATACATATTTACTTAATTACAATACTAATAAGCTACTTTACTCTATTTCTAGGACAAAACCATGGGGAGCAAAAACTATGTCTACCCCGTTGCTATATGTCAGACCTATATTATGGCGAACCATGAGACGAACACATAAAATTGAGTTAACTGTTGTGTGGAAGCGTATTTTAACTGTAACTCTAAAATCACGATCATGTCTTACTTACTTTTACTCGTTCGTAACATCAATATAACAAAAGCGAATGTTCCTCCCACTTGGACGGGGGTTATGAGCAATGGCTCATATCCTACAACATTCCACATATTATGTCTTATAGCTAAGAATATATAAAATTACCATATCTCACACTCTCCCCCTCTTAGTTTTAAGCAGTTCTACGGAACTGTGTAATCGGTTAACTAAGCGTTTTAGAGTTTATCGATGATCTTTATTTTTCGAAGAATCTTCCACATCTTGGTCTTCGAGCATCTAAAATAACGATCTCTTGTCGAAGATTCTGCAACATCCTCTTAACGATCTTCAACAGCATCAAATCATTTCATTCTATGGTATCAGACGGTAGTACTACGTCCGCTGAAACCATTTCAAACGAGCGAAAGAAATGATAAGTCTAGTCTCTTCGTTTGAAATACCGTCTTGCAACGATTTCTGTTTCTGAAAAATAGTCTTCTGCGTATATAAGGTTGATACCTTGTCGGGACGACGTGAGATTATGAGTTTGGATATTTTAAGTCAATCATGAGTCAATTTCTCAACAGGAACAACAATGTGTAACATTGTTAACGATGGTCATCGTAAATCTTGCGATAAACGATTCTGAGTCTTTGAGGAATACATAAATGATAAAAAGATAATAAAAAAAATGTGCATGAATCGAGTCTTTTGATCACTGTCGATCATTTAACAGTGACATCCAATAGGGAAGTTCCATATTGGGAAAGTCTGTCTTTGCTGTATCGGACGAATAAACGGAGGTTGATAAATCGGAATCGGATAACTCGGATTTATCGGTCTTGAAAACATTGTCAATTGATGTGGTGCTTGCATCATATTTACGACTGGAAATGAACTTGGATTTCCTAACGAGGGGTACTGCAAATACTCTGGCGGCCTAATCACACGACGTGGTCTACTACGAACTTCAGGTGACGGGCCTACATCTGTCGAAAACGATGTTTCGGGCGATGAAATTGCTGCGTTCGGCATATCTGGTTCGTTTTGAACATCATCATCGTTCTCGAGATTAGAAGGCTCGTGTGGAGGTTCTTGGACGTTGTTAGTGTCTGGTTCAGCATCTGTATCTTGCTGCACGTTTGTTTCAGGCGCATAGAACGGGGTTGGCGGTCGAGGCCAGCTTGACTGCCTTCTCGGTTCATGATCTTGAAAACAAAGGATGATTTCCTCGTCACTGTCGGGATCCTCCTGCAATTTCTCGTGACTTTCATGGCTAACGTCGTTGTTTCGTGATACTGCTAGTTGCTGACGCGTTTTCCGAGGTCGTTTCTGCTTTGATTGCTGAGTAGGTTCAAGCGGTAAATCGTCACATGGTAATAGAAGATTCCGATGTAAAGTGCGCATACGTCCGTCTGGATTCCGTTCAGATACTACTTGGTATACGGGTGCGTTTTCTTCGACACGTTTGATAACTCGATAAATCTCCTGTTCCCAATGAGAGCGTAATTTTCCTGGTCCGCCTTTTTCGTTTAGATTTCGTACAAGTACACGATCATCGGGTTGCAAAACTGTAGAACGAACACGTCTATCATATTGCTCCTTGCTCTGACGTTGACCATCTTGGGATCGTTTCGAAGCTAGTTGGTATGCTTCTGTCATCGCTTTACGCCACTTGCGAGTATACTCAGGATAATTCTCAGTGCTGTTTCGACCTGCAGTTGGTTTCGTATCGAATATGAGGTCAATAGGTAGTCTCGGAGAACGACCAAACAACAAAAAGAATGGTGAGAATCCTGTTGATGCATGTTTCGTGCAATTGTATGCGTGTACAACCTTATTAAGATACTCTCTCCACCGCGATTTCTTTTGTTCTGGAAGTGTGCGTAGCATGGCGAGTAATGTTTGATTGAACCTTTCTACCTGTCCGTTTCCCTGTGGATGATATGGGGTGGTCCTGGAATGACGTACTCCGCAAATCTTCTCTAAACTATTGAGTAATTGATTCTCGAACTCTCCTCCCTGGTCATGGTGAATACGAGCGGGATACCCAAATTTTAGGATAAAGTCGTTGTACAGCTTCTCAGCGACGGTATGTGCTGCTTTGTTTTTCGTTGCATAGGCCTGTGAGTACCTAGTGAAATGATCCACCAAGACGAGAATATATTCATATCCGCCAACACTGCGTTCAAGATGAACAAAGTCGATTGAAATTAATTCAAAAGGTTGAGTTGTCACAATACTTGTCATAGGTGCTCTCGATTGTACATGTGGACGTTTTTGTTTCAAACATGGGCAAACACGAGTGGTGTAATGTTCGATATCATTGCGCATACCTGGCCAATAAAATCGTTGGTTAGCGAGTTGAAAAACTCTTTCGCTGCCTAAGTGACCCATTTCATCATGGAGTTCTCGGTAAACTAAAGTACGATACTTGGTCGGCAAAACTATTTGATCGTATTCGCTGGTTTTTCGCCTAAGAACACCGTCAGAATCAATGTGAAGTTTGTCCCAGTCTCGCAAAAGAGTTTTGGTTGCACGAGGCTCATCGATACGTTCTTTGTAGCTAGGTTTGGAACCGTTTTCTTTAAATCGAATAACCCGAGATATCGCAAAATCTTGGCGCTGCGACCGTTGCAAATCGTTTACATCTAAACGAATATCACTAGCTGGTGGTTTCAACTCACTGTCCTGAAGTGTAAAATTGTCTTCATTTGTTGAAAGTGCCGAAACCCAAACTGTTTCATTGGTAAACTGGCTTGAAGTCGCCGAAACGGTGGTTTGAAATTCGTCATCCGATATTTCTGCTGTACAATCCTTCATGTATTTCTCTATGTCCAGAGGTATACGAGAAAGACCATCTGCGTCGACATTATGTTTACCGGGCCTGTATTTAATCGTAAAATTGAAATTTGACAAATCAGCCACCCAACGGTGTCCAGTTGCATTTAACTTAGCGGACGTCATAACATATGTTAGCGGATTATTATCCGTATATGTTGTGAAGGAGGGTGCATAGTACAATAAATCTCTGAACTCATCACATATTGCCCATTTTAAAGCCAAAAATTCTAGCTTTCCTGAATGTAAATTGTATCGTTTTTCGGCTGGTGTCAGTGTTCGTGACGCGTAGGAAATTACACGCATAACCCCATCTTGACGCTGGTATAGTACAGCACCCAAACCTAACTGGCTCGCATCTGTATGCAATACATAAGGCATGTCATATACAGGATATCCCAAAATGGGTGGACTCGTTAAGCAATCAATCAATTCATCAAGGGAACGTTGGTGAGTGACAGTCCATTCGATTGCTGTTTTCGATGATGGTTGACGATTATTTTTCTGATTTCGCTGAGCTCTGAATTTCTTATCATTTAATTTCTTGGCTTTTTCATTGTCAGACTGTTTTAATAGATCAAATAATGGAGCTGCTTTTTGTGAAAAATTGGCAATGTATTTTCGGTAGTAATTTAAAAGGCCAATAATTCGACGGATATCACCAACAGTTTTAGGCGGGCATTCTTTTAAAGATGTAATGGCTTTCACGTTTGAAGAATCGATGTTATACCCTTTACTCGAGACGATATGTCCTAAGTACTTGACTTGATTTCGAAACAATTCACATTTTTTTGGTTTCAGTTTTACACCATTTTCACGTAATCTCCTTAAAACTGTACGAATATCTTCAAGATGGGCGTCAAAATCTTTGCTATAAACGAGTACATTGTCCAAATATGGGATGCATATTTCATCACGGATACCCTCTAAACATTGTTCCATAAAGCGTTGAAAGCAGCCAGGGGCATTGGAGAGGCCAAAAGGTATACGTTGCCACTCATAGAGTCCCCAGGGCGTTATAAAGGCAGTACGATGACGATGTTCTTCCCTCACAAAACCCTGGTGATATGCCTTACCTTGGTCCAAAAGGGTGAACCATCTGTTCCCCCCTAAACTTTCTAGGGTGTCTTTTACTCTTGGTAGAGGGTGCCTGTCGGGAATAGTCTTTGAATTCAACTGTCTATAGTCGATACATAACCGCAAAGTTCCGTCTTTTTTACGTACACATACTACGGGACTGGAATACTGCGAACGTGATTTCTTGATAAACCCCTTGTTCAATAAATCCTCAACATACTGCTTGACTTCTGGGTATAAAGGTTTGGGGATAGAGGTATAGGTCTGTTGCACTGGCGTGGGATCAGAAAGGTCTATTGGTAACTGCAAACCCTCTGCGCAGCCTATATCTCCATCTCCTTGTGCAAAAGATTCGGATTCCTCCAAGAGAATTTTAGAAACGCTTTGTTTTTGTTCTGGAGACAACGAACTGAGGTCAAATTGATTTAAAAATGCTTCATTTTTAGTGTCAATTTCAATAGACGCAGTTTTTGCTTCGATTTTGTGATTTGGCCTCGTTTCCATGCTTGGCCTCGTTTCCATGTCAAAAGAAGAGCTTCCCTTTTGATCAAAACGAGGTTCACTTTTCAACTTAACGTCTAAAGGCGTCACAGACTTGACAAGCTCAACACGGCCTAAAACACTTCTACTATTCATCGTTATTATGTGTTCTGTAGGATTGTAAATCTCGATATTGAGGCGAAAAGATTTACCTTTTGGCAATGAAAATAACGTTTCTTTGATTTCTAGACAGGAGGGCAACGTACTGTTTTCTTCAGGAATAAAGAGAACTTGTGTTTTAGCATCAAAAGTCTGAGCATTCCCCCTGCAAGTAACTTTAGAAAACCGTTTTGCTGGCAATACAATTGCGCGTTTTGGAGATTTTATTACGGTCAATTCATCACCTTTCTCTTCAAGAATAATGTCAAGCATAGCTTGCACTGTTTTTTTAGTAGCTTGTTGAAAGGATTCTTTTACGGAATTCACGAATGCAATATTCTTTACGTCATTGCCTATTGAATTGTATGAAGACGATTTGACTATTTCCTCAATAACATTATATCCAATTATCGGATTAGCGATTTTGGTATGAGTAACTAGAAAAGGCACTGTCAAAATATTCTCTCCAAACCCATTCATCAATTCAAATTCCAGTTCTACAAATCCGTTGAAGGGCACGGGTGTATCGTTAGCTGCACGTAATTCTAAGTCATTGCCACTGTCGAGTAATTCATTTAGTTTTCGTAATTCTAGCG
This sequence comes from Aurelia coerulea, assembly GCA_039566865.1. Lineage (NCBI taxonomy): Eukaryota > Metazoa > Cnidaria > Scyphozoa > Semaeostomeae > Ulmaridae > Aurelia > Aurelia coerulea. The sequence goes on from CM076954.1 coordinate 11,029,177, forward strand.
AAGGAAAATTCTCCTTCAGAAAACTACTCGAAACCAAAGAGACTTGTGAACCCGTGTCCCACAATGCACTTGCATTCTGACCATTCAGTTTGCATCTAACAATACACTTGTTTCCAACAAGACTTGACAGACGAACTTGTTGTTTTGGTGAAAGGTGACATGCAAAACTATTTGCTACATTTTCCAACGAGTTCGAATCATTGGGGTCTGGGGCCAACAAATTCAAAGCTTTACAAATCGGACCATGTTCAGACCAATGTTTACGTTGGCAGAGAGGACTACAATAATAAACAACTCTACACTGGCTGCAAAGCAAATATTCAGATTCGCTGTTTTCTTTACTGCTACAATAACCACATAACTTTAAATGGGACTTTTCGTTTTCAGCTACACCATGTCCCTTTGATGCAGCCGTCTCCAGTTTCCCTGTTTGGATTTTCTTTGCTTGCAACCACGCGCAAAATGCTCGCTGGAACCACAGATGAAACAATGGTCGCATTTCACGGCTTCATCTTTCGCAATACAAGACTCACAAGCTGACGGGGGTCTTCTTGACTTCCCTGAACTTCTCGTATTTTCTGGCTGTTGTGAATTCATAGCATCTTTGATCATAGCGACATCCGCCTGCACAGCTTCCAATGAGGCAAGCAGCGTGTTTTGTTTGGTGGCTTTTGTTTCCTTTGTTGTTTGCTTGTCTGCAACTTCAGTGGCTAGAACTGAGGCTTGGTTGTTCTTTGCAGGGCGTTTCCTGGTTCCAAATTTGTTGCTTCTCTCGTTCTCTGTTGTCATCGCGACGTTGACTTCACGTATCAAAACTTCGTCTGAAACGCGCGACATTTCCAAAAACGGGCGCATACGGGTACGTATCGCATCATCGGCTAAACCTGTTTCTACAGCATTAATGAATACATTCTGAACCAAATTATCATCATAACGAATTTTTGATTCTTTTTCTTCACTTGCAAGCAAAATGTGTTGCCTAAGCTTTAGAGCTCTCATCAAGAAATTAAGTGCGGTTTCATTAGGCTCCTGTACCACATTAGTAAGTTCTTGGTATGCCTCTGTGGCAGACTTTTCGCAGTAGTGGCTGCGTAAAATCTGTCGCAGTTCTTGCAAGCTTAGATTTTTCATGCCTTCCAAATACGATTTTAAATGAAGTTGAGGTGAAATAGCATTTATCACAGCATCGACAATTTCTCTCTCGGGATAACTTTTTTCAATTGCACTGTCTATTTGTTTGTTTAAACTTGTGAAAGACAGGCGATTTTTCTCGTTTGAAATGACTCCCTGAATTTTTAGATCTTTGAAACGAAAGACATTTGGGGCTGAATTTTGCGTTGGGGCCTTTGTTTCAGAAGTAAATACTTCCTTACCTCTTTTATTTGGTTTGAGGGGCGATGAACTGCGGATTGGGTCTGAGATACGAGAACTTGGAGGCTTGGTAAGCTTCTGAATACGATCTTTAGCTTCTGAAATCTTTTCCTCCTGCAACTGCAGCATTTTCAAGAAATCTTCCTGCATCAACGTATACTCTTGCTTCGCTTTCTCCAATTCTTCGCCTTCGCTTGTACTTCCTTCTTCATCGCTCGTGTCTCTCGATTCTTCAAGGGGTGGAGGTCCGCCTTTGAGAAACACCAACAAATCACCCAAGGTCTTCATGATTGCCTGATCTTCCTCAGGTTCACCTTCGCCCATTTTTGAACAGATGTTTTCTAATTCTTCTCTTATCTTGTTTATTGTTTGCCTCTTCGTTTTGCCTGCATCTTCGATTTTTAACATTGTTGTTATTTCTCTAAGTTTCCCATCAGTTGTACTGTACAGAACGCTTTCAATGGACAACTGTAGCTCCTCGGCCATCTTCGAGAGCTCACTCTTATCCCTTATCGGTCTTCAGCAAACTTTTCCAAAACTGTTTTTCAAACTACTGCAGCATACATAGGCCTGTAGGGGGTAGCCGTTAAAACAACAAACTACCCTCTGCTACCAAAATGTCAGACCTATATTATGGCGAACCATGAGACGAACACATAAAATTGAGTTAACTGTTGTGTGGAAGCGTATTTTAACTGTAACTCTAAAATCACGATCATGTCTTACTTACTTTTACTCGTTCGTAACATCAATATAACAAAAGCGAATGTTCCTCCCACTTGGACGGGGGTTATGAGCAATGGCTCATATCCTACAACATTCCACATATTATGTCTTATAGCTAAGAATATATAAAATTACCATATCTCACATATAGTTCTAGAGTGCTGTCGCCCATTTTGCCCATTCTGTCGATAACATTTTAATTGGATCCTCAAGGAGGATTTTATGAAAAACGAATTGAGAAAAACATGTAAACGTTTGAATTGGACCAATCAGCTCTACATAGGCCGGAATTTTTGTAGTTTTCGAAGATGGGCACTTTCGCTAAGCGTCGCCACCTATGGCCGACGGGCAAAACAAGTCACACTGCACAGCGGAGAAATGTTTTCATAGCAAAAACAGTTTTACTTATTGTTATTTGTTTATCATTGAGTACTTTAAATGAAGAAAATTCTGAAAATTTTGAAGATTTCAAAAAATTTCAATGGCGAAATAACTACACAGTTTCTTTGAAGCCATTCGAACTTGGTGTCATAGAATTTTACACCAAATCTTTTTAAAGATTTAGAGCCTGTGCTTCAAGTCATATTTTGAAAAAAAACACCGTTAAAATTGTGTATCTCTAAGGTATTAAGATACCAGGAGAAAGATCAGGTTAGTTATCATGAATTACTTTCGTACAATTTGTCATTCCTTTCCATAGACTAGTGCCAGGAATTTTGCCAGAAGATATTATCCCAGTTAAGAGAAAGAGTTTTTGTCATGGTCTGGAAGTTCATACCAATAAGGGCGAATTTTCTAACATTAACATGATGCAAAACGAATCAGCGATTGCAGAGAACATGGAGTTCTCTCAAGCTGTAAAAGATGTTCAGCATTGTCGCCTATACCGGCCCGAGTTCCCATGTGAAACCGGTTCTAGTGTTCATCTTTATTTAATCCTTCATGAGTAACTCTTTGAAAAGAAGATGTCCCAAAACCAGTATGACGATCTTTATCGTTTTTTGCAAGCAAATAGGGATTGTCAAGAGAAGACATGCATTCTTATAAAAAAAGACGAGGGCAAAGCTGAACTTGTACTGTCTCACGGATGTTGGGCGTATTCTTTTGGACTTTTGAAGTCTCAGAAGTCTTCTGAAAACGGCAAACTTCGCAGAAAAAATTTCAGTTGTCAAAGAATGCGCGTTCTGAAAATGGTATAAATCGTAGAGATCGTAAGAATAAATGCCAAAATAATACCTATTCTGAAAACGGTCAAGTTTTCTTTCTTTTTTCAGTAATTCACTTTACGTGGGCTCAAAGTATTTCTCGACCACTCACTCCGCAAGTGTTGGAAGACTTCACTGAGAAAAATCCCAAAATGAGAATTTTGAAAAATGTGAGAGAGAGTTACGCAGTGCGCTGGGCCGAACAGAAGAGCAAAATTGGGTATCTTTCATTGCAAGCCCACAAATAATGTCTTGTTCTTTTCGTTCTGATCTCAATCAAAAACGAAAAGAAGATAAGATAGATGACCTTATTTCTGTGGGCGCTGCAAAAGATACCCAGTTTTCCTCTTTTTGTTTGTTTGCATTGGTTGAGTAAAATCAAGTTTCGAAAATTGGCAATTTCAGGTAGGCACTGAGGGAAATTCATTTTTACGCATTTTAAACAACAGCATGTTTCAACCCCAGACAAAGCGAGTTCTTCCTGAGGGGTACTTCGGGAGGTCCCAATACTACGATACCGCACGAAAAAGACATCAAATACCGCAATACCGCACCAAAAAATAGCAAAATACCGCAAACGCTAGAAAACTAAAAACAACGCTGTTAATACCGTATACCGGTCTGTAGCAGTTTGATTCCGACCTAAATTCCTTCATCAAAATTTGTAGTTTGGTCTATCAGATCGTAGTTAGATGCTTTACAGAGACAAGTGTGACGTGAGAACGATGGGAAAAGTTTCATTAATGTGCTTTCAGTAAAACTGCATTGATGGCAGAAATTATGAATATGTACAGAGTGTCCCAAGAAGTACTCCTGTTTAAAAAAAGCACCAAAAATTGATTATCAAACCTTTGATAAAATTTTCTTTTCGACTTGTTTTTTCAAAAACCCAACAATATTTATGGATGCTAAATTGTTTGCTTTTGATGCAACAAGGTAGAAAAATTGCACGCTGGAAAACCTTATTTTGAGCTATACTTTTTAAGCAAAATACTCAATCTTGCCTAACAGTCAAAATTTCAGATTTTTCCTCGTCATCGAAGTCTCCAGTGATAGTGCGCATTTCATTCGGTCATTTAGAACCAAACTAGAAGCCTTTTATGCAAAAATAAATTGATCTGGCAAGCATAAATGCTTTTTTGCAGTATGATTCAAAACCTGGTAGCCCTAAAAAAAGAGCTAAATTTGCTCTCAAGGTCAGCTTATGTCTTGGAAAATAATTTGGTCCTAGATCTACTTGGCAAAAAAAGAAAATTGAAGATCGGTCATGTAATCAAATTTTGGTGATTTTTCAAACGGGCTTACTTTTTTTGGGACACCCGGTAGAACATATCCACTATGATCCAGAATCACATAATTAAGGAAGAAATAGGACAAAATGAAGTTATCGCAATGGCTTAACAAAGCATTGATACTTAAAGGATACTATTTGACCATTTCAGAAAAAAAATTTCATCAAATTCGGAGCTCTGAGTCCGAAGATATTCGCATTCAAAGTTTTGTGAAATTGACAACACTCAATTCCATGGCTTTTCCTTTCAAATTCTAAACAACAACAACGCAAACATACCACTTCCTTTTTTACTATCTCCACCTAGCAATGTCCGATTTTCAAAATTATTTTTCTATTTCATAGATCTGTATTTCTGGTTATGCTATAGAGCAGAGAAAACGATTTAACTGCCCTGATTACCTATTTTTAAGGTGGTTATCTAACTTATTGTTTTTACACAAATCAACACAAAAAATATCAATTTTTTAACTTTAGAGCTAAAAGTAAAAAATTGCATCATATTACATCTAGCAAACTTTGATTTTCCCAAACTGCAACATTTTGTGAAGCCACTCCTAAAAGGGCTTGTGCAAACTCGTGCAGGGGGCCCGGTAAACTTTTTTTAAAAATATCAGCTTTTTCAATAAATTTCAATATAATGGAATGAAGGAATAACATGTTGAAATAAGCCTTCACGTGTTTTGGTTGATTTACAATAGATTACAAAACAATTCTACAAAAGATAGGTTGGCTTAACAATCTTACATCTCCTCCACAGAGACCTTTCTTTGAATGCTCTGGTAGTATAATACCAGTCATCTACATCCTCATCCTAACCACAACAACAATCCTCTGTACTGTAGAGCGTCTCGCTATATCCCTGGTCATCGATTGTCTAAATATCAAGCTAAAAAAGTGGAGAAATATTAAAGAAATCTGGTTGCTGCATAATAAGTACAGTGAATCAATCAGTGCTTCCCCTTCATTCATTGCATGGAACATTGTTGGACTTGTCGCTTTCTCTTCAGCACTGTGTCTCTTACTTCTGCCACAGCTGGTGCGGATGTTATTAGCATCCTAACAAATATATCATTAATATTGTTCTCCACTGAGTTTTTCCTGGCTCAACAACCTGCTCCACTGCGGATATTTTTCACATGCTTGTTCCAAGCCTCAACAGCACTCTCTGACCAAACTGCTATCGGACCTCCTTCCGGTGATTTCAAACAGCTCCCAGTTATGCGCAATCATCTGGTGGACTGAATGTGTATGTGTAATTCTCACCCAAGGAAAGTGGAGAGCAATATTAATGATATATTTGTTAGGATGCTACAAACATCTGCACCAGCTGTGGCAAAAGTAACTGAGACACAGTGCTGAAGAGAAAGCGACAAAGTCCAACAATGTTCCATGCAATGAATGAAGAGGAAGCACTGATTGACTCACTGTATGCTGATTAATGTAGAAACCGGATTTCTTTAATATTTCTCCACTCCCTTAGCTTGATTTTTAGACAATCGATGAACAGGGACATAGCTAGACGTTTGACAGTACAGAGGATTGTTGTTGTGGTTAGGATGAGGATGTAGATGACTGGCATTATACTGCAAAAATAATAAAAGAAAGGCCTCTGCGGAGGAGATGTAGGATTGTTAAGCTAACTTATCTTTTGTAGAATAGACCCATTCACAGTAAATCGAACAGGGGATTCGAATCGAGTTTTCGAGACCACGCCGCGTGAAATTTTCGATTTCAATATATTTTTTGTTATCGCTACATTTTGCAAGATTTCTTTGCGTAAACAAATTGGAATGCAATGAAAACTTAACTGGACCTACCTGAGCATCCAGGCTACGGATCTTTTGTTTCCATTCTTCCTAAACTTTCTCAGAAGTGACGAGGAACCTTTGCAAACACCAACGACTCTTTGCTCCTTTTACAAAACCGCCGCCTAGGCCCAGCGACCGCCCCAAACCCTATCGGCCATAAATTCCGTCCAGATGTAGCCACCCACTTGATTTCCAAAATGAAGAGTCTTTATACAGCCATGATGATCCTCTGAAATTTCCACGCTTCCATCTCTCTTCACTTTTGCAGAATTTCCCCTTGATTTCACTCTTTCCGTGTTTCCAAGTAGGCTCTCGGTCAGAAGCCGGTGAAAGAGAAGTTGGGTTGTAGGAAGGGTTTGCAAAATCCCTTTGAACAGGGACGGGGGAACACACGGGGGTCAATAGGTTACTCAACGAATTTAGCTGAACATTTCCTGCCAAATTTAAACTCGTTTTCCAAGTCATCAGCTGTATAGATATTGTCTATGTATATGTTATCGGCAGTTAACGATGTTTGCAATGATTTTCGTGTTTTTCATAAAGTTGTCATACAAACTGTGATAAAATGCTGATGTTTTTTACTTTATACTGGCCAACATAATCAGCCAGTGTGTCAAATGTTGGGGATTGTTTCAGTTAAAAAGCATTGTTTGTTTCTATCGTTTTCGAACAAAAGATCTTTGTTCTAGCCAACATGGGGGGGGGGGCGATCGAACCCCCTTGCCCCCCATGTGTCCGCCACTGTAATCAGCTTCAAATGCCCTTTTCTCCATCCATTAGCTTTCAATGGGTGAGCCAGTCTAAAACTTTCCAAAATATTATTTTATTCTTTTGAAACAGCTTTCTGAGAGACATCATTTTTTGTTGGTTTTCTATTTTTCTCGTAAATTACGGACGGGTCAGTAATTCTTACTGGGGAGGGGGTGGAGGACATTTGCAAACATTTGGTGGAATTTTCGTAGCTCCTCTCTGATTTTCCTGAAAATGTTTGTACCCCCTCAAATATTGGAGAAAATATTGTCAGCCCTCCTCCAAGCAAGAGTGTTAGGACACGGATATTTTAATTGCGTATTTATTTACCTTGTTTTGATCTTCGTCTTGTTTTCTTGTCTTGTTTCTTCTCTGTTCTGTTTCCTCTTGATGATGTAAATGCCTCGTGTTATTTGAATATATCTTCCTTGTATTCCTGTGTCTTAGCGCGCCTTCGTAGAAGAAAGATTTTTAAACCACAATGCCCATTGTGGTTTAAAAATCTTTCTTCTACGAAGGCGCGCTAAGACACAGGAATACAAGGAAGATATATTCAAATAACATGAGGCATTTACATCATCAAGAGGAAACAGAACAGAGAAGAAACAAGACAAGAAAACAAGACGAAGATCAAAACAAGGTAAATAAATACGCAATTAAAATTTCCGTGTCCTAACACCCTTGCTCCAAGTACATGCATGTATGGTAATAGTACTACAAGTATTTTTATATAAGAAATTTCCCATAACAAACTCAATTCTCAGACAGCCAAAAATTAAGAAACTCCAGCACTGGGAGATTTTTTCTTGATAAAGGAAATCGTTAACCTATTTTTACCTTACTTTTAAGTCGTTTCCTGTATCATATTACTCATAGGGTACTTAAGTATTGTCTAAACATGGGAAAGGCTTAAAAAACCTTGTCTTGAAATGTTCACGAGGGCACAGGTAGTGAACATAAAGATTGTTGTGGAACCTCTAACTAAGAAACTCGTAAGAAACTCTGAGTACTGAAAATTTGATAATTTTAAGAAACTTTCAGAACTGGGCCAAATTCTTTGCTTCTTATAAAAAAGATACGTGTACACTGTCTTGATTTCAATTGCACAAAGATATAAATCGTCACCGCTGTTGGTAGAATGTGATCTCAAATGTGATGCGAAAAGAGCAGGCAGTTTGCATTTAACAATTATGGATGAACTGGTGTCAGATAGAAGTGAACTTACTTCCTGATGAAGTAAAGTACAACCAAAAACCATGTAGAGTAAAACTGATTTTGGCCATGGAACTACGATTATTTTCTAAAATAATGCAAACTAGATATCATGTGAAAGAGCTGAGCGAGCGGAACTTGATTCTTGCAAGCATTGTAAAATGTTGTGGGAGGGGGAGGTTTAGTCCCTTGGTGATTTTACGAAATTTTTTGCTTCACAAATACTCCAAACCTCCTATACATCAATCGACAGTGCATGTCTTTACAAACAGTGGCGGCTGGTGCTATAGGGCACTTGGGGCAGTGCCCCACCAGCAAATCTCAAAGAAAAGTAAAAAATTATCACAAAATCAACAAACAATTTTGTGTTTGATTCGAATAAAACATCGGCACTGTATTGGTACTTGTTGTGTGAGCCCACAAAGGTGTGGGCGTGGCATCGTTGTTTCTATTGATAAGTGACGTCTAATGTCTATCGATATTGATAGAATCGGCTTCTCTTTGAGGTTATCAGAGACGCTGCGATTTCTTTGACCTACTTTCTCTTTGTTTCCGTGTTTCTGGGCAAAATTTTTTCTGCCCCTCTCAGATCCTTATTGTCATGCGCACTACAGTGTTTTCGTGGTTTTCGTCATTCCATGAAGTTAGCTGATTGGTCAATTTTCGCAAAATATGGGCAGAAATCAATTTGCCCTCCCCACTCAACAACAGCAACATCCATCGGTGCTTCAAACATTTCGTAGTTTCGTAGGCCTGTTGTTGTCAAAGAACGATCGAAATGTGATAGACAAAGAGTAGACAAAGTCACGAAGAGAAATTAGAAGTAAAACGTTTGGGCCAGCAGATTGCCCAGAATTTCAGTTGAAGTAATCATCGCATAGATTTACAAGGAGCTCGTATTCAAGGTAAGACTAAGACTGGCTTACAGGTTGCAGCGAGTTTTTGGAGGGCCTACTGTTTCCTATCCTTTTCATTTGTTTGTTTGTTTGTTAACTTATTTTACATCGATTATCTACATCTAGCTTACTATATACAATTTTATATGTACAAGCAAACTAATCCAAATCGATAAACAAACTAAATGGATAAATTAATTCTATTATTAGATAAATATACATGAATAAATATTTTTACAGTGTTTTACTAATTAATTGGAATACACAAAAATCCTTGCCTCTTTGCTTGTTATGTTGGCGAGTCTCAACCAGAAAAAACTTAGACAAAGTACGGTGCTTGCGACTGATGAACTGATGTCTATTTTGTTGCGATTTAAAATGTTTGTTGCATTCTTCAGAGAGAAATAGCACTTTTTACAAAATTTGAGATCAAAACAAAGGAAGGCAAGGAAATATCTTTCGAGGTATTCTGCCGTAAGTAAGCAAACACTGAATTGCAGAATGAAAACTAGGTATGCCAAGTTTCTACAGAAAGTTTCTAGAAAATGTATCGAAAAGGGCGTTGCCAGCATTTTCCGAGCGTTTGAAGGGCGTGGTCACTAAAAAATTTCTGGGGGCTACGCCCCCAGACCCCCGCCTCTTCCCAAGTTCGCCCCACCAAGTATTTTCCTCACCAGCCGCCACTGCAAACAGAATATGAAGTTAGTTAGATCTTGCATAAAGTGACTAGTTTGACTGTTGCCTGCCACCAAATACACTGTGGTCAGTTTTTTGCTCCTGTACTCCGCCTGTACATTCTAAAATTTGACAGAAATAACCACGACCAGGGGCTACTCTGGAAGTCACTGTTTCATAAGGAACGACTTTTACCGTATTCTACTTGTAGATTCCTAATCGCAAGGCATCACAGTTTCATAGGATGCTAAATATGTTTCACAAGAAAGATAAACAGAAAACTTCAAATAATTTTCAAGGGACTGAACCCGCCTTTGAAAGATTCAAATTCCGCTCTCAAATATGTTTTAGATTATACCGAGCATGCAGTGTTTTGCAATATAATGATACATTAAAATCGAAAACTTTTCGACGGAAAAGTTTCGGAGAAACAATTTTGGACAACAAACTTTTGGACGCTTTTTTGGGAATTTCGTACAATTAAATTTTCGGACAAAATTTTGTCCGAAAGTTTGATCGTGCGAAAGTTTTCGATTTTAATGTAGTTCCATGACCAAAAACCATGTTACTTTTTTTTAAATACATTCTGCTAAAAATTTACAATACATATTTACTTAATTACTATACTTACAATCTACTCTACTCTACTACAAGGACAAGACCACGGGGAGCAATTACTATGTCTTCTCACGTGGCTATTTAGATAAAGAAAAAAAAATCGAAAAAAGACACCATTTTACTCTTCATAGTTTTGGTAGTACTTTAGCTTTTTAGAACTCTACAGGACTTACAGTATCTCAAACTATTTTCATGCCCCCTCCTCCAAATGTGCGTTACTTTTCCTCCCCCCTCCCAGAAGTCTTCCACGCCCTCCAAAAAATAATGACCGGTCCCTTACTAAAGGCTCTTGCAGCTCCACGTTTTTTCATAAGAATCCTGGATCAGCACTTAGTATTAAAAGTTTCTTAATTTCGCACGAAATTTCGATATTTTAGTAGTAAAAAAAAGTTTTTACACTAGTTTCTAATTTTTGGGGTCTAAAATTGCGTTATAGTTCAAAATTGAGCCTTCTTATCGAAAAGTTACCTTTTTTGCAGTCAAAACTTGATATTTATAAACGCAATGCCATACGAATAAGATATAAACAATATAAACAGCTGATAACTTGGAGAACAAGACTAAATTTGACGGGAAATGCTCAGCTAGATTTGTTGAGTAATATAGCGACCCCCCTCTCTGTTCAAAAGGATTTTACCAACATTTCCTACAAGCCAACTTCTCTGTCACCGGCCTCTGACCGCGAGCCTACTTGGAAACACGGAAAGAGTGAAATCAAGGGGAAATTCTGCAAAAGTGAAGTGAGATGGAAGTGTGGAAATTTCAGAGGATCATCATGGATGTATAAAGACTCTTCAGTTTGGAAATCAAGTGGGTGGCTACATCTGGACGGAATTTATGGCCGATAGGGTTTGGGGCGGTCGCTGGGCCTAGGCGGCGGTTTTGTAAAAGGAGCAAAGAGTCGTTGGTGTTTGCGAAAGTTCCTCGTCACTTCTGAGAAAGTTTAGGAAGAATGGAAACAAAAGATCCGTAGCCTGGATGCTCAGGTAGGTCCAGTTAAGTTTTCATTGCATTCCAATTTGTTTACGCAAAGAAATCTTGCAAAATGTAGCGATAACAAAAAAAATATTGAAATCGAAAATTTCACGCCGCGTGGTCTCGAAAACTCGATTCGAATCCACTGTTCGATTTACTGTGAATGGGTCTATTGTTTTGTAATTTACTGGAAATCAACCAAAACACATCTCATAGATCAGTAGGTGACCACGTGAAGGCTTATTTTCAACATGTTATTCCTTCATTCCATTATATTGAAATTTACTGAGAAAAGCTGATATTTTTAAAAAGAGTTTACCGGCCCCCCTGCATGAGTTTGCACAAGCCCTTTTAGGAGTGGCTTCACAAAATGTTGCAGTTTGGGAAAATCAAAGTTTGCTAGATGCAATATGATGCAATTTTTTAATTTTCAGCACTAAAGTTAAAAAATTGATATTTTTGGTGTTGATTTGTGTAAAAACACTAAGTTAGATAACCTCCTTAAAAATAGGTAATCAGGGCAGTTAAATCGTTTTCTCTGCTTCATGGGGGCTTCATAGCATAACCAGAATAGCCTAGGGGTCTGGAACACAGGCTAAACCAGAAGCACAGATCTATGAAATAAAACAGTAATTTTGAAAATCTGACATTGCCAGATGGAGATATTAGAAAAGGAAGTTGTATATTTGCGTTGTTGTTGTTTAGAATTTGACAGGAAATGCTATGAAATTGAGTGTTGTCAATTTCATCAAACTTTGAATGCGAATATCTTCCGACTCAGAGCTCTGAATTTGATGATTTCTTTCCTGAAACGGTCAAATTGTATTCTTTAAGTATCAATGTGTTTTGTAAAAGCTTTTATGACGCTATAAAAGATAATGGCAGACATTTAATCATTTGTCACGAGACAGCGTAGCGTGCGGAGCTCATGAACGCGCTGTTTCTTTTGATGTCTCCTCCATTTCCAGCCATAACACCACTAGTTCTCGCCTTGGTTCATCCGTTCACAAAGCCGGTGATTGTCGAATGAGCAAAACGAGGCTGCCGGTCTTTACATAGCGACATAAAAGCTTTAAGCCATTGCGATAACTTCATGTTTTCCAATTTCTTCCGGCCTGGATCACAGTGAGGGGAACTTCAGACAAAAGAAAAGATTTGGAGGCTATGTTGCCAATCACATGACATACGACTTCTGTAAAATGCGGGTCCGCAGGTCCGATAAAATGCGGGTCTGCGGATCTCTTTGAATGTAGGTCCCGCGGCCACATACAAACGGCCGCTGTATGCGGCAAGGAGCCCTTTGTTCAGAACGAAGCGATAGAGCCCAGAGCAATTCATCATCGCTGCAACTGAAACCCATATCGATGGGATTGAATGGTGACGCAGATCGTCACAAAGGTCACAAAGAGAAGAATACATTGTGAAATCGTACCTGATCAATGAAAAGATCCTGAGTCATAGCTTCCAAAGAATTTCAATTCCAATACAAATATGGGAGAACTTTGTACTTTGGAGGGGATCCCTTCACATGGGGAAGTCCCAGTGCATCGCTCGATACTTTTTACACGGCTAACAATGAATAGTATCTGCACGGTATTCAACGAAAAAAATGAAATAACGAAATAGCAAAATAACGAAATAGCGATATAGTGAAATAACGAAAAAGATGGCCTTTAAGATTTTGACACAGAGAAGATCACCAAATTTTCGTAATGCTGAGCATTGGAAAACTTGTTTATTTTTTCTAGGAATCCGAAGGGTACTTCCGCTTGCTCGTTTATCTTTATAAATTATAACTTGCTTAATTTGATTGGGAATAAACAAAGACATAGTTTGATGAAAATGTTTGCAGCCTATTCATTAGGCTTTTTTATCGATTTTTTCTGGAGTCTGGAACAAAGGCTAGGTTAAACGCAAGCATTCGAGGATGAAAAAAGGAAGTGGGCGTAAGCCTCGCAAGACCCGTCGACCGCTGTAGCGCGCCTTACACAACGAGACCCGCCACCACATTTGGAGTGGGACCTGCATTTTATCGGACCTGCGGACCCGCATTTTACAGAAGCCGCATGACATACATGAGATTTCAGGGGATTTCCGGTTGACCCGCTCTGTCAAGGGTATCAAGGGTCAAGGTCCACTGTGCTGTGAATGTATAGTATTGAAAAGGTGAGGTGAGAGGCGAGTGTTGAGGCCGTGTGGCAGCTATTTCCATGGTAGCAACCCTCCCCTTTTGAAACGAAAGCTTTCGTACAAAGTAGCGGATTTCAGTATAGGCCGTGCGAGAGTTATGTCGAGGGGTGTATCACTCTTCCGAAGAGGTGTACGAGATTTTTTAAAACATTAGGGATTTTTAGGGATTTTTCACGGATTTTCTTGAAAAAAAAAGGATTTTTGCCAATGGAGTACGAGATTTTTGCAGAGTGATACGTCCCTCGAGTTATGTTTCAATGTATGTAGCGTGGCAAGTCCTGTTCGCGTTGCAGGTCTTACTAGTACGTCGCCACGCCACAAATGTATCCTTCTTTGCCTAATCTAAATCACAAGGAAGGCCATGAAAAGGAAGCCTATATATAGCCGTGAATTAAATATATTGTACGTCAAGGTCACAGAAAAAGATTCAGCTATTGTGTGGTGTAATACCTACCAGCGTTGTGGGCAGTGTTTGAGCCACAAACAACTGCTGAAGGGTCTGAGTAGAGCTACCCTGGGTACCAGAGCCTCAAAATTAGAAAGAAATTGAAAATTTGGAAAAAAAGGAAGAGAGAAGGAAGAAAGAACTTTCTTTCCTTCTTTACTTTATTTTTTATTTTTTATTTTATCATTTTTTGGCTCTGGTACCCAGGGTAGAGTAGAGCTTGCTTTTATCCTCCATTTGTTTTGCTCTGTGTTGGCTGTCTTTCGTTGTTTCTTCCGAGTTATATTTCTTGCCGGGGTTTCTTCTTCTTGCAATACAACCGTCGATAAGTATGCAAAGTACAAGCAGATCCAGTTCCTGCTCTGAATTGAAATCTAATCTTTCCAAGCCCAACTTCCCAACTCCAAGCAGTCAATGGGAGGTACTCGTCGAATGCTGTTGTTTCTTGTCTCGTCTCTCGTCTTTGTTCCTCCTATCTGCTAGGGAATCCTGGAACGTGAATGGACAATCGGAATCCACAATGCAAGACGTTCTGAGAGAAAGTTTGTGATTTATGGATTTATCGAGCGGTGGCGTCGGGGTCAAACATAATGCGGAGCAGTTTATATCATTTTTCATTTCTCAAGCCATGCCCTCTCGATGGTGGAGCAGTACGGTGGCCCGTAAGTGCACACCAAATCCAAATTCACCACACCAAATTCAAATATGCCACATCGAATTCAAATATGCCACACTAAATTCAAATTTGCCACACCAAATTCAAATTCACCAAACCAAATTCAAATTCACCACACCGAATTCAAATATACCACATCGAATTCAAATATGCCACACTAAATTCAAATTCGTCACACCAAATTCAAATTCACCACACCGAATTCAAATTCGCTACACCAGCAAATTCTATTGTCTGTCCTCTATATTTCATAGCAAATTCTATACTAAATGGCAGTTTGTTTTGGCACTGACGAGCTTTTATGTGAAAATTGTTCCCAATCAGGCCCGCTGGAACCGAGGGGCTAGGGGGGCTTCAGCCCCCATTTCATTTTTCATTTCATTTTCACTTGTTTAACCACGGTAGCCCTGCCAGTCTGCAGAGACTGCTTTACAGGGGGCCGTGCAAAATACTATTCAAACAAATTTAAAATCTTATTTACAGTTAAGCCTTATTTACAATTAATATAATATAAATAGATAATAAATACAAATAGAAATGTCCCTAAATTTATCAAAAGAAAAGTAAAAAGAAAAACCAAAAACCCTCTACAATTTCTTTTTTAGCCTCTTTTTGAAAGTTGAAAGGGAGGGTGCATGTTTGACATCTGAACTTAATTGGTTCCAAACCTTAGGCCCTCGAAATGAAATGGACTTCTGCCCATTTGACGTTTTGAAGAAAGGAACACGCAAGTCAGCTTCGGTATTTCTTAGTCTCATTGTGTTGAGAGCTGAATTTTTTACAAATAACTCAGACAGATATTCGGGCACAAGACTTTTTGTTGACTTGTACATTATAGTCGCTGTTTCACTTTGAATAATGTCTAAGATAGTTGGCCATTTCAGCCTTTTGATCAGACCAGCTGCTGAAACCCCGCTGAAACATCATAGCTGCTATTTGTAACAATTCTGGCAGCTCGATTTTGTAATTTTTGGAGAGTGTCAATTTGGGTTTTACCACAGCACCCCCAAACTGAGCAACAATACCTGAAGTGGGGTTCAACAATTCCTCTGTACATCTTACTGAGCGTTTCCTCAGGGAGAAATTTCTTTGCATACTTAAGAAAACCTAAGGCTCGAGATACTTTAGGTCTCATACACTTTATATGCTCATCCCAGACAAGATGACTGTCCAACTGGACACCAAGGTATTTAGTCCTCTCCACAGTCTCTATCTGTGTGCCATTTATAGAAAAGGAAGGCTGGTCAACGACTTCATCACAAATCTTTTTCAGCTTTGGACGGGATCCAACTATCATTGCATGAGTTTTAAGGATGTTTAAGGAAAGTTTGTTTCCCTGCAGCCAATCTTTTAAACAATCTAGATCTTCGTTATTACATTGATTTAGCTCTTCTATGTTTTTTGATGCATATGAAAGACTGGTGTCGTCTGCATACATAGTCACGTTGCAATTTCGCAGAGCAAGTGGGAGGTCGTTAATGTAGATTAAAAACAGTAGGGGACCAAGGCAAGAGCCCTGTGGAACACCACAAGTGACATCCTTAGTCTGCGAAAGTGCACCATTGACTTTGCAGTATTGCCGTCTGTTGTTCAGATATGAAACAAACCAAGAATGTTCCAGACCAGTTATACCATACCTAATTAGCTTTTTAAGGAGAATGTCATGATCTACGGTATCAAATGCATTTGTTAGGTCGATGAATACATTTGCTGTGCATTTTCCGTTATCCATATTTACGTACCATTCGTTTGTAATCGCAAGCAGACAGGTAACAACAGAATGTAACAATCGGAAAGCAGATTGATTTGAGAACAGAAGCTTGTTTTTGATTAGAAAATCATAAACTTGATTATAGACCAACTTCTCGAACAGTCTGGCTAGAAATGGCAAGACAGATATAGGCCTGTAATTTGAACTGTAATCTTGTTGACCGCTCTTGAAGACAGGGGCAACTCGCGCATTTTTCCAGCTGTCTGGAAAAACTCCGGTAGCAAGAAAGAGGTTGAAAATGTCGCATAGGGACTCAGCTATCACAGGCCCCCCCAATAACCTGCTGAAGTTCGTTCACTTATGTACGTGAAAAGGGCTGTGAAAGCCAAGCTATTGGAAATGAAGATTCAAATTGATATGTATTTGAGGAAGTTTCAAGAATGTATATCAAGCAAGCTAGCCAGGGCCGAAGCCAGTGGGGGGGGCTGGGCGGCGGAGCACCCCCCCAGGAGGCTCTCTGTCGGAAATTTTACTCTACCTGCCGGATTTTTTGTGTGGTGACAGGCCCACATTAGACGATTTTATTGGGAGAATGATGCATAAAACATGACTTTATTGACTTTTTGAGGATACGTTCTGACATGAATTTTGCGAAATTCTTGAAATAAACAGGAAAAATTTGAATTTCAATTTGAACAATTTGAATTCGGTGTGGCGAATTTGAAAGGAATCATTCGTCGTACATAGCCGATTGCTCGTAGCCCATGGTCGAAACCGCCAAAGCCTCATTTTCACGGACCAATCAGACGGCTAAAAAGAGAAGGAGACAAAAGAAACCCGTGAAGATTTTCCTAAATTTTACCTACCTTCATAAAACGCAACCAGGACAAAAAACTGCTGGAGATTTCCCGAATTTTTTTAAAGCAATCTACTCTCCAAATGTTTGGGAGTAAAAGTTTGGATGCCGGTTAAAATATGTTCAGGATTGGCGGAGTTATTGCCTCTCCAATAGACAAAAACCGCCAAGGCTCGTCGAGACCTGTTTACGCCACTTCAAGTCAGGTGATAAAGCCTCTTGATAAAACCTCTTTTGAATTTTATAAGTTATTTCGCAACGAGCAAACTTTTGCCATGAATGTAAAAAGTAGTACAATACAGAAACTTCCCTAGAGTATTGCCACATGACTTGAAATGCGCGAACAAGCCTTTGTAGACTTTTTCAATTCACATAGAAACCGTAGGGGCATTGAATCTTCAATAAAAGAAAATGTAGCGAAAGACAATAGCAAGAACAATTGAAAACACAGATTTTGGCGTTTTCGGGTCGTTGTTACAACAATCACTATTGTTATTACTATTGTCTTCCGGCCAGAATCTCTATTGTTCAAGGTTCAGTGCCCTGTCGGTTTGTTTGTGGCCATAACTCCACCAATCCTGGAGATAATTTAACCGGCATCCAAACTTTTACTCGCAAACATCTGGAGAGTTGATTGCTTTGAAAAAATTCGGGAAATCTAAAGCAGTTTTTTGTCCTGGTTGCATTTTATGAAGGTAGGTAAAATTTAGGAAAATCTTCACGGGTTTCTTTTGTCTCCCTCGCTTTTTAGCCGTCTGATTGGTCCGTGAAAATGAGGCTTTGGCGGTTTCGACCATGGGCCACGAGCAATCGGCTATGTACGACGAATGATTCCTATGCTGTGCTATTACTTATGGGCCACCGTAGAGCAGCACTTGAAAAAGATTTACAGCAAGGGTAAGGGAGCGCTCATTTATAATGCTGGGTACCAGGGTTGGGTACACAACACAGGGGCAGGAAGAGGAACTCCCCCTTTTTTGAAGAGGACATTTCTCTCGTCCAATATCTATTATAGACTAGTTGGTTTTATTGCTAAGCTTGAACATGCTCCTGGTGCAGGAGTGAAAGTCCTCTAGACTTAGATTTCGCGTAACATTCTCGATATGCGTATTACAATTTAGATCGGATGGAAGTTCCCTCGGAAGTTCCAAATTCATTAAATAAGCTTGGTAAATAAGACTATCCTCTGGTGCTTTTTTGACGTGATCAAAAAAAGACTTAATCCTATTTTCAACGTTTAACTTTAGAGGGTACCTGCCCAGTTCCCCTCTCACGAGAATGTTTGTGGTAGATCTATCAACACCCAACAGACATTTGCAAAAGTTTTGATGAACCCTTTCCATATCACACTTGTCCCATTTGTCAAAACTCAAATACACTCATTTTTATTTATAAACTAAGGTCGGGGGCTGGTAGGCAGTTTCCTAAATTTTTGGGCCATTTAGCTACCAAAAGTTTCTTACGTGTTTCTTATATTTTTAATGCCAGAAGTGTGGACTTAATCTTGTTTTATCTGAAGGGTTCCCAAATTACTCAGTAAGATCTCAAAACAAGTCAATAACATAATTTGAACTCAAAATAATGTCCAAACAGTTGCTATAATAACTGTACAGAGTCAAAAATATTTGATTGCAACAGGGAAATTAAAACTATAAATTACAAAAGTTTCTTAGCTTTTTAAATCCAGGTAGGGTTGTTTCTTAACTTTCGAAAAATTGAGCCAACCGTTTCTTATTAGAGGTTTCTTATAAAAAAATGAGTGTAGTTATATGTCCCACATATTTCAGAGCCATACAGCAGGATGGGAGTTACTACACTGTCAAAAAGCTTCAGAGCTGCTTTAATAGGCAGTCGCTTAATAGGGAAGCTAATGAGATCAAAACAAGATTTTTCTAACGCATCTCCTAGCTTTTAAATCGTTTTGTGTGTACCGAGAGCTCTCCAGAACGTAATTACAAGAACCGACAGTCGAGCCATTGTTTTCGCATTCAAAAATAGAAAAAAAACAAGAAAAATGAAACAAAAGAGTTTATAGACTCAAAATTTGCCAAGTATAAACAAAAAGATAATTTTCTTTGCACATTCTGCATTTTGATCCCATTGTCTGAAAACCTTCGCCACTGTCCGAAACCACCTCCAAGTCCAAAGATCAGTCTCAAGAACATCGTTGTCAAATAAGGAAAGCAGGCAAAGAAAAAAACCAAAACACTGCTGGAAAATATGTCCAAATACCTGTCCATTCGCGTGGTACTTTTGGTTTTTGTCTTTGATTAAAGTTCGAATGAAAATATTTAGTTTTTCTTAAGCGTCCGATCACCACCGCACCGGCACACTAGTTTATGTTTTACTTTATTTTTGAGGAATGGTTTTGATTCTCAACAAGTTTCAGTTAAGCTAAATTGAAACGAACCAATCACCTTAAAGCTCGTATCTCCTCTGTTGTTTACCATAAAGCAAGTGTTCTAAGTCAATAGTATTGTTTCTTCAACTGTCAGCTATTCAAGCATGTTTATATGCGTCTAGCATTGCTTTTGTTCATCGGACTGATTTTGACAATAGCGCCATATTTGAACAGCCTTCTTTTCGTTCAATGAAAATAGAGCACGTATTCTACAACGAGAAAATTGATCTATGCGTTCTGCTTTGATCAGTTTTAGCATTCTTTGGAAAGATCGCAAGTTAGCTAAGACCATTTCACATGATCTTTAGAAATATCAAAGGTTGATCTATGATCAGTTTTAAATCAGCTTGGGAACGAATGAAAGTAGATTGAATTCTTGCTTGTGCAGGTGGATAACGCTGGGTGAATTCAAAATAAGAAAGCTTAAAACTACTCATCTACCAGGATCTATTGTTGTCAGGGATTTAATCAAGGAGGCAAACTTCCTATCAGAAACTCAGTCAAGAAAAATAATTTGCAATCGGAGCTGCACAAAAACCTAATTGTAACAAATTCTATTTGGAATTTCTTGCCACAGATAAGAAGTTTCTTGTTTGCAGCCAGAGCATCATAACGCAAATTCAAAATGTTTCTTCTCGTTGGAGTAGCGCTAAGCCAAGTTCTTATTCTCATTAATGCACATTCTGACCACCAAGGCCCTCATGCTACCCTCTCAGAAAACCAACATTACGAGCATGGAAAGGAGCATAATGTAGAATACGACCATGACGCCTTCTTGGGTAAAGGGCATGGGCATGACTTTGATAATCTCTCAGATGATGAGTCCAAACGAAGATTAAGAATCATCGTAGGCAAGATCGACACAGACAAGGACAATTTTGTTGTAGAACAGGAGCTGTTTGAATGGATTGAGAGACAACGGACACGATACATGTATGAAATGCTTGATGACGTCATAAGAGATGATGATAAGAACAAGGATGGCAAGTTGAGCTGGCAAGAGTATAAATCATCACATTATGGAGATTGGGATCATGAAGCATCTATGGATAAGGTTAGTTGTGTAAAAGCTCTTTGGTTAAGTAAATAAAACAATCCCTGATTGCACGGCCACTGCTCCCTGAATATCAAGATGATGATATTGGCAACTATATCATTAAGGGTGGCCATGTTCAAATCTATTTTGAAAGTCACCTGAAAGAAGTCGGTCACTCCGTCCTGAAATTACGTAAGATTTTCTGGAGTATGTCCCTTTAACCCTATCTGGACCGGGCTTTTTTGAGCATCCTCAGGCCGAAGGGGGGCTAAATTAGCCCCCCCTCAGAACTCCGAATTGACAAGGGCTAGAAAGATTAAATTTGGTCATAATATGTAACTTAATTGAAACGTCCGAATATCTAATTCATTTTACTCTAATTGTTGTATTTTCGATGACGTCATCAATTTTCTTTGTTTTAGGCCAAAAACAGTACTCTTACAGATTTAACTGTAAAAACTTACTCACTAGAAATGTTATGCTTCTTATAACTTTAATTAACAGATAAAATATCTAAGTTTCTGAAAAACATAATTTTTTGAAAAATTATGAAATTTATAAACTTATATTTATTACCTAAATTCATTAGATATATGACGTCACGAATGACGTAATACAAAAGAAAAACCAAAAAAATTGGTTATTTCCATATTTTCTTATTGATTTATGGTTGCTCTGAAAATTTCATCCATTTATCTCACTTCTGTCAAGAATTATCTTAGTTTGGAGTTATAAAGGGTTTGACCGTAAAACAAACAAGATATTAAAACTACTCTCTGAAAAAATTGTTATATTTCCAAAAATACATGACATATCTTGTAGAACTTTTGGAGAAAAAAAACGAAAAGGATAGTTAGGAAAATTCACGAAAAATAATTAGCGTAGAAATTATCATAAAAAAGATACCCAGACAAAACTGGTAGGGGGGAGGGCTATTTTAGCCCCCCCCCCGGTCCAGATAGGGTTAAATAATGTCGATAACAGCGTAAAATAGTCATCAAATTTTCGAAAATTGTTTGGCTTCTTAGTGCTGATTCATATATGCTTTGGCCTTTTTTTCTTTTTTTTATATCAATTCTCCTACAATTTACAATCTACTAACAAATATTGACATTACGAGACGATAGCGCAAGGAGCATGAAAATACATTGCAACCCTGCGGCTATTACACTTAACCTAAATACCAATACAAACACTAATACGGGACTAATACTAAGGATAATAAGTTAAATACAAGAAAATATACTAACAAAGAACTACACGAATAAAGAACCGATCTATAGTGATCTCTCCATACAACGGACCCTCAAAGAAACCATGAATAAGTCATATCTTGTTAGACAAGGGTTCATTGGGCTGCGAATTTGTGTTCAATGGATTATGTCCTTGAAAATGGGTCTTTAACCCTATTTTGGTTGGGGGGGGGCAAATTCCCCCCCCCCCCCAGTAGACTTTTTGTTATAACTCTGTCAGGATAACAATTATGGCCCAGAAACTTTCTGACTTTTTGCTAATACTTATTGTGCAATGACTCAAGAAGTTTATTAGTTTATTATGGCGTGTATTATCCTTTTGGACGACGAAAGTGCCGTCCTTACGAGCATAACCAAGTTATTCCGAGTGATTTCATCCTCCAAAGAAGATTACACGTGCTAAAAAGTTTTGAAGTCATTGCGATACGGCAGAAATCTTTGGAAAATTTGATCGTGATTTTATTCCGTTTTGAAGGCTTCTTGAAGAGGCTTTCTCAAGATAATTCCTCATCATTTCAGAACAGAGTGGCCGATTTCAGTCGCGTAAATTTTAAAAATCTATCTGAACATGGTCACAATCACTATTTGCAATATCATTGCCTTGATATCTAAGGAGAAGTGACATCACAAACGTTGATTGTTTTTATTGAATCGCCCGGTAATTAGCCCAATTGTTAAAGCTCACCTTCAATACTCCACAGCAAAAAATGTAAAAATTTCCCTCAATTTTTCCCTTGGAAACCAAGAGAGAAATGGATGTTTTCAATGGTTTCCGAGGTAGGAAAAGGAAATTTCATTTTCCCTTTAGCGTTTTGGGGGGAAATTTCCTTTTCCGTGAAATTTCCCCATCAAAAATTATGGGGAAATTTAATCATATTTTGCAGCTCGCAGATATTGTTGCCTGACATCAGATGTGAGACAGACATTAACCTTTTCTTTGCAGTTGTTGTTTTTTCCTACTGTATTGTAGTTTTTGAGTTGTAAGTGCATTTCATGGTGAGAACTCCGATGATATTGATCTATTCCCGCCATGATCGCCATAGTAGTTGTATTTTTTAATTTTCTTCTTTTAATTGATTATAAAAAATATATCTTAAGTGCTCCCAACAAATAACTGCCACTCATAGCGAAGGATTGATACGATTCTTATTTATTCTGTTATCCATGGGATCCATGGACATGTTGATGCTGATGATGATGATGATGATGATGATGATGATGATGATGATGATAATGATGATGATGATGATGATGATGATGATGATGATGATGATGATGATGATGATGATGATGATGATGATGATGATGATGATGATGATGATGATGATGATGATGATGATGACATTGAGCGTTAACAGGTGTGTGACGTAATGAGGGGAATGGTCGATCGAGTTTATCACGCAAAGCTGCCGATGATCTTGTTACAAAATCTGCCATAGTTTATAAATTTGTGGTCTTCAATAACAAGAAGACCACGTGCCAACCTCAGCAACACATTTACTTACTATGCTAAATGATGGCAACTTATTCATTCCTATTCCCATTTTTTAGGAACTGAAGAAGAGACTGAAAAGAGATGAAAATAAATTCAAAGAAGCTGATGCAAATCATGATGGCATACTGGAAAGAAATGAATATGTTTATTTCCGACATCCAGAAGAGAGCTATCGCAAAGAATTGCAAGACATTGCAGCGAATGAAGTTCTAGATGATATTGATCAAGACGGAGACAGGTTGGTGAAGATAATGAATATCTTGAGGAAGGGAGGGCAGACTACATTCATTAGTACTTCTTTGGTAGACCAACCAATAACATCCCTTCAATCACACTTATTGAATTGAATTCATATTTGTTGCTGTCGCTTCAAGATATCGCTTCTGCAGTTTGTAGCAACATATTAGCTCAGGGGAGCGAAGCTACGGGAGAAAGTGATTAGTCAATTTCTTTTGTATTCATTAACAAACAGGTGTAAAATGCAGAAGTTTCCTTGGAAACAGTGACAGAAAGAACATCCCATCCCCAAAAATGTCGTACCAAACACCACCTCAAACCTGGCGCACATGCCCGTATGATTGGATAGTAAAGCAACTATTCCGGGGAGAGCAAAGTGTCATTTTTTATAACATGCATATGTAGAAACTAATTCCTAAACTTTAAGCTAGAATTTCATTGATAGACTGATGTAACCTCCCAGCGGCGTGGCCAGGGTAAATCAAGCGGGGGGCATTGAAATGAGGTGGTCTGGGGGCGAAGCCCCCGGGAAAATTTTTTGGGGCCATGCCCTTTACTTTGTCTTAGAATGCATCTCCCAATATCATGCTTGCCATTAGCGACAAGAAAACTTTGATAGTTTTGTGACAGTTATCCTATGAATCAGAGCACGAAGAAAATTTTTGAATTAAGATCCTTCACTTTGGCTTAGAATGCATCTCTCAATATCATGCTTGCCAGTGCTAGAATGGAAGATTTTACATTTCTTAGAAAAGTTCTTACGCAACCTATACCCAGCTATTTTCTCTTCGGTTTTAAAGGAATCTCGAGAACCATCTTTCGACTAAAATGGGGGGGCAATTGCCCCCATACCCCCCCCCCCCGTGGCCACGCCGCTGTAACCTCCTGTGAGACTGAGCCGTTAGATCAGCTACTTCTGCAATCGTCAAGACATGGGTAGTTAGACACTGCTGGTGTGCTTCTATGGAGGAGCGCTGGATGATATGTATCTGCGGGGGAACTTTTTTGTAGTACTGCGGAGGAGATATCGAAAGGACGAAAATATTAATTAAATAAAAAATTTCCCCTGCAGATATCTCCTCCGCAGTACTATAAAAAATGTCCCCCGCAGATACATATTATCCAGCTCTTCTCCATAGAAGCACACCAGCAGTGTCTAACTACCCATGGTCAAGAGGAGCATTTTTTTACTTGTCAAGAAATGAATAATGACATACTTTAATCTCTTGCAGAAAAATCGACATGAAAGAGTTCTTGGGGCAATACAACGACAAAACGGATGCACCAGAATGGATCATAGAAGACAGAAAGCATTTTATTGAAACACTTGACAAAGACAAGGACGGCATTTTAGATTACGAAGAAACAAAGGCTTGGGTTGTTCCAAACAGATCAGAGTCTCGAAAAGAGGCCAATCATCTCATAGATGGTGCAGATGATGACGGAGATGGGAAACTGTCACCAGATGAAATTGTTCTGCATTTTAGTCTGTTTGTTGGTAGTATGGCTACAGAGCACGGGAAAACTTTGAGAAATCATGATGAATTCTAACGGACATTTTTATCCTGAGACTATTTTATCGCATCTCTCCACTGTTAATTTTGTGGCTTAGCATAACACCATGTACTTTCAGAGCTCGATGTGATGATAGGGACACAATGTTTTAGACAAAACATCGTCTCAAAAAGTACGTGGTTTAGAAGGGAATGCATCATATTTATATTGCGGTATTTGTATGGGCTAAACAAAGATTTTCTCATACAATTTTCTTTTCTAAATCTTATTTACGATTAATGATTTATCAAAGTAAATTTGTGGCGTAATGAACTGAAATGATTTTCGTGAAAGCTTGACAATGTATCCTTCCCTAGGTCTTCTTTTTATGCAAACCAGATGAATACAAATACGGAGACATAGAGATATTCTCGCTGGAGTTTCTTCTTTGTTACGACCACTTGGACATACCAATCTTTCAAATAAGTTTTTAATTAAGAGTTTATTGCACGGGGGGGGGGGGGGGGGTTCTTGCCCAAATTTTGTACCCTTGGCTAGACCACTTTTGGCAATTCCCTGGACCAATATTGTCAAATTTTTACCAAATATTATGATATTATGACCGTTCGCTAGCTGACCAATATTGTGAAAAATGATGCCCTTGGCTAGACCGTTGTAGGCCAAAATTGCAAAAAAGTATATTCTTGGGCTAGACTAGAAGTCCGAAAATGTATACCCTTGCTCGCGGCACATCCCCAGGTACCTTTACTATGGAAGAACCCCCGCCCCCCCCCTTATTCTATGGTGATGAAGATTTTCCTGAAGGTTTCAAAAAAGATATACTTCTGTTCTACTCTCTGCTTTATTCATAAAACTGGTCGGCTTGATAAGGAATTTATAACTGAGCAAGTCATACTGCCACGAACTTACCCTTAAAAGTATATATTTTTTTTGTAGTAGTTACGTGTAGTTGTGTGCTATCTTTTTCTTTCCAGTTTTATGTTGCCATGAGGTAGACGCAATTTTTCGCTCCAAATGGTATTGTTCTAGTAGTAGGATCCAGTATTTGGTCAGTAATGTAATAAGTAAATCGTATTGTAAGCTTTTAAATAGAATGTATAAAAAAGTACAAAGCAAGATGCACCGTTTGCAACATTGTGGGAATAAAAAACAGAAAACATCAATATCAAAGAATCTCACCATCATCCTGGATTATAAGCTAACATAAATTTGGAGATCAAGTTTAACAGAAACTTGGTTAAATGCAACCAACGAAAAGCGGACCAAGTTATCCTTTCCAGAAAAAAAGGACAAAAATTTCCCATCTGTTGTGATGGATGGCCAGTACTTGGAGTATCACTACAAATCTCCCAAGTTGGCATCTCCCCTTTCATCCTATAAGCAAAGCATTCATCACAAAAACCCGGGTTCATATGGGGCACTGGCAAATGCTTCACTTCGTACCAGCTTCTAGTTACGCACACTTTGCAAATCCCTTATGCGCCCTACTCTTGAATACTGTTTCCAGGAAGCTACAATCGTAGACAAAAGTTCTCGAGACAAACGCGTTTTGTGTACAGGGTGTCCCAAAAAACATGTAAGCTGTTTGAGTGGCTACTGTGGAGGGGCTATAAATCCAACTTGAACCATTTTTCAAATTTTGAATTGACGAGATTTCAACTTAGAGTTTGGCATCAACTTTGAGCAAGTCTGATAAAGGATTTTATTTCCGTACTTAACCTTATAACTTAAATTTTAGCATCAAACTGACTTTCTTATACTTTGCAATTATGTCAAGAAACACATGGCCTGCAGCAATTGTGCTCCATATCATTATTTCTAGTAACCCTAGCTATGTTCAATCAATATTCTTGGTTATCACAAAATCCAGTTCATGACTTTCTGTTTCACTTGTGAACATCAGAAAACTGGGCTAGGCTCATTTTTTTCAATCGATTTCTTTGATTTTAACATAATGGAGAATAATGAATCCTCTGATTTTGAGGCAGCCAATGATTTTGAGTTGCTTGCTCCATAAATCAGCAGCCACTAATCTGTTTTATTCATGCTCGGTGTCGAGAAAAATTGGATTTATGGCTGCTTCACAGCAGCCACTCAAATAGCGCATATGTTTATGGGACACCCTGTAGTAAAATACATTTCCTCCCAACAAATTATTACCTTCCACTGCCAAAGACCTTCTTCCCCCCATTGCAGATTTGATTGAAGAAAACATAGTTGTGAATTCATTTGCAACAGTTCCATTACATTCGAACATTGCTTTGGGGGGGGGGGGGGGCGGGAGGGTCGTTAACTCGCCATTTCTTCCTGAAAGCAAAGTGTGTCAACACAGATTGTAGCTGGTTAAGTCTTTCCTCCTATTTACTACTTGCAGGCTTTTAAACGCTCAGTGAACCCTGACCTCTTTCTGCTAGCCCGTTTTCTTCTTCCAGTCCCACAGGTACTCGTTGACAGGGGCGCAAATGAGGAAGGTATGGGGGTGTGACACCCCCCAATAATTTCATAACTCGGTCCCAGTCGCTATTTTATAGTGATAAAGTCGGTGCCGATCCGGCTCTGAATCTGAACCTGAATTTTTCAGGAGGTCGATACTCGAAATGCACATATTTCTGTGTTAGCTGTCTTTTGTTTTTATTGTAGAAACTAAGTTTACAGGAGAAATCCTCGAGATTCCTTTAAAACCAAAGAGAAAATGGCTGGGCATAAGTTGGGTAAGGGATGCCTTCTGAGCCAAAGTAAAGGATGTTTCTTCGAAAATTTTCTTCGTGCTCCGATTTATGGGATAACTGCCCGGGGGGGGGGGGGGTACTTGACTAGGGAAGTGACGGGGGTGTGCGGAAAACCTCTCCACACCTTGCACCCTGTCGCATAAAAAATAGGCCAAAAGTATACCCTGTCGCATAAATTTTGCATCTCAAATATAGTGTAGAAGCAATTTTTGCTTGTGATACCCTGTCGCATAAATGTTTTTACGTATTACAATACCGTGTCGCATAATTTTCGTTAGAAAAGGACACCCTGTCGCATAATTTTTACCGTAAAAGGACACCCTGTTGAGCGGCACATCCCGTCAGGTCAAGTATGGGAGTACCCCCCCCCCCGGGGATAACTGTCCCAAACTATCAAGGTTTCCTCGCTGCTAATGGCAAGCCTGATATTGGGAGATGCATTTAAAGCCAAAGTAAAGGATGTTTCTTCAAGGCCACTGCATTTCCATGCCTCCCTCTTAATTTACCCTGGCCAGATTCCTTATGAGCCAGCTTGCATGCCTAAAAGCGTGGCTATTCTGTGAAGCTTTGACTGGATTATTCAGGGCAGATGGCAAAGATGCTAGCCCGAGACAACTTGATGTCAAAAACTGTTTGTTTAATTCCGTTTCGATTGTTGGGAAAACATTATGTCTGTTATAGTTGAATTTTCCTTAAACTATGGCGGATAGGAAAACTTTATTTTTACATACATTTGCAACAACATTTATTTCGCAAAAATTGGTCCCACGTGGAAGAAACTCGGTCCTTTGAACACACACCCCCCTCAAAAAAATTAGCATTTGCGCCCCTGCTCGTTGGTGTTGTCACCGCTCTTAATAGAGACGAAATCATTGAAGAATCAATGCCACAACATTGATAGGTGGGGGAGGGGGGAATGGGGTGTTAAAATTGGAATTGTTATGATCGCATACAGTCCAGATATATTTTGTCCAAGATTGGAGGATTGGAACAAGGGCAGATTTTGTAATACAATAGCACGAGTTGCTTTTGTTGACACCTCAATTCAAAGCGATTAGCGATCACAGACAAAGGAATTTCTATCAACCAGTAATTCAAAACAAACAAAGCCGCAACATTTTCTCTGAAACCCAGGTAGCTAGCTCGCTCGCTGTGCATTCCAGAAATTATCTTTAAGGGCAAACATGAGCATAGATCGAAAGAAGAAGGATATATCTACACATCTACCGCGGGAATTTTATTTCTTTAGTCCAGAAGCAGAGCAGCAAATGTTTTGATAACACCCAAAAAAATAAGAGAATTGAATCGCCTCCTAAACGGCTTTTGAACCAAACAAACAAAATGCCCACGGCAGATGTGTAGATGCATCCTTCTGCAACAAAAGCAACTCATGCTATTGTATTACAAAATCTGCCCTTGTTGAGGATTGGAGGTTTAATTCTTTCTCTTCTTGACGTCATCCAGCTTCCCAGAATTCATTGCGCTTGTGTACCTGCGAAGGAGCTACTACAGCAGCCGCCATCTTTTCTTTTTTCTTCGTGAATCAATGAATCAAGGTAGAAGGAAGGCAAGTTGACGGTCGTGTTTTTGCTTTATCACGAAGAATGAGCAAAGATTTCAATTTTCCATACTGTCATGAAGTTGCTAAATATGAGAAACTGGCAAAAATTGGGCAAGGAACGTTTGGGTAAGACGGTGTTTGACTTCGGTATTTTCCGGACGTCTGTTCAATTGTTTATTATCAGTCTACTAGGCCTGTTCGTACTCATAACGTAGGCCTACCTGTTCCTCTTGTTGTTAGATAAATCCATTAACCTCACAGCAAACTACCGCATGCAATTCAGAATCAGATTCGAAATCAGAATCAGATTGGCATTGGGATTCTAATTTTGCTGTTTTTGGTTTGGCCACAAAAGAGAGTAGAATTAACATATATATGTTTGCGCCCCCAATAATGGGTAAATAAAATAGCATTTACTAATACTGAGCAATTATGCACGATTTCTCACCAAAAGGTGCTCACAATTTTTCATACATATGAGGTAGCATAGAAGATTCAAGGAACTGCAAGAATGGCTAACACACAGCATTTGTAGAGGGATATACGATAGTTGGTCTATCATATGATGAAAAAATAGCGGAGATAGCTTTTACCATTGCCAAGAAAATTTTGGTAGCATCGAATCTGGGTCTGCATAGCACGTTGCAAAAGAGAAGGTCAGTATGGAAAGTACGAACATTCTAAGACGAGATCTCGGGTGTGCACGAAAAAAATTCTAAGTGTGCGGTGTGCAACGGTCTGCAAGTGTGCACTTCAAGTGTGCACATCCTGAAACTTCTCAAATAAGAAGTGCTTAAAAATATTTTAAATTGGCCTTTAAAGCTTTGTTCTTGGTATATAAAGCACAAAATAATCATTGATGGCTCTCAATAAATGACCATAGAAATAGGAGGACTAGAATGCGCGGTCTATTGTTCTCGTTCGCGTGGGATGGCCAAAGCATGGAGAGCTAAGATGGCGGCAACAAGTGGGCAAGAAGAACTTGGCAGCAAAACTGAATTTTAACGCAGATTTCATGTTATTGCGAAAGACTTAAGATGCGTTTTCTGTTCAGTTCACTTCATTTCACCGAAAGGTAAGATTTGATTGTATTTTAAAGTAAATTTGGCTCAACTAATGTAAAAATTTGACTCGAAACGATACGAAAGTGCTTAGGCCCATAGTTAGCCTTGTGTACTGTACAAGTCGGAAATGATCCCGCTACGCTTGTTAAGGTATATATACAGCAATATAAACACAAAACTCAGTATCAGAATTCCTTAAACATGTATTTATTATAAATCTAAAACGTTTTTGAACCTAAATTATGTGAAAAATAGCCTCTACCTCTCCTCTTTTGCTGCCTCTTTCCGTTCTGAATAAAAGTAGCCGAGTCCAACGACCATGCTCGTAAGTCTCAGAGAGAATACATAATGTCCACATTCCCAACTGAACCGGAGACAAAAACAACATGAATAGTTTGCTTTTAGAGAAGCTAACTCACCAACAGCATATTCCAGTCATATTGCTCCTCAAAAACCATACAATCTATACTCCATAGTTTCCAGAAAGACAATTGATGTTAAGCCTTGCACCAGGGATCCTATTCCTTAAAGGGGGAGGGGGGGGGGTTGGTTTTTGTAATGACATATCTATGTACAAAACGAAATAATATAATAAAATAAAAGATAGTAGAATAAAATTTCCTACCAGTCAGTGGTAGATGGCATTTCCTCCATCTGAATGGCCAGGTTACTTGACCGCCGCCTGGTACTCGGCGTTCCCTCAGAATCACTGACAATATGTACATTATTTACATTTATGTGTAGTTGTCTATTCATTATAAAATAAAATTGTTTTAGTTAGTTTGTTTCTTCTTGATGGATTATTTCTCTTTATTATTCTTTCAGTATATACCTTTCCAAATTGATGAAAGAAAAGAGTCAAATAATTGCTCACAATAAGTTTGATCAGAACTGTGATATGGTCATCTCTCAAGTGGCTATCTAAAATATGGTTCTCCATTGAATGAGCCTGTATGGATGAGAATGTATTATTCCTTGTCTCTTGAAGAACTGAAGATGTTATTGCTGATGTAACAGAATTTGGAAAGGATGTCCATTTACACAGCTCTTTTCTGGCAAGTTTGTCTACACATGATACAACCTTGAACACTGACTGAGATGGAACAATCAAATTCCCATACCTTTTACATGAAAGAAGTGAGAGATTACTTTGATAACCATGATTACCGACATCATCAGAATTATGATATAATGCCTCAGCACAATCAGATATCCTGCTATGTAATGCAGAACATCAGAACGCCATATATTTGATGACAGAAGAAGATTTGAAACTGAAGAGTCCACTTTACCTGGCCCTACTTCAGTTTCTTCCTCAACGAGCTGCACACAATTGGCAGTTTTAGGTGCTTCAATCTTATTTTTCAAGAGAAGTGACCTTAGTGCATACTTGAATTGAAGTGCTGTTGGGTTATTATTCCAACCAAAGCGACTGCGGATCTTTGAAAAGTACATCTCAAGAGTGTCTTGTGAAAAACGATATGTAAGCACATACTCAAATGGAGATTCCATTCTTTCTAAGAGATTCTTACTTATGGCAAGTATGGAAAGAGCTGAAACATAGAAGCCAATGACAAATGCTTTTCGTGGGCCCTTGATAAGAGGAATCCCAGCTGTGTCCTTGAGAGACTTCAGAAACTCAATTCCATCCTTCAAGCTACTTTCAGTGTCAAAGTAGTTATTCAGATTAATTGGCTTTTTGGTGTGTTTGCCAAATTTGCTTTTAGAGTTTAGCATATCAAATAGATTGTTCATTAACAAAATAAAATCACTGGTTGGTTTGCTGTCTTTGAACTCTTTCAATTTCAAATTTCTCAGAAAAGTTATTGCTGCAGAGACTGAATGGCTATATGTTTGAGCAGCAACGCTAACTTTCATCTTGTGATTTTGCCATTTTACATGTTTGGTTTTAAGTTTATTTCCAAGATGGAGAATATCTTTTTGCTGAGCACGATAAAGGGCAAGGACATACTCCCAGGATATTCTCTCACCTGTTGGTGTACAAAATATTTTCATGTCGCTGAAAGCATTTCTTGCCAGTTTAAGCATATGGCAGATATCAAATATAACATAAATTTTTTTACCAATTTGGCATGGATGGGGAAATGATCCTTCAAGCTTCTTTATGTTGCACCCAAGCTTTTCAGCCATTCCAATATTTTTTGGTGCACCATCAAAAACAACAGCATGGGGAACAGAACCGATTTCACTTAACATCTTGATGGATTCATTAATTAGCTGACAAATGATATCAGCCGACTTTAGCGGCTCTTTACTCTGAGCTTTCTTTGATCTTCCTCTTCCCACCTCTGGTAACATCCCATATTTAACACCTTTTGTCACTCAGTGTGGTGGGCAGGATCCCACTTAGGCTATTATTGTTGTATTGTTTATGGATTTGAAGGTGTGTATTTAAGCTCTGTCTGATTATTGGAACAGTCATTACTGATGAAGGCTTACGCCGAAACGTTTAAAGAATGTGTTTTTTCTGAGTTGATATATATATATATATATATAGGCTCAGTGAGGGAAATGGGGGGACTGATAAGAAGGGATGTTCTCGTTGTGGTAAATCTCGTTGTCAAGTGTGTAATGTCATGAGTAATAGTGAACATTTTCATTCAAACATAGATAGCCGGGAATATAGGATAAACTATTCGTTTAATTGTGACTCGTCAAATGTTGTGTATTTGTTGGAATGTACTGTTTGTGGTGTACAATATGTTGGCAGCACCTGCACGCCTTTTAGGCTTAGGTTTAACAATTACAAGGCGTGCAGTAATAAGTTTAATTCGGGGGCCTCAGTACCCCAGGCGGAATTCTTCAGGCATTTTACTGGAGAAGGCCACCACGGGTTTCTGAAGGATATTAGTATAAAGATAATCGATAGGCTAACGGGGGGGAATAGGATGCGGGAAAGCTTCTGGCAATATCGGCTGGATTGCTTTGCCCCTAAGGGATTAAACACTAGGCAGGTTGATACATAGATTTGATTTTTGTTTACATTTCGGTTGTTTGGTTGTTTTGATGTTTGCGCTCAGCTTTTCGTTAGGGTCACACGCTGTTTTTTAAGGATCTCTTTTCTGCCAATCCGCTTTTGGATCTTTCTATTGCTTGTTTTGTTATTACACACATTTTTTCAGCTCCCGCGAGACAGACACCGCCGCCGACTTTAGCGGCTCTATACTCTGCGCTTTTTTTGATCTTCCTCTTGCCGCTTCTGGTAACATCCCTATTTTAACACCTTTTGCGATTTATTGTATTTAGCGGGATCCCGCTTGGGCTATTGTTTTATATTGTTTTTGAATTTCGAGATGTATATGTATGCTCTGTCTGATTTTGAAAAGTCATTACTGATGAAGGCTTGCGTCGAAACGTTTAACGAATGTGTTTTTTCTTGAGTCTATATATATATATATATATATATTCTCATAAGCTCATTCGCAATATGTAATAAAAAAGATATATGTAGTCAAGAAAAACACATTCTAGTAAACGTTTCGGCGTAAGCCTTCATCAGTAATAGCTTTCCAAATTAGATGGAGCATACATATAAATCTTGAAATAACAATACAATATAAAAAACAATAGCCTGAGCGGGATCCTGATTATTACAATAAGTCATAAAAGGTGCAAATGGGGGTGTAGCCAAAGGCGGCAATGGGAAGATCAAAGAAAGCGCAGAGTAAAGAGCTGCTAAAGTCAGCGGCGGTGTCTGTCTCACGGAAGCTAGAAAGAAAAAAACGTGTGAACTAACAAAACAAGCAATAGAAAGATCCAAGAGCGGGTTGGCAGAAAAGAGATCCCTAAAAAAACAGCGTGTGTCCCTAATGAAAAGCTGAGCGCAAAAATCAAAACAACCAAACAACCAAAGTGTAAACAAAACTCAAATCTATGTATCAACCTGCCTAGTGTTTAATCCCTTAGGGGCAAAGCAATCCAGCCGATATTGCCAGAAGCTTTCCCGCATCCTATTTCCCCCCGTTAGCCTATCGATTATCTTAATACTAATATCCTTCAGAAACCCGTGGTGGCCTTCTCCAGTAAAATGCCTGAAGAATTCCGCCTGGGGTACTGAGGCCCCCGAATTAAACTTATGACTGCACGCCTTGTAATTGTTAAAGCTAAGCCTAAACGGCGTGCAGGTGCTACCAACATATTGTACACCACAAACAGTACATTCCAACAAATACACAACATTTGACGAGTCACAATTAAACGAATAGTTTATCCTATATTCCCGGCTATCTATGTTTGAATGAAAATGTCCACTATTACTCATGACATTACACACTTGACAACGAGATTTACCACAACGAGAACATCCCTTCTTATCAGTCCCCCCATTTCCCTCACTACTGAGCCTAGCCCTAACAAGTATATCCTTAAGGTTCTTACATCTCCTAAATGCTATTAAAGGTGGCTCAGGAAACACCGCCCTATGCTCCTCCGAGTTTGTGAGCATAGAATGGAGTCTCCTGGCAACCTTCCCCAAACTATTGAGTGCTGGATGGTATGTGGCAACAAGTGGAACCCTTTCCCCCCTCCCTTGGTTATTGGTCCTATTTCCCGCATTTGCTAGAAGAGTTGTCCTATCCAACCTACGTACCCTATCTATTTGTTCGTTAACTAAAGTCTCTTCGTAGCCCCTTACCTTAAGCCATCCAGCTAACTCGCCTACCCTCTCCTGAAATTGGCGATCTTCCGAGCATATCCTACAAAACCTAAGAGCCTGACCATAGGGGATCGCCTTCTTCGTGTGCCAGGGGTGACAAGACTTCTTATGCAAGTACTGATGTGTGTCAGTTGGCTTGCAAAACAAGTCTGTCGAAAGGACTCCCCCCGCCCCCACGCTAACCTGAACATCTGAAAAACTAATACTATCCCGTGATTGCTCGCTAGTAAACTTAATGGTTTCGTGGCTACTGTTGAGATGATTGATGAAAGACTTCAGCTTTTCCTCCCCGTGCATCCAGATAAAGAAAACATCATCAATGAATCTCATCCAGATGAGCGGCTTGTCAGGTGAAGCCTCCAACAACCTCTCTTCCAACCGGGTCATGAAGAGATTGGCATAGGCCGGAGCGAACTTCGTGCCTATAGCCGTGCCCAATTTCTGCCTATAAATCCTATCATTAAATTCAAAATAATTATTCTCCAAGACCAAGGACGCCAACCCCACTAGGGTATCAGTAGCCACGCCCGGGTTTTCCCTTCTATCCAGCGCCTCCCTGATGGCCTCTAAGCCCTCCCCGTGTGGAATGCTTGGATAGAGTCCCACAACATCAACTGTACACAACAAAGCCCCCTCTGGTATCCTACCTAGCTTACTTAGCCTAGACAAAAAGTGGTTAGTGTCCTTAACATATGACCTACTTTGGCTAACCAACGGGTTAAGGTGGTGGTCTAGATATTCTGAAATATGTTCTGTTATAGTACCACAATTGGAAATGACTGGTCGCCCCCTAACACTACTAAGACCCTTGTGGATCTTAGGCAATAAATAAAATCTACCTAACCTAGAATCTTTAATTTCCAAATACTCAGTCACTTCCTCTAGACCGGGGTCCCCCTCCCTCAGTTCTTTCAACCTAGAATTAATGGTCTTACCCAAATCTACCGTGGGGTCCACCTCTATTTCTTCATAAACCTGCCTATCGTCTAATTGTCGGTTAGCCTCACTTATGTAATCACCCCTATTTGCACCTTTTATGACTTATTGTAATAATCAGGATCCCGCTCAGGCTATTGTTTTTATATTGTATTGTTATTTCAAGATTTATATGTATGCTCCATCTAATTTGGAAGGCTATTACTGATGAAGGCTTGCGCCGAAACGTTTACTAGAATGTGTTTTTCTTGACTACATATATCTTTTTTATTACATATTGCGAATGAGCTTATGAGAATATATATATATATATATACATATATATCTCTCTATCTCATTATACTGTTCACTGAGGGAGTGCCTTGTTTACGCTTGCTCTTTTATATAAAATATTCAATAGATATATTCATGGGGATTCTATATACATATTTATACTTCTGAACATAATAGATCAGCCTCACACCCCATGCTTCTTCCATTGCCCCCAATTCTCAGTGGAAAGGGAACAAAAGTTTGGACTCTGACCCCAATGAGTTCAGATGACCCTAGTGGCCTTTAATTGGAAGTGGAACTTAGTTTTCCTCCCCGTAAGGAACTAAAATGCAGGGAATTTCTTGTTCTCTGATCACTGTGATTGGTCGAGAAGGTTCTCTGGGATCACGTTGATCACTTTGATCACATGGAATGCTGCGTTCATCATGTTATTGGTCGAGAAGGTCCTCTGGGATCACGTTGATCACTCTGATCAGATGGAATGCTGCGTTCATCATGTGATTGGTCGAGAAGGTCCTCTGGGATCACGTTGATCACTTTGATCACATGGAATGCTGCGTTCATCATACAATGTCCCACAGGATCCGTCTAGATGCTCCGTCGCCATAGAGTTCCCTTGACATTTGTAAAAGTGCACTTCCTGTAACATTCCTTCTAGGTTTTAGTTAAATTTTATTTAAATTCAAATTTTGCCAATCAGTAGCCTGGAGGTTGCTAAATAGGGGCGCTTTTGCGAAGGAATGCATGCGTTTTGCATGCATGCGTTTTGCATAAAATGAGCTCTGTTTGTAAACAAGTCAACAGAAAGCCAGACATGAACTGGTCAAAGGTGGATGGAGCGAGGCAGCAAAAAAGAACGAAAAAGAATCGCAAGACAAAACTTACATTTGCCCAGTGAAATGTTGTGAGAATCGAACTTTTTTCAGCAAGAGGGGCTGCAGAAAACATGTGGATACTAAGCACAGATGGTATTATTACTTTGATGAGAAACCAAGCGAGAAATTTATCGAAAAGGGCATCAAAGAACAACAAAGCAGCTCGGGGGCTTCAAAATGTGGAGATGGGCTGAAAAAGCGTGCAGATACAACAAAAAGGCCTTATTACCCAATATCCAGTGGAATTGGAAAGAAGTACATTGAGTGGCTTTGTGCTGTTTGCGGAGGGGGAATGTTAGAATCACAGGCGGCACAAAACGGAATACGAGTGATGAAGTTTCTGAAACATTGCAGTGAGGATGACGAGGAGGAGCTTACTGAAGAGCACAT
Source organism: Aurelia coerulea (assembly GCA_039566865.1). NCBI lineage: Eukaryota > Metazoa > Cnidaria > Scyphozoa > Semaeostomeae > Ulmaridae > Aurelia > Aurelia coerulea. The sequence continues at coordinate 11,067,025 of CM076954.1, forward strand.
AGACTACTGTATTGGTTCTGCTCAAGACATTTGCAAGTTTATCGAACATATTGGAAAAGAATGGGGCCTAGGTAGCTCGGCGCAATTTGGATACCTACAAGCAATTACAGACCTAATTGATTTTCGCAAATCCAGTGGATTGTCGGCAACAGTGCTCGGGAATTTAGCAGTATCCGAGGTGTACATCAATAGAGGGAAAAGGGCTTTAGCACGACGAAAATTAACTGAGTGGTCAAAGAAACTTTCCGTTGAGGTTCTCGCTGCAACGAATCAGTGGGCGACGATGGACGAAATGGAGACAGTTATCCCGTATCATCTGCCACAATACAAGGTGACTCTATCAAACTGCAAGGGCTATCCATTGACGAGTGTCACTGCCGCCGACTTGGCTTTCGCTACTCGCTTTGTGGCCGTGTACCTGTTTACGAGAGTGAAGGGATCTCGGCCGATGACGTATCAATACTTGACAATAGGCATGATGGAGAAAGCAAAGGAAAATGAGGGCTTCGTCGATCAAACAGAATTTAAAACTGCTCAACAGTATGCCTTTGATTCATTGATTTTCGACGAGACGAGCACTCGGATTATCGACGACTACATCATGCACATCAGACCGTTATTGAACCCACAATGTGACTATGTTCTCGTAACGAGGAGTGGTACGCAAATAAAGAACTTCAGTATTCTTATGTCAAAGATTGTCTTCGCAGCCATTGGGAAATATGTTCACCCGACAAGATATCGACAAATATTGGAAACAGAGAGCTCACGAAAACTCAGTGCGGAGGAGCAAGACATGGTTAGCCGGGATCAGAAACACAGTTCGCAAGTGGCGAGAACATACTATCAAAAACGAAGTTCCCGTGAAATTGCAACGAGTGCAAAACGGGCGATGAAAAAACTACAAAACGGAGAAGTTGACAAAGAGTTGAAGAAATTAGCGTTTGCGAGCGATAGTTCATCGGACTGCGAAGATGCTACAAAAAGTGGCGAAGACTCCTATGAAGTGGTTGACTGTGCTACTCAGGGAGATCCTTGTTCGACAAAGCAGATGGATCTGGGAAAGGATACACTTGATAGTGATACAATTGATAGTCAGACTATCACATCGTACCAACCACCCGTGAGAAAAGCAAGCAAGAAACAAATGAAACCAATCGTCAGTGCAAGGGTGCCTTTCACCTCTGATGAGGACTATTTTTTAAGAAAATGTTTACGAATTTATGGATTCGGTAAATGGACGTGCATGCTGCGTGACCCGCGATTCAAGTTTCACGAGAAAAGAACGCCAAACTCTCTCAAGAAACGCGCAGAAATTTTAACAAGAAGATGAAACTTCATAAACTTTTGTAGCACTTCAAATTTTTTCAATGATGTCTTAATTAAATTGTCTATTAGATTGTCTAATTGTCTTAATTAGATTTGTTGTCTTAATTGTTGCTGTTGCTTCAGGGATACTTTGTCCTGTTGGACCTTTGGTGAATAAGAAGGAATAAGCGAGAACAACCGTGAATAAGGAGTGTACAACTGTGCACAAGGAAGCCTCATTTCGATCCAGCCTCAATCCGAAATCTCTTGGCCTTGTTAAGCCTTATTCATGCTGTGTTTACGGTTGTTCACATCTGTTACCCGTAGTTCATTGAGGTTTGAGTAAGAGAAAGGTTTTTAAGATGACAACAACAGCAACTGGGTGTGACGTTTCATGATCCTCTTCTATTTGACGAAAATTTAACTTAACAGTTTCAAGGGGAATTTCTATTTTTGTTGCTGTTGCTTCAGGGATACTTTGTCCTGTTGGACCTTTGGTGAATAAGAAGGAATAAGCGAGAACAACCGTGAATAAGGAGTGTACAACTGTGCACAAGGAAGCCTCATTTCGATCCAGCCTCAATCCGAAATCTCTTGGCCTTGTTAAGCCTTATTCATGCTGTGTTTACGGTTGTTCACATCTGTTACCCGTAGTTCATTGAGGTTTGAGTAAGAGAAAGGTTTTTAAGATGACAACAACAGCAACTGGGTGTGACGTTTCATGATCCTCTTCTATTTGACGAAAATTTAACTTAACAGTTTCAAGGGGAATTTCTATTTTTGTTGCTGTTGCTTCAGGGATACTTTGTCCTGTTGGACCTTTGGTGAATAAGAAGGAATAAGCGAGAACAACCGTGAATAAGGAGTGTACAACTGTGCACAAGGAAGCCTCATTTCGATCCAGCCTCAATCCGAAATCTCTTGGCCTTGTTAAGCCTTATTCATGCTGTGTTTACGGTTGTTCACATCTGTTACCCGTAGTTCATTGAGGTTTGAGTAAGAGAAAGGTTTTTAAGATGACAACAACAGCAACTGGGTGTGACGTTTCATGATCCTCTTCTATTTGACGAAAATTTAACTTAGCAGTTTCAAGGGGAATTGCTATTGTTGTTGCTGTTGCTTCAGAGATTCTTTGTCCTGTTGGCCCTTTGGTGAATAAGAAGGAACAAGCGAGAATAACGGTGAATAAGGAGTGTACAGCTGTGCACAAGGAAGTCTCATTTCGGTCCAGTGTGTCAATCCGAAATCTCATAGCCTTGTTTAGCTTTATTTACACGTTGTGTATTGTTTTTCACACTTATTACCCGTAATTCATTGAATTTTAGTGAGCGTGTTTGTGTTTATAAAAGATGAAATAAAGTCCTTGAAATCATTGAAAGTTCTGTCTGTCGTGCTTCTATTCCATTTGGTAAGGCTGCCAATCATGATGTCATGTCGCAGTGTTCTAATAGGAGAAATGAAACGCAGAAATAACAACATTTTTGTCATGCAGTACAAGCACAATCCTACTTATGTCTCGTTCAATTCTTACCCTGACCATCCCCCCCCGGGACACCCCCGGGCATTTGCATAACAAATTTTCCCGGCCCCCGGGCATTTGACCGTACATTTTTCCCCGGCCCCCGGGCATTTGAGTAGCATTTGGCAAGAACGAGAGCTTTTGCTTATACAGTGACTGGGAATATAGCATTTTTTCAGTGCCCGGCCCCCGGGCATTTGACCATCAATTTTTCCCCGGCCCCCGGGCATTTGAGCAAGGAATTTTTGTTGACCCCCGGGCTGCCCGGGGGGGGGATGGTCAGGGTAGGAATTGAACGCGACATTATACTAACTATGGTTCATTCAGTTTAGTTTCATTGGTCTTCATCCTCGCCGTCACTGATCAAAACTCTTGCGCGTTTTCTCCTCCGCACTATCATTGTGCGAGGTCGCCGTCGTGGTCTTTGCCCTGACGGTATCTCCTCCTCATTTTCATTACTGTCGTCATTCCTGTCAGCATTGTCGATCACCTCTGACGTCCTGTTGTTGCCGTATTTGTTTGCCATTTGTTTGTCCAAATCTGGGAAAGTTTCCCGGAACTCGTCAAGGTCAAACAAATCTCGCGGTGTGTCTTCTATTAGCAACCACGCATCATACATGGAGTCAGCTCCATCCCATCTGACTCTTCGGCGTCTTTGGAATCTAGCCAGGTCTTCATCTGAAGGTTCCAGCGCCTGCCATTTTCCCTCACTTATGGTAAGCAAGTAGACTGCTTTGTGGTACCGAAACTCATTTATTTTCCCATGAGCAATGAAATAGTCACTTTCTGCTCTTTTCCATCCTTCGTCGCTGTCCTCAAACTCAGTTATTGCTCGGTCGGTGACTTCTTTTGGCACCACCTTGTCAATTGCGTAAGCGTCGTTCTTCGCTGCTGCGATCGCTTCTCGGAAGTCTTGAGAGAATTGCATTGTCTCGATTTCTTTCATGTCTATCAGCTGGGCTGCTCGTTGCTCAGTGAAGTCGTTGAATATCGCTCCTTCATCTCCATCGGGGTTGTTTGAAAGGCTCATGTCCTCCTCAGTCCACAAAGGAACATTGCGCAGCTTTTCCGCTGCCCAGTGAAAGCACTGCATGCAATTCTGCCGGAGCCAGTTGGTTGCCGTTGGGTTTTTTTCTTTCAAGGATTTTGCCTTAAAGATCTCCAGTCTTGCTTCGATGGCTGCGTCGTCGACAGCTGTAAACTTTGGTATCTCGTTGCAGGTGATGTAGATACCTGATTTGTATACAAATTGCACAGCTTCTTTATGTTTCTGGGGAATGGCGATGTACCCTCCTTGCAGCACTCGTTTGGCATCATCTGCAGTCATTGAATCTGGAGGCCACTCATCCACAAACAAGCATTCAGTTTCTGCACGTAGCATGCTGGCCGAGAAGTGCCGATCCCGAGTAACCGACGCCAGGTTATCATGCGAGATAATGCCTTCGTATGGGGCAAACCAGCTCGTCTCTCCAGAATCGGCCTCCCCGACACAACAAAGCTTCTTCGTTTTCTGTGGGAACAAATCTTTCAGAGCCAGCTGGTACCATTTCTGTAAAAATCTCGTCAAGGTCTCTTCGTCAGGCATGCTGTTCTCGAGGCTGTCGATAAACAGTTGTGGCTGAGGAATGTCGTCTTCTTTCGGCGTGTAGCTCACAAATGTTCGTGGTGTCACTTCTCCGATCTTCTCGTCATCGATTGCACCCTGCTTGAACCTTTTTTCTGTGAAGCTGAAGCACGTTCCAAACGGATTTACCTCAACGAGATCGTAATCGATGGCTATTGGCTTGATAATCTGGCAGCCTGAAATGGAAGTGTATTAACTTGATGATATGTTCTCCTACTCGGAGTTAATAGATTAGGGTAACGAATGGGAGCAACAGTAAACAAAGCATGAATAAGAGCAAAGAAGGATGCACTCGCTTTTGAATGGGGTTGCACGAAAGTGGGGCTACCTTGTGCCCTCTTCTACCCTCTTGTGCACTCTTTGTTAATTGTTTTTCACGCTTATTCATCCTTGTTAATTGAATGTCTAATAGGAAAAAACATAACTGAACCAACAACAACAACAAATTCATCAATTTAACAAATCAAATGTCCGCAATAGAACTGAAATCACCTCTTAACTCTCCTTTATGAAACCTTATGTAATGGACACTTGTGGTAAAAACCTGAACAAATTCGCACACTAACCTCGGTAGGAAAGAATCCCAGAAATAGCAGCCATATTTGGTGCAATGAGCTCTGCTAATTGGCTGTTTCGGAGCAACGAATGCAGGAACTGATGAACGCTGCATGATTTCACGAAGGTGTACTTCCCTTGGGGCACTTTCCTGTATACATGGCCACCACGCAGTTTGCAGCTGAGTTTTTCCATTGCCCGTCTCACGCCATCTATAGCCACACAAATTTTGCTGGTGGGTCGCTCTGGCAAATTCAAACTTGACGATGACTGGCTGCTGGGTTGCATATCATTCATTTCAACAAGATCATATTGAAGACCAGTGTACTTGATGTTATCAAGGGCCCCTTTTATTGACTCCATGAACGCTTGGCTGCATTGACGTGTCAGCGTTATCCTTACTGGATGAATTCCAAATTCTGGGCTCTTGCGCAGCTCTTCCGGTGCTACCATGACTCCAGAAACGGCACGCACGTAGAGGGAGGCAAACTGTTGGGACGATTCACCAGACAATCTTTTTGCATAATTGCTATTATGGTCCTTGATGGCGATGCATAAAGATCCTGTCACATAATCATGAGTGCCTTCTTTTCCTCGTGGGCTTATCGGTTTGCAGTCATCGATTTCCAGCCCGGCAGACAGCATTATTTGCATTATCTAGAAATGAAATAGTTAAAGTTAAATAAAATATATATCTGAAATTTAATTTTTTAAATTGATATATACCTAAAGCAATATGATGATAAAAGCAAATATGAAGCAAATATGAGACTTTACAATGTATGCACAAGATTGAATAAGGAATTCAACTTTCACAGCGAGGTTGGTTGATGTCAAGGCAAAGTGATTTGATTGACGTCAGAACTTTTACAGTTTGCTAATGCTACGTTGTGCGAGTCAAATTCAGGCGGGTGGGAAGGAATCTAACGAAATAGGCTCATATAGCAGCAAAATCGAATTTAAAATCAACTCCTACCTGATTTTCTACAATGTGCAGAGAATTTGAGGGGGCATCGATGGCCATCCACAAACTGACACCTGGTTTAACGTCGATCTCTTCGACTTCTTCTTCTTGATTTTCTTCCTCTCCATCCTCTCCACCTTCTCCGTCTTCTCCGTCTTCCCCACCATGTTGGTTTTTGTCATTTTTCTTCTTTTTCTTCTTTGTTTTCTTCACTTCAATACCAGTTATGCATGATAGAATGACGTGTATGTTCTTGTGATCTCGCAGAATCAGCTCCAATTGTCTGCGTTTAACTGGTAGTAAATTTTCCGTTACAGTCTCATCGCATGGTCTTGTTCTCCACAGTGCCCTGATGGACACCACCAAATGCGACCTCGTTACCTCTGGTACCACAAAGGCGCGCAGTGCTTGCGTTAATGTCTTTGACGACAGTCGTCGAACAGGCCTATTTTCACCCATAACGAACGCACATCTGAATATATATATATATATATATAAAAGGTACTAGGAGAAAAACGGACGCAAAAAACAGACAGATTTTTCAGCACACTGAGGCCTTTCAAACTTACGTTATCATCAGAATGTGACTTTATACTACAGTACCAAGTTTTTATATATATATATATATACTGACAAGGGAGGAGTTAGACCATATAAGAGAACAGGTGAAGACGTCCAAGGAGACCTTGCAAAGGAAGCGGGTAAAAAAGGCGCTGAAATTATGCACAGACTCAGGAATTAAGATCTCCACAGAAAGGCTACAAGACCTAGGAGGAACCAACCACCATCATGACGAAATATTTGACAGCAGCGACCTACGACCTGCAGAGCAACATCAAGAGAATCCGACGACGATACAGACCACAACCAGGGAGGAACCAGATGAGGAAGTCAAAGTAACGGCAGATGGTAGATTAAAGGGACGATTTGTCAGTGGGAGTGTGGTGAATCTATCACGGAGGGAACTTTCGGAGGAAGACGTGAGTCTTCTTTCGAAAGGCCTGAAGTTTTCCCCCACTCCCACTGACATCGATAAAGCAAAGCTAAAAGAAGACCTTGATGCTTACAAACGAAGAATGAGGCTGAGGTGGCATTTTAGAAACAACGAGGACAATTTTACACCGGACAATGATCAAAATAAATTTAGAGTTAAGTCCACTTGGCAGCCCCCCAAGGATGACCCACTTCTGGAGAACTATTTTTCGCTGTTGGAGAAGGAGGTAATGTCTGTCTCGCCGGAGGGTAAGAATTTTAGTAATCTTTCTTCTTCTGAACAACTTTCTTTTAAACAGCTTAAATGTGATAGGAACATAGTTATCAAGGAAGCAGATAAGGGATCAGCAGTTGTAGTTTGGGATCGGGAGGATTACATTAGTGAGGCTAACCGACAATTAGACGATAGGCAGGTTTATGAAGAAATAGAGGTGGACCCCACGGTAGATTTGGGTAAGACCATTAATTCTAGGTTGAAAGAACTGAGGGAGGGGGACCCCGGTCTAGAGGAAGTGACTGAGTATTTGGAAATTAAAGATTCTAGGTTAGGTAGATTTTATTTATTGCCTAAGATCCACAAGGGTCTTAGTAGTGTTAAGGGGCGACCAGTCATTTCCAATTGTGGTACTATAACAGAACATATTTCAGAATATCTAGACCACCACCTTAACCAGTTGGTTAGCCAAAGTAGGTCATATGTTAAGGACACTAACCACTTTCTGTCTAGGCTAAGTAAGCTAGGTAGGATACCAGAGGGGGCTTTGTTGTGTACAGTTGATGTTGTGGGACTCTATCCAAGCATTCCACACGGGGAGGGCTTAGAGGCCATCAGGGAGGCGCTGGATAGAAGGGAAAACCCGGGCGTGGCTACTGATACCCTAGTGGGGTTGGCGTCCTTGGTCTTGGAGAATAATTATTTTGAATTTAATGATAGGATTTATAGGCAGAAATTGGGCACGGCTATAGGCACGAAGTTCGCTCCGGCCTATGCCAATCTCTTCATGACCCGGTTGGAAGAGGGGTTGTTGGAGGCTTCACCTGACAAGCCGCTCATCTGGATGAGATTCATCGATGATGTTTTCTTTATCTGGATGCACGGGGAGGAAAAGCTGAAGTCTTTCATCAATCATCTCAACAGTAGCCACGAAACCATTAAGTTTACTAGCGAGCAATCACGGGATAGTATTAGTTTTTTAGATGTTCAGGTTAGCGTGGGGGAGGGGGGGAGTCCTTTCGACAGACTTGTTTTGCAAGCCAACTGACACACATCAGTACTTGCATAAGAAGTCTTGTCACCCCTGGCACACGAAGAAGGCGATCCCCTATGGTCAGGCTCTTAGGTTTCGTAGGATATGCTCGGAAGATCGCCAATTTCAGGAGAGGGTAGGCGAGTTAGCTGGATGGCTTAAGGTAAGGGGCTACGAAGAGACTTTAGTTAACGAACAAATAGATAGGGTACGTAGGTTGGATAGGACAACTCTTCTAGCAAATGCGGGAAATAGGACCAATAACCAAGGGAGGGGGGAAAGGGTTCCACTTGTTGCCACATACCATCCAGCACTCAATAGTTTGGGGAAGGTTGCCAGGAGACTCCATTCTATGCTCACAAACTCGGAGGAGCATAGGGCGGTGTTTCCTGAGCCACCTTTAATAGCATTTAGGAGATGTAAGAACCTTAAGGATATACTTGTTAGGGCTAGGCTCAGTAGTGAGGGAAATGGGGGGACTGATAAGAAGGGATGTTCTCGTTGTGGTAAATCTCGTTGTCAAGTGTGTAATGTCATGAGTAATAGTGGACATTTTCATTCAAACATAGATAGCCGGGAATATAGGATAAACTATTCGTTTAATTGTGACTCGTCAAATGTTGTGTATTTGTTGGAATGTACTGTTTGTGGTGTACAATATGTTGGTAGCACCTGCACGCCTTTTAGGCTTAGGTTTAACAATTACAAGGCGTGCAGTCATAAGTTTAATTCGGGGGCCTCAGTACCCCAGGCGGAATTCTTCAGGCATTTTACTGGAGAAGGCCACCACGGGTTTCTGAAGGATATTAGTATTAAGATAATCGATAGGCTAACGGGGGGAAATAGGATGCGGGAAAGCTTCTGGCAATATCGGCTGGATTGCTTTGCCCCTAAGGGATTAAACACTAGGCAGGTTGATACATAGATTTGATTTTTGTTTACATTTTGGTTGTTTGGTTGTTTTGATTTTTGCGCTCTGCTTTTCATTAGGGACACACGCTGTTTTTTTAGGGATCTCTTTTCTGCCAATCCGCTCTTGGATCTTTCTATTGCTTGTTTTGTTAGTTCACACGTTTTTTTCTTTCTAGCTTCCGCGAGACAGACACCGCCGCCGACTTTAGCAGCTCTTTACTCTGCGCTTTCTTTGATCTTCCCATTGCCGCCTTTGGCTACACCCCCATTTGCACCTTTTATGACTTATTGTAATAATCAGGATCCCGCTCAGGCTATTGTTTTTTAATATTGTATTGTTATTTCAAGGTTTATATGTATGCTCCATCTAATTTGGAAAGCTATTACTGATGAAGGCTTACGCCGAAACGTTTACTAGAATGTGTTTTTCTTGACTACATATATCTTTTTTATTACATATTGCGAATGAGCTTATGAGAATATATATATATAAATATATATATATAGACTCAAGAAAAAACACATTCGTTAAACGTTTCGGCGCAAGCCTTCATCAGTAATGACTTTTCAAAATCAGACAGAGCATACATATACATCTCGAAATTCAAAAACAATATAAAACAATAGCCTAAGCGGGATCCCGCTAAATACAATAAATCGCAAAAGGTGTTAAAATAGGGATGTTACCAGAAGCGGCAAGAGGAAGATCAAAGAAAGCGCAGAGTATAGAGCCGCTAAAGTCGGCGGCGGTGTCTGTCTCGCGGGAGCTGAAAAAACGTGTGTAATAACAAAACAAGCAATAGAAAGATCCAAAAGCGGATTGGCAGAAAAGAGATCCTTAAAAAACAGCAAGCGCTCAGCTTTTCGTTAGGGTCACACGCTGTTTTTTAAGGATCTCTTTTCTGCCAATCCGCTTTTGGATCTTTCTATTGCTTGTTTTGTTATTACACACGTTTTTTCAGCTCCCGCAAGACAGACACCGCCGCCGACTTTAGCGGCTCTATACTCTGCGCTTTCTTTGATCTTCCTCTTGCCGCTTCTGGTAACATCCCTATTTTAACACCTTTTGCGATTTATTGTATTTAGCGGGATCCCGCTTAGGCTATTGTTTTATATTGTTTTTGAATTTCGAGATGTATATGTATGCTCTGTCTGATTTTGAAAAGTCATTACTGATGAAGGCTTGCGCCGAAACGTTTAACGAATGTGTTTTTTCTTGAGTCTATATATCTATTTTATTACATATTGAGTAGGAGCTTATGAGAATATATAAATATATATATATATATATATATATATATATATATATATATATATATAAAATCATTCGGCATCAGCTGACACGGTGACAAATATTTATCATGAGTGGGCTACCACAATTGGAGAATTAAAATGTGCCCCTGCCTGGGATCGAACCCGGGATCTTCGTGTCAAAAGTTTCTCCGACATTCCACTGCGCCACTCAAGCGCAATGAAATATCGGAGAAATCTGAAGTCATTCAGATTCCCGGGTCTTATACCACGACAGAAGCCATTTTTTGTTTTTTCGTGTTTCGGCATTAAGCCTTCATCAGAGCCATGCATATATATATATAAACTTGGTAAAATAGATAACTAGAAACTTGATGTAGAGAGGTTGGACGACAAAAAATACTATAAGCTATGTTTTAACACACTGAGGCCTTTCGGACTTGTGTCCTCATCAGAGTATGACAAGGCATTCGAAATCATACTCTGATGAGGACACAAGTCCGAAAGGCCTCAGTGTGTTAAAACATAGCTTATAGTATTTTTTGTCGTCCAACCTCTCTACATCAAGTTTATATATATATATATAGTGTACGGTTAGAAGAGGGCCTAACTACTCAAAGAAACAGGCATCTGTGTGGTCTTTCACGCTTTTTCTTTTCCAGTTCTGACTAGTTTCGCATCTTCAGAGCAACTGAATAAATCTAACAAGTCAACCTGTATTTATAGCAGAAGAGTTTAATTAAAGTTAACTATTGTCCATATAAGGTCCTTCCGGTTGAAGTTTCATCCTTCCGAGGCTGTTGTTTTTGTTTGTTCTTCGTTGTCCTCCGATCTGGGGTCTCCTTGTTGTTGTTGCTGTTCTTGTCATTTCACGTCAGATTGTTTCTTAACTTTTGTTGCGTTGTTTCTTGCTGTTGTCGTTGTTGTCGTTGTTCTTTGTTGCTTTCCGTTGTTGTCGCTTTCCATGATGTTGTTGTTGCTGTTCTTATTGTCCTTTGTCGTCAGATTGCTTCTTTGTTGTTGTTGTTGTTGTTGTTTGATTCTTTTCGTCTGAATCAGTGGCTTGCTTTGTCATTTGCCTGACTGGTTTAGTAGGAATCAAGTTTATATATATATATATATATATAAAGGTGAACAAAAAGAAAGACGAGCTGGAATATATACATACAAATTTTATCTCAATTCCCAACTAGTTTCGACCGTGTGGTCATCATCAGGAGAATGAGTGATATTTTCTAATGCAACTGGTTTTACAATCTATGTTTACAAATATGACGCTAAATTAATTGTTTGAAATTACGAATGATTAAGAAATAACAAGCCACAGGGAAATAATGTAATGACAAAAAAGTGAACGTAATTCTGTGGCTTATCCATTTGTTAAAGAGCTATAATCTTATGCTTTCTGGGTGGTTAAGTTTGCTGTTTAGGCCATTTGGGGATAGGGTTTTAAGACGTAACATCCAGTTATCTTCATGTGATTCTAAAATAAAAGTTATTTCATCTGATACATTTTTTTCAATCTTTTCTATGATGGTAAATTTTGCATCTGTAGAGAAGTCATGGTTTGCTAGGCGAAAGTGTTGTTCAACGGGGAGTAGTTTATCGTAGTCTGTTGATTTGATTCTATGCCTATAGTTGTTGAGTCTAATATTGAACGGCCATTCGGACTTTCCGACATATTGTTTTGAGCACCGTGTGCATTCTAACAGATATATCACATTTTTGCTTTTACAGTTGGATTCATGGTAGATTTTATATGTGTTCTTAGTTACAAAACTAGTGAATGAGTTGGTAGATTTAAGGTGATTACAGCATAGACTGTTTCTAACATTACATGGTTTACAAAATTTAATAGTACGGATAACTTTGTTATTTAAAATGTTATTGCTTCCTACCATTTCTTTAAGGTTCTTTGGCCTACGATAGGCTAGCATACCAGGTTCCTTAAAAATATCTTTCAAGTTTGGTTTTAGTTTTAAAATATCCCAGCGGTTTTGGATAATCTTAGCCATTGGTGGGAGGGTGTTGTTAAATATATATAGAGGGTATATATATATATATATTGGCAATAAAGAAACGATAAAATGGATACTATAAGTGCGGATGAAGAACGAACGAGAAATAGACAAAAATTTGATGTTTTTTAGCACACTAAGGCCTTTCAAGTCATTACTATCATCAGAGTGTGACTGACAAACTGAATTGAAATTCTTATAATAATACTGAGATTAATATGTTTACGTAATAACAGACGAGTGAGAATAGTGTTAAGTTAATGTGTCAATTGAGGATTGCGTGTAGTCCTTGAAGGACACCTACACTCTGAAACTTACGAAAGAGTCCCTATGAACGAGGACAAATCTGTTATGAAAAAGCTAAAAGAGCTCGTAAATAGTCACAAAGATGCACTAACCGTTAAAGAACAAAATTTCATCACAGAATTTGAGTGGAAAACAAGCAACTTTTACATGCTACCTAAAATACATAAAAGCAAAGAAATCATTGCCAAAATTTCCGAATCAAATCAAGAATTTGTTGAAATGTCTCCACCCACTGATTTAAAAGGAAGACCAATAGTAGCAGGTCCTGTTTCACCAACCCAAAGACTTAGTGAATTCATTGACACTCTTATAAAACCAATCGTCACGCATTTAAACACTTACATCAAAGATGACTGGGACTTCCTCCGCAAGATTTCATATGAATTTAGTAATCCGGTTCCATTGTACTCGTATGACATCACAAGTCTTTACACAAGCATCCCTCACAGCCTTGGAATCGAGGCGCTTAAATATTGGGTCGAAAAAAGAAGAGACTTGATTCCAGTTCGCTTTTCAAATGACTTTATCGTTGAATCGGCAAAGTTCGTTCTCGAAAATAACAATTTTTTGTTTGATAACGAATTGTATAGACAAATCAAAGGAACAGCTATGGGAACTAAGTTTGCCCCTTCATACGCTTGCTTAACAATCGGTTTTCTAGAAGAAACTAAACTTTTTCCTGAAATCCTCTGTAAATATTTCGACAATGATTCCTGCAAATACATCAAAGAAAATTACATTAGGTACATGGATGATAGTTTTGTCACTTTGCCCAAGAACGTGGACCCATCGTTACTTCAAAGTGCTTTAAACGAAATGGACACTTCAATCCAATTCGTAAGCATATTAATCTCAGTATTATTATAAGAATTTCAATTCAGTTTGTCAGTCACACTCTGATGATAGTAATGACTTGAAAGGCCTTAGTGTGCTAAAAAACATCAAACTTTTGTCTATTTCTCGTTCGTTCTTCATCCGCACTTATAGTATCCATTTTATATATATATATATATATATATATATATATAGTGTACGGTTAGAAGAGGGCCTAACTACTATAGCAACAGCAAGACTGCAGAAAACAATGAAATCAATCTGACGTGAAATCAAACGACAGACGAAAGCAGCAACAATAGCAGCAACAGCAACAATACAGAAAACAACGAAATCAACCTGACGCGAAATCAAACTACATAACTACATACGTCAAGCAACAATAACAACAACAACAACAACAACAATAACAATATAACACAAGGAAAATATCTGACTACGAACTACACACTGACGTCGAAGGAAACAGATCCCCGTAACAACAGCACATCGAAAAGACAACATCGCACTGCGAACAACGCCAAAGAAAAGAACCGAACCGAACTGAATGAACAGGGTAAAAGTACAGTTGCTCTGAAGATGCCCTAGTGGGCGAAACTAGTTAGTAGATAGCTGAATAAATGAAAAAAAGCGCAAAAATCAACTCGATGCCTGCTCTCTGAGGATGTTGTCCCTCTTCTTCATCGTTCACTATATATATATAAATATATATATATATATATATATATTCTCATAAGCTCATTCGCAAAGTGTAATAAAAAAGATATATGTAGTCAAGAAAACACATTCTAGTAAACGTTTCGGCGTAAGCCTTCATCAGTAATAGCTTTCCAAATTAGATGGAGCATACATATAAATCTTAAAATAACAATACAATATAAAAACAATAGCCTGAGCGGGATCCTGATTATTACAATAAGTTCTAAAAGGTGCAAATAGGGGTGTAGCCAAAGGCGGCAATGGGAAGATCAAAGAAAGCGCAGAGTAAAGAGCTGCTAAAGTCGGCGGCGGTGTCTGTCTTGCGGAAGCTAGAAAGAAAAAAACGTGTGAACTAACAAAACAAGCAATAGAAAGATCCAAGAGCGGATTGGCAGAAAAGAGATCCCTAAAAAAACAGCGTGTGTCCCTAATGAAAAGCTGAGCGCAAAAATCAAAACAACCAAACAACCAAAGTGTAAACAAAACTCAAATCTATGTATCAACCTGCCTAGTGTTTAATCCCTTAGGGGCAAAGCAATCCAGCCGATATTGCCAGAAGCTTTCCCGCATCCTATTTCCCCCCGTTAGCCTATCGATTATCTTAATACTAATATCCTTCAGAAACCCGTGGTGGCCTTCTCCAGTAAAATGCCTGAAGAATTCCGCCTGGGGTACTGAGACCCCCGAATTAAACTTATGACTGCACGCCTTGTAATTGTTAAACCTAAGCCTAAAAGGCGTGCAGGTGCTACCAACATATTGTACACCACAAACAGTACATTCCAACAAATACACAACATTTGACGAGTCACAATTAAACGAATAGTTTATCCTATATTCCCGGCTATCTATGTTTGAATGAAAATGTCCACTATTACTCATGACATTACACACTTGACAACGAGATTTACCACAACGAGAACATCCCTTCTTATCAGTCCCCCCATTTCCCTCACTACTGAGCCTAGCCCTAACAAGTATATCCTTAAGGTTCTTACATCTCCTAAATGCTATTAAAGGTGGCTCAGGAAACACCGCCCTATGCTCCTCCGAGTTTGTGAGCATAGAATGGAGTCTCCTGGCAACCTTCCCCAAACTATTGAGTGCTGGATGGTATGTGGCAACAAGTGGAACCCTTTCCCCCCTCCCTTGGTTATTGGTCCTATTTCCCGCATTTGCTAGAAGAGTTGTCCTATCCAACCTACGTACCCTATCTATTTGTTCGTTAACTAAAGTCTCTTCGTAGCCCCTGTCCTTAAGCCATCCAGCTAACTCGCCTACCCTCTCCTGAAATTGGCGATCTTCCGAGCATATCCTATGAAACCTAAGAGCCTGACCATAGGGGATCGCCTTCTTCGTGTGCCAGGGGTGACAAGACTTCTTATGCAAGTACTGATGTGTATCAGTTGGCTTGCAAAACAAGTCTGTCGAAAGGACTCCCCCCGCCCCCACGCTAACCTGAACATCTAAAAAACTAATACTATCCCGTGATTGCTCGCTAGTAAACTTAATGGTTTCGTGGCTACTGTTGAGATGATTGATGAAAGACTTCAGCTTTTCCTCCCCGTGCATCCAGATAAAGAAAACATCATCGATGAATCTCATCCAGATGAGCGGCTTGTCAGGTGAAGCCTCCAACAACCTCTCTTCCAACCGGGTCATGAAGAGATTGGCATAGGCCGGAGCGAACTTCGTGCCTATAGCCGTGCCCAATTTCTGCCTATAAATCCTATCATTAAATTCAAAATAATTATTCTCCAAGACCAAGGACGCCAACCCCACTAGGGTATCAGTAGCCACGCCCGGGTTTTCCCTTCTATCCAGCGCCTCCCTGATGGCCTCTAAGCCCTCCCCGTGTGGAATGCTTGGATAGAGTCCCACAACATCAACTGTACACAACAAAGCCCCCTCTGGTATCCTACCTAGCTTACTTAGCCTAGACAAAAAGTGGTTAGTGTCCTTAACATATGACCTACTTTGGCTAACCAACGGGTTAAGGTAGTGGTCTAGATATTCTGAAATATGTTCTGTTATAGTACCACAATTGGAAATGACTGGTCGCCCCTTAACACTACTAAGACCCTTGTGGATCTTAGGCAATAAATAAAATCTACCTAACCTAGAATCTTTAATTTCCAAATACTCAGTCACTTCCTCTAGACCGGGGTCCCCCTCCCTCAGTTCTTTCAACCTAGAATTAATGGTCTTACCCAAATCTACCGTGGGGTCCACCTCTATTTCTTCATAAACCTGCCTATCGTCTAATTGTTGGTTAGCCTCACTTATGTAATCCCCCCGATCCCAAACAACAACCGCTGATCCCTTGTCCGCTTCCTTAATCACTATGTTCCTATCACATTTAAGCTGTTTCAAAGAAAGTTGTTCAGAAGAAGAAAGATTACTAAAATTCTTACCCTCCGGCGAGACAGACATTACCTCCTTCTCCAACAGCGAAAAATAGTTCTCCAGAAGTGGGTCATCCTTGGGGGGCTGCCAAGTGGACTTAACTCTAAATTTATTCTGATCATTGTCCGGTGTGAAATTGTCCTCGTTGTTTCTAAAATGCCACCTCAGCCTCATTTCAGCCTTTATATATATATATATAAAGATGAACAAAAATAAAGACGAGCAGGAATAAATATATATAAATTCTTTCTCAATTCACAACTAGTTTCGACCGTGTGGTCATCATCAGGAGAATGAGTTATACTTTCTAATACAACAGTTTTATAAATTCTTTTTATAAATGTGACGTTAAATTAGTTGTTTCAAATTATGTATGATTAAGAAAGTGACAGGTCACAGGGGAACAATGTAATAACAAAAAAATTAACGTAATTCTGTTGCCTGTCCATCTGTTTAAAGATCTATAGTCTTATATTTTCTGGGTGGTTAAGCTTGCCGTTTAGGCCATTTGGGGCGAGAGTTCTAAGACGTAATATCCAGTTGTCTTCATGTGATTCTAGTATCGACGTAATTTCATCCGATACGTTCTTTTCAATTTTTTCTATGATCGTAAATTTAGCATCTCTGGCAAAGTCGTGGTTTGATAAGCGAAAGTGTTGTTCGACAGGGAGTAGTTTATCATAGTCTGTTGATTTGATTCTGTGCCTATAGTTGTTGAGTCTAAAGTTGAAGGGCCATTCAGATTTTCCGACATATTGTTTAGAGCAAAGTGTGCATTCTAATAGGTATATGACGTTTCTGCTTTTGCAGTTAGATTCGTGGTAGATTTTATAGGCTGTTTTAGTTACACAGCTCGTGAATGAGTTAGTAGATTTGAGATGATTGCAGCATAGGCTGTTTTTAATATTACATGGTTGGCAAAATTTAACAGTTTTTGTAGTTGGTTTCGTACGGGTAACCTTGTTATTCGAAATATTGTTGCTTCCTATCATTTCTTTAAGGTTCCTTGGTCGACGTTAGGCTATCATACCAGGTTCTTGGAAAATTTCTTTTAAATTTGGTTTTAGTTTTAAAATGTCCCAGCGTTTCTGGATTATTTGGGCAATTGGGGGTAGGGTATTGTTGAATGTTGTTACAAGGGGGATACGATTAGATTTCTCTTTATTTGTTAATTTTAGGGTATCTTTTCTTGGGATATCAATAGCTTTTTTTATCTGGTTATCAACTAAAGTTGGAGAGTAGCCACGTGCTATGAATTGTTGTGGTATATATATATATATACCATATGATTAATGAAGAGGTTGATGCTGTAAATAATCAGATCCATCAAGGAAAAAAAACTTGACTGAATTCTGGCTCCGAAGCTAAACAAATGTTGGCCTGTGTTTGACAGGAAATGTAAAGTTGGCCTGACAGCAGTTTGCAGGCCTAGTATATGACGTGCTCCTGTGGATTGGTTGAAGGATCTAGTATAATAGTTTCTGGAAGAAACATACACAGAATCTTACTTGACTGCCCGAGTTCCTATTGGAAAACTTGCATTTCGGAAACTAAACAACTGGCGTGGTTTTTGGAGGTACCAGGAAGGAGATCCTAAACTAAACGGGCCTAACTAAGAAACGTTGTATGCATCACAACAAAGATTGTGTTAATCCTATACCGCAGTTGAAATATGCTTATTTACCACTTACTTGTGAAAAGAAACTTTCTTTCCTAATTCTCTACCTTTTCCCCCACTTTGCCATCGCTTCTCACAATTGATCGCAGCGCAAGACTTCACCATCTTCTCTCGGTAGTTCGCTTCGGTCGGTTTTCCCGCGAATTTCTTTTGCCCACTTGTGGCTACCATTTTACTTCCCCATGGTTCGGCCATATCACGTGACCGACCGCGCATTCTAGTCCTCCTATTTCTATGATCCTCACATTCTCATCTGGTGCTGAAGTCACAGCCCATCTCAACGAAGAAGCCATATGGTCTGCCGGGTGCGCCAAAATAAACTATGCAGGTTTGGCAGGCCACAATAAATCGTACACTGGATTGATTTTGCAGGTTCATGACTTAATCTTTAGCAAAACCCCTGAATTAGATTCTAGGCTATTTTGCAAATTTTTTTGTTTTCATTTTTAGAGCTAGACGCGAGTTTCTTAAACTTCTCGTTCTCAAAAATATTGAAAAGGATAAAAAACCGTTGATCAAGTTTTCTAAAGAATCAACATGAATGGAAAAAGAGATAACTTGATTTGCTTGTGGTGATTTAGAAATCAATTAATTGTATCGATTAATTATATCGATTAATCAATTGTCTAGTTAGTATTGAATTCGAAAGAATTTGTATCTGATCCCAAGTGCTGTACCAAGGCTATTTATATAGAATTTAAATTGGTTCTACTTGCCATTATTTTCACTCATTGCATTTTTTCTTTTTGGTCGGAGCTTTCGCCTCACCTCTGAGGCCTCTTCAGCGACTGATTAATTTGATTCTTCGGTCAGGTATCAGTTTCCAATCGTATTCGAATTTCGATTTCACGAACGAATCTGAACTTAACTATTATCTAAATAATCTAAATAAGTTGTTGTTGCATCTTGGGTGTGGGACGCTTTGTATTTCCCCATTCTTCTTTGGAATTCAAAGATGGTGCCATCTCACTCAGGCCTTGAAATGAGAGGCGCTTGATCGAGCGCGAGCGCCTCCACACTCACCTCGAAAATTCTTCTGGCTCGATTATTCGAGCGCCTTGCTGATCAAAACATGTTTTATTTTAATGATCTGTAAATTTGATAATTATGTGAATGTATTTTATATAAAAATCTAGTCCACATCTCTACAGAAATCTAGTCCTTTATCTCTAATACAGCAATAAACTGTTCTCTTTGTTGTTGAAATCGTAAAATTTTCACGCACTTTCCAAGCTCCGTTCCAATTATCAAGCTGCCTCACTTCTATGTTGATTGATATGGTGATTTGCGCGCAGCACATGTGTTGAAGAAACAAAATGGCTGCAAGCTCTGCCGTTTGGCGGGTCTACAGTAGAGTTGTCAGCATTCAAATCTTGAGGAAAGGGTAATGTTATTGGCCATGGAGTCACCATTATAAACGGTAAAACATAAAAAAATCAAGGAGCTTGATCAAGCGCTTAAGAGAATCGAGAAGCTTGATCAACCAAGCACCTAACTTTTTCTCATTTCAAGGCCAGATCTCACTGATAAAAACTGCCTCTGTCACCTGCCGTAGCATTGCATCACCGGAACATGTCGTTAGTTTCTCTATCAAAAGTTCTTGCTTAATACCGCCATGTCTCTCTTTCATACTGTATGTTTGAATAACATTGAGTTCTTATCTTCCTTTTTATTATATTTGTTCATGTGCTCATTTATTCTCTCTCCCAAGCTTCAAGCTGACTCACCTACAGTATACGTTTGACGCATGCGATCGCACACGCACACGTAGGCACACATGCAAATTGAGTCAGGAGTGCTTTTCATCACACGCGCAGAGTGTTATTTTGTTTAAGTAAAGTGGTACTTTGATGTTTGACACATCCAATGTCAAAGCATGTGCTTCGATAAACTTCAATATTATCTTTATCAGTAGAGGGAAACTTGAAGACCTATTTTTGAGTCACTTCTTAATTACCACCTTGAATAACCATGTGTGCGAACCGAACGCCCAAATGAATTTGCGTGTGTGTTTTGCCGCACGTGTGTTGTTTGATTCCCGAAAAGGACTGTTACCGAAATGCCCTCAATACCAACTGTGGGGAAGCATATATAGGTGAGTTATGCATAAAGATCATGGAAACGTGGTTATCAACACTTTAATTCGAAGAATTAGAAAATGTCTGCCATATCTGCGTTTTAGGTTTTTCCCTATTCTAAAACCTAAAACGCGGACTTGCAAATGGCGTGGACATGTCTGCGATTTCCGCGTTTTAGACCTGGCCCTTCTCTACCTCTGCACTCCCAGTGCTTGGTGCTAAAACTACATCACCTTCTCATTGATGAAGATCCTACTGTCTACAAAGAAAGATGACATTTGCACAGGCATTCAATTGCGCCTGTGAGTCAAAAAGGCACAGGCAAGCACTTTGAATATGCTTTGAAAGACCTGATTACATTGCTGATACATGGTGTAAGTTTCTTAATCTCTGAAAAGAAGAAAAAGAAACAGCCTGTTGATTAATGTTCTTTCTTTTAGAGAGGTCTTCAAGGCTAGGCATCGAAAGTCTGGAGTTTTGGTTGCCTTGAAGAAAGTATTGATGGACAATGAAAAGGAAGGGGTACGTACTCACACTAGTTATAGCATCATTATCAATTTCCAATATATATGCAAGATATTTTTTATCATTGAGTAAATACAGTATATAGATAGACCCCACTGGCTGTCCTGGCTGGCTGTATTGACCCCACTTTCTAACTTACCGTAAAAGCTCTATTAAGCCCCCAGGGGGCTTCTTTAATTTTGGAGACTCTGGAGGGGTTCTTAGCTGTGACTGGCTTAGCTTAGCTAATAATAATAATAATATAATAATGGCAACCAATTCTCCATTCCGGAGCAGTTACAAGCTACAAAACATGGGTATTGCACCAGTAACACAGGTTTTTTTGGGTGTTTTTCGTTTCCTATTTATAATAAAAACATCTCAACCATTTTAAAAATCTTTCCGAGTTTTGTTGGGTCACTTTTCAGTAAATCATTTGTGTTCAAAGATCTTTCTTTAAAATTTTGGCACTGAAATAAGTGTTCAATGGTTTCTTCTTGAGCTCCACACCTTCTGCATAAGGCATTTTCATGTTTTCCCTTATAGTTAGCTTTTAAGTCAGTCATGTTTAGTTTCAAAGACAATAGGTTTGCTGCATGTTTATGATTAATGTATTCTTTTTTCCCAAAGCAATTGTTTTTTAGTAATCTTAATTTTGTTTTGTTACATTTCTTCATATCTTTTTGTATTATCGAAGTTATTCTATTTACTATCATATTTTTCCATTCTTTGCTTGTCAGCTTGCCTATTTGTTCCTCTGAGATATCTATGTTTAGCTCTTTTAAATCATTTTTTGTTTCTGAGTCCCAGCATTTATCTAGATTTAGACGTTTTTGCTCCTCATAAACCTTTTTCGTTAGTCGACTGTCTTTCATTTTTATCAACTTTCTAAGGTATACAAGTCTTTTCATTTTTATCCTGTAAGTAATTGGCATAAGACCACATTCATATGTTATACCTTCATATGGTGTTGTACTTGGAATGGAATTAGTTTTTGTTACTGCATCTTTTTGTATTTTCTCTAGTATTTTTAATTGTTGTTTTGACACATTTGTCCATGTTTCACATCCATATAGTATTTTGGGAATTAGTATAGACTCAATAAGTTTTATACTGATCTCCATTTTTTGTTTTTTGAAAGTTGGTTGATCAACCAAAAATTTTATTTCATTAATTATACCCATTGCAGCTTTCTTTTTGTTTGAAATGTTATCATCTAATGTTCCTTTATTATTTTTCATGTCCCCAAGATATTTGTAGCTTTCTACCTCCTTTACTGTGCAGTTGTTTAATTTCAGTTCATTTGATTGGTTACCTCTTTTGAGCTTATTGAATTTCATTGTCAAACATTCACTTTTATCCATTTTAAAATTAAGTAAGTTTTGTTTCTGGTATATTTCAAGAATATTTAACATTTCTTGCATTTTGTTTGTTGAAATTGAAGCAAGCATGATATCATCTTGGTAAAGTAACGGGGGTATCAAGATATTTCCGTACCTTATTCCTAAATTTTGATCATATATTGGTTTTACTCCTTTATCAATGTGGTTGGCACATATGGGTGCTGCTAGAATTGTACCCTGTTTTAGGTTTTCCCCTATTCCTATCTCTGTTGTTGTTCCATTTGGGGAATCAATTCTTATGGAGCTTTCTTTGTTAAGTTCATATATGCTTTTCAAACATTTTCCTTTTACTCCACTTCTGTATAGGTCTATCAGACACGATTTTAAATGTAGTTTACCAAACGCTTTCTCCAAGTCAAGAAACATGAATTTTATATTACATCTTATATATTTGTAATAATCAATGATAGCCTGGCTAACAAATAAGTGGTCAAGTGTTGATCTACCTTTCCTTCCACCAGCCGCTGCCTCAGAAAAACCTTTATCTATGTTTGTAATCTGTCTATTTAAAATCATTTTTTCATAGATTTTACTGATGCTAGATGTGAGAAATATTCCACGCCAATTTTTTAGCTCTCTTCTGTTCCCTTTCTTTTTATATAACGTTTTAACAATTATTTTCTTCCATTTTTTTGGAATTATCCCTTTCTCAAAAGAAATGTTAAAAATTTTCAGCATGAAGTCTAAAAATTTTTGTCCTGTATTCATATATATTTCATTGGAGATGTTATCATCTCCCGGTGCTTTTTTTGTTTTCAGTTGTTGAATTGCCTCCAAAAGCTCCCATTTTTTAAATGGCCTATCAGTGGGAAACTTAATTTTTTCATGTTTTTTCATAATGCCTAAAAATAATTTGTTTTTAAATTTTATATGTCTTCTATATTGTTTTTCTGGTTCTCTGTTCGTTAGTAATTTTTTGAAGTAGTTCTCATGCTCTTTCAGAATTTCACCAACATCTGTCAGTTCTATCCCTTCCTCATTTATTAATGAGGTTGGGTATTCATGTTTTTTGCCAAGTAATTTCGTTCTAAGATTGTAGAATTCTGTGCTGTTCACCTTAACCTTTTTAACTTGATCGATATTCTTTTCCAAATTTATCTTTTTAAGATCATTTTTGATCCTAAGGATTCTTTTATTGATTAATTAAGGATTCTTTTATTAGCTGCATTAGCTGTGACTGGAGCATGGAGAGGTACAAGTAGGAACAGGCTCTATGATGAACTAGGCTGGGAAACCCTTTACCATAGGCGATGGTATAGACGTTTGTGTCATTTCTTTAAATTAGTAGGGTCCCATTCACCCGAATATTTGTTTTCTGAAATCCCTCCAGAGCGTCAAATATTGTACAATCTTAGAAATCCGCGGGTTTACGATCAAAATATTGTACGAACTGTTCGCTTTTCAAACACGTATTTCCAGAGCACACTCCATGAGTGGAATTTACTCGACGACGAGATAAAAAATTCAAGGTCCATTTCTGAGTTTAAACAAAAATTGCTTCAAATTATAAAACCTGTGACAAACTCCATGTACAACATTTCTGATATAGATGGTGTTAGATACCTGATTCGATTGAAATTTAGTGCTCTTAATGAACACAAATTCAGACATAGATTTGACTGTTTAAACCCTTGCTGCGCCTGTGGCGAAGCGGTAGAGGATAATGAACACTTTCTCCTGCACTGCCCTCGTTTTGATACGATGCGAAGAGATCTCCTTGGTCAACTTTCTGACATTCCCGGGATTGATATTACATCAATGGATTCAAAATCCTTATGCCAACTGTTACTGTTTGGAAGCAACAACTTAACCGTTGTTGCAAATCGTATAATTTTAGAAGCGTCGATGGCATATTTGAAAGCAACAAAAAGATTCAGTTAGGGTGGCTCTGCTCTGGTTGGGATGGGGGCAGAGTTACCTTAAATTTTTGAGTAAATCGCAGCGCCCATTCGTTTACGTCTTCGTCATGTAGTGTTTTTTTGTGGTAATGTTGTGTTGATAAACTATACTATTTATTAATTATCTATTGTAAGTGCTATTCACAGTGGGAACTCGATGACCATGTGTCCATTTTCACTGTGAGTGGCACACTCTATCTTATGTTTAGTTTATGTTAAATATAGTTGATTTTAAGGAGTATATATAAAAAAAGGGGGTTCTTGAAAGAGAGAGGGCTTATTACCGGGCTTACTAGAGACTGGGCTAGTGGGCTTAATTTGCTTGTAACTATACTTTTGTTAATGAAGAGTTATACTATTGGGGCAAACAAATCAGAATGTTCTGCTAAGGTTACTGTACCCCTTCAGGATGATAAAACTTTTTATCCGATCAATTTGTGGATAGCACATACATCTACCTTCAATTTCTAATGATTTCAAGGAATTTTACTTCATTTCTCAGCGAATTATAATCAATTTACAGCAAGGTCTTTCCACCAGGGAACATGCTGTTTACATTACAAGGAAAATTTTAGAACTGAAGGTTAAAGGTTTCAAGTGCCTTTGATTTCCTGTTGAATGGATGTTGCGGTTTATAATACTAATTACAATATTATCGACTCTGCGCTAAATACATAAAGGATTACTCTGTTTACTCTTGTGGCAAGATTAATGTTAATCATTTACAACAGTGGAATTATATGCTAAGAAACTATTTCAGCTCTTTTCTCAAAATTAAATTTTCAGCAACTAATTGGTATTCATACAGCTCCCTGTACCAAACGGCTGGACGTAATTGGGTGAGATTTGGCAGACAGAGAGAAGAAGCATAAGGAGACCAAAGGGTGTCTTACTTTTGAGAAAAATTGCAAGGTCCAAAGTTAACATTTGAATGAATCTCAAAATGAGTTCAGGGGGTGAGGGGCGAAATTGTTTTATTGATTATTCTGAAGCTGAAGCACACAAAAGAAATTTGAGACACTCTTTGCTAGATTGATGTGTTGAGAATGCAAAAATCTCATCAAGATTTATTTGAAACTTATCTGGGGGGACAGGGAGGCTCTAGAAGGGGGGAAGGTTCAATGTTCACGTTTTCAGGTGTATAACGCACAATTTTTGGATATTTGTATTCTTTTTGGATTATAAATACTTCCCCATTTAATGACGAATTGTATGATGTATAGTTTATACGACATGTCGCAGGCGTGATAATCAAGAGAGAAAGCACCGTGATTGGTCACTGAAGTGGTACAGTAACCTCAATATTTCATAGGTATGCTGCCAAAAGGAGAATCTTTAGTTGGATCTAAGTTTACCCTATAGTGGTTGTGCTATCTGACACGTCCTATTTTGGTTGAGTTGGGTGGAGGCAAAAAGCCCCCTACCTAACTCTTGACTCGAAATAGATAGAGCAACCAGGTTTGCTGTACTAACAGCTCCAGGCATGTACTTTATGAGAGCATAAAAACTAACCTAAAACTGGCCGCCATTGTTGCTTGCGTAAGCATTTTTCTTTGTGTGGTCAAGAAAAGTAGCAAAATCAAAACCAGAAAAAATGTGATAAAATTTAATTCGGAGCATAATTTCCACCCAAATTGGAAAATTATGATAGATTACATCAATAGCACTACCCTGCAAAACATCTTTGCAAAATATTGCAGTTTTGCCACTTTTTTTGCGAAGATTAATATTCGAGAATTGACGATTTCTACAGTCAGTTCCGGAAAATTGTCTCCCTCCCCCTAATTTGACAAAATGTTTTATAACACTTCTTGAGTCGTTGCACAATAAGTAACAGCAAAAATTCAGAAAGTTTCAAGGCGATAATTGTTCGGTAGAGTTATTCCTCCAAAGAAACTAAACGGAAAGAATAATTTTCACTCACGCTTACCCTTTGCTTTAGCAATTGCATACTTGGGTGGCGCTTGGACATATTTATAGCAAAATCTGTAGGTTCACGTAATTTGTTTATTTTTGTCGAATTCTCCTCTACCTCTCAACTTTCTATGCTAGCAGTGATATTGACGAAGTAATCATTCATTGATGAATTTATTAAAACCAAGCTTTTTAACTAAACAGTGGTACAAAACATTTTTCAGTAAAATTCTATTTTAGAAAGCCAGTTTTGATCTAGCTGATGAAGATTTGTGGTTCACCCGGTAGAGTGTCTTCATTCATGGGCCTGGATTTTATTTTAACTATTATTTTGTCGTTATTCAGTTTCCCATAACTGCACTGCGGGAAATCAAGATCCTGAAGTTGCTACGACATGAAAATATTGTCAACTTGGCAGAGATCTGCAGAACAAAAGGTGAACTTGCATAACGTATTTACCAAAAGTGTTGCTTCATCCAAGTAACTCTTCAGTTTTTTGCAGTGGAACCCCATCCAGCCAAAGTATATGGAATCACACAGCATGGTGGGTCAAATCATAGACTATGGTCAAATTTGATGGTTTGCGGTCAAAACCCTAAGTTGCTTATATACATGGTGTCCCAAAAATTATGCCTCGTTCGTTTGTTTGGCTGCTGTGGAGGAGCTGTAGTTTTCATTGTCTTGGATTTTACATTGTTGCACAGAATAGGTTCACTTTAAACTGACAAATGGTCGCTGATTTATTTCAGAGGAAAGGCAAACTAAATTTATTTGCTTCAAAACAGCATTTCTCTTGTTCTCCAGCAATGCCAAAAGTAAGTACAGTAAACCTTCTAAAGAGAGGGTTCTAGCGTTGTAGCGGGTGAACCAGAAAAAAGTTCCCACTTTTGAAAATTCATAGCATCAAGGGTACAGGATGGACTGGAATGAATCAATATTTGCTTGACAGCAAAAAGATCGAAGTAATTTTTGTGATTTTTCTCGCCTTCTTACGAGCACTGGAAAAATTGGTAAATTCAAGTTTACAAAACCTTGGTGGTTGCAAACTGACTTAAAAAGGCCTAAAATACTTGATCAAATCACAAAGGCTCCTCCCCAAAACAACAGAGAAAATGCAATTTTGCATGGGTGAGAGCTATCGTATGCACATTTATTGCCATGGGATTGAAAATGTTTAGTATATGTTTGAAAATCTATGTCTTATAACTCTTGAGAGGAGTCAAACGCTCGTGAGTATTGTTCTGTGTGAGGAGAGTCCTAACGTGTTTCATCAATTGATCAAGTGTTTTAGTTAATCAAGTGTTTTAGGCCCTTTTTCAGTAATTTTGCAATCATGAAATTTTTGTAAAGTTGAATTTACCAATATTTGCAGTGCTCCAAATAACACGAGAAAAATCACAAAATTACTTTGATCTTTTGGCTTTTAACTGGAATTTGAATTATTCAAATCCACCCAGTACCCTTGATGCTACGAATTTTCGAAAATGGGAACTTTTTTCTGGCTCTCCCGGTATTTAATTTTTTCAACATTCTTAGAAGGTTTGATAATGCTGTCTATCTATAGGACAATACTGTCAACTCTTTCAAAATGTAGAAAAAATTTTTGAATACGACGCTAGAATCATTTCTTTCAGAAATTGCTTGATTTTGATGTTGCCGGAGAACAATAGAAGTGTTGTTTTTGAGGCAACCACTTATTTTGCTCACGCTGTGCTATAAATCAGCAACCACTTCTCAGATTGACCCAAACACCCACCCAAACAAGGTCTCAAGCTCGAATTTAGGCCTATTCTATCAAACGTTTTATTGCGTGACCGACATTTGAAAAACGAGACAATCCAAGAATCCTGCCAAGCCCATTGGTTCCAGTAGCCTGTGTGATAAGGACCAGCCTCAAGTAAAAGGAAACATTAGTCCTGGTAATATTTTTTGGCTGCTGCTAAATAAGCCCCCCCCCCCATCGAATGAGCCTCCTCCTCGAATAAGCTCCCACCCCAAGGTATTTTTTGAGAAATAAGCCCCCGGGGGCTTATTGGAGGACTGACGGTGCGGTATGCCCTTTTGTGACATGATGGTAACAAAATTCGTTTGTCTAAATTGAGAAGATATTAGAAGCTTGGAGTTAATAAAACTCCACCTAGTCGGTTTGTTATTGTACAGGAAAATACAAAAACCTCCGGCTCTATATTTTCATGCACAACACAAAACTCGTTATTATGCGCATAGTGGTATGGAGTTTTTCCACAACGTTCATAACTCCTAAGTTAATATGAATTAAGGTTGCAGGTATTTTAGCGTATTACTTGCGTCGTTGTTACTTTGCCCACATTGTAAGCATGCGAGTCTATCTCTGGGCTCTGGATCGAACTTGGATGATCAAAACCAGGCATTAATTTCATTCAATTGCTTTAATAACTTTGGAGATACGGAGGTACAAACCAAGCATGTTTGGCACTCATTCAGTTGCTTGCAAATAATGTGTAACACATTGCTCTTAATTAACTGATTGATTGAATTTCGTTTCAGCTTCTGCATATAATCGCCAGAGAGCAAGCATCTACTTAGTCTTCGAATTCTGTGAGCATGATTTGGCAGGCTTGTTGAGTAACCAGTCCGTCAAATTCAACCTTGGCGAGATTAAGAAGATCATGCAGATGCTTCTAAACTCCTTGTATTTCATCCATTTCAACAAAATCCTGCACAGAGATATGAAAGCCGCCAATGTTCTCATCACAAAAAGTGGCGTCTTGAAGCTTGCTGACTTTGGTCTAGCCCGTGCAATACACTTAAATAAGGACCCTCAAAAGAACAGATACACAAACCGAGTCGTTACTTTGTGGTACCGACCTCCTGAATTGCTCCTTGGTGAACGAAACTACGGACCACAGATTGATGTTTGGGGTGCAGGATGTATTATGGCTGAAATGTGGACCAGAAGCCCGATCATGCAAGGAAACACAGAACAGAACCAACTAACTTTCATCAGCAATTTATGCGGTTCAATTAACACTGAAGTTTGGCCCAGTGTGGATAAGTTGGAGCTTTTTACAAAGATGGAACTGCCACAGAACCTGAAGCGTCGGGTTAAGGAGAGATTGAGATCTTACGTCAAGGATCCATATGCCTTGGACATGATCGATAAGCTGTTGAGCCTTGACCCGAGCAAACGGATTGATTCTGATGCAGCCTTGAATCATGACTTCTTCTGGACAGATCCAATGCCATGTGACTTAACCAGAACTCTATCGACATTACAGACGTCCATGTTTGAGTACCTGACGCCACCAAGGAGAACGAACGCCTCAAGACCGCAAGCGGGGCCTTCTCACAAGCCTATGCCTCAGAACATGAACATGAACGGTGCCAATTATGATAGAGTATTCTAATTGGGTTGATCAGAAGTAAAGCAGACAGAACTGGTTGCCTCTATAAACGAACCCACGAGGGCCATCAATTAAGATTTAGGTACAATGTAACGCCTTATCCTTGATATTATTGTCATTATAAAGAGATACGGATCTTTGCTATTATTTGGTAGTTGGCCACGCAAGGCATTTTGCAATGTTTTTGAATATTCCTTGAAAATGCACAAATGCACATACGATTGGCCTTGACCCAGAACCGTGCAAAGGAAACCATTTCGAAGTGTGACAGCTGAACCACAGTTGTAGCGTTACAACTGGGCCACATGAATTGTTTGTTCAGCAAGGGTAGGCTCACCGTAGGAGAGTAAACATAGAAATACAACCCTTCGATGCAGACATATGGTGGAAAGACTAAGCCAGAAAACAGTATACTTACTCAATGAATGTTTAAAACTGTAATAATAGAGACAAAGAGAACCTCATATCAGAGCCGTATTATGGAAGACGTTATTCTAGTTATTTTCTGAAAGGAGCAAAACAATGCGCGTCTTTGTTCTTACTTTCTCCTTGTCTGTTTCTTTAGCTTTTGTCTGTTTCGTAAAGGGTCTGTATGAACCTCACAATGGTTGACAGGCAAACACTGGTATGATAAGAAACGATGATAACTGTCAAAATAGCAAGTAAAGAGAAAATTACACGTTTTTTTATGAGAAACTGGGATGACCAAAATTTTAAGAAACAATTACAAGAACAATTAAGAAACTCTGAAATTTTATTTCTAGAATGAAAGTTGGTAGATTACGGTTCGCGCGGCATTGCGTTTGTAAATATCAAGTTTTGACTGCAAAAAAATGGTAACTTTTTGCCTTAAGGTGCATGGCTTATTCGTGGTGACAATGTCAATGCAAAATGCAAGCCCTTTGTCCATAAGAAGGCTCAACTTCGAACCAGAACGCAATTTTAGACCCCCAAAATAAGGAACTAATTAAGAAACTTTTACTACTATAACACCGAAATTTTCATGCGAAATTCGAAATTAAGAAACTTTTAGTACTAGCTATGTGCTGATTCAAGTTTTTTATAAAAAAAGTGTAGCTCCTAATCAACTACCCTGTCGGCTGTTTAAGCAACCACATGTGGACTGCAGCAAAACGGGAATGCTGGAATGTTGTTATGAGAATCCAAATTTTCCAGTATTTTCTCAAAAATAAAACCTTACTAATGGAGGTGAACTGGACAAAAGTTTTAATTCGCCTTTTGATAAATATATAATGCTCGTAGCAGTCCCGACAGGCGAATTCCTACATCTTGGCACATTTTCCTGTGAGAAAAGTACACAATGCTTTCGGAATTTTGTTAGGATTACAACTGTTATAAGACCAGAATCTGTAAATCGTTTGCTACAACAGGTGAGAAATGTATTCTTAAAAATCGAAAATTGGTTTCTTTTATCGGAGACCTGACCTATCGTAGCAAGGGTAAAACAGAGGAATCAAGTCTCGGTCAAGACAAGCGATTTAGGGTTTTCGACTGTCTGCCAACCATTAAGTTTTGCATGCCACGTATGAGAATTAAAGGCCCCCATTAGCCATGTTTGAAGAATGAGATCATGCACATGGCTTGCCTCAAAGTAGTAGAATATCTATTTGCAATTGCAATGCACGATTTAGTTCATATCGAAATGGCTGTAGCCTAATAACGAGCCCACTTGATGAAGCGACCAGATTTCTTGATATGCATCAGAACTATTAAATTAGATGTAGCGAGAGTCCAAAGACGTAGGGAACCGGAGGCACTCGTGGAACGTGCCCCAAAGATTTTGCAACAAACCAAAAGGTGCCCTTTTTGTTTCGGAATGTGCCCCTTTTGAAGATCGATGCGGACAAAAAATCGTTTAATTTTGTTATTATTTACTTCATGATTTACTTATGTTTACTTCCCATTTTGTTTCATTTTGAAGGAAATCGGATATCTATCAGCATAGCATTCACACTATTTTCTTCTATATATCACATTTTTACCGTCAAAAATCTGGTACATATTAAAGTGCCCTTCTTACGAGAAAAAGTGCCACTGAAATGCCGTGCCCCTCCAAGTTTAAGATGCTTGCTACCGCTCTGAGTGAAACTAAAGGATAGCTGACGATACTGACAATATGTTTACTTTATCCAAAAAAGAATTGCCACTACAACAGTGCCACACGTGTTTCTTGATAATATTTTATGGGTTGGTATGTTCCCTTGCAAACAGTTATTGATATTGAGGATTTCAAACAGTAAGGGCAGTGTGCCAGGTCAAAGAGGTCAAATTTTGAAAATTGCTTTGTAATGGGTTGGCAGCTCCATTAATGTTAGGAGCAAATAGTAACGAGGAAATATCAATTGGCAGATACTTCAAATCTGATTGTTAGCCGAAATATCTCAGAATTGTTTTGATTCTAACCATTAACAATGCCTATAAATATCTCAGATGCTTCGCTGATTGTTTTGATTGTGTACATAAATAATGCCTATTGTTACAACATTCCTGATTCCTATGTACCTATATGTCTATGTCTATTCCTTCCGGTTGGAGCAAAAGCCCCTCCATAACGTTCTCATTCTTCAAACATAATTAAAGGCCCCCATTAGCCATGTTTGAAGAATGAGATCATGCACATAGTTTGCCTCGAAGTAATAGAATTTTTATTTGCAATTGCAATGCATGATTTAGTTTATGTGGAAATGAATGGCTGTAGCCTAATAAGGAGTCCACTTGATGAAGCAGACCAGATTTCTTGATATGCATCAGAACTATCTTATCTTATATATAACGGGTGCACGATCGGATAAGATTGTTCTTTTGTGGTGGAATATGTTTGTGTGCAGCGTCGGGATCTCCACCTTCCCGTGCCCCCTCGCCGCCGCTCTTCCTCTCCAAAAATCGCCCCGAAAATCTAAGTTAGCCGAATGTGTGTGAGAAGTTGGGGGCAGCCACTTCCGCTGGGGTAGGAGCGGGGGAACTTTTTGGCAGCCTTCCTATTTTCCAGTTTGACATAGGGTGAACGTCACTGAACAATCGAGGTGAGTCACTAACGACTCTTGATGGGGTCATCAAGGGTCGTCAACGGACAAAATCGGTTTGTCAACGGAAAACAATGCTGGATTGTCAACAACCTAGGGGCTACGTAACACCGACGTCACGCAATGGAACTTCACAGGGGTTCAGTCCCTCCTCCGCAGCAGTTGGGGCTCACACCCACACAAACAATGGGAAAACTGACTGGGGGCAGTCACGTGATGGCACCCCATGTCACGTGACTAACTTGGCACGTTGCCAAAAATGGTCATGTGACCTATCATGTGACTTGGCAAGTCCCTACGTTTCGAGTGAGCTCAATGTGGAAGTAAACAACAAGTTAGGCCTATTCCCCTCTACTGAAGCAAGAAGTAACACTGTTCTGTCGCGAAAAATACGCAAGTAGCATATAACTCCACCTTTCTTCCTGCTCCAGCGAAAACATAGGCCTACTTACGTTTCACTTCCACGCTCTTCATTCTGAAACTTCTGTTGATTTCCCATCACTTTTTCCCCCAAGGTAATTTCATCCAATTCAAATTTCATAATCGCTATCTTCGAAGATCTACTCCCAAACAAACACTCCTGTAGATATTTCAACTTCACGAATCACTATCCTAACATTCAGCGGTCAACTAAAACTCATCTGCACGACCAAATCTTACGACGCAACAGATATTGCAGGTAATTTTATCGTGCCAAGGTCATTAGGTAGGAAGTTAATCGTGCCAAGATCATTAGGAAGCCACTTCTCCGGGAAACAATCGTTATAAGGACGATCACATCATTAGTTGCTCATTACTTCAATGCATAATGAATACGTTCACCTGCACAGAGGTTATTGTGCGCAGCAGTCAGCACTTATCCAGCAAAGACAAAAGGTACTTCCTGTTAGCTATTTTCACATTACCTAGCCCCTCTACCATATGCAGATTGCCATTGGCTAATTTGGATTGGTACAGACCCCATAGTGAAGCTACGAAAGATGAAAGCCGACTGTTATTGGCTAATTTCAAATGACCTAACCGATCTAGCATATGCAGATTGCCATTGGCCAATTTCAATTGGTACAAACCCAATAGTGAAGCTACTAAAGACGAAAGCCGACTGTTATTGCCTAATTTCAAATGACCAAACCGATCTAGCATATGCAGATTGCCATTGGCTAATTTCAATTGGTACAAACCCCATAGTGAAGCTACTAAAGGCGAAAGCCGACTGTTATTGGCTAATTTCAAATGACCCAACCCATCTACCATATGCAGATTGCCATTGGCTAATTTCAATTGGTACAAACTCCATAGTTAAGCTACTAAAGATGAAAGCTGACTGTTATTGGCTAATTTCAAATGACCCAACCCATCTAGCATAGGCAGATTGCCATTGGCTAATTTCAATTGGTACAAACTCCATAGTGAAGCTACTAAAGGTGAAAGCCGACTGTTATTGGCTAATTTCAAATGACCGAGCAAATCTACCATATGGAGATTCCCATTGGCCAATTTCAATTTTTACAAATCCAGTAGTGAAGCTACTAAAGATGAAAGCCGACTGTTATTGGCTAATTTCAAATGACCTAACCGATCTAGCATATGCTGATTGCCATTGGCTAATTTCAATTGGTACAAGCCCCATAGTGAAGCTACTAAAGATGAAAGCTGACTGTTATTGGCTAATTTCATATGACCCAACCCATCTAGCATAGGCAGATTGCCATTGGCTAATTTCAATTGCTACAAACTCCATACTGAACTTACTAAACATAATAGCCGACTCTTATTGGCTAATTTCAAATGACCTATCCCATACAAAAGGAGGCTACACTGTGAGGGCAGTCATACTATCTCACATTAGTTGGGGGCAGTCACGTGTCTGCCCCCATGTCACGTGACTTACTTGGCAAAGTTCCAAAATTGGTCATGTGACTTGGCACAGTGCCAAGTTCCGGTCATGTGACTTGGCACTTTGCCAAATTATGTGACGTCATTTGGCACTGTGCCAACTTCCCCCCCACAAATGCCCCTGTGCATGAGCAGTCCATTTCCTTCACTATTTCCTGAAAACTTCCCATCAAGGGCTGAGTATAACTCTTCCAGTCTTCCTACCTGATGTTATCTTCCACAAGGGAGGTTAAGATCTATGGGAACGTTCTAAAATAACAACAACGTCAGCAAATGCAACTAAGGGAACTCAGCCAAGAAGAGCAACTACATTAATGGCCGGAGTTAAAGCTACTGCGAAGAACTTCAACAACTAATGCAACCAAAACAGCGAGGTTTACCTTGCACAAATAACACTAATAACGCAAGGATAGCAACTAAGGGCACAAAAGCTACTACGGCCACTATGGCAACAATTACGACTACATCTTCTCTACTAAACAAATAACGCACATAACAAAACGA
Organism: Aurelia coerulea; assembly: GCA_039566865.1. Classification (NCBI taxonomy): domain Eukaryota; kingdom Metazoa; phylum Cnidaria; class Scyphozoa; order Semaeostomeae; family Ulmaridae; genus Aurelia; species Aurelia coerulea. The sequence goes on from CM076954.1 coordinate 11,101,963, forward strand.
AGTTAGCAACTAATTTCTCCCACAACAAACGCTACCAACGCCACAAAGAAAGAAAGACAACTAGGGCAACGAAGGAATCTAAATCAACTCTACTGAAACGAAAACAGCTTTACGAGTAGGGAGACTGGAGATCTACCGAAGCGGTCATAATAATCACAACGTCACGAAATGCAACTGCAACTTACGACAATGAGGCAAGAAGACCAACTTCATTAAATCAAGGGGTGAACGCAACAAACGCTACTTGGGCAACAAAATGAACAACGCTACCACAACAACAATCGTACCATCAATAACGGCAAAAAGCTACTATGGCCGCTAAGCCAAGAATTACGACTACATCATTTCTACCAAACAAATAACGCATACACTAAAACAAAGGCAACAACTAATTTCTCCAACAACGAAGGCTACTAAGGCCACAAAAGAAACAAACACCTAAGTGAACAAATACCAGACAACTAAATCAACCCTACTGAAGCAAAAGAGCTGCCTGGGGAAGCCAAGGGGTCTATCTCTCTTCCCAAAAAGCCTACGGGACTCTTTAAAACAATAGGGTTTCTAGGGAATTTTGATGGATTTTGCTTTAAAAAATTATGGATTACATTAAATGCAAACTACCGCTCCCCCAACCCCACCCTTGGGCTACTAACGCCACTAAAGTAAAGAGGATACCTAGAAAACAATAACAAAATAATGTGAATTAATGAAAATAGAAGAGAATAAAGTTAACTGCATATCTATAGACATTGTTATTTTTGTTATTATTTTTATTATAGATAATCTATTTAAAGTAGGCTAGAAAATAAATAGCTAAAATTGCAACTAATTCAGGCTACCAGAGCTAATTAACGCCTACTAAGAAGGCCTACTACTAATTAAGGCCTACTGCTAATTAAGGCCTACTACTAACACACTTCAGGTACGTGAAGAACTGCGGCAACTATTCTCGCTTCATCTACCAATGCAACTACATCAGCTAAGGTAGCTAGAACAATGACGGATAACAAGAGCAAGTATAAAGCAATAATACCAACGAAGAGAATAACACTGAAAGTACTGACATTGTGGCGCGCGAAGCGCGACAGTGGCCTCCGCAGGCGGCCCGGGCGCCGAAGGCGCCCAAGCCCTCCGCAGGAGCTAGGAACTCCGAACCCGCGCGCAGCGCGGGTTCGGATTCCTAGTCTTATATATAACGGGTGCACGATCGGTTAAGATTGTTCTTTTGTGGTGGAATATGTTTGTGTGCAGTGTCGGGATCCCTATGTTCCCGTGCCCCCTCGCCGCCGCTCTTCCACTCCAAAAATCACCCCGAAAATCTAAGTTAGCCGAATGTGTGTGAGAAGTTGGGGGCAGCCACTCGGGCAGGGGTACGAGCGGGGCAACTTTTTGGCAGACGTCCTATTTTCCAGTTTGACGTACGCTCAACGTCACGGAACAATCGAGGTGAGTCACTAACGACTCTTGATGGGGTCATCAAGGGTCGTTAACGGACAAAATCGGTTTGTCAACGGAAAACAATGCTGGATTGTCAACAACCTAGGGGCTACGTAACACCGACGTCACGCAATGGAACTTCACAGGGGCTCAGTTCCTCCTCCGCAACAGGTGGGCCAAACACCCACAAAAACAATTGGACAACTGACTGGGGGCAGTCACGTGTTGGCACCCCATGTCACGTGACACACTTGGCACGTTGCCAAAATTGGTCATATGACCTATCATGAGACTTGGTAAGTCCCTACGTTTCGAGTGAGCTCAATGTGGAAGTAAACAACAAGTTAGGCCTATTCCCCTCTACTGAAGCAAGAAGTAACACTGTTCTGTCGCGAAAAATACGCAAGTAGCATATAACTCCACCTTTCTTCCTGCTCCAGCGAAAACATAGGCCTACTTACGTTTCACTTCCACGCTCTTCATTCTGAAACTTCTGTTGATTTCCCATCACTTTTTCCCCCAAGGTAATTTCATCCAATTCAAATTTCATAATCGCTATCTTCGAAGATCTACTCCCAAACAAACACTCCTGTAGATATTTCAACTTCACGAATCACTATCCTAACATTCAGCGGTCAACTAAAACTCATCTGCACGACCAAATCTTACGACGCAACAGATATTGCAGGTAATTTTATCGTGCCAAGGTCATTAGGTAGGAAGTTAATCGTGCCAAGATCATTAGGAAGCCACTTCTCCGGGAAACAATCGTTATAAGGACGATCACATCATTAGTTGCTCATTACTTCAATGCATAATGAATACGTTCACCTGCACAGAGGTTATTGTGCGCAGCAGTCAGCACTTATCCAGCAAAGACAAAAGGTACTTCCTGTTAGCTATTTTCACATTACCTAGCCCCTCTACCATATGCAGATTGCCATTGGCTAATTTGGATTGGTACAGACCCCATAGTGAAGCTACTAAAGATGAAAGCCGACTGTTATTGGCTAATTTCAAATGACCTAACCGATCTAGCATATGCAGATTCCCATTGGCCAATTTCAATTGGTACAAACCCAATAGTGAAGCTACTAAAGACGAAAGCCGACTGTTATTGCCTAATTTCAAATGACCAAACCGATCTAGCATATGCAGATTGCCATTGGCTAATTTCAATTGGTACAAACCCCATAGTGAAGCTACTAAAGGCGAAAGCCGACTGTTATTGGCTAATTTCAAATGACCCAACCCATCTACCATATGCAGATTGCCATTGGCTAATTTCAATTGGTACAAACTCCATAGTTAAGCTACTAAAGATGAAAGCTGACTGTTATTGGCTAATTTCAAATGACCCAACCCATCTAGCATAGGCAGATTGCCATTGGCTAATTTCAATTGGTACAAACTCCATAGTGAAGCTACTAAAGGTGAAAGCCGACTGTTATTGGCTAATTTCAAATGACCGAGCAAATCTACCATATGGAGATTCCCATTGGCCAATTTCAATTTTTACAAATCCAGTAGTGAAGCTACTAAAGATGAAAGCCGACTGTTATTGGCTAATTTCAAATGACCTAACCGATCTAGCATATGCTGATTGCCATTGGCTAATTTCAATTGGTACAAGCCCCATAGTGAAGCTACTAAAGATGAAAGCTGACTGTTATTGGCTAATTTCATATGACCCAACCCATCTAGCATAGGCAGATTGCCATTGGCTAATTTCAATTGCTACAAACTCCATACTGAACTTACTAAACATAATAGCCGACTCTTATTGGCTAATTTCAAATGACCTATCCCATACAAAAGGAGGCTACACTGTGAGGGCAGTCATACTATCTCACATTAGTTGGGGGCAGTCACGTGTCTGCCCCCATGTCACGTGACTTACTTGGCAAAGTTCCAAAATTGGTCATGTGACTTGGCACGGTGCCAAGTTCCGGTCATGTGACTTGGCACTTTGCCAAATTATGTGACGTCATTTGGCACTGTGCCAACTTCCCCCCACAAATGCCCCTGTGCATGAGCAGTCCATTTCCTTCACTATTTCCTGAAAACTTCCCATCAAGGGCTGAGTATAACTCTTCCAGTCTTCCTACCTGATGTTATCTTCCACAAGGGAGGTTAAGATCTATGGAAACGTTCTAAAATAACAACAACGTCAGCAAATGCAACTAAGGGAACTCAGCCAAGAAGAGCAACTACATTAATGGCCGGAGTTAAAGCTACTGCGAAGAACTTCAACAACTAATGCAACCAAAACAGCGAGGTTTACCTTGCACAAATAACACTAATAACGCAAGGATAGCAACTAAGGGCACAAAAGCTACTACGGCCACTATGGCAACAATTACGACTACATCTTCTCTACTAAACAAATAACGCACATAACAAAACGAAGTTAGCAACTAATTTCTCCCACAACAAACGCTACCAACGCCACAAAGAAAGAAAGACAACTAGGGCAACGAAGGAATCTAAATCAACTCTACTGAAACGAAAACAGCTTTACGAGTAGGGAGACTGGAGATCTACCGAAGCGGTCATAATAATCACAACGTCACGAAATGCAACTGCAACTTACGACAATGAGGCAAGAAGACCAACTTCATTAAATCAAGGGGTGAACGCAACAAACGCTACTTGGGCAACAAAATGAACAACGCTACCACAACAACAATCGTACCATCAATAACGGCAAAAAGCTACTATGGCCGCTAAGCCAAGAATTACGACTACATCATTTCTACCAAACAAATAACGCATACACTAAAACAAAGGCAACAACTAATTTCTCCAACAACGAAGGCTACTAAGGCCACAAAAGAAACAAACACCTAAGTGAACAAATACCAGACAACTAAATCAACCCTACTGAAGCAAAAGAGCTGCCTGGGGAAGCCAAGGGGTCTATCTCTCTTCCCAAAAAGCCTACGGGACTCTTTAAAACAATAGGGTTTCTAGGGAATTTTGATGGATTTTGCTTTAAAAAATTATGGATTACATTAAATGCAAACTACCGCTCCCCCAACCCCACCCTTGGGCTACTAACGCCACTAAAGTAAAGAGGATACCTAGAAAACAATAACAAAATAATGTGAATTAATGAAAATAGAAGAGAATAAAGTTAACTGCATATCTATAGACATTGTTATTTTTGTTATTATTTTTATTATAGATAATCTATTTAAAGTAGGCTAGAAAATAAATAGCTAAAATTGCAACTAATTCAGGCTACCAGAGCTAATTAACGCCTACTAAGAAGGCCTACTACTAATTAAGGCCTACTGCTAATTAAGGCCTACTACTAACACACTTCAGGTACGTGAAGAACTGCGGCAACTATTCTCGCTTCATTTCATTTCATTTCATTTCATTTTTAATTATTTATACACGGTGGCCCCATCAATCAACGACTGCTTCATCTACCAATGCAACTACATCAGCTAAGGTAGCTAGAACAATGACGGATAACAAGAGCAAGTATAAAGCAATAATACCAACGAAGAGAATAACACTGAAAGTACTGACATTGTGGCGCGCGAAGCGCGACAGTGGCCTCCGCAGGCGGCCCGGGCGCCGAAGGCGCCCAAGCCCTCCGCAGGAGCTAGGAACTCCGAACCCGCGCGCAGCGCGGGTTCGGATTCCTAGTCTATATACATAAGGAGTGAGCGGTCAGATCAAACCCTGAATTTGTTCCTCTCCCACAGCGAGATCTCAGCTCTCCCGCTCTCGGCAATCTCGCTCTTCGTCTCGAAAAATCGACGGGAAAATCTATGCGTGTCATCAGAGCTTCAAATTTTGGGGTCACCTCCAGCTGCTGGGGTATCAGCGGGGCAAATTTGCTGGCAGTCTTCTTCAGCAGGTCATTGTTTTTGATTGACAGCCGATTGTCTTCCCAACTGATGACACTTGATGGTGCTATCAAGGGCTATCAACGAACAATCCACTCAGTGCTCGGTGGTGGTAAACAACCTAACACGTCACTTGTGGTCACATCGCCCGTGGTAACGTGCACATTCACCCTCGCAGGGACTGGCAGGCTCGTGCCAGCGGTATCCTCCTTCACATCGGTGCTCTCTGAGGTTACATCCCCCAGTATGGACGATGTCGTTGGGTGGTGGGGTGCATGGTTGGTGCCAGTGATTGGTACCGCCTATTGGGGGGATGTCACGTGACCACACCCATATCACGTGATATTTTCTCCTCCACAATGGTGCTCTTTATAAGAAGATACAGGGCTCCCTGTATGAAAATGCTTCATTACAGGGGTGATAGTGAGTAAAGACTACATCAGTTGATAACTAACGAGTATGTAGGGTGCTAAAATGTATATTTGTTGGGGGCAGTCACGTGCCTAGCCCCCATGTCACGTGACTTACTTGGCAAAGTTCCAAAATTGGTCATGTGACTTGGCACGGTGCCAAGTTCCGGTCATGCGACTTGGCACTTTGCCAAATTATGTGACGTCATTTGGCACTGTGCCAACTTCCCCCCACGGATGCCCCTGTGCATGAGCAGTCCATTTCCTTCACTATTTCCTGAAAACTTTCCTCGAAGGGCTGAGTATAACTCTTGCAGTCTTCCTACCTGATGTTATCTTCCACAAGGGAGGCTGAGATCTACGGAAACGTTCTAAAATAACAACAACGTCAGCAAATGCAACTAAGGGAACTCAGCCAAGAAGAGCAACTACATTAAAACAAAAAAGGCAACAACTAATTTCTCCAACAACGAAGGCTACTAACGCCACAAAACAAACAAACACCTAAGTGAACAAATACCAGGCAACTAAATCAACCCTACTGAAGCAAAAACAGCTGCCTGAGGAAGCCAAGGGGTCTATCTTTCTTCCCAAAAAGCCTCCGAGACTCTTTTAAACAATGGGGTTTGTAGGGAATTTTGATGGATTTCTCATTCAAAAAATTCTGGATTAAATTAAATGCAAACTACCGCTCCCGCACCCCGCCCTTGGGCTACTAACGCCACTAAAATCAAGAGGATAGCTAGAAAACAATAACAATAAATGTGATTTAATGAAAAAAGAAGAGAATAAAGTTAACTGCAATAACTATAGACATTATTATTTTTGTTATTATTTTTATTATTAACAATCCATTTAAATTAGGCACGTTCACCTTCGCAGGGGCTGGCAAGGTGGTGCCAGCGGTATCCTCCTTCACAACGGCGCTCTGTCAGGGCTTCATCCCGCAGTATCAACGACGTGGTAGGGTGGTGGTGGGGTGCATGATCGGTTCCAGCGATTATTATCACCTATTGGGGGCTCTCACGTGACCACACTCATATCACGTGATATCTTCTCCTCCACAATGGTGCTCTTTCTAAGAATATACGGAGCTCCATTTATGAAAATGCTTAAATGACACCGGTTATAGTAAGGTGCTGTTTATATGAGGAGGGCCAGCCCTCCTAGGAGGGCTAGCCCTCTAAGAGAGCTGGATTTTATTTTGCGTTTACATGGAAAGTTAGCCCTTCTAGGAGGGCTAGACATGATGGCGCCATCCGTTCTAATCCTATTGTTCTACGTTGATTCTATTGTTTCCGCCAGCCCGCCTAGGAGGGCTAGCCCTCTTGATTGCGTTTACATGGGAAATTTCCAGCCCTCCTAGGCGAGATCTCGGGTATTCACTAGCGAGATCTCGCCTAGGCGGGCTGGCCCTCCTCTCATATAAACGAAAAAGAATTTTATGAAGGATTATACCAGAGTGGTGAGATCTCGGCAAAGAGGGCTAGCCCTGCTAGGAGGGCTGGCCCTCCTCCATATAAACAGCACCTAAGTTAAGACAATACAAGTTTGTTACTAAGGAACAATAGGGTGCTACCACGGTTAATTGTTGGGGGCAGTCACGTGCCGAGCCCCCATGTCACGTGACTTACCTAGCAAGTTGCCAATGTAGGTCACGTGGGGGCTAACATGGGTAAAAAGTTAAAATCAAATCAAATCGACCTATAACCAACTCCACTTAGGTAAGAAACGCAACCAGATCTACTTAGCAACTAAAACAAGACGCCAACTAACGCAAGAAAGCCCACTAAAGCTACCAAGGCCAATAAGACAACTAAGGGCACTGAAGGTCCTGGCTCAACTAAGTCCACGGGCAAAGCGCAGCTACATCTACTCAACAACTAAGAAGCCAAATAACATAAGTAAGGCCACTAAACCAACCGAGGCCCGTTAGACAACTAACGCAACTAAAAGCGCTAAGGCAGCTATGTAAACGAAACGATGATTTTCGCAGTTTTTCTGAAAGGTCTTCACATAGGATTTTCATATTTTTTTTCAAAATGAAGGTTGCCGTTTGGACATAAATCATTGCACTTCACTAAGGAACAAACCAAACATTCGTATCTTGTACCATTGCTCGGATATAAGTGGTGACTTGGCACTTTGCCAAATTATTTGACGTCATTTGGCAATGTGCCAACTTCCCGCCACAAATGCCCCTGCGCACGAGCAGTCCATTTCTTTCACTATTTCCATGAAACTTTCCTCGAAGGGCTGAGTATAACACTTGCAGTCTTCCTACCTGATGTTATCTTCCACAAGGGAGGCTGAGATTTACGGAAACGTTATAAAATAACAACAACGTCAGCAAATGCTACTAAGGCAACTCAGCCAAGAAGAGCAACTACATTAATGGACGGAGTTAAAGCTACTGGGGGGAAATTCAACAACTAACGCAACCACAACAGCGAGGTTTACCTTGCACAACTAACACTAATAACGCAAGGAAGGCAACTTAGGGCACAAAAGCTACTATGGCCACAATGGCAACAATTACGACTACATCTTCTCTACTAAACAAATGACACACACACCGAAACGAAGTTAACAACTAATTTCTCCCAAAACAAACGCTACCAACGCCACATAAGAAAGAAAGAAAACTAGGGCAACGAAGGAATCGAAATCAACTCTACTGAAACGAATAAAGCTCTACGAGTAGGGAGACTGGAGATATACAGAAGCTGTCATAATAATCACAACGTCACGAAATGCAACTGCAACTTACGGCAATGAGGCAAGAAGAGCTACTTCATTAAATCAAGGGGTCAACGCAACAAACGCTACTTGGGCAACCAAATGAACAACGCTACCACAAGAACAAGGGTACTGTCAATAACGGCAAAAAGCTACTATGGCCCCTAAGCTAAGAATTACGACTACATCATTATTCATTTCTACCAAACAAATAACGCATACACTAAAACAAAGGCAAACAACGAAATGAAAAAAACTAACGCCACAAAAGAAACAAACACCTAATTGAACAAATACCAGGCAACTAAATCAACCCTACTGAAGCAAAGCTGCGTGAGCAAGCCAAGGTGTCTATCTCTCTTCCCAAAAAGCCTCCGGGACTCTTTAAAACAACGGGGTTTGTAGGCAATTTTTATGGATTTCAACCACAACAGCGAGGTTTACCTTGCACAACTAACACTAATAACGCAAGGAAGGCAACTTAGGGCACAAAAGCTACTATGGCCACTATGGCAACAATTACGACTACATCTTCTCTACTAAGCAAATGACGCACACACCGAAACGAAGTTAACAACTAATTTCTCCCACAACAAACGCTACCAATGCCACATAAGAAAGAGAGAAAACTAGGGCAACGAATGAATCGAAATCAACTCTACTGAAACGAATAAAGCTCTACGAGTAGGGAGACTGGAGATATACAGAAGCTGTCATAATAATCACAACGTCACGAAATGCAACTGCAACTTACGGCAATGAGGCAAGAAGAGCTACTTCATTAAATCAAGGGGTCAACGCAACAAACAATACTTGAGCAACCAAATGAACAACGCTACCACAAGAACAAGGGTACTGTCAATAACGGCAAAAAGCTCCTATAGCCCCTAAGCTAAGAATTGCGACTACATCATTTCTACCAAACAAATAACGCATACACTAAAACAAAGGCAAACAACGAAGACTACTAACGCCACAAAAGAAACAAACACCTAAGTGAACAAATACCAGGCAACTAAATCAACCCAACTGAAGCAAAGCTGCCTGAGCAAGCCAAGGGGTCTATCTCTCTTCCTAAAAAGCCTCCGGGACTCTTTAAAACAATGGGGTTTGTAGGGAATTTTTATGGATTTCTCTTTAAAAAAATTATGGATTACATTAAATGCAAACTACCGCTCCCCCACCCCGCCGTTGGGCTACTAACGCCACAAAAGTCGAGAGGCTAGCTAGAAAACAATAACAAAAAATGTGAATTAATGAAAAAAGAAGAGAATAAAGTTAACGGCAATAACTATAGACATTATTATTTTTGTTATTATTTTTATAATTAAAAATCTGTTTAAAGTAGGCTAGAAAACAAATAGCAAAAATTACAGCTAATTAAGGTCTACCACAGCTAATTAACGCCTACTCAGAAGGCCTGCTAAGAAGGCCTACTACTAATTAAGGCCTACTACTAACACACATCAGCTACGTGAAGAACTGCGGCAACTATTCTCACTTCATCTAATAATGCAACTAAATCTGCTAAGGTAACTATAACAATGACGGATAACAAGAGCAAGTATAAAACAACCACACCAACGACGAAAATAAGACTTCTATATACATAACGGCTGCAAGGTCGGTTAAGATTGTTCTTTTGTCGTGGACTATGTTTGTGTGCTGTGCCGGGATCTCCACGTTCCCGTGCCCCCTAGCGGCCGCTCTTCCTCTCCAAAAATCACCCCGAAAATCTAAGTTTGCAGAATGCGTTCGAGAATTTGGGGGCAGCCACTCGGGCTGGGGTAGGAGCGGGGGAACTTTTTGGCAGACGTCCTATTTTCCAGTTTGACGTACGCTCAACGTCACGGAACAATCGAGGTGAGTCACTAACGACTCTTGATGGGGTCATCAAGGGTCGTTAACGGACAAAATCGGTTTGTCAACGGAAAACAATGCTGGATTGTCAACAACCTAGGGGCTACGTAACACCGACGTCACGCAATGGAACTTCACAGGGGTTCAGTTCCTCCTCCGCAACAGGTGGGGCAAACACCCACACAAACAATTGGAAAACTGACTGGGGGCGGTCACGTGATGGCACCCCATGTCACGTGACTCACTTGGCACCTTGCCAAAATTGGTCATGTCACCTATCATGTGACTTGGCAAGTCCCTACGTTTCGAGTGAGCTCAATGTGGAAGTAAACAACAAGTTAGGCCTATTCCCCTCTACTGAAGCAAGAAGTAACACTGTTCTGTCGCGAAAAATACGCAAGTACCATATAACTCCAGCTTTCTTCCTGCTCCAGCGAAAACATAGGCCTACTTACGTTTCACTTCCATGCTCTTCATTCTGAAACTTCCCTTGAATTCCCATCACTTTTCCCCCAAGGTAATTTCATCCAATTTAAATTCCATAATCGCTGTTTTCGAAGATCTACTCCCCAAACAAACACTCCTGTAGATATTTCAACTTCACGAATCACTATCCTAACATTCAGCGGTCAACTAAAGCTCATCTGCACGACCAAATCTTACGACGCAACAGATTTTGCAGGTAATTCTATCGTGCCAAGATCATTAGGTAGGAAGTTAATCGTGCCAAGATCATTAGGAAGCCACTTCTCCGGGAAACAATCGTTATAAGGACGATCACATCATTAGTTGCTCATTACTTCAATGCATAATGAATACGTTCACCTGCACAGAGGTTATTGTGCGCAGCAGTCAGCACTTATCCAGCAAAGACAAAAGGTACTTCCTGTTAGCTATTTTCACATTACCTAGCCCCTCTACCATATGCAGATTGCAATTGGCTAATTTGGATTGGTACAGACCCCATAGTGAAGCTACTAAAGATGAAAGCCGACTGTTATTGGCTAATTTCAAATGACCTAACCGATCTAGCATATGCAGATTGCCATTGGCCAATTTCAATTGGTACAAACCCAATAGTGAAGCTACTAAAGACGAAAGCCGACTGTTATTGCCTAATTTCAAATGACCAAACCGATCTAGCATATGCAGATTGCCATTGGCTAATTTCAATTGCTGCAGATCCCATTGTGAAGCTACTAAAGGCGAAAGCCGACTGTTATTGGCTAATTTCAAATGACCCAACCCATCTACCATATGCAGATTGCCATTGGCTAATTTCAATTGGTACAAACTCCATAGTTAAGCTACTAAAGATGAAAGCTGACTGTTATCGGCTAATTTCAAATGACCCAACCCATCTAGCATAGGCAGAATGCCATTGGCTAATTTCAATTGGTACAAACTCCATAGTGAAGCTACTAAAGGTGAAAGCCGACTGTTATTGGCTAATTTCAAATGACCGAGCAAATCTACCATATGAGATTCCCATTGGCCAATTTCAATTTTTACAAATCCAGTAGTGAAGCTACTAAAGATGAAAGCCGACTGTTATTGGCTAATTTCAAATGACCCAACCCATCTAGCATAGGCAGATTGCCATTGGCTAATTTCAATTGGTACAAACTCCATACTGAACTTACTAAACATAATAGCCGACTCTTATTGGCTAATTTCAAATGACCTATCCCATACAAAAGGAGGCTACACTGTGAGGGCAGTCACAATATCTCACATTAGTTGGGGGCAGTCACGTGTCTGCCCCCATGTCACGTGACTTACTTGGCAAAGTTCCAAAATTGGTCATGTGACTTGGCACGGTGCCAAGTTCCGGTCATGTGACTTGGCACTTTGCCAAATTATGTGACGTCATTTGGCACTGTGCCAACTTCCCCCCACAAATGCCCCTGTGCATGAGCAGTCCATTTCCTTCACTATTTCCTGAAAACTTCCCTCCAAGGGCTGAGTATAACTCTTCCAGTCTTCCTACCTGATGTTATCTTCCACAAGGGAGGTTAAGATCTATGGAAACGTTCTAAAATAACAACAACGTCAGCAAATGCAACTAAGGGAACTCAGCCAAGAAGAGCAACTACATTAATGGCCGGAGTTAAAGCTACTGCGAAGAACTTCAACAACTAATGCAACCAAAACAGCGAGGTTTACCTTGCACAAATAACACTAATAACGCAAGGATAGCAACTAAGGGCACAAAAGCTACTACGCCCACTATGGCAACAATTACGACTACATCTTCTCTACTAAACAAATAACGCACATAACAGAACAAAGTTAACAACTAATTTCTCCCACAACAAAAGCTATCAACGCCACAAAAGAAAGAAAGACAACTATGGCAACGAAGGAATCTAAATCAACTCTACTGAAACGAAAACAGCTCTACGAGTAGGGAGACTGGAGATCTACCGAAGCGGTCATAATAATCACAACGTCACGAAATGCAACTGCAACTTACGACAATGAGGCAAGAAGACCAACTTCATTAAATCAAGGGGTGAACGCAACAAACGCTACTTGGGCAACAAAATGAGCAACGCTACCACGACAACAATCATACCATCAATAACGGCAACAAAGCTACTATGGCCGCTGCTAAGCCAAGAATTACGACTACATCATTTCTACCAAACAAATAACGCATACACTAAAACAAAGGCAACAACTAATTTCTCCAACAACGAAGGCTACTAAGGCCACAAAAGAAACAAACACCTAAGTGAACAAATACCAGACAACTAAATCAACCCTACTGAAGCAAAAGAGCTGCCTGGGGAAGCCAAGGGGTCTATCTCTCTTCCCAAAAAGCCTACGGGACTCTTTAAAACAATAGGGTTTCTAGGGAATTTTGATGGATTTTGCTTTAAAAAATTATGGATTACATTAAATGCAAACTACCGCTCCCCCAACCCCACCCTTGGGCTACTAACGCAACTAAAGTAAAGAGGATAGCTAGAAAACAATAACAAAATAATTTGAATTAATGAAAATAGAAGAGAATAAAGTTAACTGCATATCTATAGACATTGTTATTTTTGTTATTATTTTTATTATAGATAATCTATTTAAAGTAGGCTAGAAAATAAATAGCTAAAATTGCAACTAATTCAGGCTACCAGAGCTAATTAACGCCTACTAAGAAGGCCTACTACTAATTAAGGCCTACTGCTAATTAAGGCCTACTACTAACACACTTCAGGTACGTGAAGAACTGCGGCAACTATTCTCACTTCATCTACCAATGCAACTACATCAGCTAAGGTAGCTAGAACAATGACGGATAACAAGAGCAAGTATAAAGCAATAATACCAACGAAGAGAATAAAACTGAAAGTACTGACATTGTGGCGCGCGAAGCGCGACAGTGGCCGCCGCAGGCGGCCCGGGCGCCGAAGGCGCCCAAGCCCTCCGCAGGAGCTAGGAACTCCGAACCCGCGCGCAGCGCGGGTTCGGATTCCTAGTCTATATAACTACTCGCTGAGACGGTGAGATCAAACGCTGAATTTGTTTGTCTGCCGCACTCATTCCTCAGCTCTCCCGTCGCCTAGAAGCTCGCTCTTTGTCTCAAAAAATCGCCTGGAAAATCTATATGTGCATGAGGATGTTCATATTTTGGGGTGATCTCCTGCTGCTGGGGTATCAGCGGGGGAAATTTGTTGGCAGCCTTCTTCAGCAGGTTATTGTTTTTTGAGTGACTGCCGATTGTTACTAACGACACTTGATGGTGCTATCAAGGGCCATCAACGAACAAATCACTTTGTGGTCGATGGTAAACAACCAAAGACGTCACATCGGACGTCAGATGCACATTCACCTTCGCAGGGGCTGGCAGGCCTGTGCCCGGGGTATCCTCCTTCACAATGGCACTCTATAGGGTTACATTATCCCGCAGTAAGTATGGACGAGGTTGTAGGGTGGTGGGGTGCATGATCGATGCCAGCGATTATTACCACCAATTGGGTGCTGTCACGTGACCATACCCATATCACGTGATACCTTCTCCTTCACAATGGTGCTCTTTCTAAGAGTATACAAGTGAAGGGATGACACCAAGTGAAGGGCATATGACATAGTTACGGATGAAGATGTGGGGGGGGGGGGGGTAATGATACTTTTAGTTGTTGGGGGCAGTCACGTGCCTAGCCCCCATGTCATGTGACTTACTTGGCAAATTGCCAATGTAGGTCACGTGACTTGGCACCATGCCAGGTTTCCAACATGTGACTTGGCACCTTGCCAAGTCATGTGACGTCACTTGGCACATTGCCAACTTCCCCTAAATTCGCCCCCTGATGACATGCAGCTTATTCCCCTGATGGTTATTTGAAAAGCTACCTTGCATAAGGAGATTCAATGCTTACTGCCCTGCTAAAAACCAGAACATAAGATCCTTCTGGATGATTACAAAGTCTGTCCTGAGCTAAACAAGCTAAAAATATCTGAATATTGATTTCTTCATAACCCCAAATGATCGTAGATGCTGTTTTTAGCTACAGTCAGAGAGATAAGTGTTGCTGCTAAAGTCGCCTTCAATGGAAAATCAAGCGCCTTGTATAAGAAAAAGAACCGCATCAAAGGCAACATTTTGGTCTTTATGTCAAACGAGAATGATACGCAAAAATCAAAAGTCATTACCCTTAGTTTGCTTAGTTCGTGCAAAAAACTATTGGTGCATAATCATTGTGTCAAATGAGATGTCATGTGAGGCCCCCTAAGGGATCTCGGGCTCCGAGTCTCCAGGGCATATTTCTATGGGCTCCGGGCTCCCAAAGGAAAAATTGCCGTGCTCCAGGGCTCCATTGCATACTTTTCAGGGCTCCAGGGCTCCACTTCGTAAAATTAGTGAAAAAATGATTTTGTCAGTTTTAGCAAGCCGCGTAGTTCCAAACTGCACTCGTTGTTTCTTGAGAAAGTGCAGTTTGTAGTTTAAACTGGATATGCGCAACTAAAGCTGATAACGAGCACGAGTCCCCTAGAAAATACCGGATGTCTCAAAAAGGTATACAAATTTGGTTGACTCCGAATTTAGCTTTAACCAATAGCTAATCACTCTCAAAATGTTTCTCGATAGTTACATTTAAAATAGATACCTCGTTTGTTGGTATTGGTGCTTCTTGAAAGCTCAAATTTAGGTGCACTTGCAAACCAAAGCTTTGGCCTATTGGCCTAAGCAAATTCCTCAAGCACATCGAAATTAATCAAATTAGATGTCATGTGAGATTTACGATAATGCAAAATTAGTGATGTTTATGCAGAACCCTGCAGAACGTTTCTATTCGCGGGCATCTATAGTTTGAGATGCCTTCCCCAGTCAATGGGGCCATTGTTTGCTGGGATTCTGCACCTTCCTCTCAACTTCACTTGCGACGTTTGCATCCGTAGCTGTGTAGGAGGACGGTCCTTCTACCTTCGGTGATGCTGCGAATGCTAGCCTCTGTGCAGGCCGCCGGTTACATCATCCTCCAAGGTTGACTTATTTGCATAATGAATACTATCAATAAGTGGCTAATGATGCGTTCGTTCTAGAAAACGATTGTTTTAACATCATTAAGCTGCTAATGAAGTCAAGAACGTGCCAATTCTGAGTAAATTTGTTGTTGTGCCAGGGTAAACATCATGGTGATTTATCCATCTTACGGTGTCACAGCTGTCTAACATGAAATAAGCCGACGTCAAATGTTGCTATAGGATCGCGAGAAACTTCTGTCTTGTACGCGCTTTCCAATAGCTAATCACTCTCAAAATGTTTCTCGATAGTTACATTTAAAATAGATACCTCGTTTGTTGGTATTGGTGCTTCTTGAAAGCTCAAATTTAGGTGCACTTGCAAACCAAAGCTTTGGCCTATTGGCCTAAGCAAATTCCTCAAGCACATCGAAATTAATCAAATTAGATGTCATGTGAGATTTACGATAATGCAAAATTAGTTATGTTTATGCAGAACCCTGCAGAACGTTTCTATTCGCGGGCATCTATAGTTTGAGATGCCTTCCCCAGTCAATGGGGCCATTGTTTGCTGGGATTCTGCACCTTCCTCTCAACTTCACTTGCGATGTTTGCATCCGTAGCTGTGTAGGAGGACGGTCCTTCTACCTTCGGTGATGCTGCGAATGCTAGCCTCTGTGCAGGCCGCCGGTTACATCATCCTCCAAGGTTGACTTATTTGCATAATGAATACTATCAATAAGTGGCTAATGATGCGTTCGTTCTAGAAAACGATTGTTTTAACATCATTAAGCTGCTAATGAAGTCAAGAACGTGCCAATTCTGAGTAAATTTGTTGTTGTGCCAGGGTAAACATCATGGTGATTTATCCATCTTACGGTGTCACAGCTGTCTAACATGAAATAAGCCGACGTCAAATGTTGCTATAGGATCGCGAGAAACTTCTGTCTTGTACGCGCTTTCTGTGCGCTTTCTTTATTTCAGTGCCAATTAGCAGAGATAAAACGCTAATCAATTGTCTTAACGAGCGTGACGGACTTACTTTCTTTCTTTCTTTCTTTCTTTCTTTCTTTCTGACTTTCTGACTTTCTGACTGACCTGGAGCCCCCTCTTAGATTACAAAGTTGGACTTTGTAATCAAAAATGAAGCTAACGTTACTAAGGCAACCAGGACACGTGACGGCGGCACCAGCTAGGACAGCTAACGCAGCAAATGCTACTGCAACAAAGTAGCTAGCTAACTAACTAAGAACAACGTAAATGATACAACTAAAGGAATCGAGCAGGCAAGTAAAGCCAATTATCTTGAAACTAATCCATATGTGAGCTGGGCTTTTCCACCCCCTTCGAGGTTTTCCTTGCCAGATTGTTAAACGAAATCAGCTATGTCATCCCCACCTCCCTGACTTTGCCAATTATTGATTAGCTACATTTTGACGGAAAAATGTTTGAACAATGGAGCTCACAAGTCACGTGACATGCCCATATTTGGAAGCAGGTAGCAGCAAAATCATTGTTTTAAACACAAATTTAACTTTGAAAGCCTAATTTTTAATGATTTCCATGTCACTGTCACCTCATAAGACGTGGCAGCCATACCCAAACTGCACTACATGCTACAAACTACTTGCTCTATCACTAAACCAATTTGTATTGAATTCTGGTGACTCTAAGGGAGTTTTCACAGCGGGGTGGAACCCCCCCCCCCCCCCCTTATAAATGGTAGCTCAAAAAAGCCCATACGTATTAGGGTTACCATAGGCAACAAAGGCTACTAGGACAATACCAACTAATTTCCCCCTATAACTTTTCTAACAAACTATTTGGGGCAAGTAAAGCAGTTACAGCGAGTAAGGCAACCACAACAATCACCCTACTTAACGTATACAATAATATAACCGAAAGCGCCTCTATATCACTGAACGTACGTAAGGTTATCAAAGCAAGGACAATACGGCAACTAACACAACTAAAGGCGCTGAGGCAACTAAGTCCACTAATATAAGGGAAGAAACAACACAAAACCAACTCCACAACTGAAAGAAGACAACAACTAACGTAAGTTAGTCCACTAAAGCAACTGAGGGCCAATAAGGCAACTAACGCCACAAAAGGCGCTGAGGTTAGAAATTCTTCAACCCTGAACGCATTCAAAAAAGAGGTGCAACACTGAATCATCAAATGAAAAGTTGTAATTTAGTTTCGTTAGATTAACAACTATTGTATATGTTGTAATGTATTACTTATTTTAAGTTTTACCATTGCCCCCTGTAAATCAGTTATTATAACTGAGGTCTGCCGTCGGTAAAAAAGATAAAATTAAATCATATAGCATCCCATAGCACTAAGTTATAACCAAATCCACTAAGGCAAGGAACGCAACCAGATCTACTCAGCAACTAAAACAAGACGCCAACTATCGTAAGAAAGCCCACTAAAGCTACCAAGGCCAATAACGCAACTAAGAGCACTAAAGGTTCTGAAACAACCAAGTCCACTAAGCCAAGAAACGCAACTACATCTACTCGACAACTGGACTTGCCCAAGTCGTCTTTGGGCAAGTCCACTCAACAACTAAAACAAGAAGCCACTAACGTAAGTAAGGCCACTATACCAACTGAGGCCCGTCAGGCAACTGACGCAACTAAAAGCGCCTGCGCTAAGGCAGCTGACTCCTTAAGGCAACAAACGCCGCTAGATTGACTCCACTGAAACAACTGAAACAACCAAGGCACCAACAACAACGACGACAACTAACTTTTCAGCAGGTTCATCTCTTTAACGTCCAAACTTCCACCGAAGAAGCAAGTCCCAAAATACACTTATATACATTTCCTTGAATTTTCACTTAAGTACTGCTTTATTGAATGAACTAACGAAGATACATTCTCCCCTTAATTACTGCCACTTAGATGAACTACAGCGAAGCTAAAGGGAACGCGGAGGCGCGGCGAAGCCGCGCCGAGCGGGCCTAGTTACATTATATGTAGCGAGAGTCCAAAGATGTAGGGAACTGGGGGCACTGGGGGCACGTGCCCCCCCCAATCTGGTTCCAAGGGTCAGTTTCCTACGTCAGTACTGATTAGGACTGAATAGGTTGGCGGTAGACTCCTTTTGGGGCATGGGGACGAGGTTGGTGCCCCCCCCAAGATTTTGCAACAAACCAAAAGGTGCCCTTATTGTCTAAGGCTGTCAGGATATGCCCCTTTTGAAGACCGATGCGGACAGAAAGTCGTTTCATTTAGTTATTATTTACTTCATGATTTAGTTATGTTTATTTCTCATTTTGTTTCATTTTGAAGGAAATCGGATATCTATCAGCGTTCACACTATTTTTTTCCATATATCACATTTCTACCGTCAAAAATCTGGTGTATATTACAGTGCCCTTCTTACGAAAAAAGTGCCACTGAAATGCCGTGCCCCTCCAAGTTAAAGATGCTTCCTACTGCTCTGAGTGAAACTAAAGGATAGCCGACGATATTTACAAATTGCTTACTTTATCCAGCCAAGAATTGCCACTACAACAGTGCCACACTTGTTTCTTGATACTATTTTATGGGTTGGTAAGGTTCCCTTGCTAACAGTTATTGATATTGAAGATTTCAAACAGTAAGGGCAGTGTGCCAGGTCAAAGAGGTCAAACTTTGAAGATTGCTTTGTAATGAGTTGGCAGCAAGCAGTAATTAGCCTTAATGAGGAAATTCGAATTGGCAACTTCGCCAAAATTGATTGTTGGCCCAAATATATCGGAATTGTTTTGATTGTATACATTAACACTGCCATGTAAATATCTCAGATGCTTCGTTGATTGTTTCGATTGTGTGCATAAATAATGCCCATTGTTACAACATTCCTGATTCCTATTTACCTATGTAGGTAGGTGTATTCCTTCCGGTTGGAGCAAAAGCCCCTGCATAATGTTTTCATTCTTCAAACATAATTAAAGGCCCCCATTAGCCATGTTTGAAGAATGAAATCATGCACATAGCTTGCCTCAAAGTAGTAGAATATCTATTTGCAATTGCAATGCACGATTTAGTTCATATCGAAATGGCTGTAGCCTAATAACGAACCCACTTGATGAAGCAGACCAGATTTCTTGATATGCATCAGAACTATCAAATTCGATGTAGCGAGAGTCCAAAGACGTAGGGAACCGGGGGCACTGGTGGCATGTGCCCCCCAAGATTTTGCAACAGACTAAAAGGTGTCATTTTTGCCTCAGAATGAGCCTCTTTTAAAGACCAATGCGGACAGAAAGTAGTTTAATTTTGTTATTATTTACTTCGTGATTTAGTTATGTTTACCTCTCAATTTGTTTCATTGTGAAGGAAATCGGATATCTATCATCACTCATACTATTTTCTTCTATATATCACATTTTTCCCGTCAAAAATCTGTTGTATATTACAGTGCCATTCTTACGAAAAAAGTGCCTTAAAATTGCAGTGCCCCTCCAAGTTTAAGATGCTTCCTACTGCTCTGAGTAAAACCGTAAAACTAAAGGATGACCGACAATATTGACAAATTTTTTTACCCTTTCCTGACAAGAGTTGCCACTATAACAGTGCCACATTTGTTTCTCGATAGTATTATATGGGTTTGTTGGTTCCCTTGGCAACAGTTATCCATATCGAAGATTTCAAACAGTAAGGGCAGTGTGCCAGGTCAAAGAGGTCAAATTTTGAAAATTGCCTTGTAATGAGTTGGCAGCTTCATTAATTTTAGGGCTATTAGAAATCACCGGCCCCGGCCCCCCGGCCCCGGCCCTCGGCACCATGGCGCTCGGCCCTCGGCCCCCACAAATATAGGTATTTCTTCGTTTCATAGCTGTCTGGCTGTTCCCGCATTTAAAATGATGCCAACGGTGCCGTTCAATCGAAAAATCGCAATGTTCGAAGCCTCCAAGAGCTTAAGAAACTCCTTTCAAGTAAAGTGAGAGAACTTCGAGGGGCCGGGCAGTCATCTGAGTCTCGCAAAACAAGTTGAGTATGATTTCCTAAACAAACCACAAATGTACACACACCACACGCTCCTTCGCATACAATTCATGTGCCTTCGTAGTCGTTCTGGCTAACTGTCGCCCTGAAAACCCCTCTTTCCCCTGTTTCGAAATTACGCAGAGTAAATTGTTTGTAAGTAACTCTTTCTAAGAAACTAAACGCACCGATGGCGAGAAATTAGGAAACTCCAAAGACTTTGTTGAGAAAGAAATTAATTCCTCTTTCCACTTTCTTCTCATAACCTGTGCTTGCCTGTGTCCAAGACATTTATTGAAAGTCAAGGGGATCCCGCCGATTTAAAGAATGTTCGTAAAAACGATTTCAAGAGGAACCTTCAATATTCTCATTTACATGAGTATTATTCCGTTTTGATTATGGTTTCGAAGTACACTTTACTTCATGTTTATTCACTTTGGTGTCCTGTCACCCACTCGAAAAGCTGTCCGTTCCAAGGGTCAAAAGTAAGGAATTATGTTGAACAGTTTGCGGTCCACATATTTGTAAATAATGCATCAAAGAATGCAACCATATGGAATGTGACTCCCTCGATTGACTACGAAGGCGCATGAATTGTATGCGAAGGAGCGTGTGGTGTGTGTACATTTGTGGTTTGTTTAGGAAATCATACTCAACTTGTTTTGCGAGACTCAGATGACTGCCCGGCCCCTCGAAGTTCTCTCACTTTACTTGAAAGGAGTTTCTTAAGCTCTTGGAGGCTTCGAACATTGCGATTTTTCGATTGAACGGCACAGTTCGGATCATTTTAAATGCGGGAACAGCCAGACAGCTATGAAACAAAGAAATACCTATATTTGTGGGGGCCGAGGGCCGAGCGCCATGGTGCCGAGGGCCGGGGCCGAGGGGCCGGGGCCGGTGATCTCTAATAGCGTAATTTTAGGAGCAAGTAGCTAATTAGCCTTAATTGGCAAATATCAATTGGCAACTACGCCAAATTTGATTGTTAGCCCAAATATCTCTGAATTGTTTTGATTGTATACATTAACACTGCCTGTAAATATCTCAGATGCTTCGTTGATTGTTTCGATTGTGTGCATAAATAATGCCCATTGTTACAACATTCCTGATTCCTATGTACCTATGTAGGTAGGTAGGTAGGTGTATTCCTTCCGGTTGGAGCAAAAGCCCCTGCATAATGTTTTCATTCTTCAAACATAAAAATAACACGAACACAAGCTGCGGAATGCCAGCGCGGCGGTATATATTTACGATTTTACCCATCAGGCTCTAGGAAGGAAACGAAGAGCAGACCACTCCACGTTCCTTTGGACCTCTTGGAAGACCCATGTTCCATTGTAATGTTCCACTGTCAGGGGCGTCGCCAGCCCAGAAAATCTGGGGTGGACATGCTTCAGGGGTCTGGGGCAAAGCCCCCAGAAAAAATTCTCCTGACCACGCCCTTCAGACTCTCGGAAAACGTGGGAGACGCCCTTTTTATCATTATGATCGTTTTTGATATTTTTGGAAAAGCAATCATCGCAAGCAGCATCTTTCGTAACCAAGGGTGGGCATGTACTGACATTTTTATGGTCATATGTATGTCCACGAGAAAAAAATTAGTCTACCCAGTTTCTGGAGAATTAATGTGATCTACTGTCCACCGAAGACTGGTTTGGGGGACAGACATTTGCAATGGAAACTTTTGCTAAATCTAGAGTCGTTCAGCTCTAAGTTCGTATCAAACACCCATTTCTCCCACCATCTTGGTTCCACCTTTGTCTCTCCAGACACCTTTAATCTACCCAGTCTTAGCAAAACTGTTTCCACCTGTGTCCAAATTATTCTGAAAATAAACCAATTTTTTAACTATCTGCCTCAACTTTTCCTCAAGATTACAAGAAATAATCTGGACAAACCGTATAAGTGGTTCCACCTCTGTCCTCTTTCAGGCTTAAAAAAACCGTATATGCACACACTATTTCAAAACGTGACGTTTTTGTTCGGGATTTGTCCAGAATTACTTGAGAAATAAACCGTTATTTTCAATGAAATGGCAAAGGATTGTCAGACAAGCTTTGTCTTCGAAGTTCACAAAAAAGTCCGTATTATGCAGACATAGCAATTCCGATGACAGCATTGTCCAGGTTCAGACATTGAAATAAACCCACTTTTGGAGATATAGATCGCAAAATATAGATCGTCCATACTTGTAGTGTAAAATAAACTAGTTTTAAAGGCCTATGAAAAAACCTGGTTTTGAGGACAAACATTGTCAAATTAAGGACAAAAGAAACCGATTTCTGGGACATACATAGGACAACTGTCTCCATACCTACATGCCCACCCTTGCGTAACAGAGGGCATTTTTGCACAACGAAAACAGAAAATTACACGATATATCAATTTACGTGGAAGGAAAATATGTGATTTGAAATTGAAATTAAAGACATTTCTCGAAATTTTCAATAATGAAACTTCAAGAGGAAAACCAGTTATCATAGAAGTTCCAAGTGAATAAAAATGTACCGCTCCCCCCCCCCCCACAAAGTTTTTTTTACGGATTTTTAGAAATTAGAAAATCGAGCCCTGGGAAAACTGGGGTGGACATGTCAACCCCAGTCCACCCCGTGGCGACGCCACTGTCCACTGTATCCATTGTAATTTTGAATTTTTCAATTATTATGGAAAGAGCGATCTACAAACAAAGATTGGCTAGCTTCGCAAACTTTCACATAATCTGAAAGTCCTTACAAAGAGTATTGTGGGACAGCAGCAGCGTGCCTTATTCTTTTGTTTAACAAAACTACCCTTGCTGCTGTACTGTTTGAGGTATAAATTCATCCCACAAATCAATTAATAAATTCTGAATTCCACCCTTCAAGCACAAGTACCGTAAAAGCTCTATAAAGCCCTATGAGGGCTAATTTACATTAGGAGACTCCAGAGGCGGGGCTTACTAAAGAGAGGAAAATTATAGCTTTTTGCTACTTTTACCCAATATTTTGAGGTGTCAAATAAACTAATTCAATTCGATACGGTTTCTATCCAAATTTTTTCAGCAAAAGAACTGGAAGATCCTTGGTAACCCGTGGAATTTGATATAAGTAGCAGGGGCTTATTCAAAAATGTTGGCTTCTTAGAGAGAGGTCTTAATAAGGCTTTTACGGCAATCCTCTATGCTCCGTTAATCATCGTTTAACCAGCAGTCTTTGTGCAATGAAGCTATACCACAATGCAGTTTTTTCAATCCCATCTTGCTATTCTAGAACGTCCACTTGTTTACAAAAAATATTTCGAGTTTTGCACTTCTGGAACGTCTTCGCCTTGTGAGCTAATCTTAATGCATGTTTTCAATGCCGAGTTCCCTGTAACCTCTTTGCGCGAGAATATGCTTTTCTTTCTGATAAAACAAATCACTACTTCTAAAGAGCTCTTAATATAGACAAACCGTAGTGTACCAAATTTGAAATTCCAAATTTCCCTTTCTCAAATCTTTCAAAGAGGACATTGCAATCTGCATACCTTGCACGTGCCATCAATTTTGGTCGGAAAAATAAAATTGTTTATTTTGTTTGCAACGAATGCGTGCCTGCTGGTTAGCGGTATTTGCTAATCCACGACACCACGGCACTACGGCACTACGTCACTACGGCACCGAGTATCTTTATTATCAATTTTTAGAATTCTGTTGAAATATCTTCAAGAGCATAGTTTTGGCAATCCACCTTTTCAAGGTAAGAGGCGCGAAAGCGGAAGTTTTTTGTTGTTTGAGATATTGCATTTTTGAGGCCAAAATCTTGTTCTGCGTACAAAATTTAGCAAAGTAGCAAATTTTCAGATTCATATATGTCTTGATTTAAAAATTATGACAATTTCAAGAATTTAAAGTCACAAGGGCTTTGACCGTGAAATCAAAGTTTGGACAAATTTTTGTCCAAACTCCGATTTCCACGGTCAAAGCCCTTATGAACTGAAATTCTTTACATCATGATAATTTCTAACTAGAGACAGATATGAATGTGAAAACTTGTCTCGAGGCTAAACTTTGTACGCACAATAAGATTATAGTCTCAAAAATGCAAAATCTCAAACAACAAAATACTTCCGCTTTTGCGCCTCTTACCTTGAAAAGGTGGATTGTCTGACCTGTAAATGCCAAGATGTACATCAGCAGTGTAAACCAAAAATCGTGTAACAACAACAGCAACATATTTTGGTCAAAAATGGTAAAGTCAATACACTTCACATAGGATTTCCTTGGAACCTTTTCTTTGGTTGCTAAGCAGAAGTTATGGGGTGCACCACTCTATCAAAAGAGCGAATGAAACATTTAAAAAGATATTTGTTTTATTTTTTTGCTTCAAATTACTCTCATTTCGGCTGGTTTCAGGCTTCAGCAGGTAATAGTGTCACGGCAGGGGGAGGGGGCTGAGGGGGCAAGCATCCCCTCTTATCAAGGACTTATTATTTTCGAATTCATCAAACCAAATCCATCGAGAAATCATCGGGTGGAGGGCGAGTGTCTCCAGTTTGATTTTAAGTTTAGGTGAAAGAATGGCGTCTTTTTTGTTTTAAGTAGGAAAGGGGCTTTGATGGCACTGAGGTATTATCCAATGAACACATTGATGAAAGTGTCCTGTTGAGGCTAACTCGTAATGTTCAAGAGACGGAACTCTCCTTCTTCTTCTAAGTTCAGATCTTCTAAAAAAAATGTACAAATTAACGAAGACTTTGCGAGGACTGCAGTCTCACAAGATATTCAATCAGAATTCTATGAAATCATAATAGTAAAATACTCAGTGCCCTAGTGCCGTAGTGCCGTAGTGCCGTAGTGCCGTGGTGCCGTGAATTAGCAAATGCCCTGGTTAGCGCAGAGTCTTTAAAGGATTATTGTAAAGATCGTTCCTTCTATGCTGCCATATAGGCATACTAAGACGAGTTCTTTGCAAATAATCAATGTCCAGATTTGCAAAACAGAAGCCAGTGCCTTCAGAACATTGTGCTGTAACAGCTCCCCATGGATCGATTACCTAGCAATAGAAACAATGATTTACGGATAAAATTTTGTCAGGGTTTTGCTATACATAACTAATCCTAATGTTTCATAATCGTAATGTTGCGATATCTTTATCATAATTACAGCAATAACAGCATTTTCATTATTTTCTTTGTAAAAATTTATTGCAAGTTCAAAAAAAATTCCAAATTGATAGCGGAAAATGGTACAATAGACCTTTTCAACGGTCTGGGACGGCGCGCTATTTTTCTGGAAGATGGCGGATATCTCCTTGGATACGAGGAGGGAATCTTCTCCGCGATGCTGAACTAGAGTTGCAGCGGGAGAACTTATGGACAAAATATGGCATTTAACTCCAATTGTATCGTTATAGAAGACCAGAAAGGATGAAAACAAATACTTTCCTACCACATTAATGCAATGTTTAGCATTTTTTACGAAGAGGAGATTTCTTGAGTTGTTTCAGCGAAGTTTGGACTTCACTTCATGATCACTGATGATGAAGGCTTCGGATTTGGTTAGATAAAGTTTGGATTTCTGTTTATGAATGAGTGGAGTATGTAGAAAAAAATGTATAAAAAAATGTAGTATGTTAAGTTCCAGTCGTTTTTCTGGTTTACTGTTTTGCATTTTGATGACGTCACAACTTCAAAATTAGTTTAAACATAAAATACGCTGCAAATCCTGAAACGAAGCAAGGTATCTAAAATTGCCACAATAGGGTTTTAGCAAAGTACTGGGTGTCCCAATAAAGAGTACTCCTGTTTGAAAATCGTCAAAACTTGATAACAGTAGATGGTCGAGATTCAAATTTCTTTTTGTGATTAGTTTTAAAATTAATAATCTAGCTCTTTTTACAGCTGCCTGCGTTTGAAACATACTGCAAAGGCAGTGACGACGACCCGATGAAAATATTTGTGAATATCAAGCTTCCAGTTGGCAGTTTGGTCATAAATGTCAGAAAGAAATGCAAACTATTATCGTACACTTTGTAGATATTGAATAACTCAATATAATAGCTCTTACGCGACAAGAATGAGGTTTTGCAATCTGCTTTTTCGTACCCTTCAAGTAACGAAAACTAAAATTCTGTAATCTCTAAACATATTTGGATCATGGACCAAAAAAATCAAAACGAACATTTTATGACAGGTTTGATAATAGATTTTTGGTGATTTTGCAAACAAGAGTACTTTTTGGGACACCCATGTTTGCTTTCAAGTCATTCAACTCATACGAGGATGCAGTGACACTTAACACTTCTTTTTTTTTCAAAATTTGACGCGTACGCTTGTTCTACCGGGGTAGGGTAGTGTGGCTAAAGAAAGTCGTTGTGCGTTTGCTACTTTATGTTGAACAAATCTCACAACTTTTTCATAATATATTTCAGCATGGTAGAACTGTCCTCAGAGATATAAACATTTGGTTGCAGTCGAGATGCGTGTAGCTAGATTCCTGAAAAGGCATTGAGCTGGATGAATAATTTTTCATCCACGTGTAAACTTCTGAAAAATGACAAAGCATTTTTAACGAAAACGAATTGTGTTTGGCCAAAAAAAAACGATTTATATTGTGCTTTCTTATCTCCAGGAGATTGTTGGTTTTAAGTGTTATACACGATCTAATTTGCTGTCCTTAATTTTGATTTTCAAAGTCGCAGAAATCTTTTCAAAACGTTGAGTTGTGCACTCATGAAAATTCACACAATGTGCCTCATGAAAATTCGAGATCTTTGCCGCAACAAGGAATTTTTAAATTCATTTTCGTAGAAAAAATTTTTAATTTTTTTGAAAACTAAAGAATGAACGGCACTACATTAAACTAGAAAATAAGCATTTGCAGTAGCAAACTGAGCCACGCACTTCTTACAAAATTTCCAAGCAATTCTTTTGTTCTCTGTAACTAAAAGGATCTATGTTGCACGGGTATTTTTCAAGTATCGTTGTATCAAAGCAATGTTTTCAAACGTATTTCAGATTTTGCAATATTTTGCGCCGATTTTCGAATCTTCACATTCATTTCATTTCCATTTCATTTATTTATAGGAGGGTAACCCTTCAGCAAAGGCTGATTTACAAGAGCCCTCCGTCAAAAATCTTACAATTTATGGAATATACCTACTATTAAAATAATTACAATATATGATTTCAAAATGAAAATCTAAAATACAAAATTGTTCTAATTTACAGAAGAAAACAAAAAAACAAAACAAAAAAACAAAAAACAAAAAACAAAAAGTGCAAAAAAGAAACATATCCTAAATTGTTGTTTTAAAACTATTGAGTTTTACGGCTTGCTTCGACTCAGCTGAGAGGCTGTTCCAATATTTTACTCATCTGAACGAAAAACATCTTTGACCATTTCCACTTTTCATTAATGGTATCTTTAGGTCAGTAGAAGTATTTCGGAGGGTGTGAAGGGAGCCCTGCGACTTTTTCAAGAAAAGTTCGGTCAAATATTGAGGAGCAAGACCATTTAATGCCTTAAACACCATGACTTTGGTCTCGGAACCAATCAATTCCTCAATCGTTTGCCAACCAAGACTTTTTATAAGGGGCATGGCGGAGGCATCAAAACGACTACCAGTGATTATTCTAGCAGCTCTGTTTTGTAGCTTCTGCAAGCGGCTTTTTTCTGTGGAACTACAGCAGCCCCAAACCGAGCAACAATAACGAAAATGTGGTTCCACAATACTTCTGTACAAACTAATCAAGGAAGTAGAAGGGACGAGGCTCCTCGCATGTTTCAGAAAACCAATAGCCCTCGAAACTTTCGACGCGACATATTTAATGTGTTCCTTCCAATCCAGGCTTTGATCAATTTGTACACCAAGGTACTTTGTCTTGTCCACTACCTCTAAACTATCTTCCGGAATTTTAAGATCCAATTTTCCATTGGATCTTTTTAGGAAATTCTGTTTAGATTTGGAGCAAATGAGCATGGAATGAGTTTTCGCGACATTTAGCGATATTTTGTTTCTCTTCAACCAAGATTCAAGACTCTTGAGATCATTATTCATGGCCTCATTCAGCTGAGTCAAATCCTTAAATTGATAAGAAAGGCTGGTATCGTCAGCATACATGGACACAGTTGAGCTTTGAATACCACATGGTAGGTCATTGATGCAAACAAGAAAGAGAAGGGGACCAAGGCATGAGCCTTGCGGTACACCAACTTCGATATTGTCAATTTCTGAGTCAATTCCACCAACCCGACAGAACTGTTTTCTGTTCGAAAGATATGATTCAAACCATTTTATTTCTCTGTGACGAGCGCCGTAATGCATTAGTTTTTCACAAAGGATCTTATGGTCCACTGTATCAAAAGCTTTTTTGAGGTCGATAAAAACTGATCCTACGTGGTGTCCTGTGTCAAATCTCTTGTACCAATCATCCGTATTTTTAAGTAAACAGGAGACTGTGGAAAAGAGTTCTCTAAAGCCACATCACATCAGATAAATCACATCAGAGTTCGAATCGAGTTTCGGATAGAAGGAAATATGAACGGATTTCGGAGTCTATTGAAACATTTTAGCAGGTTGACAATTTTGTTAGATAATTTCGCTGCCCTTCAATCCCCCCCCCCCCCCCAAGAAGGATAGATTTTGTAGGACAATAGCATCATATGGTGTTGATTGATACTGCAATTCAAAGCGATTAGCGACTGCAGACAAGAGAAATTCTCTCAGCCAATAATTCAAAACAAACAACGCCGCAAGAGTTGCCATTAAACGAGCCCTGTACACTGTCGCCTTCTGCACTTGAAAAGTGGTTTCTAAGAGAAGTCATAAGTAGATTCCGAAAGAAGAAGGATAAACAAAAGAAACTGCCTGGCGGACTTTGTTTATTTGATAAGCCAAACAGAAGCCATTGCAAAATTTAACAGATCTAGGATTTTAATGAAAGAATCATTCCTCAGCTCTTGAATCAAATAAATAAAATCCACCTAGCAGATCTTTAGGTTTATCATTCTACTTTCGTTATAAACTCATGACTTCCCGTAAAAACATTTATCGTGTGTAACACGGCGACAGTTTGCCCACTAGTTTCAGGGTAACTTTTGCGGCTTAGTTGTTTCGAATTACTGGTTGAGAGAATTTCCTTTGTGTGCAATCACTGATCGCTTTGAATTGCGACTCAATGCAAAGCAGCGGATGATATTGTGTTACAAAATCTGTCCTTGCCCCCCAGATTTTCAAGTAACTCACCATAGAGTGCCCGTAAGATTTTCGTTTGCTATTATGCTGTCCTGTTTGTGCTGCAGCTACAACGTAACACTGATTCTCTACTGCCCTTGCTCTCAACAACACCTACGATTGGAAAGATGGAAAAACATTGGTATGCAGTCAAAAAGTGGACAACAATGTTCAAAAACTTAACTTGCATTAAACGTAATTAAGCTGCTAATGAGGTCAAGAACGTGCCAGTTCTGGTAAAATTTGCTTTTGTGTCAAGGTAAACATCTTGGTGATTTATCCATCTGATGGCGTCAAATCTGTCTAACATGAAATAAGCCGACGTCAAATTTTGCTATAGGATCGCGGGAAACGTCCGTCTTGTGTGCGCTTTATGTGCGCTTTCTTCATTTCAGTGCCAATTAGCAGAGATAAAACGTTAATCAATTGCTTTAACGAACGTGACGGACTTTCTTTCTTTCTCACTTTCTGACTGACCTGAAGTCCTCTTTTGGATTACAAAGTGGACTTTGTAATCAAAAATTAGGTGAATGAGAATTTGTTCGATGCGGGGTGTCCAAAAAAATTTTCGACGTTTGATTAAATATAAAAAAAATGAGCAGGATCCATGGTAAGATCACTAAGTGAGGTCAATTGGTAAGTAAAATGAGCAAGATTCATGGTAAGGCTAAATTCATTTTAGAAACAAGATTCTTGCGAATCTGCAGACAAACTTGTAAAGGATCAAGTTTGTGGAAAAGCTCAAGAATCCTGAATGACTTGTTTTACAAAAATCGCTCAAAATCACGGTAAAAGAAAGTTATCCAATGTCATACCTTTCATTTCATATCAGGGCAACCCAATTAGAACTTTTGAATGAATCTATTTGTTGTAACTATTGTCAAAAATTTTCTTACGAATGAAAGCATAAAGAATGAGCTTCAATTAATGTTAGAGAAAGTTAGGTTATAGAGCAGTGGCGGCTGGCACGAAAAATGAGATGGTACTAGAAAAACGAAAATTTGTGAGCAAAGCGAACAAATTTTTGTCTCATGACCAGCTGGGGGAATGGGGGGCGCTGTGAGCCCCCCATTGGGGTCCAGGGGCGAAGCCCCTGGGAAGCTTTGCATTTTAAAGCAAACATCGTCATGGATTGTCTCTAAATTGCAAGCTAAATGATTTCCCCAATAGATTTTTGAGAAAGTTGTGTAGGGGGATTTTTAAGTAAAACGTAGCAGGGAAAGCATAAAATTTTATTGATGAAACTGCAAAACGCTATTTATCTGGACATACATTATAGTATACATCTTTTTGCAAACCACGCTACTTACTTCTAATGAATTCATTTTTTGAAAATCTTTTCAAACGATGCTGGTTGCATTGCTAGGCTAAGACCGCTGCACCGAAATGCAGTGAGTCATGTCGATTATTGGCTGCGGCCACTTAAGAGGCACGTGAGCAATACATTTGATAAGTTAATCACTTGCGGCACCCAGTCCACCACTTGCTAGCCGCAGTTGATGGAAGTACCAGCTAGTACCAGAAATGAAATTCTAGTAACGTGGGTTTCTCGGGGGTTTCTCGTTCAATTTGTGGTGTGCACAAAATCGCATTTTTACTTATAGGACAATTTGAATGGTTCCATTTGCACCAGAAATGTATGGGAGCAGGAAAACAGCTGCCAATTGTTGCTGTTCCCTTCAGTTAATAAAGTTTAAAAGAAGAATCTACATTTTGGCAACGCATCCAGGAAAAATGGTAGCCAACTCCTGCGACACGATTCATTTTCTGCAGAATCCTAGACAGCTAAATAGAAAACAGGCCTAAAAGCTTTTTAACGTACTTTTGAATACCTCAGTATCATTCAATAAAACAGCAAAGTTTCACCATTGTGATTTGATACTGCTGAAAAGACTGCGGGATCGATTTTGTAATCTTGTTTGGATGTGTTATTTTGGCGGCCATTCAGCATTACCAGAAAGAGGAATCTAGTACTGCAAACGAATTTACTATTGTTGGACTTACGGATACACAAAGAGTTTTACGTCATAACAAGTCACAAACCACATTAGGATTACTTTCTGCAGTACTGGATGAACCAAGGTCCTTGGATGAACGATGTCTGGTACCGTGAAGTACATAAAGGCCTCATTCAATACTGCTCATTCAACAAGGATTAAAACGAGGGAGGGTCAAATGTTGAGATATTGGCTCTAGTGTGCTCTACCGCTCTTCCTTCTGTTTATTTTCTTGGTCAATTCAATTTGTTTTATTTTTGAAATATTAGAAAATAAGACCATTAAAATATATTTCAAGCTTTCAAAATAAAGTGGTACTAGACTAGTACCACTAGTACCGCTGCCAGCCCCCACTGTAGAGGGTAGATCCTTTCCGAAATATAAATGCAAAACAAAACAAACAATATAGTCCCATACTGTTTCACAGCTTTCGCACAAACTTGAACTTCAAAAGCTTGCAGCTCCGAGAGTATTCAGCAGATTTGCCAATGCTGGTGTCTAAAATTAATCCAAAATCATAGGGACAAGGCTTACCACAGAGCCCGTTAATTTTACCATTATTTCCTATATTCAATCAAACGTCGAACAATTTTTGGGACAACCTGTATTGTAGTAGTTCAAGGAAGAATATTTTTAGATGACCACTATTCAAAAAAGCAGGTTCATGTGTAATCTTTAATGGATGGGATATTAGCCTCTGTACGTCCCAGAATCCGACACTCATAGACAGATAAGCATTCACATACCTCCCAATGGGCCATTCCTGTAACTACTGTGAATGCTGATGGAAATGTCAATATCTCCGCACCCATTTGTGTCTGACAAATTGAGAGCTCTGGAAAGCGTAGATCATAGCACTTTGAAATGGTTAAGAAAATTAATGGCAATTGAAATGGCCAATGTGATAAAAAATAACAAGAAACGAAAACGAAAATGCGAGAGAAAAGTTCACTTTTTGGATTCCTGC
Source organism: Aurelia coerulea (assembly GCA_039566865.1). Lineage (NCBI taxonomy): Eukaryota > Metazoa > Cnidaria > Scyphozoa > Semaeostomeae > Ulmaridae > Aurelia > Aurelia coerulea. The sequence goes on from CM076954.1 coordinate 11,134,875, forward strand.
TTATTTCATTGCAAAACCTATCTCATTAATTTAGGCCCACCACAGTTTGTCACAATATCGACACCCTCGGGCTGAGCATTTGATTACAACCATCTTCTTTTCTTGCATAATCTTTTCCAAACCATTCTACCAAATCAAATGCACAACTGAATTAGCTAACAATGACTGAAAATAACAAGAAACGAATGTGAGTAAAACTTGCTTGTTAATAAACTTGATCATTCCGTAGTTTAATCATCTTTGACCTTGGTAATACACGGAGAAATGACTGCAACCACCCCAACCATTTACCAAATTAGATTTCTTTTTTAGCAGAATCTGCTAAAGCTTTAATACTTTCCCATACGTGTTATCATTCTAGACTATAGTTTGTTCTTTCTTTGCTTGCCATTTACTTAAAACACTCACGGTTAGATTGTTTCATAATGTTCAAGCTTTCGCCTCACTTCTGATGCCCCATCAGTAACTAAATGTTCGTCCCACTCGAACCTGACCTAAGTTGTAGGCTAATAGAAAACAATACATAATATATCTCTTGTCGAAATGCTGTTTATAGCCTAGAGAAGTGTTTAAAGGTGTCTCTAATGTTGCATGTGTGTGGTACATCTCTGATATCAGGATCTATCAGAAACCTGCTGTTGACGTCACGTGTCACGTCTTCTGCTTGGGATATTTGCATTTTATATTCTTCCTTGGAATTCAATGCGGGTAAACAATTCTTGAATTTCTTGAATTGAGATTTGTCAAACAATGGGTCTGCTGGAAAAGCAGGCAAAGGATCTTTAGCAACGTGTATGCATTACAGCCCTCTGCGTAACGGTGGCTTGATTTCAAGCTGGATGAAAATAATTGGGGAGGTATTTAACTTTCATTAGTACGGGGATGTCCACTCAAAGAAATATCTTTTCACCCGGCTCTAGAATTTTTCCTCCAAATGATATCCCGCTCTTAAAAAATTGGCGAAAAGCATATTGTAAAACGTAAAAAATACATTTAAAAAATGAAATAACAACCCACTCCAAAAGATACCCCTTTTGACAACTAGATCTAGAAAGATTTAGAAAGATTGCCTTCTTTTGATACCCAGTGGCAGAAAAAAATAGATGAAAACGATACCCGAAAAGGAGTGCACATCCGTCAGCAAAATATACCAACCCAGGGGCTCGAGCCCTGTTCGTCTCACTGTTCTAACTGAAAGTCAGAGGATTACACGACCATTGTGATTTGAACTATGCTTTGGTATATCTATAACCAATGTGACGATGATAAAGAGGTGCCAGATAAATTTGGTAGTAAAACTTCATTTCAGTCATTAGTTCCATAGCTTACCCATTCTGGATCACTGTCATTTAACCAACTATCGAGAAAAGCAACAATCGAGTCTCAGCAATAGCACTGCATGTTTATTTGTGTTTTCTGTTAAATTGTTTACATATTTTAGTTGTACCTTGCTTTGCTTTCGTTTGAACCTTAGTCGCTGTTGTTGCTTTGTTGTTTTTTAATTAGATGACGTTGTTGTTGTTTTTTTAGCCGTATAGCTGTAGCTATTATGTATAAATTATTTAAAAAAATGAAATAAAATAAACAAAGATATTCTTTTGCTTTCTAACTCTTGTTAATGAGTGGAATAAACAATGAAGGATACAATCTGCAAACTAATTTTTCCAACTGGTGTCTGAACGGGTTTAGCCATTTCTTGTCCAGCTATGACATATTCACTCTCTCTGAGTATAGCGCCACCTTTTACATCAACATCAAATAGGTGTATTTTTCGGTAAATGGCTTGAATCTCTCCACTACCGTCAATTAGCAAATGAGTGTTATAGACCTTCTTTGGTTCTTCTATTGGGCCCTGAGAAAGAAGAATCACACTTATCGGAAAAATAATTCTCTGAATTATAACATGAGCTCAAATGACAAGGATAAATGTACACAGGGTAAGTAAAAAGACCACCACATGCTTACCAATTCATAGGGTAAGGTGAGCCAAAATAGGTAATTAATGCATTCACGGATTGTATCAATGTCAAAAGCAGATTCATCCTAGTCTTACAGTTGAGCGACAAGTGAAAACTTACGTGAAAATTGCAATTAGCTCTAGAATGAGAGCTTCGATTTTAGCATTGTAAATCTCCAAAGCTCAAATGTCCGATTTCTCCCGATGCCACTCTAGCGAGCTTCTTTTAAAACCTCGACATGAAAGGGCTGATCGTTCAGGTATTGAATAGCAAGGTTATGAGACGTTGTTTGCACAAAAACGAAGGTTCAATTCAATAAATTTTGGAGTGAAATCAACAAATCAGGTTATAAGACCTTAATGCTTCATACCACAAAATAGAAATGAACTAAGAAAGATAAAATTTCAAGGATTTAATTACCTTTTCGTGGAAGCCACCCATCAAAAGCCATACATTGTGCTCACTTGCAAGACGTTTCAAAGCAGAAATCGTTGGACCATCTATTGGCTCTGCCAACTCTATTGTTTGCTCCCTGCTTTCTCCAACATAATCGAAACATTCTGGAAAGAAAACAACCTAAAAGACTTTACAAGAATTGTTGTATCCTAATTCTTGTATATACTTGCTTGACAATATCTTACATAGAAGCATGTTGTTTAGAAGTGAAGGTGAAGTTGAAGTACTGAGTGAGTAAAAAGAAAACGTGGCACATTTAACAAGACATATTTTTGAATAAAAACCACTAAAATTGTGTTTGTTGAGGTTTCATAATGTAGAATGAAGATCAAATTAAGTTGAACATATCCATGTTTTTAAAATCAGTCATGTTCTTCAAGATTTACTGGCGATTTTGTGATATAGCTATTGTGTTAGAAAGGTATCATTCTTTAAAAACTTATGGATTGATAATAAGGTGTGACAGCATTGGATCCATGGTTTGTCCATGGGTGCAAATTGCTACCCTTCATTCCCTTGTTGTCATCTGCTCCAAAGCAGCATGGAAAAAGGGTGAGATGTGAGATTTACCACTTTTTCGTAAATTTTATTCCCATGGATTCTATGGTAACTTGCACTTAATTTTCATCGGTTTTCCATGCTTTAGACATGCTATTTCTACAATGGTATACCTGTAATTTGTACATAAACAAAGTTAAATAATGTCAAACTGACGAATAAAAAAGATTTGAACTTACCTTAGCCCCTAACGCCGATGTTTCCTGCACAAGCCGTTGAACTGTGCGTAAATTGACGTCTTTATTGCTTGTTGATGTCATTTGACATACTGCTATTAGATTTTGCGGTGATGCTGTTGCCATTCTTTTCTTAATATTCAAAGCATTGATAAAACTTGACCTATAAGAAAATGATTTGCTGGTCATTCACAAATATCACAACAAGATGAGTGTAAAAAAAACCAGGTAGACCAAGAATAACATCACATGTTTGAAAATTTGCTATGAGAGAGAAAATTTGCAGCATTGGAATTATCTCCAGATTTTGAAGGGCATAGCAAGACATATATTTGTGGTCTTTAGGTTTGAATTTTACAATTGATTTGGAGGACAGAAATTTTTGTGAAAAGTACCATCGTGCAATTGTTTAAGGTTACTGTATCCCTTCAGGACGATAAAAAGTTTTTTCCGATGAATTTTTGGATTTTTAGATCATTGGATAGCACACACATCTACCTAAAATTTCTAATAATTTCAAGGAATTTTACTTTATTTTTCAGCGAATTGTAAGCAATTTAAAGCAAGGCATTTTCTGCTAGGAAAATGCTGTTTACATGACGAGGATTATTTGAGAACTAAAGGTTAAAGGTTTCAAGTGCCTTTGATTTCCTGTTGAATGGATTTTGCGGTTATAATACCAATTATGTCATTGTAAACTCTGCACTAAATACATACAGGATTACTCTGTTTACTCTTGTGGCCAGATTGAAGTTAATCATTTTCAACAGTGGGACTGTACGCTAAGAAACTGTTTCAGCGCTTTTCTCAAAATCAATTTTTCAGCAACGAATGGGTATTAATACAGCTCCCTGTACCCAACGGCTTGATATAATTGGCTGAAATTTGGCAGACAGAGAGAAAAGGCATAGGGGGACCAAAACGTGTCTCACTTTTGAGAAAAATTGCATGGTCCAAATTTAACATTTGAATGAATCTCAAAACGAGGCCAGGGAGCGAGGGCCAAAATTGTTTTATTAATTATTCTGAAGCTAAGGCATGCAAAAGAAATTTGAGACACACTTTGCTAGATTAAAGTGCTGAGAACGCAAAAATCTCATTGAGATTTAAATGAAACATATCTGGGGGGACAGGGAGGTTCTAGAAGGGGGGAAGGTCCGATTTTCACGTTTTCGGATGTATAACGCCCAATTTTTGGATATTTGTATTCTTTTTGGCTTGTAAATACTCCCTATTTAATGACGAATCGAATGATGTATAGTTTATACGTGTTATGTCGCGGGTGTGATAATCAAGAGAGAAAACACCGCGAGTGGTCACTGAAGGGATACAGTAACCTTAAAAACAGTCATGAAAAGGAAAATGTTTGAGTATGTATAGCATTGCCTTGAAGCACATATTTGGAGGATCAGAATAGGACTAAAATGAAAACGATCGGTTAAGTCTAAGTCTAGAAACAAGGAGTTGTAAACTGCGATCGAAACAGTGCCATACCATACAGTACCATACAGGTTAAGTGAACAAAGGTAGGATTTAGACCTAACTTTAAAAATCAACAAGTCTGCTTTTCGTTGACTGATCTTGAAACCTTTAGCAGCACATTAACATTAACCACTAGGTTATGCTCCATGATGTAAGGCCAAAATATTTCTGGGATTCGGAAATTTATTTTTTGGCATTATCAAATGAAAAAGGCCTAATAGATCACAGTGCTTAAAGGTCTCTCTCTAAGCTGGGTCACCAGGGAATACGTATGTTATTCTGTCAGCGAGCAGAAAGCTATCGTTAACCAAAAGCCAACCCTGAATCTTGTCCTGAAGACGAAGGACAGGCCATTCCAAGAAGTCTGGAAGGCCTATGCCAAGAATGATGACATTGTCCAGCTTAGCTATTGAGGAACTCTTTAGCAGTTCAGCGAGCACAAGGTTAAAGAAGAAAAGAAAGGGAAGACTCTGTGTTCGTGGTAAAGGAAGAAAGATTGGCCGTGGGAGCAAAGCTTAGCCTGATAACCAGACCCGACTTCAAAAGAAATAGGGTCTGGTAAACTTTCCACGACAGAGCTTTGCTTTTTTGTGCATTATTGTCATACTATAATTTCTTGCTGGCTATGGAACATTCCAAGAGAACTTTACTTTTTTGGCTGTATTATCATAATTTGTTGCAGATCAAATTCTCCTCCCATAACAGCCAATCTTTTTGCAAGATAAATTGTTAGTCTGATATGGTCTGATGCCTCATGGCATAAGGTCCACGATAAATCATACACTGGACAAATGCCTAAATTTTGTTCTAGGACTTTTAAAATTTTCTATTTTCAGTTTGTAGAGCTACCGGGTGTCCCAAAAAAGTACTCCTGCTTAATAAATCACCAAAAATTGATTATTAAACTTTTGATGAAATTTTCTTTTTGAATTGCCTTTTCAAAGACCCAAAAATATTCACAGATGATAAAATGTTTCCTTTTGATACAGCAAGGTAGGAAATTTACACGTTGAAAAACCTTATTTTGAGCTATAGTTTTTAGCAAAATACTAAATCTTGCCTAGGAGTCAAAATTTTCAGATTTTTTATCATCATTGAAGTCTCCAATGATAGTGCGCATTTATTTCTGTCATTTATGACCATACTAGAAGTTTTACACACACAAAGAAATTGATTTGGCAATCATCGTGCTTTTTGGAGTATGATTCAAAACCAGGTAGCCCTTAAAAGAGCTGAATTTGCTCATTATAAAACCACTTTCAAGATCAGCTATGTATTGGAAAATAATTTGGTCTTTGATCCACTTGACAAAAAAAGAACATTGAAGATCGGCCGTATAATCAAATTTTGGTGATTTTTCAAACGGGAGTACTTTTTTTTGGGACACCCAGTATAAGGGAGTTTCTAAAATTTTCGTTTTCCAAAACACTGAAAACGATCTCAAAACGGTCATCTAATTTTCTTAAGACTTGAATGAATAGAAAAAGAGAAACCTTTTTCAGGATGATTTGAGGCTTTAGAAATCGATCCCTGAAATTGGAAATTTCCTGTCACCCATCAAGCCACTCACCTCCAAAGAAGTGTGCCAGTTTCAAACTGTCCAACCTTGAGCCATAAAGAGGACCCTATTTCTTTTAAACCATATGTTCTTCGTCAGTAGTTTATCACATTGTTATTATTTCATTCAAAAACTCTACATTTATTTTTTCATAAGAAACAGCTTATAAGAAGAAACAGTAGGTTCAACCGGGGCGGGGTACTCATATATTAATATGTACAGTGTACGGGGACATGCCGCTGGACAGGGTATCATTTTCAGGATTCCTACTCTGGGACAGGGTATCACTTTGTATAGTCTGCTCCATGACAGGGTCCATATTTTGTATAATTGACTACGTAACGTCTGTAAGTAATTTGCACTCCGCGAGTGTGATTATCAAATTTCTATCAAATTCCCAGGGCAGCCTACAATTTTGTATGAAGAAACTCAAGAACAGGGTATCATTTTTAAAATTCTAATCCAGGACGGGGTATCATTTTCAGGAATTTTACTTGGGGACAGAATGCCTTTTCTTTTCAGATTTTCCATCGGCACCACCTCCCCGTATTTTCGTAGACAAAGTACCCCTGGGAGGTTCAATTTTTCGACAGTTTAAGAATCAACCGTACCTGAATTTAAAAAGCTAAGAAAATTTTTTAATTTGCAGTTTTAATAATGAAAAAGCAAAGATTGACGTGTTTTAAACTCAAAGTTTTGTAGAATCAACCGAGCAAAACCAACAACGCAGGCAAAGTCTGCGGTTTAGGCTTTATTTTGTTATAAACCAACAACATGGACTTTCAAATCCACGGACATGAAGTCCTCAAAATAAGTTTTGCCCTATTGGAAAACCAAACACACAGACATTTTATATGCACAGACTGCAAGTCCGCGGTTTAGGCTATGCCTTATGACGAAACCAAAAAAATGGACTCCATGTTATAGACTTGGTCAATTTTCCTTAAATGTATACGTGTATTTTATATCTCTATGGCAATGGGCCATGTCCAAGCTTTTATGAAAAGATGGGCATTCCCAGGCAGGAAAAGGGATGTGGCCCCAAAAATTTTTGCACATACGGCGGCGCAAGGCAAATAGCTTCACATATGCACCTACGGCGCAGAACATCATCTACCATCATAAGCCAGCTTCGCCACTGCTGATGGCAGAGGACAGGACCTACGCCACCCCTTTCTTGTTGGTGACTGATGAATCATATGATATGATGATTGCCTTGCTTGTGCTTCTTGGTTTGGTTGGGCCTAATCATGCTAAATTTTGTTTCAATGTCATGTAAAGGTTATTATTTAAAATTAACGCAGCAATTAATCAACACATCAAACACCACAGATCTGATCTTTTAAGTTCACAACTTACCTCAGGGATAATGCTTTCAACGAATTCTTCAGCATTGTCAAACTGGGCATGCATCTCTGCTCTGTTCCAAGCAGGGAGTTCCAAGTGATGCTTTCAAAGAATCGAGCCCATTGAGTTGAATTATCGTTGCTGTTGTTGTTCACGACCCCTTTGGATTTTTTAGTTCTCAATTTTTGTACTTTGCAGTGGCGTCGTGGCCGGGGGGCCATGACCCCCCCCCCCCTGTGAAAATGTTTTCGGAAAATTCGTCAGTTTTCCATTCTTGTCGGAAAAATTGAAAATTGACTGAATCCATTTTCCTTCCATGGTTTCTCTATGGCAATGGAAATGTACACAGAAAACTTTGCTTTATTGTTTTACCCACAGGGGGGGGGGGGGTTCTTGGTCAAATTTTTGGTAGGAGTCTGCCGCGGCTACACCAATTTGACCATTCTCTGGACCAATTTTTACGAAAATGGTACCCTTGGCTAGACCAATGTTGACCATTTCCTGGACCAATATTATCAAGTCTGTACCAAATATGATATCACTAGGCTTGCCGGTCGGCGCCTGCGGCGCCGACCTGGCCCGCCGTCGTACCGAGTGATTGCTTGGGAAAGAATTTGTTGCTTCTTGGCGTTGTTTTCTGTTATCACTTTATGTGACCAAAGTTTCGTCATAGGTTCATTTTTCATACATTTGCAACAACATTTATTTCGCAAAAATCGGTCCCGCGTGGAAGAAACTCGGTCCATTCAACAAACACCCCCCTCATAAAATTTTGAATTTGCGCCCCTGCCTTGGCTAGACCGTTGTAGGCCAAAATTGCAAAAAGGTATACCCTTGGCTAGACTAGAAGTCCGAAAAAGTATACCCTCGCTCGCAGCACATCCCCAGGTACCTTTACTATTGAAGAGGTTTTACCTCGTTATTGTCAAGCACCAAACAGTTCTTCCAAGTGAAATCGAGAAAATAGTCGCTCAGCCTTACACCTTTCTGTTTGAAAATTCTAGACGCATTAGATAAACTTTACTGTTACAATTTGTACAGGGTTAATCTTGGGCCTACCATTTTCCAACATGGGCAGAAGGTGTTGTGGCGCAGTGGTGCAATCCTCTGGTTTTGCAGCCAAAACAGTCGGGTGGACAGGGTTCCGAGCCCAAGAACAGTCCACAACTTTATGTCATGACAAGAGCCAAAAGAGCCAAGGGGTCGCGGATTCGACTAGCTCTCCTTTTTACTTCTGCATTCCCATCGCTTTGGCGCTAAAAACTTCAACTTCACATTTAACTCAGTTACAGGCCGTTCTAAATGACAAAATGGGCAGTTCTTAGGGACTGTTCATTATTTATAAAGGGGTTGGTACCGAAGAGAAATGGGTTGGATAAGAGAAATTTTCTAACATAAAAAGGTTGGGTAAATATTTGTTCATGTAATTTCAAGGTTGAGTAGAGGAAAATACTAGGAATCCGTGACCAATTTCAGCAGACCTTGTTTTGAAGATGTTTTCTATATCAGAAAAATGTGCTGAACAAAATGGGCTTGGGAGACCCTCTCAAAAATTTGAGCGTTTTTGGCCAGGGGGTAATGTCTGAAATGGGCCTAATTTTCTCAAAACATCAGCATAATAATCGACTCTAGACTGTAAAAAAGCACAAAATTGATATGAAATGAACCAATCCAAGGGCCAACACCTATGAGATATCATCTCTTGGCCAAAATACCCTTTTAATGGCATTTTGACACAAATGACACGGGGTTGTTATACCCCAACATCCACTATTTCGATTATAATTGTTATGTTGAACTAACCTATACCATGACCATTAGATGCGGTTGAAATACATTGTTTTACACCCTTAAAAGGAGGGAATTTATATCTGGATTTTAAAATCTAGCCAAATGTTACTTTCAGAAACTTGGGAACTCTTACCCAGTCCCCTAGAGAATATCATGTTGGACCAAATTGACAAGAATTCACAATACGTGCTTTGTTACTGTAGATGTTATTAAATTTAGGGTGAATCTGCTTTCTGCTATGGTGAGCACGGAAAACTCTTCTGCACCATAATTTGTATTGAATCAACATTTTGACACAAATGACACGGGGGGTGTTGTACCCCAACATCCACTATTTCAATTATCATTGTTATGTTGAACTAACCTATACATGACCATTAGATGCGGTTGAAATACATTGTTTTACACCCTGAAAAGGAGGGACTTTATGTCTGGATTTTGAAATCTAGCCAAATGCTATTTTCAGAAACTTGGGAACTCTTACCCAGTCCCCTAGAGAATATCATGTTGGACCAAACTGACAATAATTCACCATAAGTGCTTTATTACTGCAGATGTTACTAAATTTAGGGTGAATCTGCTTTATGCTATGGTGAGCACGGAAAACTCTTCTGCACCATAATTTGTATTGAATCAAGTGCAGCCAGTTGCGGAAATTTTGTTTTCAAGTGGGAGGTAAACGTTGAGAAACTGGTCAAATTGGTTGATTCAAGCTTTGAATTTCCAATAAATCCATTGTTTTGCTAACTTTCCAGACCTTTTCGTGAGAACTGAGGGCAGTTGCCACCACAAACCCCCTCAATTTCCGCCTCTGAGTACCTCTCCTGTTATCAAACTTATTAAAATCCACCAATCGATCAAGAATTGCGCTTTCAAGCTTCCTTTATTTAGATTTGAAATTACTTTCTCCGCAACGAAGAAAGCAATATTAACCTTTTAGAGAAGACAAATCATATAAAAAAAGATGGCTGAAAGTTGCGCAAGTTTCTTTTTATCACGATAAAGTAAGTTTCTTTCACCCAATTTTTCAATACATTTTCAATATATACATTTTCAATACGATTTGTCAAAATGTTTTGAAGACTTCCCTCACCTCAACTTATGTACAGCCGCTCTTGTTCTCAGTGTATGGTTTCGTCTTAGAATAGTTGTAAAACTTTAATTTTTGAACGAAATTTCTCAGCAAAGCAACAAGATGTAACATGTATACTTGCAATATTGTACCATACCATACCAGATCGATCGATGAATGAAAGGAGCAGATTAGTCAATGATACAAAGTCGGGACCTTAGGAAGAATCCTAAACATATGGGCACAGCACTTCAAGGGCATTCTCTTATTTGAAAGTTCATCATTCGCTGATTTTGTTTGCATGACACTGGCCACATCAAAGCTTCCAATGGTGATGGTTAAGGCTAACGTGTGCATAAAGTGGACACCAAAAGTGAAATACGCACTCTTTATCAGAAGCTTGGACTCAAGGTTGGTTGGATGTCCCTAAGAATCATCAAGTTCCTTACGGATTGCTTAGATTTATAGACTTATAAATCGTGTTGGGGAACTGAGCCATATGCTAACTTTTTGTTCGACACTGGTATCATATGAGATCCGAAACAGAAGGAAAGGGCAGATAAGTGCGTCAAGAGAAAACTATGGAAGGAGGAACGTGATTTGTCCGAGAGTTGTTGTTTCATATGTAAATTTGCTGCAGGTTAAATCGCAAACGAAGCCACTGAGTCATTGGTAAGCGAATTATTTAGCTTCAAAATATGTACTTAATCTTTTAAGCTTTTGCTGTCTCTGCCAGAAGTCACTAAGAATCATGTGCAATGCATAATCACTGAAAGTCTTATTGCTGCATCTTATTCGTAGTGATTCTATCGATATTTCAACAAAGATCAATATTTTTACGACCAGATGAATGCAGCTCTGGCCCTAAATAAAATACGGGTCTATACATATAATAAAAAGTACTCTGTAGGAACATGCTACAAACTGATTTATAAAAAGATTTAGGAACTGCAGTAATTCAGCATCCATTTCAACTTTCGTGAGAGTAAAACAACACTTGCGTCGAACAACCAATTTTGTATCAAGGGGCTAAAAAACGGCGATTTTATTGGCAGATTTGCTGGAAGTGGGATGGTTTATACATGCTCTGGCAACCAGTAATGATTTCTTCCTCATCTGCAACAGCGCTATAGCGATGAAACGTTTCCAAATTGAAAACAGTGGCATAAGTAAAGTACTGTAAAGCCTGGCTCGCATTAGATCTCTGAAGTCGTTGAAATTGCTGGAACAATCATTCAAAATGACCCAAGACACACAAACAACTGAATATAAATGGCAAACAAACTCCTCAACAACCCTACCGACCCCAGTGACGGAGTTTTGTCGTTCACAAGTCTTTTGGAGTCTTTTGAATAGTTCGCCTAACGACCACAGTGACTCAAGTGATTGCAAAAAGACCTACCGTGTACCAGGCTTAATGCAATTTTGGCAATTTGATTGATGCCTATGACCTTCAATACTTAAGAGAAGTCGCGCTGATAAACGATTGGTAATAATGGGCGATATTATTCTACTTATCCATTATGAATTTATCTCTACAAGTACCCGATCAAGTGAGAAACTCTTCGAAGGGGAATGGGTCAGAGCTCCAAAGTTTCTAAAAATAGCAATTGGCTAGATTTTAAGGTCCAGACTTTTAGTCCCTCCTTTTCAGGGTGTAAAACAACGTATTTCAACGGTATCTAATTGCCATAGTATAGGTCAGTGCAACATGACAATTATAATTGAAATAGTGGATGTTGGGGTACAACACCCCCCGTGTCATTTTTGTCAAAAATGCCATAAAAGGGTATTTTTGCCAAGGGATGATATCTTACAGGTGTAGGCCCTTGGATTGGTTCATTTCATATCAATTTTGTGCTTTATACAGCATAGAGTCGATTATTATGCTGATGTTTTGAGAAAATTAGGCCCATTTCGGACATTACCCCCTGGCCAAAAACGCTCAAATTTTTGAGAGGTTCCCCCAAGCCCATTTTGTTCAGCACATTTTTCTGATATAAAAAACACCTTTAAAACAAGGTCTGCTGAAATTGGTCACGGATTCCTAGTATTTTCCCCAAAGGAGGCTGTGTGGTTGTATGGAAAAAGAATTTGCATAAAAAAGAAGGTCATTCTCAACTCCTTGATAACACTGACTTTTACCAGCAGCAAGCCAGCAACGAAAGGATCCTACAAGCTCGTTCAACAAAACCATCATCCAAGTTATAGACAATGAAATTGAAGAGAACAATCTTCCGAGCAATGCTTCTAAACTTATTATAAATCATCCAAGAACCTCTCTTTTTTACATGCTACCCAAGATCCACAAAGCTAACAATCCTGGTCGACCCATCGTCTCAGCTGTTTCATGTCCATCATCTCACATCGCTTCTTTCCTTGATTCCATACTCACACCCATAGTCAAACAGCTTCCTACATATGTTCAAGATACATCTGATGCTCTCAGAATCTTCAACAATTTCCATTTTACTGGTGAACATCGTTATCAATTCACCATGGATGTGAAATCACTTTACACTGTCATTCCTAACACCGATGGTCTGTCTGCTCTCAAACATTTCCTGGATCAACGTCCTACACAGAATCTACCCACCACCACACGTTTGCGTCTTGCTGAACTGGTTCTCACCACCAATGGTTTCTCTTTTGATGGTAAATATTATGTTCAAGTTGGTGGAGTAGCTATGGGTAGCAAACTTGGACCCAGCTATGCGTGCCTTTTTGTTGGCTACCAACAATATCTCATCAGCCAGCAATATGAAGGCCCATTTCCACATCTCATCAAACGTTACATCGATGACATCGTTGGCGCCACGTCTCTGCCTTTACATCAACTACAAGATTTCATTGACTTTGTTTGCAATCTTCATCCGTCCCTCAAATTCACATTTGAAATCACAGAGACACAGCTACCATTCCTCGACATTCTGCTGTCCATATCTGATGATTCCATCTCTACATCCATCTATTATAATGACGCGGACGCTCACAGCTTTCTTAACTACTCGTCATCACATCCCATTAAAACCAAAAACTCTATCCATTTCTCTCAATTTCTCCGTCTTCGAAAGCTCTGCTCCAAGGATCCTGATTTCAAAGAGAAGGCAAAAGAAATGGGTTCATTTTTCGTGAATAATGGTTGTCCCTCAAAGGTGATCAATGACGCTTTATATAAAGTCCTCAACATCCCCAGACCGGCGTATTTCCTGATAGTTGGAAGACTGCCAGGGTTACACCGATTTACAAAGATGGCGAAAAGGCTACAAAATCAAACTATCGCCCTATTTCCGTCCTTCCCGTCATATCGAAGCTCTTTGAAAAGCTAGTTTTCAATCAATTGTACCAATATCTAAATAAGAATCGCCTTCTCTACAAGGGCCAGTCTGGCTTTAGAGAACTATTTTCCACAGTCTCCTGTTTACTTAAAAATACAGATGATTGGTACAAGGGATTTGACACAGGACACCACGTAGGATCAGTTTTTATCGACCTCAAAAAAGCTTTTGATACAGTGGACCATAAGATCCTTTGTGAAAAACTAATGCATTACGGCGTTCGTCACAGAGAAATAAAATGGTTTGAATCATATCTTTCGAACAGAAAACAGTTCTGTCGGGTTGGTGGAATTGACTCAGAAATTGACAATATCGAAGTTGGTGTACCGCAAGGCTCGTGCCTTGGTCCCCTTCTTTTCCTTGCTTACATCAATGACCTACCATGTGGTATTCAAAGCTCAACTGTGTCCATGTATGCTGACGATACCAGCCTTTCTTATCAATCTAAGGATTTGACTCAGCTGAATGAGGCCATGAATAATGATCTCAAGAGTCTTGAATCTTGGTTGAAGGGAAACAAAATATCGCTAAATGTTGCGAAAACTCATTCCATGCTCATTTGCTCCAAATCTAAACAGAATTTCCTAAAAAGATCCAATGGAAAATTGGATCTTAAAATTCAGGAAGATAGTTTAGAGGTAGTGGACAAGACAAAGTACCTTGGTGTACAAATTGATCAAAGCCTGGATTGGAAGGAACACATTAAATATGTCGCGTCGAAAGTTTCGAGGGCTATTCAGTGGTGTAGAGCTGGGGGGGCTCAGGGGGGCTCAAGTTATTTTTTCCGTAATTTTGGGGGGGCTTTAGCCCCCCTAGTTATTCTGAATAAATTTTGATTTTCTTAATTTGTTTATTATGACCAAAATGACAGAACAAGGTAATGTTATATAAAGAAGAGATCCTGGTGTTTGGTTTGCACCAAGATGAGATCTTCAATGACTGTCAAGCTCTTATCTTCCTTGATGTTTATAAGCATACATGGGCCTCATGTACATCTATGGGATGCCACTAATGTTACATCAAAATGGCTTCAGAAACACACAAGTGCAAATGACAATAGAACAAGGAAGTGCAAACAGAAATCATAAGTGGCAAGGCGATGAGGGTAGGGTGACCCCCACTTGTTTCGTCATCGATATTCCTTTAACACGGAAGAGAAATGGCTGGGTATAGGTTCGGTGAGAATTTTTCCGTGAAATGCCAATTGCTAGAAGGGGATTATACATAATTGAACTGTGTTACCAAAGCTTCCATTTTAGCACTGGTAAATATGGAGTCAGGGGATGCCTTCTGAGCCAAAGAAAAGGATGTTTTTTCAAAAATTTTCTTCGTGCTCTGATTTGTAGGATAACTGTCAGTTGTCACAAAAAAACTATCAAGGTTTTCTTGTTGCTAATGGCAAGCATGATATTGGGAGATGCATCTAAGCCAAAGTAAAGGATGTTTCTTCTAAAATTTTCTTCGTGCTCCAATTTATAGTATAACTGTCACAAAACTATCAAGGTTTCCTCGCTGCTAATTGGGAGTTGCATTCTACGCCAAAGTAAAGGATGTTTCTTCAAAAATTTTCTTCTTGCTCTGATTTGTAGGATAAGTCAGTTGTCACAAAATTATCAAGGTTTCCTCACTGCTAATGGCAAGCATGATATTGGGAGTTGCATTCTACGCCAAAGTAAAGGATATTTCTTGAAAAATTTTCTTCTTGCTTCTGATTTGTAGGATAACTGTCAGTTGTCATAAAATTATCAAGGTTTCCTCACTGCTAATGGCAAGCATGATATTGGAAGATGCATTCTACGCCAAAGTAAAAGGTGTGGCTCCAACAAATTTCCTGGTGCCACCTCTCTAACTGAGCCCCCCTAGTTATTAATCTAGCTCTACACCACTGGGGCTATTGGTTTTCTGAAACATGCGAGGAGCCTCGTCCCTTCTACTTCCTTGATTAGTTTGTACAGAAGTATTGTGGAACCGCATTTTCGTTATTGTTGCTCTGTTTGGGGCTGCTGTAGTTCCACAGAAAAAAGCCGCTTGCAGAAGCTACAAAACAGAGCTACTAGAATAATCACTGGTAGCCGTTTTGATGCCTCCGCCATGCCCCTTATTAAAAGTCTTGGTTGGCAAACGATTGAGGAATTGATTGGTTCCGAGACCAAAGTCATGGTGTTTAAGGCATTAAATGGACTTGCTCCTCAATATTTGACCGAACTTTTCTTGAAAAACTCGCAGGGCTCCCTTCACACCCTCCGAAATACTTCTACTGACCTAAAGATACCATTAATGAAAAGTGGAAATGGTCAAAGATGTTTTTCGTTCAGAGGAGTAAAATATTGGAACAGCCTCTCAGCCGAGTCGAAGCAAGCCGTAAAACTTAACAGTTTTAAAACAACTATTTAGGAGATGTTTCTTTTTTGCACTTTTTTATTGTTTGTTTTTTTTTTGTTTTTTGTTTTTTGTTTTGTTTTTTTTTTTTTCTGTAAATTAGAACAATTTTGTATTTTAGATTTTCATTTTGAAATCATATATTGTAATTATTTTAATAGTAGGTATATTCCATAAATTGTAAGATTTTTGACGGAGGGCTCTTGTAAATCAGCCTTTGCTGAAGGGTTACCCTCCTATAAATAAATAAATGAAATGAAATGAAAATGAAATGGAAGCTATGAAAAGTCGCAGGAACAGCCGGGCCTCAGAGAGAGTTCCCTTCACACTTGCATGCCGCCCTCTGGCAGTCCCTGTCGAGAGCATCGTCTGCAGGAACTATGGTGTCCTCTCTTCCAGCGCGGAGACGCGTGGCGTCTTCTCAGCCCCGCCACTTGTGGCTTGCGGGCGTGATTCCAATCTGGGGGATGCCCTTGTCGGATCGAAACTGCACGACGACAATGAACGCCCTGGTACAACTGCCTGTGACCGCTCTGGCTGTAGAACTTGCGATCATGTCAGTGGTGGTGCCAGGATTTCTACAACATCAGGAAAATTTTCGGTTCGCCAATCTTTCACCTGCTCCTCATCATGCCTTATTTATTGCATACGATGCACTAGATGTCAAGTTTTATATATTGGAGAAACATGTCGTCAGCTTAATAATAGGCATTGAGTCCGCATAAATAGCGCGCTGATGACCAATATCAACTTCTTTTCAATCATCAAACAAAAGATGTGATTTAATCGCTATTGAAATTAAACCAAAGAAATTCCCGAGGATAATACAAGGATTAAGAAGCCTTTGGTCTCCACTGCTAATGACTTTGGCCCTATTATGCGATAACAAAGGGCCGTCAGCAGTTTGTCAGCAAAATTCAGGATAGCGTTAACGCTCAGCTATTTATATGGACTCAATGCCTTTAATAATCGTTTTGGTGAACATTTGCGCAATGTGGAGAATAAAACCCACGAGAAAGAATAAAAGATTGAGCATGCCGATACAAATGTTTCAAGACACTTTAATTCGGAGGGACATTCGACAGGGGATATGGTCGTTCTAGGACTTTTATTCGCGGACCAAGACAATAGAAAACGAAAGACTTTGGAAAAGAGATTAATTTTCAAATTGGGAACTTTAATACCGAATGGACTTAACAAACGCTTCTCGTTCATATCGTAGTTTCTTCACCCATCATCTTCAATCAGGTTTTCCTTTTCGAATCGCACGCTCTTTCTTTTACGTCGCATTCTTGCGCCGCATTCTTTCTTCATTCTATTAATACACTCCCGTCACGAAAGTATACGGACAGCTGAAACAAAATGGCGTCAAATTTGACCGTTAGCCCTTCGACCCCAAAACAGTTCAGCCGTTATGCGGCCATTTCAGGGACTGGAAACCAATTATTTTACCGCCAAAACTTTGTTTATCGATCACGCAATCAAGGAAGAAATGAAAAAATGAAAAACAAAGCAAAATGAAGTGTTTTGATAGCAAAATATGAATTTAGCTGTGAGAAGGAAAAGCAATCGAAAACAAGACAATATGCTCAACAAATTTCCAGTCTTGGAGGCTGCTACATGACAGGAGAAGATTGTATTTTATGTCAAATGAAGCAGAAAAGATCGCCGTTTTAGGAATCATGTGAATGATAGCAAAAAGACACTTGGCTATAAAATGGCAAAATTAAATTTGAGTCTCCCATGGCTGTAGGGTTGCGATATCATCTTTGCCAAGGTAAGTTTAAATTTGTATCAAAGCCTCAAAAATATAATTAATGCCTAAGGTTGGCCTAAAGTTGGTATCATTTTGTACATCTTACATAGGGGGATCAATCTGAGCAAAATTATACAGTCCCTAACGAATTTTCTTTGCAACAATTTGGTATTGAGTTTGATTGCAATAATTCTGTTGTTACAAAACCTTACCTCGATCGCAGCAACTCTTTCTTTTTTCATTTATAACTTCATTATATCTGGATTTTACTTGAATTTTCTTTCATATTTGCAAATTTCAGACTTTTCTGCACCAAGTGATGCTATTCCAGTGAACGAATTATTTGGAAGAGTATCTTAAATATCAGTTATAAGTTGGGAGGCTCCTTTGTTATCGATTACATTTTCTCCTCGCAGCTAATTTCATGTTTTATTATCAAAACACTTTTATCTTGCATTGTTTTACAATTTTTTATTTCTTCTTTGATTGCGTGATTGATAAACACAATTTTGGCGGTAAATCGTTTATTTCCACTCCCTGAAATGGCCGCATAACGCCTGAACCGTTTGGGGGTCGAAGGACCAACGGTCAAATTCGACGCCATTTTGTTTCGGCTGTCCGGATACTTTCGTGACGGGAGTGTATACTATTCTATCAATCGTTCTTTTTCTGCTTTTTACGCTCTAACGTACCCTTTTCTCGTTACTACTGATGAAGGGTTAAGCCCGAAATGTTTAGTAAATTAAGCTCTAGGCTATTTATTCATTTTAAGATATTTTGTGTATTTATCGATTATTGTAGCCGCACGTGCAAACAAACAACTTATATTTGATACTATCCATTTCACTTTCAGTGTCTACTTTGTTCATCTTTGTCTTCAATATTTACAGTATTGAATTGATAATTTACATCGTTTGACATTGAAACATGGGTAGTTAGACACTGCTGGTGTGCTTCTATGGAGGAGCGCTGGATAATATGTATCTGCGGAGGAAATTTTTTATAGTACTACGGAGGAGATATCGAAAGAACGAAAACATTAAAATGAATGGGAAGGCAACCCCCTATATCTTCCTACAGTGATTTTTCTCATGATGCTCGTAACAAGGGCTTATTGGCTACAGAGATACAATGGAGCATGATTGCATATTGATTCGCTCTTTTTCTCTCTTCGTTTTTTCGATATCTCCTCCGCAGTACTAAACAATATTTCCTCCGCAGATACATATTATCCAGCGCTCCTCCATAGAAGCACACCAGCAGTGTCTAACTACCCAAGATTAATGACAATAATATTGGATTGGAAACAGTTTCTTTCAAAAACTTTGCATGTTTACAATAATCTTTGGTGACGTGCTGGAGATTCGATTTCAGATTTCTTGTCTTGGTTCCTATTGTTGGCATTTAAGTCACACTGCGTATGCGCCTATCTATGCAAAATTTTCGGCGTGACAAATTTTCGGACTACTCCATATTTCGTACAAATAAATCTTCGGAAAAGTCTTTGTCTGAAAGGTTGTCACGCCGAAAATTTTTATTATCATATTTATTTATTTATTTATATGATCCTTATATTATCATATTTATTTATCTGGTTCAAAGATACCGATAAATTAGCAAAGAAAGTATCTAGATTTCAGTCAGGGGGCCTATAGACACCAAATATAATCCATTTCTTTTTGCAAGCTATTATTTCAGAGCATAATAATTCTAATGAAGTAGATTCATATATATTTAGCCTATTGGATATAACTCCTCTCCTGGTATATTGCATGAGACCTCCTCCTCCATGTTCATTTCTGTCACGACGCATTGGGGGCTGGTAGTTATTTAAAAGGAAAATGTCAGCTTTAAATTCAGCACTCAGTTTCGTCTCTTCTATTAGCTACACATCGGGAAGGCATTTATCAGCAATATTTCGTAAATCTATAATTTGTTCCTCAGACTATTTATGTTCAGGAATCCTACAAAGGGATTGTTGGGATACTTGACTCTCAAATCAAAGATTTTGTCAATATCATTAGACGCAACTGACTGAAAAGATACATCAGTTGAAAATTCTTTCGAAGGTTCAGAAAGTATACCAGCCCTCAATAATTCTAAACTTGAACAACCGATTGGATTAGATGAGCATGGAACTGACACCTCTCAAAAAGGCGCACCAAATTCGCCAATATTAGGCTTCGGAGACGTTGGCGTCACGCCTTCACCAGACATGTCAGAACAACTGATAGTAGTCGCATTTGGTAGCGTATTTGTCAAACTTAAGGTATAACTAATTTCAGTTAAACCGATTTTAAAAATTCAACGATATTTCCTCCTAAGACATTGGCTCCTCTTTGATTCAATCGCAGTATTCTGGAATTCTGGAATAGACAGTATTATTTTGTAGATTTCTCTTTTTTCTGCGCTATTAAGTCTTCACAGCTTCGATATCATGCAGCACTGAAAGCCTTACAAATTCATTTGTTTAGACGATCCCTTCAGCTTTATTTTCCACGACTTTCATTTTGGTGTTGGGTCAAGTTAATCCCTCAAATTGCCTTGGCTCATTTAGAGGACAATGCACTCTTAATCCCATCGAAGAATCTGCAAAGAAAAATAACCAAATGTCAAAATTTCATCGAATTAGTAGAATGATATTCATTAGCATTTAAATGTATTGTAGCTTGGGTGATTTAGCAAAATGTTCATACTACAAATAGAGTAAACGTTGAATACCTTCTTCATTGGCCCTTCTCACAGAATAATCACAATTGCAAAGTCAGTTCAAAGAACAAAATATTGTCTGAAAGCTCTATATTGTCCCTCTCTGTTAAAGGCAGCCTGCCACGCATTTGATTGGTTGATAATGACAATACAGAGAATGGGAAATTTGAATAGCTGTTGATCCTACTGACTTTCTACGACCGTAGAAAATGAGAACGATCAGCCCTCCATTGTTTTAAATACACAGATTCACAAAGAAATCCTTTGTGTTGAGCTCTGACTTTGTTGCAGCCAATCAGATACGTGACAGACTGCCCTTAAGCTCCTTCTCAAAAGCCTAATCACTTCAAAGCAAAAATCACATGAGGCAATGTAATGCAAAAAATGAGACTGATCAGTGCAATTTCTTTTGCAATGCCAAACACTTAAAATATCATGCCATGCCATGCCATGCCATGCCATGCCATGCCATGCCATGCCATGCCATGCCATGCCATACCATACCATTTTTTTTTTAATACTCAATTAAAATATACAAACTCAACAAATACATCTACTGTGCCTATCATGGCGGGAATAGACACTAGGTCATCGGAGTTCCCACCATGAAAGGCACTTACAATTCAAAAATTACAATATACTGAAAGAAAGAACAACAAACTAAAAGAAAAAGTTAATGTCTGTCTCACATTTGATGTCAGGCAATGACATCAGACATTTTATAATTTTTTGGGAGAAAATAGATGCAAGGCAGTTAACAGAGGGTCCCACGCGCGGACAAACAGCCGCCGCCCCTCGCCACATGTGTCACCCCCACCGGGATAACACATGAAACTAAAGGCCAGCAGCCGCCCATCCACACAGCAGGACCCCATCCCCCCACCACCCCGCACCCACACCCTTAGATAAAAATTTACAGTTGTCTATCGCCTAACATCAAATGAGAGACAGAATTTTCTACAAAAACTACCAAAATCACTCAAAAGGATATTTGGGAGGGGGGGTGGATGCTGCTGCTTTGTTTACGCTTCAATCGAATCTCTTCGTTACCTTGATGTAAGTAATTGTTGCTTCCATAATCATCCTATTTGTAATTAGGGTTAGGTCTGCATTTCCAAATAAGATTAAATGGCATAAGGATTGTGTGTACAATCCAACTATATATAACCCAGGAATATCTGATAAGCTGCCAAGAAGATCTCTTCGTGCTTCTTCGAAAAAATGGCAGTGCAGGAGGAAATGCTCACTATCTTCATCAGCAGTACCACACCGGCAGACAGGATTGAGACAGTCAAAGTTATGTCTGAATCTATGCTCATTTAGTCCACTAAACTTTAGTCGCAATTTCGACAAGTGCCTAATCCCAGCAATATCATTTATACCGTAAATTGAATTCTTATTGGGTCTTATCATCGCAAGTAATTTGCGCTTAAACTCAGAAATTGACGTTGCATTTTTTGTTTCATCATCAAGCAAATTCCACTCAAAAGGAGCATTTTGAAAATAGGTGTTCGAGTATCGCGCAGTTCTTCCAACATTTTGGTGATACATTCTCATATTTCGAAAATTGTAGCTTACGTTTCGCTCAGGGGGAATTTCAGCAAACAAATAATCTGGGGAATGGGATTTTGTCAAATTGTAAAAATGACACAGGCGTCTATACAATCTCCTGAGATACAAGTCCTCCCAGCCAAGTTCCCTGTAAAGACGTTCCCTGCTTGTTCCTCTCCATGCACCAGCTACCGCTAGGGCAGCACAATACTGAGTCTGTTCAAGTCTCTGTGTAAATTTTAGACGCATTTGAGGATCGTATTTATGATAAATGATATCTCCATAATCAAGATGTGGTCTAACATAAAGCTTATATATTTGATCTAAAATATCTCTCGAAACATACTTGGAAAGGTATCTCATCATCCCGATGCCGCGCCTCGCCTTTTGTATTGCCTCTCTAATGTGACTTTGAAAGTCTAGCTTAGAATCAAGGATCATACCAAGATGCTTGTGCTCACTCTTTCTTGCTATGTCATCATTACCAAAAGACAAAGGGGGATGGATTGGTTTGACCCTCTTGGCAGAGAAAATGACTTCTTCCGTTTTATCAGTATTAAATTTCATTTTCCATTGCCACGCCCACAGTCGTACCCTCTCCAAATCTCTATCTAGTTCTTCTGCAGTTTTGAGCTCATCATATACAGCTGTAAAAAGCGATGTGTCATCAGCAAAGAGCTTAATATCGCATCTAACATTCTCAACAAGGTCATTAATGTATACAAGGAAAAGAAGTGGTCCCAAAACTGATCCTTGGGGTACTCCTGCCGATATGTCTGCCCATTCAGAATTTTTACCATTCAGCAAAACCCGTTGTTTACGATTAGAAAGAAAATTTCGAATTAAATTGAGGAGCTTCCCAGATATACCGTTACACTCAAGTTTATACAGTAATCCTTCGTGCCATACCTTGTCAAAAGCCTTAGAAAAATCTAAGAAAACAGCACGTGTTTCCCTGCTAGGTGTCTCTTCAAAATCAGTATAAATTTTATGAGATATGGACAGCAACTGATTTATTGTTGAGTCACCAGGACGAAAACCCGACTGATGGGCAGTCAGGAGACTGTTAGCACAAAAGTGATCGTACATCGAATCAAACAATAATTTTTCAAACAATTTTCCAAAAACAGGAAGTAAAGAAATTGGGCGATAGTTGTTTTTACATTGTCTGCTACCCTTCTTATGAACAGGGATAATTTTTGCCTTTTTCCAAAATGAGGGATACTGACCGGTTTCAAGACATTTCTCTAAAATCATACAAAGGGGTTCAACAATTGTGGAGTCACATATTCTTATCATAGCTATGGAAATATTATCACAGCCATGTGCCTTTGAGGAATCAATATACCATACCATACCATACCATACCATACCATACCATACCATACCATACCATACCATACCATACCATACCATACCATACCATACCATACCATACCATACCATACCATACCATACCATACCATACCATACCATACCATACCATACCATACCATACCATACCATACCATACCATACCATACCATACCATACCATACCATACCATACCATACCAAACGAAGCAAATAATTTTTAGCAATCAAAGAAATTGGATATGAATGATACATAGGATTGTGCCAAAGACTTAAAACCGGTCCAGAATGGTTATTAAAGTTCATGACGGTGGTTATTGGACACCAAATAAATCAACTATTTAGGAAAATGAATACAGGTCAGATATGAAGGCGATTTGGATTTTCATATTTCTTCCACAAATATCTACACGTGGATCAATCGAATGAAGTACTGAGATCAAAGCAGCACTTTTCTCACAAATCTCTTGCATTCAAGAATAGAAACGAAGACGAATAAAATGAAGCAGAAGGGTTTGTTGGGTTTAAAGTGTTTGCTGCTGCCATCTCTGTTCTTCTTATTGCTATGTTTCAAGTGGCCCACGCATTAAGGCCTGTAGAATTACTAATAGATGATATAGATCTCAAAATCTCCGTTTTGTGTAATCAAGCCAAGAAAAAAAACTAAGGGATGAAAAATGATTCCTTTCTAAATGAGGTGAATGTGAAATAATTGGCCGGCGTGCAGATTCGCAGGCCGGACGGGAACAAAGGAGAAACTGGAGAGTCTGCGCAGCTAATTCACTTTTCTTGTCAAAGGAACCAAATTTGGTTGGTTCTGGGGAAATTCTATTGTCTTTCTTAGTTTCAAAATGGCATCTTCGAAGCAAACAACGTGTATATCTGGAATTAGGAAATGTTTGACGCAGCATCATAAACAATGTCTTAAATACATTCGACAGATGAGATTAAACCTCATCAGAATAAATGCTGATGTCAGCGAACAAAGAACGTAGATCAGTTTCTTAGACTCCAGGATTTTTCTCCTTTTCATTCTGAGAGGCTGCAAGCAGGCTAGAAATCATAAGATGAAAACTTGATATCAAATCCTGAATAAGGAAACAACATATTTCTGAATCAAAGCCTTTCAGTAAAAATTGTTCGAAATTACCTGTCGATTCTGTTGAAATTCTCTTTTAGCTTCTCGTTGCAGAGCTGGACAATCTTGGCAATGTACTAAATAGGGCAGAAATAACTTATTTGTCAGAGTTTTCAGCTGGCTAGGCCAATTTATATCAGTATTTGACTGGGTAAGTAGAGTAGGCAGACTTCGTAGAGATTAAAGCCTGGCCAAAGGACAAAATTCTGGCAATTTCTAGACATCTGATTTGATAGTTTGGTATTCTGATGTTTGTAACTGGGTCGAAATTTTTCAGATGTGGTTCATTTGTTGATGAAAAGAGTGAAACAATTGGCTGATTGGCGTGAAAAGGGGATGCCTTGTAACTTTCCCTGTCACGCAGCACAGCTTTAAGAACTATGTCAATTCAGATTGAAACATGTGCTACACAGTCAAGATATAAGTACATTCAAAATGTCCTTACCTCCTCGGATACCATAAGATTTCCGTCAAAGGTTAACGGTACTTCCATTGAATGAGTGCTTCTAACTCCCTGTGAACATATGGCAGCTCATTTAATCATTGCAGCAGCAGCAATCAAAGAATGAAAGAAGTAAAGTTACCGATTTAATGTTTTTGCCTGGCGTCAACAAAACCCGTTTCCAAATGTTTACAATTCAAATAATATGTCAGGTGGTGATAAATGCAACTGTAAGCTCTGCAAAGTAGATATCCCGAAAGTTGATTTATTAATGGCTCCCTGGATATCAAGACAATGATATCGGAAAATATATAATTTAAATGGTAGGCATGTTCCAATCAATTAAAAAATTTACCTGACCAAAATCAGCCACTCTGTTCCGAAATTATCAGCGGTTTTCTCGAGAAAGCCTCTTCAAGAAACTTTCAAAACGTGCCCAAGATCACGAACAAATTTCCCTGACATTTCTGGCTTACACTGGCTTTAGCACGTGCTATACACTTGAGAGGATGAACAACTTTTCCCCCTGGTACGAATAACCTATTCAGGGGGATTCAATTCTCCCAAGAGGACAAAATATATCAATACATGTGAGTGTCATCATTTTGAAGAAGGAAAAGCAAAGACATTTTCTTCAATGTTTTCACTCGTTTAAGCAGGTTTTTGGAAGAGGCCATCTGCAGAAAATCTCCCATATCTACGGGAAGGAACGCAACGGCCGATTAAAGCCGGGTAAATTACTGAAACTAATTGAACATATTGACAATAAAAAAATACAGTTTCAAATATTACTGCTTTGATATTCAGAGAGTAGTGGCCTTTCAAACGGGCTCGCCCTGTATTTTATTGCCATGTTAATAGTTTTATGTTATCAAATTGTAAATTATGTAGATTGTAAATAGTAGGCGCTAATTAACTTTAATTCAGCTATTCCTAGGGTCTGTTCATACCGAGCTGGCTCGGTAATTATTATTGTCAATTTATTTCTCGTTGGATTAAAACACATGATAGCTAAATAGAAATGGTAGCTAATTACTTCCAACGTTAAAAACCTATATACAATATTACATAAACTAGCTGTTAACGGAGTTAAGTGAGTGCAGCTCAGAAGAATAGTCTGCCAACGTTAGAGGGGGGCGATTACTCATTACCATTCACGAGCAGTTATCTGCCCCCCCCCCCCATAAGGGCGAATTTTGCAAGGGAAGATTTGAGTTAAAGGACAATTCCAAAAATTAGGTAATTATCAGTAAGGAATCTCAAGTAATCTTGTGGTATTATTTTCTGCCATGTATCACATTCTTATCATTAAAATCCGATCTATATTAAAGTGCCCTTCTTATGAAAAAGTGCCTTTGAAGTGCCGTGCCCCTCCAAGTTAAAGATGCTTCCTTTTCCCCTGAATATCTCTGTTCAATATCCAGAACTATAGGCTTCCTTGCTCGATTCAAACAAAAGAAAGCAAAGTTATGCATGTGTAAGTTTTAAAGCCATAAAAATAAGTGGAATTTTCCAAGCGGGCTGAATTTTATACAATGTAAGGGTTGTTCAGCTTTCTAATTTAGTCTCAGAGCAACTTTTCTCTCGTTTACAATATAGCTTCACTGACTGGAAACTAATCAAATTGTTCGCATGACAAAGGTTACTGACGAGCAGTTATGTAAAATGTTTACGTTTTAAAAACTGATCACACAAATAGCTTGATGGATCTCTATAACAGCAAATAAATTCTAAATGATCCAATATAAATAAAATAAATAGTTATTATAAATAATGATAAAGTGTTGTCAGCTAAATAATAAAACTTGGGTTGTAGGATCCTATGGTCCTATGGTCGTATGATCCGGGGTTCGCTGGGTCGTAAGAACATTCCGCCATTTCAAGCATATCTGCTTCACTGGTTTTGATCATTTTCTTGTAATTAACTTTCACTTATTGTTCATTGTACTGCATTAACAAGAATGATGAAACAGCTGTATCATCACAACAAACTGTTCAATGTTGAATTCCAAAAATGTCAAAAAAAACATGCTTTGTATGCGTAGGCAATCTTTAGTCTTGACAACTGTTCAATTGTCCATCCTGCAACAGATTGTTTTATATAATGACTCCCTACTGTGTTTTACTTTGCATGAATGCAGATCCAATCCCTGCATCACAGGAAGTTGAACAGGCAATTCTTTGGTCCTGCAACAAAAACAGAAATTGAATAAGGTTTTACTGTAAACATAGATGTTATATGGCCTAACCTAACCATTTCTTGAGATTCTTCGTCTCAATTTTGAACATTGTTCCTTTATTCAACCCCTGCCGGTTGTAGTACTCAGCATATTTTGTTTGTGCAAGGACGAGCAATGTCAACAACGCTTAGGCCGACGCCCGCGACAGCTTCCCTTCTCTGAAACATTTCAGCTGGACAACCGATTCTATGAAGAATGGTCAAAAAACAACAGAGACACAGGGAGGATAAAAAGAAAGTCTCTCATATTTGCAATAATGATATAGAGGCAAATTTTGATACGTACCAAAGTCTCTGAAATCCCTTCTTCTCGACATGCAATGCAGTGTGGCCAGCTTCCAACGCAACGAGCAAGAGTCATGGCCATTCTTTTTCTGGAGGCGTGCAGAACAAAGGCCTTCAGAGTCATTGCTATCGTTCCTCTGTTCCTTTATTCACATAGACAAATAGGCACCCTTAAGAGTCATGGCTATCGTTCCTGTTCCTTTGTTCACATAGGGACCCGTATTTTCGAGATAAATCTCGTCTAAATGACAGCTTCGCTACGGCTGCGCTGCAAAAAGTAGTGGGTAAAATATTTACAAGTCATCAACAAGTATACATTATACAATATAAAACGGATATATAAAAACATTTATCATACATAGCCTAATTCGGAATGAAAGTGCGGCATAATTTGCATGGACAGTTTTCCCCGTACCAATTTTTTATCTTTGTTTTAAATTGACAAAGGGTTTCTGAATTCCTAATTGTTGGTGGTAACATTTTCCACAGCTGCGGACCTTTAAATCGGAAGCTTTCTGTCCCGTTGCTGACAGATCTCATTCTGGGTTGAGTAAATTCGTTATTGTTTCGCAAATTGTAGTAAGTTGTATTTTCACGGAAGATTTCCTGCATAAATGATGGGTTTAACTCATTTCTAGTTTTGTACATCTCAGTATTTGCAAGTTCTTTGTATGAATAGTAACTGCACAGTCCTTCTGTAATAGCTCACTAAAAGTAGATTCGGTGTCCTTATATGTAATTCTCAAAGCCCTTTCCTGTATTTTGTTGATTCTTTGGTTAAGCTGCCTGCTGTGAAACATCCAGATTAAAGGACAGTATTGAAATTGACTGGTAATAAATGCCCTCATCAAGTTTCTTAGTTTGTTCTGATCCATATACGGGGATATGCGGGCAAGTGCATAAAGTTTATTGGTAGCTTTTTGGCAAAGTTTCGAGTCTGCGTTTAATTTCATAAAGTTGTCGGCAAACCATTCTAAGGCTACGTTACAGTCATTTTCAAGCTTATGAGTTATGTTATCTAGGTTCTTATCGCAAGCATAGATAGTAGTATCATCTGCATCATTGCAGATATCTGAGTTTTGTATAAAAAGTAAAAGATCATTAATGTATATGTAAAACAACAGAGGGCCTAAAACTGACCCCTGAGGAACGCCACGTGCTAGGTCTTTCCAAGAAATAAAGGAACCATTTACCTTAACTCTCTGTTGTCTGTTTGTGAGATAATCGTTAATTAGTGTTAATGTTTCGTGAGAAAAACCATAAGCATGCAATTTTGCAATCAAAAGATCATGTCTAATACAATCAAATGCCTCGGAGAGATCCATCAATACGGCCCCTGCCTTACCACCTTCATCAAGGCTAATTTTGAATTCTTCTAAAAGCCTGACGAGAGCATGTTGAGCACTGTAACCTTGTCGAAAACCACAGAGAAGTGAGGGTAAAAAAGGTGTAATATAAGCAACTATCTGTTTATCCATTATTCTTTCAAACAGATTAGAGACCGTCGGCAGAACGCTAATTGGCCTAAAGTTAGTTCTGGTATTGGTTGGTCCGTTCTTTGGAAGAGATGTGACATCCGCGCACTTAAGCTCATCGGGAAAGGTTGAATTTTCAATGCAATCATTAAAGATTTGTGTAAAAGGCTCCACACATACATCAGAATTGGATTTAAGGATTTTAGGAGGGATATTTTTGTGCGCTGTAGCTTTCTTAGGATTTAAATTCCTAACCTCCTTGTCAACGGTATCAGGGGTAACTTTTTGAAAAACGAAGGGGCCAGCCTTTTTATAGTGACCTTTGATTTTTAGAATGCTAGGATGATTCGAAAATTTTTTCACAGCCTTCTCAACGGGGTCTGTGATTCCGTCTGTTGCATTTTCATAATTTGAATTTCATTGATTCCAAGAGAATGGGTACCGGTAACGAAAAATTCATTCATTGTTTCTGCTACTTCAACATAATTTCTGTAATAATTTCTTTTTTCTTTTCGAAATAATTTAACACAAGAACTTCGCTGTTTACGAAAATTGTTCCAGTTTTCAGCAGTTCGATCTTCGTTGTATCTATTACGCAGCCTGGAACGCAACATGGTAGCTTTACGCAGAGCACGGGTCATAAATGGTTTATCATTTGCCCGGACATACTTTTTCTTAATTGGAGCATGTTTGTCTAGAACTCTATCAAAGGCGGTTTCAAATGAACTGTAATTCAAATTCGATGGCTCTATTTTTCCTAACTCCTCTCGAAGATCACTTTTGAACACATTCTCGTTATACTTTTTGTAATTTCTATAGTTAATTACAGTTGGTCCCTGTTTGGGAAAAGTAGTTTTAAGGACAGTAACAACCATTACATGGAAATCTGACAGACCAGTTTCAACAGTAGTAGTTTTTTGCACGCTCCTGTTTTTGTTTGTCAATACAAGATCTATACATCTTGGCGTGTGAGATTTATAGCACGTTGACTCATTGACAAGACTTTTGAGACTATATAGGTCCAGGAAATTTTTGAGCTGTTCCTCAGTTTCAATCATATTAAAATCCCCTATAAACATGAAATTCTCATAGTTATCACTGTAGTGGTCGAGCGCACGACCAAGATTTTCAAATAAATCATCCTGAGATTGAGTTGGTGGTCGATTCATATTTTCATATATATTTCATATTTAATTCTTTTAAGGAGGGTTGCCCTTCAGCAGAAGCTGGTTTTCAAGGGGCCCTCCGATAAAAACAATAATTAAAATCTACAGAAACAAAGTAAAACGCTATTAATTAAATCAAACTATAAAGCCTTATTTACAATATTCAAAACCTATGTACAATAATGTTTAAAATTTAAAATCAAGCGAAAGAAAAAGATGCCTGTACCTAAATAGTCTTGAAACTCTTCAGTGAGGCTGCCTGCTTAGACTCGGCTGAGAGGCTATTCCACAGTTTTGCACCTCTGTAGGAGAAACATCTCTGGCCATTATTTGACCTTTTCTTGGGTAACCTAAGGTCGGTTCCTGTATTACGAAGGCTGTAGGATGAACACTGCGAATTTCGTGTGAAGAGGTCACACAGGTATTGCGGAGCCAGCTCATTTAAGGACTTGAAGACCATTGTCTGAGACTCATAGGCTACAAGTTCGTCAATGGTCTTCCATCCCAGCTCTTCGGTAAGGGGTCTGCTTGGGGCATCGAAGCTGCTATGCGTTACAATCCTAGCAGCACGTTTTTGAAGTTTTTGCAACTGATTAATTTCAGTTGAACCAGCACAGCCCCAAACAGAACAACAGTATCGAAAGTGGGGCTCAACAATACCTGTGTAGAGAGTTCGCAAAGTTTCTTGTGGGAGAAAAGACTTGGCATGTCTCAAAAAACCAACTGCCCTGGAGACCTTGCTAGAAACTGCCTTGATTTGTTCTTTCCAATCCAAGGAGCAGTCAATTTGCACACCAAGGTATTTTGTCCTTCAAGCTCATCATCGCGAATTTTCAGTTCCAAGTCTTTATTTTGACTTTTGAGAATGTTGTGTTTCTGCTTAGTAGAAATAAGCATGGAATGAGTTTTCGCAACGTTCAGGGAAAGCTTGTTGCCTTGTAACCAAGTGTCCAGCTTCCTAAGGTCACTGTTAATAGCCTCATTCAGCCGAGTCAAATCGTGAGACTGGTAGCATAAACTGGTGTCATCAGCATACATGGAAACGGTGGAATCTTGGACAGCTTGTGGGAGATCATTGATGTAGATGAGGAAGAGAAGAGGCCAAAGACATGAACCTTGTGGAACGCTAACTTCTATGTCCCCAACTTTTGAATCAATCCCATTAACCCTACAAAATTGTTTCCGGCTGGAAAGGTAGGATTTAAACCACGAGAGTTCACGTTGCTGTACACCGTAAAGCTCGAGCTTTTTGCAGAGGATATTATGATCTACAGTGTCAAATGCCTTTTTCAGGTCAATGAACACTAAACCCAAAAGCTTACCAAGATCCAATCCATTGTACCAGTCGTCAGTATTTTTAAGTAAGCATGTTACTGTTGAATGAAGGCGTAAAAAGCCGAAAGTCGATAAACACTAAAAAATGCCCATTTCTATTTCCTCAAATTTATTTCAAAACTAATGCATTCGATACCATCAGAAAATTTGAAAGACTTTAATTGATGCGAAGGTATATCACTTCGGAAATAGACCAGTAAGCCACCGCCATTTGCATTTCTGTCTAATCGAAAGGGAGTTGCAAATCCATCTATGGCAAATTGCCCCGTTGGAAAACTAGCATCAATTTTTGTTTCGGCAATCATCAATACATCTAAACTTTGTGAAGCAATTTCATTGAGTGCATCAAATCTATTTCTAACAGAATTGATATTTAGGTATCCTATAATGACCCTACCAATGCTTCTTACTCTTAGCAACTTTAATGTAGATCTGGCAACAGTAGCATGAGTGTCAGCTGTAAGAGGGGTAGCTGCGGAGGAGTCTAAGGGAGTAGCTGACATTTCTGGGTTTAAGGGAGGCCTTTCTGTGTCAAGGGCACTCTCGCCTGGCTGTGAAGTAGTAACTGAGTTAGGTGGAACAGGTACTGAAGGCTGATTAAGAAGAACTTCGATGCTAGCTAGTCAATAACCGAGGGCATATAAAAAGTTATTTGCAAGGATACGTGTGCCCTCTCTGTTTAAATGAATCCTACTCCTATTTAAATGAAACTCTGTTATATTAGTGTTGTCAATGTAATAAAAATGTTTAGAATCGCATAGTTGCTTCAGAAATCAATTTACCTCCATTGCTTTATTCTGCCACTGGTCTCCTCTTGGCACCAGTCCCGATATGAGCACCGTGTTTTCTTTTGTTTTCATTGAATTTCCTAGATCAACTATCTCTTCTGCGATATCTTTTGGTGTAGCCTTCGAGCGAAGATCATTGGTTCCACAATGAAGGATGATTCTTCCTGGGTACCGTTTAATAGTTGGACAAACGTGGCTATTCATGCAGTCGACAGTTGCACCAGAATATGACTTGACAAAAATTTTCTCGTCCGTATTTCCAGTAGCTTTGTTCATCTTGTATGACTGGATATCCTTTACCGACGCGTCTCCGACAATTTCTACCGTTTTTCTCGTCTTCTTGCCTTCCGCTGGAATAGTATTTCGTCGAATATTGTTCGCAGTATTGTTTGCAGCAGCAGGTCGTAATTCAAATGCTTTTCTTCTAACACCGCCATCGTTGGTTTTGCTCGACCACTCCCTGTCAACTTTTCGGCCCTGTGGGAATCCTCCTGCTTGCTTCCAAGGGCGTGCAATTGCTCCAGTAGTTTCTTCTGAAAATTCTTCTTTTCTCCTCCGATCTTGAAAGTTTCCTGTGCAGCGTTTTGATTGATTTTTAGTTGTATTATCTATTCCAAACGACATTTCCTCCTCGTTCGATTCTGACGGTGCTATTGGAGAAAATCTGTTCCGGTCACAGATGAAAGGTTCCCATGTGGGCTTTGGTGACTCATTGGGGGCATGTTTTTTCTTGACAACCCAAAAATTTTATCTAGAAATAGAAAAAGAATCATGCTTTCCATCCTCATTGTTTGCATTTATGTCAACCGTCTGAAAACTCTCAATCAGCAAATCTTTACGTCGAATCTCATTCCTCAATGATTCGTTTTCCTTTTTTAAAAGAGAAATTTCCCCCTTGAGTTCTAAATCCCTACTCCTACTAATGTTGCTTCTTGTGACTTCATCTTTATTCTCCACTACTGTCCTCAAAAAATCAACTTGTTGTTTTAATGAGAGAAATTCTGATAATGGAGTGTGCTTGGTAGACTCGACTGCAAATACGTCATCTGTTTTATTATTAGCATTCTCTTTCCTTGGTAATTCGGGCCATTCAGAGATATCTAGCACGAAGTAGGAGTCATCGCCATCTTCTCCTCGGCTCTCGATCCGTTTTTGTTGCACGAGACGTCTGAGTGCATCGTCAACCTCGCTTGGTGTGCAAGTAAATTTCTTTTTTCCGAGTTTCGTGGTAATCGTGCTACAATATGGCCTTTTCCTATCTTTTGCTCTTATTTCGTTGATTGCATTTATGATTTCAGTGTCCATATCCCATAACTTTGTTTCCTTTGCCATCTCGACGAATTTAAGCCTAACCTTCGGTTCGCCTTGCAAGTGCTGCAGAAATTCGTACCCAAATTGGCTTTAATATCCAGTAAACTCCAGAGAAAGCTCTTGATTTATTGAAGAATAAATAAATGAAATGCTATCATGTAAAGTAAAAGTAAAAATATGTTTATTTAGAAGTATTTAAAAGATAAGAACACACTGACATCGGAGCAATTCAAAAACACGTCTTCTCTCCACGCCTGCTACGACATCAAAAAAGGTAAGTGAGACATTTTTCATCCTCTGTTCATATAGGCAAATCCCAGCCCGCTTGCCGAAACCGAAATTGCACACGTGTCAAAATGGGATACGCGCCCAATTGACTAGATGCTAACTGTCTCAGGTTTTTTACGATTTACGCATTGAGAAACTTACGAGCATAATTCTTTTCTTCTTTCCAATCACAAGCCCAGAATTTCTGAAGCCAGCTTGTAGGGCAACCTGAAGCTGCAAACGAAACAAATGTGCGATTGGTAAGGCTTTGTCGGAAATACTACGATTCACTAATAACGAAATTTTTCCATCGAGTCCGTTTGAAAACTCAATTTTCTTGCGTCAGTTCCTTTCCGTACCTGTTTGGATCCGATCCCACCCGTTTACACGAGACCTTTTTAGGATCGGATTCAAGCGGAATCATTTTCGAAAGCGATTCCGCGTGGGTACGGATAGCAGATCCAAATGGGATCGGATCCGCGAGTTCCGGTGTGAACGCAACATTTAAACAAGCCCCCCCCCCCCAGTCACCCGTTGGGAAGTTTCTTAATTTTTTGATTAATTTCAGTTCTTAATTTCGATATGCTTCAGGAATCTGCTAAGGCCAAAAGGCCAAAGCTCTGGTTTGCAAGTGGATGCAGATTTGATCTTTCAAAATTGATATTTCTGCTCTCAATGCACCAATACCAACAAACGAGGTATCTATGTTCAAGTTAACTATCGAGGAACATTTTGAGAGTGATTAGCCATTTATTAAAGCTAAATTTACATCGCTGGAGTCAACAAAATCTCTATACATTTTTTTGGGACACCCGTTATTTTGATAGTCTTGAACAGCATAATCTATTCTTGATTTGAAAGTATATCAAATCAAAGATTTATATTTTTGTGTCCAAGTTAGCTAGCTTTACTAAATTATGTTCTAATTGTACGAGCTTGACACACAGATCAGATGAGAAACTCGATTGTTCGAATGTTCGAAGTTTCTCGTTTGGTCTTAGGTCTGTGAGTCAGGCAATAACTGCACCAGCTTCATCAAGATTCTCTCAAACGTAAAAAGTGGCAAACAAGCCATTTATTTAACCTTGTATCAAGCAAAAACAAAGCGTTATGTTAAACATACAAAAAAATATCTCACCATTGTTTGAGCATTCTCGAATGATCTACACTGCACATGAAGTACAAATGATTCATATTTTAAAGTTGCATTTCCTGGATCTGCTAATTCCTTTAAATTCTTTATCTGAAATGATGAAAATTCAATCAATCAAAACATGCCACTTGTCATTTAAAGGGCTCATTGTTGAGTCACCGACATTTGAAGAGCTATGTCACTGAATTTCTGTCGGAAAGGTGATTTTGAAGGCATTCAATAGGCCATATCATACGTATTTTTACATTTTTCAAAATAAATGAATTAATTCGAACATAAACTCTGATGTTTCAAAGTGTACATGAATGGATATTCAATAAATCGCTTATATATAAAAGCCATTTCACGTTGAAAACCCTAATTAAAAATTCAAGTTCTTCTCTGCTTTAGTGGTTCTGTAAATCCCATTAATCAACTCCTTCCATTTCCTCCTGTCTCGCACTAGTTCTTTCAACATTTTAAGGTCTTCATTTGCTTTCAGCTTCATACTACTGGTCGTATATTTCATAAAGTCTTCATTCAGCTTTCGTGGCAGAACGCGGCTTTACGCGAGGTCCTCCTTTGAATCTTCCCCCTAGCTTTCAGTGAAGTAAAATTTCATAAAAATTCCAAACAACTTCGATCTATTTTTCAAAATTGTCAAAGATAGTACTTAATCAATACTTTCTCGATACACAATTATATTCCTCATAGTATTTGGGCATTTTACTGCTTTCTATCATTTGCATCTACCTATTCCTGAGCTAGACAATAGCAGTATTATACCAGAAAACAATAAGAGTCACACAAATCGTCCGAGCAAAAAGAAGAGACAAAAGGCAAAGGCTAAACAAAAGGCAAAAACCAATGAAGCAACTGCTCAAAATAAACACATTGGCAAACAAGATGAAAATACCGATTCTCCGAAGCTTAGAGAAGCACAGAAACCTAAAACGCCTGAGTCTGACGAGCAAAGTGCCTTGCATATTACAGTGGAAAAGAATGAAGCATCTAAATCTCAAAAATCCGGCTCACGTAACGAAAACCAGCAACGAAAAAAGCGATCGACTTATATTGTGGGCGATTCTATGGTAAAAGACGTGCAAGGATGGGAGCTCAAGAAGTCTTGTGGTGATGAGAATGAGAATATATTTGTAAAGCCTTTCTCCGGCTCAACTGTGAAGGACATGAACAGTTATTGCCAGCCCATCATTGAAAGAGCACCCGATCTAATTCTGCTACATGTTGGCACCAATGATTTGGGTAATAATCAGAAGTCTGACGTCAATATAGCTCATGATATCATAGACCTCGCTAAACGTATAGAAAGTCATCACATAGACGTTGTCGTGTCCGGCCTCGTGCCTAGATATGATAGATACGAACCGAAGAGGGTAAGAGTCAATTACATCCTTAGAGATTTATGCTTGGAACATAAATTGAAATATTGTGAACATTCGAACATTGACGCTTCTAATCACTTGAACAGAAGTAAGGTCCATCTCAATAAAGCTGGTGTAAGTATTTTTGCAAATAATCTACTTAAGGCCACTAGGCCTACTACCCAGTGACTTCGTAATCACGGTATACATCGTAATTCTAGTGATGCCATTGCCGGGCCCCCGCAGTTAGAAATCACTTCTGATTTGCCCAATGCAAAGGCGCAAATGGAAGGTTCGCCAGCTGGTCTGAGGCTGGGATTTCGAAAGGGCATGGTGATAGCATCACTAAATGTAAATAGTCTGCCCGCCCATCACGAGGAAATTAAAATTCTTCCTCATGAAAAAGGGATCCATTTGCTTGCCCTCAATGAAACAAAAGTAGACCCAGACTACCCACGGGAACTTTTAGATATCGAAGGGTATCGCTTTGATAGGCTTGACCGCAACCGCCACGGAGGTGGAGTAGGATTCTATATACAAGATAATTTTGTAGTTAGCCCTCGTGAAGATATTCCTCTTTCTAGTTTGGAGTTAAGGTGTGTTGAGGTGAAGCCTATCCGAGCCAAACCCTTCTTTGTAGTTACTTGGTATCGGCCACCCTCGGACCCTGTGGACTCGTTTGATAAATTAGAAGCAGTTTTTAGATTCCTCGAGTCTGAGGGCAAGGAGATTATCCTATTGGGAGACACCAACTGTGATGTTGCTCCTGCTAGTGACGTCTCTTTGTCCTCAGACTTGCCTAATAATACTAAACGCATCCTTGAGTTTTACAACTCGTTTGGCCTGAAGCAGCTTATATCCGAGCCTACACGTTTTTTTTTTATAAGAAACTTGGATCAGCACTTAGTACTAAAAGTTTCTTAATTTCGCATGCAAATTTCGGTGTTTTAGTACTAAAAGTTTCTTAATTAGTTTCTTATTTTTTTGGGCCTAAATTGCGGTATTGTTCGCAGTTGAGCCTTCTTCTCGAGAAAGGGCTTCCATTTTGCATTGACATTGTCATCAAAAGGAAGCCATGCACATCAAGGCAAAAATTTACCAATTTTGCAGTTAAAAGTCAAGAAAAGACGAATGTACCTTTGTTAGAGAGACATAGAATAAGAGAGACATACAGAAATAAAGTTTTAGAGTTTCTTAACTGTTCTTGAGCGTAGTACTAGAGTTTCTTAAATTTTTGGTCATCGTAGTACTAGTTTCTTATAAACCAGTTTCTTATAAAAAAAAACGTGTACTCGTGAGACGACGGATACCTCAACTATAATAGATCACATCGCCGTCAGTAACCCCTCGAATGTGGTAGAATCCGGTGTAATTAAATGTTCTATTAGTGATCACAATTTGGTATATGTGACGCGAAAATTTCGAGGTTCCGTCAAAGCTAAACACAAGAAGATCAGATCGAGGCAAATGAAACATTTTGACAAGGATCTTTTTCTCCAAGACCTTGCGTCGTACGACTGGCTAAGTGTAGTGAATAATGCTGATAGTGTTGACGATGCAGTCAATAAATGGTCTGAACTGGTTTCTCTCGTAATCGAAAAGCATGCGCCAATCAGAGAACGAAGGGTAACGGAACGCTTCTCCTTGGATTACTCCATCCCTGAAACAGCTCTTCAGAACGAGAGATAAACTTAAGGTTAAGGCAGTAAAAATGAAATCTGAGATACTAATGAGCGCATACAAGCAAGTCCGTTGTAAAGCTAACAATTTGAATCGCAGAATGAAAAGGGAATATTTTTCCAATAAGCTAGAATCCTGTGAGGGGGACATAAAGGAAACTTGGAAAACTGTTAATCAGCTGATAAATAAGAGGTCTAAAACCACTAACATCCTCTCTATTAAAGAGGACGAGAAAGTGATTTCAAATCCGGAAGATATAGCGGAAACCATGAATCACTTTTTTTGCAACATTGGAAAAGATCTCAGTGACAAGATACCGGCTACAAAAAATCCTCTTCTTAATGGAGATTTTGGTGATAAAATTGTTTCATCTTCGTTTTCGTTCTCCCCCCTCGACAAGGCGAAAGTTTTCAAAGCTTTTTCGAAAATCAAAACATCCAATGGGTTTGGTACTGATATGATCTCCAGCTTTTTCTTAAAAACTGGCATTGAAATTTTGGTGCCCTCCCTTGTACTGCTGTTCAACTGGTCCCTGTCTGTTGGACGCTTTCCTGACAAATGGAAGACTGCACGAGTTGCGCCTATCTTCAAACAAGGGTCCACTGATAATAAGTCTAATTATAGACCGATTTCAGTACTCCCCGTCGTTTCACGTCTGTTTGAAAATTTAGTCTTTGACCAGTTGTATTCCTATTTTAACGACAACAAACTAATATTTTCGGATCAGTCAGGTTTTCGATCACTCTATTCAACCCTTACGAGTCTGCTCAGGTGCACGAATGATTGGTACCTTAATATCGATAAGGGTTTATATACGGCAGCTGTCTATATTGATCTCAAGAAAGCCTTCGACACAGTAGATCACGAGATTCTATTGAGTAAACTCAAATTCTATGGTGTTAAAGGGAAGGAATTTAAATGGTTTCATTCCTACCTTGCCGACAGGAGGCAATTTTGTAGGGTTAACGGGCAAATATCTAGTACCGAGCCTATAAATTGCGGAGTTCCTCAGGGATCCTGTCTTGGGCCCCTCCTCTTTTTGGTCTACATTAATGATTTACCAAAATGCTTGAAGCATTCCCATGTATCTATGTATGCCGATGATACTAGTATCTATTTTGCATCTAATTCCGTTTCTGAGATCAATGACGCTATTAACGCTGATTTAGCTGCTTTGAAATTGTGGCTACAAGGAAACAAGCTATCATTAAATGTTGCAAAAACTGAAGGCATGATTATCGGACTCCCAGGTAAACTGAAAAAACTTACTTCACCTGGCTCAGCTAAACCACAGTTTAAAATCGGGGAGGACGATATTAAAATGGCTGAATATACTAAATACCTAGGAGTTCAAGTAGATCAGCAATTAAAATGGTCTTCCCAATTGGCCTCATTGACAAGTAAGATTTCTAGAGGTATTGGCATATTAAGATACTCTAAAAGGTACGTGCCTGCATCCACTGTTAAACAGATGTACAAAAGCCTCGTGGAACCTTACTTTAGATATTGCTGCCCTGTTTGGGGGAATGTTGGTGAGACCTCTCTTAATAAACTCCAAAAGCTACAAAATCGTGCTGCCAGAATAGTTACCGGCAGTCGATATGACCAGTCAGCCTTGCCACTCTTTCGTGCCCTAGGATGGCCCACGGTTAGGGAATTGATTGATCTTGAAACACTAAAAATGGTTTTCAAGTCCCTAAACGGTGATGCGCCGTCCTATATGAGCGACATGTTCAATAGAGTGAACGAAACAACCTCTCGCGTACTGAGGAATTCTAATATAAACCTTAGGACTCCAATGTTAAGAACATCAGCTGGTCAGAGATGTTTTTCATTCAGAGGGGCCAGTCTCTGGAATGGGTTGAATGATGAATTAAAAGGAGCACCTACTCTAAAGAAATTCCGGGAAGGGTTGATGAAATCCCACAAAGCATAAGTTGAGATGCTTTATGCAATGAACTCTTTCATTTTACTTTTATTGATATTATTTTAATCAGAAATTGTAATCTTAGTTTAGTTTTAGTATTTTTATTGCATGGCCCCCT
Organism: Aurelia coerulea; assembly: GCA_039566865.1. Classification (NCBI taxonomy): domain Eukaryota; kingdom Metazoa; phylum Cnidaria; class Scyphozoa; order Semaeostomeae; family Ulmaridae; genus Aurelia; species Aurelia coerulea. The sequence continues at coordinate 11,175,043 of CM076954.1, forward strand.
GTAAATCAGTTTTTCTCTAACTGAGGGGCTACCATGCCTAAAAAATTGAAAATGAAATGAAATGAAAATTCCTGAATTATACAGACGTATCGGCTTATACATAGTTAAAAGCTGGCCCTGGCCAAGCTGAAAAAATAATCCATTGTATTTGATAACTTTAACATCCATTGTGTGGCTAAAGAAAGAATGGATTTTGGGCGTTTCTTTGGCCTCTTTATAGAGGCTACCAGATATAGCTATGTCTATTCCTGATCCAGGTATTGTTTATCTCGTTCAGTGCAGCAATTGATTGATATCCTCCCTGAATCCTATCCTACCAAAGATCGCAATTTCTTGATCTTTGAATGCATGAATTCAACAAAACTGTCTCAAAATCTCAAAACACATCAAATTTAACATGCAAACTTATTTAGCTCAAAAAATGGAGAATCTTTGGTAACCTCTGGAATTTGATATAAATGGGGGAGCTTAATAGAGCTGGGGGCTTAATAGAGCTTTTACGGCGTTGCTTGAAAAGGATATTTGAAATTGTAAGGAAAAGATTGGCCTACAAGGTCAAAAGCACAAGCTTCTTCATGTGACATGAATATCCATTTGCATCCTTTCTTCTTCTCTTCACCCTGAAAAAAGAAAATAAAAGATATTATACAGGGTGTCCTGAAGAAATCACTTTGAATTTGATTAAAAACCAATACCAGGTGTCCCAAAAAAGTTTCGCGATTTGAGCTGTTATTTTAGCAAAAGTGTGCGTTATTTGATAAAAATCCAAACAAAAATCTAACATACAATGTCTAAGTATTAATATCTGAGAATTTTGTTCATTTCTGTATCTGTGTGCATCAATTCATTTTTGAGAATATTTTCCTGAAAAACAGAATACTTGAAAAGTTCCCAAAAGAGCGAAAAACAGTTCATCAATAAGATTGTTAAGACTGCAGCTTGAAATTTGTTTATTTTTGCAATACTAAATGTACAACATTATTTGGCTTGTCCAGGCTTGCTAAATGCATATGTCAGATGACATTCCCACAATATTGTTGGTCGAAGTCATTTGTCATAAAGATACGTGCACCACAGGTTTCATTAGAGCATTCTCTTCTCATGTGAGTGATTTTGCCATTTTTCATCAACTTTGTAGTATTTCAAGACGGAGAGCTTGACCTTCTTTCACTTCTGTTTGATTTTCTTACTGTAGGTTTGGTGGAACCCTTCTTCTTTCTCTTCTTTCCACCACCTCTGAAGCTCAACACGAGATGTAGGGCTGATTCCTTTTGGATATTGTAATCACCAAGGATACGACCATCTTCGGGTTTCTTGCCAGCAAAAATTAAACGCTGTTGATCTGGACGAATTCCTTCCTTGTCTTGGATCTTGGTTTTTACATTATCAATGGTATCACTGGGCTTAACCTCAAGGGTGATTGTTTTGCCATTCTTAAATCCACAGAAAGGGACCTTTCTTACAGTAAAAGCAGAAGTAGGTTCCTGTACAAAAATACAGGGCTAAACTTGGCCTTGTACAGGGCAAGTTTTAGCCTAGTAGCAGAGATTATGACCTTGTTATGACCTCATCCTAACATTTGAAGAAATTTACGAGGCCATCAGTAAGATTCCTAGTTACAACCAGTCTAACACAAGGTTTCCATTAGGCTAAGATCAACTTTTGCTAGTCTAGTCTAGGTTAAACTTGTTAGCATTATTGGAGCTATTTACAAGGCTAGAGCAAGACTTTTCTAGGCTAGAACAAGATTACAAGGCCATAACTACAAGGCTTGTATATGGCTATTAACTGGCCTTGTATTTTCCTACAGGTTATCCAGTAAAATCAAAGAATATTTGAAAATATATTTTCATGACTGGATGACCATTCAAATCTTGATTTTGTTATTTGCTTCCATTATATTTTAATAGTACTTCCGTTTGGATTGAAATAAGAGTTCTTTCCCCTGGAACCACAACATAATAATAATAATAATAATAATAATAATAATAACAATAATAATAATATCATATTTATACAGGTTAAACTTGTTCAGCAAGGATTTGCTGCTATTAATCAAGGAACTGTCTAAAATACAAAGAAAAACAAAGGCTGGGATAGTTCTCACTCAAATAAACACAAACTAAAATCATCTCACCTAGGCGAGCCAGCCCAGTCAGGCGGGCTAGCTCACCTCATATAAGCAGGCCCTTAATAGACCACTTCACAGAAAGAAAAGGATCATGGGTAAGTAGGGCAAAATTTGATTCTTCGAACGCATGTTTCAACAAAATATTTCATTCCTTTCATCTCGGCGTACTATCCAGTTCTGGCTCTTATTCGCTCAAACATTTGTCAAACTTCATGCAAATAACACAGCACTTACCTGGAGCATAGGGCTTTGCATTTTCAGCTTCCTTTTCGGTATGGACTTCGCCAAATTTATGTGCTTCCTGCACAAACTGCGGTCTTCTTCGTGATTGACGCCCAATCGCAAGTGTTTACTAGTAGACCCCTGCCCCTCTTTTCGATTGCTAGAACCATGTAAATAACAGTAGACGCTTGATTTTCAAAATGAAAGCCCCTCATACCCTTGTTTCAAATTCCAAAAAGTCTCATTGCCGTATCTTTCTTCCTTCAAACAAAATACGCTTGTATCATTTCACTTTCTGTGTTTGAGGCTCTGTCAGTTCTCAAATCGATTCGAACGCATCTATGAAACCCTTCTGAAACTGTCTGGAAATGTCACCAAATGCATCAGGGGGTAATCCAAGGGGTGAACCAAGTAGGGGACAGGGACAACGTTTCTAGAAACAGATATATTCTTGATAAAACTTGACTAGCCATTTTCCTTTTGAGCATGTTTAATTGACAAGAAACAAATCTGCAGCAGTATTGGAGGCAGCATGACAATTCATGAATTAAACAATAAGAAACAAATTAAGAAATTTGTGGTACTAAAATGCGAAAAATATCATGTTAAACTAAGAAACCTTTAATACTATCGCCTGATCCAAAGTTCTCATTAGAAATAAGTGATACCTTTAAATTTAGTACAACAAAGATGACAACAACAAAAGAAGGGCCCTTAAAATCTTATTGAGGAGGTGGACAGGGTCCACGAAAAGTTTTTCTACATCAATAGCAATATCTACCTCCCTGATCCTCTGATACATCTTTCTTTATAAGAATAATATTTATGAGAATATTCAGGCTTAGATGCATCCAATTTTTAAGAATATTATAAGAATATCGCTCAGCCTCAGCTCGCATATTTGTGTCTCATTTCTCAGCAGTTGCCTGCTTTGCGATGTTTGTTATAGCTGCTTAAATTTATCTGACGTTCAACCATTTCCTCGTACTATTTTTGCCTGAAACCATATCAGATTTGAAAAAAAAAACAAGAATACTTTAATATTGTTTTCAGATCTATAATGAAAATTTCTATAGCGAGGCTGGACAAAATTAACAGCATTCTTTTAAAAAATGAGCGAATGTAGTTTCTGTTGGAAGAGTTGTTGAAGGATGCTAGAAATACGAGGTATCGGAGGGGTCAAATGCAGACGGGTTTGAATGAGAAGAGCAATGTCAAGTGATGAAACGGCCTGCAAGAAAGAGTCTAAAAATGGGGTTTTGTCAGCCCTGATGAAGCTCCATTTGGGTTTATTGTATGTACTCTTTTTTATAAGAATAATGTTCACAAGAAAATTCAGGCTCAGAATCATTCAATTTTTGTGAATTCCATAAGAATATTGCTCAGCCTCCACTATTTATGTCTCAATTTTCAGCAGTTGCCTGTTTTGCGCTGTTCATAACAGAGAATAGCATGACTGACATACACTCATTTTTCTTTATAAAAAACCGCTTGTAAGAAATGGTAGGCTCAATTTTCGTAAGTTAAGAAACAACCCTACCTGATTTACAATTTTAATTTTCCTATCAACTCAAAATGTTTTGACAGTGTACAGTTATAGCAACTGTATGGACATTATTTTGAGTGCGAATTATGTTATTTACTTGATTTTGAGATCTTACTAAGTAATTTGAGTGCTCAAAAATACGTGTAACTGTAAACTTCCATAAAAAAAGGTAAGAAACTGGTTAGAAATGGTTTGTTGCGAAATTATTCTAAAATTTAAGAAACTACCTTCCAGCCCTGGGAACTTAAATTTCATATTAAGTATATTCCAAAATGAGTGTAAATTTCTTCGCAAATCTTTCCTTCTTTCAGATTAATTAAATTCTTATTTTACCCTTGATTCAGCAAGTAGATACTGTATTTTCAAAACTTGAACTGATGCAACAGACGATGCGCGTATTTCTTTTCATAAGAAACTAAGAATTTAAGCCTACTGAAAGCTTTTTAAAATCATTAGACTTTCAGTTTTCAGAGTCTCTTGTTAGTTTCTTAGAGAATCCACAACAATCGTCATATTTAGTTCCTGTCCCACCCAAAACACTTCGAAACAAAGATTTTTAAGCCTTGCTCAAATACCTTCCAAGAATACAGTAACTACAGGCAGTTTCGTTAAAAAGTATGTGTTCGACAAAAAGAGGCAAGAAAAATATAAGATCTGTTTCTTGAAATTTGTCCCTTTGTCACCCGTACCCCTTGGCTTACCCCCTGCCGCATTTAGTTGACATTCCCAGACAGTTTCAGAAGGGTTTCCCAGGTGCGTTCGAATCGATTTGAGAACCGACAGAGCCTCAAGTGAAATAATACAAGCGTATTTTATTTGAAGGAAGAAGGATACGGCAATGAGACTTTTTGGAATTTGAAACAAGGGTATAAGGGGCCTTCATTTTGAAAATCAAGCGTCTACTGTTATTTACATGGTTCTAGCAATCGAAAAGAGGGGCAGGGGTCTACTAGTAAACACTTGCGATTGGGTGTCGATCACAAAGAAGACCGCAGTTTGTGCAGGAAGCACATAAATTTGGCGAAGTCCATACCGAAAAGGAAGCTGAAAATGCAAAGCCCTATGTTCCAGGTAAGTGCTGTGTTATTTGCATGAAGTTTGACAAATGTTTGAGCGAATAAGAGCCAGAACTGGATAGTACGCCGAGATTAAAGGAATGAAATATTTTGTTGAAACATGCATTCGAAGAATCAAATTTTGCCCTACTTACCCATGATCCTTTTCTTTCTGTGAAGTGGTCTATTCTGGTAGTGTTTCAAGGTTGGGGAAGAAACTTAGAATTTTTATCCTCAAATATATGTATTCTATTTGTAGTAATTTATAAGTATGCTATAGTGGTTGTATTTAAAGATAGAGTGCAAATCTGAATGTTGTTGTGAATGTGAATCTTGTTGTTTGGTCGAACAAGGACAGATTTTGTAACACACTACTGCAGCATGAGCTGCTTTTGTTGACACCTGAATTCAAAGCGATTAGCGATCTCAAACAAAGGAAATTCTCTCAACCAATAATTCAAAACAAAGAAAGCTGCAGAAGTTTCTCTGAAACCCAGGTAGCTAGTAATGGATCTATCTGCACATCTACCTTGGGTATTTGATTTCTTTGTGTCAAAAGCTGAGCAGTAAGTGTTTTAATCACACCCAAAACATAAGAGAATTGAATCACCTCCCAGCCGGCTTTTGAATCAAAAAAATTAAATGCCCGAGGCAGATGTGTAGATACATCCTTCTTTCTTTGATATATGCTCATGTTTGCTCTCATTAAAACGATTTCTGGAATGCACAATGAGCAAACTAGCTACCTAGGGTTAGGGCCTGATGCTCAACCATCTTTTTCAATAGGTGATCAGGATATTGAAATGATTGCCAATACAAAATACCTAGGTGTTCAAGATAGACAGTCAACTAAACTGGGACAAACATATCGATACTTGAAGGCCAAGGCTAATCGAGCCCTTGGACTTATTAAGTATTCCAAGAATTATCTTCCACCTGACGAACTCAACAAAATGTATGGAGGAATTGTTGAGCCCCATTTGAGTTACTGTTCCTCCGTTTAGGGGTGCTGTAGTGAATCAAAAATCAAGGCTTGCAAAAAATCCAAAACAGAGCTGCAAGAATTGGAACAAACATCCCATACGATGCTTCTGCTGCTCCCCCAGCTCAGAATCTTGGCTGGTCAACTATCAGTCATCTTGTAAGAAAAGAGACCGCCACGCTAACTTACAGAATTCACTTGCCCCAAGGAAATTATTCACGAAACGTTCGGATGACAGAGAATGGTTTCTGCGCTCATCAGAAACTGATCTTAGGATACCGTTACTAAAAACGATGAATGGCCAAAACGCCTTTTTTCTTTTCGCGGTGCGAAACAATGGAACAATTTAGAAAGAGAGACAAAATTGGCAACCTTCCTGGGAATTTTTAAAGAACAGCTATAGAAGGGGCATGTAACTTTAATTTCTTTTTATGTTCTTTTTCATAGACTTTGTATCATAAGCGTACGGGAAGAAAAAATCTAGGGGGCGGCCCGACACAAAGTCCATTGTTTACCAACATTTTTGCCCGACTGAGGGCAGATTTTTGCCTGATTGGGGCTGATTTTCGACGATTTTTCCAACATTGGGGGGGCTGCCGCCCCCCGGCCCCCCGCCCCGTGCGCTTATGCTTTGTATTGTATTATATTGTAAATAGAATTAGATGTTAATTTCTTTTGCTCTTAGTTTAATTTAGTTCTTTCCTGTTAATTTTACTTTACTTTAAACAGGTCAGTTTGAAAAACATTGACACCTGTGAGTGCTATAAAAATTTTTAAATGAATGAACGGAGCTAAGTAAGAGGAGGTCATCTATAAATAGGGCATTGAAAACTCCTACGCACGTTATTGTTCCTCTTGCTAAACAATATCCATGATCGTCTCGAAATCATCAAATACAATAGGCTAATAATAGAATACCCAGACTCCTTCCGCGCGGGGCTTTTATCTCCGTTAATTCTCTTTAAAGCGAAAACCTGGGTGGTTTCAGAGAAACTTTTGCAGCTTTGCTTGTTTTAAATTACTGGTTGAATGTCCTTTGTCTGCGATCGCTAATCGCTTTCAATAGCGGTGTCAATCAAAAGCAAGTCATGCTATTGTCTCACTAAATCTGTCCTTGTTGTTTGGTCGGGAACGTTTCTCACCTCCGCGATTAACGCGATTCTTCCAGAGCAGGAACTTGTCGTAAAGAAATCTTCTGACGAATTGATGAAGTTTACAAGATCACATATAGCTGCATCAACACTTCCCTTTTTGCTGTTGTCAATACATGATAAACTTTGTGCTTTTTGCTTTGAAAAATCACTTGTACCTTGCAAATTACCGGCCATCATCTGTCGACGATGCGAAAGATGATGGTAGATGCGAGATGCGATGTCTAGGCCATTTTGCCTCGATTTGAATGTGGTATTCAGAGGTATGGGAACTAGTTGTTTTCGCGCCAAAATTTGAGACAGACCTTGGGGCGTTCCTAGACTTATGACAATGAGTCCCTTGTATCCCTGCGGTACCTTGCTCACAGGGACTCATAATGAAACAGTTAAAAACCTGACCCTATTTTGTAAAGTCTCGCTTTCAGATTGCCTGCCAGAGAGCCCAAACATTTTGCGAAATATTTTTGCAAAACCTCCAAGGACTTGTCTTTTTGTGTGAAGAACAAAACTCTTTCGCTTATTTCAGGACGTTCGATTAGTTTCCCTAGAGACGTTCTAGAGTCAAAAGTCCACAGCAATACTTGGGCCCGTAGGAGCGTTTTTCAGATTGGAGGGGCACTAATTCACACCGAAGGGGTAAAGCTTCCGGGGGTTCAGGGGCGAAGCCCCCAGGAGAATTGCTCGGTCAATGCACTCTTTTCTTTTGGCAACACCCTTCTGTGCATTGCTGAAAATGAAAGGGCATTTTATGATTGGAGGTCCTGAAGAAAAATAGGAATTACGAATCCAAATATATTTCAAACAGGTTAGCTAAAATCAAACTACGGTAGGATAAGAATACTTTGTCGAGAGCATTGCGTAAGATTTACTTGATACTTGATTTACAAAAGTCATCACACAACTTTCATGGCGTTCTACGAAAGCTATGGCATGGCCAGAGTAAATTAAATGGGCGGAATTGAAATGACGGGGTCTGGGGGAAGCCCCCAGGAAAATTTTTGGGGCCACGCCCTTTACTTTGGCTTAGAATGCATCTCCCAATATCATGCTTGCCATTAGCGACAAGGAATCTTTGATAGCGTTGTGACAGTTCTCTTATGAGTTGAAACATGAGGAAAATTTTTGAAGAAACATCCTTTACTTTGGCTTAGAATGCATCCCCTGATTCCATATTTGCCAATGCTAAAATGGAAGATTTGACATTTCTTGGAAAATTCTTTCCCAGCTAGTCTATACCCAGCTTTTTTCTCTTCGGTTTTCGAGGATCTCGAGGGACCACGCCACTGCTCGTTAGTTTAGATATGATTATTGATTCTTGCAGTCTGGGTACTTTTCGCCAACAGGGCAACATTTCGTTTTCAATAGACCGAGAAGTTTGTTTTGATTTGGGGATTGACCAATTAGATCACGCTATTTTCAAAGATGGCGGCCCGCTGTAAACAAACAAACCTCCGAAAGATGGCTAAAACCTATCTTTGTTTTTGTTCCACTGATTTGCGGTTTTCGAATATTTTCAAACAATAACAACGAATATCTCAACTATGGATTCTGATGCACACTTCCAATGTGCATTTTCCCGATATTCGGCCTAAATCAAGAGTAACAGGGTGTTGAAACTACCGAAATAATCGCACGGTTTCGGACCATACCCTCGCCATTACTTGTTCAAATAATTTGCAGGAAAATTACTTGGAAATCAAAACAAGCCCGAAAAGATTATTTTACAAGTCATTCCACTTTGAAATTGATAAATAAAAATAGATCTTTAGTCCTAATGAGTTAAAGTCATGTCAAAGGGGTTGACTGCTTCGTCTATCAAAAGTGTAGATTTCCAGGAAGGGGGCGTGTTGCTATTTTATGTTAAGGGTCATAGAACCAGAACCATATCATTTGGACATTTGAGACGAACTGAAATGGCAAGCGCTTTGCAAAAACAATGTTAAAAAAAAGATAAACTATCAAAGCTAAAATTTAACTGAACTAAGATGGGCAATTCTTACAACCATTGCTCTGGCATATCAGATTGGCACCATCTCAAGATTCTATCCTCCAGCATCAGCGCCCTTTGATAGTCTGTTGCCTCCAACCCCACGAATTCATCTGGCACTGTTCCATCGTTATCGTCATCTCGTTGTCCTATCAAGATATCATCGTCTTCAGTGAGTTGGAAGCCACATTAAAATTTGACGAGTTTGCCTTCATCGCCATTGTTACCATCTCCCACTCAAGAATTCGCAACAAATAGGGCACTCGCTGATTGCTGGCAAAATGCATTCTGTGTGAAATGAGTGGCCACAACCATGAGAGATTCACTAGCAGGACTCATCACATAATATCCGGGTTTGTCATATTTTCTGTGAGATGCATGGTAGTATTCTTAAAGTTTAGAAAGCCTTGAGAGCTATAGCTACAACAGACATGCAGTCTAATGTACAAAAACAAGGACGGGTAAGTTTTACATTTACTTTTTGATGGAAGTTTTTTCGTTATAGTTGGCAAAGCAGTCCCATTCATGGTAAACAATTTTTAAATCGCAGTTAAAAGTACACCAAATCAGCAGAGTGGAGGACGGAATAAGAATTATATTTCGTTGAATCAAAGTTGTTGAACCAATTTGACTCAATTGAAATTGTGGGAAAAAATGAGATTTTGCATTCCAAGGGCCACATTCGCAACGAAATTTGTATAACAAAATGGTTGAACTAAAATTTACAACTAGAATATCTATAAAGGGTATACGCGTATCATTTTAATGCAAGAATCTGCTTGTGAGAAACTGCAGGCTTTGTTTGTTTTTTCAAACATTATGAAACTAACTACACACTCGGATTCAAAAAGCTACGAACGATTTTAATTTGAAGTTAAAATTTTCCTAGGTCACCTGAACAAATTTTGGTACTGTGCAGTACCGAAATGTTTCTGAATATTTTTAGTGCAATTTCTGTTAATACTCTCAAGTACCGAATAAACGGGGGGGGTGAGAATAATCGGGGGGGTTGGAAATGGTTCAATATAATAATAATCGGGGGGGTTGGAACAATCGGGGGGGGGTTGGAAAAATTGAAAATAGTCGTTTTTCGTTTTCTTAGTAAAACACGTATCTAACATGGGTACCACGTATGTAAAACACGTATGTAACACGGGTCAGACAAACAAAGGAGAATAAAGTTAATGAATACAGTAAGTACATTTGCTTAGCAGGAATTATTAAAAAAATTGTTTCACTATTGCTTCTATTTTTCAAGAATTAATAAAAGGGGGGGTTGGAATAAAAGTGGGGGGGTTGGAAAATTTTTCAAAAATTAATAAGCGGGGGGGGGACGATTATTCGGTACTTGAGAGTACTTGCTTTGAAATTTCATCACAAGGTACTCCCAAGACATAAAGAGACTAGTCACAAACTTTTCGAGTAAAATGGCCTAAAATTTAAGAAACTGGCTAAAAAATTTGTGTAACCGCTTGATCAACGATATTAATCAAGAAAGCCATTATGGTGATCACGATGAAATTTTACAAACCGGATCAACCAATTTGGTCATTGCTCTCGTTGAAGTTTGACCATCTTTTGCCAATGTTTTGAACACGTTCAGTTGCTTTTGAAGGCCATTAGATTTGATGTTAACAATCTCCGCTTCTGTACCATTCTTTATTCATACTTCATGTAAGGGAAAGGGATTCCCACATTTCTGTGAAAATCCTCCAGGCATCTCGCGAACTTTTCCCGTAAACACAGGCATACTTCAGCCTACAACATTAGGCCAAAATTTAGCTGGCACAAGAACTATGATTTTCCCGCCAAAACTTTCCCGCCGAAACATTCCTATAAAATGTCGCCCCCTTGGAGAGCTGAGCTGAACAGTGAAGGGGTATGCGAAGAGTGAAAAACGCACTTTGGTTCTTACAGCAAAGAGATCGAGTCCCCTTGTCAGAACATGTTTTGCAAAATGTTAGATAGGCTAGAGATACCCTGTTTCTATAAGCAATAAAAAGCCACTTGACCTTTGTGGACTCCTTCACCAGTTGGGATTAAAAAATAAATTTGAAAGTGTCAATTTCAAGGTCGTATAGCTTGTAAAATAATCTTTTCGGGCTTGTTTTGATTTCCAAGTAATTTTCCTGCAAATTATTTGAACAAGTAATGGCGAGGGTATGGTCCGAAACCGTGCGATTTTTTCGTTAGTTTCAACACCCTGTTACTCTTGATTTAGGCCGAATATCGGGAAAATGCACATTGGAAGTGTGCATCAGAATTCATATTTGAGAAATTCGTTGTTATTGTTTGAAAATATTCGAAAACCGCAAATCCGTGGAACAAAAACAAAGATAGGTTTTAGCCCTTTTTCGGAGGTTTGTTTGTTTACAGCGGGCCGCCATCTTTGAAAATAGTGTGATCTGATTGGTCAATCCCCAAATCAAAACAAACTTCTCGGTCTATTGAAAACGAAATGTTGCCCTGTTCTTTTCGCCTCTCTTGATGACGAAGTGCTTCTGATGTCAAAAGGGTTGAGCTTTCCAAAGTTAAATTTCCTTGCATTGGAATCTATGACAAATTCGTTTACGATGCTGACAAGGTTGAATTTATCAACTCTGTCGTTGTGCACATGTTTCACCATCAGGTGGTCGAGGCGGTAGTTTGCTGCTGTTGAACCCTGTTGAACTTAGATAGGTCTTGACTCGCTTCAGTGCCAAGGGCCTGTCACTGATGATCATTTTTATGTTATTATGAAGAATAAAAAATTCAACTTCTGGAAATTAATTGGGGGGCCCGGGCCCAACCGGCCCCAATAGGTGCTACGGGCCTGATTATACTTCTTCGCTCGTTCTTTGCAAGTAGCTAGGGTGGACGCGGACATAAAAGCAAAGCAATAAGTTCTAAAAATAAGAAATAAGTGTTCCCTGTTCCTGCAGCCAGACACGAAGATATCTTCACTTCACCCTTCAAAACTTTTAAATAAACAGCCTGGAATTAGCACACAGGGGCGCACATTCAAATTTTGTTTGGGGGGGTGTCAACATGCTTTGGACCGACTAAATTTTTTCGGACTGACTGAAAGTATAGCAAGCAGCTGTGTGGCCAGGATAAATTAAGTGGGGGGTATTGAAACGAGGGTGTCCCCAGGAAAATTTTTGGGGCCACCCCTTAACTTTGGCTTAGAATGCATCTCCCAATATCATGCTTGCCTTTAGCGACAAGGAAAACTTGATCGTTTTGTGACAATTATGCTATAAATCAGCGCATGAGGAAAATTTTTGAAGACAGATCCCTTACTTTGGCTTAGAATGCATCTCCCAATATCATGCTTGCCTTTAGCGACAAGGAAACCTTCATCGTTTTGTGACAGTTATACTATAAATCAGCGCACAAGGAAAATTTTTGAAGAAAGATCTTTTACTTGATCGTTTTGTGACAGTTATGCTATAAATCAGCTCACAAGGAAAATTTTTAAAGACAGATCCCTTACTTTGGCTTAGAATGCATCTCCCAATATCATGCTTGCCTTTAGCGACAAGGAAACCTTGATCGTTTGTGACAGTTATGCTATAAATCAGCGCACAAGGAAAATTTTTAAAGACAGATCCCTTACTTTGGCTTAGAATGCATCTCCCAATATCATGCTTGCCTTTAGCAACAAGGAAACCTTGATCGTTTGTGACAGTTATGCTATAAATCAGTGCACAAGGAAAATTTTTGAGAAAGATCCTTTACTTTATGGCTTAGAATGTATGATGGACTTGGAGTTTTTAAGTATAGGCGTAATCTTAAGTACAACGACATCTTCACCGCCAAGCCTAGCAAAAGCGACTTGTTTTGGTGTGTTTGTCCTCAATGAAGGTTTTCCCTTATGATCATAATGTCAGCAGTGTTAGCTTTTGGTAGAAGCGTATACCACCTGTGATGGACAATATTTGTAACCAATATCTCCTATATTTTTTGGGATTCATACACAAGTGTCTGTTTTCCAACGCCACATAACTACCACCACCGGCACCCCAGTGCCAGATTGGAGTTTTTGAGTATTTGTAACAGCATTGTTCCTTTGGGACAATCTTTGCACAACAAACACCTTTCATTTTGTGTTAGACCGCTTTTTACAAGCCAATGATTGCTTGCCCCTAAAATCGGAAGCCTGGACAATTTTTCAATGCATTTAAGAAATTTTTTTAAATGCCATCCTCTGCTTTGGCTTAGAACGACTCTCCCAGTTATTGTCATGCACTTCTTGTGAATATTCTAACTGTCCTCATGGGTCGACCTTTGCTCAAAACATTTAAAATCGGACCAACTTTGATTCAAACTATCGTGGTTTTTTCAGCTTTGTCGTGGTTGGTCGGTCCATGAAAAAGTCGGTCCACGAAGTCGGTCCATCCAATTTTGTCGTGGACCGACTTTTGAGAAAATTTTTGGACCGACTGAGAAATTATTGGGGGGTGTCTCACCCCCCCCCCCCCCACACCCCCCCCTAATGTGCGCCCCTGTTAGCACAACTCAACTCCAGACTGTGTTTCTGTTTTCTGCAGAAGCTCCGAGTCAGCCATCCTGCATTTTGTTTGGCGAATCAAGATTGCGAGATCGCTATATCGCGAAAATTCAAAGATGAACAGCCTCCCTTTGCTACCTGCCCTGCCAGACCTCGCCTGATTGGCTAAAAGTTCCAGCAGATTTGCCGTAACCATGGTAATTCGCAAATATCGCAAGCTGATTGGTATGCTAGGAATCCCAGCATATTAGGCCTAAATAGGGTCAGGTTTTTCAGAGTAATAATATGAGTCTCTGTTGACCGAAGCGCCATCATCAAGTCAAAGAGCACAGGGAAACAAGAGACTCATCGTCATAAGTCTAGGGCGTTCCTTTAACAATGAAATGCTAAAATCTTAAACAATACAATCATGATTGTTCTGATTGCCAAAGGAACGCAAGGAGAGTTGACGCCATTTAGGACCTGTTCACATGGGGAGGTTTTTGCCGAGATCTCGCCTTATCCCTGTTTCCCATAGACTGGCTACACAATCTCTGTATGCTCCTTAGAACTGATGTGTCGCTAATACAGAGACTTGTTGCCAAACAGCATCTGAAATCGGAATAACTTGATCGCCTCGTTTTCATAAGCACCACAGGCGTAAAATGCGGACCACGGAATTGATATCTTGGCTGTTGTTGCTGCTGTGATCAGCAATCATCAAAGATACCAAGTTTTATTCATGTGAATCTGAAAGAATTGCAGACAGTTTATGACTCTGACAACATTAAGCATGGACAGTGAACACAAAATTTAAATTTCAGAGGAGTTCAGAGAGACCAAAGATAAAGGAATCAAAGACTTGACAAGATACTGTATAGTAAGACATTACATCATTATTATACATTATCATTAGCAAGGGGAATGTGCTTTACAGTATATTTGCTCCAAGTGATTGGCTGCATCAGATAATCTGTCTCCAAGATAAATGCCATATAAATGCATAGTGATGCCAGGTCTCATAATTATGAAGCAGATGTCTTGCTTTAAACAAACCCCTATGGATTAAAAACATTGACATCAATGTGGTTAAGTAACAAGTACTTGTTAAATCAAAAGCAAAAAATCATATCATCCTTTTCCTTTTTGTATGTGATCCAAAAACTGGGAGGAGGGGGGGGGGGGGTTTTCCATGGTAAAGGTACCTGGGGATGTGCGCCACGAGCAAGGGTACTTTTTGGACATCTAGTCGAGCCAAGGGTATCATTTTTACAGAAATTGGTCCAGCCAAGGGTACCATTTTTGAAAAAGTTAGTCTAGCCAACAGTACCTCTTTGAATATGCTCGTGGCAGAGCCCTACCCAAAATTTAGCCAAGAACCTCCTCCCCTCGCAGATAAAACACCAGACAAAACATTGCTTGATGCACTAAGGCAAGAACGGAAATAAAATGCTGGATTCATTTATTACCAGGCAACGTGGACCATTTTTGGTCATGTTAAAAAAACACCATAACGTTTTTTTATTAAAAAATTTAAAGATTATTAAATTGCTTTATTTGGCAAATCATGCATTCAAACCAAAACAACTGTTGGGGTGAAAAAGTACAACAGACCAGCATTGCCAAGTAACATGCTTGCAGTTAGATAATATTAGAAATTGAACTACACGACCCAAATGTAAACGAAAACATCACTAACCTGAACTAAGTAGACAAGGCAGTGTACTGACAAGACAACCGACACTTGATTTAGGCCTACACTGCCGTCTCGAAAATGCCTCTGAAATTGCAACAGCATTACATTTTGCCATTTCCCTTGTTAGAGCACCACAAACATATGTCTCTTCCCATTGCTCACTTTATCATGCCAAATAGCTAGTTAAATTCCTTCCGCTTCATTTGCTTTTCTGGTCTTCAGGTCGATCAAGCTGTGACGAGAGCGCCGGTCGTTATTGCTTCTTCCTGAAAAACGCAGACCAAACAGGCCTCTTCTTCAAAGGGAGGTTTTCCAGTAAAAATAAGTAAAGAGAAGAAAAATTGATTGGCTACAAAATAATTTACCATTGTTTTAGCCAAAATGCTCCAATCAGATTACAAGCCCGTTTTTCGTTCTGAAAATTCCGATTTGAGACACTCTCTGGCAACTAGTCCCTCATTGAGCTGGCCATCAGCAACAACAACAACAGTGAAATTGAGGGACTAGTGTAGCTAGTCTATGTTTCCCATTCAAAGTTTGTTGTCTGTTCATATGAGCAGGCGGGCTGGCCCGGTTATAAAACTTCTTGTCAGATGTAAAGCTGGCAAATTTTGGTGCTCCTGAGGATCCTGAACAAGCTTATGATAATCTTGTCTGTACTTTTCGAAAAATAGTTGACAAACATGCCCGTCTAAAAACAAAAGTGCAACGAGGAAACAGTGCTCCTTTCATGACTCATGAACTAAAGAAGGGATTTTATACCAGAACAAGACTGAAGAAAAAATTCAACAAAAATCCTACGAAAGAAAATGAAAATAATTTCAAAAGACAAAGAAATAAATGCGTTTCCTTGAGAAAAAAGGCAATCAAACAGCACTTAAAAAACGCAACAGAAAATGGTCTCGCGTCGAATCGTGCTTTCTGGAATCTTGTTAAACCATTTCTTTCTAACAAAGGAGGATTGGCTGGTAATGATATTTCCCTTGTTAAAAACAATGAAATTGTCAATGATGACCAAAAACTGACCGAGATCTTTAATGACCACTACATTAATATCGTGGAAAAATCTAGTGGTACAAAACCTTGCAACATAGCTGATACAGCCGCGATCGATGATGATCGGCAACTTATTAGACTGATTCTTGAAAAATACAAAAATCATCCGAGTGTTTTAGCTATCATTCAAAACCCTGACAACAAGTTTGACTCATTTTCCTTTCACGAAGTGCAAAATTCCGAAGTTAGGAAACAACTAAGGTCTTTGGACAGTAGAAAATCTACTGGAGAAGATCAAATACCTCCAAAACTTGTTTTATTGGCAGCAGACGAGCTCACAGTTCCTCTTACAGATGCTATCAACAGCAGCATACGTACCCATAGGTTTCCAGATAATGGAAAACGAGCCGCAGTATGCCCTTTAGATAAAGGGGAGCCTAATCGTATAGTCGAAAGAAACTTTCGTCCAGTCAGTATTTTAAATATCTTTTCCAAAATCTTTGAAAAAATTTTGAAAAACCAACTCATCCCTTACCTAGATGAGACCCTTTCAATCTTCATCGCTGCCTACAGAAAAGCATATGGTACGCAACATGTCTTGATAAGAATGATCGAAGAATGGAGAGCTAAACTTGATAATGATAATATTGTAGGGGCCATCCTTATGGATCTATCGAAAGCCTTTGATTGTATTCCACACGACCTGCTAATAGCCAAACTACATGCCTATGGCTTGGATGAAAATGCTCTTGTCCTTATCTACTCTTATCTAAAACGGCGGAAACAGTCTGTGAGAATTAATAATACGTACAGTTCTTTCTAAACTATTTTATCAGGGGTACCTCAAGGCTCAGTTTTGGGCCCTATTCTGTTTAATGTTTACATAAACGATCTCTTTTTGTTTATCAAACAAGCAACTTTGCATAATTATGACGACGATAATACTCTGGCTTATTTTTCCAGGACCCTATCAGATTTGATTGGGGTACTGGAAGAAGAAGCTGGAGTTGCTTTGACTTGGCTGCAACAGAATCAAATGATTGCTAACCCAGAAAAATTCCATGCACTCCTTATTAGAAAGGATGAAACAAATACCTGCGGAGAGAATATCAACATCCAAGGTAAAATTATCCAGTCGGAAGAAACAGTCAAATTGTTAGGTATTCAGCTAGATTATAAGCTAAATTTTGAACAGCAGTTCTCTGAACTTTGCAGAAAAGCAGCATCACAACTTAATGTGTTAAAAAGACTCAAACAATTCATTGGCTTTAATGAAAGGAAAATTCTTGTGCAAAGTTTTGTATATTCCAATTTCAACTATTGCCCGCTAGTATGGTACTTCTCATCAGCTAAGTCTTTGCAAAAAATTGAGAAGATTCAAGAACGTGCTCTTAGATTTTTGTACAATGATCACCGATCCTCTTACAGTGAATTACTCTTGAAATCAGAAAGATGTACTATGCACGTTTCTCGTCTGAGAGTTCTCTGTATAGAAGTTTTCAAGACCTTGAAACATCTCAACCCATCTTTCATGAGTGATATTTTCAAAATAAGATCTTCCAGATATTCATCACGAAATCCGTACGACTTACAACATTATAGACCAAATCAAGTCACTTTTGGTTCAAACAGTCTTCGATCACTAGGACCTCAAATCTGGAATGCATTGCCAAATGAAACTAAATCTGCCGACAACTTAAATTCTTTTAAACGCATGATAAAACAATGGAATGGACCAAATTGTAAATGCAATGCTTGTCAACATTCACCCGAATTTTAGAAAATTATCTGGGTTATGAAATAGTAGAAAATATTTGTATATTTGTTACGCATGTCAATTCAATTATATCTAGTAAACCTTGCCCATATATGTCTTGAATATTTAACTTATTTAACTTATCTATTAATTTCTTCATTTCTTAATTGATATTTGTATGTTCGATTTGGATTAGTTGTATATATTGTAAATATGTATAGCTAGATAAAGATAATCGAATGAAAATAAGTTGTCAAACAAAACCGGTAGGCGAGATCTCACTCAAGTACTGCCGGGATCCCGCTTGGCGAGATCAAAATTTTCCCATATGAACACCCCAGCCCCCCGGGGGGGGGGGTACTTAGTATATTTGTCCGACGGGGATGTGCCGTTTTTAAGGGCATCGTTTTCACCAATTTTCTCTAGCACAGGGTATCAAAATGAGGCAAATTTTCTAGAGCAGGTTGTCAAAACATGTCAAAAAATATTCTGCTAGATCGGGTCGTTTTTCGGTCAAATTTCATGTTTTTGAGTATACTTTTCACCAATTTTTTCTAGAACAGGTTATCGTTTTGAGCGAAAAATTCTGGAACAGGGTAAAAAAAACAATTTTTCGTGGGCACACCCCCGTACAAATTTAAGTCAAGTAACCCCCCCCCCGCGGGTCCAGACCGCCTGCCGAGACGAAAACGCCTCTACTACGCACGCGTGGGCATGCAAAACAATACCACCAACGATGGCACGTGACCAATTCCATCCCAGTAGGCGCGATGGATTTGCCATATGAACAGAATGCGAAATCAGCTCACTTAGAACTGAAGAAAACCTTAATGCATGTAGCCGCTGTGAAGGCGTTGTGGTTGTTTTTAGTGTTGCTGTTGTTGTTGTTAGTTTAGGTGTTACTGTTGTCGTTGTTAGTTTAGAGACTTTGGCTCGAGGGGCGTGTCAATGAAGTCAAGAAGCCGCCGTGATTGAGACATTGGAGCATGTTCAGGCCAAACTGGTATGAATTGTATTGTGTATTCGTTTCGATTTGTGCGTGATATGTAATTTAGGCCAGATATGTAATTTATTTGTTTTTGTTTTCTCGTAGATTGTTATCTTGTCTTATCTTGTACAATGTTGAATTTGATGATATATGAATAACAAAATGGCCGATATCGTTTTTGCTCGTCTCGCTGAATGAGGATTCACACAGCGTTACAATAACAATCAGTAGTGTCAAGTCTCAAAGTGGTGGTCACAGTGATGATGTTCAGGGAAGTACCCTTTGCACTTTGCACATTCTTTTTTGAAATGAAGTTGGAGTTGAAGTTGAACTTTGTTTGTTGAAACAGATTTTGTTACCAGCGTGCTTTTAAGTTTTGTGTCTGCGGGCATGGGCCTTAAACTGCAGATGAGCAGCACAGTAACACATAATTTGTGAATTGCATTGACATAAAAATGGAGTGTTGTGAATTATTTTGAATTGTGTCCTTTCTACAGTATCATTGATTAATTTCCTGAAAGGCTTTGCTATCTTCAGTAGCTTTGAATTTTATGTGAAGTTACCTTTAATATGAGATGTGAACCAAGAAAATTAATTTGTTGCTGCCTGCTTTGCATATATTTTTTAGCTGCTGCATGTGTTTATGTAGCATATTTTGCATTGTATTTTGCAGCGCGTATTTTGCAGCTAGTTTTGCAGCAACTGTTTTTGCCCTTTTTGTGCTTTTTGCGCGTTTTTGTCTGTTTTGACTGCTGATTAAAGTGGTCCAGCATGGAAGATGATTTTGAAAGACAAGAGAGATTTAGTAACAGGTCAGAACCTATGTTCAACCCACAAAGACTGCCTGAAAGGTTTTTAGCTATGCAAACAAGGCTAAGACACCCTACAGAAAAGGGGTTACAGTATCAAATTGAGTTGAAACAAAAGTCATTAGCATCTAAGAAGACTCAGGCAACCAAACACATGAGACAAGTCTTATTAAACATTGGAAGGACTAATGATGTTAATTTTTGGAAGCAAGAATACAGTAAGGCTCAAGTTCAATGGGCTGAATTTGGAGACCTATATTTGGAATTGAAAGAGCTTATAACTGATGATGTACAAGTTAACCAAATAGAAAGGATTCAAAACCACTTTCAAAATGAATGGAACAATTTCAAAGATGCTGTAACATCAGAAATAGAGATGACTAAATTTGTTATGATGGAAAATGGTTCAAAATCATCAAGAAGTTCAAGGCGGTCAAAGCAGTCAAAGCGGTCAGCATCCAAAATCTGTAGTACTGGCTCATCAAACTCTGAGATGGAAAAGAGGAGCTTACTGAAGCAAGGTGAATGTATTAAAGCAGAAATTAAGCTCGCGGAGGAGGAAAAAAGATTGAAAATGTCAAAACTTGAACAAGAAGAAGAACTTTCAATTTTGAAATTGAAGAAGCAATTAGCACAAAATGAAACAAAATTAGCTGTATGTACAAAGGAAGGAGAGTATTGTCTTACAGAAAATGGTTTAAATTCTCTTCCAGCTGAAGACAAAGAGAAAGATGTAAATGATTATGTTAGAATCCATGAATTGAATCCATCAGCCAAGCCCTGGATTCAAAGTGAGGGAAATCAGCCCTTTGAAAGGCAAGATTATGGTATTGGTGGAAGTTTGGATAAAATTGCCTCAACTTTAAAAGTGTGTATGAGTAACATTGCAAAGACCAATAGTGAATTGGTAAAAGCAAGTTTGAAACAAGCAAGAGCTACAGATCAATTAGCTCTATCTAGTCAGATGCCAAAAATAACAGTTCCTGTGTTCACTGGTGATCCATTGGAGTATCCAATCTGGAATAACACATTTCATGCTTTGGTAGATTCAAAGCAAATGGATGTGCAGTCAAAAATGAATCTTCTGAGTCAGTATGTCTCTGGTAAACCAAAGCAAGTTGTTGACTATTACATCCTAATTGGCACAAATGAAGCATACCATAAAGCAAGGCAATTGTTGCATGAGAGGTATGGCAATCAGAATGTTGTAAGTACAGCATTCATCAGTAAGTTAGACAGTTGGCCAAAGATTAATCCAAGAGATCCCTATTCCATCAGAATGTTTTCTGATTTTCTGCTGAAAGTGGTAGCTGCAAAGAAAACAATACAAAGTTTAGATGTGCTTGACTTTGCAAAAGAAAATGTGAAGTTATTAGAAAAACTACCATACAGTTTACAGAACAAGTGGAGAGATCAGGTTTCTTACTGGAAATCCAGGGAAGGACCAGATAGGTATCCTCCATTTACAAGATTTGCAGTTTTTGTGAAGGATGCTGCTGACAATGCCTGTATTCCAGAGCTAGAAAGTATGTACAAAACCAAGCTGAATTTGGACACTGAGAGTACCAAACCTGGTAGGAAATTTGCTGCCAATACATTCACAACATCAGTTTCAGATAAGGAAGACCCTGTAGGAAATGCTACAGACATCAAGATAGAGAGTTCTAAAGGAAACAGTGAAAGTAAAAGAAATTGTTTGTTTTGCAAAGAAAGTCACACTTTGGACATATGCAAAAAGTTTACAGAAAAACCACTTAAGGAGAAAAAGTCATTCTTCTTTACAAATTATTTGTGTTATGGGTGTGGTATAGGCTCCAATCATAAAGTTAAAGACTGCAGATACAAGAAATCTTGCAAAGTGTGCTCTGGACGTCATCTGTCATGTTTTCATAAGGAACCCACAAGTCAACAAGAAAGAGTTACAGCAAACTGTATAAATGTTTGTGGAACAACAGATGAGAGTACAGAATATTCCATGATAGTTCCAGTTTGGGTCAGGCCTAAGAACCAACCAGATAAAGAAATACTTCAATATGCTGTTTTAGATGACCAATCAAATGTTGGATTCATTTCAGAAGCACTTTGTGACAAATTGCAAGTTAAAGGCCCTCAAACACAGCTTTTACTTTCAACAGTTCAAGAACAAAACGTTTTGATTGAAAGTAACCGTGTTTCTGGAATAGAGGTCTTAGACTACCAGAGGGAAAAATGCATAGAGTTGCCTACCATGTTCACAAGGGAAACAGTACCTGGTAGTCACCATCAAATTCCCAAAGCAGCTGTTGTTAGTAAATGGAGTCATCTTCAAAGTGTTGCAAACAAATATTGCAAAAAGCCTTGTGAACATAATATAGAAATTTCTTTACTTATTGGAAATAATTGTCCAAGAGCAATTCGCCCAAGAGAAATTGTTGTTGGTGGAGAAGATGATCCATATGGACAGAAATCCTTATTAGGATGGGGGGTAATTGGTAGGATATGCAAATCACAAAGTGATAACAGTACGCAACAAAGTTACTGCAACAAAATATTGGTTGATGAGAGAAGTAGCAAATTTATATTTCCTACCACAGTAAAAGAGATCTTATTCCCTGAGAAAGTCCTTGCAATTTTGGAGTCAGATTTCAATGAAAGGGGAAGCAAAGGAAAGTCCCTTTCAGTACAAGATGAAAGGTTTTTGAAGATATTGGAGGAAGATATAAAGAGAACTACAAATGGGCATTATGAAATGCCACTTCCATTAAAGTCTGATGAAATATACTTTCCCAACAATAGACCACTTGCTGAAAAAAGATTGTGGCAGCTGAGCAGAAGATTTAGAAGCAACAAAAGATTTCATGATGATTACCAAGAGTTTATGGCAAATGTTCTTGAGGACTGTGCAGAAAAGGTCCCAGAAGATGAACTGGGTCTCCAAGGAAATCTGATCAACTATGTCCCACACACAGGAGTTTATCATCCAAAGAAAAAGAAGATAAGAGTTGTTTTTGATTGCTCTGCGCAGTATCGAGGAATTTCACTCAACCAGCACCTTCTGCAAGGTCCAGATTTGATCAATGACCTCATAGGGATCCTGTTGAGATTCAGAGAAGAGTCAGTTGCATTCATTGCGGATATCAAAGGCATGTTCCATCAATTTTATGTTGCAGAACAACACAGAAATCTACTTCGTTTTCTTTGGTGGAAAGAAGGGGACCCCAAGAAAGAATTGGTTGAGTACAGAATGAAAGTCCATCTTTTTGGAGCTGCGAGTTCACCAGGATGTGCAAATTTTGGTTTAAAGCGTGCAGCTGATGATGGAGAGCAAGAATTTGGCAAGGAAGCTGCGAATTTTGTTCGCAGAGATTTTTATGTTGATGATGGTCTTAAGTCGGTAGAAACATCTGAAGAGGCAATATCATTGATAAAGAACAGCCAAGCAATCTGTGCAAAAGCTGGACTTAAACTGCACAAGATCATGAGTAATAAAAGAGATGTTCTTGAAGAAGTTGCCAAAGAAGACCGTGCTGAAGTAGCAAGAAATATTGATCTCAAAATAGATCCTTTGCCAACAGAAAGAGTCCTTGGTGTGTCGTGGTGCGTTGAAAATGACAGTTTCAACTTCAAAATTGAATTTAATGACCGTCCGTGCACCAGAAGAGGAATATTATCCACAGTTAGTTCTATCTATGACCCCTTAGGTTTTGCTGCACCCGTAGTATTGAAAGGAAAGCAAATTCTACAGCAACTGTGCAGAGAGAAGTTTGATTGGGATAGTCCAATTTCAGAAGAATTGCGTGTCATCTGGGAAAAGTGGCGACAAGAAATAATGGATCTAGAAAAGGTGGAGATCAAGCGCTGCTACAAGCCTGAGAATTTCGGAGAAAGTAAGCATGCAGAGTTGCATCATTTCTCTGATGCCAGTCAATATGGTTATGGCCAGAGTTCATACTTGAGATTAGTTAATGAAAGTGGACAAGTTTGTTGTTCCTTTGTAATTGGCAAGGCAAGAGTTGTACCTTTAAAGAAATTTACAATTCCAAGGCTTGAGTTAACAGCAGCCACAATATCTGCCAAGATGAGCGAATTCGTGCGATCAGAGATTTCGTTGCAGAATATCAATGAGTTTTTTTGGACGGATAGCAAAGTTGTCTTAGGGTACATAAAGAATGAATCGAGGAGATTTCACACATATGTGGCAAACAGAGTGCAGCAAATTCGCAATGTTACAGATCCAGACTCGTGGTTCTACATTGAATCAAATGAAAATCCCGCCGACATTGCATCCAGAGGGATAACTGCAAAAGAACTATCACAGTCGAGCTGGTTGAATTGTCCAGAATTCCTGAAGAAAGATGGTTTATTTACCGTGGACAAAAATGTAACCTATAACATAGTCGAAGATGACCTCGAGGTGAAAAAAGGAACCACTTTGAAATCAACTGTCATCAAACCATCCATTTTCCTTGAATCCGGCCGTCTGGAACACATGTCTGATTGGAAATCGGCACGTAGAGCTATCGCGTTATGCATGGAGTTGAAAGAAAAACTAAAGCGTAAGAGTCAGAGGAGCTCAAACAAGGAACAGGACAAAGAAAACCAATCGTTACAGATGCATATCTCTCTGGAAAAGCTTCAAGCAGCTGAGAAAGTAATTTTAAAAGGAGTTCAATATGAAGCCTTTAACAAAGAGCATGAAGTGCTAAGTAGCCTTAGCAAGCCAGGAAAAGAGTTGAATAGAGATCAAGCCGGAAAAAGGAAAAACGAATTAAAGAAAACAAGTTCACTATATCGTCTTGACCCCTTTTTAGATGAAGATGGCATCTTACGTGTAGGTGGCAGAATCAAGAGAGCAAATGTACCATTTCAGTTAAAGAATCCAGTTATTCTTCCAAGAAAGGGACATGTTACAGAATTGATAATAAGATGTTATCACAATAAAGTCAATCACATGGGCAGAGGAATAACGCATAATGAAATTAGACAGAGAGGCTATTGGATAGTTGGTGGTAGTTCTGCAGTTTCACATGTCATTAGCAAGTGCGTTGAATGTAGAAGAAAAAGAGGTCGCTTGCTGAATCAGAAGATGGAAGATTTGCCTAAAGACCGTTTAGAAGAAGTTCCTCCATTTACGTATTGTGGAGTCGATTTCTTTGGGCCGTTTTTAATCAAGGAGAAAAGAAGTACTGTGAAACGGTATGGTGTTATCTTTACATGTCTTGGTTCAAGAGGTGTGCATCTGGAAACAGCAAATTCACTTACTACATCTTCCTTCATAAATGCATTGAGTCGATTTCTCAACCGTCGTGGTACAGTTAGGAATATCCGTTCAGATCAAGGTACAAACTTTGTTGGTGCGAGTAATGAATTAAAGAATGCATTGAATGAGATGGATGAAGAGAGAATAAGTGCATATTTGCATGAGAATGGCTGTGAGTGGATACCTTTTCAGTTCAACGTCCCGCATGCTAGTCACATGGGAGGAGTATGGGAACGCCAAATACGGACAGTGCGAGAAGCCATTCAGTCAACTTTGATGAAAGCAGGAGATCAGATAGATGACGAGGCATTCAGAACATTCATGACAGAAGCTGAGAATATCGTTAATTCTCGGCCATTATCCGTTAGTAATCTTTGTTCTCCAGATGCTCCTGAACCATTGACGCCCAATCATCTACTCACCATGAAATCAAAGATCGTGCTACCTCCACCGGGAAACTTTCAACGAGAAGATTTATACTGTCGCAAACAGTGGAGGAGAGTTCAATACTTGTCAAATGAGTTCTGGGCAAGATGGAGACGAGAGTTCTTGCAAAATCTCCAAACACGACAGAAGTGGACCCATCCACAAAGAAATTTAAAGATCGACGACATAGTAATTTCTAAAGAAGATAGTGGATTTCGAAATCAATGGCCGCTAGCTAGAGTCATGGAGGTATACCCGAGTGAAGATGGACAAATCAGAAAATGTAAAATCCTGATGGGTGATAAATCGTTAGATAATCAAGGAAAGCGGCAATCGAAGCCAGTTTATCTGCAAAGGCCAGTTCACAAGTTGGTGCTTCTGTTAGCAGTCGAGGACCAAGAAGAACTTAGAATAAAATAATAAATGGGGATTCCCCGTCGAGGAGCCAAAAAGACACTCGTTTTTAAATAACTATAATGAATATAGTTAGAGGAGCCATGTAGCCGCTGTGAAGGCGTTGTGGTTGTTTTTAGTGTTGCTGTTGTTGTTGTTAGTTTAGGTGTTACTGTTGTCGTTGTTAGTTTAGAGACTTTGGCTCGAGGGGCGTGTCAATGAAGTCAAGAAGCCGCCGTGATTGAGACATTGGAGCATGTTCAGGCCAAACTGGTATGAATTGTATTGTGTATTCGTTTCGATTTGTGCGTGATATGTAATTTAGGCCAGATATGTAATTTATTTGTTTTTGTTTTCTCGTAGATTGTTATCTTGTCTTATCTTGTACAATGTTGAATTTGATGATATATGAATAACAAAATGGCCGATATCGTTTTTGCTCGTCTCGCTGAATGAGGATTCACACAGCGTTACAATGCATTCAAAAAGCAGAGGAACAAATGTGTAAAATTGCTGAGAAGGGCCAAATTTGATTACTACAAGAATATTGACCCTAAAAATCTGACAGATAATCACAAGTTTTGGAAAACTGTAAAGCCACTATTCTCAGATAAAGTGCAAGTAAATTCGTCCATTACTCTAATTGAAGACGACAAAATGATAAGTCAGGACTGTGAAATTGCAGAGATCTTCAATCATTACTTTGCAAATATCACAAACAGCCTAGGGATCTCTGAAAATGACTCACTTTTGCTGCCAACAAGTGATATACTAGATCCCATTGACAAATCTATTAAGAAATATGAAGCTCATCCAAGTATCTGCAAAATAAATGAGCAAGCTATGCTTGCCAACAATTTTGAGTTCAGAGAGGTCACTATGGAAGAGGTTGTTGTCAAAATCAACCAACTTAATCAGAGTAAAGCCTCTCCAGTTGATTGCATCCCTGCAAAAATCCTGAAGGAAAATTCTGATGTATTTTCTGTTGCCATTCGAAATTTATTCAACTCTGGTTTATCCAAGAGTACTTTTCCCAAAGAATTGAAAGCTGGAGATTTAAGCTCACTCTTCAAAAAAGAGGATGCCTTTTCGAAGAAAAACTACCGACCTATTACAGTTTTGCCATCGGCATCAAAGATATACGAAAGGTTGATGCAAGATCAAATGCTGCCCTTTGTCCAATGTTTCTTTACTCCACTCCTCTGTGGATTTCGAGAGGGCTATGGTACACAGCATGCACTTCTACGTTTAGTTGAAACCTGCGAAAAGTCGTTGGACAGCGGAGGCGTCGCAGGGGCCGTCCTGACGGACCTTTCGAAAGCCTTTGATTGTCTAAATCACGAATTATTGATTGCAAAATTGAATGCATACGGTTTCAGTAGATCTGCATTGCAGTTCATCCATAGCTATCTCGTCGACAGGAAACAAAGGGTAAAGGTCAATGGTTCATTCAGCACGTGGACAAAGACCACCCTAGGTGTACCGCAAGGTTCTGTCCTAGGCCCCCTCTTGTTTAACATATACCTGAATGACTTGTTCCTGTTCCTAGAGGAGACCGAAATATGTAACTATGCGGACGATACAACGATTTATGCGTATGGTCCAAAAATCGATAATGTAATTGCGCATTTAGAAAATGATGCCCTTAAGTTAACTGAGTGGTTTCCGAACAATCTCATGAAGCTAAATGAGGATAAATGCCATTTAATGATTTTCGGTGCAAAGGACAATGAAGTATCCATCAAAATAGGAGGCGCTTGTTTGGAAGAATCTACAGAGGAGAATCTTCTTGGCATAAAATTTGATCGATCTCTTTCCTTCAAACAACATGTCAAATCTCTATGTAAGAAAGCCAGCCAAAAACTTCATGCTCTTAACCGAATATCCTGTTACATGGACACAGAAAAACTGCAGCAACTAATGCGTGCTTTCATATTATCCCATTTTAGCTATTGTCCACTTGTTTGGATGTTCTGCGATAGAACCTTGAATCAAAGAATAAATCACGTTCACGAAAGGGCTTTGCGCATTGCACAGAAAGATTACGAACATGATTTTGGTTTTCTCCTGGAGCAAACAAATTCAGTACCCATCCAAATAAGAAACCTACAGTTGCTTATGACTGAGATTTTTAAAACAAAATTAGATCTAAGTCCAACTTTTATGAAGGATATTTTCACGCAGCGGAACACTGGCTACGCCTTGAGGCATGGGACCGACGCGCTGCTTCCAAAAGTACGCACTACGTCCTTTGGAATCGAGTCTGTAGCTTTCCTTGGAAATAGGATGTGGCAGCTGCTACCACACGAAATAAAAGACTCCAGCACCCTTCAAATTTTCAAAAAGCAAATACGGTGCTGGAATGGTGATAAATGCAACTGTAGGCTTTGCAAAACATATGTACAACAGGTTGGGTTCATAACAGGATAGTTAGTGAAATTACTGTAATTATACATATACATATTATTTTTAGATTAGATTGTAAATTTTGTAAATAAGTAGGCCTTAATTAGCTGTAATTTTAGCTATGGTTTTGTTTTCAGCCTACTTTGTAAATAAATTAATGATGATGATGATGATGATAGCGGGCCAGCCCGGTAAGCGGGCTGGCTCGCCTCCATATGAACAGGTCCTTAGCGCAGTGCGATACCTAGCCTGCGCGCAGACTCAACTATGAACTATGTTGCGTCTGCACGCAGGCTACGGTGTTTGGTGGTCGATTTCAAAATGCAAGGTATGTGCATTTAAGTTAAAGACCAACAAATGTAGCCATGAATTCAAAAAGTCCCCGACATGTTATCATTTTGTTCCCTTGTTCAGTTAAAAGGGGGTACTTTTTTTAGACACCCGGTAGTTATTTGACGTCATGCTTACGAAGTTTACAGTTTTTGATTACAAAGTCCAACTTTGTAATCTAAGAGGGGGCTCCAGGTCAGTTAGCGTGTTGTCTCTGCTAATTGGCACTGAAATAAAGAAAGCGCACACGAGACAGAAGTTTCCCGCGATCCTATAGCAACAATTGACGTCGGCTTATTTCATGTTAGACATATTTGACACCATATAAGATGGATAAATCACCATGATGTTTACCCTGACACAACAACAAATTTACCCAGAATTGGCACGTTCTTGACGTCATTGGCAGCTTAGTTATGTTAAAACAATCGTTTTCTAGAACGAATGCATCATTAGCCACTTATTGATAGTATTCATTACGCAAATAAGTCAACTTTAGAGGATGATGTAACCGGCGGCCTGCACAGAGGCTAGCATTCGCAGCATCACCGAAGATAGAAGGACCCCCTCCTACACAGCTACAGACGCAAACGTCACAGGTGAAGTTGAGAGGAAAGCACTGAGGAAAGATGCAGAATCCCAGCTCTATGATCCCAGCAAAAAATGGTGCAATTGACTGGGGGAAGGCACGTGATCACACTGAACCAGAACGTCTTCATGCTTATGATTCTGCGCAGAGGTTATCTTTGTGACCGCTTGTCTCAAATCAGATGCCCGGGAATAGAAATAATTGAAACATTCTGCAGGGTTCTACATAAGTAATTTTGCGTTATCGTCTGCTCAGAGGTTATCTTTTTACAGTATTGTGTCTATTCTACGAAGATTCAGCAGAATCTTTCTTGATCGTCTTGTTATCTTGTGACGTCAATCAAAATTGTGTTCTTCAAAAAGGGAATCACTTTATAAAAGCATCCTAAGGGGACTAAGCAACTTTTTTAACATGCGGATTTAGTTTTCTTGTTTTCCAGAGAACTTTGCTTATCTAATATTTACCCAAAAAAGCCAAAAAATGTTTGCCGGTTAAAGAGCAATTGCCACCCAGGATCCTTTGCAGGCACGCTGAAATTGCAGACTGTCTGAAAATCAAATTTGGCCTAAATGGAAACTATAGATCCACAGTGCAGTCGTCGAAATGGTAGAAAACTTTAACTTAAACTTAAGTAAAACTCTTCTGTCAGTTCAACTGTTACAGTATGGATTCATGCTTTCCGCTTTGGCCAAATTCGATTTTGAGACAGTCTGAAATTTTAGCGTTCCATAAAGGACCCCCTGGGTGACAATGGCCCACGAAAGAGTCTGAATGGAGCGACAATTTATATATACCTTTTATACGAACTGTTCGACTGAGTTGCGTTACAGCTTCGATCACCGTTATGTACATTTTAAAAATTTGTCCAGATATGATCAGATACAATTGCACTGATATCCTGATAAAAGGGACCTTTTTACATACTTGACATTTCTAGCACTACATGCTACCAAAGACACAAGTGAAGAACATTATATTACCATAACATACCTAGTATAAAATACATGCTACCAAAGACACAAGTGAAGAACATTATATTATCATAACATACCTAGTATAAAATAATAAGTTTAAAGGCAGAAACACCGCAATACAACAAAAAAACAACAGCAAATGGTTGAATAAATTTTATGCCAATATTTCGTCCTGCCATGCAGGACTTCTTCAGGGCTGTAATGTAACAGTTATAAGAAAAATTTGAATATGTACAGCGATTTGAAAAGCGGAAATTTTTTATTATTATTTATTAAATATCTATTTAAAGTAGGCTAAAAACTGAATAGCTAAATTGCAGCTAATTAAGGCCTACTATTTACAATATACATAATTTACAATAAAACTAAAATTAATATATATTACAGGACAAATCAGAGTTAAAATCTATCATGTTAGAAACCCAACTTGCGGGATATATACTTTGCAAAGCCTACAGTTGCATGTTCCACCATTCCAACATCTAATTCGTTTTTGATTACAAAGTACTTTGTAATCTAAGAGGGGGCTCCAGGTCAGTAAGAAAGAAAGAAAGAAAGAAAGAAAGTCCGTCACGCTCGTTAAAGCAATTGATTGACGTTTTATCTCTGCTAATTGGCACTGAAATAAAGAAAGCGCACAGAAAGCGCATACAAGACAGAAGTTTCCCGCGATCCTATAGCAACATTTGACGTCGGCTTATTTCATGTTAGACAGATTTGACACCATAAGATGGATAAATCACCACGATGTTTACCCTGGCACAACAACAAATTTACCCAGAATTGGCACGTTCTTGACTTCATTAGCAGCTTAATTATGTTGAAACAATCGTTTTCTAGAACGAACGCATCATTAGCCACTTATTGATAGTATTCATTATGCAAATAAGTCAAGTTTAGAGGATGATGTAACCGGCGGCCTGCACAGAGGCTAGCATTCGCAGCATCACCGAAGGTAGAAGGACCCCCTCCTACACAGCTACAGATGCTAACGTCGCAGGTGAAGTTGAGAGGAAAGGTGCAGAATTACAGCAAACAATGGCGCATTGACTGGGGGAAGGCACGTGGTCACACTGAACCAAAAGATCTCCATGCATATGATTCTGCACAGAGGTTATCTTCGTGACTGCTTGCCTCAAATTAGAAGCCCGCGAATACAGTAGAAACATTCTGCAGGGTTCCGCATAAGCAATTTTGCGTTATCGTAAATCTCACATGACATCTAATTTGAGACAGATGCACCAATAGTTTCATGCACGAACTAAGCAAACTGGGGGTAATGACTTTTGATTTTTTGCGTATCATCCTCGTTTGACATAAAGATCAAAATATTGCTTTCAAACGATTCTTGTCCTTATACAAGGCGCTTGATTTTCTACTGAAGGCGACTTTAGCAGCAACACTCATCTCTCTGACTGTAGCAGCATCAATGATCATTTGGGCTTATGGAGAAATCAATATTCAGTTTTCTTATGCTTGCTTAGCTCAGGTCATACTTTGTAATCATCCAAAAGGATCTTATGTTTGATTACAAAGTCCTTTGTAATCGAAGAAGGGGCTTCGATGTCAGTCAGAAAGAAAGAAAGTCAGTCACGCTCGTTAAAGCAATTGATTAACGTCTTACCTCTGCTAATTAACATTGAAATAAAGAAAGCGCACAGAAAGCGCATACAAGACAGAAGTTTCCCGCGATCCTATAGCAACATTTGACGTCGGCTTATTTCATGTTAGACAGATTTGACACTATAAGATGGATAAATCGCCATGATTTTTACCCTGACACAACAACAAATTTACCTAGAATTGGCACGTTCTTGACTTCATTAGCATCTTAATTATATGTTAAAACAATCGTTTTCTAGAACGAACGCATCATTAGCCATTAATTGATAGTATTCATTATGCAAATAAGTCAACTTTAGAGGATGATGTAACCGGCGGCCTGCACAGAGGCTAGCATTCGCAGCATCACTGAAGGTAGAAGGACCCCCTCCTACACAGCTACAGATGCAAAGATGCAAACGTCGCAGGTGAAGTTCAGAGGAAAGGTGCAGAATCCCAGCAAACAATGGCGCCATTGACTGGGGGAAGGCACATGATCACACTGAACCAAAACATCTTCATGCATATGATTCTGCACAGAGGTTATCTTCGTGACTGCTTGTCTCAAATTAGATGCCCGCGAATAGAGACGTTCTGCAGAGTTCTGCATAATTAATTTTGCTTTATCGTAAATCTCACATGACATCTGTAGTTTCATGCACGAACTAAGCAAGCCAAGCTAGGGGTAATGACTTTTGATCTTTTGCTTATCATCCTCGTTTAACATAAAGATCAAAACATTGCTTTTCAGGCGATTCTTGTCCTTATACAAGGCGCTTGATTTTCTATTCAAGGCGACTTTAGCAGCAACACTCATCTCTCTGACTGTAGCTAAAAACAGCATCAACGATCATTTGGGGTACTGAAGAAATCAATATTCAGATTTTATGCTTGCTTAGCACAGGACGGACTTTGTAATCATCCAAAAGGATCTTATGTTTTGAACATAGGAAGGCTGTTTAATTGTTTTAGTTCTGGCGGTAAATGCTGCCACAGTTTATTTCCAAGGTAAGTAATGGACTCAACTCCAAAGGACGTAGTTCGTACTTTTGGCAGTTGAGCGTCATTACCATGCCTTAGGCAGTACCTAATATTTCGTTGCATGAAAATATCCTTCATGAATGGTGGATTCAGACCGCATTTTGTTTTATAAATTTCAGTCATGAGCAACTGTAGGTTTCTTACATGGATTGGCACCGATTTAGATTGCTCCAGGAGAAAACCGAAATCATTCTCGTAATCTTTATATGCAATGCGTAATGCCCTTTCTTGAATATGATTTATTCTATGATTCAAAGCTCTATCATAGAACATCCAAACAAGAGGACAGTAGCTGAAATGGGACAAAACGAACGCCCTCATTAACTGCTGCAGTTTTCCAGTGTCCATGTATCGTGAAATTCGAGCAAGAGCGTGGAGTTTTTGGCTGGCCTTTTTGCAAACAGTCTTGACGTGTTGCTTGAAAGAAAGTGATTTATCAAAGGTTATACCGAAAAGATTTTCCTCTGAACTTTCTTTCACATAGGCCTCGCCTATTTTAATTGTTGTTTCATTACTCCCTTTTGCACCAAAAATCATTAAGTGACATTTGTCTTCATTTAGCTTCATGCCATTGTTTGGAAACCATTCAGTTATCTTAAGGGCATCATTTTCCAAATGCATGATGACATTTTCGATGTTAGGACCACACGCATAAATAGATGTGTCATCCGTATAATTACAGATTTCGGTGTCCTCCAGGAACATAAAAAGGTCATTCAGGTATATGTTACACAAAAGGGGTCCCAAAACCGAGCCTTGCGGTACTCCCAGGACGGTTTCTGTCCATGTGCTGAATGAACCATTGACCTTTACCCTCTGCTTCCTGTCGGTGAGATAGCTATTGATAAACAGCAAGGCAGATCTACTGAAGCCATATGCATTCAATTTTGCTATTAGTAGTTCATGATTTAGACAATCAAAAGCCTTCGAAAGGTCTGTAAGGACAGCCCCTGCGACGCCTCCGCTGTCCATTGTCTTCTTGCAGGCTTCCACCAAACGTAGAAGT
The DNA here is from genome assembly GCA_039566865.1 of Aurelia coerulea. Taxonomy (NCBI): domain Eukaryota; kingdom Metazoa; phylum Cnidaria; class Scyphozoa; order Semaeostomeae; family Ulmaridae; genus Aurelia; species Aurelia coerulea. The sequence continues at coordinate 11,208,839 of CM076954.1, forward strand.
GCATGCTGTGTACCATAGCCCTCTCGAAACCCACAAAGGAGTGAGGACAGGAAACTTTGGACAAAAGGTAGCATTTGGTCTTGCACCAATCTTTCATAAATTTTTGATACCGATGGTAAGACTGTAATCGGTCGGTAGTTCCTTTTCGTAAAGGCATCCTCCTTTTTGAAGAGCGAGCTTATATCTCCAGCTTTCAATTCTTTGGGAAAAGTACTCTTGGATAAACCAGAGTTGAACAAATTCTGTATGGCAACAGAGAATATGTCCAAATTTTCCTTTAGAATTTTTGCAGGGATGCAGTCAACTGGAGAGGCTTTTCTTGGATTGAGTTGTCTAATCTTAATAGCAACCTCTTCGGTGGCGACCTTTCTGAAATCAAATTTGTCTGAACACTTAATAGTATTTTTAATTTTGCAAATACTTGGATGAGCTTCGTATTTCTTAACAGATTTGTCAATTGGATCTAGTATATCACTTGTTGGTAGCAAAAGTGAGTCATTTACAGAGATCCCTAAACTATCTGTGACGTTTGCAAAATACTGGTTGAAAATCTCTGCAATTTGAGAGTCCTGATTTACCATTTTTCCGTCTTTCGATCAAAGAGATGGAAGAATTTACTTGCACTTTGTCTGAGAACAGTGGCTTTACTGTCTTCCAAAATTTATGATTATCGGTAAGCTTACCAAGGTCGATGTCCCTATAGTAGTCAAATTTGGCCCTACGTAGTAATTTCACGCATTTGTTCCTCTGCTTTTTGAAATCCTTGAGATTTTCCTCAGTGCTATCATTGTGATACTTATTACGCAGTCTAGTTCTATGCATGTTTTCTTTACGCAAGGCTTTAGTCATAAAAGACCCATCGTTTGCGCGAATATATTTCTTCTTAACGGGTGCGTGTTCATTCAGCACGGCCATGACCACAGCTTTAAAAGCACCATAGTCCTCATTCCCACCCAACTCAGATGACAACATATGAATGAGATGAGTTCTGAAGTCCACGGCGCCAAATCGGCTGTAGTCTCTATAGGAGATTATCTTAGGCCCCCTTTTGACATATCCACCCTTTAAAACGGTGACAATCATTGCATGGAAGTCGGACAGTCCCGTTTCTATTGTAGATGTAGCCTGAAGACTTGATTTCGTATTTGTTAAAATCAAGTCAATACATCGAGGACTGTCGGACTTGAAACAAGTTGGGCTCCTAACAAGGCTAGTTAAATCGTAACTGTCGACGAAATCACTGATGACGTCATCGCCTATTTCGCAATTAAAATCTCCTATCAAAATGAGATTTTCATAATTGCTACAGTAGTGATCAAGAACAATACCAATCTCGTCAAAGAAATACTGTTTCGCTTGAGAGGGGGGACGATAAATGGCAACAAGGAGCCATTTTTTCTTTCTCAGATTAATTTCTATCATCCCACATTCCCGGCGGGGTCACTTCTATATGCATATGTATATCATGTGAGTTCCCAAAACTTTAAACATACCCCTTATCTCTGACTTTACCTGGCAAATATTGACCCTTTTCTCTGACTTTTATAAAATAAATGACCCTTTCACTGACAATGAACAGAAAGTCCGCCCTTAATTGTATGCTCATGTTGACAGATAGAAAGGGCAAGTTCTACCTGGACCCTATATTTTCAAACTCACTGACTATTTTGTTGGCAACAGTTAAAGAACAGATTTAAACTAATCAAATTTTATCTTAATCAAAACTGTTTTTTTTTCACAAATACACAAGCAACTAATTTCAAGAGAATGATTAAAATTTCAAAACATGAAACTGGAACAAGACAAATGTTACATTTCTACCTGTTCCTCCCTGGGCTTGGATTGTTCTATCAACTTATATATGCGTTCAAACAGGAAAAGAAATTAGGAAGCACCAAATATTTGGCTGTGACAGTATAAAATGCAGTACCTAGACAAGAGCTATAAACTGAAAAATTAAACACTGTTCATAGCTTGAAAACATAGCATAATTCTTCTTCTAATTTTTCTTGGTGTTATCGACAAATGGTTGAAATTCCTTTCAGGTGCCATACCAGCAAATTCTCAATGTTTGACAATATCTTGATAGCAAGGTCATGACTTTCTTGAGGAGGAAAGAAGGAGACTGTACCCTAGTTTAATTTTGTACTGATGGGATATCATGTAAAAATATGAATTAATAAAAAAGAAATTATAATTGTGTTTGTTAGCGGTCTGTGGTTCTGTTTAGTCCGTTGGGTGAGAGAGTGTTCGCTAAGCCAATGAAGTAAGTTTATTTGGCTTGTCTCACACTCTCTCTGGTGTCATGTATCTTAAGTAACAGTAGCAATTGTAGGTCTTGTACAGAGTCGTTGGGTTTACAGAAGTATTCTGCAACCCCGGATGTGTCGGAACGTTTGTTTATGATGTCTCGTCGATGTTCGTTAAGTCTGTCTCTTATGCGTCGTCCTGTTTGTCCTATGTATTGTATTGGCAGTCAGTCTTTTTGTCGCGTAAGCATCGTTTGCATTGTAGTAAGTATATGACGTTAGTGGAGTTGCAGTCGAGGCTTTGTCTTATGTTAAAGGTTTTGTTGGTGTTTGTGAAAGTAACTGTGTGTGTTCCGTCTTGTATGTGCTGGCATGTGTAGCAGTCGCGTCGTGATGGACATTTACGTGATGGACATTTGTATCGTGATGGATATTGTGTAGCAGTCGCGTCGTAAATGTCCATCACGCCGCGACTGCTACACATGCCAACACATACAAGACGGAACACACACAGTTACTTTCACAAACACCAACAAAACCTTTAACATAAGACAAAGCCTCGACTGCAACTCCACTAACGTCATATACTTACTACAATGCAAACGATGCTTACGCGACAAAAAGACTGACTGCCAATACATAGGACAAACAGGACGACGCATAAGAGACAGACTTAACGAACATCGACGAGACATCATAAACAAACGTTCCGACACATCAGAAGACAATTAAAAAACTGGAGAGGCATTTTCCTAACTTTGAGCATAAGCAAAATATTTGAAAAATTGATTTTAAATAGAATATCACAAGATATTGAAAAAAGTGTTTCAGAAGCTGCTGCAGGAGGACGTAAAGGTAGATCAACACTTGATCACGTATTTGTTTGGGAGGCAATTAATGACTATTATAAATACATTAAGTGTAATATTACGTTTACATTTCTTGATTTAGAGAAGGCATTTGACAAACTTTTTCTAAAGTCATGCTTACTGGACTTATTCAAAAGTGGAATAAATGGTAAATGCTTGAGGGGCATTTATGAACTTAACAAGAAAGGTTTTATACAAATTGAGACCCCATGTGGGATGACAAAGGAGGTTGAAATTGATGAGAACCTGAAACAAGGAACAATATTGGCAGCCCCAATCTGTGCCAATCACATTGACAAAGGCATGCAGCCAATAATAACGAAAAAATTAGGAATACGTTTTGGAAACATGATAATTCCTCCGCTATTGTATCAGGATGATATATTACTAGCATCAATTTCAATTGAAAAAATGCAAGAAATGCTTAATATTGCAGAAGAATTTCAAAACAAAAACTTGTTAAACTTTAATTTGGAGAAAAGTGAAATTTTGCACATGCATTTTGATAGAACAAAACATAACAGTACTGAAATAAAATTGAAATTAAATAATGAAATAATCAAAGAGGTTGAAACGTATAAGTATTTAGGGGACATAAAAGATAAAAAAAATTCGTTAGACAAAACCATTAGCAACAGACGAAACTCTGCAAAAGCAGTAACTAATGAAATAAAATTCTTAGTAAATCAAATGCCATTTAAGGAGAAAAGTTTGGAGATAAGCATACGACTCATAGAATGCTTATTAATACCAAAAATACTGCACGCGTGTGAAACGTGGTCAAAAATTTCTAAAAATCAACTTAAACAACTTGAAAACATACAAAAGGACGCTTTAACTATAATCAAATTATGGAAGATTCAAAAAACCTTAACATTGATCTAACAGAAGAACAAATTTGCAACTTGACAACCAAAGGGTGGAAAAAATTAATAAACCAAAAAATAATTACATCCATTGAAAATGATATGAGTCAGAATAGTCAAAATAATAAAACAAAAATGAGATTTATCAAAAAAACTTCATTTGGTCTAAAACGGTATATCAAACACAACGAAGGTGCAAAACTACTAAAACTAAAATTAAACATGACTGAATTAAAGACAAATTACAAAGGAAAACATGAAAGCGCTTTATGCAGAAGGTGTGGAGAACATGAGGAATATTTAGAGCACCTGTGGGAATGCTCCTATTTCCAAAACAACGATTTACCAAGAATATGTAGCATACAGGGAAATAATCCAAAATTACTAAGTAACATAAACAAATGTGTGGAACAATTTTGCTTTCTGAACTAAAGCAAGACCAGTCAAAAACCCGTGTTACTACTCTCATTGCACTTGTGCAAAGTACTTTTAAAGTAGTAATTGCTCCGAAATGGAGAAGAGGTATATATATTTTATTTTATTTTTTTATTTTTATCCGGGGTCGCAGAACACTTCTGTAAACCCAACCACTCTGTACAAGACCTACAACTGCTACCGTTACTTAAGATACATGACACCAGAGAGAGTGTGAGACGAGCCAAAGAAACTTACTTCATTGGCTTAGCGAACACTCTCTCACCCAACGGACTAAACAGAACCACAGACCGCTAACAAACACAATTATAAAGTAACCTATCTACTCATTCTCTTATCTGACCTATCCCCCTCATCATCCCCATCGTTATTACTATTATTATCGCAATTACTTTCTTACATTGCACTAACATAATCGGTATTATTATTATTATTATTACTATTATTACTATTATTATCACCATCATTATTATTATTATTATTATTAGCATCCGTTGTAAACCTAACCGATATAACCTCTGCGTAGCCATCATATCTAACCAATCACGTGTTATTTCCCCTTTTCAAATCGTTGCACATATTCAAATTTTTCTTATAACTGTTACATTACAGCCCTGAAGAAGTCCTGCATGGCAGTACGAAATATTGGCATAAAATTTATTCAACCATTTGCTGTTGTTTTTTTGTTGTATTGCGGTGTTTCTGCCTTTAAACTTATTAATTTATTCGTCACCGCAAGCATCTTCGGATCCGACAATCGACGCTGGTATCGTGGCCTTTACTTTTTCAAATTATTATAAAATACATGCTATCAAAGATACACAAGTGAAGAATATCATATTACTATAACATACCTATGATATACTTACAAAACTATTAAGGCTGTTTGCGAAATGCTCCGTCCTCAGTTCTCAATCTGACGCAGGATTTTCTTCTTCACCAAGGTAAAACCATCTTCGGGATACTTGGTGTTAGTGAGCAGTTACGTTTCGCAGGATTAAAGTCTGCTCTGTTTCTTGGGTACACTTTCTTTATACGAAACTAAGGTCAAGGACTGGTGGGTAGTTGCTTAAATTTTAAGACAATTTTGCTTCCAAAAATTACTTACGTGTACTATACTTTTAATACTCTCGATGTAGAGTTGATCTATTTTTGTTAGAAGGGCTTCCAAATTACTTAGTAAGATCTCAAAACAAGAAGTAACATAATTCGCATCCAAAATGATGTGAAAATAGTTGCTATTACTGTACAGTGTCAATACATTTTTTAGTGCAAATTACAAAAGTTTCTTAGCTTTTGTAAGGAAGGGTAGTTTCCTAAATTTCGAAAAATTTAGCTTACTATTTCTTTTAAGCCGTTTCTTATAGAAGATAACGGCATTTGCAGTTTGCCTTTGACCCCATTTATTTCATACCATTTAATGATTAAATCCATGTCAGTCAGACAACTAATCAACAATTTCGCCAACAACCTCATTATTCCTATACAATGAAGTAACCTACATACATAAAAAACCCCAAAAATTTGCATGATCTAGTGATTGGTTAGACTCTATTAATTGCCATATAATAAACTTTCATTCACCGAATTTGTTCAGGCAGTGCTGGGATTTACAATGCCGTTCATCTTTTGCACAACCCTCGTGAAAGATCAGGCTGTACTGATCCTTGCAAGCACGGCTCGGGCTGTGCTGCGAACATTTTAAATCCATGTACAGCCCGAGGGGTGAATCACTCTTCCGAAACGGCGTACGAGATTTTTAAAACAATAGGTTTTTAGGGACTTTTTAACAGATTTTTCTTGAAAACACAAGGATTTTGCGAAATGTGTACTAGATTTTACAGAGTGATACGCTCCTCTGTACTGCCCTCGCATTCGGTTTATAGAAAATAAGAAATAACCCTAGAAAGAAACAAAACAAACAAATCTAAAAAGTCTTTGAATACATTGATCTTCATATCCTTTAATAGGATGTTGCTTTGTGTTTTATAGCTTGACGGGTAGATCCATATAATTTCCCTTGATTCGCTCATTTTTTGGGTCAAATGGACTCTTTAAGTGTACTTTCGCAGCATACTTTGTGCCCATCGATTCGATTTCATAGTTTCCACTTTTGATGAAATCATTTTTAACAGGCTTCCCACTGGGGTCTGTGACATAACCAAAGGCAATACTCTTTCCAATATGATACCCATAGCCAGCCCGTCTCACGAATCCAACCACTTTTCCATCACGCCATATTGCTTCAAGACCAAGAAGGGCTTTGTGGCTGAAAAGAAATGATATTGTTAGTTCAAAAAACTTCCTTACAAGCCTTATACGTAGGTGTTTCTAGTATTTCATTTACCTCATTTTAAGCCAAACATTTGTCACAATTAAGGCAATACATGCAATAGGCCACACAGACAAAAACAATCTTACGGTTGAACCACCTAATAACGCAACATTCTAATAACAAAACTAATAACACAACATTCTGAGACAAAATTTTTGACATGAATTTTCAAATATGAGACTGCGTTCACACGATGCCGGCACATTGTGAAAACGGTGAAAAATGTGACGGTAGCAAAATTTGAGCTAACGTTCACAAGATACCGGCAAAATTTCGAAACGGCAGAAAATGTGACGGCAATAAACTCCAGGAGTACGAGATTGCATTTTCACGCCAAAGCCAATCAGACTCGTTTCGAAAGCGATGAAAAGGGGTTTTTGGAATGAGTCTACTAAAGGATCACAAACGTCTAAACATGTTTTGGCTTAAGCAGTAAATCGAGAAGCAGATTCGTCTTTACTATGAACAAACAGTACAAATAAACCAAACAACGACTTACTCATCAATTGTAAAGCAAACAAGTTTCTTCTTGAGACCATCAGCTTTCTGTTTTTCCAAGATGTCCCTTCCCATGAACGGAGTATCCGTTTTTAGTTTGCATGTGAATGCAAGACCAGCTTCCAATGGGGTATCATCGTCCCGAACATCAGCATGCCAATGTCGATATCCTTTCTCAATACTTAAACTATCAATGGCTCGATAACCTAAGAGAAAAACATGTTGAATTAACTTGCCTCTAGAGTAGCTGAAATTAAATAAGCCCCAGCCAGTGGGGGCTTAATAGAGCTTTTCGGTACATTTCCGTGCTGAATACTAACTTCAGTTTATATGAAACCCTAATCAAACAATGATGCAAAATATCCCAAAAAAATTGTGAATAATATTTTGTTGCTCATTGAGGAAAGAAAGGTTTAAAAGAGCCTTGATTCACGAACAAATCTCCCTTGACAAATGTAAAAAAGGGTTTGCTTTTCAAAAGAAGTTTTATCGCGCTTCGAATTAGAAGATTGCTTCTAACATTGATCAAAGCTCAAGGACGACTTTCGTAAGAAATTCCCAAAAATTTATGCAACGTTTACTGAGATATCTAAAATCATCGAAAATGCAAACGAGCATCCAGATAGTTCGATGCTGATAGTTTAAAGATCCATCGTCACCCTGTGTCCTTCGCAGGCATGCCAAAATTTCACACCGTCTGAAAATCAAATTTGGCCGAAGTGGAATCCATGGATCAACACTGCAGCTGTTGAACTGATAGAAAAGTTTTACTTTAGTAGAAATTTATGTCAGCTAACCATTGCACTATGGATCTATATTTTCCGTTCAGGCCAAATTTGATTTCAGGCACTCTAAAATGACACCTAAACAAGAGACTCTTAGTTGCAAACTTCTCAAGAGAAAGTTGCTTCGTCTGTGTCGTGCTTCCTGCTAAAGTCTTTGAGATTGGAATCTTTGGATTCTTTGTAAAATGTCAAGAATCACAAAAGTTTCCCAGAGTAAAGTATCTTCGGAAAGAATCGATGAGAAGCATGACATGAGAGAAACTATTTTCTTCGAAAGGGACGAGACACTTCGCTGATTTTCAAACTATCCCCGGCTGAGGCTTTCATACTAACTTGGCCTATCAAAACGTATAACTCTGTAATTCAACGGATTTGATTCATTATGGTGTCTACGATCAATTTAGGGTTTAACCAGTCAGGGTCAAACTATTTTGTACTTGTTTGCTTCATCGTTGACTTGGAATATAGTTTAATAACATTGCACAAGCTTTTTGGGACACCCTTTATTCTAATGGTAGGATCAACACGTGGTGCCTTTGTCCTCGATGAGCAACAATTCCCTGATATGATGGTATTCCGAAAGACCCTCTGCTGACTTGCGAGCTGTTGCTGTCCCATAGCGCATTGCAAAAGCTAGGCCAGTGTTTTGTTCGTAGATCGCCCCTTCTGCAACAAATGAAACTCGAATTACAATGGATGCAGAGAAGACAGTGAGTTGTCCAAGATGCCCCGATGAAAGCAGAGTAGTGTATTCTTTGTTTCTCTTCGAGACTGATAGGAGAACCGTACACATTTCCCACGTTCATTGCTCGGCTTGTGCGCGGGCTTGTGTTCGTGTTGTTTTTCTTATGCGCAGCGAGCAAAGCCTAATGGTAGGCAGAGGGTCTTGAAAGGTTAAAGGCATTGAGTTCGCATAAATAGCGCGCTCGTGACCAATATCAACTTCTTTTCAATCATAAAACAAAAGTTGTGATTTAATCGCTATTGAAATTAAACCAAGGAATTTCCTGAGGATAATGAAAGGATCAAGAAGCCTTTGATCTCCACTGCTAATGACTTTAGCATAATTGTGCGATAACAAAGGGCCGTCAGCGGTTTGTCAGCAAAAATCCTGGATAGTGTTAACGCTCAGCTACTTATATGGACTCAATGCCTTTAAAGTTATTCTTTCAGCTACACAGAAAAGTTATTAACAGAATAAGAGAATCAAGGATCTTTAATTGATCACCGATCAAAGACACGGAGCTCTATTTGGATTCAACCGTCTTTACAAAAATTAAAAATCATCAAAAGACAACCATTGATCAAAGTCACCTGCATCAATGATTCCATGATTCTTCCCATGTTGAATAATTGCTTCATACACTGGCATACACGCATCCTTTGGGATATGCAGTTCCCATCCCAATTCACCAACAAACGTTAAACGCAAAGCTCTCAATGAATGGCCAGCAATCTTGATCACTTTGTGAGTTGAAAATGGAAAGTTTTCGTTGCTCAAATCTTCTCCGCTCAGCTCTTCTAGCAGCTGCCGACTGTTGACACGGTAAAGACAATTGTTAATATTGAAAAATGAAATAATTGCCATTTCATCTTCAATGAATTACGGAGGGTCTCCCTTCACGTAAAGGATGAAGAGCCCCCTGTCAAAAATGCAATACAGTTATAATCTATATAAAAATAGCACCAAAATTAGCACTAACACAAACTATAGCACGTGGTTCAATGCAGAAAGAAAGGCAAAATATTTTAATAATACAGGGCGCCCCCAAAAACATCGTGCCCCGTTTGCCTGAAGATTACGATAAAACGGCAAAAGATTATCTCCAAACTTTTGCATGATGTCGCTATTCAGATATCCAATTAAAATTTGCTACCAATCCCGTAAAGATCCGTTGGAAAATAATGGAGCTATGACCTTCAGGAGACCAAATTTGTCTGATGACTGAAACCAGCGGTCGGCTATTTTGTCTTATTATTTTGCAGCGATAAATAGCTTAATGGATGAAATGAAACAGCAGCCTCCAATGTCATTACTGTCGTGAAATTCCGATAATCATCAGATAGTTCATCTATTTCTTACCCCACAGAAACTATTTCTTACCTCACATGAAGCTATTTATCGCTGCAAAATAGTAAGACAAAATGGATGACTGCTGGTTTCAGTCATCAGGCAAATTCTGTCTTCTGAAGGTCATAGCTCCATCATCTTTCAACGAATTTTTACGGGGATGGCAGCAAACTTTATTTGAACATCTTAAGAGCAACATCATATAAAAGTTTAGCGAGAAACTTTTGCCATTTTGTCGCAATCTACAGGCAAACCAGGGCACAACTTTTGTGGGACACCCGGTAGTTTAAAACAGCAAGTAAACGAAATAAATAGCATAGTAAAATTTCAGAGATGAATGTTCCGAATTACAGATCAACTGTTGGTGATTTTTAGGATGTTTTATTTTTCGATCTTGTACCATCAAAAATGCATTACTTCAATATACAGCCTCGTTTTGGAAAATATTCAAAATTCTTTGATACGAAATTTTAGAGGCCGAATTCGGATTTAGCACTCAAACTTTAGTCTTACTGCAAGTTTTTATGTTGCTATCGGTAGTAATTTTGATTTTATGGCGATGCAAAGTTTGAAAACCTGTAAGGGATTTGACCGTGAAAATGACACAGGGTGTAAAGTTTCACCCTGAACGACTTTTCATGGTCAAATCCCTTATAAGTTTCTGAACTTTATATCGTCATAAAATCAACATCACAATCGCCAACAGTTCAAAAACACGAAACTAGACTAAAGTTTGGGTGCTAAATCTGAATCGGGGATTGACATTTTCATAAGAACAATAGAAAGAAATTTTGATGCATTTGCAAAACGAGGCTACTATATTGAAGAGGTGTATCAACCACTTTCTGTTCAATCAAAGTCTACTGCTAAGCTGAACTCCAAACTTAATTTATTGCACTCGGTTCTTTCGTCCATAACACTGATTCTGAAGAAAAAACTCAAAAGGTCGATCAAAACTTGTCTAAAATGCTAGTATAAACAGGCCTGTTGTTTTGGGAGAAAAGCAAACAAACAAGTATGCGTCCCTTGAAAAGAGAAGTACGCACGCTGCTTCTTGAAGTTTCTTTGACGGAAGCTAATGTCATCATTTAGAACTTACTTCAGCTCATTTAGTACTCAATTGCACCAGTTTCTAATTTCTAATTGCACTCACACTTCATTGTTAAAAATGATTTCCTTTCAATTAATTCCTTCACCTTTTAGGGCCTTGTACGCTGAGCATACCAACATCTTCAGATCTGTCCGTTAATGTACAGTCAAATTTCTTGCGATGCAGAATGTCTTGAATATGACCCCAGGCATGTTGCCCTATTGCTCCACCAACCGCAAAATAAAATCCACCGTCCTTTGGCTGCATAGCATTCGAGTTATCGCCTTCTTCAAGTACAGATACGGTCAAATCTGCAGCAACACCACCATGCTGGTTCAGCATACATGTATATGTGGTAGCACCTTCAAAACAAAAGGCACAGTGACAACCCGGGTGACCCAAAGAACTCTTCATTCCTCTATTTTTTAGCCTAATTTCAAATACAGTAAGAACCCGCAAAATAGAAAGCATGTTTTTCAAAACAGCCCGTTTAATTTTCCAATAAAACTTATAAATCATTTATGAGGGTACAATAAAAAAAAATCAACCTGAGGATTCTTAAAGAGCGGTTTCTATTTTGCAGGTTTTTACTGTAAGCGGAAAATGCTGCACGTAGAGACATTTTCAAACAATCTGACAAACATTACTTTCTAACAGCCACCAACTAAGGGAAAAGGGAAAAGTAAGGGAAAAGTAAGGGAAAATCCTGGAAATGACTTGGGAGTTCAGAAGTGGACTGGTTATGATCAGTTCAGCTGCACGAGTGGTTGCTCGATCTTTTCACAACTTTTCAGTGCTACTTTTTATCAACTCAATGACCTCCATGATTTCAATAAAGTCTTTGTGTTGATAAGAAATAGTACTTTTTCACCTTTTCTGCTCATGCTCAGTCGATATTTTTCGATAGATCCAAGCCAATAATTTTCATGAAATTGCTTAAAGCCCGGAAATTAGCCCGCCGTAATCTCAACAAAAAAACTCCAAACATTTTCTTTTGAGATTGCAGCATGATCGGGAATGATTTGCTTTGAAGTTTGCTATGCGTTCTTTCCTACACTGGAATTATGCGTTAAAGGACGAGTCGGCGGTTGGTATGATTGATGATAAAATGAAAGATAAATGGCGAATGAATGGTGTTATGAATGGTATCGCACGTTTTTCTACCACTTTTCCTCTTGTCCTTGCCAAATGACGTATTAAAATAAGCGACTTGTGCGTATACGAGATAAAATAAGCGACTTGTGCAAATTTCATCAATCTCAAAATTGGTAAACAGAATATTCAAAGGAACACGTATGTAAAGTTTCTAGGAGTTCTCATGGATGAACCTCTGTCCTGGAAATATCACACAACTGAACTATGCAAAAAACTTTCTAGAACCGCTGGTATTTTCTTTAAGGTACGCCACTTTGTTCCCTTGGATACTCTTATATCACTCAATAACTCCCTGTTCTCTTCTTTCCTCAGCTATGGCATTTCAGTCTGGGGTTTGACTTACGAATCCTACCTGAACCCACTCTTCCGACTTCAGAAGAAAATTCCCAGGAGCATCAAACTTGAGCCCTTCTCTTCTCCTAGCTCACCAATTTTCCATCATTAAAAATTTTAAAACTTGAGGATGTTCTGCACCTAAATGTATTAACCTTTGTCTATAAAGCTATCAATAAGGTATCTCCGTATTGCTTTCATGATTACTTTCAGCCAAATGCAGCTGTTCATAGGATTGGGACTCGTCAGGCTACCAGAGGTGACCTATTCAAATCTCTTTAAAATACCACTTTGTACGGCCTACAAACAGTACAGTATTTTGGTTCAAAACTCTGGAACACTCTTCCACTGTTCATTCGCGTTGCTAGCTCTACTGCGGTTTTTCGTTCAAAATTGAAAACTTATTTCCTTGATTCATACTCTCAAAATTAACTAGTTATGTGAACCAAACTTGAAAAACCCCATCAAAGGCTCATCTGGTTATTATTGGTATATTATCTGGTATCTTTGTTTTTAATGTAAAGTTCTTTTTTTAGTCTTTGTTTTATGTGGGGGGGGGGGGGGGGCTCTCTCGATTAGTTTACCTATTTAGAGAGCTCCTCCTTAATCGATCAATTTTAAATACAATCATGTAAAGTAATATTTTTTCTTAATTTATTCTAGTAATGTTTGTAATTTTGGTTCTTAGTGTTGTGATGTGTTTAGTTGTAGAGTATTTTGTATTGAATTGTATTTAAAATGGATTGATAAATGAATGAAAAATGAAAAACTGAAAACGTATAGACGTCATCACGCTCAAAGACTGCCCCAGATCCTTGAGCGCGATGACGTCACTACGCACGAGTCGCTTATTTGAACAAGTAATTTCGCAGAGAAAAGACCATAAGTAGCGGAATAAAATACGATCCACCATATATCACAGATAATCTTTCATTATATCATCAATTATTCCAACCAAGGGTGCAGAGAAGAGCAGCAAGATTTGTAATCAACAGTTATGATAGAATTGCCACTCCGAGTGCCATGGTTAAAGACCCTGGATGGGAGCCATTGTCTGAAGGAACAGCCAAGGCAAAAGCAAAAACAGCATAAACATTTTTAATAAGCTGATTGACATTCCAGGTGAAAGGTTCATTCAGTCAAATATCACCTGCACAAGAAGTCAAGCAACTCCCCAGATACATTTTGTTGTACAAACAAACATCTATAATTTTCATACTTTCCAAGCGCTGCAAAGTTGTGGAACACTGTGCCTGTTTACATCAGAGACCAAAATACATTAGCAGTTTTTGAGAGCTCTTTAGATCAGATATAACTAGTTTAAAAGTTTTGCTTCTTATTAATCAAGCGCAAAGCATGTGCATTAATATAAAATTAAATTTAAATAGAAATGAAGAAAAATTTACTCTAAAAACTTTTATAAAATAACCCTTGCATTTTTTCTAATTTTTAATCAAATAGCGATTAGCGAACCTAAACTGAACGAACCAAACATGTACGTAATAACCAAAGCAAGTTAATGTACAATAATGCATAGATAGATAGATAGATAGATAGATAGATAGATAGATAGACCCCCGGGGCGTACTTGAATTTCAATTGTACGGGATGTGCGCTCAAAGAAAAGACATTTTCACCCGGCTTTAGAAATTTTGCCTCGAAATGCTAGCCGGCTTTAGAAAAAATCGGCGAAAAGCATACCCCAGAACGTAAACATTCGTCGACAAACAATGAAATAACAGTTTTGACAACCAGCTTTAGAAAAAGTGCCTTCTATCAATGATTTGCACTTACCGGGCGGCTTTTGCATGTTGGCAGTGAATATCCAATCAACAGCTTTCTGTGCATCTAGTCCACTCAGGAAGAATTTAGCAAAATATGACATGTTAAAAACAGCCACATCGTTCCTGCAAGCTGTGCACTCTTCTCCAATCTGAAAAGTTGAAAGAAAGCTTGCTTAGTTGTTTCACAGGTGGCATCAAATATTAAAGAAATTATGAAAAATTCCTCATTCACGTTGTATTCTCGTTTCTTTTTCTGTTGCATTCGTTCCCTGACCTTTTGGGACTGGGAAGAATAGGCCTATTTTCTAAAACAACGTTCGACCATAGTCAGAGAAAATATGCAACAGAAAACAAAGAGAAATACAGCGCGAGTAAGCAAAGTGTTTAAATTCATTTATATTTGATGCTACTTGTGCTTGGTTAGCAAGGCATACGCATAAAATCTTCGCAAAAATTTAACCGTACGACTACAGCTCCCTTTGCGCAATTCTTTTGAACGAAAATGGCAATAAAATTTTGAACGATCAATTTCAAAAGTTCCTGCTGCTGCGAAAATTCTATGCCTATGCTCATTGACAAACAGGGACGAATTGATTTTTCTTCAGGGATGAATTGATTTTATCAGAGACCAAAATCATGGTTTTTTACGGCCTTAAATGGTTTTTCTCTTTAATACTTGAATACGTTTCGGGTAACTACCAAATGTTGGCTCATTCCAATTCATCAGGTATTCTCCATATTGCAAATTTTCAACCGTATCAAGTTCTTTTCGTCGCACCCGGTATATAAATTTAAAGTACTAACCTCTTTAAAATGGTCTGGAAAATCGAAGGTATAATCTTGAGTCAGTAGCTTGTTATATGTGTAATTGTCATGCTTCTCTAGCCCATAACTTCCATAGTAATCGTATGGCAGCACCTGCAAGAAATTTTCAACTTTTAAGTAACATGCCTGATGACCTGAAAAACTTCAAACTTTTTGAAACAGCGTCAGGTTTGACTATATTACGGATCATGCTCTTTGCGTTTGTTTAGAGGTGTAGAGGACCAAATTAATTCAAGACACGTAGACAAATCTTGAAATGATATTTAAATTTGTGGGAATTTGTGCCTTTTGAAGCTACGTGGTTTAGAAGCAATCGTGCCCCTTCTCCGAGATTTTTTATATCATCAAAGTTTGGCATCAACATCCTCATTGTCCATAGATCAAATGCATTATTCCTTTCGGGCAGCAACAGTATTGCTGCACGAGCTAAAGCTTTAAATAGTGGTAGTGGTAGGCTTTTAACTCGAGTTAATCTTAATATGGCTGCTGGAGAGCCACTCATGTTGTATGGAGTTTCCAATCTAATTCTAAAGCAACGAATTCTGTTGCTAAAAATCAGCCTTTGTTTTTGAGGCATACAGGTTATAAAATGCACGCAAAAGATCGAGAAAACAGGAGAAAGTAAATAATCCTGAAACCTTCTTCTAGAATTACCAAGGTTTTGATGTGTATCAAACAAGGAAACATCTCTGATATTTCTGAAGTTTTGAAAAGGACTTTAATTTATTTCGAAAGAGTCCATTTACAGTCAATTTCCTGCCACTGTCATCCTACAGAAAACAAAACATAAATTGCGTAAGGTATGCAACGGTGAAATGTTGTGGAATAACGGTGGATGCTTTTTTATAACCTTAAATTTTGATTATTTAAGAAATTTTATGGATGCTGAGTCCATTTTCGAAGTCAATTTTCCCCCTTGGAAGTAGGGGATTTTACGCAATCCGCGTTTTCTTCATTTCATTCACTGATAACGTAAATTTCTGCCGATCAAAAGAACAGCAGTTCCGCCGATTTCATGAAAATCTGTCGATTGAACGAATCAAAAAGATAAAATAAGTTCTGGAGGTAGGCAAGAACGAGATCTCGTTGAATAGCAATAATTCCCATCGAAATTTGATGCTGAGTTCACTTTTGACGTCCATTATGGAAGGAGCGTTTTTGTATGTATACATTTCTACCTAGCATCCGAAGGTAATTTTAAGGACGCTGAGAAGCTGAGCTTATCGAAGCAGCGTCATAGTCCTTCCTCTCGAAGTGACCACACCTCGTGATTCCTTTGGCCTGGAATTACAGAGAGTTGGCGACTCTCCTCACACTTTGTAGCAGGATTGGGAGGGCGAGGACTCGAAACACCAACCTTCAGATTGGTAGTCAAGCGTGCTACCACTGAGCCATCCCCGGAAGGGGCTTTGACGCAATCGAATTTCCTCGATTTCATTTCGTTTATCAAGTATATTTCAGTCGATCGAAGGAAACGCCATTCCGTTGACATTAGGAAAATCCGTCAATCGAAGGAATATCAAACAAAAACATCAACTTTGAGGATATGCAAAGGCGAAATTACGTGGAATAACAGTAACCCCAGCTGCAGTTTGATGCCAAGTCTATTTTTTGGGTTTTCATATCATTACTTGAATGTCAAATTTTTGATCAATTTGGTTAAAAAAAGAAGCTGAGCCTTTCTCATATTTTCTTGGTGCTTAGCCAAAGCAGTAAACACTACGCACCTTAATTAAACATATCCAATGAATCTCTCGGCATCCATCTCAGCAACCACTACATCAATTAAAATTTCAAGGGCAGAAGCAAACTCTCCAATACATAATTAACGAAAAATAGTCTTTCCACATACAACACAGGATAAACTCATAAAATTACCGTAAAGTCTCTATTAAGACCCCCCTTTCTATTAAGCCCCCTCTCTAACAAGCCACTCCCCTCTGAGCCAAAATTTAAATAAGCCCCATCTGCATTAAGCTCCTCACTTATATCAAATTCCAGAGGCTACCAAAGATTTTCCATTTATATACAGGGTGTCCCAAAAACTCCATACAAGTTTGAAAGATTCTGACACAGAGAGTTTAACCCGAACTATCTAAAGCGTATTTTTACAATTCCAGAGGCTACCAAAGATTTTCCATTTATATACAGGGTGTCCCAAATCTATAAAAGTTTGAAAGATTCTGACACAGGGAGTTTAACCCGAACTATCTAAAGCGTATTTTTACAATTCCAAAGGCTACCAAATATTTTCCATTTATATACAGGGTGTCCCAAATCTATAAAAGTTTGAAAGATTCTGACACAGGGAGTTTAACCCGAACTATCTAAAGCGTATTTTTACAATTCCAGAGGCTACCAAAGATTTTCCATACAGATTTTCCATTTATATACAGGGTGTCCCAAATCTGTAAAAGTTTGAAAGATTCTGACACAGGGAGTTTAACCCGAACTATCTAAAGCGTATTTTTACAATTCCAGAGGCTACCAAAGATTTTCCATTTATATACAGGGTGTCCCAAAAACTCCATACAAGTTTGAAAGATTCTGACACAGAGAGTTTAACCCGAACTATCTAAAGCGTATTTTTACAATTCCAGAGGCTACCAAAGATTTTCCATTTATATACAGGGTGTAGACTGATGATATGGTCGTAGTTATCGCTATAGAAATACTGCCGGACGCTCCTAACTACGACTCATAATCAAACGCCATTATTTTGAAATGACTATACCTGCCTCGTTTCGATAAGGGCCTAGGCAGAAAAGCACAAACATTTGTAGTTTTCAAATGAAACACATTGATTTGAAAACTTCACAATAAATCAGTTAATGCTTAGCGAAAGCAGCAAAATAGTACGTCCGTACAAAATTTGATATTGTCGCCAACTGTTTTCATGGTATTCTTCACTGTAAGACTTTGTTCAGTCCGGCCAAGCTCCTTGAAACTCTGCTTTGAGCTTCGAGTTTCCGTTGGTCAACATCAATCAATCGAATTTGCAGAGACTCTAATGGCGTTGTATTTGGTTGTATACTTTGTACATGACTGTGTATAGCAGCCTCGTTCCCAAGGGCGTTCAAAAGTGAAAAAAGTCAGTCCAAAAATATTGCCGTAATATTATGAGTCCCAATAAGAGCGGTCTCGGTCTGGCGTAATAGTCTCGTTTTGGATAGCGATTACTGGGACTCATCGTAATCAGTCTATACAGGGTGTCCCAAATCTGTAAAAGTTTGAAAGATTCTGACACAGGGAGTTTAACCCGAACTATCTAAAGCATATTTTTACAATTCCAGAGGCTACCAAAGATTTTCCATTTATATAAAGGGTGTCCCAAATCTATAAAAGTTTGAAAGATTCTGACACAGGGAGTTTAACCCGAACTATCTAAAGCATATTTTTACAATTCCAGAGGCTACCAAAGATTTTCCATTTATATACAGGGTGTCCCAAAAACTCCATACAATTTTGAAAGATTCTGACACAGAGAGTTTAACCCGAACTATCTAAAGCGTATTTTTACAATTCCAGAGGCTACCAAAGATTTTCCATTTATATACAGGGTGTCCCAAATCTATAAAAGTTTGAAAGATTCTGACACAGGGAGTTTAACCCGAACTATCTAAAGCGTATTTTTACAATTCCAGAGGCTACCAAAGATTTTCCATTTATATACAGGGTGTCCCAAATCTGTAAAAGTTTGAAAGATTCTGACACAGGGAGTTTAACCCGAACTAACTAAAGCGTATTTTTACAATTCCAGAGGCTACCAAAGATTTTCCATTTATATACAGGGTGTCCCAAATCTGTAAAAGTTTGAAAGATTCTGACACAGGGAGTTTAACCCGAACTAACTAAAGCGTATTTTTACAATTCCAGAGGCTACCAAAGATTTTCCATTTATATACAGGGTGTCCCAAATCTGTAAAAGTTTGAAAGATTCTGACACAGGGAGTTTAACCCGAACTATCTAAAGCGTATATTTACAATTCCAGAGGCTACCAAAGATTTTCCATTTATATACAGGGTGTCCCAAATCTGTAAAAGTTTGAAAGATTCTGACACAGAGAGTTTAACCCGAACTATCTAAAGCGTATTTTTACAATTCCAGAGGCTACCAAAGATTTTCCATTTATATACAGGGTGTCCCAAATCTATAAAAGTTTGAAGGATTCTGACACAGGGAGTTTAACCCGAACTATCTAAAGCATATTTTTACAACTCCAGAGGCTACCAAAGATTTTCCATTTATATACAGGGTGTCCCAAATCTGTAAAAGTTTGAAAGATTCTGACACAGGGAGTTTAACCCGCACTAACTAAAGCGTATTTTTACAATTCCAGAGGCTACCAAAGATTTTCCATTTATATACAGGGTGTCCCAAATCTGTAAAAGTTTGAAAGATTCTGACACAGGGAGTTTAACCCGAACTATCTAAAGCGTATATTTACAATTCCAGAGGGCTACCAAAGATTTTCCATTTATATACAGGGTGTCCCAAATCTGTAAAAGTTTGAAAGATTCTGACACAGAGAGTTTAACCCGAACTATCTAAAGCGTATTTTTACAATTCCAGAGGCTACCAAAGATTTTCCATTTATATACAGGGTGTCCCAAATCTATAAAAGTTTGAAGGATTCTGACACAGGGAGTTTAACCCGAACTATCTAAAGCATATTTTTACAACTCCAGAGGCTACCAAAGATTTTCCATTTATATACAGGCTGTCCCAAAAACTCAATACAAGTTTGAAAGATTCTGACACAGAGAGTTTAACCCGAACTATCTAAAGCGTATTTTTACAATTCCAGAGGCTACCAAAGATTTTCCATTTATATACAGGGTGTCCCAAAAACTCAATACAAGTTTGAAAGATTCTGACACAGAGAGTTTAACCCGAACTATCTAAAGCGTATTTTTACAATTCCAGAGGCTACCAAAGATTTTCCATTTATATACAGGGTGTCCCAAAAACTCAATACAAGTTTGAAAGATTCTGACACAGAGAGTTTAACCCGAACTATCTAAAGCGTATTTTTACAACTCCAGAGGCTACCAAAGATTTTCCATTTATATACAGGGTGTCCCAAAAACTCAATACAAGTTTGAAAGATTCTGACACAGAGAGTTTAACCCGAACTATCTAAAGCGTATTTTTACAATTCCAGAGGCTACCAAAGACTTTCCATTTATATACAGGGTGTCCCAAAAACTCAATACAAGTTTGAAAGATTCTGACACAGAGAGTTTAACCCGAACTATCTAAAGCGTATTTTTACAATTCCAGAGGCTACCAAAGATTTTCCATTTATATACAGGGTGTCCCAAAAACTCCATACAAGTTTGAAAGATTCTGACACAGAGAGTTTAACCCGAACTATCTAAAGCGTATTTTTACAATTCCAGAGGCTACCAAAGATTTTCCATTTATATACAGGGTGTCCCAAAAACTCAATACAAGTTTGAAAGATTCTGACACAGGGAGTTTAACCCGAACAATCTAAAGCATATTTTTACAATTCCAGAGGCTACCAAAGATTTTCCATTTATATACAGGGTGTCCCAAATCTGTAAAAGTTTGAAAGATTCTGACACAGAGAGTTTAACCCGAACTATCTAAAGCGTATTTCTACAATTCCAGAGGCTACCAAAGATTTTCCATTTATATACAGGGTGTCCCAAAAACTCCATACAAGTTTGAAAGATTCTGACACAGAGAGTTTAACCCGAACTATCTAAAGCGTATTTTTACAATTCCAGAGGCTACCAAAGATTTTCCAGTTATATACAGGGTGTCCCAAAAACTCAATACAAGTTTGAAAGATTCTGACACAGAGAGTTTAACCCGAACTATCTAAAGCGTATTTTTACAATTCCAGAGGCTACCAAAGATTTTCCATTTATATACAGGGTGTCCCAAAAACTCAATACAAGTTTGAAAGATTCTGACACAGAGAGTTTAACCCGAACTATCTAAAGCGTATTTTTACAATTCCAGAGGCTACCAAAGATTTTCCATTTATATACAGGGTGTCCCAAAAACTCCATACAAGTTTGAAAGATTCTGACACAGAGAGTTTAACCCGAACTATCTAAAGCGTATTTCTACAATTCCAGAGGCTACCAAAGATTTTCCATTTATATACAGGGTGTCCCAAAAACTCCATACAAGTTTGAAAGATTCTGACACAGAGAGTTTAACCCGAACTATCTAAAGCGTATTTTTACAATTCCAGAGGCTACCAAAGATTTTCCAGTTATATACAGGGTGTCCCAAAAACTCAATACAAGTTTGAAAGATTCTGACACAGAGAGTTTAACCCGAACTATCTAAAGCGTATTTTTACAATTCCAGAGGCTACCAAAGATTTTCCATTTATATACAGGGTGTCCCAAAAACTCAATACAAGTTTGAAAGATTCTGACACAGAGAGTTTAACCCGAACTATCTAAAGCGTATTTTTACAATTCCAGAGGCTACCAAAGATTTTCCATTTATATACAGGGTGTCCCAAAAACTCCATACAAGTTTGAAAGATTCTGACACAGAGAGTTTAACCCGAACTATCTAAAGCGTATTTCTACAATTCCAGAGGCTACCAAAGATTTTCCATTTATATACAGGGTGTCCCAAAAACTCAATACAAGTTTGAAAGATTCTGACACAGAGAGTTTAACCCGAACTATCTAAAGCGTATTTCTACAATTCCAGAGGCTACCAAAGATTTTCCATTTATATACAGGGTGTCCCAAATCTATAAAAGTTTGAAAGATTCTGACACAGGGAGTTTAACCCGAACTATCTAAAGCGTATTTTTACAATTCCAGAGGCTACCAAAGATTTTCCATTTATATACAGGGTGTCCCAAATCTGTAAAAGTTTGAAAGATTCTGACACAGAGAGTTTAACCCGAACTATCTAAAGCGTATTTTTACAATTCCAGAGGCTACCAAAGATTTTCCATTTATATACAGGGTGTCCCAAAAACTCAACACAAGTTTGAAAGATTCTGACACAAAGAGTTTAACCCGAACTATCTAAAGCGTATTTCTACAATTCCAGAGGCTACCAAAGATTTTCCATTTATATACAGGGTGTCCCAAAAACTCCATACAAGTTTGAAAGATTCTGACACAGAGAGTTTAACCCGAACTATCTAAAGCGTATTTTTACAATTCCAGAGGCTACCAAAGATTTTCCAGTTATATACAGGGTGTCCCAAAAACTCAATACAAGTTTGAAAGATTCTGACACAGAGAGTTTAACCCGAACTATCTAAAGCGTATTTTTACAATTCCAGAGGCTACCAAAGATTTTCCATTTATATACAGGGTGTCCCAAAAACTCCATACAAGTTTGAAAGATTCTGACACAGAGAGTTTAACCCGAACTATCTAAAGCGTATTTTTACAATTCCAGAGGCTACCAAAGATTTTCCAGTTATATACAGGGTGTCCCAAATCTGTAAAAGTTTGAAAGATTCTGACACAGAGAGTTTAACCCGAACTATCTAAAGCGTATTTTTACAATTCCAGAGGCTACCAAAGATTTTCCATTTATATACAGGGTGTCCCAAATCTGTAAAAGTTTGAAGGATTCTGACACAGAGAGTTTAACCCGAACTATCTAAAGCGTATTTTTACAATTCCAGAGGCTACCAAAGATTTTCCAGTTATATACAGGGTGTCCCAAATCTGTAAAAGTTTGAAGGATTCTGACACAGAGAGTTTAACCCGAACTATCTAAAGCGTATTTTTACAATTCCAGAGGCTACCAAAGATTTTCCAGTTATATACAGGGTGTCCCAAATCTGTAAAAGTTTGAAAGATTCTGACACAGAGAGTTTAACCCGAACTATCTAAAGCGTATTTTTACAATTCCAGAGGCTACCAAAGATTTTCCATTTATATACAGGGTGTCCCAAATCTGTAAAAGTTTGAAAGATTCTGACACAGAGAGTTTAACCCGAACTATCTAAAGCGTATTTTTACAATTCCAGAGGGTACCAAAGATTTTCCAGTTATATACAGGGTGTCCCAAATCTGTAAAAGTTTGAAAGATTCTGACACAGAGAGTTTAACCCGAACTATCTAAAGCGTATTTTTACAATTCCAGAGGCTACCAAAGATTTTCCATTTATATACAGGGTGTCCCAAATCTGTAAAAGTTTGAAGGATTCTGACACAGAGAGTTTAACCCGAACTATCTAAAGCGTATTTTTACAATTCCAGAGGCTACCAAAGATTTTCCAGTTATATACAGGGTGTCCCAAATCTGTAAAAGTTTGAAGGATTCTGACACAGAGAGTTTAACCCGAACTATCTAAAGCGTATTTTTACAATTCCAGAGGCTACCAAAGATTTTCCAGTTATATACAGGGTGTCCCAAATCTGTAAAAGTTTGAAAGATTCTGACACAGAGAGTTTAACCCGAACTATCTAAAGCGTATTTTTACAATTCCAGAGGCTACCAAAGATTTTCCATTTATATACAGGGTGTCCCAAATCTGTAAAAGTTTGAAAGATTCTGACACAGAGAGTTTAACCCGAACTATCTAAAGCGTATTTTTACAATTCCAGAGGCTACCAAAGATTTTCCATTTATATACAGGGTGTCCCAAAAA
Source organism: Aurelia coerulea (assembly GCA_039566865.1). Lineage (NCBI taxonomy): Eukaryota > Metazoa > Cnidaria > Scyphozoa > Semaeostomeae > Ulmaridae > Aurelia > Aurelia coerulea. The sequence continues at coordinate 11,232,755 of CM076954.1, forward strand.
CTCAATACAAGTTTGAAAGATTCTGACACAGAGAGTTTAACCCGAACTATCTAAAGCGTATTTTTACAATTCCAGAGGCTACCAAAGATTTTCCATTTATATACAGGGTGTCCCAAATCTGTAAAAGTTTGAAAGATTCTGACACAGAGAGTTTAACCCGAACTATCTAAAGCGTATTTTTACAATTCCAGAGGCTACCAAAGATTTTCCATTTATATACAGGCTGTCCCAAAAACTCAATACAAGTTTGAAAGATTCTGACACAGAGAGTTTAACCCGAACTATCTAAAGCGTATTTTTACAATTCCAGAGGCTACCAAAGATTTTCCATTTATATACAGGGTGTCCCAAAAACGCAATACAAGTTTGAAAGATTCTGACACAGAGAGTTTAACCCGAACTATCTAAAGCATATTTTTACAATTCCAGAGGCTACCAAAGATTTTCCATTTATATACAGGGTGTCCCAAAAACTCAATACAAGTTTGAAAGATTCTGACACAGAGAGTTTAACCCGAACTATCTAAAGCGTATTTTTACAATTCCAGAGGCTACCAAAGATTTTCCATTTATATACAGGGTGTCCCAAATCTGTAAAAGTTTGAAAGATTCTGACACAGAGAGTTTAACCCGAACTATCTAAAACGTATTTTTACAATTCCGGAGGCTACCAAAGATTTTCCATTTATATACAGGGTGTCCCAAATCTGTAAAAGTTTGAAGGATTCTGACACAGGGAGTTTAACCCGAACTATCTAAAGCATATTTTTACAACTCCAGAGGCTACCAAAGATTTTCCATTTATATACAGGGTGTCCCAAATCTATAAAAGTTTGAAAGATTCTGACACAGGGAGTTTAACCCGAACTATCTAAAGCATATTTTTACAACTCCAGAGGCTACCAAAGATTTTCCATTTATATACAGGGTGTCCCAAATCTATAAAAGTTTGAAAGATTCTGACACAGGGAGTTTAACCCGAACTATCTAAAGCGTATTTTTACAATTCCAGAGGCTACCAAAGATTTTCCATTTATATACAGGGTGTCCCAAATCTGTAAAAGTTTGAAAGATTCTGACACAGAGAGTTTAACCCGAACTATCTAAAACGTATTTTTACAATTCCGGAGGCTACCAAAGATTTTCCATTTATATACAGGGTGTCCCAAATCTATAAAATTTTGAAGGATTCTGACACAGGGAGTTTAACCCGAACTATCTAAAGCGTATTTTTACAATTCCAGAGGCTACCAAAGATTTTCCATTTATATACAGGGTGTCCCAAAAACTCAATACAAGTTTGAAAGATTCTGACACAGAGAGTTTAACCCGAACAATCTAAAGCATATTTTTACAATTCCAGAGGCTACCAAAGATTTTCCATTTATATACAGGGTGTCCCAAAAACTCAATACAAGTTTGAAAGATTCTGACACAGAGAGTTTAACCCGAACTATCTAAAGCGTATTTCTACAATTCCAGAGGCTACCAAAGATTTTCCATTTATATACAGGGTGTCCCAAAAACTCCATACAAGTTTGAAAGATTCTGACACAGAGAGTTTAACCCGAACTATCTAAAGCGTATTTTTACAATTCCAGAGGCTACCAAAGATTTTCCAGTTATATACAGGGTGTCCCAAAAACTCAATACAAGTTTGAAAGATTCTGACACAGAGAGTTTAACCCGAACTATCTAAAGCGTATTTTTACAATTCCAGAGGCTACCAAAGATTTTCCATTTATATACAGGGTGTCCCAAAAACTCAATACAAGTTTGAAAGATTCTGACACAGAGAGTTTAACCCGAACTATCTAAAGCGTATTTTTACAATTCCAGAGGCTACCAAAGATTTTCCATTTATATACAGGGTGTCCCAAAAACTCCATACAAGTTTGAAAGATTCTGACACAGAGAGTTTAACCCGAACTATCTAAAGCGTATTTTTACAATTCCAGAGGCTACCAAAGATTTTCCAGTTATATACAGGGTGTCCCAAATCTGTAAAAGTTTGAAAGATTCTGACAAAGAGAGTTTAACCCGAACTATCTAAAGCGTATTTTTACAATTCCAGAGGCTACCAAAGATTTTCCATTTATATACAGGGTGTCCCAAAAACGCAATACAAGTTTGAAAGATTCTGACACAGAGAGTTTAACCCGAACTATCTAAAGCATATTTTTACAATTCCAGAGGCTACCAAAGATTTTCCATTTATATACAGGGTGTCCCAAAAACTCAATACAAGTTTGAAAGATTCTGACACAGAGAGTTTAACCCAAACTATCTAAAGCGTATTTTTACAATTCCAGAGGCTACCAAAGATTTTCCATTTATATACAGGGTGTCCCAAATCTGTAAAAGTTTGAAAGATTCTGACACAGAGAGTTTAACCCGAACTATCTAAAACGTATTTTTACAATTCCGGAGGCTACCAAAGATTTTCCATTTATATACAGGGTGTCCCAAATCTGTAAAAGTTTGAAGGATTCTGACACAGGGAGTTTAACCCGAACTATCTAAAGCATATTTTTACAACTCCCAGAGGCTACCAAAGATTTTCCATTTATATACAGGGTGTCCCAAATCTATAAAAGTTTGAAAGATTCTGACACAGGGAGTTTAACCCGAACTATCTAAAGCATATTTTTACAACTCCAGAGGCTACCAAAGATTTTCCATTTATATACAGGGTGTCCCAAATCTATAAAAGTTTGAAAGATTCTGACACAGGGAGTTTAACCCGAACTATCTAAAGCGTATTTTTACAATTCCAGAGGCTACCAAAGATTTTCCATTTATATACAGGGTGTCCCAAATCTGTAAAAGTTTGAAAGATTCTGACACAGAGAGTTTAACCCGAACTATCTAAAACGTATTTTTACAATTCCGGAGGCTACCAAAGATTTTCCATTTATATACAGGGTGTCCCAAATCTATAAAATTTTGAAGGATTCTGACACAGGGAGTTTAACCCGAACTATCTAAAGCGTATTTTTACAATTCCAGAGGCTACCAAAGATTTTCCATTTATATACAGGGTGTCCCAAAAACTCAATACAAGTTTGAAAGATTCTGACACAGAGAGTTTAACCCGAACAATCTAAAGCATATTTTTACAATTCCAGAGGCTACCAAAGATTTTCCATTTATATACAGGGTGTCCCAAAAACTCAATACAAGTTTGAAAGATTCTGACACAGAGAGTTTAACCCGAACTATCTAAAGCGTATTTCTACAATTCCAGAGGCTACCAAAGATTTTCCATTTATATACAGGGTGTCCCAAAAACTCAATACAAGTTTGAAAGATTCTGACACAGAGAGTTTAACCCGAACTATCTAAAGCGTATTTTTACAATTCCAGAGGCTACCAAAGATTTTCCATTTATATACAGGGTGTCCCAAAAACTCCATACAAGTTTGAAAGATTGTGACACAGAGAGTTTCACCCGAACTATCTAAAGCGTATTTTTACAATTCCAGAGGCTACCAAAGATTTTCCAGTTATATACAGGGTGTCCCAAAAACTCAATACAAGTTTGAAAGATTCTGACACAGAGAGTTTAACCCGAACTATCTAAAGCGTATTTTTACAATTCCAGAGGCTACCAAAGATTTTCCATTTATATACAGGGTGTCCCAAAAACTCCATACAAGTTTGAAAGATTCTGACACAGAGAGTTTAACCCGAACTATCTAAAGCGTATTTTTACAATTCCAGAGGCTACCAAAGATTTTCCATTTATATAAAGGGTGTCCCAAATCTGTAAAAGTTTGAAAGATTCTGACACAGAGAGTTTAACCCGAACTATCTAAAGCGTATTTTTACAATTCCAGAGGCTACCAAAGATTTTCCATTTATATACAGGGTGTCCCAAAAACTCAATACAAGTTTGAAAGATTCTGGCACAGAGAGTTTAAACCGAACTATCTAAAGCGTATTTTTACAATTCCAGAGGCTACCAAAGATTTTCCATTTATATACAGGGTGTCCCAAATCTGTAAAAGTTTGAAAGATTCTGACACAGAGAGTTTAACCCGAACTATCTAAAGCGTATTTTTACAATTCCAGAGGCTACCAAAGATTTTCCATTTATATACAGGGTGTCCCAAAAACTCAATACAAGTTTGAAAGATTCTGACACAGAGAGTTTAACCCGAACTATCTAAAGCGTATTTTTACAATTCCAGAGGCTACCAAAGATTTTCCATTTATATACAGGGTGTCCCAAATCTGTAAAAGTTTGAAAGATTCTGACACAGAGAGTTTAACCCGAACTATCTAAAACGTCTTTTTACAATTCCGGAGGCTACCAAACATTTTCCATTAATATACAGGGTGTCCCAAATCTGTAAAAGTTTGAAAGATTCTGACACAGGGAGTTTAACCCGAACTATCTAAAGCATATTTTTACAACTCCAGAGGCTACCAAAGATTTTCCATTTATATACAGGGTGTCCCAAATCTATAAAAGTTTGAAAGATTCTGACACAGGGAGTTTAACCCGAACTATCTAAAGCATATTTTTACAACTCCAGAGGCTACCAAAGATTTTCCATTTATATACAGGGTGTCCCAAATCTATAAAAGTTTGAAAGATTCTGACACAGGGAGTTTAACCCGAACTATCTAAAGCGTATTTTTACAATTCCAGAGGCTACCAAAGATTTTCCATTGATATACAGGGTGTCCCAAATCTGTAAAAGTTTGAAAGATTCTGACACAGAGAGTTTAACCCGAACTATCTAAAACGTAATTTTACAATTCCGGAGGCTACCAAAGATTTTCCATTTATATACAGGGTGTCCCAAATCTATAAAATTTTGAAGGATTCTGACACAGGGAGTTTAACCCGAACTATCTAAAGCGTAGTTTTACAATTCCAGAGGCTACCAAAGATTTTCCATTTATATACAGGGTGTCCCAAAAACTCAATACAAGTTTGAAAGATTCTGACACAGAGAGTTTAACCCGAACTATCTAAAGCGTATTTTTACAATTCCAGAGGCTACCAAAGATTTTCCATTTATATACAGGGTGTCCCAAAAACTCAATACAAGTTTGAAAGATTCTGACACAGAGAGTTTAACCCGAACTATCTAAAGCGTATTTTTACAATTCCAGAGGCTACCAAAGATTTTCCATTTATATACAGGGTGTCCCAAAAACTCAATACAAGTTTGAAAGATTCTGACACAGGGAGTTTAACCCGAACAATCTAAAGCATATTTTTACAATTCCAGAGGCTACCAAAGATTTTCCATTTATATACAGGGTGTCCCAAATCTGTAAAAGTTTGAAAGATTCTCACACAGAGAGTTTAACCCGAACTATCTAAAGCGTATTTTTACAATTCCAGAGGCTACCAAAGATTTTCCATTTATATACAGGGTGTCCCAAAAACTCAATACAAGTTTGAAAGATTCTGACACAGAGAGTTTAACCCGAACTATCTAAAGCGTATTTTTACAATTCCAGAGGCTACCAAAGATTTTCCATTTATATACAGGGTGTCCCAAATCTGTAAAAGTTTGAAAGATTCTGACACAGAGAGTTTAACCCGGAGGCTACCAAAGATTTTCCATTTATATACAGGGTGTCCCAAAAACTCAATACAAGTTTGAAAGATTCTGACACAGAGAGTTTAACCCGAACTATCTAAAGTGTATTTTTACAATTCCAGAGGCTACCAAAGATTTTCCATTTATATACAGGGTGTCCCAAATCTGTAAAAGTTTGAAAGATTCTGACACAGAGAGTTTAACCCGAACTATCTAAAACGTATTTTTACAATTCCGGAGGCTACCAAAGATTTTCCATTTATATATAGGGTGTCCCAAATCTGTAAAAGTTTGAAGGATTCTGACACAGGGAGTTTAACCCGAACTATCTAAAGCATATTTTTACAACTCCAGAGGCTACCAAAGATTTTCCATTTATATACAGGGTGTCCCAAATCTATAAAAGTTTGAAAGATTCTGACATAGGGAGTTTAACCCGAACTATCTAAAGCATATTTTTACAACTCCAGAGGCTACCAAAGATTTTCCATTTATATACAGGGTGTCCCAAAAACTCCATACAAGTTTGAAAGATTCTGACACAGAGAGTTTAACCCGAACTATCTAAAGCGTATTTTTACAATTCCAGAGGCTACCAAAGATTTTCCATTTATATACAGGGTGTCCCAAATCTGTAAAAGTTTGAAAGATTCTGACACAGAGAGTTTAACCCGAACTATCTAAAACGTATTTTTACAATTCCGGAGGCTACCAAAGATTTTCCATTTATATACAGGGTGTCCCAAATCTGTAAAAGTTTGAAGGATTCTGACACAGGGAGTTTAACCCGAACTATCTAAAGCATATTTTTACAACTCCAGAGGCTACCAAAGATTTTCCATTTATATACAGGGTGTCCCAAACCTATAAAAGTTTGAAAGATTCTGACACAGGGAGTTTAACCCGAACTATCTAAAGCATATTTTTACAACTCCAGAGGCTACCAAAGATTTTCCATTTATATACAGGGTGTCCCAAATCTATAAAAGTTTGAAAGATTCTGACACAGGGAGTTTAACCCGAACTATCTAAAGCGTATTTTTACAATTCCAGAGGCTACCAAAGATTTTCCATTTATATACAGGGTGTCCCAAATCTGTAAAAGTTTGAAAGATTCTGACACAGAGAGTTTAACCCGAACTATCTAAAACGTATTTTTACAATTCCGGAGGCTACCAAAGATTTTCCATTTATATACAGGGTGTCCCAAATCTATAAAATTTTGAAGGATTCTGACACAGGGAGTTTAACCCGAACGATCTAAAGCGTATTTTTACAATTCCAGAGGCTACCAAAGATTTTCCATTTATATACAGGGTGTCCCAAAAACTCAATACAAGTTTGAAAGATTCTGACACAGAGAGTTTAACCCGAACTATCTAAAGCGTATTTTTACAATTCCAGAGGCTACCAAAGATTTTCCATTTATATACAGGGTGTCCCAAAAACTCAATACAAGTTTGAAAGATTCTGACACAGAGAGTTTAACCCGAACTATCTAAAGCGTATTTTTACAATTCCAGAGGCTACCAAAGATTTTCCATTTATATACAGGGTGTCCCAAAAACTCAATACAAGTTTGAAAGATTCTGACACAGGGAGTTTAACCCGAACAATCTAAAGCATATTTTTACAATTCCAGAGGCTACCAAAGATTTTCCATTTATATACAGGGTGTCCCAAAAACTCAATACAAGTTTGAAAGATTCTGACACAGGGAGTTTAACCCGGACTATCTAAAGCGTATTTTTACAATTCCAGAGGCTACCAAAGATTTTCCATTTATATACAGGGTGTCCCAAATCTGTAAAAGTTTGAAAGATTCTGACACAGGGAGTTTAACCCGAACTATCTAAAGCGTATTTTTACAATTCCAGAGGCTACCAAAGATTTTCCATTTATATACAGGGTGTCCCAAATCTATAAAATTTTGAAGGATTCTGACACAGGGAGTTTAACCCGAACTATCTAAAGCGTATTTTTACAATTCCAGAGGCTACCAAAGATTTTCCATTTATATACAGGGTGTCCCAAAAACTCAATACAAGTTTGAAAGATTCTGACACAGAGAGTTTAACCCGAACTATCTAAAGCGTATTTTTACAATTCCAGAGGCTACCAAAGATTTTCCATTTATATACAGGGTGTCCCAAAAACTCAATACAAGTTTGAAAGATTCTGACACAGAGAGTTTAACCCGAACTATCTAAAGCGTATTTTTACAATTCCAGAGGCTACCAAAGATTTTCCATTTATATACAGGGTGTCCCAAAAACTCAATACAAGTTTGAAAGATTCTGACACAGGGAGTTTAACCCGAACAATCTAAAGCATATTTTTACAATTCCAGAGGCTACCAAAGATTTTCCATTTATATACAGGGTGTCCCAAATCTGTAAAAGTTTGAAAGATTCTCACACAGAGAGTTTAACCCGAACTATCTAAAGCGTATTTTTACAATTCCAGAGGCTACCAAAGATTTTCCATTTATATACAGGGTGTCCCAAAAACTCAATACAAGTTTGAAAGATTCTGACACAGAGAGTTTAACCCGAACTATCTAAAGCGTATTTTTACAATTCCAGAGGCTACCAAAGATTTTCCATTTATATACAGGGTGTCCCAAATCTGTAAAAGTTTGAAAGATTCTGACACAGAGAGTTTAACCCGGAGGCTACCAAAGATTTTCCATTTATATACAGGGTGTCCCAAAAACTCAATACAAGTTTGAAAGATTCTGACACAGAGAGTTTAACCCGAACTATCTAAAGCGTATTTTTACAATTCCAGAGGCTACCAAATATTTTCCATTTATATACAGGGTGTCCCAAATCTGTAAAAGTTTGAAAGATTCTGACACAGAGAGTTTAACCCGAACTATCTAAAACGTATTTTTACAATTTCGGAGGCTACCAAAGATTTTCCATTAATATATAGGGTGTCCCAAATCTGTAAAAGTTTGAAGGATTCTGACACAGGGAGTTTAACCCGAACTATCTAAAGCATATTTTTACAACTCCAGAGGCTACCAAAGATTTTCCATTTATATACAGGGTGTCCCAAATCTATAAAAGTTTGAAAGATTCTGACACAGGGAGTTTAACCCGAACTATCTAAAGCATATTATTACAACTCCAGAGGCTACCAAAGATTTTCCATTTATATACAGGGTGTCCCAAAAACTCCATACAAGTTTGAAAGATTCTGACACAGAGAGTTTAACCCGAACTATCTAAAGCGTATTTTTACAATTCCAGAGGCTACCAAAGATTTTCCATTTATATACAGGGTGTCCCAAATCTGTAAAAGTTTGAAAGATTCTGACACAGAGAGTTTAACCCGAACTATCTAAAACGTATTTTTACAATTCCGGAGGCTACCAAAGATTTTCCATTTATATACAGGGTGTCCCAAATCTGTAAAAGTTTGAAGGATTCTGACACAGGGAGTTTAACCCGAACTATCTAAAGCATATTTTTACAACTCCAGAGGCTACCAAAGATTTTCCATTTATATACAGGGTGTCCCAAATCTATAAAAGTTTGAAAGATTCTGACACAGGGAGTTTAACCCGAACTATCTAAAGCATATTTTTACAACTCCAGAGGCTACCAAAGATTTTCCATTTATATACAGGGTGTCCCAAATCTATAAAAGTTTGAAAGATTCTGACACAGGGAGTTTACCCCGAACTATCTAAAGCGTATTTTTACAATTCCAGAGGCTACCAAAGATTTTCCATTTATATACAGGGTGTCCCAAATCTGTAAAAGTTTGAAAGATTCTGACACAGAGAGTTTAACCCGAACTATCTAAAACGTATTTTTACAATTCCGGAGGCTACCAAAGATTTTCCATTTATATACAGGGTGTCCCAAATCTATAAAATTTTGAAGGATTCTGACACAGGGAGTTTAACCCGAACGATCTAAAGCGTATTTTTACAATTCCAGAGGCTACCAAAGATTTTCCATTTATATACAGGGTGTCCCAAAAACTCAATACAAGTTTGAAAGATTCTGACACAGAGAGTTTAACCCGAACTATCTAAAGCGTATTTTTACAATTCCAGAGGCTACCAAAGATTTTCCATTTATATACAGGGTGTCCCAAAAACTCAATACAAGTTTGAAAGATTCTGACACAGGGAGTTTAACCCGAACAATCTAAAGCATATTTTTACAATTCCAGAGGCTACCAAAGATTTTCCATTTATATACAGGGTGTCCCAAAAACTCAATACAAGTTTGAAAGATTCTGACACAGGGAGTTTAACCCGAACTATCTAAAGCGTATTTTTACAATTCCAGAGGCTACCAAAGATTTTCCATTTATATACAGGGTGTCCCAAATCTGTAAAAGTTTGAACGATTCTGACACAGAGAGTTTAACCCGAACTATCTAAAACGTATTTTTACAATTCCGGAGGCTACCAAAGATTTTCCATTTATATACAGGGTGTCCCAAATCTATAAAATTTTGAAGGATTCTGACACAGGGAGTTTAACCCGAACTATCTAAAGCGTATTTTTACAATTCCAGAGGCTACCAAAGATTTTCCATTTATATACAGGGTGTCCCAAATCTGTAAAAGTTTGAAGGATTCTGACACAGAGAGTTTAACCCGAACTATCTAAAGCATATTTTTACAATTCCAGAGGCTACCAAAGATTTTCCATTTATATACAGGGTGTCCCAAATCTATAAAAGTTTGGAGGATTCTGACACAGGGAGTTTAACCCGAACTATCTAAAGCATATTTTTACAATTCCAGAGGCTACCAAAGATTTTCCATTTATATACAGGGTGTCCCAAATCTATAAAAGTTTGAAGGATTCTGACACAGAGAGTTTAACCCGAACTATCTAAAGCATATTTTTACAATTCCAGAGGCTACCAAAGATTTTCCAATCATATACAGGGTGTCCCAAATCTGTAAAAGTTTGAAAGATTCTGACACAGGGAGTTTAACCCGAACTATCTAAAGCGTATTTTTACAATTCCAGAGGCTACCAAAGATTTTCCATTTATATACAGGGTGTCCCAAATCTGTAAAAGTTTGAAAGATTCTGACACAGAGAGTTTAACCCGAACTATCTAAAACGTATTTTTACAATTCCGGAGGCTACCAAAGATTTTCCATTTATATACAGGGTGTCCCAAATCTATAAAAGTTTGAAGGATTCTGACACAGGGAGTTTAACCCGAACTATCTAAAGCGTATTTTTACAATTCCAGAGGCTACCAAAGATTTTCCATTTATATACAGGGTGTCCCAAATCTGTAAAAGTTTGAAGGATTCTGACACAGAGAGTTTAACCCGAACTATCTAAAGCATATTTTTACAATTCCAGAGGCTACCAAAGATTTTCCATTTATATACAGGGTGTCCCAAAAACTCAATACAAGTTTGAAAGATTCTGACACAGAGAGTTTAACCCGAACTATCTAAAGCGTATTTTTACAATTCCAGAGGCTACCAAAGATTTTCCATTTATATACAGGGTGTCCCAAAAACTCAATACAAGTTTGAAAGATTCTGACACAGAGAGTTTAACCCGAACTATCTAAAGCGTATTTTTACAATTAAAGAGGCTACCAAAGATTTTCCATTTATATACAGGGTGTCCCAAATCTGTAAAAGTTTGAAGGATTCTGACACAGGGAGTTTAACCCGAACTATCTAAAGCATATTTTTACAATTCCAGAGGCTACCAAAGATTTTCCATTTATATACAGGGTGTCCCAAATCTATAAAAGTTTGAAAGATTCTGACACAGGGAGTTTAACCCGAACTATCTAAAGCATACTTTTACAATTCCAGAGGCTACCAAAGATTTTCCATTTATATACAGGGTGTCTCAAATCTATAAAAGTTTGAAAGATTCTGACACAGGGAGTTTAACCCGAACTATCTAAAGCGTATTTTTACAATTCCAGAGGCTACCAAAGATTTTCCATTTATATACAGGGTGTCCCAAAAACTCCATACAAGTTTGAAAGATTCTGACACAGAGAGTTTAACCCGAACTATCTAAAGCATACTTTTACAATTCCAGAGGCTACCAAAGATTTTCCATTTATATACAGGGTGTCCCAAATCTATAAAAGTTTGAAAGATTCTGACACAGGGAGTTTAACCCGAACTATCTAAAGCGTATTTTTACAATTCCAGAGGCTACCAAAGATTTTCCATTTATATACAGGGTGTCTCAAATCTATAAAATTTTGAAAGATTCTGACACAGGGAGTTTAACCCGAACTATCTAAAGCATATTTTTACAATTCCAGAGGCTACCAAAGATTTTCCATTTATATACAGGGTGTCTCAAATCTATAAAAGTTTGAAAGATTCTGACACAGGGAGATTAACCCGAACTATCTAAAGCATATTTTTACAATTCCAGAGGCTACCAAAGATTTTCCATTTATATACAGGGTGTCTCAAATCTATAAAAGTTTGAAAGATTCTGACACAGGGAGTTTAACCCGAACTATCTAAAGCATATTTTTACAATAACCCTCAATGGCTAAATTAAATTTTGATATTTTTCTGACCACTGTGGTGTGGGTTAAACTTGGTTGTGGAGCTATAAATCAGCAAATGCCAAATTTACCCTTAGGCCCAAACCAGAGCCGCCATTAATATACCACTGAGCAAGCAAGGAACCTTAACGCATAGCGACCCTCGATATCTTCAAGAAACGATTTGCTGCTGATTTGAAATGAAATAACTAACAAAACTAAATCAAAGAATTTCTTTGTGAAATCGCATCACTGTATCTTATTGGTCAAGGGACCTTTCCCCAAATGAACCGGTTATTGTTAAAATTTTAAATTCTGTGTAAAATAAAGTAAATTGATCTCTTGATTAATGATAATAAAATATGATTGTCCTTTGAACCTGTTTTCTTCTCGGTTTCTAGCAACAAGAATCTCGATACATATCAGCTGTGGATTTCAAGTGCCGACATATTTCTGCCTTCCCTAGAATCGTTAGTTCCTCTCTATTGGAAGCTTTGGTTTGGGCCAAGAGGAAATTTCACACTTGCTGATTTATTGCTCTGCAAAAAGTTACCGAAAATTATAAGAAAAATATCACAATTTAATTCGGCCATTGAGGGTTAACATGAAAATTGTTTTTGGGTGATATGACGAGAACTCTTGGCCTCAAAATCTTTCAAATTTGTATACCAGTTTTTTGGGACACCTGGTAGCTAAACAAGTTTGCATGTTAATTTTGATATGGTTTGGGATAAAATTGTGTCGAATTTATGTATTTGACTCGTAAAATTGTATGTTGAATCGGCTAAATATGGGGTAAAAGAACTGAAAAACTATCATATATATCCTGGTCATTTGACTTTGTGAATAAACCCCCTCTTTTAAGCCCCCTCTAAAGTGTCCGAAATTGAATAAGCCCCAAGGGGCTTTTAATGTATGCAGAAAGGGCGAATTATGCTGGACAAGATGACAAGGATATCGATAGAGCCCACCGTATTGGACAAACGTACCAGGAACATGGGATAACGCATCAAGCCATCATTGTGAAATTCCATTCATGGGGTCAGCGTACCGCCGTTTACAAAGCAAGGAAAAAGCTCAGTAACGGCCAGTCCATTCGCCTGGATATAACCAATAGAAGATCCACGTTGCTCAGTTTAGCCAAGGAGCAAAAGGCTGACAATCCAAACATCGATTTTTCTTTTGTGGTTGTGAATTGCCGACTGGGATTCAAGTTTCAAACAGGAGAATTTAGATTCTTCAGTACCGTAAGAGAAATGAACAACATTTTAGATGAAATGGCCTGATCTCCCAAACTTGAGCGTATGTTATTAAATCGCAAACTTTTCGTGTTGTGTGATTATTAGGTTTGATTTAGTCTGGTGTGTTTTAACTATATCTTAGATATCGTTTGGTGCAAATTTTGTTTTCGGACATCCCAAAATCTGAGGTCACTGTGCTCCTTCAGGTTGCGTACAGGTTTTATTTTTATAAGAAACTTTGATCAGACCATAGTGCTAAAAGTTTCTTAATTCTTCATGAAAATTTTCGCTTCTTAGTTGGCTAATATTACGTAGCATCACTACAATATCGTTGCATTTAACTTTTGAACGTTTCCTATCCTAACTACTTCTCAGACTAGAGCTTTTCAAATTTCGTTCAAAATTTTTCTTTTATATATTTAATTTTTGTTTTCTTTTTTGCCATCTTAGTAATAGTTTTCTTATGAAAACATATGTATTTTTCAGTTACTTTTTCAGTCCAATGCTTCAGCCTGAGGGTTCAACCTGAGGGGTCACAGTATCCTAGCCTTAAATGAAAAGCCTTTTTGGTGAATAGGTATTGTAAACATGCCAACTTGCCCTGTTTCAATATGCTGCATCTAAACACAGTGATTCCCAGAAGACCGTAACCTTTTCCCCCAACTGCCTGTTTCTCTGGTTAACAAGATGCTTTCAAAGCCTGCGCTAATAACAATCAACTCCCTAATGTGTTGAAATCCCACGAGGCCCTAGTATATAACTTTTTCTTGTCAAACAAAGCAATGTTTCCAAGCAAAAGCCCTATTTTCCCGCCTTTCAAATGGCGAAGTACCATTTTTAGATGCAATAAATCCTCACAGGCGTCATGGTTTGCAGTCCTTCTTAACTTTGATGTCGTCTTGTGCAACATCTTTCATTGTGTTCTTTTTATTGTTAATGTTTCATCACATTCTGCGTATGTTTCCGTTGATTGTTTACATTTTGCTTATTTGTTATAACTGTACTATTGTTGATGTAGGGTCATCTTTTTGTTTGGTACATGTTTTGTTATATTCTTTAAAATGGGTGAATGGTGGTTGCATTGTGGCCTATTGCCCCCTAGGACCAGCGGGAGGACTTCTTTTTGATGATGCCGGTTGAAATCAATCAATGGCGAGCAACAATAGGGTGTTTTTGTGTATCCATTCAAACATCGTCTCCCCTGTGTAAAAATATTCGGCCGTTCTCTTTTGTTGTTCGCATCCTCAAGCTTTACTGGCTTTGTTGTTGTTTTATTGCAACTTCAATCATTGTTTTACCTTTGGTACTAATGATACAATTTCTTGCTGCGCACTCTGTGGAGGCACAGCTATGTTTCTTGCCTTTGTTTGCTCGCGTGCATCGCCTTGCGAAGATAGTAATTTACACGACTGTTGAACTTTTCAAGCGTATTCCGCATGCTGTCTTTAGTCTTGTTCACAATAAGCGTTCAGCTGTCAAGCAATTTCTCTTTCTGTACGCGTATTTTTACACTGGATGCATAACTTGCTATACACTTCATACGCAATGGTTGGTTTTCAAGACGATTCTGCTAAGCGGTGATATAGAAATGAATCCTGGCCCTGAAACACTGGATTTTTGTACCTGGAATTTAAATAGTATTACTGCGCATGACTTCTTGCGAGTTTCTCTCTTAGAGGCCTACAACTCAGTGTACAATTATGACCTGATTGGTATTGTTGAAACCCACCCTGACACCACTATCAATGAAGATAGGCTAGCACTTGATGGCTACACGTTTTATAAAAGCAACCATCCTCAGAATGTGAAAAGGGGCGGCGTTGGGCTTTATGTCAAAGACTCTCTTCCTTCAAAAAATCGTCCTGACTTGGTGACTCTCCCTGAATGTGTTGTATCTGAGATTCAAATAGACACGAAAAAATATTTTTTTGCCGTAATTTATCGTAGTCCAAGCCAGGACCAGAGTGAGTTTGATAACTTCATGGTAAATTTCGATCTATTGCTATCCAAGATACATGATGAAAATCCATTTTGTGTTATTATCACCGGCGATTTCAACTGTCGCTCAACTCAATGGTGGGAAGATGATATTGAAAATAACGAGGGAAAATTACTTGAGCCTTTTGCTTCTGAACTTGGCCTTCACCAATTAATTTCAGAACCAACTCATTTAATTGGGGGTTCTAAATCTTGTATTGACTTGATTTTTACCAATCAGCCTAACCTCTTTATTGAATCTGGTGTTCATCCGTCTCTGCATGAACACTGTCATCACCAAATTGTTCGTGGGAAATTATCAGTTTCAAGCATAACACTACCCCCTCACACCCGCAGGATTTGGTACTATGACAAGGCAGATTTTGTTGCCATTATGAAAAGTATTGAAATGTTCAATTGGAGAGAGCATCTCGACAACATACCATGTCCCAATGAGCAGGTCAAATTGCTCAATGAAGTACTTTTGAACATTTATTCCAACTTTATTCCAAACAAAATTAAAACGATTAGACCCTGTCAAGCACCGTGGATAACGCAAACTGTGAAAAACTTTCTGAGGAACAAGAGTCGTGCTTATAAAAGCTTCGTGAGGAATGGTCAACCGGACGAAGAGCTTGCGGGGATACAAAATATGATATCTGAAGGTTCAAGAATGATTGAGGATGCAAAACGGAAATATTTTCTTAAGGCAGGCACAACCTTAGCTAGCCCTGGAACCCCTAGAAAAACGTATTGGTCCTTGATCAATACTGTTTTAAATAAGGCCAAGATTCCAATAATACCACCACTTTTAGAGAATGGGCTATTTGTGACTGACTTTACTAAAAAGGCACAGTTATTCAATGATTATTTCATACTTCAGTGTACGACTATTGACACAGGCAGAGTAATTCCAGAACATACACCCTTGACTTCTACTCTGATAGATAGCTTTGTTATCTCTGAGGAAAAGATACTACAAATCATACGATCACTTAATCCTAATAAAGCACATGGATGGGATGAAATATCTGTGAGAATGATAAAGCTAGGTGATACTGCATTAGTTGCTCCATTGAAGATAATATTCACAAATTGCCTCAGATGTGGTCTATTTCCCCATATATGGAAGCATGCAAACGTTGTGCCTGTTCACAAAAAGAATGAGAAAAATTTGAAGGGAAACTACCGTCCTATTTCACTTCTTCCAATCTTTGGGAAAATACTTGAAAAACTCATGTACGATTCCCTATATTCACATCTTGTATCATCTGAATTACTTAACCCAAATCAATCAGGTTTTCGTCCAGGTGACTCTACAGTCAACCAGTTACTCTCAATAACACATACCATCTTTAAAGCATTTGATTGCAATCCTCCTCTTGATGTTCGTTCTGTGTATCTTGATATTTCCAAAGCATTTGACAGGGTTTGGCATGATGGTCTTATCTTTAAATTAACACGATGTGGCGTCTCTGGAAATCTTCTCTCTCTTATCAAAAGTTTTCTCAAGGATAGAAAGCAGCGAACTGTTCTGAATGGGCAGAGTTCTTCTTGGGGAGATATTTTGGCAGGAGTACCCCCAGGGCTCTATTCTAGGGCCCTTATTCTTCCTTGTGTATATAAATGACCTAACCGATGACCTAAAGTGTAATGTCAAGCTCTTCGCTGATGATACGTCATTATTTACGGTCGTCCAAGATTCAAATTCGGCCGCTAATGACATGAACCATGACTTGGAGTTGATAAGTCAGTGGGCTCATGACTGGAGGATGTCGTTTAATCCTGATCCACGAAAACAAGCTGTGGAACTCATATTTTCAAGGAAAAAGATTAAAGCTGACCATCCAGAAATTCTTTTCAACAACATACCAGTAATGAAAGTAGATGAACATAAACACTTAGGAATCATACTAGATTTAAATTTGTCTTTTTCTGCCCATATCAAATCAGCTATCTCCAAATCAAGGAAGGGTATTGGCTTGCTGAAATATCTCTCCAAATATCTGCCCAGGCATACTCTGAACGAGTTATATAAGCTCTATGTAAGACCTCATTTTGACTACGGGGATGTTATTTACCATATTCCGGCAAAAGTATGCGAGTTCAGTGGTAGCATCATTTTACCGAGCTTGATGGAAAAATTAGAGTCTGTCCAGTATTCTGCTGCGCGAGCAATTACGGGAACATGGAAAGGAACATCACGAGAAAAGCTGTACACAGAACTTGGCTGGGAATCGCTAAGCTGCCGAAGGTGGAGCAGACGCCTTACTTTGTTCTACAAGATCCTTAATAATCTAACTCCAGTCTATACTAGGGATCCAATCCCATCACTTCAACAGTTACATTACTCTCTTCGCAACCAGGATGTTATTGGGCGAATAAAGGCCAGAACAGAAAAATTTAAGTCTAGTTTCTATCCTCATTGCTTATCTGAATGGAACGAACTTGATCCTGAGATTAGACTTGCACCGTCTGTTTCTGTTTTTAAGAAGAAACTTTTATCAATAATTAGACCCCCTGTAAGATCTATCTTTGGCATTCATGACCCAACAGGTCTATCCTATCTCACTAAACTCAGGGTTGGTCTCAGCAAATTAAACCTTCACAAATTCAACCACAATTTTAGGGATACCATAAATCCAATGTGCCCTACGAACGATGGTATCGAGGATACAGAACACTTTTTGTTGCTTTGCCCATCCTTTGCAGTACCACGCAGGGATCTTCTCGCTGGAGTTTTTGCTTTATTACGACCATTTGGATATACTAATCTCCAAAATAACGTTCTATTGCAAATTTTATTGTATGGTGATAAAAATTTTCCCAACGAACTCAATAAAAATATACTCCTACTAACTTTAAAATTTATCCACAAATCCGGTCGATTTGATTAGAAAACTTCACACTCCGTTATAAGCCACACAATCACAACCACCATGTCTCATTTAAATAAACGTGTTCTTCTTTTCTTTGCTTCTATTTTGTTCTTCTTTTCGTTGTATGTTAAACGTCTGTCTCGAATTAGATGCCACGCAATATCTGCAACAATGTCTAATTACCCATCCAAACACTTAAATTTTGTTTCGATCGCAGACATTTCCCGTGGCATGTAATTTGAGACAGACTTTAGCTTTAGTTTTAGACTTTAGTTTTAATCTTTAGTTTTAATATCTATGTCAAAATGGCTTCGGGGTAGTCATAGCCTTTTGCTCCTCGGGGTATCGTTCTAGTAGTATTGTATAGTTGTATTGTAATTTTGTAAAGTAGTGTAGCTTGTAAACCTATATTGTAATTTTTAAATGAATTAAAAAAAAAAATTATGCTGGAGCTGTCTGACTGCCCCTCGTGTCTAGTAGCTAGATAATACCGGGTGAGTCAGAAAAAAGAATCCCCGCTTGGAAGGCCACTGCTCCATGAATATCAAAGCAATAATATTTAAAATAGTCTTGTTTTATTGCCGATATGTTCAATTAGGTTCAGTAATTTACCCGGCTATAATCGACCATTCCTTCCCGTGGATATGGGTGATTTTTTGCAGAAAGCCCCTTCCAAAAACCTGCAAAAATGCAATGAAAACAATGCGCAAATTTTCCTTCCTAAAATTGATGCCACTCATCTAAATTCATGTATTTTGTTCTCTTGGGAGAATGGAATCCCCCTGAATATGTCATCGATACCAGGGGGAGGACTTATTCGTCCTCCTAAGAGCATAGCACGTGCTAAAGCGTCCACAAGTCATTGATGTAAGGCCATTGTAAGGCAGAAGTGTAAGGGAAATTTGTTCATGATTTTGGGCACGTTTTGAAGGTTTTTTGAAGAGGCTTTCTCGAGAAAATCCCTCATAATTTCAGAATGGAGTGGCCGATTTCAGTCAGGTAAATTTCATGGTAGATTTGAACATTTCTACCATTAAACTTTATATTTGCCGATATCATTGTCTTGATATCCAGGGAGCCGTGACCTTTCAAACGGGGATTCTTTTTTCTGACTCACCCGGTAGTAGAAACAAACTTAACTATTTTTTAGCAAAAAATATTTCTTTACAGCTGTTTCTTAAAGTGAATCACCTCAGTTATATGGCGTCCGTTTTGAGTAGGACAAAGAGAAACTTAAACACTATATCTTTTCTTTGGCTCTGCTTTCTTTCGCCACGCATTGGATCATCAAATACAATAGGCCATTTATAAACCGATGAGATCTCATTTTTAAAGTTAGGTCATTCCCTAAGCTCCGCTAATTTGTCTTTTATTGACAATGACATGATAACACAGCTGACTCTTACCTCTGCACTTCCTCCTTTGTAAAACCAACCAGGTCTTTCCCAACCATGCCTTTCTTGGTACACGCAGCCTCTTTCTAACAACACTTTGTAAAATGGATCTTTTCTAATGTTCCTCGCTGCAAGTGGCTCATCATTTGGGAAAACCATGGAGTAATTCTTTGCGTATGACTCATGACTACGCTCTTTGACCCATCGGTTATCATTCGTCAATGATTTGTGAAACCTACGAATGTCAAACCCAAACATATCTACATCAGGATGTCCCTTAACGATCCATTTGGCGAGCTCATTTCCACAGCCGCCCCCAAACATTATGCCACTTGAATTGAAGCCACAGCCATGGTAATATCCCCTCACATTGGGGTCTGGTCCCATTAGGGGCTTGTGATCGGCTGTAAATGACTCTAAAAAGTAACAAAAATAAAGAGGCTAAGTCAATGGAATGTACTATCTACTACAGTTTTACCCCGCCACTAAGAAACTCATTTTGTACAACCAGGCTGCTTGGTTTCTTATAAATATCATATAAATGTTATATTAAAGGGTTTGTGCAGCTAAAAGCTTGCATTTGCAGAGAGCAGAAAAATCTAAAAATACCCCATTGAAATCGAAGTTGCACACAATGTCAACAAAGGGTAGCCTAAGAATGAGATTTTTATCTTGCTAAGAGACAATGCTGTGTCTAAGTTATATCTTTGCACTATTTATTGCTGCGAAGCGCATGCGTAGCAGCCATTATAGACGGGATTGATAAGGATTCTACGTGTAGTGGAGTAGTTTCATGCTGACTCAGGCTGATCGAAGCGGAAATTGGCATTGGAGTCTGCACTGAGCGTCCACGACTTGGATTTTGGGCGAGAAGCTCAAAGCTGGCTCACTGCCCGCTCACTGCTATGCTCACATTCATTGCGAGAAGAAGACGGAGATTTTCACGCAGTGTGGTAAGTACAACATCGTTTTCTACATCTATTTTCATCGCAAATATGAGAGGATTTCTCTTAATCCTCTTTGTTCTGTTGAGCATGCGTTGTTTTACGGCGGACAGATTTCAGAAGCGGAAGGAAGATGTGTCATCAACGAGGGCATAGGCCTAAGGCGTTTCTTACGCTCACAAATAAACCAGGTAGCAATAAACCACACGAAGCATTGTTTGTGGAAAGAAAAGTGAATCACCCATTTACCATTGTGGTGATAAAAAGTGAATTGCCCATTGTGGCAAGTAAACTACTTATGCAAAATCACCAAAAAGGAATTTGATCTTTCAGGAAACTCAATTACTTTTGAAAATATTTGTCAGGAAAGATAGGCACTAAATCCTAACTGGCTAACGAGCTTGGCACGTGACACGCTCTGAAACCAATCAATGGAACGGAAAACAGACCGGGAAATTTGAAAAGTCAAATTTAGGCCGTTTTTGAACGATTTTACCACCCTTCACCAAAAAAAGATTGTACGGAAGGAAAATTAAGATTTTCAAAAAATTCCTTCACAGATGTGTTCCCAATACCTGAATACATGCCTGTTCACGGGGGCTAAGAATTATCTCAAAATCTGAAGAAATGCCGAAGTTTTGAATTTGACCTCACTGACCTCACTGTAGCGTGTCATAGTAAAAACCTCAGTAAACACAGAAACGTATTCTTCACATGCATCCGGAGACTAAATACTTTGCTTCGAAGTCCTTATTCTGTGTGTTTAAGAATCTTTAGAACATCTTGAAAGATACCAAACTTAGAGCACTACAGTATCGGAACCTTTTTTAGTTTGAAGCTAACATGAATACCACCGGCGATTTTCAATATTTAATGCTGAGGGGAAGATTTGCACTGGACTGGCCTAACAAAATATCACACTGTCGTTATAAATAAGGACGAATTAACAGATACTTACATTCCTGTCTTGCAAAATGAGGACCACAAACTGAAAATATGAAGCAGCACAAATGCTAAAAGTATTTCAACTGGTTTTAATGGCAAAAATCCACTTTTTGACCGTAATCTGCAGCCAGTTTCTCCAACAAATCGTTCAGACTTTCCTCTTGCAACATCATTGTCAATAGAAAGGGCGCGGAAATTTCAGTGATCAGCTGCATGCTTGCTAGTCATCATCAAATAACATACAATTCCAATGAACTTTGAATAAATAACAATTATTTCAGGAATGGCAAGAGCTGTAACATCCAACGTGGCCAGAACGAAAGATTTTGTGATGTCCTCTTCGATAACCATTGCTCCCATTCCTTTATCCAATTCTGCTCTCATCTTTGTGAGATCATAAGAGTGGGAATCAGCAATTACACGAACAAAAACATCATATGAATTCATATATTGTGTCCCTTGCTTTTTAGCACAAGAAATGGCTACCATCTCGTCTAGCAGGTACATGAAATGAACATGAAATTCTAAATTTAATTTTGCGAAAGAACACAATAACAACGAACGGAAGAAATGTACATCTTGTTTTTAATGTGAAAAAAACAGATTGGTCAGTTTGCAAAATAATATTTTAAATACTATTTTCACAGCTCCTTCATATCAATTTCACATTTTATGCGGATATCATAGAAAAATATCTATCTTTGGAATACCAAAGGCCATTCATTAGAAAATCACTCCTTTACGGTCAAACAACACAGTAGCATAGAGCACAACTGGACATGACACTTTGTAGACTCAACGCATATTTTCTGTGAGATGATAAAACTTCGACCCCCCATAGACTGAAGTTTCTTAGAATTCTTATTCTCGTTTGACCGTATAGGGGTGATTTTCTAATGGATGACCTCTGTAGTCCAAAGATAGATATTTTTCTATGATATCCGCACAAAATGTGAAATTGATATGAAGGAACTGTAAAAATAGTATTTCAAATGTTATTTTGCAGAAATGGCCAATCTATTTTTCACATTAAAAAAAAGATGTACATTTCTTCCGTTCGTTGTTATTGTGATCTTTCACAAAATTAGATTTAATATTTCATATTCATTTCATGTACCTAGCTAGACGAGATGATAGCCATTTCTTGTGCTAAAAAGCAGGGGACACAATTCATGAATTTATTTGATGTTTTGGTTCATGTAATTGCTGATTCCCTCTCTTATGATCTCACAAAGATGAGAGCAGAATTGGATAAAGGAATGGAAGCAATCGTTATCGAAGAGGACATCACAAAATCTTTCGTTGTGGCCACGTTGGATGTTACAGCTCTTGCCATTCCTGAAATAATTATTATTTATTTCAAAGGTCATTGGAATTGTATGTTATTTGATGATGACTAGCAAGCATGCAGCTGACCACTGAAATTTCCGCACCCTTTCTATTGACAATGATGTTGCAAGAGGAAAGTCTCAACGATTTGTTGGAGAAACTGACTGCAGATTACGGTCAAAAAAGTGGAATTTTGCCTTTAAAACCAGTTCAAATACTTTTAGCATTTGTGCTGCTTCATATGTTCAGTTTATGGTTCTCATTTTGCAATATAGAAATGTAAGTATTTGTTAATTTGTCCTTATTTATAACGACAATGTGTTGTTTTATTAGGCCAGTGCAGTGCAAATCTTCCCAATTTTTCACCTACCCCTCAGCATTAAATATTGAAAATCGCCGGTGGTATTCATGTTAACTTCAAACTAAAAAAGATTCCGATACTGTAGTGCTCTAAGTTTGGCATCTTTTAAGATGTTCTAAAGATTCCTAAACACACAGAATAAGAACTCCAAAGCAAAGTAGAATACGTTTCTGTGTTTACTGAGGTTTTTACTATGGCACGCTACAGTGAGGTCAGTGAGGTCAAATTAAAAACTTCGGCATTTCTCCAGATTTTGAGATAATTCTTAGCCCCCGTGAACAGGCATGTATTCAGGTATTGGGAACACGTCTGTGAAGGAATTTTTTGAAAATCTTAATTTTCCTTCCGTACAATCTTTTTTTGGTGAAGGGTGGTAAAATCATCCAAAAACGGCCTAAATTTGACTTTTCAAATTTCCCGGTCGGTTTTCCGTTCTATTGATTGGTTTCAGAGCGTGTCACGTGCCAAGCTCGCTAGCCAGTTAGGATTTAGTGCCTATCTTTTTTGTCAGGGCTCTTTCTTTTGTACTAAACAAGATGATAATGATTCACCATTCATTCCTTTGCATACAGCACTTGAAAACGTTTTCACAAATAGCAACTAATTGAAAGTATCTTTTAACCATGATTCTTTGCATTAGACAGAATTTTGATTGGCTTCTTGAAATGTTTATGCTTTCTGCTTGGTTGCAATATGTACTTAAATCGGGCCTTTCCAGCCACCATGGAATCTTTTATTGATGCTCATCTTTGTGGACCATTGAAAAAATGGCGACAACAAAGAGAACACAAAATGGTGTATTCGCAGACCATGCTTGATGTTGCAAAGGCCCCTTTCATGTTGCCACTTGACCATTTATAGATCTCATACACAAAAGCTTCACATCTCATGTATTTTGTTGCAGGAATGAAAGGCAACTTATTAATTTGAGACACCCCTGTAAAGACTTCCGCCGCTTTGGATCAATATTGCTTCAGACATGTAAAGATTAACACAGCATTGGATCACACCTGCAAATTAACTGTTCATATTCCTGTGTGACCATTTGCACAGCATTGGATCAGCATTTACTTCTTTAACCATTGTGCTTCTTTCAAAGACCAAACAGCATTGGATCAGCATTGCTTCTGTGACTGTTCTTTGTACCTACCTTGTGACCTATTAGCTTTGATACAAACTGTTACCAGATGAACCTTTGAAGAATTGTTGTGGTCAACTGATGTGCATCATATGCGCTCAAGACTTGTTTTTATTCAAGGCACAATACAGAATCTGTTATTTGACACAGAATTGAATAGGGGAACACTTTGTATATTGCCATCACGTATTAAGTTGCTTGAATATTATTAAAGATGCTGACTCGGGGGGGGGGGGGAGAGTACATGACTTGTGGATGGACGGGGGTCTGCCGCCCGGTCTTAAGAAAGCTACCCTCTTCTAATTACAGAAACTTGCCTTGGTACCCACTGTTATGATGAATTTTCGCGGAAAACAGCCCATTTTCTACTATTTTTGTGAATTTCAGCGAAAGCCCACCCATGTTCATGAAAGATTTCCCAAAAAAGGACCCTTGTTTTGTTTAGAGAATTTTGAGCCCAAAAACCCAACCACCCATGTTCATGAAAGATTTCCCAAAAAGGACCCTTGTTTTGTTTAGAGAATTTTGAGCCCAAAAACCCAACCATATGGGCGGCACATACCCGTACCTTGAACATGTTATGTACCCCCCCGGGATGCTGATTGGTGCAGATGGAAGCAGATAATTGACATTCTAGGATAATTACAAAGAAATTATCAAAGCTACTGTATTGCTACTAAAACATCACAACTATTTTAACTTGAAACTGCGAGTGTTGATCTATGGCCAAATGAGAAAATCATATACTATTTGAGGTGCCACCTGGGGAAAAGAAAGCCTTGCAGTCCAAGAAAGAAATTGCAATTGAAGAGTTGAATTGAGACTAATATCACATTGAGTTTTAATGAGTATTATAGTTGTGTAATGCAGTCTTTGAATTTACAAACAGTTCTCAGTTCTATTAATTTTTTCCCCTCAAAAAGCTCTTTCAGGCAGATCTGTCTTTTTGAGATTTCTTGAAAAGCAAGGAGAGAATGGTTTTGTCAAGGTTTGCTGGAGCAATGTTTTGGGTTTCTAAGAAATGCTTGACCATTGTTGGGAGAGGCATTCTAAGTAGAATGCATGTTCTCAATTGGGTATAAAACCTCAATACAAATTCAACAAAACATCCTGCCTATATTTTGCTCATTCCAGCCATGTTTACGATGCAAAATATAACTAAAAAGGGCCTTTCCCCCATTTTCCGAGCGTCTGAAGAGTGTGGTCACAGAAAATGTTCTGCGCTTATGCCCCAGACCCCCTCACTCCTTGAGTGCTGCTTACGCAACTGGTATGAGCAGCACTTATTTAACTGCGTTAACAGCTAGTAGAGGAGCATATTTACCATTGCACACTTGCTTTAAACCAAATGTTGGGCAATGACTATGTTGCCATCTGGCATGCTGCAGTTTCTTATAAGTTAGGTTCTTAGTGGCGGGGTAATACTGTAACTGTTTCAAATACAACATTGGTATTTGCCGACATGTACCATTAGGACCTATGCACCGATTTGAATAAATTATCTGTCATGCTGGAGCAAAAAAGGCAAACTTAGATTGTTTATTCAAATACAAAATTTTACACTATATCTTACATTCTACCATACCTTTCTAATTACTACACAACACTACAGGTACGATACCACGGGAGCGAAAGACAATGACTACCCAAAGGCCAATATATAAAGATACAAAATGCTAAACTGTATACAGTCACACTACGAACTATCAAAAATTAATGGATACTATACTAGATATATACTATACATTGGATTCACGTGTTGATGGTGTTCGGACGTGTTTTGTGACTTGTTGTGATTATTCGAAAGATACTCAGCTACTATTGCAGTCATGGCTTAATTTCTTCGATGGCACATTGTGCAAGCAACCTAATAGTTTTGAATTCAATTGACGAAATTAGGAACATCAAAAAGAAACGCCCTGACAGACAAACCATCGTCAAGTTTGCTGGCAAGGAATATGGCCTAAGTGCAGAGGACACACAAAATTCTCTTCAATCGCTTCTTCAATCTAAATCAGTTTATGTGAAAGCCAAACGAGGTAAAGAATCTTTCTTTGTCGATATGCTTCAAGATGAACCTGGATTATCCTCGGAAAATAAAGAAACTAACACGGGCAAGGAATTGAATCTTCGTGAAAAGCCCTCAAACTCGTGTGTAGTTAGGCCCTCTGAGTGCAGTCACGAGCAACAAGAAGAGGCGCGAAATGGTAAAATTAGAAAGATATCCAGTGATGAAGAGAGATTGTTGGAATTGAGAACCGAATTAACTGACAAGGCCGCGAGACAAGAAGAGTACACAGAAATCTCAGGAGAAGAAGGAGATAGTGATGACATAGAAAGTTTATCGAGTGACAGCGAAAGTGCTCACAGCCATGAACCTGAACCTGAGATCAAATTTGGGCCACCTAGCATGAATCAAGGTATAGCGTCAGATAGCACTGATCATCGTTTATCAGAAATTGAAAAAAAGCTTGAAAAGATAGAGGCTAGACTTGATAAAAAAGAAAATAACAAAAATACTAATGATATGGAGAGACATATGCTGTACGAGGATCTTGTGGCCAGGGAAATTAAACTCAAAAAAGAAAATCAAAGTTTGAAAGATGAAAATTATTGTTTGAAGCTCAAGTTAGTGGAACTAAATAAAATCATTGAAAATAACCAAAAAAAGCCAAGTTTTGATGTTCCCGCTTCACAGGCTCAAATTTTGAATCCCCAACGCGCACCAGAGAGTACACTACCTCGCAATACCGCAAGGGAATCAGATGGTTGGAAAGTTCAAAGGTCGGGGGCTAGACCTAGACAACAACCCACATCAACATCCTTTGTTACACAGAATCGTTTTAATGTGTTGGCAACTGAGGTGGAAAATGTGATCCCTACTGATTCCTTTGGAAGAAATTTCAACATGTCTCAACCTTTTGCAGACTCTGAATCTTTTACTAAATCTAAAAATTTTGAAAATAAAAAATCAACAAAATATCAAAAAAATTTGGTCCCGGGAGAGCGCACTTATGCTCAAGTGAGCCAGAGAGAGGTGCAGCATGCCGAGGGATCAGGTGCAAGCAAGGCCCCATTGCAACAACGGGATGGCAGGTTGCGAGACAACCAAATAAATCGACGAGACAATCAAACAAATCGGAAACCAACTGTATCTATCGTTGGCGACTCAATGCTACGCAGACTACGCAAACAAGACATAAACAGAGAAGCGTCCCACATCAAAACATTCATTAAAACATTTCCTGGAGCCACAATCGATCATATGCATTCGTACCTTGAACCAACAATCAGTATGAGCCCGGATGGTGTGATAATTCTATGTGGAACAAATAATTTAAAGAGGGAAGCTCCTGATGTAACTGCGAACAAGTTGATCGACCTCGCGGTATCTACGAAGCGAAGGGTTAGACAGGTGGCTGTCTCAAGTATTTTACACAGGGGAGACTCAGAAGAACTGGAAATGAAAAGACGTCAAGTCAATCGACTAGTAGAAATTGGGCTAAGTGGCACTGGAATTGAATTCATCACGCACGATAACATTGACGAAACACATTTAGATGACTGGGGACTGCACTTGAACTTTCGTGGAGGTAACGTTTTAGCTAATAACTTGATTAATTTTTTAAATGAAATTTGACTAGGGCTAGGGGATTCAGATATTCTTACCGCCAATGTACTACCTGCTCAAAATCCTTCACTTAAATGCAATAAGACTCCCAAAGAAATTCCGGTTGGTTTCAAAGAAAACTGTGGCAAGGACAGCTCCCCACATTGAGCCAGCTATTAAAAGGGTAACTAAACTTGGGCATGGGAAGGGTATGACGATTGCATCTCTAAATGTGAATAGCCTACTCCTACATATCGATGAAATACGAATGCTTGTAAACGAATTGGGGATTCACGTTCTTGCAATAAATGAGACCAAGCTTGATGATACTATCGATGATAGCTTAGTCAATATCGATGGGTATACTATCAAAAGGTGTGATCGTGACCGTAATGGGGGTGGTGTTGCAGTTTATCTTAAAGATACTTTGCTAGACAAATCTAAAGTGCGGGAAGACGTTCCCAAATCTTTTCTTGAGCTCTTATGCGTTGAGATTAAACCTGCTCGTGCTGCTCCTTTCTTCGTTGTGGCTTGGTACAGGCCTCCTAACGTAAGTGTTGATACCTTTGATCAGTTAGAAGAATGTCTGAAATTTCTTGATAGGGAAGACAAGGAAACTATTATTCTAGGCGATACAAACTGTGATTTTCTGCCTAAATATACGAAAGCCGGGATTTCAAATGACCTTCCAGCTCATTCCCTACGTCTGCTAGAAATATATAATCTATTTGGATTTCATCAATTAATTGAAAGCCCTTCTCGTGAGACACTGACCACTACTACTCTAATAGATCATATAGCTACGACAAACAAAAGTAATATAGTAACCTCGGGAATACATAAATCTTGCCTCAGTGATCATTATTTGGTCTTTTGTGTCAGGAAATTTCGTGGTGCTTGCAAAAAACAACACAAAAATATTTCTACAAGGCAAATGAAGAACTTTGATCAAGCCGAGTTTGTCAAAGATCTTGTAGGGGTAGACTGGAGAGGCATCGTGTGGAATACAGACGATGTGAATGTTGTAGTTAACAAATGGACAAACATTTTCTCGCTTATTCTTGAAAAACATGCCCCAACCCGTAACAGGCGTGTTTCTGACAAATTCTGTCCTTGGTTGACCAATGATTTCAAACTTATGTGCAAGGCAAGAGATAAGTTAAAAAAACAAGCTATTCGCTCAAAATCCGAACTATTGATGCAGTCCTATAGACATGCACGTAATCAAGTTAATAAATTAAATAGCGAACTAAAGCGCGAGTATTTCACTCACAAGATTGCTTCCTGCGAAGGAGACCTCAAGAACACATGGAAGACTATCAATAATGTCTTAAATAAGAAATCTAAAACCACCAATATTTCATCATTAAGCATCGATGGGAAACATATCTCTACCAGTGCCGGCATTGCAGAATCGATGAATAACTTCTTCTGTACCATAGGAGAGACACTTAGTGACAAAATTCCCGAAGCAAAAAACCCTCTCCTCGAGAATGATTACGAGGTCAATCCACAAAAAACTAAGTTTAATTTTCATGTTATTGATATTCTCCAGTTACGTAAAGTTTTTGGCAAATTCAAAACCTCAAAGGGATGTGGTACTGATGGCATTGCTAGTTGTTTTCTAAAATTTGCACTTCCAGTTATTTCAGAATCTCTTTGTGATATTTTCAATCTTTCAATTGCTACTGGTTGTTTTCCAGATAGCTGGAAAATAGCCAGAGTAGCCCCAATTTTCAAAAGTGGTCAACCTGATGACCGATCTAACTACCGACCTATATCAGTCTTGCCTGTTTTAGCCAGGGTCTTTGAAAAGCTTATTTATAACCAACTTTACGATTATTTGAACAAAAACAAACATCTATTTTCTAACCAATCTGGCTTCAGAGCTCTACACTCTGTTGTCACTTGCCTTCTTAACAACACAGATGACTGGTATGTGAACATGGACAATGGCAGATACACTGCAAATATTTTCATTGATCTCAAAAAAGCATTTGACACCGTAGATCATGACATTTTACTTGCTAAATTGAGGAAGTATGGTATTGATAATCTTGAACTTACTTGGTTTACGTCCTATTTAACCAATAGAAAGCAATTCTGCAAAGTAAATGGGGTAGGTTCCAAAACAGAAGATATTCGCTGTGGTGTGCCGCAGGGTTCTTGTCTTGGCCCTCTTTTGTTTCTGATTTATATCAATGATCTTCCGTTTTCTCTGAAGAAAGGTAAAGTGACCATGTACGCTGACGATACCAGTATTTCTTACTCTTCTTCGAGCTTAGTAGATATAAACCAAACTCTGAATAGTGAACTGAATGATTTGAAGCGATGGTTGCAGGGTAATAAACTTTCTTTGAATGTTTTAAAAACTCAAGCTTTGATTGTAGGTTCCCAGCCCAAAATTAAGAAAATTACCGATAAGGCTGTTGATCATCCACTATTTTTTATTGGTGACTCTCAGGTTGAAAATGTAGACCGAACAAAGTATCTGGGTGTGATAATCGATAGAAATTTGGATTGGGAAGAACACGTTTACAATCTCCGTACCAAGGTTTCTCGTGCAATTGGATTTTTGAAATATTCCAGGAAATTTTTACCTCAAAACACGTTGAGTGCAATGTATAGGGGTATCGTCGAGCCCCATTTTCGGTTCTGTTGTTCGGTGTGGGGGTGCTGTGGGGTGACTAAACTGCAAACCCTGCAGAAGCTGCAAAATCGAGCAGCTAGGAGTGTAACTAAAAGTCGATTTGATACGCCTGCTATGGCATTAATTCGCAGTTTAAATTGGCCTACTGTAAATGATATTATTAGAAGCGAAACAGCTACCACAATGTACAAATCACTAAATGGTCTGGTCCCGGAGTACCTTTCAGATTTGGTCCAAAAAAAATTCTTCTCGAAATGTCAGAAAACTGAGAAACACCGAAACTGATCTCTCGTTACCATTACGAAAAACTAACAATGGGCAGAGGGCTATATCTTTTCGTGGACCTAAGCTTTGGAATCAACTCGAACCTGATGCTAAACAGGCACCCTCCCTTGCCACCTTTAAGAGAAGAATAAAAAACTAGCCATGACGAGAATTCTTATTTTGTTAATTATTATGTAGTGATCTTTTAATTAGTAAATGTTTTGCCACGGCCCCCTGAAAAGCAGTTCTTATGGACTGACGGGGCTACCGTGCCTAAATAAATAAAAATGAAATGAAATGAAATGAAATGAAATCTAATTTCACCCACTAGGAATAGTTATAGCATAGTTATAAAGCTAAAGTAGTGCGATCTTGGGATTGCGTTGCAGATTTTAGCATTATCAGAAAAAAATTTGGTTGGGGAATACACCCTCCCCCTCAGGCATAGTAATGCCCCAGGTGAAATAGGGTTAAAGAAGATGCTGCATAATTGTTTCAACTGTTAATTATCATTCAGCATGTTTTCGTCTATTTTCTGTTTCATGAGGCTGGATTGCTAGCAAACTCGATCAAGGATTCTATGCTTGATTTGAACGATTTGAGATAAAGCGTATTTATAAAAGCGTTTCTAATTTCTAAACGATATGACCAACTTCGAGAAACTAAATTTTCTTATGTATAATCTTGGACATGACATAAATAACTGAACTTCTGGTGGTCAATTCGTACCCCCTTTCCCCCCAAGATCAATGTTGCTATTGACGTCGAATTGGCTTGATTATAGCAGAAACCATTTCGTGAAAAATTAATGTCAGGCAACATTGATAGATGGGGAAGAGGAAAATGGAGTGTCAAATCTTCCTCGGAAACTTTTTTCAAAGTAGATTTCAGCACATTCTGAATATGTGGTAGAGACAGAAATTCTGCATCGAATGGTGTAAATAAGTGCTTGATAACATTTCCGTACGGGTAGATACAGCTGCTGACTTGACAGCTAATATTCTCAAGTTCCTATAAACGTCATCGTAATATCACAAGCAAATGACACTTACTTTCACAAAACAACATCAACTTTCGGAATCTACCGGGTAGTCAGAAAAAGGATCCCCGTTTGAAAGGCCACTGCTCCCTGAATTTCAAAGCAATAACATTTAAAACTGTCTTGTTTTATTGCCAATATGTTCTATTAGGTTCAGTAATTTACCCGGGTATAATCAGCCATTCCTTCCCGTGGATATGGCAGATTTTCTACAGAAAGCCTCTTCCAAAAACCTGTGAAAACAAGTGAAAACAAGGGAAAACAATGAGCAATTTCCTTGGTTGCCCTTCATAAAAATGATGACAATCACATGTATTCATGTGATTCATGTATTTTGTCCTACTGGGAGAGTGGAATCCTCCTGAATAGGTTATTGAAACCAGGTGGTAGACTTGTTCATTCTTCCTCCCAAGAGGATAGCACGTGCTAAACCGTGCAGAAGTCATTGATGTAAGGCCTGTGAACGTCAGAAATGTCAGGGAAATTTTTCCGTGATTTTGGGCACGTTTTGTAGGTTTCTTGAAGAGGCTTTTTGAGAAAATCGCTCATAATTTCAGAACGGAGTGGCCGATTTTAGTCAGGTAAATTTTAAAATAGATTTGAACATGTCTACCATTAAACTATATATTTCCCGATAGCAGGGTCTTGATATCCAGGGAGCCATGACCTTTGAAACGGGGATTATTCTATTGACTCACCCGGTACATGAAAAAGTGACCTAAGACAACGGTGAGTAACAAACTAGCCAAATCAATTGCACTGGATTATAGTAATAATGTATATTTAAGGTTTACCCAGAGGGGCCGCATCATTTTGGCCAGAAGTGCACATGATAAGATCCAAGGATCTATTATAGAATGAATCGGTGAACGACGGATGGAACACTTCTGCAACAATTTGGTCACAGTTAAATAGGCTGTCTACAAGACAGATTTGGCTCACCTGGCCCACAAACTGTAGATTTGATGCCAGTCTCTGCAATTACAGGCACTCGATTACATGCTCCTTCAATATGCATCGAAAAGACGTCCCAGTCCAAATCAAACAAGGAAAATGCAAAGTCATTTCTTACCTATAAGAAAGAAAGATACATTATTAAAACTGTTGTTATAAATAGCACCATATTTGTGTCAAACGGGAACTGATCTGTCCTGATTCCCGAGAAAGAACAATGAAGCAAAGAGAAAATGTTTAGATTTGCTGGCTTTGATAGTTGCAAGTAAGGTGAAAGAAGACAAAATTGACAATCTTGATGAATCACTCTTGATGAATCACTCTTGATGAAAGCAGGCCGGGGAGATGATAATCGTTGAAGGAAAGACACTTCGCAAAAAGGCAACAAGGCTTGATATTCTTATTGGCTCTAGTGATACCATCCCTGCATAGACAGTCACAATTTCACAAGGGGCGGAGGAAGCGTGTTCTCCGACAGAACTGGACAAGGAGGATGCCAATTATGTACGTTTTACAGTACCAAAGCCGTGAAAGCAATTTTGAGAGGTTTTACTTCAGCCAAGACGAAGAAGGACCATGCATCGAAGGGCCTACAGTCAGTTCCTTACTTGCAGTTTATCGTTTATGTTGTCACGCGTTCCCTCTTTTTGGAGTAACGTAAAGCAGGTGAAAACTCAAGCTCATGATCAATTTTTTTCTCAAAAACGTAGAAGGTAAAGGTGTATCTCCCGATTATTTTCTGTCGATCTTCACAGACCGTTATCTCCAAACCCAAATCGTCAACAACATTCCACATACAGTGAGCCTATTGTTCGATTATCGTCAATGCAAGCATAGGAATCATTCGTCGTACATAGCCGATTGCTCGTGGCCCATGGTCGAAACCGCCAAAGCCTCATTTTCACGGACCAATCAGACGGCTAAAAAGCGAGGGAGACAAAAGAAACCCGTGAAGATTTTTCTAAATTTTACCTACCTTCATAAAACGCAAGCAGGACAAAAAACTGCTTGAGATTTCCCGAATTTTTTTAAAGCAATCTACTCTCCAGATGTTTGGGAGTAAAAGTGTGGATGCCGGTTAAAATATCTCCAGGATTGGCGGAGTTATTGCCTCTCCAATAGACAAAATCGGCGAAGGCTTGTCGAGACCTATTTATGCCACTTCAAGTCAGGTGATAAAGCCTCTTGATGAAACCTCTTTTGAATTTTATATGTTATTTCGCAACGAGCAAACTTTTGCCATGAATGTAAAAAGTAGTACAATACAGAAATTCCCCAGAAATTCCCCAGAGCATTGCCACATGACTTGAAATGCGCCAACAAGCCTTTGTAGACTTTTTCAATTCACATAGAAACCGTAGGGGCATTGAATCTTCAATAAAAGAAAATTTTGCGAAAGACAATAGCAAGAACAATTGAAAACGCAGATTGTGGCGTTTTCGGATCGTCCTTACAACAATCACTATTGTTATTACTATTGTCTCCCAGCCAGAATTTCTATTGTTCAAGGTTCAGTGCCTTATCGGTTTGTTTGTGGCCATAACTCCACCAATCCTTGAGATATTTTAACCGGCATCCAAACTTTTACTCGCAAACATCTGGAGAGTAGATTGCTTTAAAAAAATTCGAGAAATCTCAAGCATTTTTTTTCCTGGTTGCGTTTTATGAAGGTAGGTAAAATTTAGAAAAATCTTCACGGGTTTCTTTTGTCTCCCTCGCTTTTTAGCCGTCTGGTTGGTCCGTGAAAATGAGGCTTTGGCGGTTTTGACCATGGGCCACGAGCAATCGGCTATGTACGACGAATGATTCCTATGCTGTCAATGCAATAAATTCTGTCAACAGGCCAAGCGTAAAAAGCGGACTAAAGATCAAGGATCCGCGTCAAGTATCGGATGGGAAGCTATGCTAAAAAATCGAAATTAGCAGGCGAGAGCGCAAACCTTCAGATGGCAATATCTCTTGTTTTATTTGAATTAGTGGCCAAAGGTCAGAGGTGGAATGTTTGCACTTTGATTCAGCTTGCTGTAATATGCTACTCTCCTTCGCAGAGTTTTTTTACGCAGCATCCTAATCCTTGCGAATCCTTGCAAAGCAAAATGATGGAAAGGAGCCTTTGCATAGGAGAGTAGCAATTTGCTGCTAGAATTTTCGCAATATGCAAACATTTAAAATATTCTCCAAGTACAAGACAGGTATTTAAAATTGTAAACTGTAAATGTAATGCATGAACATGACTGGTAGATGGATTTCCAAACAAGTTACTCTCCTCTTTTGCAGAATGTTTTTGTTAGTTACCTAAGAAGTCTTAAATCATAGTGTTAATTAGTGGAATTTTTTAGCTTTAGAAATTGATTTTTGCAGGGCGTGGTCATCGTTTCCGGCAAAGTAGAGGGCGTGGTCCCCAAAAATGTTCTCCCCTCACTTCATCTCAGCACCCCTCAACAAAAATTCTGGGTCCGCCTAGCCTGTGTTCCAGACCATTACGAAAAAGTAATCTATTTTTGCTGGAGTCTGGAACACAGGCTAGGTCCGCTAGCAGCCCCACAAACTCCAACAATTGTAGGTTGCTCGTTGCTTCTATGAAGTCAACCTTCCTTTCCACGAAAGTTTTTAAATGATTTGAGCAACTTCCCAGCTCTTGAAATTGATTTATTTCAATAAAGAAACCAGACAAACCCAGTGCGATGCTATTTTTGGAATGGCTTCAATTATCTAAAGTCTAATTTTCCAGCGCGATTTTATAAAGCCATGTGATATATCCTCTGTGAAAAGCGACAGTAGAGATGTCAAAGCTAATAAGATCTTCTTGAAACTGAAGGTGGCCATGTGCCATAAAAACAATGCCAGCACATTTAAAGAAACCATGCCGTCCCTGTATCTTCTTTGTTATTTTTATACAGGGTATCGCAAGAACAATATCGGACTTAAAAATTTGAACGAATCAGAAAATGTCTGATAAATACAGGGTGTCCCAGAAAAATTGTTCGACGTTTGATTGAATATTAAAAAGTAACGATAAAATGTACATGCTCCTAGTTAAGCAACCATATTCCTAAGGTTTTGAATTAATTTTTGACGACAGAATCTTGCAAATCCGCTAAGAATGCACGGAGTTACAAGCTTTTGAAGTTCAAGTTTGAGCGAAAGCTGAGACCAGACGCCCCTGACTGACTTGACTTTCAAAAAGACATCCCAAAATAGAGGTGAAAGAAGAATGTCCAATGTTTTTTACCTCTTGTTGATATCAGAGCAAACCAAATAGGACTTCAAAAGTAAATTAATTCTTGTAAAAATTGCCAAAATTTACTTAAGAATGCAAAAATCCAAAAACATGGAATGAAAACTTAATCGATGAGAGACGGAGCCATTCAAAATTGTGATCAACATCATTCCTCCAAGCATCCATACCTAGATTCAATGTTAGGGAAAGCTAGTTTATCGAAAGTGCTTTTAAAATTCCATTTGATTCTATTTTCACAAAATGTGCAATTTAGGGGAGTCTGGTTTCAACATTCGCACCAACTGGAACTTCAAAGCTCGTAACTCCGTGAATACTTAGCCGATTTGCCAGCTTCTGGTGTCTAAAATCAATTGAAAATCTTGGCAATATGGTTATCGTACCATGAAGCCCGTTCGTTATTTCGTTATTTTATTACATTTAATCAAACTTCGAACAATTTTTTTGGGACACCCTATATATACCATTTAGGTATCATTGGAAAGCCGAGACACGTAATTTTCTGTTGAGTTTCTCACATATCAAAATTTTGGAAATTTAAGAATTGTGGCCAATTTTTTATTTTTCCACTTCTACTCTTATCATTTTACAGTGATATTTATTGTTGGAAAATCAAACTAGCTTTCTCCTCAGTAGAAACGAAGATTGCAAGTTTTTTCCTTTGAAAATGAGTTACTCGAATTACCAGAAGTCTAATTGCCGTGACGCGTTTTAACGGGAAATGTTATCAAAGAAAACGTAGCAAAGTAGCAATGGATTACGTCAAAATGGACCAAGCAATGTACGGAGTAAGAGAAGAGAAAATTATTGCCTGATTTTGACAGAATGATTGAGGGGATGTGCCAAATGATACTTAATAAATTGCCTAAATATGCGAAATGCATGCAATTTGGAAACAGAGCATTTGCGAAACAGACCAAGAACATGAAAGAGTTAGACTGTTCACAGTCAATGAAAAACGTAGCAATTAGCCTCAAGTTTCAGGAACCCTCAGGTTTCTTAAAAATTCCCCAAATTTAAACTGCAATACATTCTGCAGAACATTACAAGTCTCAGCTTCAAAAAATATCGAAATCGTTTATAGATATCAAATATTCTCATATTCATTCAAATTTAAAAGTATAATACGTTTTTTGAATAATCTTGAACTAACTTATTCATACCTTTTCCCAGAAGATTGGATTGGGTTCATATCCACCAACTGACAAACCGTCTCCTTGCAACCTCAAATACACTGAAGCATCGTGGTCTCTTACATTTGGCATGTTCTGGATGCCCTCTATCTTTTCAGTGACAACATA
Organism: Aurelia coerulea; assembly: GCA_039566865.1. Taxonomy (NCBI): domain Eukaryota; kingdom Metazoa; phylum Cnidaria; class Scyphozoa; order Semaeostomeae; family Ulmaridae; genus Aurelia; species Aurelia coerulea. Next base: position 11,270,108 of record CM076954.1, read on the forward strand.
AGCATGATACATTGCAACCAAAGGTACTGTCACATCACACATCTTACCAATCGTTGGTGCCCAGACACCACCACAGTTGACCACACAGTTTGTTTTTATTGTTCCAACTTGCGTTTTCACTCCTGAAATGCATTTGCTTCCCATGTCATCAACAAAGGTTTCAATTCCAGTCACAGGGCAGTTCTCAAAGATCTTCGCCCCCCTGTTGGTAGCTGCACGTGAAAGGGCAGCAACCCAGCTAGCTGGGTCGAGCGTTCCATCCCCTGGACTGTAAAGTGTACCATATAAATCATCAACATTCATCAACGGATATAGTTTTTTCGTTTCATCGGGGGATAGAACGTGAGATTCAACACCATAAACTTTACCAAGCTGCAAAAGAGAAATCATACAATCATCAATAATAATATGAAACTTTTCAATTTATTTTTCTAATAAGATTCCCATAAGATCACCAAAAGCATTGACTGCTTCCGGCTTTTTCTTGTTTCCTCCCCCCCCCCCAACTTATTGAATTATCAAGATCATTACAAGCATTGACTGCTTCAAGTTTTTTTCTTGCTCTCCCCCCCCCCCCCGCCGTGAAATGTCTCAACTTACTTGATCAACAACATCCTCACAAGCAATGACTGTTTGGTCAGAGGTCGTCCATAGCCAAGAGAAGAGTCTAGTTTTTATCCATCAATCTCAACGATAATCAAGACGAAAACGAATTGCAAATACAAATCTACTCCCCTCGTATTTATAGTAATATCCAGTTCAAAGTCCAGTAAACAAAGTCTAGATGCTTTTGTCTAGGAAACCCAAAAATACTATTATTTATTACAACCATGTCTCATGAGAGTTTCTTATCCATACTATGTTTAAATCATGTCTCTCGAGGGAGTTTCTTATTCGCACTTGTCTGAAAAGTGTCTCTTGAGAGGGTTTGACCCCCGTTTGACCCTTGGACTCATCATCGTTCCTAAGATTCCCCCGCAGTCCAGCAAGCTGGACTTCAACTCGTCTTCTCATTATGTGGGACTAGCAGGATCAACTTTGTAATTGGTCTTCTGTGTATTCCATGTATTGTCTTTACTTCAGCAGAGCGCACGATTCCCTTGTCATCACTGTTAACGCCAACTATCCTCCCAAGTAACCAATGTCCCCGTGGTTGGTTGGCATCCATGACAAGAACAACATCATCTTGCTGTATGTTCCTCTTCTTTTCGTTCCATTTGGATCTTTGTTGGAGAGTAGGGAGATACTCTTTTTGCCATCGTTGCCATATTTGATTGACAACGTTTTGACAATGCAGCCACCTCTTTTTCAAGGACTTGTGTTGAATTGCTAGATCATGCTGTAGGATAAATGTTGTACATTTGTTGTTCAAGAAGTGTGCAGGTGTCAGTGGTTCTATATCATTGGGATCATTGCTAATGTACGTCAATGGTCGGTTGTTCAGCATCGCTTCGCATTCTGTGAGTACTGTGATTAGTTCTTCATCAGTCAGTTCTGCACCCTTTGTTGTTGCAATCATTGCTCTCTTTGCTAGTTTAACAAGTGATTCCCAAACACCACCCATATGTGGAGCTGCAGGTGGGTTAAAGATCCACTTGATGTTCTCATCTGTTAAACGATGGTGCAACTTCGGATCCTTGGTCCACTTGTTCATTATGTCTTGTAATTCTCTATCTGCACCAACAAAATTTGTGCCACAATCAGAAAACATTTGCAGTGGTTTTGATCTCCTTGAAATGAATCTTGTGAAGGTTTCATGAAATCGTCTGTTGATTGAGAGTAGGCAAGCTCAAGGTGAATGGCTCTGGTCTGGAGACAAGTAAACAATACGCCATACCTCTTTTCCCGTCGACCACCTCTGTATCTTGCTTTGGTGATAATGGGGCCAAACAGATCTACACCAGTGAACTTGAAGGTGCTTCCACATGCTTCCACTCTCGATGCTGGAAGATCAGCCATGATTTGCTCCAGAGGAACTCCTCGTAGTTTTTTGCATACGACGCATGATCTTAAGATTCTCCTCACCATTGCTCTTCCTTGAACAGGCCAATATTTTGATCTGACAGCATTTAGAACGTAATTTGCGCCAAAATGTTTCACTTCTTCGTGGGTCTCTCTGATGATCAACTCTGTAAGGTGAGACTGCTTTGGTAGAATGATTTGATGTCGACTTGCATACTCGAGTGAAGCTCTTCTTAATCTTCCTCCAACTCTGATCAATCCTTCTTCATCAATGAATGGATTCAGATTGTAAATACTGGACTTTTTTGACAGCGGTTTCTTGTTTGAAAGATCTTGCAGCTCTCTCTGGTAATATTTCTTCTGCTCCTGTTTGATGAGCCACTCTTCCGCTTCTTGGAGTTCTTCCACGCCGATAGTTTCCTGTGCTACGTTTTTTCCTCCACATTTTTGTTGTTTCCACTGTCTGAAGGATCTTCTTACATAAGAAGTGACATTTCTCAACTTCTTCAAACTTGAAAAGGATTCTATGTCCAAAACTTCGTTCTGGGCAGCAACTTCGACAGCCTGTACTACTTTCCTCTGTTCAGTTGCAACTGTTGTGTGATCTTTGTCTTCTATACTTCGAGGCCAAATGTCTTCTGACTGTTTCAAGAAATCAGGGCCACTGAACCACATATTGTCACAGTCTTCTAGCTCGCAGAGATTGATACCTCGAGAAGCAACATCTGCAGGATTTTCTTTCCCAGGGACATGATGCCATTGGTTTAATTCAGTTGATTCTTGTATTGATGCAACTCTGTTTGCCACAACGGTTTCAATGTACGACTCTCAGACTTAATCCAGGCCAGTGCAACACTGCTGTCTGTCCAGAATGAAATTTTCACCAAAGGTAAATCCAACTGCTTTTCCAGGAACTGCATGAGCTTCACTGCCATAAAGCGCGCCTGAAGTTCTAGCCTTGGGATTGTCATCACTCTGAGTGGTGCAACTTGTGTCTTCGACATCAACATGTATACTTGTTCAGCTGATCCGTTTTTCTCGACTATTCTCAGATAGGCCACAGCTGCCATTGCTTTCTCAGGTGCATCTGAAAACACATGCAACTCTAGTTTCTTCCCATCAGCTTTCTCAGCGTTGATGTGTCTTGGAATTTTGATTCTTTCCAAACCTGGTAACTGATCATACCACGCTAGCCATCGTTTCATCATGTCTTCATCTAGAGGGTCACCCCATTCCAATCCTCTTCGCCAAAGGTCTTGCATGAATATCTTTCCAGTTACGAGGAATGGTGCAAGGAATCCACATGGATCGAAGACTTTGGAGATATGACTCACCGCACTTTTTTTTGTCCATGAAACGTCACCTTCAGAAGTACGAAATGTGAATGTGTCACTCATAGGATCCCAGTTTAATCCAAGGACTTTCTGCCAATCTTCTCCTAATTGTTTAACATCCTTTTTACTTTCTTCTGTCATCTCTTCGAGGATTTCTTGATCGTTGCTGATCCAATTACGCATTCGAAATCCACCTTTCTCTAATACTTCACATGTGCCTTTGACAATGTCCTTTGCCTCTGCGATGCTTGTGCAGCTGTGAAGGAGGTCGTCCATGTACAGATTTCTGCTCAACGCAATGAAGACATCAACATTGCTACCATTGTGGTCTTCCAGGACTCTTTTGATGACATGACAAGCAAGGAACGGCGAAGGAGCATCCCCAAAAATCACGCTCTTGAACTGATAGGTTTCTGGCTTGTACTGGGGATCTTTTCTCCACAGGAATCGGTGAAAGATTTGATCTTCGGGATTCAACAGGATTTGAAGAAACATCTTTGAAATATCACCAGCAACTGCATAATTGTACCTTCTGAATCTGAGTAAGATGCCTGTCAAATCGTTCAGCAAGTTTGGTCCTTTTTCGAGGAGATCGTTCAATGAGACACCCTTGACTTTGGCGGCAGAGTCAAACACTATTCGCACTTTGGTGTTCTTTGTGTCAGATATAACAGGATGATGTGGTAAGTACCAGCCTTCTTCGGTTGGTTGCTCTTCGATTCTCTCTGCATACCCTCCATTGAAATACTCTTCCATGGCTGAATGATACTTCTTTTTCAATTCTTGGTTTTTGTCCAATCTTCTTTCAGTCATGGAAAGTCGCCTTAAAGCCATGTCATATGATCCAGTTGGTTTCATGATTCCTTGTTTCCATGGAAGTCGTACTTGGTAACGGTTGCCAACCTGTACTGTCGTTCTCTTCGTCTGCTCTTGCACTTCAGCCAGCCTTTTGTGTGTGGGGACATCTTCAGCAATTGTTTCTATCTCCCAAAATTTTCGCAAAGTGTAGTCAACATTTGTTGGTTCGTCTTCGAGTGAGCATACCACATGAACTGATTGATTATCATCCAGTTGTCCCAATGGGCCACAAATGCTCCATCCAAGTGGTGTTCTCACTGCATATGGTTCATGCTTTTCCCCATATCTGACTTCAAGTTGACGCAACAGACTTGGACAATCTTGGCCAATCAATAGGTCTATCGGGCCATCTACCAACTGAACTTCGACATGTTCCAGGTGTTTGTATCTCTCTTTCAACCTGTTCACATTCAGGTAGGGCAGGTGATGACTGATCTTTTTGACAACATAGGCATTGTTGAAGAATGAAGTGCTACAGCTGGTGGAGATTTGCAATGAAACTGAGGTTCGTGCTCTGAGATCTTCGTTCCCAATTCCAGACAACGTCACATTGGATTTCTCTTGTTTCAGATCGAGGCTGTTTGCAATCTTCGCTGTAACAAGTGCAACTTGGCTTCCAGGGTCTTCAAGACAATTGATCTTTACGCTTTTTCCACTCCTGTCGATAACTGTAACCATCTTCACTGGCAGACCTGTGCATCCTGTGAACTGAATGTCACTGCAGTTTCTTGTTGTCATTGCAACTGTGCTTTGACTTCCATTGACTGGTCTTGTGGTATCACTTTTCCCAGCACCTTGACTCACTTTCTTCACGTCAGTGTCAGAATTATTATGCAGCATTGGATGTGTCCATGTCTTCTTTCCTTTATCATTCATGTTTGTTCTGCGAATTCGAGCCATATGTCCATGTTGCAAACACCTGAAACAGGCACCCTTGTTTCGCACTTCTTGTTTCCTCGTCTCGACGTCCATTTTCTCGAACTTTTGGCATTTGTAAATCGCATGATTTTCTTGACATAACCAACAATGTTTTGAATCTGGGGTATCACGTCTACTGCTGTTGCTCAGGGTTGCATGTATGCTTTGTTTGGATCTTGTCTCACACAATTGTCTGACGTCTGCTTTCTCCAAAATTCTGACTCGCCTTCGCAGCCACTCACACAACTGTCGAATGTCAATGTTGAGGTTTCTGTCTTCTTTGTAACTTGTCCAAGCAACAACAACATCTGTCGGCAGCTTAGAGAGTACAACCTTCAATCTTCTTGGATCGTAAAGCGGGTCCTTGAGCTTCCAGGATTTGAATGTGAGCTTGTAGATCGTCGAAGAATTTTCTCAGACTGGATGTTTCCTTTTCTTTCACTCTGGGTAGGTCTTCTATTGCTCCAAGATGGAAGGCTGCATGATCATCATCATCACCAAATCTGTCTTCAAGTGTCTTCAATATAAGGGGGTATGACTTCTCGTCGAATGGAAAACCTTTGATGCAGTCCTTTGCCGGGCCAAACACATGCTGTTCGAGGATTGCAAGCTTCACGATCGGTTCATATGGCTGCTTGTCTACCACTGCTCTGAATGTTTGAATGAATCTAGGCCAGAGCTCCTTCTTTCCACTGAATTTTCCAAGGGGAATGATATTTTCACCACCAAATGTCAGCTGCAGGGTATTGCTTGGGGGTAATCTCATCGTGGATGGCATGTTCTGGTCATTCTGAGGGTCAGCTTGTCTTCTTGTAGTCTCTTCTGGAGCTTCAATCCTTGCCAAAACTCTTGAAAAAAATCACATATTTTTGCTCAGCTCTCCCCCCCTCCCCCTTACAATGTTGGTTCCTTGCGTGATTACGCATTTCTCAAGGGCACAACAACGCAGCCAAAGCGATTTTCGTGATATCTGGTGATCAGTGCTTCGGACCAACATTGTTCAAGGGGGGGCAGGGGGGCAAGGGAAAAGAGTAGCGTGAAGTTTCCTGCACTGTATTTTGGATGCTTGGTCGGAGAAGAAAAGAGAGAAATGAAATTTTTTTCAAGTTGTTTTGGCAAGGATTGTCTGAAGGGGTGAATTTCTAAAAGTCAGTCGTTTGAGCTGATTTTTGCGCTGCAGGGTAATTCGATAGTGTAGATCACGAAACTGAAGGAAAAAAACAGTTATTTGTTAGGGTTCTGGATTTGTGACGTCATATTATACCCATTTTCACAATTCCTTGGTAGCATGGGTGAAATCTACGTCATAATTCAATTTTAAGAGAACAGTGGGCTTTCCAATTAGTTACAAATTTGAATTTCATCATTCTAGACAATGAGCACAATTAGAATTATATTTGTACTTGTTATTGGCCCCTAAGGAGCAATTAAAGGTGCAATCAAATGCCTGGATTAGAACTGTATTGATACATGAATAGGGACACTTTATGAATGACGTATAGTTAGATGCTATGTGGGTTGGCGAGATCAAAATTGAAGAGATGAGGTCACAGTATACATTTTCATTATGGCCATGCAATTATAAGAAAAGTCATTAAAATTCAATCATTTTTGATTACAAAGTCCACTTTGTAATCTAAGAAGGGGCTTCGATGTCAGTCAGTGAGAAAGAAAGAAAGAAAGAAAGAAAGTAAGTAAGTAAGTAACCCACTTCCGTCACGCTCGTTAAAGCAATTGATTAACGTTTTATCTCAGCTAATTGGCACTGAAATAAAGAAAGCGCACATAAAGCGCATACAAGACAGAAGTTTCCCGCGATCCTATAGGAACATTTGACGTCGGCTTATTTCATGTTAGACAGATTTGACACCTTAAGATGGATAAATCACCAAGATGTTTACCCTGACGCAACAACAAATTTACCCAGAATTGGCACGTTCTTGACTTCATTAGCAGCTCAATTATGTCAAAACAATCGTTTTCTAGAACGAACGAATCATTAGCCTTATTGATAGTACTCATTATGCAAATAAGTCAACTTTAGAGGATGATGTAACCGGTGGCCTGCACAGAGGCTAGCATTCGCAGCATCACCGAGGGTAGAAGGATCCCCCTTCTACACAGCTACAGAAAGTTGCAGAATCCCAGCAAACAATGGCGCCATTGACAGGGGGAAGGCACGAGATCACACTGAACCAAACCATCTTCATGCATATCATTCTGCACAGAGGTTATCTTCGTGACTGCTTGTCTCTAATTAGATGCCCGCGAATAGCAACAATTGAAACGTTCTGTTGTGTTCTGCATAAGTAATTTTGCGTTATCGTAAATCTCACATGACATCTCATTTGACACAAATGCACCAATAGTTTTGTGCACGAAGTAAGCAAACTAGGGGTAATGACTTTTGATTTTTGCGTATCATTCTCGTTTGACATAAAGACCAAAATGTTGCCTTTGATGCGGTTCTTTTTCTTATACATGGCGCTTGATTTTCCATTGAAGGCGACTTTAGCAGCAACACTCATCCCTCTGACTGTAGCTAAAAACAGCATCTACGATCATTTGGGGTTATGAAGAAATCAATATTCAGATATTCTTAGCTTGTTTAGCTCAGGACAGACTTTGTAATCATCCAAAAGGATCTTATGTTCGTTAAATACAGAAAAACTCGGGAATAAAAGGGTAAACGATTCTTAAACTGCCGAATGAGAGGACAGTTTGAAGTAAATTATTGGGAAAATGGCGTCCAATACTTTTCAAGAGTCGATAGATGTGGAAACAAATGAAGTTGAAGTTGAGTGTGAAGGGGGGAATGACGAACAGGACATTGAATTTGCCGCGGTGTTCCAACCTACTTGTGCAAGAAAAGTATATTTAGTCACATACAGTCGTGCAAATGTCAAGAGATTTGATCGCCAGTCATTTGCAGCTGTAGTTGTGAGTGCGTTCCAAGTAACAGGGCTTGTAGACGTAAAGCAATGGGCTTGCAGCATGGAAGAACACAAAGATGGCGGGAAACATTTCCATTTAGCCATATTGCTAGGAAAGCAGAGGCGCTGGAAGAAGGTGAAGGAGCACATTGGAAAAACACACGGCATCAGCGTCCATTTTTCAGGACACAAATGCTATTTTACTGCATATAAATATGAAAAAAAGTACGATAAACATTTCGTGTGTAGTCCAGGCCATCCAAAGAAGATACAGCCGCCTAAAACATTGAGAGCCAGCAGTGCAAAGAAACGACGTAAAGCCAAAGCTACACGTTATACAAACAAGGATGTAGCCGATCTTATTTTGAACGAAAACGTCAGATCGAGGCTGGAACTAATGGCACTTGCAAAAGACACCAAACAGAGGAAAGGGGACGCATTGCTGTATGATTTCTTGCTTGCAAAATCAGAGAAGGCGGTGTCTGAACTGATAGAGACGGTGTGGGCAATTGAGACTGCGGAAGAGAATATAGAGAGAGCGCGACAATCAAGAATGGATATTTTGAATAATGCATTAAATGCTGATTGTGTTTGTAACGGAGAATGGCGTGAGTGTGCAGAGGAGATCTTGCAGCTCAATCACATGGATGCTGGGAAATTCAAGAATGCTTTTGTCGATTTGTTGGAAAAGAGGCGCGGAAAGGGACGTAACATCCTTATAACTGGACCAGCCAATTGTGGAAAGACATTTATTCTTGATCCGCTACGAATAATATATAAATGCTTTGTGAATCCAGCTACATGCACCTATGCACTAATGGGTGTGGAGACTGCCGAAGTTATAATATTCAATGACTTCAGATTTAATCCAATCATAATACCCTGGGCAGATCTCCTTCTTCTTTTAGAGGGACAACCAATGCACTTGTCTACACCCAAAACTCATTTTGCAAAGGACATAGTTCTTGAAAGTGATACCCCAGTATTCTGCACGTCTAAAGGGCCAATTTTGTATGTAAAGGGAGGTTCCATTGATGACCGAGAGAGTGAAATGATGCGCGTGCGTTGGAGACACATTGAATTCCGTCATCAGATAGAAATTGAGAAGCAAAAGTGCATTCAGCCATGCGCGTACTGCTTCTCCCATTTCTTGCTGGACGGTCATGTGACTTCAACTGCACAGGCGCATGAAAATGCTCCCCAAAATTGAGGCAACAAGTAACACAACGGTTGACACAACGATTGACAGTAGAAGGAATCTTCCTTTAATTCGATGTTGAATTGTGCAAGTTAGCTTCTTTTCAGCTTCTCAACTGTTCAAAGACGTAAACAGTGTACTAACATCCTCAGATAGTTTACAATTTGGCGTACGCCAAAGTTACAGGGCTCATAACAAGTGTCAACCTATTTTCCTAAAAAGAACTTGAGCATCAAATATCTTTTTACCAGTGCTGTGTCAATCGTTACAGCCCACTTTTCTGCGCTACTCATTATTAATAGGCGTTTACCAATGAGCCCAGCAGATAGGTTACGATAATGAACACCCCTCTGTAACAAATATTTTTAGAAAGAGCAGTCTCCGGGGGGCGAAAGGGTTGAAACGTACGCCTGTCAATCGATGTGTCAATCGTGAAACCTTACACCAGAAGGCTCATTACGTGTACAGTGAGACGTTACGACATTAAACGCATCATTTAGCTCATAAACAATTGTTCATAAACAAAAGATTACGATACATGAAGAGAAAATAATGCTATGTAAATATCTCGTTATACAAAATGTTCATTTAAAATTCAATACTTCGTTCTATAGCCTTTGTTTTGAACTATGGCTTTCAATCGTGTGTCCATATTCTCAATTGTTCTGTCAATGACTTGACGACTAAAATTATGCAGGGTCGCAACGACACGTTTCTCGAATGCTGCAAAATCTTCGTGGACAAGTGTCTGCTCCAGGGCCTGTTTCCGTAACTCACGGCGAACATTGTGGAAAACATTTTCGATTGGGTTGAGGTCAGGTGATCGTGGGGGGATTTCTACGACGTTTGCTCCAATTTCTTTCAATGCAGACTTAGCAGCAGCACTTTTCTGACAGGGGTCGTTGTCCATTACAAAATACTTCATGCCCCTAGCTTTTCTGTCTTTCACCTTGCCTCTTTTCAGAGCCTTTTCAAGGTCATTTTTTACAAAATCTGCGAAGTATTTCCCAGTCATGTGCTTGTAAGTTTTCACCAATGTTACCCCCACTCCAAATTTAATTCCAAGCAGCACATATACACGACGCCCCCCAGGCAAATTCTTGCTCCCTTTCGTCGTCCATTGCAATCCTTCGCTTGCTTTCCTCCACACCCTCCCACTTGGTGTCTTTGCGTCACGAAATGGGTTAAATTTGTGAACAAAAGACACCCCATCTAAATACATGGCAACGTCCTCGGTCCAGAAACTACTGCGGTGTTTCCTTAGCATCTTCCGGGCATATTGCAGTCTTGCCTGCTTGTCTTTGCACGATAGGAGACCTTTTTTCCTTGGCTGCAGATGTTTAAATCCTGCACAGTTCAAAATACGAGCAAATGTGCGGTAGCTTGCTAGCCCTTGAAGTTCTGCTTCTTTAACCACATCCATCACTTTTACATTCACATTTTTCTCCCTTGCTTTTGAAAATTGCCGTATGAACCGTGCCTTTGTTCTTGCAGATAGTTTCTTTGGCCTACCGCCTTTACAGATCTTCTCCCGCTTTTCACCCTTGCAAGACAGCTCACCATCTTTCCAGCACCGATACACTGATGCCACGGAGATATGCAATTTTTTCGCAATCGTTGCCATTTTCGTGCCATTTCTCCGCAGAACATAGGCCATGGCTCGAATTTTCGGATCTATCGCTTTCGTTTTCCTTACCGCACTTTTAGCCATCTTTCTTAAAACTGATAGCTCTCTCCTTCGTTTAACGTATTATTAGCTAACTTTTCTACACGCACTAATCTGACATCACAAACTAATCGTGACGCAGCCCGTTCCAGTGCCACCATGGAAGAACCTTGCATAAATGCTCCACTTTTACCTACATCTTTCACTCATTTCCTATGAATTGCAGGGGACCACTATTTTATGGAAGTTGTACACGCCGTTAGACCTATGTTTTTGGTGTACTTTGCCACTTTCCATGAGAACACGCGTAAAACTCTTTTCCCCATGTATTGCAAGTATTTCCCGTCACGTGACAAGTTTCCTGCAGTTATAACTCCATCATTTCCGTAAGAGCCCTGCAATTCCTTCATTTCTCATATCGATGACGTCATAATTTCATCATAAACGTTTTGAGATAATTTTTTACACCTGCATGTTGATAAGTACACAAAACTGTACACTTGTGCCAATTTTGGTTCAGATTGATGAACTTTTTCAAAAATTGCCCTCTCGGATCTGAAGGGGTGAATTTCTAAAAGTCAGTCGTTTGAGCTGATTTTTGCGCTGCAGGGTAATTCGATAGTGTAGATCACGAAACTGAAGGAAAAAAACAGTTATTTGTTAGGGTTCTGGATTTGTGACGTCATATTATACCCATTTTCACAATTCCTTGATAGCATGGGTGAAATCTACGTCATAATTCAATTTTAAGAGAACAGTGGGCTTTCCAATTAGTTACAAATTTGAATTTCATCATTCTAGACAATGAGCACAATTAGAATTATATTTGTACTTGTTATTGGCCCCTAAGGAGCAATTAAAGGTGCAATCAAATGCCTGGATTAGAACTGTATTGATACATGAATAGGGACACTTTATGAATGACGTATAGTTAGATGCTATGTGGGTTGGCGAGATCAAAATTGAAGAGATGAGGTCACAGTATACATTTTCATTATGGCCATGCAATTATAAGAAAAGTCATTAAGTTTCAATCATTTTCGTTAAATACAGAAAAACTCGGGAATAAAAGGGTAAACGATTCTTAAACTGCCGAATGAGAGGACAGTTTGAAGTAAATTATTGGGAAAATGGCGTCCAATACTTTTCAAGAGTCGATAGATGTGGAAACAAATGAAGTTGAAGTTGAGTGTGAAGGGGGGAATGACGAACAGGACATTGAATTTGCCGCGGTGTTCCAACCTACTTGTGCAAGAAAAGTATATTTAGTCACATACAGTCGTGCAAATGTCAAGAGATTTGATCGCCAGTCATTTGCAGCTGTAGTTGTGAGTGCGTTCCAAGTAACAGGGCTTGTAGACGTAAAGCAATGGGCTTGCAGCATGGAAGAACACAAAGATGGCGGGAAACATTTCCATTTAGCCATATTGCTAGGAAAGCAGAGGCGCTGGAAGAAGGTGAAGGAGCACATTGGAAAAACACACGGCATCAGCGTCCATTTTTCAGGACACAAATGCTATTTTACTGCATATAAATATGCAAAAAAGTACGATAAACATTTCGTGTGTAGTCCAGGCCATCCAAAGAAGATACAGCCGCCTAAAACATTGAGAGCCAGCAGTGCAAAGAAACGACGTAAAGCCAAAGCTACACGTTATACAAACAAGGATGTAGCCGATCTTATTTTGAACGAAAACGTCAGATCGAGGCTGGAACTAATGGCACTTGCAAAAGACACCAAACAGAGGAAAGGGGACGCATTGCTGTATGATTTCTTGCTTGCAAAATCAGAGAAGGCGGTGTCTGAACTGATAGAGACGGTGTGGGCAATTGAGACTGCGGAAGAGAATATAGAGAGAGCGCGACAATCAAGAATGGATATTTTGAATAATGCATTAAATGCTGATTGTGTTTGTAACGGAGAATGGCGTGAGTGTGCAGAGGAGATCTTGCAGCTCAATCACATGGATGCTGGGAAATTCAAGAATGCTTTTGTCGATTTGTTGGAAAAGAGGCGCGGAAAGGGACGTAACATCCTTATAACTGGACCAGCCAATTGTGGAAAGACATTTATTCTTGATCCGCTACGAATAATATATAAATGCTTTGTGAATCCAGCTACATGCACCTATGCACTAATGGGTGTGGAGACTGCCGAAGTTATAATATTCAATGACTTCAGATTTAATCCAATCATAATACCCTGGGCAGATCTCCTTCTTCTTTTAGAGGGACAACCAATGCACTTGTCTACACCCAAAACTCATTTTGCAAAGGACATAGTTCTTGAAAGTGATACCCCAGTATTCTGCACGTCTAAAGGGCCAATTTTGTATGTAAAGGGAGGTTCCATTGATGACCGAGAGAGTGAAATGATGCGCGTGCGTTGGAGACACATTGAATTCCGTCATCAGATAGAAATTGAGAAGCAAAAGTGCATTCAGCCATGCGCGTACTGCTTCTCCCATTTCTTGCTGGACGGTCATGTGACTTCAACTGCACAGGCGCATGAAAATGCTCCCCAAAATTGAGGCAACAAGTAACACAACGGTTGACACAACGATTGACAGTAGAAGGAATCTTCCTTTAATTCGATGTTGAATTGTGCAAGTTAGCTTCTTTTCAGCTTCTCAACTGTTCAAAGACGTAAACAGTGTACTAACATCCTCAGATAGTTTACAATTTGGCGTACGCCAAAGTTACAGGGCTCATAACAAGTGTCAACCTATTTTCCTAAAAAGAACTTGAGCATCAAATATCTTTTTACCAGTGCTGTGTCAATCGTTACAGCCCACTTTTCTGCGCTACTCATTATTAATAGGCGTTTACCAATGAGCCCAGCAGATAGGTTACGATAATGAACACCCCTCTGTAACAAATATTTTTAGAAAGAGCAGTCTCCGGGGGGCGAAAGGGTTGAAACGTACGCCTGTCAATCGATGTGTCAATCGTGAAACCTTACACCAGAAGGCTCATTACGTGTACAGTGAGACGTTACGACATTAAACGCATCATTTAGCTCATAAACAATTGTTCATAAACAAAAGATTACGATACATGAAGAGAAAATAATGCTATGTAAATATCTCGTTATACAAAATGTTCATTTAAAATTCAATACTTCGTTCTATAGCCTTTGTTTTGAACTATGGCTTTCAATCGTGTGTCCATATTCTCAATTGTTCTGTCAATGACTTGACGACTAAAATTATGCAGGGTCGCAACGACACGTTTCTCGAATGCTGCAAAATCTTCGTGGACAAGTGTCTGCTCCAGGGCCTGTTTCCGTAACTCACGGCGAACATTGTGGAAAACATTTTCGATTGGGTTGAGGTCAGGTGATCGTGGGGGGATTTCTACGACGTTTGCTCCAATTTCTTTCAATGCAGACTTAGCAGCAGCACTTTTCTGACAGGGGTCGTTGTCCATTACAAAATACTTCATGCCCCTAGCTTTTCTGTCTTTCACCTTGCCTCTTTTCAGAGCCTTTTCAAGGTCATTTTTTACAAAATCTGCGAAGTATTTCCCAGTCATGTGCTTGTAAGTTTTCACCAATGTTACCCCCACTCCAAATTTAATTCCAAGCAGCACATATACACGACGCCCCCCAGGCAAATTCTTGCTCCCTTTCGTCGTCCATTGCAATCCTTCGCTTGCTTTCCTCCACACCCTCCCACTTGGTGTCTTTGCGTCACGAAATGGGTTAAATTTGTGAACAAAAGACACCCCATCTAAATACATGGCAACGTCCTCGGTCCAGAAACTACTGCGGTGTTTCCTTAGCATCTTCCGGGCATATTGCAGTCTTGCCTGCTTGTCTTTGCACGATAGGAGACCTTTTTTCCTTGGCTGCAGATGTTTAAATCCTGCACAGTTCAAAATACGAGCAAATGTGCGGTAGCTTGCTAGCCCTTGAAGTTCTGCTTCTTTAACCACATCCATCACTTTTACATTCACATTTTTCTCCCTTGCTTTTGAAAATTGCCGTATGAACCGTGCCTTTGTTCTTGCAGATAGTTTCTTTGGCCTACCGCCTTTACAGATCTTCTCCCGCTTTTCACCCTTGCAAGACAGCTCACCATCTTTCCAGCACCGATACACTGATGCCACGGAGATATGCAATTTTTTCGCAATCGTTGCCATTTTCGTGCCATTTCTCCGCAGAACATAGGCCATGGCTCGAATTTTCGGATCTATCGCTTTCGTTTTCCTTACCGCACTTTTAGCCATCTTTCTTAAAACTGATAGCTCTCTCCTTCGTTTAACGTATTATTAGCTAACTTTTCTACACGCACTAATCTGACATCACAAACTAATCGTGACGCAGCCCGTTCCAGTGCCACCATGGAAGAACCTTGCATAAATGCTCCACTTTTACCTACATCTTTCACTCATTTCCTATGAATTGCAGGGGACCACTATTTTATGGAAGTTGTACACGCCGTTAGACCTATGTTTTTGGTGTACTTTGCCACTTTCCATGAGAACACGCGTAAAACTCTTTTCCCCATGTATTGCAAGTATTTCCCGTCACGTGACAAGTTTCCTGCAGTTATAACTCCATCATTTCCGTAAGAGCCCTGCAATTCCTTCATTTCTCATATCGATGACGTCATAATTTCATCATAAACGTTTTGAGATAATTTTTTACACCTGCATGTTGATAAGTACACAAAACTGTACACTTGTGCCAATTTTGGTTCAGATTGATGAACTTTTTCAAAAATTGCCCTCTCGGACAATCCTTGCCAAAACTCTTGAAAAAAATCACATATTTTTGCTCAGCTCTCCCCCCCTCCCCCTTACAATGTTGGTTCCTTGCGTGATTACGCATTTCTCAAGGGCACAACAACGCAGCCAAAGCGATTTTCGTGATATCTGGTGATCAGTGCTTCGGACCAACATTGTTCAGGGGGGGGCAGGGGGGCAGGGGGGCAAGGGAAAAGAGTAGCGTGAAGTTTCCTGCACTGTATTTTGGATGCTTGGTCGGAGAAGAAAAGAGAGAAATGAAATTTTTTTCAAGTTGTTTTGGCAAGGATTGTTGCTTGAATGTTGAAGGGGATGAGTGTGGGGAAGGGGCGTTGGGGTTGGTCACATTTGGGGGGTATGGGAATAGGGAATATGGCTGGGTAGTGGGGAAAATGTGACGCTCAGGAATCAAGGGGGTTTGGAGGGGTGCTCGAGTCAAAGGATTCAAGGATCTTCTGGGAATGGTGTCTTCAGCAAAGGGATTTGGGTCTTGGGGGACTCGAGCAGTTTGGGGTGGGATCTTGAGATCTTGCCATTCTTGATATGCAGTTGTGTTGTTTTTCACTGTTGTTGAAGCATCAGGCACGATCTTCTTTTCTCGGGGATCAGTGTCTGCTGAACATTCTGAAGCGTGATATCTCCTTTCCCTTCTGATGAAATCTTGAGGTTTGCGTCTGTCACCTCCTGTGCTCGACGAAGACATTGAATACTTTCCAGATTTTCTCGATGATCGATTTTAACTGGTTTCCCTCCTGTAATCTGCCAGGTATGATTCTGCATGTGCGATGCATTGCTGGAAATTATCTTCTGTGTTGAGCAAGGTCGTGAAGGCTCTATCGATTTCATGAGAATCTTCTAAATTTTCAACATACTTATCGTTGAACTCTCGGAAACTGGTCATGGCTTTCTTCAGTGACTGTATATTGAAATCCACTTGCCTCGGTTCGCCATTTTCAGACACTTGTTTGTTCACATTGTTTATCAGCTTCGTCACATATGACATCTTGCCGCTTCGGCTTGCTTTCTTGGCTAAAATCTTCGCAGTCTTGGTGGCTTCTCTTTCTGATGGCAGTAGGTTTATATCCCTCTGTCTGTCGGGCTCAGATTCCCGGGTCACGGCACCAGCTGTTTGGTCAGAGGTCTCGTCCATAGCCAAGAGAAGAGTCTAGTTTTTATCCATCAATCTCAACGATAATCAAGACGAAAACGAATCGCAAATACAAATCTACTCCCTCGTATTTATAGTAATATCCAGTTCAAAGTCCAGTAAACAAAGTCTAGACAACAAGGGGGAATTTCGTTTTCGACCAATCAGCGCATTTGTTGACATTTGGGGCCTCGACCAATCAGAATGCACCATGACGTCACGTCAATGGCGGAAGCTGTGGGAAGCTGCGAGGAAAACATCTCCCCCAATATCGCTCGAGCTGACAACGGTTATCCAACTTTTGACCGATTTTATTGGTTTACATCAAAGTTTGGTAAATTTTGGAACTTTCTGCCACTGCAATTTTCGATAGATGGTTTTCTTCAAGAGAAATCGTTTTTTAAATAACACTAAAATTCGAGGCTTTGATGAGAATACCATCCCCTTAGGCCCTTTTTCAAACCTGCGATCTTTCGCCTTCTCTTCCAAGAAAAGTCGAAGATTTCCTTAACTTTTCGTAGCCACGTCCCACAAATGAAAATTTTCACAAAAATAATAGTCACCCGAGTCCCCTGGGATGGCGCGATTCTTTGTTTTGGCCAAAGTAAATCTCATTCATCAGTTTCCTCGGCAGCGTTCTTTTGATTCTCTTACTTGATTGGCTCTTTTGAGAGATTTGGCGGGAAAAAAGCTCGGTGACTGGAAGAAGGAAATGTCAGGTGCTAAGTTTATTCAGTAAACAAATATGCCGAAGTTTAAGAAAACTTGTGGAAATCCCTTCCGCACAGAGTGGGTCAAACAATACAGAACATTCTATGCTTGTGAAATTGAAAGCTGAGGGATTGATTGTTGGTTTGTTTCCTTGTTTTAATTCGATCTTTGATTGAGGAGGGAGGAAGGAAAAAGTGGAGATAAGTTGTACAGAGAAGTAGAGAATGTTTGCACATCATGCCCGAAGAAAGTTTCAAACCCGACTGGCTCGATATATACGTGCATCGCATAGATTGAGAATAATAAAACAGGTAGATATAATCTAAGAAACCTTCTTATGGAATGGAGTTCATGTATTTATCTTTTAATAAGAAACTGCCTATAAGAAACTCAGCTATCGGATCACGAAAAGATAAAGGAACTCCAGTACTGGGAAAATATAACTTGAGAAACCATTCATTTTAATAAAGGAAATCCTCGTCACATTTTAGTTCATTCTCACTTGTTTCCTGTTCTACTCGCGAAGTACTTCGGTAATATGTAAACATTGGAAAAGCTTTAAGAAACGTTCTGAAAAATTCACGAAGGCACAGGTAGTGAACGAGAAGATTGTTATGGAACAATTCTGAGAACTAAAAATGTGATAATTTCTAGAAATTCAGTATTGGCCAAAATTCTTAGTTTCTTGTGAAAGATACGTGTAAGGAGATTTCAATGCAGGCTGTTTTCTCAATTTCTTGTAGCAAGGAGAGTTCAACTCTTTGCTTCTGCATTTATCGAAGCATTACTCTGGGATGTATTTTAAATTCAGTAAATTTCATAATTCACACATTCATTTTTACAAGAAACTTAGGTAATAAAAATCCAAAAGATGCATTTTCTTAAAGTTTAAACATTATTAAGATATATGGAGAGAGTAAAGAAGCCCAAAACCTTTTATTTTATTCATAAATAGGATCTGAAGAAATCTTGCTTATGGAAAGATGAGAAACAAATATCAAGGTGGAAAAGTCAACTAGATGTTGAAGTATTATGAAATTTAAATTTACTGAATTTAAAATATATCCCAGAGTAATGGTTAGATAAATGCAAAAGCAAAGAGTTGAAATCTCCTTGCTATAAGAAATTGAGAAAACAGCCTGCATTGAAATCTCTTTACACGTATTTTTCATAAGAAACTAAGTATTTTGGCCAATACTGAATTTCTAGAAATTATCATAGTTTTAGTTCTCAGAATTGTTCCATAACAATCTTCACGTTCACTACCTGTGCCTTCGTGAATTTTTCAGAACGTTTCTTAAAGCTTTTCCAATGTTTACATATTACCGAAGTACTTCACGAGTAGAACAGGAAACAAGTGAGAATGAACTAAAAATGTGACGAGGATTTCCTTTATTAAAATGAATGGTTTCTCAAGTTATATTTTCCCAGTACTGGAGTTCCTTTATCTTTTCGTGATCCGATAGCTGAGTTTCTTATAGGCAGTTTCTTATTAAAAGAGAAATACATGAACTCCATTCCATAAGAAGGTTTCTTAGATTATATCTACCTGTTTTATTATTCTCAATCTATGCGATGCACGTATATATCGAGCCAGTCGGGTTTGAAACTTTCTTCGGGCATGATGTGCAAACATTCTCTACTTCTCTGTACAACTTATCTCCACTTTTTCCTTCCTCCCTCCTCAATCAAAGATCGAATTAAAACAAGGAAACAAACCAACAATCAATCCCTCAGCTTTCAATTTCACAAGCATAGAATGTTCTGTATTGTTTGACCCACTCTGTGCGGAAGGGATTTCCACAAGTTTTCTTAAACTTCGGCATATTTGTTTACTGAATAAACTTAGCACCTGACATTTCCTTCTTCCAGTCACCGAGCTTTTTTCCCGCCAAATCTCTCAAAAGAGCCAATCAAGTAAGAGAATCAAAAGAACGCTGCCGAGGAAACTGATGAATGAGATTTACTTTGGCCAAAACAAAGAATCGCGCCATCCCAGGGGACTCGGGTGACTATTATTTTTGTGAAAAATTTTCATTTGTGGGACGTGGCTACGAAAAGTTAAGGAAATCTTCGACTTTTCTTGGAAGAGAAGGCGAAAGATCGCAGGTTTGAAAAAGGGCCTAAGGGGATGGTATTCTCATCAAAGCCTCGAAGTTTAGTGTTATTTAAAAAACGATTTCTCTTGAAGAAAACGACCTATCGAAAATTGCAGTGGCAGAAAGTTCCAAAATTTACCAAACTTTGATGTAAACCAATAAAATCGGTCAAAAGTTGGATAACCGTTGTCAGCTCGAGCGATATTGGGGGAGATGTTTTCCTCGCAGCTTCCCACAGCTTCCGCCATTGACGTGACGTCATGGTGCATTCTGATTGGTCGAGGCCCCAAATGTCAACAAATGCGCTGATTGGTCGAAAACGAAATTCCCTCTTGTTAGTCTAGACGCTTTTGTCTAGGAAACCCAAAAATACTATTATTTATTACAACCATGTCTCATGAGAGTTTCTTATCCATACTATGTTTAAATCATGTCTCTCGAGGGAGTTTCTTATTCGCACTTGTCTGAAAAGTGTCTCTTGAGAGGGTTTGACCCCCGTTTGACCCTTGGACTCATCATCGTTCCTAACAAGGACTGTATCCTAATTTTATCTCGTTTCTTCCCCCATACAATGTCGCAACTTATTTTATTATCAAGATCATCACAAGCGATGACTGTATCCTAATTTTATCTTTTTTTGCACCTGTGCAATGTCTGCTTCAAAACTATCTGCATGCGTATAGACATGGCCTTAAGTCAGTTAAGTTGATGATGGGTTAAACACGAAACGTCGTGCAAAAAAAAACTCTCTTCAAAGTAAAATTTATTACACTACGACACAGCTTTACTTGTTTAATAATAAACATAGATCTGGAACCAGATTCTCCGGCAAAAACCTAGACTTGCTCCAATTCTATTCCGTCATTTCAGATAGAAAGACTTATAACAGTTGACGAAATAGACTTAGGGCAAGTCTAGGAAAGCATAATATTCCATTTGTCTGCTAATTTGTGTGTTACCCTCCTCCGCTTTCGAAAGTAAGCAAACATTTAAAATTTGATTGCAGGAAATTTACCAAGTGAGTAAAAATAAACGCACATTGTTTGAAAGGCTTCTTTTCCCTCGGTTAATCCATTCCGATTCTATTTTTTTTTTCTTCATCGCAAATACTCTATGATTTCGCAACAGGGCAGTCATATTCAACTAAGACTCACGCAGTAGATTATAACTAATCAAGTTACACATCCCCAAGGCTAAAATAAATGAGCAAGCTATGCTTTCCAACAATTTTGAGTTCAGAGAGGTCACTATGGAAGAGGTTGCTGTCAAAATCAACCAACTTAATCAGAGTAAAGCCTCTCCAGTTGATTGCATCCCTGCAAAAATCCTGAAGGAAAATTCTGATGTATTTTCTGTTGCCATTCGAAATTTATTCAACTCTGGTTTATCCAATTGTACTTTTCCCAAAGAATTGAAAGCTGGAGATTTAGGCTCACTCTTCAAAAAAGAGGATGCCTTTTCGAAGAAAAACTACCGACCTATTACAGTTTTGCCATCGGCATCAAAGATATACGAAAGGTTGATGCAAGATCAAATGCTGCCCATTGTCCAATGTTTCTTGTCTCCACTCCTCTGTGGATTTCGAGAGGGCTATGGTACACAGCATGCACTTCTACGTTTAGTTGAAACCTGCAAAAAGTCGTTGGACAGCGGAGGCGTCGCAGGGGCCGTCCTGACGGACCTTTCGAAAGCCTTTGATTGTCTAAATCACGAATTATTGATTGCAAAATTGAATGCATACGGTTTCAGTAGATCTGCATTGCAGTTCATCCATAGCTATCTCGTCCATAGGAAACAAAGGGAAAGGTCAATGGTTCATTCAGCACGTGGACAAAGACCACCCTAGGTGTACCACAAGGTTCTGTCCTAGGCCCCTTTTTGTTCAACATATACCTGAATGACTTGTTCCTGTTCCTAGAGGAGACCGAAATATGTAACTATGCGGACGATACAACGATTTATGCGTATGGTCCAAAAATCGATAATGTAATTGCGCATTTAGAAAATGATGCCCTTAAGTTAACTGAGTGGTTTCCGAACAATCTCATGAAGCTAAATGAGGACAAATGCCATTTAATGATTTTCGGTGCAAAAGACAATGAAGTATCCATCAAAATAGGAGGTGCTTGTTTGAAAGAATCTACAGAGGAGAATCTTCTTGGCATAAAATTTGATCGATCTCTTTCCTTCAAACAACATGTCAAGACTCTATGTAAGAATGCCAGCCAAAAACTTCATGCTCTTAACCGAACATCCTGTTACATGGACACAGAAAAACTGCAGCAACTAATGCGTGCTTTCATATTATCCCATTTTAGCTATTGTCCACTTGTTTGGATGTTCTGCGATAGAACCTTGAATCAAAGAATAAATCACGTTCACGAAAGGGCTTTGCGCATTGCACAGAAAGATTACGAACATGATTTTGGTTTTCTCCTGGAGCAAACAAATTCAGTGCCCATCCATATATGAAACCTACAGTTGCTTATGACTGAGATTTTTAAAACAAAATTAGATCTAAGTCCAACTTTTATGAAGGATATTTTCACGCAGCGGAACACTGGCTACGACTTGAGGCATGGGACCGACGCGCTGCTTCCAAAAGTACGCACTACGTCCTTTGGAATCGAGTCTGTAGCTTTCCTTGGAAATAGAATGTGGCAGCTGCTACCACACGAGATAAAAGACTCCAGCACCCTTCAAATTTTCAAAAAGCAAATAAGGTGCTGGAATGGTGATAAATGCAACTGTAGGCTTTGCAAAACATATGCACAACAGGTTGGGTTCATAACAGGATAGTTAGTGAAATTATTGTAATTATACATATACATATTATTTTTAGATTAGATTGTAAATTTTGTACATAAGTAGGCCTTAATTAGCTGTAATTTTAGCTATGGTTTTGTTTCAGCCTACTTAGTAAATAAACTAATGATGATGATGATGAAGGCACCATGAAAAGTAATTTTCATTGTCCATTCATGTCGAGTCTTAAGAAATTTGATCGTCGTATTTTATAATTTTAAGTGCACTTATAGCTCAACAAACAAAAAGTTAAGAATTGTGCATAAATTCTTTAAGATGAAGTCAGAATCTTCAAAATCGGTCCAGTGTACGATTCTACGTTGCCTTTCAAAGGTGGATAATTTCTTAGCACACACGGGATGAGAGATCATCTTGAGAACATTCCTTGCAAACATAATTAAAGAGGCCAATTTATCATGTACATAGAACCCGAGTACAGGAAGGCTCCCCTTTCCAAAATGGGCAGTTCTTATTCAACTATGGGCAGTTCTAAATAACAAAATGAACCGTTCTAAAATCTCCACTCGTCTTCAAAGGCTGCAGTTGTCAAAAACAATCCCAAAAAGAATACACTTAGGTTTTCAAGAGAACTTACCTCATTCCTGAGCTACGTACGTAAGGCCAGTTTCAGACAATTTCGTATTATAAACAAAGTTTGCATTCCTACATTCTAAGCATGAAATTTCCGTGGCATTTTCCATAGTTAAGTGGTCTATTGGAGACTAAGTACGGGCTAATCCTCAGATCCACAAGAGAGATAGCTTTTTTTAACTGCGGCGAATCTGTGAGAAATTTATAGCAAGGAAAAGACTGTAATGAGCAATGAATAATTAGAAATTTTTGCAGATTTTAATGACATTGACATCTCGTAGGTAGATACTAAAGCATTGCTCATTTATATTTTCTCGAAATTTCCATTACTAACGACTAACCTCTTTTTTTCTTTAACAACAAAATGTAATTCTAAATAAAATGAAATACTATTTACATGTGCCACTCATGGCGGGAAAAGACACAAGGTCATCTTGTCCCCACCATGAATGACACTTACAATTCAACGGTTAATTTCATAAGAAAAACAAACGAAAACAAAAACAAAAACCAAAGAAATAAAAACACAGCAACAATACAACACAGAGAAACGTAACAGACAAAAACTGAAAAGAAAGTACGCTACACAAGGTGAATATTAGCATGCAGAGAATATTAATGGAGCTGCTTAGTTTTTTCTATGAACGAGATTGTAGCTTCCAAAATCATTCTGTTTGAGACAATGTTTACTTTTTTATATATATTCAATCTAAAAAATTTACACGACAGACTACTACCTACACTACTTAATCTACTTTACGACACTACGACTACGATACCAAGAGGAGCAAAATACTATGTCAACCCCGCGGCCTTAAAAAGAAGAAAAACATTGAAAAAGTACATTTATATAAACCAGACAAACAGAGCTACAAGCTAAGGCATCTTGCAACCAAACAATTTCGAGTGAAGATTTGCAAGGTTTAGAACCAAGAAAGGCAATGTAAAATCTATTATTTGGTTGCAAGCTTCCTTAAGACACATAATTGAAGAAAGATAACAAACAAACAAACAAACAAACAAACAAACAAACAGACAAAAACAAAACAAAAACAAATTACTAAAACAGACACGTACAATGTTTACTTTCTCATCGCCAAACAACAAAAGGTAACCGAGTGCCTCGTTGTCCAAAACTGAAAAGTCCAATAGTGGGATGTCTCCAAGCTGACCAAAGAGATCTCTACGAGCATTGTCAAAAAGAGGGCAGTTTAGGAGGAAATGTTCATTATCCTCATTTCCAACAGCGCACATACACAGGGGACTTAAACAATCAAAGTTATGCCTAAATCGATGCTCATTTAGAGGACTGAATCTAACTCTAAGCTTTGCTAGATTTCTTACACCAGTAACATTATACAAACTGTAAACAGATCTACACGGAGGACGTATTTGAACAAGCAATTTGCGTTTGAACTCCCCAATCGAAACAGAATTTCCGGTATCTCCATCTGGCAGGTTCCATTCAAAGCAAAGGGAGTACTTTCAAATCAAATCAAATCATCAAATCAAATCATAATCATTATTTAAAGTTGGTGTGACAATAGTTGTAGGAAAACTAATTAATACCAACTATTTACAATATAATTTACAAAGATTTATAAGAATTAGTATTTACAAGCTACATAATATAATGGACAGGCTACTTACAAATTTTACAATTACACTGTTCACCCGTCCAGGTTTTGATCTTTCTTTTAAAGCTTGCAACTGATGGTAGCTCCTTTATCTCATCTTTTAGATTATTCCACAATAAGCTTCCTCGGAATGAGAGCGACTCCGTGCCAAATTTTATTGTCCTTGTACTCGGTAATTTACACAGATGCTTAGTTCTGAGATCGTATTGAATCTCTTTCCTTTCATGAAGGTGCCAGATGTATGCTGGATTTAGATGGTTCATTGACTTATAGATTTCTAGCATCAATTTTTGTAGATTTTTGATGTGGATCGTTACCGTGTCACTTTTCTCCAAAAGTTTATCAAAGGAAGAGTCGTAATCATTATGGAGTGTTCTTAAAGCACGCTTATGAGTACGGTTTATTTTATGGTTGGCATCTTTGCCACAAAAACATCCACACTAATGGGCAATAGTTAAAGCTTGAAATAATTACTGTGTTGCACAGTTTCATTGCCTGTTCTCTTGAGAGATAAATATTTAGCCTCCTAAAAGCACTGACTTTTCTGTTTGTTTTGTCGCAGAGTGTTTTTACATGCTTATTGAATCTAAGCTGGTTGTCAATTTCGATTCCAAGAAGCTTAACATGATTAGTGGATGATATTTTTTCACCCTTGATATTCAAGCGTAGCTTATGTTTTTCATTTAGTCCCAAGAACATCAATTGGAACTTATCGGGGTTTGCCACCATACCATTAGCATAAAACCAATTTAGGAGTGTACTTAGGTCGTTTTCTAAATTTGTCGTAATTTCACTTATACGAGTACCACATGAATACACAGTGTTGTCGTCAGCGAAATTACAAATTTCTGAATCTAATTTCATATAGAACAAGTCATTTAGGAAGATGTTAAATAGCAAGGGCCCAAGAACGGAGCCTTGGGGAACACCTATCTTGACATTGCTCTGAGAACTTTTATACGACCCAATTTTAACTCTTTGTTTCCGATTCGTTAGGTAGCTATACATCAGTCGCAAGCTTTTTTCATGAAATCCATAGGCCTCCAATTTAGCAATAAGGAGGTCATGAGGTATACAGTCATATGCTTTTGATAGGTCCATAAGGATCGTACCAACTATACCAGATGAATCTAGGCTCTTTCTCCATGCTTCTATAACTCTTACTAGCGAATGTTGTGTGCTATATCCCTCTCTGAAGCCCGAGAGTAGACTTGATAGAATCGGTTTCAAAAAACCTTCCATTTGTCCTTGGGAAGTACGTGTTGGAAAAAGGAACTGTTCTGCATACATGTTGCGCGTAAGCACAACTTGACCTTAAGGGATATGGTACTTCTCGCTCTGAAGGGATTTCATTGAACAAGTAAGCCGGGGACATACTTTTACAGAGGTTGAAAAAAATGACATAGACGTCGATACCATCTTCTTTGGTAAAGATTTTCCCAGCCAAGTTCTTGGAGAATCCTTTGCCCACTTGCACCTTTCCACGCTCCTGATACCGCTAACGCAGCAGAGTATTGCACTTGCTCTAGCTTTTTAGTGAAGCTTTGCCTCATTTCAGGATCGTTCTGATACAAACTGTCACCATAGTCAAGGTGAGGTCTGACATGAAGCTTATAAACTGGATCGAGTACTTCTCTATTTACGTACCTGGATAAGTATTTAATGATACCAATGCCTCTCCGAGCCTTAGCAATAGCTTCCTTGATATGGCTTTGGAAGTTTAATTTATCGTCAAGAATAATACCGAGATGCTTATGTTCGTTCTTCCTTGACATTTCATCATTTCCTAACATTAGTACAGGATGATATGGTTTATTTCTATTCGTTGAGAAAATTACCTCTTCGGTTTTATTTGCATTGAACTGCATTTTCCATTGCCTCCCAATTTATATCGTTAAGCAAGCCTTTGATGACACATATGTTCGCCTTTTTGTAATCCCAGACAGTCCTTTTGTAGGGGGTGGAGATGGTAGTGTAATGTTAAGTTTACCATGAATAATCTGATGCTGACAGTTATTATCTAGAGATGGATGGACGCCTGTTTCTACAAAAAGGTTTGGTTGATCAGTAATGATCAAATCAACGCATGTCATGCTCTCCCTTTTTATCTTTATTGGTTCCTCGATTAGCTGGTGCAGGTTATTTACATCATAAGTACCTCATCAAGAAGAGACCCCTCGAGATTTTCAATATCTTCTGACCACCACTGATTAGATCTGCAATTAAAATCACCCGTTATAGTCAATTGGTATGGGTTCTCGTTCTGAATGCGAGTAGTCTGTCGATAAAATCTTCGAATTCTGCGCTCTTTTGGCTTGGACTGCGATAAAGTATCACAGAAAATAGTTTCTTGCGCGCTATGCACATTTCGGAAACAACCATTTCTTGTATGATCTCAAGGTCTTGTCTGTGTTTGATTGCCAAACCTTCACAAAAATAAAGACATGCACCCCAAGTTTTAGTATTGCTAGGATGATCACTTCTATAAACATCCTTGCTAAAACCCTCGATATGAATGTCCTCGTCACTGATCGTATGATCCTGTATGGTCTCAGGTAATCCAATTACATCATACTTATGCAGTTGTAGGCCTCAATCAGGGGAATTTTGATTCGACCTCTAGCACATATACTATTCAAATTCCAATGGATTGGTTTCGACATCGCCTGCTACCAAAAGAAGGATGTGCAAATGGTGATCAGCTATAGGCGATAGCGAATCTAGGAACTGGCAGATCAAGAGGGCATAGACAATAGAATAAAATTTTGTTAAAATATTTCTGCGGCACACAGAGCATCGATGGATATGAACTAAGCTTGTGGCAACTCGCATTAAAAACCACATACACAAAGAAAAGAAATTGCTAAAGAAGTTAATTCAATATATCTCTGCATCGGGCATTCCAGTTCCTTGATTCAGCAAGATGGCACACCAGCTAGAACCGCATCAGGAATAAACAACATCTCAGACGCGAGAAGGATTGATAGCGGAACAGTTACCAGTTAGTGGTTACTACTGAAAACCAAATGATTGTCTACAAGTGGGCAAAGGAATATAATATAAGGAACAGGTCAATATTTCACCCAGGGGGATTTGGTAGAAAATCCTCACGCTGAAGATAGTTCTTTTAAGCTCCGGCCAAACGCTCTCGACTTTTCACTCTACAGCGCTCGACAAAAATCGAGCAATGTCGAGCATTGTCGAGCAGAGGGTGGCCAAATGCTCTCGACTTTCACTCGACTCTTACTCGATTTCGCGGCAGGCTCGACTTCACGTTTTACTTTCTGTCCTCGTTCTCGTACAACAGCCAGCCAAATTTTCCATTTTATTTTCTTGCTGTTCTCAAATCAATATGAAGCTGAAGCTCACAAAAAGAAAACGCAAGGCTGTTGCTGCTCTGATTTTGGTAACAGTCTTAGATGAAGAAGGAGAGACAGAAGTGAAGTGAGGAAAGACAAGAGCCTGGATGAAACGAAGAGAGCAAAGAGGTTATTTTGAAAATCGAAAATCGAAGATTCTCGAGGTTTCCGAGAGATGATGAGAATGTCGTACGAAGACCTTCTGTACATATTGCAAAAATTTGTTCAACTGCACATGCGCAGGCTCTGCATTGTCGAGCGGAAAGTTGAGCACCTGGCCAAACGCTCTCGACAACACTCGACAACACCTCAAACAATAGAAATGTGGAGCGGCTTCGCTCGACAATTTTGACCAGTATCAAATTTGACTCGACAACGCTCGACAACGCTCAACATCACTCGACATCACTATACAAGGTGGCCAAACGCGCTCGACTTTTCATTCGACACAAATGTCGAGCGCTGTCGAGTGGAAAGTCAAGAGCGTTTGGCCAGAGCTTTACAGAAGATTCCTGCACGCCACTGCTCAATTCTTACGGGCATTGATAACTGCTATCCTTTTGGTCTTTGGAAAACAAACATCCTGTGAGTGAGCTTTTGAAAATTCGACAAATTGAACAATAACAATTAACAGAGAAACAAATCTAAATGAAAGAATACAAACACACAAATTAAAAACAGTTTCATAGCAGTTTGGGCATTTTGAGTAACCTTATTTTAAAGAACAGTGGTGAAAACAACATTTGCCTTCCTGCGAAGCAATGCTAAAGTAAAATTCTTTCTTCCATTGTTTTATCAATTTTCTCTCGTACCAGATTTCTGTTAACTCTTGCACAACACGAATTTCAGTTTTCTTAGGGCATGTTTAGAGTAACTCTTGCCGCGGAATAATCATGTTTCAGCAAGCAAACAAGTTTTTGCTTTACATGTTATTAAGCTTAACGTCTTACAAATTATCACGATTAAATGAAAAGAGCCATTGCCTCTCTCTTTTATGCTTTCCTTTGGTTTTTCCTTCCTTACCTCTTTATGTTTTCAATCTTTGGTTTCTCTTCATCCTATCTTTTTTCATCCATCCTTCCTTCTTCTTTTTTCTTTTTCCGTTCACTTCTTCTTTCCTCCCTGCATCGTTTATTTCACTCCTTTTATTCCGCTCGCCCCCTTTCCTCCCTCTTCTTCCTTTTAGACAAACTAGCTTCCTGCGAAGCTGCTTCGCGGCTTCACGCACTTTTTCCATCTCTGCTTCTCTGCTTTGCTTCTCCAATTCATTCGATCATTTTTGATTTTGGGAAGCCTCAAAAAAGTTTAGTACACGCCTTATTCTTACCATTGCAAGAGAAATTCCCATGCAGAAATCCTTTAAGGATTCTTGTTAAAATTATTACTGTTTGACGCATTTCAGGGGTTCTTATCTGCTTTGGATAATTGTTTAGAAATGTCTGAGAATACTGTGATGTAAAGTTCAAACTGTAATTAAAGTAAAATACATACAGTCATCAATCTTTTGTATTCATCCAGCCGCTCTTTGTTGTTTGCAATGAAGAGCCCACCATTTTCATTGAAGCCTGCAGCAACCCCAGTTTCCTTTTCCAGCACATCACGGCCAAGATCTCGCGTATAATTCAACAGCTCTGCTTCAATATCAGATGGCCTTAACCTCCAGACAAGACCAGCGCTATGCCATGTTGTGCCAGCAGTAAGCTGATCCTTTTCCAAAAGAACTGCATTTTTCACTCCATACTTCATTAAGTGATAAAGAGTGCTTGCGCCAAGAGAGCCACCACCAATAACAACAACATCAGCATGTTTTGGAACTGATTCTGGAGCTTTCAAGTCTTCATTCTGAAAAAGTAGTTTATATTTCAATTAAACAAGACAGGGTTTGAATGATATTCTTCCATCAAAACAATTGTGCAAAGAAAGTCATGGCAGCAGCATTTTGTGACTCAACTGAAACAATTTCTTTTATATCTTCTGTTAAAATGCAAAATAAAGACTCAAATCTGGTCAGCAAATATCTCATGTGGTGCCATTTATGGAAGGGAAAGAAACGATGTCATTGAGTTCCCTCTATAAAGATCACTTACAATATGTACTCAAGAAAAACACATTCGTTGAAACGTTTCAGCGTAAGCCTTTTCATCAGCAATGACTTTTCAAAGTTAGAAGGAGCATACATACTGATCTCGAATAAATACAATACAAAACAATAGCCTATGCGGGATCCTGCTTATTACACTGAGTTATAAAATGTGTTAAAATAGGGGTGTTACCAGAGGCGGTAAGAGGAAGATCAATGAGAGCGCAGAGTTAAGAGTTGCTAAAGTTGGTGGCAGTGTATGTCTCGCAGGATCTGAAAAAAAACGTTGTTATAACAAAATAAGCAATAGAAAGATACAAAAGATACAACAGCGGTTAGGCAGAAAGAGAACACTGTAATGTTCTAGACGAGGCTGTTTGAGAATGAGGTTATTATGATGTAACACTGAAGTGACAGAAGCACGTCTTTATATGTGCGTTACTCTTTGTCTATTTGTGGACTCTTCATATGGCGACGAGAATGGAAAGTGTTTATAAACATCAAGCACAAGTTGGCTCTTCTGCAGCGACAGAGTCTTGAATGCAGCAAGCAGGCAAGTGACTTATATTTTCTTGTCATTTTGAGTTAGGCATAACGTCTGCCCTGTCTGCCTGCACGAGGCTTATTCCGCATAGACAAGGTGTATTTTCAGGACCACGGTACTAGTGCCTACAAAGTGTTTGGTATATTCTACGGACCACGCCAAAACACCGGAATTCCCCACTTTTGTCGTTTCTTTTTACAATCTTTTTTTCCATAAAAAAATTTCTTCCAAGCATGCCCTCTGCACTTGTGGGTCTTAAAGCGTGCGTAACGGAGTTTATCCAGATGTACAAAAAGATGCGGGTAGCAATCAAGAGCGCCGATGGAAACTCTGGTTAGAGAACCTAGCACTGGTGATGGATTTTGAGGGCATCACTGACGCTGCAGAGGGGCCTTCAAAGAGAAGGGCTGCATTGCTTGCTGTTGGTGGCTCTGCATTACGGGGGCTTTTCGCAACATTGACAGTTGCGGATACAAAATATTCAACCGCCACAGCTGCTCTCACTGCACATTTCACTAAGAAAAGAAAGTTAGCTCAAGATATGGACTTAAACAAGGTCCTAACTACTGCTCGCTCTGGAAACATGGACAAATTGGCGAAAAAAGGATTGGGAGAAGTTAGAGAGGAGTCAGATAAAAGCAATCAAAAAGATTTTTAATCTACCGAAGACAACACCAAATTGGGGATTGATGAAAGAATGCGGGTTATGGCCGATGAAGGAAAGGGTGGCGTACAAAAATTCATGATGTTTCAGCAAATATTGAACACAAAAACTGAGCGGCTGTGCAAACAAGTCATAGAGAATCAAAAGAAATGAAATATAAAAATTGTTGGTACAGTGAAATAGAGGATGATGCAGAAAAATACAAAATAGATCTAGATGGGGTTACAAGAATGAAAAAATCTGAATGGAAGAAAACAGTGAAAGGACAGATAATGGAACATATTGAAAAACAATCGAGAGAAAAGGAGGAAAACTCTAAGAAGTTAAGACACCAAAAACTGCAAAAATATAGAAGACAGAAGTATTTAGGAGAAGTAGGGATAAAGACAGCTGGAGAAATAATAAAAACGAAATTGGAAATGTGGGACATTGGAAAGAATTTGGGAAAAGAAAGATATTGTTTTTGTGGAGGAAAAGAAACAACAGAACATATTTTAGAGTGCATCAAAGTTATGGAAGTAATCAAGAGAAAGGCAAAGAAAGAATGGCTAGAAAGTGACGAAAGTGTAGAGTTAGTACAAGTTACAGAGTACATCAAGACATACATAGAAATTAGGGAAAAACAATGAAGGAGTAGACATTGTAAAAAGAGCCTTGCACATTAACAATAAAATAGTGCTTGCTGGGAACAGTAAAGTGGGCAATGAAAAAGATTCAAAAAAGATTCAAAAAGATTCGCTCTATTGAGCTTACCAATAGAGAGATTGCCTTCATGAAGCAACACAATATGGAGGCTACAGCCTCACCAACACCCGTCTATGCTGTACAAGGAAAGCACCCTAAGGCAGAACATCAATACAAGTCTAAAGGGAAAACCATTGAGATCTGCCACTATTGTAGAGAGCGAACACCACACAAAGGGAAATGCAAGGCCATGTGTGCAACCTGTAAGAGCTGCAATAAGAAAAATCATTTTGCTAGTGTGTGTGAGTCAAAAAAATCAACAAAGCCAGTCAAAACGGTTCACAGAGAAGCAAAATTTGATGAAAATCCAGAGCTATCAGTAGTGGATGGCCTAGTGCTCAGAGGTTGCCGAATTGTTGTTCCTGCCAGCATTTGGAAGTCTGTGACAACCCTTGCTCATGAGGGACATATAGGTGTTGTGAGAACGAAGCAATACTTACGCATGCATTTGTGGTTTCCGGGATTAGATAAGATGGTTGAAACAGAAATTGCACAATGCATGGCATGCCAAGCAAATACAGATATTCATCAGCAAGAGCCACTCAAGCCAACAGAACTACCCACAGAAAAGCACTAAACTTGTTAGAACCTTTAAGCAAAAATATAAAGAAAGCAATAAGAATAATGTCCTTCAAACCCCGAAATGAACCAAGTAAACCCCTTTTCAAACGTCTAAACTCTTTGAACCTAAATGACACATACACGTGACACATACATGCAAGTTTTGACCATGGTTCTTGATTGACTTGATTTGACTTGATTTTGATGAATATTCTCAGCTAAACTTACATGATAGTCTAATATAAAAAGATGATATAATATCTACGAAAGAACGCTTACAAGTATCAGCACATGAAAAACATCTATCTTACTAAAAGTGCTGAAAAGGACAAATGAAAATAACTCATAATGAGCTTTCGAGCCATTTGCCCTCAACGACATGGTTACTGAAATAAGAATATATAAATGCTGTAATACTAACTACACGAAAATTTTATTCATTTGCTATAATTGCTAATAACTAATTAGAAAGGCCAGTTGGGAAAACAGAGGAAAAGGCAACAAAAAAGAAAGTCCAAGAAAGAGGGTTGGGGTTCAATAGATTGTTAAATAGTCTGTAATCAATAAGATGGTAGCAAAAAATTTTTATAATGCTTTCCGAAAATTTTCTTTGTGGGTAAATTTCGAAAGTTTTGGGGTAAATTATTCCAGATTTTTACGCCAACATTTGAAATAAAGTTTCGTTTATAGTTCGTTCTAGCTTTTGGGACATAGAACTTTTTAGAGGTGGCTTGTCGAGTTTGGATGTGGTGTTTTTCACTAGTTAATTGGAACAAATGGCTGAAAGAGTCAGTACTGTTTTTATTTGAAATATCATACATAAACTTTGCGCATTCTAGAGCGTATGTTATAAAAGTTAAAATCACCTGAAATCACCTGAAACCACCTGAAATCACCTGAAACCGCCTGAAATCATCTGCAAATCATCTGAAACCACCTGTAAATCACCTGCAAATCATCTGCTCATTGTTTTGATGAATGGGGAAAAGTCTTATTGTCTTCAACTTTGATCATTAACACCTAAGATGGCAAATAATCCTACTGGTGTGATCGGTTTTTCTTAGGTCTCACGCCTTTTGTCTCATTCAAATTGCTTTTGGTCTCACTGGGCTGATTTTAGTATTTTATCTAAATTGTAGCCTATAAAAGCTAAGCTACGTCTTCACGCATCTGGATATTTTGGAAAACGCATCTTTTTTAGCCGTTTTGGTTTCACGCACACAAGTGGACGGCGTTTTCGGTCACCCAGTTTCAAGTGTCGCAGGGTTTTCATGTGGACAATTTCAAAGATGCTGCTCGTGTGGATGCGGAATGCGGATCTTTTTATATGGATAGACCTATAAATATATTAGACTAATAATACAAGTTCGTAGACTCATTACATAAGTCCCTCTAACCTTCGCTGTTGTTGTTGTTGAATATAGCTTCTGTGTTGCAGCGACAAGTCTGCAGTGGGGGGGGGGGGGAGCGAAACAAGAGACTTTTTTGGAATTAGTCTAACCAGATCGTAGTTATCGCCATACAAATGTTGTTCTTTTTGTTGTTGTTGCTGGTGTTGCGATAACTGGGAATATCTCTTGAGTCTTGAAATTTCTATGGAGCATAGAACTTTTCAAAAATATCCGGATACGTGTTAGCCTGCGTGGCAGACCTTTTCCTTTTGGAATTCGGTCTGCAACGCAGGCTAGATACGTGTGGACGTAGCTTAACTCTGATCAGCCCAATGAGACCACAAAGCAATTTGAATGAGACAAAAGGCGTGAGACCTAAGAACTACCGATCACACCAGTAGGATTATTTGCCTTTTTAGGTGTTAATGATCAAAGTTGAAGACAATAACTCTTTTTCCCATTCATCAAAACAATGAGCAGATGATTTGCAGGTGATTTACAGGTGGTTTCAGATGATTTGCAGATGATTTCAGGTGGTTTCAGATGATTTCAGGTGATTTTAACTTTTATAACATGCGTTTGCAGGTGATTTACAGGTGGTTTCAGATGATTTGCAGATGATTTCAGGCAGTTTCAGGTGATTTCAGGTGGTTTCAGGTGATTTCAGGTGATTTTAACTTTTATAACATACGCTCTAGAATGCGCAAAGTTTATGTATGATATTTCAAATAAAAACAGTACTGACTCTTTCAGCCATTTGTTCCAATTAACTAGTGAAAAACACCACATCCAAACTCGACAAGCCACCTCTAAAAAGTTCTATGTCCCAAAAGCTAGAACGAACTATAAACGAAACTTTATTTCAAATGTTGGCGTAAAAATCTGGAATAATTTACCCCAAAACTTTCGAAATTTACCCACAAAGAAAATTTTCGGAAAGCATTATAAAAATTTTTTGCTACCATCTTATTGATTACAGACTATTTAACAATCTATTGAACCCCAACCCTCTTTCTTGGACTTTCTTTTTTGTTGCCTTTTCCTCTGTTTTCCCAACTGGCCTTTCTAATTAGTTATTAGCAATTATAGCAAATGAATAAAATTTTCGTGTAGTTAGTATTACAGCATTTATATATTCTTATTTCAGTAACCATGTCGTTGAGGGCAAATGGCTCGAAAGCTCATTATGAGTTATTTTCATTTGTCCTTTTCAGCACTTTTAGTAAGATAGATGTTTTTCATGTGCTGATACTTGTAAGCGTTCTTTCGTAGATATTATATCATCTTTTTATATTAGACTATCATGTAAGTTTAGCTGAGAATATTCATCAAAATCAAGTCAAATCAAGTCAATCAAGAACCATGGTCAAAACTTGCAACAGACCTATATGGTCCATTAGACACGGGTGAATACCTGCTGGTTGTACAATGCCTGTACTTCAGATTTCCTATGGTCGAAATCGTGCGTTCAACTTCTGGTACAGCAGTCATACCAGCAATGGACAAAATTCTCTCAACATTAGGAATCCCAGATGAAGTAGCAAGTGACAATGGGCCACCATATAGCAGTGAGGAATTCAAATCGTATGCAAGATATATGCGTTTTGAGCACAAAAAGAAAATACCATATGCACCATGGGCGAATGGCATGGCCGAAAATTTTATGAAAACCTCGGAAAAATCATTTGCTCCTCCACAGAAGAGCGTCTAAACTGGAGACAGGAATTACAGAAATACCTGAGGGCCTACAGAGCTACTCCACACACAACGACAAAGCATTCTCCAGCCAGTCTCCTTTTCAATGGACGAAGGTACAAGACGCGTCTTCCAGCACCTACCAGTAAGAAAATATTGCTTTATAACAGAGAGGTGCGTACAAAGGATGCCAGGAGCAAAGAAACAATGAAGCAGAACGCAGACAGCAAAAGTTATGTAAAAGAACTAGACATTAAAGTAGGGGACACAGTTTTGTGTCGACAAGCGAAGCTTAACAAGAAAACCACATCTTTTAACAGCGAGTCGATGATTGTTGTGAAGAGGAAAGGCAGTTTAGTTACAGCCAGAAATGCCACAAGAACCATCACAAGACATATTACATTTTTCAAGAAGCTACAAAGGCTGGAGGAGAACAAGTCAAGGTGCGAAGGAGATTATACCACACAGCCACTTTCAGTGCTTTCACCTGACACTGATGAAAGAGAAGAAAATGTCATTCCACCAAATGAAGTAGAGGATACAGTGCCAATAGAGAGACCGGTGAGAATAAGACAAGCCCCTGCTAGATACAGAGATCAAAACTTTCAGACTGAGTTTCGACCTAACAATGCAACAGACACGATAGAACCATGTTATGTGTACTTTATCGATTATGTTATGTTATGTTATGTTATGTTATGTTATGTTATGTTATGTTATGTTATGTTATGTTATGTTATGTTTTGTTTTGTTAATTAGGGGAGGAATGTAATGAACTAGACGAGGCTGTTTGAGAATGAGGTTATTATGATGTAACACTGAAGTGACAGAAGCACGTCTTTATATGTGTGTTACTCTACGTCTATTTGTGGACTCTTCAATCCCTAAAAACAGCGTGTCCTAAACGAAAAGCTGAGCACAAAAATCAAAACAACTATATAACCAAAATTACTTACAATATATATATATATATATATATATATATACTCATAAGCTCCTTATCAATGCGTAATAAAATAGGTATATCAACTCAGAAAAAAACACATTCTTTAAACGTTTCGGCGTTAGCCTTCATCAGTAATGACTGTTCCAATAATCAGACAGAGCTTAAATACACACCTTCAAATCCATAAACAATACAGCAATAATAGCCTAAGTGGGATCCTGCCCACCACACTGAGTGACAAAAGGTGTTAAATATGGGATGTTACCAGAGGTGGGAAGAGGAAGATCAAAGAAAGCTCAGAGTAAAGAGCCGCTAAAGTCGGCGGCGGTATCTGTCTCGCGGGAGCTGAAAAAACGTGTGTAAAAACAAAACAAGCAATAGAAAGATCCAAGAGCGGATTGGCAGAAAAGAGATCCCTAAAAAAAACAGCGTGTGTCCCTAATTAAAAGCTGAGCGCAAAATTTAAAACAACCAAACAACCAAAATGTAAACCAAAATCAAATCTATGTATCAACTTGTCTAGTGTTTAATCCCTTAGGGGAAAAGCAATCCAGCCGATACTGCCAGAAGCTTTCCCGCATCCTATTTCCCCCCGTTAGCCTATCGATTATCTTTATACTAATATCCTTCAGAAACCCGTGGTGGCCTTCTCCAGTAAAATGCCTGAAGAATTCCGCCTGGGGTACTGAGGCCCCCGAATTAAACTTATGACTGCACGCCTTGTAATTGTTAAACCTAAGCCTAAAAGGCGTGCAGGTGCTACCAACATATTGTACACCACAAACAGTACATTCCAACAAATACACAACATTTGACGAATCACAATTAAACGAATAGTTAATCCTATATTCCCGGCTATCTATGTTTGAATGAAAATGTTCACTATTACTCATGACATTACACACTTGACAACGAGATTTACCACAACGAGAACATCCCTTCTTATCAGTCCCCCCATTTCCCTCTACAACTGCTGAACCCTTGTCCGCTTCCTTGATGACTATGGTGTGTATTTAAGCTCTGTCTGATTATTGGAACAGTCATTACTGATGAAGGCTAACGCCGAAACGTTTAAAGAATGTGTTTTTTTCTGAGTTGATATATATATATATATATATATATATATCTATTTGCATTGCCATGATAGAAAAAACAAAAAACAAAAAGACACAAACAAAGAAAAACGAGAAAGAAACAAACGTATGATGATACAAACAAACGAATAACAAGAATGAACAACACAGAAACAAATAAGAGGGTACCTGTAATTTTTGTGAATCATTCAATCAAGCCATTTTGTTGCTGTCTTAGCATGCCCTTAGAAATTTTGTCCGTTTAAAATGAATGGCTCTGCGGATACATAGCCAATTTGCACATAAAAGGCTGCAAATTGCAAATTCAGATCTCATCAATATCACAATTAATTTAAAAAAACCAAAAATGTCGTTAAACAACGCTCCTCCACAGGTACTGTTCCACAATTTCTAAATTGCTGGGACACCCAGTAGCCTTTAGATGTCTAAATGCTGAAAAAATGATAGAAATACTGCAAACTAGCAAATCTCATTGTTTTTCTTGTATATGCTTCATTATGTTGACTTTGTGAAAACAAAGCCTCAAATCCTTAAAAAGGTTGGTGTAAAATTGTATTACAGTTTTCTTTTAAATAAATGGCTTGAAAGGAACTCAGGGTTTTTGCCATAAATCTGCCATGGAAATTTATTAATATCTTGATAAGTTCAAAATGGCGGCATTTATTAAATATGAGGCTATGATGTCATCAATTTATAAATCCTAAACCAGAAAAGCTACAGATTTCTGCTTGCCACCATATTGTAGAGCTTCATAAACTATGGTTTTCTTGAAGGTAATGTCATTTTAGGATTTAGGATGATTTAAATGTTATCAAAATTTTCCATGAATTTTTTCAAAAACAATCAATTTGCCACAATTTTGAAAAAATCAAGATATCAAAAAGGTCCACGGCAAATTTACAGCAAAGTACCACGAGTTCCTTTCAAGCCATTCAATTCAAAGAAAAATGTCATAGAATTTTACATCCACCTTTTTAAAGATTTGAAAGATTTGAGCCCTATGCTCTACGGGCAGTGAAAAGCACAAATTAGTGCCAAGCTGCACAGGAGAAACTTTTTGGAAAAGTGCAAAACTTTAGCTTGTTTGTATTTTAGGTTTGGGCTTGATATCTTGTAACAGGGGGGTAATGGGGGCAATGTTTCAGACCTTTGTCTTTTTGCAAGTATGATATGGACAGCCCAAAGCAAACATTTGCACAAAGCCCCCTGGGGGAAATTTTTGGAAAGTGATCTAAACTGTAGTTGGATACCATAGCTTGTTTGTATTTTAGGTTTGGGCTTGATATCTTGTAAAAGGGGGGGAAATGGGGGCCATGTTTCCTTCATTTGTTGAATCTGACTTTGAATCTGAATGTGATTCTGAATCTTGTTCTTAGATATTTCAGCTAGAGTACCCCAGGGCTCTATTTTAGGACCCTTATTTTTCCTTGTGTACATAAATGACCTCACACTGAAGATTTAAGGTGCAATGTTAAACTTTTTGTTGATGATACGTCGTTGTTCACAGTAGTTGAAGACTCCAATGTTGCTGCAAGTGACATGAATCATGATTTAGAACTGATAAATCAATGGGCTCATAACTGGAGGATGTCTTTTAATCCTGATCCGCAAAAACAAGCTGTTGAACTAATATTTTCAAGGAAAAAGAATGAAATTGATCATCCAATCGTCCTCTTTAACAACACACCTGTGAAGAAAGTAATTGAACATAAACATTTGGGGATTGTCCTCGATTCTAAGTTGTCTTTTCAAGCTCACATCAAAACAGCTATCTCCAAAACAAGGAAAGGTATTGGTATGCTGAAATATCTCTCCAGATTTCTGCCCAGACATACCCTTAATGAATTGTATAAGTTATATGTTCGTCCACATCTAGACTACGGAGATGTTATCTACCATACTCCGACAAAATTATGCGAATTTAGTCACAATGAAATTTTGACAAATTTAATGGAAAAGCTACTGTAGAGTCCGTCCAGTATTCTGCTGCCTTGTCTGTAACAAGGACATGGAGAGGAACTTCACTGTACGCAGAGCTTGGCTGGGAATCGTTAAATTCTCGAAGGTGGAGCAGACGTCTCACTCTGCTCTACAAAATTTCAAATAATCTCACCCCTTCATATATGACGGACCCAATCCCCCCACTTCAGCAGTCGCATTACTCTCTTCGAAATCAGGATGTCATTGGGCGAATAAGGGCAAGAACAGAAAAATTCAAATCTAGCTTTTTTCCTCACTGTTTGTCTGAATGGAATGATCTTGAACCAGAACTGAGACTAGCACCATCTGTCGCTGTTTTTAAGAAAAAAGTTCTGTCAGTTATCCGCCCCCCCTGCAAAATCGGTCTTTGGGATTCACGACCCATTAGGTTTATCCCAGCTTACCCAACTTAGAGTGGGTCTCAGCAAATTGAACTTTCACAAATTCAGGCATAATTTTAAGGATACTGTAAACCCAACGTGCCCTATGTTGTAGGTGTAGACCTAACACCTAACACCTTTGATGGTGTAGAGGATACGGAACACTTTTTGTTGCTTTGCCCTTCCTTTCGGCTCCAACGACAAAACCTTCTTGCTGGAATACTTCCATTATTACGACCACTTGGATATGCTAATCTCTCAAATGAGATCCTAATGCAGCTCCTATTGTATAGTGATAAAAACCTCCCCAATAATGTTAACAGGAACATACTCGAGCTAACATTAAAATTTATCCAAGAAACTGGTCGATTAGATTGAGCTCATTTTAAACCTTGTCACAAGCCACACAACCAAGTACGCTCGTTTTCTTTGCAAAGTTATCATTATTTTTGTTGTCTTCTGCTTTTTGTTTTTGTTTGTTTTTTTTTTCCTTAAGTTTTTTTCCTGTTCTTTTTTGCTTTGTTCCTAGTTAAGTCTAATTTATACAAATGTACTTTTTCAATTTTTTTTAAGGCCTCGGGGTTGACATTTTATTTGCTCCTCTTAGTATCGTACTCGTAGTGTTGTAAAGTAGGTTAAGTAATGTAGGTAGTAATTTGTTATGTAAATTTTTAGATGGTATATAAAAAAAAAAAATCTTGTTCTGGGGATACAAAAGTAAATGCACCCTGGGTTGTATGCTTGTCTAGTTATATTATTGATAAATTGTTGCAGTGGAATTTAAAATATGAAAACTGAACTGTTTTTCCATATTGTTGAGAAATCCTTCCCTTCTTTGCATTTTTCAATCCTTGGTGCAAAATTTGCTGCTTTCTTTGATGCTGTTTTGTCTTGCGTCAATGTAAAGGCCAGTTTCCAGTCAGTGGAATTTTCTGCGCGGGCGGAATTTTACACAATAGAAAGTCATTCAACCCTAAATTTCTATTCAAGGACAGAGCAACATTTCTCTTGTAAACAATAGAATTTCAGTCCGCTCGGATATTTGCCGTGCATAATATAGTATGGTAGCCTATGTGTAGACCCATTATTCCAAAAGAAGAAAGGGTCTACGAAAGCAAAAGCTTGCTACTGCAGTTCCAGAGTTCTGGAACTTAAAGGAATTGAGTCCACCATATAAATAGCTGAGCGTTAACGCTATCATGAATTTTTGCTGACATACCGCTGACGGCCCTTTGTTATCGCACATTAGTACTAAAGTCATTAGCAGTGGAGACCAAAGGCTTTGTAATGTCTCTTTCAATTCCTACTCAGACCATCCCCCCCGGGCAGCCTGGGGGTCAACAAAAATTCCTTGCTCAAATGCCCGGGGGCCGGGGAAAAATTGATGATCAAATGCCCTGGTACTGAAAAACGCTATATTCCCAATTACTGTATTGTTCTTGCGAAATGCTACTCAAATGCCCGGGGGCCAGGGAAAAATGTACGGTCAAATGCCAGGGGCCGGGAAATTTTTGTGTGCAAATGCCCAGGGGTGTCCCGGGGGGGGGGTGGTCAGGGTAGGAATTGAACGAGACATAATCCTTGCATTATCCTCGGGAATTTCTTTGGTTCAACTTCAATAGCGATTAAGTCATACCTTTTGTTTTATGATTGAGAAGAAGTTGATATTGGTCGTGAGAGCGCAATTTGTGCGGACTCGATGCCTTTAATTTATGCTGCCTTTGTTAATACGCGTTTCACCATTATTTGAATGGATGATTAGAATAATTAATTGGGCAGCCGTAGCAAGCTTTATCCCTTTATTTCGTAGACAATAGTATGGTGCCTACCTTGAGCGTTCGTTCATATGGAACACCATATGGAACATCACTGCTATTTGCTGAAGAACAAGTTCTAACAGCTAGCTTTCCTCCAATGGACTGTTTGATCCTAAAATTGGATAGTGAACAGCGAAATACAGCTCGTAACTGTGACATCCTTTGACCGCCAACCTTGCAGGTTCCTTCTCTTTGGCTTGGTCTAGTCCTAGATAGTCTAGCCTCCTACAGTAGACCAGTAGACAGTCGTGAGCCTGTACAAGCTTGTATAACCAGTTATCTATCGAAGCAACAACAATGACAACAGCAACAACATTTATTTTCCCACTGCAGATTTGTGATTCTTTGTGATTCTAATTGAGCCTCTCCATCTCGATGGGCACCATCACCTTTCATGGTGGGGTGCAAGCTCATTTAACATCTGTTTTATTTATTTAATTAATTTTGTTTTGTTTTGTTCTTGTTTCTTCGTTTTTATTTCATTTTTATGTTATTTTATTTATTTTTTCTTCTTTTTTATAATTGTTCTC
The DNA here is from genome assembly GCA_039566865.1 of Aurelia coerulea. Taxonomy (NCBI): domain Eukaryota; kingdom Metazoa; phylum Cnidaria; class Scyphozoa; order Semaeostomeae; family Ulmaridae; genus Aurelia; species Aurelia coerulea. Next base: position 11,312,501 of record CM076954.1, read on the forward strand.
TTAATTCCTTTGCTTTCTCCATAAAGTTGCTGAGTTTCTTCAAGATGTTTATGTCCTCGCTTTCAATATCTCTACATCTTGTCTCTTTCATTGCAAATGTTCGCTTTATTACTTTGCACTCAAATACGTGTTCTGTTGTGTCCTGTTTTTCTTGGCATAATGGGCATTCAATTTCTTTGTCTTTTCCTTTAAAGTTACATTTGAATGCTTGCATGTTAAGGCGCGTTTTAATAATGTTCTCTATCTCATTTGTTGTGCATATTTCTATATATTCTTTTCTTATTACTTGTTTTTTATGCACAAATCTTAATTTCTTCATTGTTTTGCTTTCCCGTTGGTATTCATTGTTTACATATCGTTGTATTCTTTCTTTCACTAGTTTCTTCCATTTCGACTTTTTATAGCATTTAATTCGTTCTATTTCCTCCTTTCAGTTCACTCAGTTGGTTCACTGTACCAACATTTACTTCTTTGTTGTTCTATCTGATCTATTAATATTTTCTTAGCCAATCTTTTCTCGTTCGATTTGATTATGTTCTGGAAAAGCATAAGCTTTCTATAAGCTATTCTGCTCGACATAGGCCAACATCCACTTTCCTCTAATACTCCCCAGTATGGCGTGCTAATGGGTAGTGGTAGGTGAAATAGCGATGTTAAGATATCTTTTTGCATTTTTTCTATCATTTCCATTTCTTTTCTTGTTATATTTGTCCACGTTTCAGTATTGTTTACGATAGTTGGCATTATCATGGTTTCCATTATCGTTATTCAATGCTTTTTCCCCAACTACCTTCTGGTCCCCATATCTCATCATTTCTTTTATCATGTAAGGTATTTTGTGCTTCCTTTTCTCTATGTTTGTTATATTATTGCCTTTGTTATCTATGTAATCTCCAAGATATTTATAGGATTCTGTTTCTTTGATATTTCCTTTTGTTACTTTTTCCTCGATTTCATTTTTTATTGCAGATTTAGACCTTTTGAATGAACTTCTTATGTAGTTACTTTTTTCAGGATTAAAAGTCATTTTCTTTTTTGATTCAGCTGCTCTGCAATTTTTTATTGTTCTTTCTATGTTCATTTTGCTTCCTGTTCCACATATATCATCTACAAACATAAAAGTTCCAATATTTGTTCTTGTTCCTAAGTGTTCTGTTACGCTCACCGCAAAATTATTTATTTTGTCTGTTACTATTCCGCATAGCATTGGTCCGAAAACTGTTCCTTGTCGTACTATTTCATGAACCTCGATTGCGTTTGTCATTCCCATTGGTGTGTCTATTTGTATGCTTGAATGTTTGTTCATTAAATATACTAAATATGCCTCATTGGCTGGAATTTTGGTTCTCCATAGCTCTATCATACAGTCCTTCAACCAAAGCTTATCGAAGCATCTTTCTAAGTCTCCGAAAAATATGTATAATTCTTTATTGATGCTGCAATAGTAATCTATAATTGCTCTCATTGTAAATAGGTGGTCCACTGTTCCTCTATTTTTGATTCCTCCACATTGGTAGATGATTTGCAGATGATTTGCAGCCTCGATTCTGCGAATGAAGCCTCTTTCACGTCATAAATTTGTGCTGATTTACATGGAGTACAAGGCTTCGACTGAAAATTTTTGGCGCTTCTTGGAAGAGAATTGAAATTGAATGGTAAAAGCATCACTGTTCCTCAAATTAATCATAATTCAAAGGCAAAGAAAGTAGACTGGACATGGCAGACGGCAACTTTGAAGTTGACGTCAAGGTATGTTTGATTTTTTGAGGCAAGTACACGAACAAAAGGCAAGTTTGCACTTTAGCGGACACACTTTTAACATTTCTCCGTGTGTGACACAGGTAGAACTCCTGTGTAACATGACAGAAGTGTAATGGGGCGAAAGGATTAATATCATATCGTATTTCATCAGCATTTATATTACACCCAATGTGTAATAGTAACATACATGTAACTGAACGTCAACTTACACCTAAGGCAGAAAGTGAGTGTAATATGATGTCAATGTAATGGAGCAGGATGTGTAATATCGTGCTGGTGTAATGGAGCAGGGTGTTTAATATTACATCCTATTTCATCAGCCTTTATATTACACACTCATGTGTAATATAAACAATTTTGTAATATAGAGCATCAACTTACATGTCAGGAAGGAAGCGCTTGTAATATGAAGGCAGTGCAATAGTGCAGGATGTTCAATATTACATCATATTTCATCAGTCTTTATATTACACCTCTTATGTGTAATACAAACACTGTTGTAATGTAACATAGACTTGCATGTCAGGAAGGAAGCGCTTGTAATATGACAGCAGTGTAATGCAACACATGTTGTTCGCCTGTGTGTCCTGAATGCTGTACATCTACAACATCGTTTTGATTGGCTGAAATACCAATTTGATTGTGTTTGATTGGCTGAATAAACAATCCAGTATCGTAGTATATACAATGAGGATTCAAATGATGTGTTTTCATTGGGTAGTTCATAGATGTCACTTGTCAGTTGGAAATCTTGAGAAAATGACAGTTGATCGGACTGCAGTCTTACGATTTTCATTGCGGCCTAAATTTATCGCAGCCCAAAAGGTGTAATGGAAAAGGCCATTATTGACGTTATATCTTCAAGACAGTTTGAGATAGAATGAGAGAGCATTAATGCATCAATCAAAGACTTATTGGAGCACTTGAAGCGTTGGAATTGGAAGGCGAAGTAGAATCGGAAGGGAAGATACATTGTGATGGAAGGGAAGGGGAAGGAAGACGCGTACGGCCTAAAAGCTGAAAGAGAGGGAGTTGGCATTACTCTCATCTTCTTGGTAAAGACGTCAAAATGCGAACATTCGTATTTGGAAAAGAAGCAAAATAGCTTGCTATTACAATTGTGATGACAAGTGAAGGCCTGGTATAATTTTCTCAACCATATATGTGCTGAAATTGAAGAAGCCTGATCGATTGCAAGTTTAACTCGTATATGGCCTAAAATTGGATGCGTGAACAAGAAGTGCCTCGATCTTTCTATTGGCTGAGCACAGAGAATGAAGTATGAAAACTCTTGGTTTTAGTTCTTGTTAGAAAGTATAACGTTTCTTTAGATTTTAAAGTTTTATATCGACAAGCTTAGCAAAACTATGATGATGATAATTTCTCCTGAAGAGCTACAACGATGTCTTGATTTCTTGTTTCGATTCTTTCATCGCAGCTTTCAGCAAATGTAGGAATTCTTTATTCAAGTCATGATACCGCCGTTATTTTTCGATTTTTGCAATCTTCAACTCTTGATCTTTGACTTTTGTGAATATCATTTTGCTGAATTTAAATTGAAAACCCCTGAAAAATCAACTTTTTAGCAGCGCAGTTTGAAAAAGGAAACATCGCACCGCGCGGGGATGCAGAGCATTACTTGCCATATTACTCGCATTCGCCAAGCTATATTACATGGCCAATTACATTTGAGCAGATGCCATATTACACACTACATTACTTGTCCTGTTGCTCGCATCCGCCATGCCATATAACATGGCCAATTACATTGAAGGAAATGCGATATTACACACAATATTACTTGACATATTACTCGCATCCGCCAGGCTATATTACACTTCAAGCCGGTGCGATATTACACACTGCATTACTGCACATATTACTCACATTCGCCAGGCCATATTACAAGTTACCTTACACTACTGTCTCCATTACACCGCATACTATATTTCAAGTCATGTTATACACTCCGTCCAATGTGGAATCGATATTACACACAACAAAAATTACACCAGGACATCATATTATTCGAAATATTGCACGTCATATTTCGCGTTATGTTACTCAGGCGTTCTACCTGTGTGAATTTAGTACTAAGATTAAAGTATACCTACTGAATAACTAGCCGGGGCTTGGGGGCGGCAGCCTCCAAAAATATTTAACAAAACGAATTCATTCACTGCCTGTTCCTGGTGCATTTGTCCCGAACAGAATTAGTACTCCATAAATAGAAACAGAATAGAAATAGAATACAAAACGAGGGCATTTTTAGGCCTACGGCTACTGCATCTACCGAATACTGCATGCCTTCTAAAAAGAAGATTCTGACAGGGTGAAAGTCCGGAGTGGAAAGTCAGCTAATACGAAAAGACAGCTTTTGCACATACCTCGCAGCTCTGTGCTGTACTCTTTCAAGCTGATCAATGTTTTTCTTTGTATATGGATCCCATACTGTGGATGCATACTCAACAGTTCGTCTGACCAACGTTTTGTAAGCTTGTGATTTCAACTGCTGGTTATTTACTTGTAAGTTCCGTCTCAGGAATCCTAGGCTTTTGTTGGTTTTATTGGTAATATTGCAAATGTGGTCATCCCATGTGAGTTTATTATTAAAGGCAGAACAGCTTTTCCATTCATAAAATCAATACTAGCCAATGGCAAATCCCAAAAGAAACCTAAAAAGCCCGGCCTTTACTTTCAAATCAAATCACTACGAGAAATTATTTTGGTGTTCTGGAGGACTGTAACGCAGTCACAAGAGACCGAGAAAATGTGAAGAGTGATCGAATCTTTGCGCCTGGGGAGTTGGAATATGCGTAAATTGTAAAGAAAAGAACTGATCTTGCGAGACAACCCAAAGGTGGCGTGTTCGAAGAGCAGGAAAATCGGAATCAAAGGAATGACCTGTCAACAGAAAGTGATTATGCCTATCATAACAAAGTTTCTTCCATTAGAATGAGACAAGAATATGTTTCGGACAGTTCCTCTCAGGTACAAAGAGAAAGAATAAGGAAATATCAAGGCTCAGAATGGCAACAACCTACAGGTGAAAATTCATATCGAGATTCATCGACAACAACAAGAGAGAAATACCGAAAGCCTTCACTCTGCATTGTGGGGGACTCAATGATCAGATCTATAAACAGAAAGGCAATAAATCAAGCTATCCATAGTCACGACGTCCGTCTGAAAACTTTTTGGAGGGGCAAGAATTGAAGATATGAGGTATTATGTGGAGCCAACCCTCAGCTCAAGGCCGGATACTTTGATTCTTCATTGTGGAACTAACAATCTAAGAAATAATGCTGAAAACCTTGCGAATAAGATCATAGCACTTGCTTTCGAAGTGAAGAAAAGGGTAGCCAATGTTGCCGTATCAGGAATCGTATTTAGAGCAGACTTGGAGGTAGAACACTAGAGAAAAAGTGAATTACTTGGTTGAAGTTGGATTAAAGGATTATGATATCGATTTCATCTCACAAGATAACATCAAAGCTGGACACTTAGACAAGTGGGGACTACATTTGAATTTCTACGGGACAAATGTTTTATCGGGTCTCGTTAGCTCTACATGACTGAATGACATATCTAGATTCTCTAGTACGTAGCATCTCAGGTAACGTATTATCGCATGTTTCTACGATGACAACCTCATTTGCTTCGGAAATGTCTTCATCAAACGAGTTGTCATTCAATTCTTGTAGACCCTGAACACCCTGAATCCTGCAATTTAACAAATCATGCACTCGAGACAAGTGCAACAAACAAGACCAGTCTCGAGGAATCTGATATCTCCTGTGATGTTGAAAAATTTTTCGAACTTAGGACCAGATATCCAAATAATCCCATAATCGGTTTCTTGAATATGAATAGTATTCGGTACAAAATCAACGACTTACGAGTGATAATTGAACAATGTCTTCCTGACATTTTTGTCATTGAAGAAACGAAACTTTGTGAAACTTTTGATACGGATGTATTTCTCATTCCCCATTACAAGAAACCCATGCGTCGTGACAGGACACAATTTGGTGGGGGGTTAATGCAGTTTGTCAGGGAAGGGGTTATTTTCAATAGACTTCCTGTTTATGAAAGGTCCTCTCTTGAGCTCATATGTTCTGAATTTCTCATAAACAAGAAAAAGTGGGTCATTTTTGTATTTATCAGCCACCAGATTCAAATATTGATACATTTTTTAGAGAACTCTCGACCTCCCTTAATTCTGCTTTGGATAAATTTGACAATGTAGTTATAATGGGTGACATCAACGTTGACACCCATGATCACCAACATCCTGGATTTGGTAAGTTGAGTTCTTTCTGTGATATTTTTGGGCTGACAAATCTAGTATCTAGTAAAACTTGCTTTACTGGCAGCCATAGTTCATCGATAGATGTCATTCTAACTAATCGCCCTAGGTCCTTTCAAGCTACCTCAGTGTTTGAAACTAGTCTTAGTAATTGTCATTCTTTTGTAACGACTGCTATGAAGAGACACATTCCCCGCCTTAAACCAAAAAAAGTGAAGTACCGGTCTTATAAGAATTTTAATGCAGATAGTTTCTTAGCTGACGTTCGTAGCTTAGATTTTGGAAGTAGATTTGATGATGCTAATCAGTTATATGATAACCTCACACAGCGTTTTCGAAAAGTGATTGATAAACATGCTCCCCTTAAAACTAGAATTAAAAGAGGAAATAGTGCCCCATTCATGAATCGTGAGCTAAATAAAGCAATTTATGTTCGATCAAATCTGAAGAAGAAATTTAACAAGAATCCCAGTAAGGAAAACGAGCTGAAGTTTAAGAAGCAACGAAATAGATGTGTTTCTTTACGGAAAAAGGCGATCAAAACTCACTTCAAGAAGGCCACGGAAAATGGCCATATGTCGAATAGAGAATTTTGGAATCTTGTAAAACCTTTCCTGTCCAACAAAGGTGGGTTAGCTAAAAACGACATAATGCTTGTAACGGACTAGAAAATTGTCACGGATGAATTGGAGCTTTCAGAAATATTTAACAATCACTATGTAAATATCGTAGAAAAAACTAGTGGTAGGAAACCGACTAGTTTAGCAGACACAATCGGTAGTGATGATGATCGAGAAATTGTTCAAGAAATTATAGAAAAATATGAAGACCATCCAAGCATAGTAGCGATCAAACAACATTCACATGAGTTTTTTGAACCTTTTTTGTTCCAAGAAGTTGGAATATATGATGTTTGGCAATTATGCTAAGGGCTATTGATTGCAGGAAATCAACTGGAGAAGACCAAATCCCTCCTAGGCTTTTGTCTTTAGCGGGCAACGACTTAGCATTACCTTTAACTAATGCAATCAACACTTCAATTCGAGAAAGTAGGTTCCCGGAAAACGGAAAACGCGCAGCAGTTTGTCCACTTGATAAGGGAGAGGTGGATCAAACGAAGGAGAAAAACTTTCGGCCTGTGAGCGTGCTGAACGCTTTCTCTAAAATTTTTGAGAAAGTAATGAAGAAACAGATAATGATGCATCATGATAAGGCTCTTTCTGTTTTTATCGCTGCTTATAGGAAATCATATAGTACACAGCATGTACTAATTCGACTAGTCGAAGACTGGCGATCTAAGCTTGATACAGATCACGTTGTAGGCGCAGTCCTAATGGATCCCTCAAAAGCATTTGACTGCATTCCCCACGATCTGCTAATAGCTAAACTTTCTGCATATGGGTTTGATGAAAATTGTTTAGTTTATATCTATTCTTACCTCAAACGACGCGAGCAGTGTGTTAGAATTAACAACACCTATAGTTCATTTCAGACCATTCTGTCAGGTATTCCTCAAGGCTCTGTTCTAGGCCCTATTCTTTTCAACTTTTACATCAATGACCTTTTTCTATTTATAAGACAAGCAGCTGTTTACAATTATGCTGATGACAATACCCTGGGATTTTTTTAAAAGAATATACCTGATCTAGTGAAAGTTTTGGAAGAACAGTCCAATGTTGCTTTGGATTGGCTGGCATACAATGAAATGATTGCGAATCCAGATAAATTTCATGCCATAATTGTAAAGAAGGACCGTTCTGACACTACTGGTATCAACATTAGAATTAAGGGTCAAAACATAAAAACAGAATCCACTGTCAAATTGCTTGGTGTCAAACTTGATTACAAATTGAACTTTGACCCTCACATTTCCGATCTATGCAAAAAAGCTGCGAATCAGCTGAATGTTTTAAAAAGACTAAAACGATTTATTGGTTTCGAAACAAGGAAACTTCAAGTTCAGAGTTTTGTGTATTCAAATTTCAACTATTGTCCACTTGTATGGCATTTTTCCTCTGCTGAGTGTCTGCATAAAGTCGAACGAATACAAGAACGTGCTTTACGATTTCAATATGATGATCAAAACAGTTCATATCAAGAACTACTACAAAGGTCTGGTAGATGTTTTATGCAGGTTTCTCGCTTCCGTAGCTTCTGTGTCGAAATCTACAAGACAATGAAGAAATTAAATCCCTCCTTCATGGAACATTTATTTCAGTTTAAATCCTCTATGAGCGTGAATCGCTCAACGAGAAATCCATACGATCTGCAACATTATAGACCATAACAAGTAACCTTCGGCTCTAATAGTCTCAGGTCTTTAGGGCCACAGGTATGGAATAGCCTCTCTAATGAGACAAAATCAACTGAAAATCTCAAAACTTTCAAACAAATCATGAAACAATGGAATGGAATACAATGTACATGCAACGTATGCCAGTACAATATGCCTTAGAGGTCTTAGGGGGGGGGGGGGGGGGGGGGGGGCTCTGTCCGTTTGATACCTAGGGGATAACTGTAGATATGTATGTACCTTTGTTTAATTTAGCTTATAGTTTATTTTACTGTAAATATTCGAATTTGATTAGTTTCTTTTATTTTATATTTAAGAAGCTAGCTTTTCGTATTTCGAATTAAAATAACTTGACAACAACAATACATCATCAGTGAAAGAAAGGAGCTGTGATTCACAGGATCTTGATGAACAGAAACCATGTTGAAGAGAATACAGTATGTTATTCTTGTCTGCATGGTCCAAGATGCAACTGAGGACAATATGCTCCATGAGTTTGCTGCTGATACATGTTAGCGAGACAGGTCGGTAGTTAGGTGCTGTGTACCGTGTACCTTTTTTAAAATTGGGGTAACATTTGCAGTTCTCCAGTCTTCAGGTACTTCTTCTGAATCAAGTGATTTTTGAAAATTGCTGTTAAAACTGGAACAATAGTGGTAGCAGTCTCTTTCAAGCTTATGTACGACACTTTGTACTCGCATCTTGTTACAAATGAATTACTTAACCCGAATCAGTCTGGTTTTCGTCCCGGTGATTCTACAGTTAATCAATTAATTTCCATCACGCATACGATCTTCAAAGCATTTGACTGCAACCCCCCTCTTGATGTTCGTTCCGTGTATCTTGACATTTCTAAAGCATTCGACAGAGTGTGGCATGACGGCTTAATTTATAAACTAAAACGATGCGGCGTCTCAGGCGAACTTCTTTCCCTTATCAAAAGTTTCCTCAAGGATCGAAAACAGCTGACCGTCCTGAATGGACAGAGTTCAAATTGGGGGGATCTTTCAGCAGGAGTGCCTCAGGGCTCTATTTTAGGACCCTTGTTTTTCCTTGTAAATTTAAACGATCTAACTGCAGGCTTAAAGTGCAATGTTAAGCTTTTTGCTGATGATACTTCATTGTTTACCGTAGTAGAAAACTCAAATATAGCTGCCACTGACATGAACCATGACTTAGAATTGATAAGAAAATGGGCCTATGATTGGAAGATGTCATTTAATCCAGATTCACAAAAACAAGCTGTGGAATTGGTATTTTCTAAGAAAAAAATTGAAATTCACCATCCAGTAATTCATTTTAATAACATACCGGTGATGAAAGTAGAAGAACATAAACATTTAGGAATTATCCTGGACTCAAAGCTTTCTTTTTCCGCTCATCCCGGGGGGGGGGGTAACTCCAGTACTCAGTGGCACGGGGTTGTGCCATATTTTAGGGTACCTTTTTCATCAGAAGTTCCGGATTTATGGGTAACCTCTTTGGAGAAATTTCCGGATTTGTGGGTATGCTTTTGAGGAATCTCCGGATTTATGGGTATACTTTTGAGAAACTCTCAGATTTTGTTGCTTTTATAATGTCATTACTTTCTTTTTATTTGTAAAATCACACTTTCCGGATTTATGGGTACCAGTTTTTGAAATTTTCCGGATTTATGGGTACCAGTTTTTGAAATTTTCCGGATTTATGGGTACCAGTTTTTGAAATTTTCCGGATTTATGGGTATCATTTTTTGAAATTTTCCGGATTTATGGGGGGTAGTACTATACACTGAATGGCACAACCCCGTACCACTGAGTACTGGAGTTACCCCCCCGGGCCGCTCATATCAAAGAGCATATGAGTCAAATCTTTCAATAGGGCACAGGGAAACCCGCAAATATTCTAATTTCACGCTTATAAGCCAATGACATCGTCGTATTCCGGTCATATGACTGAACATAAGGCTTTCGAGATAACTTTTCAAGTACCTTCACGAAAATTAAAATGGATATTCGAGTAATAAAGATACAGAGCTAGTTTTATCACGAATCGATTCGAGAGGCCCCACTCCACATTTGTTTTTCTGCATTTGGTTAAAATCTCGTCAGGGATCGGCGTTACATCGAATTTCATTCCTTCGAAAATTGGCCTATGTTCAAGAATTCTTCAGGAACGCTACAAATAAGATATAGCTTTCAAAATTTCACATGTTACGTGAATTATGTCCAGGAATAACATGAAAATATTTGTTTGTGTGATTTTCGAAAATCCTAGACGAATTAAAGCTATTTGCTGCGAAGAATGCTATTGGGCCTACCTTCACCTGCAGTAGAATCCCAGCAATCGGCATTAAATCACTCTTTTTCGCAATAATAACCAGCGGATACATCAACGAATAACTTCACCACAAATTCAATTTCTTTCCACCATTTTATCATCGATAATTTCGATAAAATGTGACAAGACTTTACAGCCTCTGCAGCAAACGGTCCAACTACCGTTGATTCAAAGTTTTCTTGCTGCAAAAACGTTGGAAGTCGTGCAAGAATTGCACAAACAAAATGTTTCGCCTATGCCACAATTTCAGCCTAAATCGGATCCAACGAACACTGGAGCAAGATGGACGAGTTGGATAGAACGTTTTGAAACATATCTGATTGCCGCAGATATCAAGGAAGATGAACGAAAACGCGCCTTACTGTTATACCAGGCAGGACCAGAAGTATACGAAATATTCAAAACATTGCCAGATAAAGGGGAAAGTAAAGATTATAAGAAAGCCAAAGATGCCCTGACAAAGCATTTCGAGCCAGCAAGAAACTCGATTTACGAAATTTACAATTTTCGTCAAGCCAAACAAAGAGCGGATGAGACAATAGATGAGTTCCACACAAGACTGCGTACTCTTTCAACACATTGTAAATTCCATGATACTGATTGCTGCTTAGCGCATGCGCGTAGCAGACATTTAGACGGGTTGATTGAAATTCCTGTGTCGATCGCTATGTATGTATGTATAGAAAACTTGGTACTGTAGTATAAACTGAATAAAAGGTACTAGGAGAAAAACGGACGCAAAAAACAGACAGATTTTTCAGCACACTGAGGCCTTTCAAACTTACGTTATCAGCAAACTTTTCAACAGAGGACACGCTATAATGAACCAATAATCTTATATTTCCTGTCGGTAATCCTCTATTTAGTTTATAAATCGTAAAAACGCTCTAGCTCTACAGTTAGTCACATTCTGATGATAACGTAAGTTTGAAAGGCCTCAGTGTGCTGAAAAATCTGTCTGTTTTTTGCGTCCGTTTTTCTCCTAGTACCTTTTGTATGTATAGAAATAGAAATGCCGCCAAGGATGCAAGGAGTTGGCTTGGCTTACGTTCATTGCGAGAAGAAGGGGATTTTCACTGACTCTGGTACGTATCAAATCATTTTTAAAAATCTCATTTCATAGTAAATATCAGAGGATTTCTTTTTATCCTCTCTGCTGTGTTGTGTTGACAATTTATTGTTCTGCAGCGGATAGGTTCCAGAAGTGGGAGGAAGATTTCATCAACGAAGGCCTAAGCGTTTCTTACACTTTCACAAATAAACAGCAATGACCTGCCCTTTGTGGCAACGAATGAAACGTATAAACCCATTGTGGTATTGCCACTTGTAGCAACAAAAGTAAATATATCAGAAATGCCCACCGAGGCACCCAACAACGGTGACTTTCCCATTGTGGAAAGAAGAAGTGAATCACCCATGTGGTGAAGTTGTGGTGATAAACAGTGAATTGCCTATATTGTAGCCAGGGGCGCACATTCAAATTTTGTTTGGGGGGGTGTCAACATGCTCTGGACCGACTAAATTTTTTCGGACCGACTGAACGTATAGCAAGCAGCGGTGTGGCCAGGGTAAATTAAGTGGAGGTATTGAAACGAGGGGGTCCCCAGGAAAATGTTTGGGGCTACGCCCTTTATTTTGGCTAAGAATGCATCTCCCAATATCATGCTTGCCTTTAGCGACAAGGAAAACTTGATCGTTTTGTGACAATTATGCTATAAATCAGCGCACGAGGAAAATTTTTGAAAACAGATCCCTTACTTTGGCTTAGAATGCATCTCCTAATATCATGCTTGCCTTTAGCGACAAGGAAACCTTGATCGTTTTGTGACAATTATGCTATAAATCATCACACGAGGAAAATTTTTCAAAAAACAGATCCCTTACTTTGGCTTAGAATGGAGCTCCCAATATCAGGCTTGCTTTTAGCGACAAGGAAACCTTGATCGTTTTGTGACAATTATGCTATAAATCAGCGCACGAGGAAAATTCTTGAAGAAAGATCCTTTACTTTGGCTTAGAATGGATCTCCCAATGTCATGCTTGCCATTAGCGACGAGGAAACCTTGATCGTTTTGTAACAGTTATCCTATGAATCAGCGCACGAGGAAAATTCTTGAAGAAAGATCCTTTACTTTGGCTTAGAATGGATCTCCCAATGTCATGCTTGCCATTAGCACCCTGTAGAACGTCTGTGCAGTATTGTAGAGGCTGTTCAGTAAGGCAGCGGTTGCCCAGTGCAATACAGGGATCACATGATGTCATTGGTGGGATTACATGCAGTAAATTTTAGGCTATTCAGTTATTTACAGGGATAACATACAGTAAATGAGAGGGGAACATAATGTCATTGGAGGGATTGCCTCAGTAAATTGCAGGTTATTCAGTAAATTGTAGGGCTTACATGATGTCGTTGGCGGGATCACATCAGTAAGGTTGAGGCTATTCAGTTACTTACAGGGATAACAAGCAGTGCCGTACAGGGATAACATCGTGTCGTTGCAGGGATGACATCAGTAAAGTAGTGGTTACTCAGTATTCTGCGTGGATAACATCTTGTCGATACAGGGATCACATCAGTTATTTCAAGGTTACTCAGTTACTTACAGGGATAACATCCAGTAAGGCAACGGGATAACATCGTGTCGGTAAAGGGATTACATCAGTTATTTTAAGGTTGTTCAGTAACTGCGAGGGATACAAACAATGCACTAGAGGGATCATGTGCACTGATGACTAAATTGTCTATTGTTTTCGAGTATGGGGGGTTATTGTGTGCTCGGAACACTGGTTTGCAAACTGTGATATTGACAAGAAATGGTTCCTCCTAATGGGGTCATTAATCCTACGATGGAGGATAAAGTTGTACAAATAACTACATTGAAAAATAAAAACATGAATGATTGGATTAGATGCTTAGTGCCAATGTGCATAGATTACGTGACAAATCAGCAGAATAACACATCAGTCCAGTGTTGTGTCTCATCCATTATTCTGAAAAATCTTTTCTTCTTTTGAAAAATATAGCAATGCGTAGGCTAAGATCACATTGGATATAGTGTGAATCGAATGGGAATAAAAAAGAATTGAGTCCAGACTGATATGACTCCAGTGACTAATTATCAAACTAAAACTTGACCGATAACTCTCTGCTGGCTCAGTCTTTTTTCCGTATTTCTAGTTTGGCTTCAAGGTAACACTCGCTGAGTTTCACGTATCTTGAATTGAAGTATCATGAAGAAGAACAATATTGTTTTCACCAGCCCAGCGCCTGGATGGCATGAACGACAAACGGAGGATTTTGATACTCTCCGATGAAATTGCCAAAGCCATTCACGACTGGCTTGATGCTCAATAACAAGCCGTTCCCCGGACTGAATTATCGTTGCGACGAAGCAGGAGGTGGGCCTCGCATATTGGAGACACAAGAAGATTCCTTTGAAGAGGACTCGCAGTCACAGATGACAGAAGACAGTGTCGGGTTGACCTTGTCGAATTCCTCGGCAAGGCCTTTCCTGCATTTCGGTTCCCCTCCCCTCGACTCTATCTGGGCAATTAGATCGATAAAGGATTCTAATTCAATATCTCCTTCGCGAACGTTTTCCGTCAACTTCTTCTTGTGTGGTGCTTGTAGTAAATATTTACAAAACTCTTCATCCATGTTCACAAAAAACCACAATATTTTTATCTTGATAAGGCCTAAGCTGCAAACAACATTATGGCGTGACTGTGTTTGATGCAATTCCCGATTATCCGTACACGTTTTTTTTATAAGAAACTGGTTTATAAGAAACTAGTACTACGATGACCAAAAATTTAAGAAACTCTAGTACTACGCTCGAGAACAGTTAAGAAACTCTAAAACTTTATTTCTGTATGTCTCTCTTATTCTATGTCTCTCTAACAAAGGTACATTCGTCTTTTCTTGACTTTTAACTGCAAAATTGGTAAATTTTTGCCTTGATGTGCATGGCTTCTTCTTGATGACAATGTCAATGCAAAATGGAAGCCTTTTCTCGAGAAGAAGGCTCAACTTCGAACAATACCGCAATTTTAGGCCCAAAAAATAAGAAACTAATTAAGAAACTTTTACTACTAAAACACCGAAATTTTCATGCGAAATTAAGAAACTTTTAGTACTAAGTGCTGATCCAAGTTTCTTATAAAAAATAACGTGTAGTGCTATTCACTTCATATAACCCCCGTTTTTTACAAAAACACGTTAAGACTTTCTAAAGAAATTCCCCAAGCTAGCGAGTTCATCCCGTTGCCTTACTGGATGTTATCCCTGTAAGTAACTGAATAACCTTGAAATAACTGATGTGATCCCTGTATCGACAAGATGTTATCCACGCAGAATACTGAGTAACCACTACTTTACTGATGTCATCCCTGCAACGACACGATGTTATCCCTGTACGGCACTGCTTGTTATCCCTGTAAGTAACTGAATAGCCTCAGCCTTACTGATGTGATCCCGCCAACGACATTATGTAAGCCCTACAATTTACTGAATAACCTGAAATTTACTGAGGCAATCCCTCCAATGACATTATGTTCCCCTCTCATTTACTGTATGTTATCCCTGTAAATAACTGAATAGCCTAAAATTTACTGCATGTAATCCCACCAATGACATCATGTGATCCCTGTATTGCACTGGGCAACCGCTGCCTTACTGAACAGCCTCTACAATACTGCACAGACGTTCTACAGGGTGACAATCTTTGCACAACAAACACCTTCCATTTTGTGTTAGACCGCTTTTTACAAGCCAATGATTGCTTGCCCCTAAAAATGGAAGCCTGTGCAATTTTGTAATGCATCTAAGAAATTTTTTTAAATGCCATCCTCTGCTTTGGCTGAGAACGACTCTCCCAGTTATTGTCAAGCACTTCTAGTGAATATTCTAACTGTCGTCATGGGTCGACCTTTGCCCAAAACATTTAAAATCGGACCAACTTTGATTCAAACTATTGTGGACCTTTCGAGCTTCGTCGTGGTTGGTCGGTCCATGAAAAAGTCGGTCCACGAAGTCGGTCCACGAAGTTGGTCCATCCGATTTTGTCGTGGACCGACTTTTCCCTTTTCAGAAAATTTTTGGACCGACTCAGAAATTATTGGGGGGTGTCTCACCCCCCCACACCCCCCCTAATGTGCGCCCCTGATTGTAGCAACAAAAGCTACTACTTCAAAACCATGCAAAACCAACTGAAACAAACAGCAAATTAAACAAATCTGATCATTCAAGATGCTCAATTACTTTTGGAAATATTTGTCAAAGCTCTTTCTTTAGTAATACACAAGATGATAATGATTCACCATTCATTCCTTTGCATACAGCACCTGGAAATGTTTTCACAGGTAACAACCATGCAATTTTCATTTAGATGGGTACATGGTATCTATTATTCACAATCCTAAATCAGGGTTTTATGTATTTGATTAGAATAGGTAAGAATTCATCTTTTAGTAGAGTATTGTTGCACTTTAGAATAGTAGTTTTCTTTTTGCTTTGAAAACTGCAAACATCTGGCGCATAAATGTGCCATGAATTGTTTCAGAACAAAAGAGATAATTTCCCATTGCATAGAAAATCATAAGAGAGGATTGCAAACAAGATAATTGAAAGGATCTTTCAACCATGATTCTTTGCCCCTGAAAGAGTTTTGATTGGCTTCTTGATTCATTTTCCCCCTCCTTTAGCTCAAATTTTTTTGTCAGTATATTTTTGTTATCTACTTAGGTACCTAAATCGGCCTTTTCAACCAGCATACCTTGCATGTGCCATCTTCTTATCGGTGGTCATTTTTATGGACTGTAAAAATGCCAACAACGAAAAGACCACAAATGGTGTATTCACAAACCATGCTCGTTGCAAAGGCCCCTTTAATGTTGCCATATGACCATGCACATATATATCTCATACACAAAAACTTAATATCTCATGTATATTTTGTTGCAGAAATGAAAGGTAACTTATTAATTTGTGACAGCTCATGTAAAGATTAACACAGCATTGGATTAACTACGTATTAACAATTCACATTCCGGTAGCTGTTTGCAGAGCATTGGATCAGTATTTGCTTCTTTAACCATTGACATCCAAAGACCAACACAGCATAAATTGCTGGATGCACATTCTTACAAAGACCAAAAAGCATTGGATCAGCATTGCTTCTGTGATCATTCTTCACACCTTGTGACCTTTTAACTTTGATACAAACTGTTACCAGATGTACTTTTGAAGAATATTATGGCCAACTGTTGTGCATCATATACCCTCAAGACTTGTTTTCATTTGAGGCATAATACAAAACCTGTTATTTGACACAGAATTGAAAAGGGAACACTTTGTGTATTGCCATCATGTATCAAGTTGTTTGAATATTATTGAAGAGGCTGATTAATGCAGATGGAAGCAGATAATTGACAGTTTGAGCTAATTACAAAGGAATGATCATAAAAGCTACTGGTATTACTTCTAAAGCATCAAAACTATTTTTACTTCAAAATGCCAGTGTTGATCTATGAACTACAGTATTGAACTATTTGAGGTACCACCTGGAGAAAAGATAGCCTTGCAGTCCAAGGAAGTACAAAATGAACTGACATTGATTAACCAAGTCTTAAAATTACAATTGAATACTTGAATTGAGATTAATATCACATGACATTTTAACTAGTATTATAGTCGTGTAATGCAGTCTTGAAATTTACAAACAGTTCTCATAGTTTTTTTAATTGTTTTAGCTCAAAAAGCTGCAATTTACCTTGGTTTCAAACAGATGCCCCAAAACATCCACTCCAACATTTATTCTTTTAACAATCTGCGGACTGTTATTTTGACTAGCGCTATTAGCATCGGCGTAGGGAGAGATAAAATTTGGGGGCTGCCCGATAAAATATCCATTGTTTCAGGAAATTTTGCCCAACTTAAGGCGCATTTCTGCCCGATTATGGCTGATTTTTGCAAAATTTTCCGACGTTGGGGGGCTACAGCCCCCCCCTGTCACCTACGCCTATGGCTATGAGCAGCACTTACTTAACTGCTTTAACAGCTAGTTTAGAAATTAAAATGCGGATAGTTTGCAATGGCAAATCAAGCCGACTACGGAGGAAAGCACTCCGCGATCCTGAATATAAGCTTGAAGAGATGTTGATAGACGGACGAAAAACCGAAGTTAGTTCCGCCCAAGCCTCGGGAATGGAAGAAACTTTCTAAGATTTACAGATCAAAGAAATACGCACAGAAAAGACATGTTTTAGTTGTGGTTTTTCTTTTCCACATTCTAACAAGCCATGTCCCGCTAAAAAAGCGAATTGTTCAAATTGCGGTGTGAAAGGACATTTCGCAAAAGTGTGTCGAAAACCGAAAGACACAAACCCAAGGAAACTTCAACCAAGAAAGCCCGCACAAGGTCGCAATTATTATAAGCCAGCCAAAAATCAAGGTCAAAAAGGGGATAGAAAACCACAGCGTGCCAGAGTAGTTTCTTCTAACCCCACGGAGGAAACAAGTGTTCTTCAGAAGATGAATACGCCTATGCTGTTGACAACACAAGAAATTCAAAGCACAAAACCTTACTTCGTTTGAATGAATCACAGCAGATCAAATTTCTGATCGATACGGGGGCAACTGTAGATGTGGTCGACAACCAAACTTATGAAAAGATTATGGACAAAATAACACTGGAGCCAACAAAGACACAAATATTCGCCTATGGTTCTTCAACCCCTTTGAAATTGAAAGGATGTTTCCAAGCATCAATAGAGTCAAAGTCACGCTACACAATTTCAACATTCTATGTAGTGGAAGGAACCGGGGGTAACCTACTTAGTGCAAAGACGGCACAAGAGCTTGCGCTAATCCAATTGATAAATAAAGTCAAAGGAATGCCTGCACAAAAGGAAGCAAATCCAGACAAGAAACAGGACACTTCGAAAGAAAATAGCCCTGAAAAGAAGTCGGAAATACCGCAGAGTAACGATGAAAAGATCCAAAAGCTGTTGAATAAATACGAAAATGTTTTCATTGGAGAAGGAAAACTAAAGGGACAACAAGTGAAATTGCATATACGGGATGACGTAACCCCAGTATTACAACCGCAGAGACGGATACCTTATCACATGCGAAAAGCCGTTTCAAAGGAACTGGGAAAGCTAATAGAGCAAGGAATCATTGAAAAAGTGGTAGACCAGCCTATGGAGTGTCGTTTGCGTCTAAATGCTGATTATGGAGGGCCAGGTAAAAAACTCGGAGATGTCGGAGATGTCGGAGATGTCGGAGCAAAGATTCTCCGACGTTTCTCAACTCCGACTTTTTTACCTGGCCTTATATGCTCTACTAAAAAAGTCGGAGATGTCTTATCTCCGACGTTTCTCAACTCCGACTTTTTTACTTGGCTCTATATGCCCCACTAAAAAAGTCGGAGATGTCTTATCTCCGACGTTTCTCAACTCCGACTTTTTTACCTGGCCTTATATGCTCTACTAAAAAGGTCGGAGATGTCTTTTAACAATTGACATGGGTGAGTTTGACAGGTTTTTTTGTTTCATTTACAACAGATAAGAAACTTTATAGCAAGAATTAGTTGAAAAACGTCATTTTTAGTAAGAGCAATCTGAAAAGCAATCTAGCAGACACTTTCTTTCATTATATTTTTCAATTGTTCCTTGTATACACCCCCCCCCCCGAGTAACGACCCCGCTGAAACGATGCCCCGCCAAGGTTAAAGGATGACCCGCCAAATAATGTGTTTCCCCGCTAAGTTTGAGTTGCAACATTTCCCTGCCTTGTTTCTGTTATTTCCCCGTTGAAATGTTTGTTTCCCCGTCGAAAATCATGGATAAATGATCTATTTCAACGGGAAGTTTGATATTTGATAGTCCAGGATTCGATTGCAGGTAGCTTGAGCCACTTTTATATGCTTTCTTTTATCTACGTCTTCTTTATTTCTCGTTATTTTTTCGGTTCAAAGAACTATATTTACCGTCCACAATGAATAGTGATAAATTAAGACGTTAAGACAAAGTTACTACAAATTTCAGGACCTAGTTTCTTATTGATTGAGTGTTGTGACGGCGAATGAAGAGAATTTGAATTGTAGAGAGTTATATAATATGCAATCTCTGAACATCTCCGACTTTTTTAGTAGAGCATATAAGGCCAGGTAATAAAGTCGGAGTTGAAAAACGTCGGAGATAAGACATCTCCGACTTTTTTAGTAGAGCATATAAGGCCAGGTAAAAAAGTCGGAGTTGAAAAACGTCGGAGATAAGACATCTCTGACTTTTTTAGTAGAGCATATAAGGCCAGGTAAAAAAGTCGGAGTTGAGAAACGTTGGAGAGTCTTTGCTCCGACATCTCCGACATCTCCGAGTTTTTTACCTGGCCGATTATGGAGTGTCGTTTGCGTCTAAATGCTGATGGCTTAATTTTCATGGTCTTTGTCATTATATGCGCTGTTTCCTCATTCCCTTTTGGTTTATTCGCCATTCCCTTTATGTTTGTTCCATTTCCTTTGTGTTTATTCCATTCTCTTTGTCTAATTACAGCATTTTCTAATTCCCTTTGTCAATTCTCTTTCGCTGTTTTATCATTCCCTTTGGTTTATATTCCATTCTCTTGGTCTAATTACAGCATTTTTCTATTTCCCTTTGCAAATTCTCTTTCCTTTGCTCATTCCAATGGTCTTTCTTATGTTATCATATTCCCTTTACCTTTATTCTAATTGCCTTTCTTTTGCACATTTCTTATTCGATTTGGCCATTACCTTTCTCTTTGATCTTTCCCTTTCTGTTTGTATTCATGGCCTTTATATGATGCATTGCGGCATAGTATGATGCATTGCGAATTTTGGCGCAAAATTTAATACGAATCAACAACGTGAAAGGAACGGCCCAAGTTTCGCTCCTCAACACGTCTTCACGTCTACATCGATTCTCGAATCTTTAGTGAAAGAAGCAGACGCGCAAGAAGCTTCATGATGCGGCGGGGGCAGGAATCACAGAAAGGGCACCTTGGGGTGTCAAAGTTTGCCGTTGAAGATATTCGGGAATCGTCATTTTGGATATTGTGCTAAATAGCTACTTCGACAAGGGCGTCACCAGCACAAAAAGCTGGAGTGGAAAGACATCAGGGGTCTGGGGCTGCCCCCAGAAAGATTCTCTTGATCACGCCCTTCAGACACTCGGAAGAGGTGGGAATACCTACCTTATCATTTTGATCTATTTCGACATTTCTGGAAAAGTAACCATCTCAAGCAGCACTCTTTATAACAGCGGGCATTTTTGCGTAACAAAAATCGAAACAGAGAGGTGCATCATCTATATATTTACAAGGAAGGAAAAGATATGATTAGAAATTGAACTTTAAGGCCTTTCTCGAAATCTCCAATAAAGGAACTTATAATTTAAGAGGAAGGCCTGTATCGCAAAAGTATCAACTCAATCAAAATTTACCCTCCCCAAGCTTTTTTAACTGATTTAGAGAAATTATAGGATCAACCTCTATGAAAACAGGGCCCCAGACCAGACCACCCCTTGGCGACGCGACGCCACTGTCCTTCGACCCATAATAACTATGTTCGAACGTACTGTGATCTTGAGAGCAGAAGGAGTCGTTCTATTATTGTGACTGCGGATGAAAAACAAAACAACTCGCTTCCATTGTCTAACAGACGTGATTAATTAATAGTTCTCTAAAATAATTTTTCAGAAAGGGCACTTTGCTGCCCCCTTACCACAAGGGCAATGGGGGCAGCTGCCCCCACTGCCCCGTGACTCCGGCTTCCTTGAAAGAAGGAACTTCGCTGGTGGAAGACATTGTTTGTCATTCGAGAATGAGATTCGAGAATCGATGTAGACACGAGGACGTGTCGAGCCTAGCGAAACTTAGGCCGTTCCTCTCACGTGTGTTGATTCGTCTTAAATTTCGCTACAAAATTCGCAATGCATCATACCATGCCGCAATGCATCATACCATGTCGCAATGCATCATACCATGCCGCAATGCATCATAGAAAGGCCATGAATACAAACAGAAAGGGAAAGATCAAAGAGAAAGGTAATGGCCAAATCGAATAAGAAATGTGCAAAAGAAAGGCAATTAGAATAAAGGTAAAGGGAATATGATAACATAAGAAAGACCATTGGAATGAGCAAAGGAAAGAGAATTTGCAAAGGGAAATAGAAAAATGCTGTAATTAGACCAAGAGAATGGAATATAAACCAAAGGGAATGATAAAACAGCGAAAGAGAATTGACAAAGGGAATTAGAAAATGCTGTAATTAGACAAAGAGAATGGAATAAACACAAAGGAAATGGAACAAACATAAAGGGAATGGCGAATAAACCAAAAGGGAATGAGGAAACAGCGCATATAATGACAAAGACCATGAAAATTAAGCCATCAGCATTTAGACGCAAACGACACTCCATAATCAGCATTTAGACGCAAACGACACTCCATATTTAGACGCAAACGACACTCCATACCAGCCCACTCCCTGGGTCTCACCCATTGTATGCGTTCCAAAGAAGGATGGAGGGACACGAATTTGCGTAGATATAAGGGAAGCTAATAAAGCGATCATCAGAGAAAGACATATTATGCCAACTTTAGACGATTTCAAAGCAGAAGTGAACGGATCGAAATATTTTTCGAAAATAGACTTGAAACAAGCATATCATCAAGTGCAGTTAGAACAAGAGAGCCGTTTTATTACAACATTTTCAACGCACAAAGGTCTTTTTCAATACACAAGACTTTCTTATGGCACATCTAGCAGTGCTGAATTATTTCAGAACATTCTGCAACGTAATCTAGGTGACATTAGAGGCGTGAAAAATATTGCCGATGACATAATCATATTTGGAAAGGATCGTAAAGAACATGACAAAGCCCTTGAGAATTGTTTGAAGAGATTATCTGATTTGAATATCAAAGCAAAAGGACAAAAATGCCATTTTCTACAACCAGAAATAAAATTCTATGGCCTAATCTTCACTGAAAAAGGAACAAGGCCTGACCCAGACAGAGTGTCAAAGCTTCAAAATGCTGCGCCTCCGCAGAACGTTTCAGAAGTACGTAGCTTTCTGTTGGAGATCTTACTCTCCAGCTCGCTGATTCTATAGCAATGAACCTTAGATGACTCTCAAAAACAAGACGTTTGTAGTTTGCTCATATTTTAACTCTCATGACACTTCTGCATTCTACATCAATTTCTCTACAAGTGTGCGTGTCTAATCTAATCCATGATACCTAACTCCTGCAGTAAATTCTATGCGCTTACAATGTTAACCAATCACCACTTGACAAACAAGGTAATAAAATTAATCTTTCTGCAATAGCTGTACAATAGATTGCGTTACTAATGAGTTTTACTTTGTTAATTAGATACCATGCCTCATACTAGAAATGAGGCTATTACGTAAATAATCATCGCAAACAATATGAAGAAAAAATGTTTCTAAAGAATAAAGATGTGCCGCGTTGTCACGACATCCGAATGAATGAACAGTGTCTCTGAGGAGGAGCATTGAATTCTAGCAACTATCATAACAATACATTTTACTAATCACTACGTAATGATAATGCGCGATGGGATTCCACAACACTTTCTAGGAATGGCAAATACATGCAGTGACTACATTCCTAACTATGCAACAATAACATTACCATTACGAGAGTTAACAAAGAAGAATGTCAAGTTCAAGTGGACAGTTATTGAACAAAGAGCTTTTAGTCAATTGAAACAAAAGTTGACCCAAGCACCTGTGATAGCTTACTTCGACACTAAAAAGAGAAGTCTTCTAATAGTGGATGGTTCACCGAAAGGTATCAGTGGTATTCTTGCACAGAGAGAAAATGATAGCGGAAGTTACAGGATTATTTCATACGCCAGTAGAGCCCTTAGCCCAGTAGAAAGTCGTTATTCACAGACAGACATTGAAGGACTAGCACTAGTTTGGGGTGTAGAGCATTTCAGATTGTTCTTATTGGGTGCAGAATTTGATATTTTCACAGATCACAAGGCACTAGAGGCTATATTTAATAATCCAAGATCAAAGCCTCCAGCACGAATAGAAAGATGGATCATGAGACTACAGCCTTATAACTTTCGAGTTATTTACAAGAGTGGACAAACGAATGAAGCTGATTATCTTAGCCGACATCCAATTGATATCATTATGAAAGAAAGTTCAGAGGAACGTATTGCTGAAGAATATGTTAATTATGTCTCATTGAGCACACAGTACCAAAGTCAATGACACTGGAAGAGATCAAACAGGAAACAAAGAAAGACCGAGTCTTACAAAAAGTTCAGCGAGCTTTAGACACAGGACAATGGAATACACAAGGCAAAGAGATTCAACCATATAAGAGATGTTCAGAAGAGATCACAGTCAACAAAACAAAAGATATCCTAATGAAAGGCACCAGAATCATCATTCCAGAAGTCTTACAAGACAGAGCAGCAAGATTAGCACATATAGGCCATCAAGGCATCGAGAAAACAAAGAGCTTACTAAGGGAAAAAAATTTGGTATCCAAATATGAGCCAAAGAGTCAAAGAATTAATCGAAAAATGCAGCTCTTGTCAAGTAGTTGGTGCAAGTAAACCAGTCGAGCCAATGCAGATAACACCTACTGAGGACATACCTTGGTATGACGTAGCTATTGACTTTCTTGGACCAATACCAAATTCTCAACAGTATTTATTAGTAGCAATTGATAAATACACAAAGTTTCCAGAAGTAGAGATCGTACACTCTACAGCAGCGCCTGCAGTGATTCCAAAATTGGACAGAATTTTCGCCACTCATGGCATACCAGTCAAGCTTTCAAGTGATAATGGACCACCGTTTAATGGGACAGAGTTTGAGAGATACGTCAAAGCACTTAATATTGACTGGAATCCAAGTACTCCTCTTTGGCCACAGGGAAATGCTAATGTTGAGAACTTCAATAAGCCACTGGAAAAATTATTACAAACCGCACAGCTCGAGGGGAGAAACTGGAGACAGGAACTCCAACGATTTTTACTTTCGTATAGAACGACTCCTCATGCAACAACAAAGATAGCACCATGTGAACTGTTGTATAATCGAAAGATCAGAGGATATTTACCTGAACTGCCAGCCAAGAAAACCGTAAACAAGCACAAAGAGGCGAAAGAGAACATAGAGAAAAGTAAGGAAAGAAACAAAGAGTATTGCGACAAAAGGCACAATGCAAAAGAATCAGACATCAAGGAAGGAGACATCGTAATCTGTCTACAAAAGAAAAGAAATAAATTGACCTCTAAGTTTAGTCCAGAAAGATTTTCTGTTACAAGTCGCAAAGGCACCAGAGTTGTAGCAAAGAACAAAAGACATATCATAACACGAAATATATCACATTTCAAGAAAGTACCACGTTATGAGACCGTGAGAGATGATGATGATAGCGATAGTGAAACAGAGAACAGAGACATAGATCGTAGAGAAACAGCAGATACAGAATCAGAGAACAATGAGATAGAGATCAGAGGAGAGAATCAGGACGTTAGGCCTAGACGATCACAGCGATCGAGAATACCAGTTCGAAGATATGGACTTGTCGTACCATCGAATATGAACAGGTAAACAGGAGAGAAGGAAAGACTATAAACTTGGACGTGTCGTTTAAAAAAAAGGGAGCATTGTAGTGATTTCTGTTTATTGTTATGTTTTGTAAATACTTCATGTAAGATACTTTGATGGCGTAGCTTGCTCCGAAGCACACGTCTCCTCTCTGGTCTCGGCCTACCGTAGAAGTCTACAAAAAGGTTTTGCAAGACTTAGGTCTTCCATATGACACAGCAAAATAACACCTTTGAGAATAGATTGCACACTCCGGGAGGCATTCTATCGTTGTTAAATAAAGAGAAAATAAAACATTTCTCAAAGATTGCAAATTTCTTTGTCACATCGGAAAAGTACATAATTTGTGTAAAGAAATTTCTCTTGCAATCTATTCTCAAAGGTAATAATTTGCTGTGGCATATGGGAGACCTGAGCCTTGCACAACCTTTTGTTTTATGCAGGCTTTCCTGGTGTTTGCAGCAAGAAAAATTTGAATCGACAGTAGTTGGCACGGGGGGGGGGGGGGGGGGGGTTCTTCCATAGTAAAGGTACCTGGGGATGTGCCGCGAGCAAGGGTATACTTTTTCGGACTTCTAGTCTAGCCAAGGGTATCCTTTTTTGCAATTTTGGCCAGCAATGGTCTAGCCAAGGGTATCATTTTTGACAATATTGGTCTAGCGAACGGTCATGACATCATATTTGGCACAAATTTGACAACATTGGTTGAGAAAATGGTCAAAATTGGTCTAGCCAAGGGTACCATTTTCGTAAAAATTGGTTAAAACTATGGTCAAATTGGTCTAGCCAAGGGTACCATTTTCGTAAAAGTTAGTCTAGCCAACGGTACCCTTTTGAAGATGCTCGCGGCAGACCCCTACCCAAAATTTGGTCAAGAACCCCCCCCCCCCCCGTGGTAGTTGGACGGTTTTCTGCAGAGGTTGTAAAGTCTTGTCACATTTTATCGAAATTATCGATGATAAAATGGTGGAAAGAAATTGAATTTGTGGTGAAGCTATTCGTTAATGTATCCGCTGGTTATTATTGCGAAAAAGAGTGATTTAATGCCGATTACTAGGATTCTACTGCAGGTGAAGGTAGGCCTAATAGCTTTCTTCGCAGCAAATAGCTTTTATTCGTCTAGGATTTTCGAAATTCACACAAACAAATATTGTCATGTTATTCCTGGACATAATTCACGTAACATGTGAAATTTTGAAAGTTATATCTTATTTGTAGCGTTCCTGAAGAATTCTTGAACATAGGCCAATTTTCGAAGGAATGAAATTCGATGTAACGCCGATCCCTGACGAGATTTTAACCAAATGCAGAAAAACAAATGTGGAGTGGGGCCTCTCGAATCGATTCGTGATAAAACTAGCTCTGTATCTTTATTACTCGAATATCCATTTTAATTTTCGTGAAGGTACTCGAAAAGTTATCTCGAAAGCATTATTTTCAGTCATGTGACTGGAATACGACGATATCATTGGCTTATAAGCGTGAAATTAGAATATTTGCGGGTTTCCCTGTGCCCTGTTGAAAGATTTGACTCATATGCTATATCAAAGCAGCTATATCTAAAACGAGAAAGGGCATTGGTCTGCTGAAATGTCTCTCCAAGTATCTGCCCAGACATACTCTTAACGAATTATTTAAGCTCTATGTGCGACCCCACCTAGATTACGGAGATGTTATCTACCATATCCCGGCTAAAGTATGTGAATTCAGCGGCAATACCATATTACCAAATTTAATGAAAAAGTTAGAGTCCGTCCAATATTCTGCAGCTCTAGCCGTTACAGAGGCATGGAGAGGAACATCGCGGGAAAAGCTGTACACAGAGCTCGGTTGGGAGTCACTAAGTTCCCGAAGGTGGAGTAGACGCCTCACTTTGTTTTACAAAATCATGAATAGCCTATCCCCCGCATATACAACGGATCCAATCCCGCAACTTCAACAGTCGCAATATTCTCTTCGCAGACAGGATGTCATTGGGCGAATTCGGGCAAGGACTGGGAGATTTCAATCTAGCTTCTATCCCAATTGCTTGTCTGAATGGAATGATCTATGTCCAGAGATTAGACTTGCACCAACCATTGCTATTTTAAAGAAAAAGCTACTGTCCATAATCCGCCCCCCCACCCCCCCCCCCCCCCCCCCCCCCCCCCCCCTGCTAAATCTGTCTTTGGGATTCACGATCCAGTAGGACTATCCTATCTTACTCAACTTAGGGTTGGTCTTAGCAAATTGAACTTTCACAAGTTCAAGCATAATTTTAGGGATACTATCAACCCAATGTGCCCTACGAACGACGGTATAGAGGATACGGAACACTTCTTGTTGCTTTTGCCCTTCCTTTGAGGTTCAACGCCGAAATCTTCTCGTTCGAGTCTTAGCATTTCTACGACCACTTGGATATGTTAATATTCCAAACGAGGTCTTAACGCAACTTTTATTATATGGTGACAAAGACCTTCCCAATGACGTTAACAAAAATATTCTTGAATCGACTCTAGAATTCATCAAAATAACTGGTCGATTCGATTAGGACCGCATCATATCTAGTCATACCTCATCCAACCACCAAGTATGTCTTCGTAAAGTGTCTTGTATGTAAAGTTCCGTATGGTTGATTTATTTCGTAGCAGAAATTTCGTGTATCTTTATGTAATGGGTGGGTCGGGGGGTGTGTTGCCTGCTCGGGGAGTCGTGGCGCGGGGGTCACACATCCGATTCATCTAATTCTAATTTCAAATCCTCGACTGAGGCCTGGACAAAATTTTCGTTGAAGCCTCTTTGACACGTCGTTTAAATCTCTATGAAAGTGTGCGAATCGGTTGGGTGGCTCTTGGGGTGCAGTTTTGCGGGCGGGTGGTACATCTTTCCTGATTCACCCAGTAGTTTTTATTTCTTTCTATATTAGTTGCCGCAGGGTTGTCATAGTCTATTGCTCCCCGTGGTATTATCGTCCTTGTAGTGTTTCGTAGAGTAATTAGTAGGTAGCGTCATAAGTAATTCGTCTTGTAAAAAATTTAGAATGGTATATAAAAAAAGAAAAAAAAAGTCTCTTTCATAACTAATGGTTTAATATTATCTGGCCCTGGAGCTTTATGCGCTTTGAGATTTTGAAGCAGCTTTGTACTAGGATGTGTGTCTAGGAGTAGGTAGATCAGGTAGATTGGAGGGGCTTTTCTGACAGGTAACTTTACCGGGTGCACCAAAATAAACTATGCACGTTTGGTAGGCCACAATAGATGGTACACTTGACCTATTTTGAAGATTTATAACTTAATCTTTAGCAGAAAGCCGGAATTAGATTTAGGACTTTTTGCAAATTTTTCTGTTTTCAGTTTTTAGAGCTAGAAGCGAGTTTCTTAAAATGTTCGTTTTCAAAAACATTGAAAACGATTAGAAAACGTCGATCAAATTTTAAAAGATTCTACATGAATGAACAAAGAGAAAACGTTTTCAGGGGGATTGGGAGTTTAGGACAAACTCTCATACAGCAGATTACAATTGGTCGATTTCTAATTCGCCAATCACCACGAACAAGTTCTCTCTTTGTCCATTCATGTTGATTCTTTAGAAAACGTGATCAATGTTTTTTGGTCGTTTTCAGTGTTTTCGAAAACTAAGATTTTAGGAAACTCGCTTCTTGCTCTAAAAACTGAAAATGAAAAAATTTGCAAAAAATCCCAGTATCTAATTCAGGATTTCTGCTAACGATTAAATCATAAATTTTCAAAATCGGCCCAGTGTACGATTTATTGTGGCCTGCCAAACGTGCATAGCTTATTTTGACGCACCCGGTACAACAAAAAACAGCATTTGAGGTGTTATGGATCATTTTACTTTTTATTTCATCAAAAATGGACAAGTAAATTCAGAATTATGGATATTTGAAGGTTTGCAATCAATCACATGAAATTTTGCAAAATTTTACAAAACATTATCTTGATTAAAACTCGATGAATCATCTTGAAACTTGACAGTACCAAACCCAAAAATGTCATTGTTGTCATGGTTGGAAACTGGGGCTTTTGACTTTGTCCAAAATGGCGTCCCTGTCGGCAAAAAGAAAACAATATAATAGGTTTCAATCAAAAATCGTGCGCAGATGTCTGAAAAACAACCTGTAATCACCAAAAAAGCAGGCATACCGGAAAACGAGGACCCAGGACCGGGGACCCAGGACCCAGGACCCAGGACCCAGGACCCAGGACCCAGGACCCATGACCCAGGACCCAGGACCCAGGACCCAGGACCCAGGACCCAGGACCCAGGACCCAGGACCCAGGACCCAGGACCCAGGACCCAGGACCCAGGACCCAGGACCCAGGACCCAGGACCCAGGACCCAGGACCCAGGACCCAGGACCCAGGACCCAGGACCCAGGACCCAGGACCCAGGACCCAGGTGATATTTATATATATGATATTTATTTCATGTTTTTCAGACACCAATCTTCTGTTATTAGCATGCTGATTTTATTTGATCACTTTGGCAAATGATTTCATCAAATAGCCAGTTCTTATCTAAGCAGACTGATGACTTACTTGCGGTTGCACTTCCACAGCTGAACCACAGCAGGCAGCCTCAGTTAGTAATTTTAATTTTAGTTTGCATGTGATCAGTTAAATTCTACCAATCACAGTGCGCTCTTTGAGGCTCTTCATTAGTGTCAGAACCTTTAACTCAAAACCTAGGATCTGGGACCCAGATCATTCAGGGGGCTCCCTTAGGAATTCTAGCAATTTTGATATTTCATGTTGTGCAGACACCAATCTTCTTTTATTTGAATGCTGATTGAATTGAATTATTTTATTTTGCAAGAACACTAAACCTTGCAGTAGGGTTTCTTAGCTTTGCAACTAACTTTTTATCGTAAAAATTTCCAGTGAGTTTATTAAATTGTCATGAAATTGTATTTCACAATTATCAAAGTTCATTGAGGACTGCCTTTTGAATTAACAACCAAATCATCAAGAGAACTTAGTCTTTTAGAGTATTATTTGGGATGGTAAAACGCTTTCTGTTCCAAAAAAGTTCTTAAAGACAGATGACGGAGATATATGGCAACTTAAATCAGGGGCCTTGGCAATCTAAAGATAGCCTATTGTATTCCATTGTATTTGATGATCTCGAGAGATTATCAAAACAACTGGACAAATGATGGCATCCGGCCATCCTTTGTTCCATTTTTAAACTAGACGCCTTGTATCCAGATCGCATGGGACGTACCCTTAATCCTTTCAAATTTCGCCTGCCTTCAATTTTGGCTCCCTTTAATTTTCACCCCTTTAATTTTCGCCCCCTTTGTGCAGAAGTTTCGCGGGAGTTTCGCTCCCTTTAATTTTCGCCCCCTGGTTTGGATTGATATGACGTAATTTGGATGGATATGGCCCCGAGGAAGAGAACACGGTGGATTTAGAGCAACAAAATCACCCCTTAGACACAGGGGAGGACAATATCATTGTTATCGAAGAGTAATGCATGTCTTGTATTTTGTATTACAATCAACCCCTTGTCCACCGGACTTTCTAATTTGCCCATCGGGCTTGCTGCCTCATCGTCTACCGGACGTATCAACCACTTGTCCACCGGACTTTCTAATTTGCCCATTGGGCTTGCTGCCTCATCGTCTCTTTGAGCTGCTTATTCAAATCATCACCGAAAAGGTACGGACAGTGATGGAGGAGCAAAGTGCTTGATAGTCCGGCTTTAGCAGTTCTTTTATAGAAAATAGATTTTTTTGCTTCCTTTAATTTTCGCTCCCTCTAATTTTTGCCCCCCAAAATATTTCCGCAATTCGCCCCCTTTAATTTTCGCCCCCCTCCTGGGGCGAAAATTAAAAGCAGCCGAAATTTGAAGGGACTAAGGTACTTTGCAAAGTAGCTTGACCCTTTAAAAGAAGAGAAGAAAACAAACGCAGCGATGCGCATGATAACGTGAGCCCCAACATGAGGATTCGTTCACAACAAAGCCGAAAGACAATAATGTGTGAAAACAATAGGTCAGCACTTCGTCTCCCCAACAACAAACAAGCGGTTTCTTATAAAATGAATATAAAATGAACGCATTCGAAAAAGTGCAGAAAGGCACTTTCTGCCAAAGCTTTCTATGTGATCTTTTGGCGTGAGCAAATTGATAGAGCCATTGAATAGTTTTATTAATTACTTGGCAAAATTTCTGATCACCCAGAAAGCTGTTTTCCAAGAGAGGCGTGTCCTTTTCAAATCACGGAAGAGGAGACATTTGACCTATTACTACTTGTTTAGTAAGATAAGGCTCAAATCCTTACTGGTTGCCAGAGCATGCGGAAATCATCCAATTTCATGCTTGCCAGCCAATGAGATCACCGCTTTCTAGCCCCTGGAGACAAAATCGGTCGTTTGAGGTAAATTTTCTTGTACCCTCACTAAAACTGAAATGGATGCTAAAATACTTCAGTTATTTGCAATTTTTTTGAATAAATCAGTTGTGGGGATGTCCGTCCAGAGTTGTTTACATGTTTAGGCACATAGCTTGTTTGGGGCCGGAGCTGCGTTCATTTTCCGGTTGAAGAATATTTACCTTCGTTGAAATATCTATAGAAATCGCTACAAATGAGATATACAGATAAGAATTTCAGCAATTATGCATACTGACCTGAGCAATAACTCAAACTCCTTCACTGCTATCATATCTCAAAATTCGGGGCAATTTCTAATGATTTCTGGCAGAGATAGCATTTGGGCCTAAGCTTGTCCTCTCTTAAAACTCAATCCATTGCACTTAAAAAGTTATGGTAAAATTCTAGAGCTGAATAATGCACTCGCCCATGACTCAGGCACCAGTGTGACTTCATTTGCCTTTTTTACATCAGCAACTTTTTATAAGAAACGACCAGTTGTGGGCGAATTGCAAAAACTTTCCCCGGTCCATTTTTTTCGCTGCACAGTCTCTTCGCTTCAAACAACAAAAAGTGAACTTTGTATCATAAAAATCTTGCATCACAAAACATTCCTTTTGAACGATTTCATGCGCTCTAGCGAGGCACTCGTGAATTGTATTCACGCATTTCATTCTTTTCGTTCTTATTTCAATCAATGCAAAACATAAAAAGAACAAAACATTATTTTGGGTTCGCTAAAAAAGATACCCGGTTTTGCTCTTTTGTTTGTTTGCATTGACTGATTGAGCCAAATGCGTGAAAACAATTCACGAGTGCCTCGCTAAGGCGCATTGAATCGTTCTATAGGAATGTTTTGTGATGCAAGATTTTTATGATACAAAGTTCACTTTTTGTTGTTTGAAGCGAAGAGACTGTGCAGCGAAAAATATGGACCGAGGAAAGTTTTTGCGATTCGCCCACAACTGGTCGTTTCTTATAAAAATTTGCTAATGTAAAAGAGGCAAATGAAGTCAAACTGGTGCCTGAGTCATGGGTAAGTGCATTATTCAGCTCTAGAATTTTACCATAACTTTTTAAGTGCAATGGAATGAGTTTTCAGCGAGGACAAGCTTAGGCCCAAATGATATCTCTGCCAGAAATCATTAGAAATTGCCCCGAATTTTGAGATATGATAGCAGTGAAAGAGTTTCGGTTATTGCTTAGGTCAGTATGCTAAATTGCTGAAATTCTTATCTGTATATCTCATTTGTAGCGATTTCTATAGATATTTCAACGAAGGTAATTATTCTTCGACCGGAAAATGAACGCAGCCCCGGCCCCAAACAAGCTATGTGCCTAAACATGTAAACAACTCTGGACGGACATCCCCACAACTGATTTATTTAAAAAAATTGCAAATAACTGAAGTATTTTAGCATCCATTTCAGTTTTAGTGAGGGTACAAGAAAATTTACCTCAAACGACCGATTTTGTCTCCAGGGGCTAGAAAGCGGTGATCTCATTGGCTGACAAGCATGAAATTGGATGATTTCCGCATGCTCTGGCAACCAGTAAGGATTTGAGCGTTATCTTCTTGTTTAGTTACAATTCTAAAGATAGTATCTGCGGTAATTAAAATGCCAAATAGCTCAAGTAATTATGATGTGTTTGGCAAAGTTTGTTACATGCAAACTGTTCAGTAGATATTTTGGGGAAAATAATTAGTAAATGTCTACACGACAGACAAGACAATAAGATAACACGACATGTCGGTATGCGCTGGACCAAAGGTAAAATAGAGGAGATCAGCCAAACTAAATCACTCTTCAGGGTCAATGGCTGGTAAACCTCGCCATGTTTCAGAATCCGAAACTCCCGCCTTTTCCAACCAAAAGATTTTGCAGCAGCGTTTTTTTCAAAGAGGACCTGAAGCGATTCGACCAACTTTGGCAACCAACCATTGGCTAATCAATGCGCTACACTCGTATATGATCTTGATAATAGCCGAGGGCCGCAAGCATCGATGTTGACCAGGGCCCTTTCATTGATCAGTGACATATTTTGATCGTTGAATAGGCCAAAATTTTCTGCATGTTTCTTGTAAACACAAAGAAGTCATGGAAACTTCGGAGTGGCTGATGTTAGATAGTCTATATTGGGTGAGAGATCGTAATTTTTTCTGAAGAGAAAACGAGGCATTTAGGCCTCTATGAAACCCAAGCTGTTTTTCTGGGTACTTGAGGATTCCACTGGCAAATTTTTATTTGTTGCTTGTGTTTCTTTCTGATGCGAGACTTTTTTCTGGGGTTTTCAATTGGATGAATTTTACTAATCTTTTTCAGAATCGCGGGCATTTTAGCAGCAGCTATTACTAGTAATAATTACAACATCAATATAACGGGAATTAATTTGTCCATGTGTCCATATAAGTACAGCCACGTATGCACTCTGTCAAAATATGCTGATGCTGATGAGGAGCCTCAAAGAGCGCACTGTGATTGGTAGAATTTAACTGATCACATGCAAACTAAAATTAAAATTACTAACTGAGGCTGCCTGCTGTGGTTCAGCTGTGGAAGTGCAACCGCAAGTAAGTCATCAGTCTGCTTAGATAAGACCTGGCTATTTGATGAAATCATTTGCCAAAGTGATCAAATAAAATCAGCATGCTAATAACAGAAGATTGGTGTCTGAAAAACATGAAATAAATATCATATATATAAATATCACCTGGGTCCTGGGTCCTGGGTCCTGGGTCCTGGGTCCTGGGTCCTGGGTCCTGGGTCCTGGGTCCTGGGTCCTGGGTCCTGGGTCCTGGGTCCTGGGTCCTGGGTCCTGGGTCCTGGGTCCTGGGTCCTGGGTCCTGGGTCCTGGGTCCTGGGGGTCCTGGGTCCTGGGTCCTGGGTCCTGGGTCCTGGGTCCTGGGTCCTGGGTCCTGGGTCCTGGGTCCTGGGTCCTGGGTCCTGGGTCCTGGGTCCTGGGTCCTGGGTCCTGGGTCCTGGGTCCTGGGTCCTGGGTCCTGGGTCCTGGGTCCTGGGTCCTGGGTCCTGGGTCCTGGGTCCTGGGTCCTGGGTCCTGGGTCCTGGGTCCTGGGTCCTGGGTCCTGGGTCCTGGGTCCTGGGTCCTGCCTTATAGTCCTGGGTCCTCGTTTTCCGGTATGCCAAAAAGGCATATAATGTAACAAATGTAGTGCCAGAAATTTTTTTGCCCAGTGGCGGCTCGTGGCGGTGGTGGACACGTAGGGGGTAGTGGGGTGCGGTTGGGTGGGGTCATCCCAATGTTAGGTAGAGCAAAGAACTTTTGAAATTAACAATGCTTTTAAACGAATTAAGCTTTACCTCCTAATATTGGCAAAGTATCCA
This sequence comes from Aurelia coerulea, assembly GCA_039566865.1. Classification (NCBI taxonomy): domain Eukaryota; kingdom Metazoa; phylum Cnidaria; class Scyphozoa; order Semaeostomeae; family Ulmaridae; genus Aurelia; species Aurelia coerulea. Next base: position 11,347,526 of record CM076954.1, read on the forward strand.
CCACTGTTCTTGCTGTCAAATTGTGCTGAGTCAGCACAATCTCCCAGAACCAATTGCAACGCACACATGTAGTAAACAATTACAGTAAGAAGTACCTGTAATATACAATTAAGATTATGGGAAAGAAAGTAACTTTAGCTAAAGTCTAAAACGATGACCTCCTTTCGTTACCCCACCCTCAACCCCTATAATCCCCTTCAGAAAATGTCCAAAAAGTATATGGATCAACATACTCAGTTGTATTCTGCAATGCTCAGTTGTATTCTACAATGACTTTGCACTAAAACACATATAAATCTGAGAAAAATTTCAAAAAAGTGCACTTACAACTCTAAAATCTTGATAATTGATGCTTCAAAAATGTTAGGACATCAGTCGAAAGCTGGAAGCCTTCCCTGACTCATTCCGATGTCATTCCCGAAGTACCCTGCACACGAGGCTGCAAAAACACCAAACAACAACGCCACCTCAACAGTGTGTCTCCAATATGCCTGCCCAAAACTTGCCGCGATCAAGGAAGACGAATCCCCGGAACAAATTTCGCCCGTTCTGGAAAATAACGGATTGAAACCGCTATATATAAAAACAACTCGTATAAGCATCTGCCGTAGTAATATGAAATTTTTTTGTTAATTAAAGCTGCAGGAAAGCCGTAAATATGAGAAAAAGAGGAAGAGGATAAACAATTAGAATGATGAAGGAAATGCAATCATGATTTTATGCCATTTTGAAGGTTTCTTGGAGGTGCTTTGTTGACAGAATAGAGTGGCTAATTTTCAGTCAGTTAAAATTCAAAATTTATTTGAACATGTCCACTATTAAATGATATATGTGCAAATGTTATGTTTTGTATCCAGGGAGCAGTGGTCTTTCAGATGGGATTGGTTGACTTACCCAGCAGATTGTTTCTGCAACATTTTTGATGAATTGAATGATGAATTATTTATTTTTGATAAATGAATTAATTTTTCTTTAAATGATTGTCCCTTGGATATAGTGCCACAAAAAGTCTAAAAATTTGCAGAGTATGAATTTAGGTTTTTGGCTGTAGATAAAATAATTTACCTTCAAATTGGTCCAGTGTACCAAAATGGGACTTTTTCTGGTGCACCTGGTACAAACAGAACAGTTGGCTCTACATGGGATATTCTTTCATTGTTTTTATCTACCGGATGAGTCAGAAAAAAGGATCCCCGCTTGGAAGGCCACTGCTCCATGAATATCAAAGCAATAATATTGAAAAATGTCTTGTTTTATTGCCAATATGTTCCATTAGGCTCAGTTATTTACCCGGCCTTAATCGGCCATTCCTTCCCGTGGATATGGGTGATTTTCTGCAGAAAGCCCCTTCAAAAAACCTGCAAAAACGAATGAAAACAATGAGTACATTTTCCTTCCTAGAATTGATGACACTCACATAAATTCATGTATTTTGTCCTCTTGGGAGAATGGAATCCCCCTGAATAGGTTATCGATACCAGGGGGAGGACTTGTTCATCCTCCCAAGAGGATAGCACGTGCTAAAGCGTTCACAAGTCATTGCTGTAAGGCCATTGTAATTCAGAAATGTTGGGGAAATCTGTTCATAATTTTGGGCACGTTTTGAAGGTTTTTTGAAGAGGCTTTCTCGAGAAAATCCCTCATAATTTCAGAATGGAGTGGCCAATTTCAGTCAGGTAAATTTTATAGCAGATTTGAGAATTTCTACCATTAAACTATATATTTGCCGATATCATTGTCTTGATATCCAGAAAGCCGTGACCTTTCAAACGGGGATTCTTTTTTCTGACTCACCCAGTACCTTAGATCATGCATTAAAACTTGGGAAATTTAGAATAGTGGAACTTTTGTAAGCCAGGATCCTACGCTACAGTTTTTCTTAAAATACAACCTTTGCTCGAAAGGGCATTGCACGAGGGGTCAATCCAGAGCATCTACAATTACAGTACAGGCATTGCTCACATAACACTCGCTAAAGAATTGTTGATCATTCATAAGATTTATGATCTTTCCATAGAGACTTGGGTGTTTCTGGACAGTTGGAAGGAGGCCCGCGTAGCTCCTATCTTTAAAAGTGGCAAGGCTGATGATCGTTTGAACTATAGGCTAATATCTGTCTTACCTGTAGTCTCCAGGTTGTTTGAAAAGCTCATAGACTATATGGTCAACTTTACAAGTACCTTGATTCTAACAAGCATCTGTACTCAGATCAGTATGGCTTTCGACATTTACATTGGCTTGTTTCCTGTTTGCTTAAATGTACCAATGATTGGTACTTCAATATAGACCGGGGTAAATATACTGCGATGATTTTCATTGTTTTAAAGAAAGCATTTGACACAGTAGACCACCAAATTCTCCTTGATAAAATGCACCATTACGGGATTGATGGTCTCGAGCATCAATGGTTCAGCTCCAGGGCTCATTAGAAATATTTTGTGCCTGCAAGCGCTGAACCAAGTACAAAATGTGCCTGCAAGTAAAAATCGGATGTGATTTGTAGTAAGATACCGATAAATCACATGTCTGCCTTTTCAGTTAGTCACGGGTTATGCTGAGTACTGTAACTATACACTAACATACACGTATTTTTTTCCGTCCGGGGCTGGTAGGCAGTTTTTTATATTTTTGGTCCATTTTGCTACCAAAAGTTTCTTATGTGTTTCTTATATTTTTAATGTAGAGCTAACTTAAGTGTAGAGCTAATTTATCTTTGTCAAGAGGGCTCCCAAATTACTTAGTAAGATCTCAAAACAAGTAAATAACATAATTCGCACTCAAAATAATGTCCTAGCTTTTAAATTCAGATAGGGTTGTTTCTTAACTTCCGAAAATTGAGCCTACTGTTAAGCTGTTTCTTGTAAAAAAATACGTGTGTGTATGTCTGTCAGAAGCAAAAATGATATTCAATATGATCGTTAGCTACAACTGCATGTAATGACATGGCAAATGCCGAGCTCGATTGAAAATATATTATTGTTTTAACATAACATAACAAAGGGAATGAATATGGCGTGCACAATTCTTTCCCCAACAAGCTGTGTTAAAATATTTCTGAGACTCAAGTGACTTACAATAAATCCAAAATAATTTCATACTTCGTTTTTTAGCTGTGAGTTTATCATTCTTATCAAACCTTATAATTTTTAAAAGTTAAACAAGCTCGAAATCAATCCCACACCAATGAACTTTTCATGACGTTATTTCATCCTTCATTTTATCAACTTTGATGTTGATATTCTGAAGATCAAACAATTGTCATGACAAGAATGGCAGTTTTGGTTGTGCTTTTATCTTACGACTGATGAATTTTGATGCAGTAAAATCTTTTTAGTTTTATGATCTTCGTACCAAGTACCAGCAATGACCTTTCCTGCCTTTCCAGTGCTCGGACATGCTCGCTTCAGTAACAATGTTAGAAGTTCTAAATTGGGGCCATTTACAGAAATCATCATCTCGAGTTATGCTGACAGTGGTCTGCAGTTTTCATTTCTGCCTTCGTGGATACCATCGATTCAATGACTGATTCAACGGACATTGTCGCAGCAGCTATACATATGCTGAGGATAATCATTTTTACATTTAATGAAGAAATAAGATTAATGAAATAATCGATTCAGAAAAAGTGCCTGCAGGAAATCAGCTCTTTTCTTAACAATCACAGGCAGTGCTGCAAAGTCAACGGTATTACATCCGATACAGCAGAAATTAATATAGGGGTACCACAAGAATCTTACCTTGGACCTCTCTTTTGTGCTTTATATAAATGACCTTCCTTTCGCTTTAAGAAAGGCACAAGCGACTATGTACGCCGACAATACAGGGATCTCCTTCTCTTCGGATAAAATTGAGGAGATTGACGTTATTGTCAATGTAGAACTTGCCTGCCTTGAGAGATGGTGGTTGCAGGGTAATAAGCTTCCCTTGAATATCGTCAAAACACGAGCCATGATAATTGGCTCAGCCCAAAAGCTAGGGCAGACAAACAAAACGTCAGAAATTACCCCTTACATTCAAGTTAATGGGAATGATATCGATCTTGTTCACGAAACTAAATATCTTGGTGTTATGATCGATGACAATTTGAAATGGGGAAGCCAGGCAAATTTCCTTCAAACGAAAATCTCACGACCCCTTGGGCTTTTGAAATATACCAAGCAATGTGTGCAAGAAGATACCCTAAGGAACATGTATTTAAGTATTGTTGAGCCCCATGTGAGCTATTTTTGCTCAGTGTGGGGGTGCAGTGGCGATACCAAACTGAATAACTTGTAAAAATTGCAGAACAGAACTGCAAGAATTGTCACGAGCAGCCCTTTGGATTCATCAGCTGCTCCTTTGTTGCAAAGATAAGGATGGCTTTCAGTTGCCAGCCTAGTCCACAGAGAAGCATCTACCATGGTATATAAGTTCCTGAATGGAGTTGCACCCGAGAACCTTTGTCAGATTTTCTCCCAATTATCTGATGTTCACAATCGGGTCTTACGCAACACTAAGTTCGATAAAGCTATACATCGAATGAGAACAGCTTATGGGCATTAATCATTTGCTTTCCGCGGAGCTGATACATGGAAGAAACTCCATTCTGATATTAAATTAGCCCCTTCCATCCAGTCATTTAAAGCCAGGCTCAAAAGCTCATCATTGATTACATTCAAGGAAAGTTGGTTTTACATTTTTGCTTTTCTTTTCTATTTAAGGTTTTGATGAATATATATGTTGTACCGGGTGTCCAAAACGCAAACGCAACATATTTGAAAAATTCTAACGCAAACTATTTCATATCCATTATGAAACAATCATCCTTACTTAAAATTAACAATGGTGAATTATAATGTTAAATTAAACAACATGACAATCCTTGCAATCCCTGAGCATTGCTGACAAGCACGCAAACACACATGTTAATTGAACATTAAACAGATACGTTCACAAAGATTTCTGACTAAATACAGTTATGCTTCTTTTAGTGCCCACGATCGTCCTTTATTTTGTCTAAAATGACTAGGCCATTATTAGAGTTACACTTTCAATGAGCCACCTCGAGACTGAATAACTCATGAAATCTGCAAGGGATTCCTTTGTTACAGTTTCTTAATCAAGTGGTTTGCTTGTCCATAATCTTGTTGAATAAATAAATGAATTTTGCCATCCTTTTTAATTTTGCAGTGTACTTTGCACTTATGTTGGTGGCTCTAGTTTTTCTCTGACAGCAAATTTGAAGTTTGTTGATTTTTAACTCTGCAACCAAGTTACCAAAAATTCTGAAAAATATATCAAAATCTAATCTAATCATTGCAAATTTTGATAAAAATCCTGTATTAAAAATCATGTAATTTGATAAAAAGTGTATGCGTCATAGTTTTGTTAAATCTGTTGGTTTTTTTTGGGACACCCTGTCCATTCATAGGTTTAGATGAATATTCTAATTAGGTTAGTTTCATTTTTAGTTGCAGGGTACATTGTAAAACAGTTACTTAAAGTGAGTTGTAACCTTGGGTAATGAATTTTAAAATGAAATGAAATAAAGTAAGAAATCGTCTGCAGGCTTTTTCTTAGGGCTTGAATTCTTAGCGATTCTTTAAAGGACAAGTCCGGGGTTGGTATGATTGATGATAAAATACAAGATAATAGTGCTATGAATGATGTATGATACTTTTTCCCACTATTTTTCGCCTTCTCTTTGTGAAATTACGTATTCAAATAAGCAATTTGAGCGAAGTGACGTCATATCGCGCAAACGAAAACGATTCTGTGTGATTTTTTTCGCCTCTTTATCGTTGCAAGCCTCTTTGTTGTGTTCTTGTGCCATTTTCAATGCATGAGTACACGATAAAGAGGCTAGCAGCGATTAAGAGACGAAAAAACAATCGCACAGCCTCTTTTTCGTTTGCACGATATGACGTCACTTCGCTCAAATTGCTTATCTGAATACGTAATTTCACAAGGAAAAGGCGAAAAATAGTGGAAAACAGTATCATACATCATTCATAGCAGTATTATCTTGCATTTTATCATCAATCATACCAACCCCGGACTTGTCCTTTCTTTAATAGTCTTGTCATGTTAACATACATGAGGATTGTACTGCAAACATTTCACCAATGCTTTTTATGAGCAAGGGATTGCATGTATGGAATTTCATTCGGAAAAGTTGAACGTCTGTACAGTACTCTGGAGGCGATTCAATAAGGCAGAGGTTTTTCAATGTGATGGGGATCACATCATGTTGCTGGAGGGATCGCATGCAGTAAGTCGGAGGCGATTCAGTAAGGCAGAGGTTTTTCAATGTGATGGGGATCACATCATGTTGCTAGAGGGATCGCATGCAGTAAGTCGGAGGCGATTCAGTAAGGCAGAGGTTTTTCAATGTGATGGGGATCACATCATGTTGCTGGAGGGATCGCATGCAGTAAGTCGGAGGCGATTTAGTAAAGCAGAGGTTTTTCAATGTGATGGGGATCACATCATGTTGTTGGAGGGATCGCATGCAGTAAGTCGGATGCGATTCAGTAAGACAGAGGTTTTTCAATGTGATGGGGATCACATCATGTAGTTGGAGGGATCACATGCAGTAAGTCAGAGGCGATTCTGTTATTTGGAAGGATAAATTACAGTAAGGCTGGGGATAACATTGTGTCGTTGGGGGATAACATGCAGTAAGGTGGAGGTTGTTCAGTTATCCGGAGATATAACAAGCAACGCGGCGAAGGATACCACTGCACATACGTTCTAAAGCGTGCCAACAGTTCGCTCTGGCTCGATTTTAATGCGTTAATCTATAAATACGCATGAGATGAATCCATTTTCGAAGACTTACTGTTGAATTTGCCTTTGAGATTGTCAGTAAAAACAATATTTCATTTATTTTTCAGGAGTTCTGCTTCAAGCAGCTGTGCCAGTTGCAAGTATTTGATTCACCACAAACACTCATAACAGATATAGTCAATCTTCTTGTTGTATCAAATAAGTACGCGAAAATCTACGTTGTGGCAGGAACAGGTAATATAATGAAAATTAAACAATTAAAGTTTGATTGTCGGATAAATCAACTTCCACTTTACTGTTTCACGGATGAAGGAACCAATGTTAATGATCTTGTTCTTCTTCATGTTCCATCCTCATATTTCCTGAGGGTTGGATGATACGAATAGACTTCATATTCTGCTTTCAAACTGTGTCACCATGATTTCCAGACAAGCTGATCGTTTGATGCTTCAGTTGCACTTTCAAGTAGATCAAGGTTAGGATGAAGGAGGGTTGGTTCGTTGAAATAATACCTGTTACCCGGAAGATATCTCAGAGCTTTTGCTTAACTAAGTTGAAGGCAGCGAAGAGCAGGAAACTGAGAATGTCGAGTACGTTGACTCTGAAAATGATTTGAGGAACTTTGAAACGATCTGATTTCGTTCGGACGATTTTCTAATATTTACAGTAGAGTTAATTGTCAGTTAATTATGAAACAGCGATTCATAACCCCTATGGAGGACAAAGCTAGATACCACATGTCCTTAGGAATGTGCTTTGCCTCTTTGGTCAACAATCAGTCTCTCCAACCGATATATTTGGCCTTTTTAGAGGTCCCTCTAAGTCTAAGGGTAGAAATTGTAAGATTATGCCATTTCATCATGAAAATAATTTCATCAGATTATGCTATTTTCTCCTTGGTTTCCTTCAGATACGCAAAAATGAGACTTTAAGCACGAAAACGAGGCTGATGTCCCTTCAAAATCCCCGCATAACATCGATTATCGAAATCAGCACCCTCGAATTGACTAAAGCAGTTGGTCTTCTCAATTTCGCTCTCGGTCGACCATTCCCCTATTCTCCGCCTGGTCATACAGCTTCGCTATTTCTTTAGCCACTCCAAATCGTGGTGTTTTTATCCAAGATATTTCAGGTCAGCATAGGTTCCAAATCTTTAAAAAGGCTGGTGTAAAATTGAGTGACCTATTCCTTTGAACTGAATGACTTGAAAGAAATTTTAGCTAATTCTCTATAATTCTATCGTTGAAATTTTCTGAAATCCTCAATATTTTCAGAATTAGAGTGTTTTTCTTCTTTTTCAAGGATTCAAGAAAAATTTTCAAAAAAACTTAAAACCATCGTAATTTCTAAACTGTTTGACGTAACATGAAATAATTTCGAAGAAAAGTATAGTTTATGAATGCCTACAATGTGGTATCAAGCAAAAGTCTGTCACTCATCTGGTTTATGATTTAGAAATTTGATGACGTCACATCCTCAGATGAGTTGAAATGTAAGATACGCTGTAATTTCCAAAAATATTCAAAATTTCTGAAAAGTCCAACGGTAGAATTATAGATAAGTATCTGAAGCTTCTTTCACGCCATTCAATCAGAAGAAATAGGTCATTGAATTTTACAGCCGCCTATTTACGCCGAGATAAAGATTTGGAGCCTATGCTTTTCAGGTCGTTCTCCTCCACTTCTCCTTCTACGTTTGCTTCAACCGATATTCTTTTAAGCTCTCCCTCTGTTCCATGAAGTAAAATCTAAACTAAATATACAATACATTACTGTTCTCATCCACAATGGGAAAAGACACGCGGTCACCTAGTTTGGGCGTAGTTCTCACGGCAGATTGGATGGGACTTGAAGATTAAAGCACACAACTTCCAAAAAGAAAGCCAACGAAAAATCAAAGCAAGGAACAACACAAAAACAAAAGGAAACCAAGAAAGGAAAAGAGAAATAGAGAGAGACATGTGAGACATGAAATAACTTGAAAAGTGTTGCCAGCAAAATCTCTTGGATCATTCAATGAAGGATATTATTACCTCAATAATATTTCTACTCTCGACTAAATTCAAATCTGAGTTTCCCTAGAATAATTCACACAAATCTTTTGAATCCATACTTGTGATGTCTAACCCAGGTACATACGCAAGTTGACTGAAGAGATATATGTGCATCAAGTCAAACTGAGGGCAATGCAGGAGAAAATGCTTGTTGTGTTCGTTTCCCGTACCACATACACAAAGAGGGCTTACACAACGAGGGGTTCTCCTTGTCTAGCCAAGTGGCCGATGCACTTTAATTTCCGTGCCTTGATGGTTTCAGTTAACAGTCTTTGACTTTTTATTCCACAGGGTGTCCCAAAACATTGTTCGATTTTTTATTAAATATTAAAAAATAACGAAATAATGAACGGGCTCCATGGTAAGATAACCATATTGCTGAGATTTTAAAGCAGTTCAAGTTTTTGTGAAAGCTGAAACCAGACGCCCCTAAATTGCATATTTTGTGAAAGTAGAATCTCATTTATTCAAAGCAAATCTAATGGAATTTAAAAAGAACTTTTGATAAACTAGCTTTGTCTAACATTGAATCAAGGTTATGGATGCTTGGAGGAATCTTGTTGAGCACAATTTAGAATGGCCCTGTCTCTCATTAATTAAACTTTCATTCCATGTTTTTGGATAGTTTCATTCTCAAATAAATTTTGGTAACGGTTACAAGAATTAAATACTTTTGAAGTCCTATTAGATTTGCTCTGAAATCAACGAGAGATAAAACATTGGACAGTCTTCTTTCAGCTCGATTTTGGGACGTCTTTTTGGAAAACAGGTCAGTCAGGGGCGTCTGCTTTCAGCTTTCGCACAAACTTGAACTTCTAATGCATGTAAATCTGTGAATTCTTATCGGATTCGAAAGATTCTGGCGAGAAAAATTAATTTAAAATCTTAGGAGCAAGGTTATCTAACCAGGAGCCTGTATATTTCATCAGTACTTTTTTAAATCTAATCAAACTTCGGACAATTTTTCTGGGACACCTTGTACGTAACACTTTTGTCTGTCCATGACTATCTCAACATAAACGATATTTGCTACATTTTGTAGAATTTTTGGATGTGCATGATAGTGATAGAAGCTTAACTCTAACGCCACTCGATCGAACCTTGCGTGTAAAAATGTACCGGGTGAGTCACAAAAAGGATCCCCGCTTGGAAGGCCACTGCTCCATGAATATCAAAGCAATAATATTGAAAACTGTCTTGTTTTATTGCCAATATGTTCAGTTAGGTTCAAATTTACCCGCCCCTAATCGGCCATTCCTTCCCGTGGATATGGGTGATTTTCTGCAGAAACCCCTTCCAAAAACCTGCAAAAAACGGATGAAAACAATGAGCAAATTTTCCTTCCTAAAATTGATGACACTCACATAAATTCATGTATTTTGTCCTCTGGGAGAATGGAATCCCCCTGAATAGGTTATCGATACAAGGGGGAGGACTTGTTCATCCTCCCAAGAGGATAGCACGTGCTACAGCGTCCACAAGTCATTGCTGTAAGGCCATTGTAAGGTAGCAATGTATGGGAAATTTGTTCATGATTTTGGGCACGTTTTGAAGATTTTTAAAGAGCCTTTCTCGAGATTATCCCTCATAATTTCAGAATAGAATGGCCGATTTCAGTCAGGTAAATTTTATAGTAGATTTGAGCATTTCTACCATTAAACTATATATATTTACCGATATCAGACAATACACTATAAATAGAGGTATATACTCTGAATAAATCAGTTGCTCTGAAGATGCCTTAATGGGCGAAACTAGTCAGCACTGAAATAAAGAATAAAAAGCGCAAAAAGATCAAATTGATGCCTGTTTTCTTCGAATGGTTAGGCCCTCTTCAACGGTACACTTTATACCGATATCATTGTCTTTATATCGAGGGAGCCCTGACCTTTCAAACGGGGATTCTTTTTTCTGACTAACCCGGTATAAAAATAAGGCTCTTTTGTAGAATAGTTGAAAGGTCTATTCTCAGGTGTGCCTATAATTCAAAAGCAGCAAGTTTCTTTAGCATGCAGTTGGTTGATGTTAATGTTACTGCTCCATACGATCCAGTTGTCAACATATAATATCATTTAATATTCTTTTCCTTGTAATTAATCCTACATCTGCGTTACACAGCACATCCCTCATTTGATTGAATAAACCTCTTGCAATCGAAATTCTATTATGATGACATTTTCAGTTTTCCTATCTTCAGTTAGTAAATATAGACCTTTTAGCTATGCTACAGAAGAGCCTGGATCGAGCGTTATTTTTATACATTCTTATACGCAATGTTCGATCGAGTGGCGTTAGAGAGCTTCTATCACTATTGTGCACATTCGAAGATTCTACAAAATGTAGCAATATGTTATTCGATTCTGATTCTTTTCAGAATAACTAAAAAGTCTACTGTTTCAAATTTTGTTCGAGGGTTTTCATGCATGTCAAAGTTGTTGAATTTTTGTGAATCAAATTTTACCTGTATTGACAATCCTATGTTAAGGAGAGTAATGAACATTTGTTGGCCAAAATTGATTTTAAACGAAAGATTATATGAGAAAACAGAAACAACGAAATGGAGTGTTATCATAAGAAAGAGAAGGTTAGATTGGCTTGGTCACTTGATGAGACTTGATAGGCAAACGCCCGTTAGGTTAGCCGTATACGAATCACTGCAACCAATGCGAAGAAAGAGAGGTAGACCAAGCTTAACTTGGATAACGATTATAGAAAAAGATCTTGCATCAGTAGACATGACACTAAACTTAAACAATAAGACACCCGAGGAAATAATTGCAACACTTGAAGGACTTGCCGAGGACAGAAGCATTTGGCAAAGATAAATTAAGGACATTGTGACGGTTAACCGTTAAATATATATATAGATGGTGATCATGATGACAGTCCTCAGAAAAACAGAAAAACAATCACCAACTACTTTTGCCTTTCGGGAATCAACCAAAGTTTGATTGATTTCAACATCTCAAGCATTGTTTGCATAACAATTTTCAAACATGTGAAGTTCTTTTTGATCCTGGCACACTGTTAAGGTAACTCTGCTTTCCGCTCCAGTTTGTATTTGCAGAGTAATTCACTTGAGCAGGGAAAATTTCTTAGTCAGCCTAAGACAGATGGTTATCTAATTATGCAGTTACTATCGATGTGTAATTTATAAAAAGCTTTTGGGGCAGCTAAACAATGCGTTATTTTTTGGAAGTTCGTTGAGCTATGAAAGTGCAATTTACTGTTCACTATTCAAAAGCCCAATATGATTGAACAATCACAACTGCAACTCGGGAGGAAAATATCCTTTGGTACTAGAAGACACTACTCGACACCGTTCAAGTTCCATCAGTTCTAGAACCTTGCGCTGTGAACTGTTAAAATGGAAATGCATCCTTTCTTTTAATATTTTCTCTAATGTATATATTAGTTTGATTGATCAGGAGATTTTTAAGAAAAAAAATCAGTGGTTGAGCTGACTCAAAATTTTCTTAATTACGCATTGATAGCAGTATCATAATTCATTAACCATCTGTCTCAAGCTAGCTCAGAAATGTTTCCTGTTTTGGTAAATTACTCTGGGAATGCAAAGCCGATATGACCATGCGAGGTTGCAAAATCTAAGTTGAGATCTCATCTATACCATAAACTGAAAATGAAAATTTTTGAATTCAAGGCTCCTTCACAGGAAGTGTTCAAACGCCTATCCTTTTTTTGTGACACCCGGTGCAACTTTGTCAAGTCTCATTGAAGAAGCTAGGCTAGATTTCTTGAAATCGAATTTATATCTCTGTTTACTTTTCGACAACGAAGGGTAGAAACAAACACATTACCATGTATGTTACGAATCACGCGTTCAAAAGCTCATCCTTAGAATAACTTTCTGAAATGTTTCCATTGACAAACAAAAAAGTTTGAAACATAATTTGCGAAGCCATTGTTAACGGAAAAATTGCGATTTATATATCTTTAGAATGCCAAGGCTATGCAGAACAATATCCGTTTTACTTTTTTGCGATAGACCGACTGGTATTGGAGAAATTAACTGTTTTCCGAGGAGAGTGGTTTTGCGAAACAGCAACTCGCTGCTCACTGGAATGGAAAGCAGAGTTACCTTATTCAAAATAAAAGATGGTAGGACTGTGTTTTTTACTTTTTTCAACAACTCAAAGCAGTGTGCGTTGCTTTTTGTCGTAGTTTTTCCTCTGAAAGGACGGTCTCTCAGACTGTTTTTCATAAAAGACCGCATAGAAAGGGCAAATTGTTGATAAGGTAACTTCATAGATAAGCTTAGTTTTTGTGTGTTTTTAAAAGCTATCTTGAAGTTCTTTGTAGTAGCAAATAAACGAGAAATAAACGATGCGACCATTTGTTTTATAACATGTTCCAATTTTGTGCATGTTTGTTCATTGGTCCTTTTGCTAATTTTTGCAACAAGGATAGACTTTGTAAAACGATAGCATCAGTTTCTTTTGATTGACATCGGAATTCAAAGCATAAAGCGATTGCAGAGGAAGGAACTCTCCCAACCAGTAATTCAAAACAAACAAACAAAGACGCAAAAGTGGCCATGAAACCAGTAGCGCAAAATATCATCTTGTGCACGCGAAAGGTGGTTTTTAAGAGAAGTCGGGTAGAAAGAAGAAGGGTAAATCTAACGATCTGCCTGGCAGTTTTGCTTGTTAGGTTAAGAAACTTAGTAGGATTTATGCCCTAGATATGTGAGAATCATAATGCCTTCTGCTTAGCTTCTAAGTAGAATATTCTAAACCGGCCAGGCAGATCTTTAGAGTTATTCATCTTCTTTCGTTGTAAACTCAAGACTACTCTTAAAACCACCTTTCAAATGCACAAGACCATAGTTTCTGATTTGATAGTTTACCCTACTAGTTTCAGCAGGGCAACTTTTGCGGCTTTGTTTGTTTTGAATTACTGGTTAATTACTGGAGAGAATTTCCTTTTTCTGCAGTCGCTAATCGCTTTGAAATGCCGTGTCAGTCAAAAGTACCTGGTGCTGTTGTGTTGCAAAATCTGCCCTTGTTAATTTTTGCAACCTTTTTCTAATTTGGCTAGCCTAAGGTAACTCTGCTTTCCGCTCCAATGCACAGCGAGATGCAGTTTCGCAAAACTATTCTCCTCAGAAAACAGTTAATTTCTCCCATATTATTCGGGCTATCGAAAAGCGGTAAAAAGGATGTTGTTCTTTATAGCCTGGGCAATCGAAAGATGCATAAATCGCAATTTTTCCGTCAACGCTTGGCTTCGCAAATCCTACTTGAAATCTTTTTGTTGATTTTAGAAAAGTGGATTTATCTCCAAAACTACTAAAAAAATGTTCGATTTTTTCGCTCTATCTTTAGCTAGGTAGTTGATTTACAACTTTGCCAAGTCTGATTGAAAAAGCTTGGCTATATCACGGGGGGGGGGGGGGGTTCTTGGCCAAATTTTGGGTAGGGGTCTGCCGCGAGCATCTTCAAAAGGGTACCGTTGGCTAGACTAATTTTTACGAAAACGGTACCCTTGGCTAGACCAATTTGACTATTGTTTTAACCAATTTTTACGAAAATGGTACCCTTGGCTAGACCAATTTTGACCATTTTCTCGACCAATATTGTCAAATTTGTGCCAAATATGATGTCATGACCGTTCGCAAGACCAATATTGTCAAATATGATACCCTTGGCTAGACCGTTGCTGGCCAAAATTGCAAAAAAGGATACCCTTGGCTAGACTAGAAGTCTGAAAAAGTATACCCTTGCTCGCGGCACATCCCCAGGTACCTTTACTATGGAAGAACCCCCCACCCCCCCGTGGGCTATATTTCCCGTAATCGAATTTTATGTTTCTGTTTTTTTTTCGACAGCGAAAGGGAGAAACCTTGGTCAACAGATTACCATGCTATGAAGCATGCTTGCAAAAGCTCAGGCTTGAGATAACTTTCAGAAATTTTTCCATTGGCAAACAAATGAACGTCATCTGTTGTGACCAACACTTTTCCCCTGCGATGTCGAAAAGTAAACAGAAATATAAAATTCGATTACAGGAAATGTAGTTTAGCTTTTTCAATCAGACTTGGCAAAGTTGTAAATCAACTACCTAGCTAAAGATGGAACGAAAAAAGCAAACATTTTTCGAGTAGTTTTGGAGATAAATCCATTTTTCTGAAATCAACAAGAAGATTCGAACTAGGATTTGTGAAGCCAGCGTTCACGAAAACATTGCGATTTATACATCTTTCAATTGTCCAGACTATACAGAACAACATCCTTTTTACTGCTTTTTGATAGGCCAAATGATATTGGAGAAATGAATTGTTTTCTGAGAACAGTGGTTTTGCAAAACGGCATCTCGCTGTTCACTGGTGCGGAAAGCAGCGTTACCTTAAAGAACATATGTCACATTAGCAATTAGTTAATACAACAAACAAGTTTGGAGTGGAATTCCATTGTTTCATGAGTTTTTATTTCTGTTTCATGAATTTTATTGCAATGAAAATTCAGCCTCGATCCTGTGCTTTGTAATAGACTTCAGAGAGAATTGTATTGCATGAACCAATCAGCTTCATGACATATTCCCTTTAACAACTTTTAGAAGTCAAACAAATTGATGTTGCTACAATAGAAAAGCTGACGTCAACGCCAGGTGTGGATTTGAAAACAGTTGGTGAGTGTTGTCCGTTTTACCTTTACACTTTACTCAGTGTCAGATAATGCCTTTCATAATGTCGAATTATTTCTGGAACCAAAACAGAACTAGAAAATACTTTCTGTTATAGGCAGGTGCTGCAAAAAGAATCAACTTTTTGACAGGTCATGATAAACAACGTCAGGCAGATTTTGAAGTTTTGCTATTGATCTTCAGTCTTTTTGTTCATTTTTGGGCCGACTTCCTCTCGGGTTATAATCAGTGCTATCTTAGTCTGGAGACAGCATTCACCGCACAATTTGTCGTGGTGTGAAATAAATTATAAAATTCAAGAGAGGTTTTATCAAGATGTTTTGTGACGTGACTTGAAGTGATGCAAACAAGCTTCAACAAGCCTTAGCCGATTTTGTCTCTTGGAGAGGCCATAACTCCTCGAAACCTGGAGATATTTTAACCGGCATCCAAACTTGTATAACCAAACATCTGGGCAGTAGATTTCATCAAAAACATTTGGGAAATTTCCAGCAATTGTTTTCTCCTGGTTGCGTTGTATGAAGGTAGGTGAAATTTTGACAAATCTTCACGGGTTTCCTCTGTTCTCTTCGCTTATTCGCCGTCTGATTGGTCCTTAAAAATGAGGCTTTGGAGGTTTTTGGTCATGGGCCACGAGCAAAAATTGGCGGAAAATTTTTTTTTATCACGGTTAAAACTAAAACTCAACAAAATACAATATTCTGTGCCGTCCATAGCAGAAATGGACATGACGTCATCTGGTTCTGGCTATGAACGGCACTAACAATTTCTTTAACAACAATCTTATTAAGCACTTTGTGTACCATGGCACCATTCCATTTTGACAGGCGCTAGCATGCGCCAGCTTAGTTAGTTTAGGTGAATTATTGTAAAAAACTATGCACTGGTGCAAGACCTGTGCAAAGAATCGTTGGATATGAGTCACCAATGACTGATGCCACGGTTCACAAAGAGCTTACTCAAAACAAGACTAAACATAAATAAGAATAAGGGGTCGCTAATCGTTATGTTTCCATCAGCATAGGAATCATTCGTCGTACATAGCCGATTGCTCGTGGCCCATGGTCGAAACCGCCAAGGCCTCATTTTCACGGACCAATCAGACGGCTAAAAAGCGAGGGAGACAAAAGAAACCCGTGCAGATTTTTCTAAATTTGACCTACCTTCATAAAACGCAACCAGGACAAAAAATTGCTTGAGATTTCTCGAATTTTTTTAAAGCAATCTACTCTCCAGATGTTTGGGAGTAAAAGTTTGGATGCCGGTTAAAATATCTCCAGGATTGGCGGAGATATGGTCACAAACAAACCGATAAGGCACTGAACCTTGAACAATAGAAATTCTGGCCGGGAGACAATAGTAATAACAATAGTGATTGTTGTAAGAGCGACCCGAAAACGCCACAATCTGCGTTTTCAATTGTTCTTCCCATCGTCATTCGCTAAATTTTCTTTTATTGAAGATTCGATGCCCCTACGGTTTCTATGTGAATTGAAACAGTCTACAAAGGCTTGTTCGCGCATTTCAAGTCATGTGGCAATACTCCCCCAATACTCTAGGGAAGTTTCGGTATTGTACTACTTTTTACATTCATGGCAAAAGTTTGCTCGTTGTGAAATAACTTATAAAATTCAAAAGAGCTTTTATCAAGAGGCTTTATCACCTGACTCGAAGTGGCGTAAACAGGTCTCGACAAGCCTTCGCCGATTTTGTCTATTGGAGAGGCAATAACTCCGCCAATCCTGGAGATATTTTAACCGGCATCCAAACTTGTACTCCCAAACATCTGGAGAGTAGATTGCTTCAAAAAAAATTCGGGAAATCTCAAGCAGTTTCTTGTCCTGCTTGCGTTTTATGAAGCTAGGTAAAATTTAGAAAAATATTCACGGGTTCCTTTTGTCTCCCTCGCTTTTTAGCCGTGTGATTGGTCCGTGAAAATGAGGCTTTGGCGGTTTCGACCATGGGCCACGAGCAATCGGCTATGTACGACGAATGATTCCTATGCTGTTTCCATCAGGTTTCCGAAGAATTCCCAAAGATCCCACATACCAGAAACGCCCCCGGCCACAAACCCGCCACTCCACCGCCAAATCCACAAACCAGTCATCACCCGAATGAGCCAAGCAAGCGGAGCCCAAGCCCCGCAAATGCAGCAACCACCACAGGGCCCAAGCCCCACCCACCAAGCGCCCCCGAATGACGCCCAGCCTGCAGACCCGGAAACCTTTGATTCCTATGTTGGTCTTCCATGCTTTGCACCCCTAGAAAGAGATGAGAAAGTACGGAAAGGCTGTACAACGAGCTTGGATGGGAATCGTTAAGTTCTAGAAGATGGAGTAGACGTCTGATTCTTTTTTATAATTTTATGAATAACTTAACGTCTGATTATACGCGAGACCCCATTCCACCGCTGCATGAAACAAACTATATTTTTCGAAACCAGCCAATAGTATGGCAAATAAGGGCAAGAACGGAAAAAATTCAGTTCTAGTTTTTATCCCAACTTTTTACTTGAGTGGAATTAACTTGATCCTGTGTTAAGGGCATCCACGTCTGTTGGCATTTTTAAAAAGAAGTTATTTTCACAGATTAGACCTCCTGCCAACTCCGTTTATGTTATTCACAATCCAAAAGGGGTTGCGTACTTAACTCAGTTAAGGGTTGGGCTGAGCAAACTCAATGTTCACAAATTCAAGCACAATTTTATAGACACAATCAACCCAATGTGCCCAATTAACCATGGCATTGAAGACACGGAAAGGTTTTTGCTGCTCTGCAATTCCTTCACAGTGTACAGACGAAGTCTTCTCGCTGGTGCAAATGATGTGCTCCGAATGTACGGATATCCTGAAGCCCCGGGCAACAATATTTTGCAGCTTTTGCTCTTCGGAGATGAAAACCTGCCTTGTGAAGCAAATGCATTAATCTTGAACTTAACAATTAAGTTTATTTTGGAAACAGAACCCCTTAATTAACTTTTCCATTTTCTTACAAGTACCCTCCGTATCCCAAACCTCCATCTGTTAATGTCCCTTTTTTTTAGATTAAATGGTAGTTTGGGGGTAGCTTGCAACCAAATAAGAAATGTTGCTAGCCATGATATCTGGGTCTTACGTTAGACTCTTCATTTATTTTGCAATTATTTGGTTGTAAACTATCCTGACTTGTAGCTTAATATAATGTTCGTATGCCGTTCGTTCTGTTCTTTGTCCCCTTGTTTGCTTTTTTTTACACACTGTTCTAGTATTGTCCTTGTTTTTTGTTTCATGTTATGGCCCTGGGAAAGTCATGCCACTTCGCTCCTCTTGGTATCGTCCATGTAGTGTCGTATAGTTGTAATTAGAGAGTATAGTATGAGGTAACATAGTATTGTAAATTTTTATCTGCTGAATATATAGTAAAAAAGGGGGGGGGGGAGGGGATTTTGTGACGAATTTGTGAGGTTCTCTGCTCATAATTCTGATCAGAAAGGAGAACTGTGCATATCTTTTTTATGTGAGCAGTGTGCAGCAGAAGTATAATGTGGAAAACAGTAATTATCTGTTGGTCTCTTGGTGCTATTTGTTACTCGAGAAAATCAATGGAGGTTTTGATTACAAACATTGTTTTGAGAATTGGCAATCATAAAGATGGGGCATTAGCACTCTAGCAGTTTTCCTTCCCCATCCAAATGAATACAACGAGGTTTGAAGATATTTTGCTTTTATTGAGCACATCGTTTTGGAAGGACTCAAAAGCTTGCATCTCAGTTGCTGGCACGCACACTTTTAATCATATGAACTTGATGATACCAGTTTGGACCATGTTGGATGGTATCCAAAAATCAAGTCCAAATTCCATCCGAAAACATAAATGAACGAAGATATTATCTGAACGATGGACTATACCTTGGATGAATTACATTAGAAGAAAAATAAGAAAAAGCAGTGAGCCTATCGCAAAGCAAAAAGAACACAAAGAGAGCGGACTGGAAAGCTGTTAAGGATTTAAGAAAGAGAATAAAAAAGAAACGCGCACAATGAATATGTCCTCAGCTTACTAGATTTGAAAGAATTAAATGAAGAAACCCCTAGCACATGTTCTATTTCTAAAATTGTTTAGCGTTATGTAACATTTCGCTACATTCCAAGCATTGTGTTGAAATTTCCTGCTTAAATAAAAATGGCAAAGACGTCACATTTGCAAAGGGATATACAAAGGGAAAGGATGTAAGCTCGAAGCAATGAACTATCGGCTTATTGCTCTAACTTCAGTTCTAATGTACTGAATTAAGTAATGATTGAATAGCAGCAACAGTAACGGTAACAGGAACAGTGACAGTAACAGTAACGGTAACAGTGACGGTAACAGTAACAGGAAGGTTGGTTGCCCAACACATTGCGAATGAATGATCACTTGGCAGAATTCTTCCGCACCTGTCGAATCAAAATGTGTTTAAGCCCTCGAACAATTTCTGTCTTCTTGTGCATCATTGAGTAATTTATATTGTCATTCTCTGTGTTGTAGAACGTGATTTATAAGATTTGTGGTTAACCTTTTAATTTGGAGTGAGACCCTAAAATGGTTCCTTGAATTGCTGTTTTCAATGGACCTTCAAATACTTGGGGATTCAACTAGATCAACGTCTTGTTTGGGATGAGCACACAAGATTCTTGCGTGCTAAGGTCTCTCGTGCTATAGGGTTTTTAAAGTATTTCAAGAAAATACTACCCCAGGAAACTCTTAGCCAAATCTATAGAAGTATTGTTGAACCACATTTCCGCTACTGTTGCTCTGTGTGGGGGAGCTGTGGGGAATCTAAGAGACTTACGCTGCAAAAGTTAGAAAATCGCGCTGCCAGAATTGTGACAAGTAGTAGCTATGATGCTCCTGCTGATGCCCTTATACAAAAGTTAAAGTGGCCTACGAAAGACAGCGACGATCGTTTAAGCCTGGTTTCCATTAAATCGTAGAGCGATCGTAAGGAGATCGGCGACAGTCTGCGATCGTCTGCGATCGTCTGCGATGCGTTCCCGATTTAATGGAAACGCTTGCTTACGATTCTTAAGACCGTCGGCGATCGTGGATCGTAAGCGTCGGGAGAGTTGAACAAAGTTCAACTTTCCCGATCGTTACGACTGTCCCGATCTGGGAAAATGTTTATGGAAACACACATCGCAGACGATCGGCGATCATCGCAGACGCGCTTTTGTTAAACTATGATCACGTGGATCTGATTAGCCAATTAGATGATAGTAGTTGTTGTTGCTACGCTTGCGCGTCATCTGTGGGTTTGAAAAGGATCATGGTATAGGTGCGTCGCAGACTGTCGCCGACTGGTCACCGACTAATGGAAACACTCTGCTGAAATCGCAAATGGAAGATGCTGGAAGATGAAAGATAGGGATCGCCGACGATCGCAGACTGTCGCCAATCCCCTTACCATTTAATGGAAACCAGGCTTTACAAATCCTTAAATGGTCTGGCACCGACGTATCTATCGAATATCTTTTCAAATAACTCAACACGGGACACTGTCAAGTTGAGAAACTCTGAAAACTTAGGCGTTCCTCTTTCTAAAGCGATTAATGGATAAAAATCGGCAAAAGTCATTCTCATATCGTGGTGTGCATCTGTGGAACAGCCTTGGACCTGACGTTAAGCAAGCGCCCTCTTTATATGCTTTTAAAACATCAACTTTAAAGCATGATCATAGGTGGTGAGATGCAGTTGGATTGGACTGGGGGTCGGTCGGACTCTTTGCCTGCCTTGAGGTGCCGCATGGAAGTGTGGCATTTCCGGGTTGGCGTTGGGTCTGATTCGTTTTGGTCCGGTCTGATCGTGTCCTGCCACTTTCAGTTAGATTGCAATGAATTAATTTTAATTTTACTTTAGATTTGCAATTAGATTATTTGTTTCCGTTTGTAGATTTTAACTTGTAAATTTTAAATTGTAAATTTTTGTCACGGCCCCCTGAAAAGCGACCTTTGTCGACGGGGTTACCGTGTTTAAAGAATATAAAATGAATGAAATGAATATAAAATGATTGTAAAATGACCTAGACTTGCTACAAGTCTCAGTATAAATCTCAGAGAGCGTAGTGATCGAATGTCTCAGCGATACACCATGACAATGCGAATAGAAATCAAACAAAGACTTGCAGCAAGTCAACAATGGACCGTAATCCCTATGGTGATCCCGCAGCAGACTTTCATAGACGCTTCGACCGTTTCGACAATCTTGCTGTTGAAATGGCCAATGAGTTGCGGTTTCACACAGAGCGACCAACAGGCTGCGGCTGTGCAAGACAAAGTGAAGCCGTCAGGTTTCGATCATGCGGTAAATCATGTGGTTGCTGCAAAAAGAAATCAGTCTTTTGAAACCTTCATGCTCTGTTTGAGGAAGTAGATTTGCTTGTTGCAATTATGGCAGACAGTCCTTGCTACAAAGTTATCGCCCCCGTGGAACTTTCATACTTTACAGCAAGCGTTTCTGGTATTTTCAGCTTGATTACAATTTGTGGAAACCTTGCTGTTTGCTTGGCTGTGTACAAAGACCCGTTTCACAATCTTCGAACACCGTTTATGTATTTCCTTGTGAATTTATCACTGAGCGACCTGGTCGTTGGCTGCATAACGATGCCTACTTCAGTCGCAACACACACCATGGAAGCTATTGGAACGAAGAAGAAAGTTCATGTGCAGCTGATTCTCATAACATATTTCATATCTGCAACTGCAAGTTTATTAAGCCTCGCTGCATTATGCGTTGATCGTTATTTCGCCGTTGCGAACCCATTGATGTATCGAAGGAACATGAAGTTCAAAAGATGCATACTGGGCTCCGTTGTTATCTGGGTCGTTTCGCTTGGTCTGCCAATGCTCTACTTCGTAACAGGCTACATTCCATATCTGATGATTTTCGCCCATACCGGTGTCGTAGTTGCTTTGGCGATACTGGTTTTCACTTATTTCAAGATTTACAAATCTCTCAAACAACAAGCTACTAAATTTCGATCGAAACAAGGGGATGCGAAATCAGAAGAGAATGATACGAAGCAAACTCATCGTGGTGAAGATCGCAAAAGTGCATCGAGAAAAACTGAGCGGAGAGTTACGAGAGTGTTTATTATTATCCTTGCAGTGTTTGCTGCCTGTTATCTACCAGTCATTGTCATGATCTACTTACTGCAATTTTGTCCGAATTGTGATTGTACCTTTCGACACGTGTTGCGTGATTTACAGTTTCTATTGGCAGTCTCCAATTCAGCCATTAACCCATTCGTTTGCACAATCCGTCTCAAGCCGTTTCGGGCAGCACTGGAAAAGATCCTTGGAATTCGTAAGCCCGGAGAAGCGTACGCTGTTACAACGAGCTCCGGACAGCAACCTACTTCGGCTGTTCTGTCAAATCAATATGTGTCTGAATGTAATGAGATTAGCTGACTCACCAAAAACACATGAAATTTAGAAGAAACTTCAAGGTTATTTCAGTGGTATTCAGTATACAGTATTGTAAAAGCAGTGTTTGCCGGATGAGTCAGACAAAGTCAAGGGACCTCTTCAAACTGTAAACCCGTTCGTAGATTAAAGGGCATAAGCTACTGGAAGGAAATATCTAGGGGGACTGCCCGACACAAAGTTAATTGTTTACCAACAATTTTGCCCGACTGAGGCTATATTTTTGACGATAGGGGCTGATTTTCGAAAAGTTTGTCAACATTGGGGGGGGTGGGTTACCGCCCCGCCCCCTGGCTTGTATGCTTATGTTAGGCCGGTTTTATAAGTCGCGCTGCGCCATGCCGAACCGAGTAAATTTCGACCAATTTTGTCTGGTTCAGTGCGGCGTCTCTTATAAAACCAACTTGACACTTGGTTCGACTAAGTCGAACCATACGCCAATGCTTCTCGTCTGGGTCGACCCGGAGCGACTTATAAAACCAATTTCAGTTGCGCCGTGACGCACCATACTCACACGTACTTAAAACAACCAAAACTATCGCAATGTTATCATTATTTTTAGAGGGAAGATGAGCTAATGTTTATCTTTACACCACATTTCTCTTTTATCAAAAGAAATGTCTGAAATTGGGTACGAATTTGCCAAAGTTCAAGTTTTGTGCATGCGTCACTATTGTTCGGCACGGCTCGGCACGGCAAAATCTTCCTCTTATAAAACAGAGACGATCCATGTCGAACCAAGGTCAAACTTAAATTTCACTGGTTCGACACGGCGTGGCATGACATATAAAACAGGCCTTAAAAGATCTCATCCAACTGCCAAATATGAGAACTTTGAGATGCGGAAATGACTCGTTGGCGTTTGGAGGAAGCATACTTTGGAACGCACTCTCTGACACCATAACATTGGCAAAAATTGACAGTCAGTTTTAAAAAAGCACGAACGATTTGATGGGATCCTCTTGTAAATGTTTGACATGTAGATACAAGAAACATTGTAAATAGGTTTTGGCCTTGATTAGTTCATATACTATAACTACCTTATTATATTTAGCCAACTATAAATAACTGTATTGTATGTATCGTTATTATAATTATCAAGGAATACTAAACCAAATTTGATATTATATCAGTATCCTTAGACAACTGCTCGTTTCTCAGGGCTGTGATATAATGGAAAGCGATTGAAGGTGATATCAAATTTCAATCAAACCTGCTGCCAGACCTTACTTGACTGCAGTAATGATTTTATTATTATCAATTTCTTTAAAAGTTGGCAAATAAATACAGTAGCTATACTAAAGCTAATCTAGGCCAACTAAAAATTACAATACCGGGTGTCCCAAAAAAAAGGTAACAGATTTGATGGGGACTAGCGATGAGAGTATAAGTCGAATCGATCCCAAATAAGTTTTGAAGTGCTCTTCGATAGTTAACTTGAAGATTAATACCTCGTTTGTTGATATTTGCGCATCGAGAGTTGAAATATTAATCTCGAAAGCCAAAATTTGCGTCCCTCTACAAACCAGAGCTTTTGGGTTTTGGCCTAAACTGCTAACGGCTGGTCAGGGAATCTTTTCAGTCAAAGACATTTTTGGACAAGGATCGGTCCTTTGGGTACTCATTTTTTTCATTTTATCAATATTTATACACGAAAAACCTTTCAGCGTATTAACAAATTATTTCAAAGAAAAAATTGAAAGAAAAATTTGTAAATAACTTAAATATGCTGCTCTACCAAGGGATCGTGTTTGGGTCTTGTAGGTTCAAAAGATACTTTCTAAAACCTGTTTTAAAACGAGCGATTGATTCTTGTTCTCGAATGTTGTCCGGGATATCATTCCAATTTTTGACACCAGAGAAGTAGAAACTTCGCTTTGCATATTCTAACCTAACTTTGGGAATTTGAAGATCTCCATGATTTCTGGTTCTATGCTCTGAAATCATGGATCTTTCCCTGGTTCTATGCTCTGAAATCATGGATCATGGATCTTTCGGAATTATGGCGAAGATTTTCGGGACAAAGGTCATGCAGAATTTTATATGTCATGACTCCTTTGTCAAATGAGAGCAAAGACTTTACATTGAGCCATTTAAGGTTCCAACCGTCCTTATACTTGGCATCCAGTATTAGCTTCTTTGCCCTTGTCTGTAATCGTTGCAGTTGGATAGTTTGGTGTTGGAAAGAGTACTCCAAACAATGTCGCCATAGCGAAGGTGGCTTTCAAAGAGAACTTTGTAGACCTGGTCAAGTTTTCTTTGCGGAAGGATGTCTTTCAGCTTTCTCAGGGAGCTCAAGCCCCCTTTCAGCTTGTTTTTGATAGTTTTGTACTGCTCTTTCCAAGTAAGGCTTTCATCGATGTTGATTCCTAAATATTTTGTCTTGTCAACCCTTTTGATAACTTCATTATTGAGGACAAGATCTGGCAAATCATCACCTACCCTATTCAATTGTCGCCTATGGCTTATAACCATATATTCACTTTTGCTGGCATTCAAACTAAGTTTATTGATCCTCATCCAGTTCGATATATTTTCTAGCTCGTTTTTCAAATCTGTTAGAAGTTCATTCAGGTTTTCCGACGCGATATTCACACATGTATCATCGGCATACATATTTGGGTTCATGCTTTCCAGACAGTTCTCAAAGTCATTAATGTATAGTATGAAAAGCAAGGGTCCCAAACACGAGCCCTGCGGAATACCACACTTTATGCTGCTTATGCTGGAGCTAGATCCATCAAAATAACAGAACTGCTCCCTATTGGTCAGATAAGAAGTGAACCAGTCGTGGGAAGTACCGTCGGCGCCATACTCTCGTAACTTTGACAATAAGATTTTATGGTCAACGGTATCGAATGCTTTTTTAAGATCAAGAAATACACTCAAGTTTATTTTACCCTCATCAGAGTTCTTGAACCATGGGTCTATAACATTCAATAGACATGTCAGTGTACTGTGCAGTTTTTGAAATAGTTTGAATAGAAAGTAAAAATTGAAAACTGGCAAACAAATTAATGAATATAATCACCAAAGAATATTTTTCTCCTGTGAAAATGCATTTACAAATGTACACCAAGCCAAGCACGAACGAGCATTTTTTATGTTCCCTTGGGCATATACGATTGCTTGTTTCGTAATAATTTCGTCAGAGATGATGCAAAAACACTTCATTCAAGCAATGATGATTGCAAGATAGTGTTAAAGCCTACGGGACTTATTTCGCTGATGAATAACTTTTCTCGGGCAGGTGTAAATTTAAAGTTTTTGTAGAATCAAGAAAGGGGTCTCTTCGGGGCTAAATTCTTGAATCTGATTGTAAAGTTCAGAGTAAGATTTCCACTAAAATGTGTTCCTAAGCACGATGTTTCTTGTTTGTACTTGGCTATGATTGAGGAGATTCCACAGCACAGTGAGTTAACAGCTTAGGCCAAACCCCAAAAGCTCTGGTTTGGAGTAGGAGGCAAATTTGGACTTTCAAGATTAATATTCCAACTCTTGATGCACCAATATCAACAAACGAGGTATCAATCTTCAAGTTAACTATTTGAGAGTACTTCAAAACTTATCAGGGGTCGAATCAACTTAAATTCTTATTGCTAGCCCCAATCAAATCTGTTACCTTTTTTTTTGGGACACCCGGTATACATAAATATACATAAATAAACGGTTAAAAGTAGTAAAATAGTAGATACAATAAATTTACAAAATTGAAATACCTTCAGTATAAAAACCATAAATCAAAGTTAAAATCAGATAAAGCCTAAGTTTGGAACAAAAGTTTGACATAAATGGCAGTGGCAGGTTTTTCCAGACCAAGATTTGATTTTTCTTTCAAATTCAGCAAGAGATGTAGAATCTTTGATAAATTGTGGAACAGTAGCCCAGACTTGCGGGCCTCTGAAACGAATCGTTTCTGACCCATAAGTAACAGTTCTAACTCTAGGAAGAGAAAAATCGTTGGTGTTCCTCAGATTATATGGACTTTCATTTTGACAAAAAATCTCTTTCATAAAAACTGGATTAATGCCATTTTTAGTCTTGTACATTTCGGTCATGAGAAGCTGTAAGTTTCTCTGGTGTACAGTTATTGATCTATCCTTTTCCATTAAAACCTCAAAACTGGATTTATAGTCCTGATAAGTAACTCTTAGTGCTCTCTCTTGGATTTTATCAATTTTGTGACAAAGTTGACGGTTGTGGAACATCCATGCTAAGGACAATACTGAAACTGGCTGTTTATGAAAGCTCTCATTAAATATCGTAATTTGTCCTGATCCATAAAGGGGGCAATGCGCGAGAGAGCATACAACTTATTGCTAGCCTTTTGACAGAGCCCTGCAACATGATGCTCAAATGTCAGCTTATTATCTATAGTAATAGCTTTTAAAAGTTCTTTTTTTGATTTCGGGAATTTCTTTCATTCCTTAAACATTTTCACACACACTGTACAACGAATTGCTTTGTTTTTCAGTTACTTATGAGATTCACCGTGCCTATGGCTTGAAACGTATTGACCTCATCACCTCGTTGCAAGAGAAATTTTGCTTTTACGCTCGATTTACATACGTTTAATTTGCTATGGACATTTTTACTTCTGTCTATGGCTATGGCTATTCTAACCGCAGCGAAGCAGCATAATATTCTTGTGCGAAAGATGTGCAATCGATTCTGTTTGTTTGTCTGTTTTCAGCAATTTTTGCAGGCCTTATCAGGACTGCCTGACTTTTTTCTTTCTGTGGTTTTCAGTCGGATACAGTTTACCAATCTTTTTTCGAAAGCGTGGGCATTGGTCAGCAGCGATTACTAGTAATATGTTATTTTTACATAGCAAATACAACATTATTTGCATGGTCAATTGACTTAAGAAAAATGCAATATAACAACCAATTTGTCAGGCAGCTGTTAATATTTTTTGAGTTTCATGCGGATCGGTTGCTGTTGACCACAATCATAAAAATGTTGACAAAAAAATTGTGAGTAAACCCAGATCGCAGCACTCCCTGATTATTGTTATTTCTGTTTCATACTGTTAAATAACACAATTTGCAAGTTAGGTTTCTAATTTCAGGTCTTTTCACGTGACCCTGCTGGGGTAGCCTTACTTTTGAACCAGCATCACTAACGATTCCCAATATATTCGGACCAGGACCCAGTTTGTTTCTAAGGGAACACTGGCCATGTCTGGCTGACCTCTTGTCCAACATGCGCCTGAGCAGCTACAAACTATTGCCGTTTGAGGAGCTGCGTTTCCCTGAATACGCGGTCTTCGCCCAAAACCCGCGAAAGTGTTTACCTGGATTATCTTAACAAATAAAAAAAGATTTTCGATTTCTCAATAAAATATAAGCAAAAGAAAAGGTACTTTGAATACCATGTGTATAACCAAAGCCTGCAAATGTGTTTGCCTTGAGCAGTAATGAAATTTAGCTATAATAGTCAAACAGAACAAACTCTTTATGTTCTAAGGCGTCTAATGTCAACAAAAATTCAATTTAAAAGCATTCATATATTATTTATTGCGCTAAATAAAAGAACGGTGTCACAGAGGCAATAACCGACTTTCAGGCATAAACATCGACTGTTTGAAAAATTACAAAAAAAATTCAATGATCAAACCTGTCATTTATAAATTTCTTTTTTGTCGGTTTTGTAAATAATCAAATAACCTTCAACCCCAATAGGCTTATCGTATCTCTCCCAAATAACGGTCGGTCTGAGTAAGTTAAATTTTCACACCTAATGTGTCCTAAGAACGATGGCATTGAGGATACCGAACACTTTTTGTTGCATTTGCCTTTCATTGGCATTTAACGACGAGATCTTCTTGCTGGAGTTTCGGAATTATTACTTGTGCAATCAACAGCCTCTCGAATGACGTTCAGACACAATTTTTATCGTATGGTGAAATGAATTTCATCCAAAAAACTGGTTGGCTTGGTTAAGGCTAGGCTACTGTAACCCTGTAATTTTTCGTTTTTGTCATAATCTAGCGTTTAAACCAAAATCGCTTCCAGAAGGCTATGCGCAGGCTTTGCGTTACTGTTGTTCAACAGCATGTGCCTGTGATGGCCTGACATCCAAAGTGAAAGAGGCCTAAGTACTTATTAGTAATAATGATTTTTGTGTAGCTTTTTGTAATCGTACATTTAGTTGTAATTCAGTTGTATGTTTCATTATGTAATAGCAGCAATAGGGTAGTCATTGTCTTTTGCTCCCTGTGGTATCGTTCCTGTAGTGTTGTATAGTTTCATAGTAATTAGAAAGTATACTAGGTTGTGACATGTATTGTAGAAGTTTAGATGAATATGAAGAACCATCAACGAAAAAATACTCTTGCACTGTATTCATCAGCCATAGGATATGTAGAAAAATTCTCAAAAATTATTGACCTCTGTACTGACGAAATGATTTGATAGACAAAGAGCAGCAATTTAATGACTTTTCAACTTTGAAATTTATCTATAACAGTCAAACAAGATAAGTTCTTTATGTTCAAGGCCGTCCAATGTCCACGAAAATTGAATTTGAAAAAATATTCACATATTAGTGATTGCGCTAAGTTAATGAACGGTTTCAAATTAGGGTCATAAACCATCGACCAAGTATGACGCAAAATAGACATATTTGAAACTTACCAAAATTAGATTATGAAAGTTATCATTAGAAATTTTCTTTTCTCAGTTTTATCACTATTTTTCATCCGTCAGTTCAGTTCAGTTCCTTTAATTTTAAAATTCCACTACATACAAATCGTAACTAAAAATATTATCTTACTCAAAATTAAATAACAACAAATTCCACAATATCAATAAAATACAATTCAAAAGTACAATACAAAATGAAGAAAGGATTTGCATGCAGGGAATTTCTTACAGGAGGAGCTCTCTCAATAAGTAAACTAATCGAGGAGAGCGCATCCCCTTAGCTAAGGTAAACTAATCGATGAGAGAGCATCCCCTTAGCGAAGGTAAACTAATCGATAAGAGAGCATCCCCTTAGCTATGGTAAACTAATCGATGAGAGAGCATCCCCTTAGCTAAGGTAAACTAATCGACGAGAGAGCATCCCCTTAGCTAAGGTAAACTAATCGATGAGAGAGCATCCCCTTAGCTAAGGTAAACTAATCGATGAGAGAGCATCCCCGTAGCTAAGGTAAACTAATCGATGAGAGAGCATCCTCTTGGCTAAGGTAAACTAATCGATGAGAGAGCATCGCCTCAGCTAAGGTAAACTAATCGACGAGAGAGCATCCCCTTAGCTAAGGTAAACTAATCGACGAGAGAGCATCCCCTTAGCTAAGGTAAACTAATCGATGAGAGAGCATCCTCTTAGCTAAGGTAAACTAATCGATGAGAGAGCATCGCCTCAGCTAAGGTAAACTAATCGATGAGAGAGCATCCCCTTAGCTAAGGTAAACTAATCGACGAGAGAGCATCCCCTTAGCTAAGGTAAACTAATCGATGAGAGAGCATCCCCTTAGCTAAGGTAAACTAATCGATGAGAGAGCATTCTCTTAGCTAAGGTAAACTAATCCACGAGAGAGTATCCCCTTAGCTAAGGTAAACTATTCGATGAGAGAGCATTCTCTTAGCTAAGGTAAACTAATCGATGAGAGAGCATCTCCTTAGCTAAGGTAAACTAATCGACGAGAGAGCATCCCCTTAGCTAAGGTAAACTAATCGATGAGAGAGCATCCCCTTAGCTAAGGTAAACTAATCGATGAGAGAGCATCCCCTTAGCTAAGGTAAACTAATCGATGAGAGAGCATCCCCGTAGCTAAGGTAAACTAATCGATGAGAGAGCATCCTCTTGGCTAAGGTAAACTAATCGATGAGAGAGCATCGCCTCAGCTAAGGTAAACTAATCGACGAGAGAGCATCCCCTTAGCTAAGGTAAACTAATCGACGAGAGAGCATCCCCTTAGCTAAGGTAAACTAATCGATGAGAGAGCATCCTCTTAGCTAAGGTAAACTAATCGATGAGAGAGCATCGCCTCAGCTAAGGTAAACTAATCGATGAGAGAGCATCCCCTTAGCTAAGGTAAACTAATCGACGAGAGAGCATCCCCTTAGCTAAGGTAAACTAATCGATGAGAGAGCATCGCCTCAGCTAAGGTAAACTAATCGACGAGAGAGCATCCCCTTAGCTAAGGTAACTAATCGACGAGAGAGCATCCTCTTGGCTAAATAATTAGTTTATGTTCGAAAATATGTGCTTCAATTCAGTTTGTCAAAAGTCATCACTTGAAAAAATGTTAAGATCTTATGACTGATAGTTGATGGATAACGAATGCAGTTTAACTTGATGACGGAAAATTGCAGAACATTCTTGTTTTATTGAAGTAAGAATGCTGTTCCAAGATTAGGCACCTGCATACCTAACAGATTTCAAGCCATATTGTAGGGTGTTTTTCGTGTCAGAAAATGTCATCTTTACATGATTGCCTGGTATGATGTTGATGAACATGTGAACGCGAATAAAAAACTCATGAAAAAACAAGAAGGTGAGATCCTATTTACAGATTCATAGACAAAAGTCAATAGCTTCAATTCAAAAATAAATCCCCTGCAGTTTAAGAAGTTGGAGAGTGAGAAAATAGGAAAAAGATGGAGCAGAACGGTTTTCAAAGGCAATGGCTCTTACAGCTTTTTTCCAGATAATAATAATAATAATAATAATAATAATAATAATAATAATAATAATAATTACTTTGTTTAAGGTTGGCGTAGTGTATAGCACTAGGCTAATTAATGCCAACCATTGTTAATAGATACCAAAGTGTAACCTAAATGTAACCTAAACTTACAATAAAATCTTTACATAATCTACAGTTGCATGAAATATTCCAAAACTTAATTTCTCTTTTGAAATACTCTACAGATCGGGACTCTTTTATATGCAATGGCAAATCTCGCCAGAGATTCTGCCCCAGAAAACTCACAGTTTCTAACCCATAGGCTGTAGTCCTAGGTTTGCGTGCATAGATGTTGCTCGTAACCCTTAAGTTGTAATGTATTTTTCTCTCTGCGAAAATTTCTTTCATAAAACAAGGATTTAGATTCATCCTTGTTCGGTAAATTTCAGTGACAAGCAACTGTAGATTTCGATGATGAATGGAGACTGAATGGTCTGTAATTAACAGTTCTTCAAAACTTGAGGTCCGATCATGATACGCTATTCGTAATGCTCTTTCGTGAATGGAGTTAATTTTTGCATTAACTCGTCTATCATGAAACATCCATATCAATGGACAGTAGCTAAATTGTGACATTACGAAAGCTTTCATGACTTTCTTAATTTTTTCTTCAGGCATATACGTAGAGGCCCTTGCAAGAGCATGTAGCTTCTGGCTTGCTTTCGTACACACCATGTTCACGTGTTGCTTGAAATTTAGCTTTTGGTCAATTACAACGCCCAACAATTTTTCTTCTTTACTCTCTTTAATGACAGAGGAACCAACTCTTATTGAGATTTCAGTCTCTTTCTCGCCAAATACAAGGAGATGGCATTTCTCCTCGTTTAGTTTCATGCAGTTTTGTTCAAAACCAATTGCTCAGTTCAACAGTATCATTTTCTAGCTTTAAAATAACCTCCCGTAATTCTTGATGAGAACAATAGATTGTCGTATCGTCTGCATAATTACAGATTTCAGTCTCATTCAACAAAAGGAAAATATCATTGATAAATATGTTAAAGAGGAGAGGCCCCAGGACTGATCCTTGGGGGACACCAAATTTCATTTCTTTCCAAGAGCTCAATGAACCATTTATTTTGACTCGTTGCCTTCTACCTGCTAGATAACTGTACACCATCTGTATTGCATTTTTACTAAAGCCGTATGCGTTCAATTTAGCAAGCAAGAGTTCATGGTTGAGACGGTCGAAAGCCGTGGATAAGCCCATAAGGACTGCTCCAACAAAACCTCTGTTGTCTAAGGTTTTCTTACAAGTCTCTGCCAATTTCAGCAAAGCATGCTGAGTATTGTAACCCTGTCGATACGCGCAAAGGCTAGGCGAGAGAAATTTGTTAACAAAAGGTAGCATTTGATTTGTCAAAAGTCTCTCAAAAATTACACCACTGCGCCACAACATTACAAACGTTTGAAAAGATATTATCAATAACAGTTGCAGATTGATCAGAAACTCTTGTAGGATGAATAATGTGGGGGAGAAAGTGTTGAGAGAGAAAAAGGTCAACAAAGTTGCCAGTTGGAATGTCAGAATCATAATTAACTAAGTTAATATTAAAGTCTCCTAAAATGAAGACTTGTTTGTTTGTGACAGCATCATTTGATAAGATATTCTGCATATAATATGTACAAATTTCAGGGGTAAGATTAGGGTGACGATATGCACAGCAGACTAGGATATTTTTGCCTTTGCTGTTTTAAATTTCAACCCTCGTAATCCCATAATGTTCAGTGTTGCCATTCAAATCTTGTTTTGGGACAGGCTTGAGACCTTGTTTCACATAAAGACCAACACCATCATTTGGACTAAAGGATTTACCAGGAAAGAAGAGATAATCAGGAATGCTAATATTGGTACATATAGACCTATCAAATTAATCCCAGGTTTCACAAACTCCAATTGAATCAAATTTAAATTGAAAATTTACAAGGAGTGACTGCAGTTCTGCAATGTGGCAAGATAGACTTCTATATTCATGTGCAAAAAAGAAAGATCTTCGTCTGTGATGTAAGAGGAAGAGAGTTCTTGAATAGTGTGATAGCTAGAGTTTGTATTAGAAGGCAGATGTCCATCAACATCAGAATCCTGCAAATTAGGCAAGTTAGTAAGGTGAGAGGTGATTTCAAAAGATGGCAGTGAGTCAACAGCAGAAGGTATGTCAAAATGAAAAATATTTGACAGTACTTCATTTTCTGCAGATCCAAAAGGAAAAATAGATTCATGATATGAAACTGTGCAATTTAGAAAAAACCAAGGAGCAGCATCAGGCTTCTTTAAATTCAGGCATATTCAGCAGCGGATATTTTGCTACAACTGATGTGGACGTAAATAATAAAAATAGCACTGACTGCAAAGGAGCCACTTTTGGTTCTTATAAATATTCTTTTGATAAATTCTACATGGATACTGCCTCATAGTAAGGAAAGCTTAAAGAATTTTCAATCAATTTCATTCTTAACAAAAAGCAGCACTTTCATTGCTTTTTCATCAACGTGCAAATCTTGCAAGGTATAATGCAATCTCTTCAAACATTTTCGACCACCGTTTAATCAGGTAAGTGTCTGTGAATATTTGCAGTATGCTCCAAACCAGGTAGACTTTCCCCAAGTCTATTTACCTGAATCCGTCTGACCATCTGACCGTCTGACCGTGTGACCGTGTGACTGTCTGACCGTCTGACCGTCTGACCGTCTGACCGTGATATTGATATTGATCAATGAATACAACCTTAATGATATTGATAATGAGAGGGATAGATAAGATAATAGCACGTCGGTTGGCATAGAATTATACTTGTAGGACGACTATTTTCATGGATCAGTTTGATTGTAAAGTGTTATCCAGGTTATATAATCATATACATCATGCATTGTTAGCGGTCTGTGTTTCTGTGGGTGATAGAATTTTAGCCAGACCGATGAAGATTGTTTCTTTGGCTCGTCTCACACTCTATCTGGTATCATTAAGTGTCATTTATGATGCGCATCTATGATACGGTACACTATGATGTGCATTCAAGCGTTGACCTATTTAGAGAAAATTTACCCTCGATAGATTTTACTTTGAAATATGTGGTCCAATGAAGATTTTCATAACATTTTCTCAGCCAATGACGAGGTAAAACCTAGAATATCACAAGATAACCAGATTTTGCTAATAAAAAGCTATCATAGAGGTGAGCTCCCAGGATGAGCAAAATATTAAACAAACGATTTGGTCCTTGGTCAAACTACACAAAAATCAAATGGAATTTTCTGATTGAATTTCGTGATTTGCAAAACGAGTGCACAGTATTGGGACGCCCAGCTTCTTTTTGGGGACAACCCTTGTCATGAATGTTATTGCATTGGGTGAATAACAAAAATTAACACGTTTGCTGGAAAGGGGTTTATATGAGAACAAGAATTCCATGTTTGATTCTGGTCTATCATTTACTGGCCATTGAAATTTAAATTCAATACAGTTGTCAGTTTCAGAAATAAAATTTAAACTTCAATGACAAATAAATAGTGGACCAGAATCTAAAGTGAAATTCTCATTCCCATACAAACCCCTTACCAGCAATTATCCTAATTTCTTGGAGTGAACTATGAGTGATATTTTACCAAACAAAATTTTCACCTCTAAGTTAGCCTTTGACTGATAGATTGACATTTCAGTTTTGAATATTGGCCAAGTACTTTTTATTCCACAGTCCGCCAAACGTGTTAAGAAAGAAGAAACATCAACAGATTTTGGGTGCGGGGACATGCTATCATCAGTGCATACTTTTTCAACATTTGACTCAGAAACAGGGTACGTTTTTTCAGATGAGTTAGGTAGTTTCTAAAACAGGGTATGATTTGTTGGGGATTTTCTCTGAACAGGGTATATAAATTCATCTTTTTTACTCCATAAAAGGGCGAGACTCGAAAGGTGTATTACCGCTCGGGATTGAATTCTTGAGGAAAGACTTTCTCCAACATCACGTTCTTAATGCTTTATTCTTTAATCGTAGTTACGGCATATGATCACAAGAGCATAAACACGAGGAAAAACATCAAACACATTGCACTGTCTTGCGATGACCTCACGTTGTCCGTTGTTTTTGAAGAAAATGGTGTATTGTGGGTTGGTTATCTTGATGTGCGATGGATTGGAGATCAGGTAAGATTATTTTTGGCAAGATTTTAACTCGAGGATTCTAAATTTTCCGATTTATTTAATAAGTATTATTGTAATGAATAAGTAGTCCTAAAAACCTTTGATCACTCCAAACAGGGCATGAAAAAATATTTTCCTTCTTGCGACCAGACAAAAATCATGCTTATATTTCCTGCAAGAATATAGCAATGAAATCTGGTTTTGTCAATGAGATCACCATCAGAAACTGGCTCCAACCAGCACGTGTGACGCATCACCTTTTGAAACATCGTCTTGTAAGCACTGGGATGTAGAGCTGCTTATTATTCGGATACATGAGATACAATGTCCATTTGTTTGACTTTATTTATGTTTTTATTCGTACAAACAAATGGGGGAAACAAAACATGATACATGAAAGGGGATATAGTTTGGAAATTTCCTGCAGGACAGTATTAATGGAAAATTTCCTGCAACCGCCCGGTCGCATGGTCGGGTGGGTTTTCATGCCCTGACTCCAAACCACAAATGCATTATACAGGACAGTTCATTTGTAACTTAGCTCAATTTTCGTTCAGTAAGAATTCCCTCGAAGTTGTAAGGATTCGCATTCGCACTATTTTCCCGAATACAGATAATAATAATAATAATTATTATTATTATCAATTTCTTTACTGTTGGATACATGAAAAATATAGCTAAAAGTAATCAGCTAATTAATTCCAACGTTAGTTAAAATTTTAAAATACAAATGTTACATCAGAAAAAAGGGGATAAAATATTTACAATTCATCAAAAGTATACAGTATAAAAGCATGAAAGCGTATAAAAGCAGATATTCAAATATTATTATCATAAAAGCCCAAGTTCGGAATAAAAACGCGGCATAATTTACATGGGCAATTTTCTCCGTTCCAATTTTTTAGTTTTGTTTTAAACTGACAAAGGGATTCTGAATTTCGTATAGCTGGTGGTAACGTTCGCCACAGCGGCAGACCTTTGAATCGGATGCTTTCTGCCCCGTTGTTGACAGATCTCACCCTAGGTTGGAAGAATTCGTTATTGTTACGCAAATTGTAATGACTTCATTTTCGCAGAAAATTTCCTGCATAAATGAAGGGCTCAGGTTATTTTTTGTTTTGTACATCTCAGTCATAAGTAACTGCAAGTTCTTTGCATGAATCGTAACGGCACAGTCCTTCTCTAATAGCTCACTATAAGTAGATTCAGTATCCTTATAAGTAATTCTCAGAGCCCTTTCCTGTATTTCGTTAATTTTTTTGTTGAGCTGCCTACTGTGAAACATCCAGATTAAAGGACAGTATTGAAACTGACTGGTAATAAATGCCCTCATGAGTCTTCTTAGTTTGCTCTGATCCATGTAAGGGGATATGCGAGCAAGTGCATAAAGTTTATTGCTAGCCTTTTGAAATAATGTCGATCTCATTGTTATGGTAGTCAGAAATGATTCGCGCGAATCGATTCCTTTGATCAGGGCAAATCTTCTCTTGACACACAACTTCTTTATGTTAATAACCCTTTAATTTTACAAATTACAAATATATAAATTATGGCCTGTTTACAGCATACTTTCATCTCTAAAATCTTGAAAAAGGTTGGTATGAAATTCTATGACCTATTTCTCTGGACTGGATAGCTTCAAAAATACTTTTGCCATTTCGCTATAATTGTACAGTTGCACTTTTCGGAAATTATCAATATTTTCAGAGTTAGACTGCTTTTCAAAAATTAGTACCGTCGTAATATTTGAAGTCCTTGACACGACATGAAATAATTTCCAAGAAAATAATAGTTTATGGATGTCTACAGTATGGTATCATGCAAAAGTTTGTCACTCTTCTGGTTTACGATTTAGAAATTTGATGACGTTACATCATCAAATGAGTTGAAACATACAAGATGCCGTAATCTAATATAATATTCAAATTTCTGAAACGTGGAACGGTAGAATTGTAGGCAAGTAGATAAAGTTTCTTTCAAGCCATTCAATTAAAAGAGATAGGTCATATAATTTTACACCCACCTTCTTACGCCAACTTTAAGACTTGGAACTTATGCTCCCGTTTACACGATGCCGTTTTCATTCAATACCGGATTGGGGATGGCAATCTGATGTGAAAATTGTTCTGTTTACACGATGCCGTTCTCAATTCATATCAGATAGGGGTTCCGCTTATACGGAAAAGCTTCACTGTGCACTGTCATGGTTTCGTTGTTCGTTTTTGCATCCCCCAGAACCCCCAGATAAATGGGAGGCTCGTAGAATTGATAATGAGGCTCCGTATTGAGTTGGTACTGGATTCGACCGTTTACACGATACAAGTTTACACGTTCACAAAATTGTGCTGGCTGGCTGTAAATTTAAGATCGATGATTGGGTTACTCTATTTTACTATCAAGTTGATTTGTACGCAAAAATAGGAAAGGATCTACTACATTTTTTAGCTGATTTGTGTGAAAGATAAGATCACGCAGAATTTTTTGCAAGTCTACTGAATTAGTGCAAATCAATTTACGAGCAAATCTAATTCTGTGTCGCCTGTCAAGGAACGCCTGTCAAGAAACTCCTGTCAAGGAACGCCTGTTTTTATCAGTAAGCTGTTTCTATAGATATCCGACATAGTGCTGTTTACTTTTTTTAGATCGTTTTCAGTGTTCATTGAAATTTGATTTAGCAGCTGCTAGAATTTTGAAGGTGTAAGGCCATCAGTAATTGCTTTGAGTGACGATTTAAGTTCGCAACGCCTTTTCTAATACAACAAGTGGCTTTTGTACAGTTTTCGTCTGTTTTATAGGAAGTTGTTTGGAATAGTTTCTGAGACATGCTAATTTCTTTCAACTTGTTTTCCTGCCCAATTTACAAGGCCGTGTTTGTGATGCTGACTGTTTTACTCTGTTATTTGCTCTTTACTTTCTGGACGTTTGTTTCTCTTCTTTTGATTCGGTTTCTCTTGATGCTGCTGATGGCAAGTCGTGCGTACGCTGCCTCACACATCCGGGAGTTATATACGGCAGAGAGATCAATAAAATCGATCAATAAATAAAACCATTCCCGTTTGAAAAGCCACGGCTTCCTTGATATCAAGACGATGATATCGGCAAATATACCAGGTGTCCCAAAAAAAGTATAGGCGTTTGAACAGTTCCTGTGACGGAGCCTTGTATTCAAAATTTTTTATTTTTAGTTTATGGTATAGATGAGATCTCAACTTAGATTTTGCATCCTTGCATGCTCAAATCGGATTTGCATTCCCTGAGTAATTCACCTAAACAGGACAGATTTCTGAGCCAGCCTGAGACAGATGGTTAATGAATTATGCTACTACTATCAATGCGTAATTTGAAGAACATTTGAGTCAGATCAACCACTGAAATTTTTATTCTTAAAATCTCCTGATCAATCAAACTATTATATACATTAGAGAAAATATAACAAGAAAAGATGCATTTAAATTTTAACAGTACACAGCGCAAGGTTCTAGGACTGAAGGAACTTGAACGGTGTCGAGTAGTGTCTTCTAGTACCAAAGGATATTTTCCTCCCGAGTTTCGTTGCAGTTATGATTGTTCAGTCATATTGGCTTTTGAATAGTGAACAGTAAATTGCACTTTCATAGCTCGACAAACTTTAAAAAAAATAATGTATTGTTTAGCTGCTTCAAAAGCTTTTTATAAATTACACATAGATAGTAACTGCATAATCAAGAAACCATCTGTCTTAGGCTGACTAAGAAATTTTGCCTGTTTAAGTGAATTACTCTGCAAATACAAACCCGATTTGGACACGCAAGGTCGCAAAATCTAAGTTGAGGTCTCATTTATACCATAAACTGAAAATAAAATGTTTTGAATACAAAGTTCCTTCGCAGGGACTGTTCAAACGCCTATACTTTTTTTGGGACACCCGGTATAATTTGATGGTAGACATGTTCAAATCTACCTGAAATCGGCCGCTCCATTCTGAAATTATAGATGATTTTCTCGAGAAAGCCTCTTCAAGAAGCCTTCAAAAATGTGCCCAAAATCACGACCAAATTTTTCGTACATTTCTGTCGTACACGGGCCTTACAGCAATGGGTCCTGCACGCTTTAGCACGTGCTATCCTCTTGGGAAGATGAACAACCCTCCCTCTGGTATGAATAACCTATTCATGGGGATTTCATTCTCCCAAGAGAACAAAATTCATGAATACAAATGAGTGTCATCATTTTGAGGAAGGAAACCAAGGGAATTTCGCTCATCGTGTTCACCCATTTTTGCATGTTTTTGGAAGGGGCTTTCTGCAGTAAATCTCCCATATGCACACGGGAAGAAATGGCCGATCAAAGCTGGGTAAATTATTGAGCATAATTGAATATATTGGCAATAATATGTGTATATTGTTTGAATAATGCTAGTGAAGAGAAGTTTGAACAACTTTATGACAAAAGCCTGTCTAAAGTTTCCTTTTAAGATTGAAATCTTAGTTTGGATGTGTTTTTTGTGTGTTTTGATAGGCACGAGTCTACTATATTTTCTATCTGATTTCTACAGAAAAAGCTTTGAAAGACAACGGAGATTTATTTCGGAAGTCTATTTAATAAGTACATACCATTTTACGAATAAAGCTAATTCTGTGTCGCCTGGCAAGGAACGCCTTTTTTTTGTCAGTATGCTTTTCTATAGATATCCGCCATAGTGCTATTTACTTTTTTGGATCGCACCCAATGTTCATTTGAAATTTAGTTTAACAGCTGCTAGAATGTGGAGGATGTAAGGTCATCAGTAATTGCTTTGAGTGACGATTTGGGCTGGCAACGCCCTTTCTAATGCAATAAGTGACTTAAGTAGAGTTTTCACTGTTATAGAAAAAGTTAACACGTTTGGTGGGCAACGGAATAAAGTATGCGGGGCCAATATCCAAAACTAAAATTTTTATCTATCAGTCAAGAGCTAACAAAGACTTGAAAATTTTGTTTGGTAAAATCACTCATCATTTAGACCCAGAAATTAGGAAAAGTTAAGTAAGGAGCTTGTATGGGAATGAGAATTCCATGTTCGACGCTGGTCCATGATTTTCTTGCAATTGAAATCTAAATTCATTGTCAGTTTACACTTGCAAATTCAAATTGTCATGTCTCCTGTTGCTTGTGATAAGAACCACAGCTTTGATCAAACTTGAGGCCAAAATGTTGTCAGAAGATTTTTCAAGATTTTTAAACATTGAATTGAAATTGAACGGTAACATCTGACAAAGTGCTAGATACTGAATGCATGTCATTTGCATTGTTTCATCATAGTTCTGGTCCTCTTAAAAGGGGATCGACATTGGTATATTGAGTGGTGTCCATAAATAGGCTAAAGAAACGCCTACACACTCTTTGTTTCTTTCACTACACAAAGAAACGGCACAAGTCACACTTATAAAATACAATAGACTATATTTTGTCTTGGCCTTGGCCAGCTTTTAGTTTAACTATGTCGAATCAATTTTACTGTTAATTGTGATATTCTTAAAGGTCAACAACCCCAAATTAAGAGCCTTTACCTGGTGTTACCTGGTGTTACCTTAAAACCCGTGAACCTTTAAAGGATTTTGGGAAAACCTTTGGTTATGGTGAACAAGAAAAAACCCCAAAAGGTTTTTAAAGAGTCTGAAAAACCTCAGGGTTATTAAAGAAACCCCAACCAATGACCCGTTCTCCAAAACAACCTTTGAGGGTTTCTATGAGCATGAACAACCCCAAGGTTTTTTCAAACACCCTATGTAGCACCCTTATTTTTTAGTGTACGCTCAATAAATGGTGGTTCTTATATGTGGGTTTTTACTGTAGTGAGAAAAGAACCGTTTTCTAGATCTTTCAAAAAACTTTTTGGACCTGATTACGATTCGCTGAAGCCATGCTTCAAAATATGCCGATTTCTGTATTGTTTTTAAGGCTCAGCATCAATTTAGCATCACAAGTCATTTTCTAATTATGGTGTGTTCATTAATCAATGAAACTGCAAAATTTGAATTTGTGTTGCCTGACAAGCTAACAAGGTGGTGCTATTTTTATTAGAGAGCAATTAAACAATCTTCAGTATTGACATTCATTATATATGGCTGGTGAAAGACCATCTTTAATCTATTTTTGATTAACAATTTTTCGATCAAATGTATATAACCAAATTGACCTTTATTTGACTCAAAAGTCAATAATTACATGATCGCCTTTCATAATTCATCTCTAGTAATTCATTTGCATGCCACACCTGCAGCAATCAAAATTGACGATTAGCTGGAAGCCACTTTGCCATCAAAAGCAGATAAAATGTCACTGTTATTTAGAGCCTTGGGGGCAGACTTGCATCCTCCCAACAAGATAGCAGTTGCTAAAGCCTGTTCAAGACTTTACGATTCCTAGATTTGATACTGTTAAGTATGGAAAGCATTCGTTGAGGTATCTAGGACCTGTCATATGGTGAAAATTGAATGAAAAAGAAAGAACTAGTCCAAATATAGATAATTTTCGAAGTTATATTAGACAAAAGGACCTTGAGGCGTTACTAAATGACAATATATGCAATGAAAACTGTAGGCAATGTAATTTTTCTTAAACTGAGACTTTTGCTTTTATGGATAGTTATATTTAATTTAGGTAAATTTAAAAACAAAACTCTAAAATTGTATGTAAATAGTGTCCCCAATTGATAGAAATGCTAAATGTATTAGACACTGTAATAGAGTTATTATTATTATTATTATTATTATTATTATTATTATTATTATTATTATTATTATTATTATTATTATTAATATTATTATTATAATATTGTTATTATTATTATTATTATTATTATTATTATTATTATTATTGTTTTTTCACACACCATATCATTGTCATTGGTGGTCTGTTGTTTAGCTAAATATCAAGTCAATACCCTTGACCTTAGATATCTAGAACGTTCCTGATAATCTTTGCCGTTCCCAACACACAAGCTTTTTGCATCATGTCAGTCTTATCTTCCACTTCTATCTTTGCTGCCCATGAACTGAAATCCTTGCTCAATGTACCCAATGCCCCAATCACGATTGGAACCACAAATACTTTTCTGCATTCCCAGATTTTACCAATTTCTCTTTTTAAGTCCTGATATCGTTCAATCTTCTCGAGCTCTTTCATCTTTACTCTTGTATCGAATGGGCATGCAACATCTATGCTATAGCATACCCTGTTAGTTTTTTCGTGTATTACTATATCAGGTTTATTGTGTTCAAGGTGGTGATCCGTCTGAATTGAAAAGTCCCACAGCAGCTTTACATTTTCATTTTCTAATACTCTTTCTGGAATATGTTGATACCACTGATCACTATTATGGGGAAATCCAAATCTTTTGCATAATGTCCAGTGTATAACCACTGCAACCCTGTCATGGCGCCAGTGGCGATATTGCTTCTGTGCAAGTTTCGTACACTCTGCAACAATATGGTTGATGGTCTCTTCTCTTTCCCCACACAGCCTGCACATGGGTGATATATCTTGTTTGTCAATTTTGTTCTTAATTGCATTTGTCCTTAAGGCCTGGTCTTGAGCTGCCATCAGTGTTCCTTCTGTCTCTTTCGTTAATGTTCCTCTTTTCAGCCAGTTCCAGCTCTTGTGATCTCTGATCTCTCTTGTGCTCCTCACATATTGCCCATGTAAGGCCTTTTCTTCGTATTGATTTCTTCGTCTCTCTTCTACCTCTTTCTTTAGCCATGCCTCTGCCAAGGATCCCTTCATCTTTCACAGCCTTGAGTAACATCTCTTCGCTTTCTTCTATGTATTTGAGTAAACTGTTTGTTTCGATTTCAACACAGTCTTCAACACTTATCATACCCCTTCCGCCCTTTGCCCTTTTAATGTACAATCTATCAACATCCGCTTGAGGGTGAAGTGCTCGGTGCATATTCATAAGCTTCCTTGTTTGTCGGTCGATATTTCTCAATTCCTCTTTTGTCCATTTGATTATACCAGCTCCGTATCTTATTATTGCAACAGCACGTGCGTTTATTGCATTAATGACGTTCCCCCCATTCAGTCTCGATTTCAAGATCTTTCTCACCCTTCTATAGTACTCCTTTGTCACATTTTCCTTCATCTCCATATGCTTCACTCCATCTGCCTCTAACATGCCAAGATACTTGTATCCCTCTTCTTTCCCTAAGGTTAGGGTTAGAGTTAGGGTTATTATTAGGGTTAGGGTTAGGGTTATTATTATTAGGGTTAGGGTTAGGGTTATTATTAGGGTTAGGGTTAGGGTTAGGGTTAGGGTTAGGGTTATTATTATTATTATTATTATTATTATTATTATTCTTATTATTATTATTATTATTGCAAGTAAAGATTGTTTCGTCTTGATTATCTAAGTATAATAGAGTCAAGAAAAACAAGAACTTTTCAGTGAAATATTTCGATCTTATGTAGATCTTCTTCAGTCACAATGTTAATAGATTATAAGAGTGTACCATAACGATAAAGGAAAGAATTATAAATTCGATTTAAGAGTTCTACAAATGTCCGTGGAATTTCTGATTCTGATAATGCGGCGAACAAAGATTTGAAGATGAACGACCTGGAAAGCTATCGAAGGAGCATTGGCACGTTCAAGGCACACCATCTTTCAATGGTGAAGACACCAACGATGACAGGAACGGATTCTAAGAAAAGACTCTCATATAGTACATTGTTTTTAGCTGTCGTAAGTCTTTCTTCAATATTATGTTTTTTGGACAAGCGCATCGAGAAGAACCCTGGCCCTCCAAATAAACATTCTCAAGCTTTTGACTACAGAAGTGATGCAGAAAAGATTGCCTTTCTGAATCTGAAGAAACTTAACATAACATTGATCAAGGTTAAAAGTCATCTTTCGTTCCTTAACATTTGCCGAGAGAACAATGTAATACCCAATGGCCTAATATCTGACTTTTCTATATCAGCTGCGC
Organism: Aurelia coerulea; assembly: GCA_039566865.1. Classification (NCBI taxonomy): domain Eukaryota; kingdom Metazoa; phylum Cnidaria; class Scyphozoa; order Semaeostomeae; family Ulmaridae; genus Aurelia; species Aurelia coerulea. The sequence goes on from CM076954.1 coordinate 11,392,230, forward strand.
AACCATCAGAGGATCTTGATAACAAGTTAAAGACTTTGGCAAATGACAATTCTCTTAAAATTATAGATTTTATATTGGATCATTACATGTCTATAATTAGCAAAATGGAGAACGAAAAAGCAGAATTAATAGATACTTTGAAAAATATTACGAGGGACCATGAAAGATTTGATTATCTTGTAACCTGTATCCAAGAATTTAATGACCGCGAAGATATGAAGTGCACTGGACGCAAAAAGAAGAAAATCAACAGATTGAAAGAAAACGAACCGAAACTAGCAGATCTGAAGAATTGTCAAACCAAGAAAAACGATGAAGATTTGTGGATTAGTTCGCTGAACCTTGGCATGACTGAGAAGGAATTTTTAATAAGTGGAGAGAATATTTGCGATCGACTCATAGATGCAGGAATGAAACTATTGCAAAAGAAATTTCCATTCTTCACATTTCAGTCAGCTTGCTTTAATGATGAACAACTGGTATATGATCCTTTTCCTACAATTCATATACATCATACTGGTATTAATCACTTTGTGACATCAACTTCTATTGGAGGCGCAGTTAGAGTATTTGATAGTTTAAACATGGCACCAACAGAGAAACTTATCTCTGAGATCAAGGTTATTTATTCACCGGACCAAGAGGTTTCACCAACTATTATCCATAAGAAAGTGGCTTCCGCTCAAGAAGGTCAAAATGATTGTGGACTCTTTGCTCTGGCTTATGCTGCTGAGCTAGCTAGAAACGAAGACCCTTCAAGTAAAATTTTCGATCAATCAAAGATGAGGCAACATTTCTTTGAATGTTTGGAATCTGGTTTTATCATTTCTTTCCCAATCAAAAGGATAAACGCAACAATGCCAAGAGAAGAAGAGATTACGAAACAGATACATCCTAATAACAAATGGACATTTCCAAAGAAAACATGTAGTGGATTAACAGACAAGAATTTGAAAAACGATATTCCCTTATCAAACCGCTTCTGTATCCTCAACAAACAAAATAAGTATCAAAAAGCAAATAAGACCAGAAAAGAACCCAAAGGACTTAATGATTGTCGTAGAAAAAAGCCTTTCAAAAATCATCAAAATAAATCCGGAATTTACAACTTATCGAAACATGTAATCACAGAGGACGAAAAGTCAGTCTTAGAATTAGGATTGTCATTCACTCCAAGTCAAAAGAACTACAACAAGGAAAAGTTTGTAAACGATATTCACAATTTTATTCGACGACTTAAATTGAAGGAATACTTCTACGAAAGGAATAACGAAGACAGCCAAGTACATCCCAAAAAAGACATCGAGAAGAGTACAGGATCGGATCGATCGGATCGTTCAAGACTTAACTGGACAATTAAGAACCCAAACTGGTATCCTGCAAAGGTAAGAGAAGAGAGGTCGGAAAGCTTAACACAATTCATTGACAACCTGCTAAATGATATAAAACATCATCTGGAACTTCACAAAAATAACAACTGGAACAACCTAACGGACGGCCAAAGAAAAGCACTGAATGCACTGTCATCAGATGATTCTATAATAATAAAGCCAGCTGACAAAGGCAACGGTATTGTCATCATGGACACAAATGATTACAATGAGGCGTGTTTAGAAACACTAAATAATAAGAACTACTATGAAGACGTTCCAGAAGATCCTAACCCTAACTACCGTAGAGAATTAGATGGAATAATCAGTGAGATGAGCAACCTTACCTACATTGGAGAAACAGAGGAGACAAGACTTAGAGAAGGATCAAGAACACCCTGTTTTTATGGTTTACCTAAGATGCACAAGAGTTTCAACAAATTTCCACCGTTGCGACCGATTTGTAGTGGTTATCAATCATGCACAGCTAGATTATCTGAATGGGTTGATAGTTTTTTAAAGCCAGCAGCTATGAAGACAAAATCATACATCAGAGACACAACAGACTTTGTTATGCATATTGAAAGTTTGAACGATAAGGAGATCAATTTCAATGACGTATTTCTTGTAACGATGGACGTTGCTTCCCTCTATCCAAATATATCACACAAGGAAGGAATATCTGCTTGTGAAAAGGCTCTTGAACAACGGAAAGACAAGTCAATCCCCTCTTCGTACATATCAAAGCTGATCAATTTCATATTGACAAGCAATACGATGCAATTTTTGAATAAATACTATCATCAAATTAAAGGAACTGCGATGGGAACACCGATGGCAGTGAATTATGCTAATTTATTCATGTCAACTTTTGAAGACGAAATGATCGATGCGTACAAGAAAGAACATGGTCGTGTGCCACTTTCATGGGTCAGATACATAGACGACATATTTTTTCTCTGGAACGACAATATTGAAAGCTTAAACAATTTCCTAGCCTTTTGTAATTCCTATGCAGAAATCCATGGCTATCAATCAAACATTAAGTTCACCACGGAATATTCTAAAACAGAGGTAGCATTTCTGGATACAAAGATAAAGATCATAGATGGAAAAATCATGACAGAACTGTACTGCAAACCAACTTCAACCCACTCTTATCTTCACAGACAGTCTGACCATCCCTTTCACACCATACGTTCAAATCCTCTGTCACAATTCATTCGCATAAGAAGAATCTGCCACCTGATACAGGACTATAGAAAACACGCAATCAAGTTCATAAATTTTTATGTCAATCGTGGTTATTCTATATCTGGTTTAAATAAGATCGCGAAAGAAGTCGAAGAAAAGGACAGAACATCACTCCTGAATGGACAAGTACAAAACAATAGCCCAAATAAAGATCGAATACCACTAGTAATTAACTGGCACAGGAAGTTTAAAGGACTAGCTAAGGTACTCCATAGAAATTACGAGTTAATGATTCATGGAGACCCAAATATGAGGAATATATTTTCAAATGCTCCCATGATCGCATATCGTCGGAACCCTAATATCCGCTCTAAATTAGTCAAATCTGATACAAAACAGTCAAAATCATACGGAGAAAGCATAAGATGCACCCAAAAGAACACCAAAAAACGAGGACGTCCTTGCAAACTATGTCCACATATGGGACAAACAAATAAGTTAAAAAATGAAATGTCAGGAAAAGTCTCAAACATTTCTGGAGGTACTTGTCAAAGCAAGAATGTAATTTACGCGGCAGAATGCAACAAACATAACACTCTTTACGTCGGCTACACTTCTACTTCAGTAAGCCAAAGATTTAACAAACATAGAAGTGATTCTAGGAATGATCCAACAGCAACGGAACTCGGAAGGCATTTCTTTAATAGCCAAGATTGCACATTCGATAAGAACTTAAAAGTGCATATTTTGCAGAAAGTGGAAGGAAACGAAGCAGACCTAGGCAACTTTGAGGACAAATGGATTGCTAGATTGGACACAAAAGAACCCAATGGAATGAACAGCGCAATGGGTGAACTCGCAAAAACACACTATAAACTTTTCCCGAATTAACAGCATCTTATGTATGTATTCCTTATTTCGAGTTTTATGTTCTTATGACTTATTCTTTTCGTAATTAGCAATCTACGCCGCATTATCAGAATCAGAAATTCCACGGACATTTGTAGAACTCTTAAATCGAATTTATAATTCTTTCCTTTATCGTTATGGTACACTCTTATAATCTATTAACATTGTGACTGAAGAAGATCTACATAAGATCGAAATATTTCACTGAAAAGTTCTTGTTTTTCTTGACTCTATTATTATTATTATTATTATTATTATTATTATTATTATTATTATTATTATTATTATTATTATTATTATTATTATTATTATAGTCAAAATTGTTTCTGTTCTTGTTTTATTGTGTCCACTACTCTGCTGGCACATGTCTAGGCAGATTTCTTGATGTTGCTGTTGATGAATTTAACTATTTTTTTCTACTTTTGTCTAAAATAATATATCATTTTTTTCCATAGTTTTATTTTCTTTCATAAAATGTTTTAACAATCTCGCAGTTTTGGCTGAGTACCCATTTCTGACATTGTTCGATTACTAATGCTGCCTCATTCTCTCCTTCACACAATCCCTTTATTTGGCTTTCCAATTGCTTGCTGTAACAGCCTAGAAAGTCGAATACAACATTGATTTGATCTATTTCGTATCCTCGATTTAACCGTTCCAATGACCTTCTCATATCGGAATACTTGTCCTGCTTTTCTTTTTCTCTTTTTGCAACACGTCCAGGTGCACAGATAGTTCCCTCTATCAAACTAATCTTTCTTGCTTCTTTGTCGATTATAAGTATATCAGGCCTGATCGCATTGTTACTTGGTCTTTTGTCTAAATGCATCGGTATATCCCACATAATCTTAGCACGGTCATTTTCAATGCTTGCATGAGGTAATGCTTGCTTGTACCATGGAATTCCATAATTGCTTCCATCAAACTCAAACTTTGCTCGTATTAGATGATACACTGGTCTTAACATTTTATCGTGTCTTGCCTTGTAGAGTGTTTGTGTTATTGCTGAACAGGAACTCAGCAAATGAGCAACTGTTTCTTCTGCTTGTTTACATAAGCTGCATGTCGTATTTGCCGTTTCCATCTTTAATTTATACCTTGAATATGCTTTGGTAGGTAGTAACTGCTGCCTTATTGATTCATTTGTTGACAAAACTATATCTGGGATGTTTTTCCAGCTTTGAAGAATGGTTCTACTCTTCTTTGATATTTCATCATTATCCAGCATCGAAACTGTGTAGAATCCTAACCAAGGTTGGTTTCTAACTCTTTCTTCATATAATCGTTGGAGGATAGCTCCTAGTTTTCGCTGGATTGATTTATAGTTGTCATCTTTGAACTCCACTGTTTCTTGTTCATACTGTAATACAGTCATCCCATCCACAAAGCATAAGTTATCAGCTTTAAAATGTTCTTTCGCGTACCTTTGTGCCTCGACAAAAATCGATTTGGATTTCTTTTTGCTTTTGTAATGTTGAAACGAGCGAACTAGCTTCATTCTTGGATCTTTACTAGATTATTATTATTATTATTATTATTATTATTATTATTATTATTATTATTATTATTATTATTATTATTATCAAGTCAATTACTGTAAGGTAGAAATAATAGGGAAATTTGCCCGTGGATACCCTGTAAAGCGTTTTTAAGGTTTCTCGAAGGAACTTTCTCGAGAAGATCCCTTGTAAAATCTGAACGGAGTGGCCCGACCGATCTCAAGCAGGTAAATTTTAATATATATTTGAACATGTCCATTGTTAAGTGATATATTTGTCAATATCGTTGCCTTGACACACATGAAGCAGTAGCCTTTCAAATCTGAATTCTCACACGAGGGGCATTTCACTCATTCGAAAAGGCGCACGAGAGTTTTCGGGAAGAAAGGAGTTTTACGTAATTTTGATGGATTTTTCATATAAACAAAAGGATTTTTGCGAAAGGTGTACGAGATTTTCTCGGAGTAAAATGCCCCTCGGAATCATCCGGTACGTCGAGCCACTGCCCTGCAAAAACCATCGTAGTTTGTTCTAAATTAAGAATTGTTCGAAAGCATTTAAGAATTGTTTAAGAATTAAGAATTTAAGAATTAAGAACAGGACCTAGAACAATTAAGAATTGTTCTAAAAAGGCCTTTGCCTGAAATAGAAGTGAGTGGTTCAATTTGTTCCAATTTTAAACCTTTTAATTGTTAAGGTAATGTCTTTTGTAATGAAAAATTAATCGCTAGGATATAGATATTCCTTCAACTGAATGAAAAGAATGAAAATGAAGTCTAATGTTGAAAATTAACCTATATCAAACTGAAACGAAATCTATATGCCACTGCACTGCCATCTTTGCGCTATTTTGGTGAATTTGGAAATGCAATTTTTACTACTTTCTCGTTTCAGAGAATGTGATTTTTTATTAATATTTTATGTCTTTTTCTTAGAGCCTGAACGAGTGCTTCTTTGCCAAAGGACAGCTCACAACAGAATCAGGTTTGTTTGTAAAAGTTAATTGCCTTCTTCTGTGACTGACGTGCATGGCAGTTAACTGCCATACACAATGTACAGGAAATATTACTATGCTCCTTCTAGCAGTGTTCATTGCAGTACAGCACACGCGTATTGTTTTGGAGATCAAAGTTTGATTAGTTCTTATTTGAAGGATATTTTTCACGCTGTGCAAGAAACCCTATCTGAGCACATCAAATGAAAGAAATTTGGCAGGGATTCAGCCAATTATCATTTTTCCTAGAAAATGCCCTTTTGGGCTGCAAGTTTTTTATCCAACGCAAAGGTCACGTCAGAAGATCTGTTTGCAACATCTTTCGCCATGAACAATCTAAAAGTTGAGTTAATTGAGATTAAGCCAGTGTTAAGTCGTACAAATGATAAAATTTGTCTCTAAACAAACCTATATTCTCAAGTAGCTTGATCTAGACTAACCCATCGTACGTCACAAATAAGTTTATTTAGTTTCAGCTTCGATATGACTTGTTTGATATAATGTTGATCAACCTGTTTATACACTATTCACACTGGCTCAAACCAGTTTATCTAAACCAGGTTCAATTTTAACCAATCAAATGCATTCAATTTGTTGGATTGACCAATTTTAGAAGGTCCCATTTGATAACCTGGTTTTGTTTAAGCTGGTTTAACCTGCAGGTGGGAATGAAATATAGTTTGGAATATGGTTGAATGAAAGAATTTTATTCATTTCAGGCGTTACTGCAAGGGAACTGAAATGGCATCCAGAAGATCCAGAATCAGCGCTCGTTTGTCTTTCCAATGGCAGTGTTTCCCAGATCAAGATAGTCAACCAATCAGCTCACATCATATTCACTTTGCCGCAAGGGTCCAAATGCTTCTCAGGTATAAAATGTTAGGTTCAACCATTGTCTCTTTTTCTAAGGGCAGTGTTTCGCAGCTCAAGATTGTTAACCAATCAGTTCAAATCACTTTGCTGCAAGGGCCCAAGTGCTCAAATGAGGCAACTACATTGCATTTACAATGCTGAGTTGATTTACAATGCTGAGTTGATGACACTTATTTGCACCATAAGTATGGCAGAGCAGGAATTATTCCGTTTCCTTAATACCATCATTTATCAGGCACAAAGGGTTCAAAATATCCCGAATATTGCGCTCAAGGTTGTGAAAATTTGACTTACTGAATCCAACACGTAACTGCGTTAGGATGGATGAACTTTTGGATCACGGACACGATGGAACCTTGGAAGTGGACGGATAATTGAAAATAATTGTTTCTTTGAAATGTTCAGAGAGTTGGATTGCTTATACTCTGCATCGAGCTATTCCCCTTCCAAATGATTTGAAGTGAGGCAACTAAAAAAGAATTGAAAGCGTGTTTGAACAGCCAGTAGGTCAAATGAACCTTTAATTAATTCATTTCTATATTTGCTTTGACTTCGAATGTGCTTATTTTAAATGATGGTCGTTTTTACGCTGTAGTTGATTGGAGTACAAGAGGAAAGAACTTCGCTGCAGGACAAGAAGATGGCAGATTGATGCTGTATGATAGGGTAGTGTATTTTGTGGACTTCTTACACTGGAAGACAATAGCTATATCTGTTTGTCATTGTATACATAGATATTGAGCCAAAAATTGGATCAAGCGCCAAGACATTTATGTAGAGTTATATAACTTATTTGAATAACCCTATCAAGCCTAGGAGGGGGGGGGGCGAACCAGCCCCCCTAGCGGCTTTTCTTCTTTGAATTTTTACAAAATGCAATTGAAACTTAGAATTTTTCTGACTTTTGATTTTCATCCTTCTTATAATTAAAAATCTACTTTAAAAAAAATTTAATTCATTCCAGGGGGTAAACACGATCAATTTTTGAGAGATGTCTGTGCAAAATTTCAATAAATGCTAATGAAATCTACAGCAAATGCAGGAAAGCAATGAAATTCGAGGAATATATGCTACTTTTGATTCTCTATCCAACGACATAATTTGTTTGTTATTTAACGTATGATTATGCGTACTTTTTTTCTTCTACTAATTTTTCTTTTCAAAGCAAAAGTTATTCAACCATAGAATACACTAAAATTGGACTGATGTCCTTGCTGCCTTCCGTTTTCTCACAATCAACGATTGAAGATTTTTAGTACTGAACCACGTCATGAGCATGTCACGTGAAATAACTAAAAATAAATTTCAACTTGGGGTTCAGCTCATGATGTACTATACACATGCCAAGTTTCAAGGCTCTACGTTGTCCATAACAGAAATAAAACGGGGGGGGGGGTTTAATCAGCCCTAGTCTTCCTAGAGCATCAAATACCCTAGTCCTGATAGGGTTAAAGAAGCGAAATTCTCCCCACATGGTAGCCTATTTTCTCGATTGTAAGAGTTTAGTTAGAAAATTAGATGGTTTTCTTGTCATTGTCTAACTTGGCAAAATGACTACTCATTGAATTGATACTGAATTTCCCATTGCAGAAAATGGTACTGAAGAAAGAATTGCCATGTCCAGAGGAATTTCGTGGCACGAAACACCAGCGTAAGTCTTCAATACATTTTCTTTTATACACGAATTCCACTACATTACAAACATTTACTCAGCTCTACGCTCAGAAGAATTACTGTATAGTCAATACGATAGACGACTGCACTAAAGATGACCCAAAACAATTGGAAACATTTTGTATGCACCCAAATGCATCTTGCAATGAATGAGAAAGCCTTACCCACCAATGAATCGGGGATACGGGATTGGCGGGATCAGTATGGAAAGAAGAACGCAAGGAATCTTCGTAATATTTTTCTTGCCCCATCTCTATTGCAGTTTACAGTTACAATCTAATACACCTTACAAAAAAGAATATATTAACATTATGATGAAGAATAACACCACATTTACGACAAGAACAAGACGAGACGATACCACATGGTGTGTGTACATGCACGTTTCCCCTGCAGCCAAACGAGAAACGAAGCAAAACAAAGAAACACAAAATTGAAAACGCATGGCTAAAATGGGGAAGGGAACGGTGCAGCTTTTCAGTTGCTTCTACTGTGTACAAACAAACGAGAGCTAATGAAGTCAGCTGTTGTGTTTGCTTTTATGTTTTCTATAGATGCTATCAGTTTTTATTTGTTCGAAAAATCGTCAAAATCTTCATTCCCATGCAGTAATAGAGCAAGTAAGCCATCTTCATTAACATCATATACAGTATATCAATTCCATAGAAAACAGCAATATTATAGACTCTGTCAAGGAGGAAAGTAAGTAAGTATCTATTTGCCATTAAATAAACGGGAAATCTACATTTTTTCAAACTAAAAATAGATACACTTCAATTTTTATTACAAATCAGTAAAAACCAATAAAAACACCCGTAATTGTGGTGGCAGGGATAGCATTAAAAAGGTCAAATCGACCTTATTTCCATAATGGTCCCCTCAGAGGTGGTTGCTTAAATGAAAATATAGGATTGTTGGAAAGAAAGAAGAATAACAGATAATATGAATAAAAACTTTAAAGTGCTTTTTGATGAAATGTAATTTGTAGGCGGCTTCTGAGATTGGCATATTCATGGTAGAGCAGCATGAAATCGGCTGTATCTTCTTCACCGTCATTGGATAAACACATTGGAACATGTGTCTGGAAATTTCGTTTGGAACTTATTATGGTCCTCAAGTTACTGGAACCAACTCTTAATTGGATAAAATGCGTAGACCATTAGGAGCATGTATTCCAAAGTCTCCCATTTTCTCGGTCTAATCACTTTGATCAAATTAGATAAAGAAATTAAAAAAGATGCAGATTGCCGCATATTTTCCTTACGGTTATTCAATTCATTGAAAGTAGGTTGCTGAAATATTCTGCTAAGTTTTAAAAAACAATTATTACTTGTTCTCTTATAGTTGCAAAAGTAAAATGGATTTCTAGTCATAATTTTGCTGCAGTTTACTTAAATGCTGAAGCAGAAGAGCCTCCAAAATTCTTCTGCATTGTTACTCAGGTAGGTGGAAGTTTATTTGATCTGGAATTGCAAGACCAAAAATGAAGGGAACCTGAATTTTTTTAACTTGACAGCTGAGTAGTGCGAACGAGGGCTACCTAAAAAGGGTGAGTAACATTCTACGTCACATGTTCAGTGAGATTTTATAACATCGCTGAACTATACTGATCATGGTTGAACATTGATGTGTGAAATGTTAAAAGAAATGTTCAGCTGTTTGGGCAGGGTTTGGTTTGAATTTGTTTATCTTTAAGTTTCTGTTATATTTCATAGCAGAAAGATGGGCCAACTATGTACACAAATATGGAAGATATCTACTTTGGTTACAATGAAGACAGGCAACTCTGTTTCTATATTGAAGCATTACCAGAATGGTTGGTATATTTTTTGAAGCATATTTTATACTCAATTCCTGCATTGAATAAACTTCTGTGTTCCTTCCTGGAACTTTTATGTTGCAGTTCTGTGCTAGAAAGTTGCGCTAGGCTGATTCGCTTAACACCGTTGATTTATCACATCTACTCAATGGTTGTAGTAATCAAATTTTCCAAAGGAAGAATATATTTTCCTTTCATTTGACCTGTGAGCCATCCCTCGCTCTCCCCAGCTATTCGGAGTTTGGAAAAGTCTTTTCAGCCGAAAAATGATGGAAAAAATACGGTACATCATAGAAGTATAATTTTATATTTTGTATGTTATCGTCAATCATACCAACCCCGGACTTGTCCTTTGAAATGTTTCTAAGTCCTTAAGCAGTTAGGCAGCCACCAAATTTCTCCTAGTGAATGTGCTTTTCAATCATTTTGACCGTTGAACAGTCAGGAAATCTAATGTTGGCAACATAGGGCTCAAATCTTTAAAAAGGTCGGTGTAAAATTCTATTACAGTTTCCTTTGAATTACATGGCTTGGAAGGAACTTAGCGTTTTTTCTGTAAATCTGTCGTGGAAATTCATTGATATCTTAATTAGTTTCAAAATGGCGGCATTTATTAAATTTGAGGCTATGACGTCATCAAATTTCTAAATCCTAAGCCAGAAAAGATACTGATTTCTGCTTTTCACTATACTGTAGGCCTTCATAAACCATGGTTTTCTTGAAAGTTATATGATTTTTCCTCCTTTGGTTTAGGATTTACGATGATTTAAATGTTTTCAAAATTTTCCATGAATTCTTTCAAAAATATTCAAATAGCCGTCATTTTGAAAAAAATCAAGATATCAAAAAATTTCCACGGCAAATTTACAGCAAAGTACCATAAGTTCCTTTCAAGCAATTCAATTCAAAAGAAAAATGTCATAGAATTTTACATCCACCTTTTTAAAGATTTGAGCCCTATGCTAATGTTGGCAAAATGTTGTTGGCAATTATACCAAATGTGCGGAACAGGACCTGTCTTGGCCAAATGTAACTTGGCAAGACACAGTCACAAATGAGTTTTTTTGGGCGAGTGTCAAATGTCAAGAAGGCGGCAAATGTTTCACGTATTGTATCGCTATATCCTACAATTCTCTTCCTTTCATTTCCAGGTATTTCAGGTGTCACAGCATTATGATTGCTTGTCCCTCTCATCAAACTTATCTCTACTGTTATTCCTCATTACTCAATCTTTGTAATAGATTAGTCTGGGTGAAATATTATTTGGAAAATTTTGACCTACTATTTTCGTTTAATTTATCAACGAACTATTTTGTTTGCGACGAGGGACTCAAAACCGTTTCCTGTAAGCGTGGTAAACTTTTAAATCCCAGCAATTTTTCTATGTTTATTGATGACACCGGAAACTTGCCATGATCGAACTGACAGCAAATTGTATTGACTTGCAACAGGAGAGCTTGAAAATTGCTGTTTATTTGATGCAAGCTCTCGAAGGGAGATTGTTCATCAAACTGTCTTTGACAGAGAAAGTTTTAGGATTAATGAAATGTTAGGAACCAACAACAGACGCAAATTTCGCTGTGAAATGTTCTGAGAAATGATTTCTGACAAGTAATTTCAAGCTAAAATCTGTAAGGATGGTATGGGTTTCTTGTGCATGCTTGTGCTTGTATTGTTATCTTGTTAAGGCTTTTTAGCATTTCCTAATAAATAGCTATTAATTGAGATAGTATAGAATCATGACATGCTGGGTAACTTCGTATGGGCTTTATTTTACGTCTAAGGCTTTGTATTTGTACTTGCGTTGTTTGGAAGCAAAATCGCTGAAAACGATACCCCTTTCAAGAGCACATACCCGCTACGAAAACTTATATACTATGAAGGAGGCGGACGCAAAGAAAAAGACAGATTTTTGGCACACTGAGGCCTTTCGAACCTACGGTCTCATCAGAATGTGACTTAAAATTTAAAGTTAGAGTATGGATTTCTTTTATATGGCGAAAAGGATTAATATGATTGACAGATTTATTCACGTTATCTTATGCCAACGGGGTTTCACAGAGTTGATTTGATGATTGATGATTCATTCAATTCACCAAGGCGTGTCCATGTTTAAATATTTTCTTAATCCACTAATAAATTTGAGTCATTTAATTTCATAATAAAAGCGTAAACTTTGAAGAAGGGTTCTTTCAGGTTCTTATTCGTTTTCCGCAGTTAAACACGTGTCTAGGAAAGTTGCAAGTCGATATTCCGCTTCTAGACTCCGATTTGTGATTGTTCATTCGTTTTCTTAAATTCATTGTTTGCCCAATGTAATTCATGTTGCCGTTAAAAAGGTTGCACGAGAAAAAAAATATATAGCGTTCTTGCTATTGCAGGTGATTTGCAATTTTATGTCAGTCCCGCTACGAAAGTCTTTGAAGTGCCCTACCCCGGCGCTTATGTAAAAAAAAATTGAGCAAAGAATTTTTAACTAGTTAATATTAATTTTCTAGGAATATGCTTACTACGATGGCAAGCAATGCTTTCGAAGGTGTTCCGATTGGCAAGTTGGATAACAAGGTATGATCAAGTCTAGTTTCCGTTGGAAATTTTACTACCCTTCAGTGCTCATTTTCGCCCTTTGTTGCTCTTCGTTCGTCTTCCTATGTCTGCTTGCTGTAGTCGTTTTGTTGCTGGTCTTCGTTTGTTGTGGTTCGTTCTTTTAGCTTGTTCTGACTTTACGACGGACTGATTTCCACTGTTACAAATGATCTCTCTTGCTCATTGTTTTTGGTCGTCGATTATTTTGGTGCTTTCATTTGCTTTCCATTTGCTTTTGGCTGCTCCTTCTTGCTTGTTTGGGTTTTGAGATGTGTTCTTTTCTTCCTCTTGATCTGTTGTTTGTTTTGGTTTTTTGGAATGCGTTTCCATAATATGTGTCCGTTGTGGTTTTAACGCGCGACGTAAAACCAAAGCGAGCAATAAAGAGTGGAGAAAGTTCTAACTGAAACCAGGCTGTTGCTATTCTTGGTTTTTTCTACTGGGTTGCTCATTTTCGTTTTCGTTGCTCGTCTTTTTGCTCCTTGTTGCTTGTCTTTTCTTTGTGTTGCTCGTCCTTTTTGCTCGTTCTGATTTTAAATCTGCCTGCCATTTTGTTGTTCTTTCCATTTACAATCACCCGCATTTGTGCACTTAGCATTCGAAATGCATTTTCTTGTTCGTTGTTGCTGGTTTTAGGTATACGTCGCTGGTTTTGGTTTTTGGAGTGCGTTTCCATATTTTGTTCTCATGTAACTCGTTTTGGTTTTAACGCACAACATCAAACAATAAAGAGCAGAACAATTTAAATGGAAACAATGCTGTTGAGGTTATGATGTGGAAAGTCCTTATTGGTTTAAGCCCCTTAATTTTATGAGAAAATGCAGTGTGAAAGATCAGACAGCACTCATCGAAGTCTGTAGCTTTCTCATGAATGTGCTCTTCTTAGTCCTGACTATTTTTTTGCACTGGCCAACTTTTGAAATGATGTTGTTTAGTTTTGGCCAAGAATCCAACAGACTCCTATTTTGTTCGAATGCAAGATAAAGTTTGTCAGTTTGGTGGTTTACTTTTTGTACAGTTGTGTGACAGATCGAATTCCATTCCGTTTCAAAAGTTTGTCCCAATCTTGTTGCTTGCTTTAAGTTCATTACCAAAGGCACAATTATTGTCATCAATGGCTCCGTCATAAGCAAGTGAAAAAGTAGAACTTGATTTTGTGTAAAGTCTGATTTTATAAGGCTAATTTCCACTCGGATGGAATTGTCCGAACTTCTGGGATTTTAAACAATCAAAGGTCATGGAGCCGTAAGTTCCTTTTCAATTTCAAAGATACTTTTACTCAAATCGTGCACAGGGGAGGAATTCCACATCTCCCGAAAACAAAACGAAAACGAGTTTTATTTAACGACGACTGATTTGTCTTCGTTTTCGGTCTTCTTCGGAAATCGGTCAGTGCACTTGGTCAGGGCGATAATGTTTTTCGTTCCTCCCCTGTGCAAAACTCCTTTTTCTCCTGTAAACAATGAAATTCCATCCACTTGGACCCAGTAATTTCTTCATCAAAATAGTTGCCGAAGTCAAATTTATGTTTCTGAAGCTCCAAATTCTGCTGTTTTAGAATCTGAAATCGGATCGCTTAAAAAATTGTAGTATAGTTATCAGCCGTATTGCAAGCAGTTTAATGTACCCGATTATATGATTTTTTGCAAGGTCGTTGAGCAATTACGTCAGTGCTACGACTCAGTTTTGTTCTTTGAATTCGAACACTGCATATTTTATGGGAAACTCGATTGCACGTTTAAAATCAATTGGAATAGAGCTTCAAAGGGACTGTGTCACGTAACCGTAAACAAACCTGTTATCCCTATAATCTATATTGTTTCAGGGACATGTCCATTGTATTCTGCACAAATTTTGGTGGATGGAGTGAATCAACAATAGTATTACTTCTGAAGATCCACTGATACCTCTGTAATCTTGCATCATAGAAATGTTTCGTTTGTTTCCCTGCGAAATTCAAATATCTCTCTTCAAATTAATGTTTTCATTTTGAGCAACTAATGGCAATCTGTGTAATCTTGCCTACTAATAAACTACAAAATCGTCTTTTCGAATGAATTTTGTTTAGTTTACTTGAGCCAACCCTTTTAAGTGACTATCGTTGTAATTATGGGTTACACGATGATTTCCCTTTTT
Source organism: Aurelia coerulea (assembly GCA_039566865.1). NCBI lineage: Eukaryota > Metazoa > Cnidaria > Scyphozoa > Semaeostomeae > Ulmaridae > Aurelia > Aurelia coerulea. Next base: position 11,407,284 of record CM076954.1, read on the forward strand.
CAGTGGATGAGATGGAATTTGGATGACTCTAGCAGAGTAGTCATGCCTTTTGCCAATGATAATGATGAGACGTTTCCTTGTGGTATAGCCATCAACTTGAATTCCACGTTGGTCATAACAGAAGGTAAGTTATGTTCCAGCAATAGGAGTTTTGAAAAAGATTAGAACAACTCTTTGTGAATGTTTAAACCTAGTGAGAATATACGGTACTGTAAAACTTGCATTTAAAGAAAGTATTCAGCTGATGTTTTCAAAAATTAGTAAAACATAGAAATGAAGATATTTCCAAGCTCGAGATGCCAAGCTAATGCGACTGATTTGTCTTTCATAAGCACAAACTCTCTTAATGGCATTGTTTTAGAATTTGAAAAGGAATTTAAAAGTAAAGAATGCAACTTTGTGAAGCATAATTATCACATGATTTGCTGATAGTCTTTGAAGTGGCTTTATTTATGCTTTTCAAAGACCGAAATCGTTTTAGAAAGATTGATATTGCAATACATCCGGAGAAATCCAAGAATCTTTACTGGGGATTAAAGACGAATTTGTGTCCTGAGGCCTACCTGGACAACTAATGTTGTTCACGTATTTTTGTCTTTTTTCATAAAACTGCGCGGCATTAAGTCACGGATATCGTCGGATTTATTTAGGATAGCTTCAAAGCGAAGAATTCACTTAATCCTGCACTCAGTTTGGCACATTTCGTATTCATATTTACATTTCCCCCTTTTTTCCTTGTTTACATCAATGATCTACTATGTGATGTTAAGACCTTAACTGTATCCATGTATACTGACGATACCAGCCTTTGTTATACAGTCGTGGCCAAAATTTTAAGACCACGTTTTTGTCAATAGCGTTTCTTGGCGTTACGAGATCCAACTCTGCCTATTTACATTCTTGTAGTTTGTTTAGGTCACCTTTCCATGTACATTTCGAATGTCGATGTTGTTTTTTGAAGTTTTGTGCCATTTTGCTATGACGTCACAATGAAATCTGTAGAAATTCTCGAAAACTATAGTGGTCCTGTCAGCAAGGAGTGTGACCCAAAAAATGTCTTACTCAGCTGGATTTTACATCTATTCATTTCTATGATTTCTTTACAAAATATCCAAACTCCACGAAAAAAGTGGCTTCAGGGAAAAAGGTAGCGGCAGGGCTTTTAGTCGGTGAGCAATCCCTGACTTTCATGAGCAGAGAAATACTACTTTGAAATTCAGTCCAAGCAGCGTCTGGAAGTGCTTTTGCAGATGAATCAGTTTTGTTATACAACTATGGTCTATTCGAGCAACTGCTACGCAACAAATTCAGCAAACTATCAATGAAAATAACGAGGAACGAGGCCCAAGGCGAATAAAATTTGCCTGTATATAAACTGAAACATTCGTAAATCAATTCAACAAAGTTATCGATGATTAATTTTCTGAACTTACAGTTTGAAAAGTGCTCCTAAATCCGAAGGAACTTCATACCAAAAGCCAACTGTGCTTCTACTGAGAACGGGAGTCGTGCTTTTGATTTTCGTGTCAAACGTTTCCAGATTTGAGCGTTCGATCCAATCCTCTTGTCTAGCAAGTAAAATTGCTTCCTATCTTCTTAAGACGTTAGCTGAGAACTTAGCTGAGCAACTCATGTACCGGGTGTCCCAAAATGATGTTTGATTGCTTATATGTCCATAACCAATGAACCGATTTTCAAAAAATTTGTTTTATTTGATTGCCGAAAGGCTAAATTGTATTCGAAGATGTTGGTTGTGGTTTTACGACGATGTTTTCATATCGATAAACCTGTTCACATTCGAGCCTTAGATGGCATGAGAAAGAAACGGCCTACTTTTCCAGTCAACATTTTAGATGTGATACAAAGGCAGAGCTCGTATTCATATTCTCTGAATTCAGTTTCAACTGAATTCGTATTCTCTGAACGACACGTAAGTTCAGCCTTTGTATCACATCTAAAATGTTGACTGGAAAAGTAGACCATTTCTTTTTCATGCCGTTTCTTTTTCATGCCATCTAAGGCTTGAATTTGAGTAAGTTTATCGATCTTCTTTTCGACATGAAAACATCGGTATAAAAGCACAACCAACATCCTTGAACACAATTTAGCCTTTCGGCAATCAGATAAAATAAAGTTTTTGAAAATCGGTTAATTGGTTATCGACATATAAGCAGTCAAATGATAATACATCATTTTGGGACACCTGGTACTTTTGCATGAAGATGCACATATTTATCGCAGGTTTTGCTCATTGGAGACAGACCATGCCCACGTTCATATTTTGATGCTGAAAATTGAGAAAACATCTATCGAAATTGTTAGTTCTCTCTTACGTATGTTTGAAAATATTTCCCATGCAAAATAACCGGTTGCTCTAGAATGGTATGACTGATTGTAATGAAATATGTTTTTTCTTTCTGAATATTGCTTCAATATGATTGGTATTTGATTCAAATCGGTGTGTGATTTAAGATTATACACTCTACCGGGTGAGTCAATAAAAAAACAATCCCGTTTGAACGGCCATTGTTTTCTGAATATCAAAGCAATAATGTTGAAAACTGTCTTGTTTTATTACGAATATGTTCAATTAGGTTTGATAATTTAACTGGCTTTAATCGGCCATTCCTTCCCATGGATATGGGACATTTTCTGCAGGAAGCCCCTTCCAATTTCCAAAACTGCAAAAACGAGTGAAAACGATGAGAAAAATTGTCTTGGTTTTCCTTCCTAAAAATGATGACACTCATTTGCATTCATGTATTTTATCCTCTTTGGAGGACAGAATCTCCCTGAATATGTTATTGATACGATGGGGAAGACTTGTCCATCCTCCCAAGAGGATAGCACGCGCTAAAGCGTGCAGAAGTCATCTGTAAGGCCCGTGTAAAGCAGAAATGTAAGAGAAATTTGTTCGTGATTTTGGGCACATTTTGAAGGTTTCTTGAAGCGGCATTTTCGAGAAAATCCTTTATGATTTTAGAACGGAGCAGCCGTTTCCAGTCTGGTAAATCTTAGAGTAGATTTGAAGATATCCACCATTAAATTATATATTTGCCGATATCAGTTTTTTCATATCACAGATCAAAACAACTAAACTACAACGAAGTATAAATATTCTGTGACTGTCGTAGCTGGAAAGGACAGGACGTTATCGAGTTCCGACTACGGCAGCCACACACATCAATGGAAAAATATACATTAAGTTTAAGGAAAGAACATAAAATACTGCAAAAAGAACGAAAATGTTGCTGCTGCTTTGTTCTTGAATTTAATTTGAAGACCGTTTCGTATTTTTGATAAAAGAAATTGTTGCTTCAAGGATTATTCGATTGGTAATGACATTATACTGCGAGTCCCCGAACAGAAGCAAAATCACACAAAGGTTTAACATCTAGATAAACCAGGAATTTCAGAGAGCTGATCAAAGAGATCTTGCCGCATCGAGTCAAACTGGGGGCAATGCAGGAGAAAATGCTCGTTGTCTTCTCTGTCGGTACCACAAGCACAAAATGGAGTAAGACTATCAAAGTTGTGTCTAAATTTATGTTCATTCAGTACACTAAACCTTAAACGCAAGTAATCTCTCGCCTTCAATATCAGAAATGTTGCAGACAGAAGTTCGCTCCGGTCTTATGATTTTTAATAATTTGCTCTTACACTGAGAAATGGACATTGAATTTTTGATCATCGTGTTGATATCCAGGGAGATATGGCCTTTCAAACGGTGATTGGTTTTTTTATTCACCCGGTAATAAATTCTGATTTGTCATTTTTGGACAGTATCCGGTAGGTTTTTAACGAAGTTAATCTCTTTTTGCAAGTGCAACTTGTTACTTTTACAGAGGAATTTTAAAATACGCATAATATATATTAACAGAACTTATACCCTGTTGTTTAAAATATGTCTCTTTCAACAGGCGAATCAAAGTATCCCCCTGCACCTCTATTCATGCTGGTTTCAACCCATGGAATTCTATGTACCTATCAAATGTTGAATAAATTCCAGGGTGTAAATCACAATGTCGTAGTGAAAGCGACAGCCATGAGTTTAGATGGTGTAAGAAAGCCAATGCAAGCTTCACAGCTATCTTCCTCACGGCAGCCCCCACAAGTCAAGCCGGTAGAAACTAAAACTGGCATCGTTGAAAGCTCGCTGCCTAAACCTTTCTCAGGAGCTGCATTTGGTGGTTTCACTAGTACTGGTAAGCAAAATTTTTGTTAGCTCCAAAGATAGTTATATATTATCTCAAAGTAAAGAAAACTTTATTTTGTGTGCTAATCTTAAACGGCTTATTAAAATATCGGATTTCCTAATAAAAAGTACTTCCGTTTAAAAAATCACCAATCTCGATCATCAAATGTGTCATGAAATTGTCTTTTCAATTTCTTTGTTCAATGACGTAAATATATGTAGAGATGATAAAATGTTTGTTTCATAGCTTAAGGGTAAACAATAACAGGTTGAGGAATTATTTTGAAATTTTTCATTGTTATTTTGGTATGCAATGATATTTTGTGCTTCTTTCTTCCATTTTCACCAAAATAAAAGCTTAATACACAAAAAGAAATTGATGTTTTAATCATCAGTTCTTCTTTGAGTATGATTCAAAACCAGGCAATGCTAAAAAGAGCTAAATTTGATAATTTTTAATCTAATGAAAAGTACTCCTGTTATGATTACTCCTATGATTTAATTTTTCACACCAGGTGAGCCAGAAAAATGTTCCCACTTTCGAAAATTCGTAGCACCACAAGTACTTCATGGATTTGAATGATAAAAAATCTAGTTAAAAGCCAAAAGATCGAAGTATATTGTGATTTTTCTCATCTTGTTACGAGCACTGCAAATATAGGTAAATTCAACTTTCATTGTTGCGAAATAATTGAAAGAGGGCCTAAAACACTTGATCAAATCGTTAGGACTCTCCTCACACAGAACAATACGCACGGGCGTCTCACTTCTCTCAAGAGTTATAAGACATAGATTCTCAAACAGATACTAAAGATTTTCAATCACATGTCAATAAATGTGCAGACGATATCTCTCGCCCATGAGAAATTGCTTTTTCTCTGTTGTTCTGAGCGATGAGTCCTTTATGATTTGATCAAGCATTTTAGGCATTTTTCAGTAATTTTGCGACCACCAAGTTTTTGTAAACTTGAATTTGCCAATTATTCCAGTGCTCGTAAGAAGACGAGAAATATCACAAAAATACTTCAATCTTTTGGCGGTCAAGCAAATATTGATTCATTCCAATCCATTCAATGCTCTTGATGCTATGAATTTTCAAAAGTGGGAACTTTTTTCTGGCTCACCCGGTAGGCAATTACTTACTACAATAAATTAATTGATATGAATTGCAATATTGGGCACAGTAGAATTAATATCGATAGCTTCCTTGGATCACACCTGTAAATGGAAAGATCATAATCCAAACATTTCTTTCCTCTTTCTTTCATTATTTCCTTTGGTTTTCCTTCCTTTCCTCTATATTTGCAATCTTCGTTTTTCTCTTTCGTCCTATCCTTTGTCCATCCTTCCTCCTTCTATTTCTTTCTTTTTTCCTTCACTTCTACTTTCCTCTCTTCGTCGTTTTCTTTATTTCACTCCTTCCATTCCACTTTCTCTCTTTCCTCCCCATTTCATCCTTCCAGACAAACGAGCTTCTTACGAAGCTGCTTCGCCGCTCCATACTCTTTTTCCACCTTTGAACCAAATCATTTTCCCAGGTATAGCTGATCTTTAGATTAAGAATTACCAAATTTAGCTCTTTTTAGCATTGCCTGGTTTTGAATCATACTCCAAGAAGAACTGATGATTAAAGCATTTGCTTTGCCAAATTAGAGCTTGATCTATGAAATTTTGGATTTATCTGCAAAATATCTAAGGATCGAGAACTTATCTGTTCCGGTATTTGACCAAACAGATTGCAGCACAGGTTCTAAATTTAAAAAGAAGGTTGGTGTAAAATTCTAGGACCTATTTTTTGAACTGAATGGCTTCAAAGAAGCTTTTGTTATTTGACGGTAATTCTACCTTTGGACTTATAAAAAATCTTCAATATTTTCTTTTTAATTACGGCATATTTTATAGATCAGCTTATGTGAGGATGCGACGTCATCAAGTATATAATCGTAAGCCTGGAGAGCGAAAGAGTTGTGCTTGATAGCATAATAACATATTGTAGACATTGATAAACTATGGTTTACTTAAAGATTATTTTGTGTTTCCTCAACGAGTTTAGAAATGAAGCTGGTTTTAGGTTTTTTTTTATTTTTCTTGAATTCTTGAAAGAAGGAAGCCCTCTAATTTTGAAAATATTGAACACTACCTGGTGAGTCAGAAAAAAGGATCCCCGCTTGGAAGGCCACTGCTCCATGAATATCAAAGCAATAATAATGAAAAATGTGTTGTTTTATTACCAATATGTTCTATTAGGTTCAGTAATTTACCCGGCCTTAATCGGCCATTCCTTCCCGTGGATATGGGTGATTTTCTGCAGAAAGCCCCTTCAAAAAACCTGCAAAAACGAATGAAAACAATGAGCACATTTTCCTGCCTAAAATTGATGACACTCACATAAATTCAAGTATTTTGTCCTCTTGGGAGAACGGAATCCCCCTGAATAGGTCATCGATACCAGGGGGAGGACTTGTTCATCCTCCCAAGAGGATAGCACGTGCTAAAGCGTTCACAAGTCATTGCTGTAAGGTATTGTAAGGCAGAAATGTTAGGGAAATCTGTTCATGATTTTGGGCACGTTTTAAAGGTTTTTAGAACAGGCTTTCTGGAGAAAATCCCTCATAATATCAGAATGGAGTAGCCGATTTCAGTCAGGTAAATTTTATAGTAGATTTGAACATTTCTACCATATAACTACATATTTGCCGATATCATTGTCTTGATATCCAGGGAGCCGTGACCTTTCAAACGGGGATTCTTTTTTCTGACTCACCCGGTAGAATTATAGCAAAGTAGCTAAAGTGTGTTTTCAGGCTACTAATTTCAAAGAAATAGGTCACATAATTTACACTGACCTTTTTAAAGATTTGGAACCGTCTATGCTCGTGTTTGCAGTGGAGTGTTTTGTACAATTGACTATACTCATTAGAATAACAAAAGTGTTAGAGTCAAGAAAGTTGTTTACCTGCTTTAGCCAGATAGCTCATGTCCATCGATGAAAAGGCGTCTCCAGAATGTCCATCAATGTGTTAAAATTGGAAAATTAAACGAGCACTTACCGAAGGGAAGTGTGAAGTTTGATTGAAATTCTGCGTCATCTTCAATGGAGGAGCAAGGAATTACATGAGATATGCGGTGCATGCGCGTCAAGGTCAGTCTTCAAAGCAGGGTAGCTTTCCTGATAATCCAACAAGGCATATTTATTATCCAATTAGCGAATTACTATGAAGTTAAATAGTAGCTTGGGTGAGGTCATAATATGGGAGGGCATGTAATTCCTTGCTCCTCCATTGAAGATGACGCAGAATTTCAATCAAACTTCACACTTCCCTTCGGTAAGTGCTCGTTTAATTTTCCAATTCTACGTCATCTCCAATTACGTCACCAGTAATTACATGAGACTTCAAAGACAGGAAAGCTACTCTGTCATTTTATAACATATTTTCATGCCATATATGTTTATATATCTAAACACAACATTTCGTTGGACAAAACACAATATTCAATATGTTTATATTTGAAAACGCAAATTTCTTTGGATACAACATAATTTTGAATTATGTTAACATCATCTCAGAATAATTTAATGTTTCTTCAACGTTTTTGGAGTAGAATTTTTTAAATGTTGCAGCATTACTCCACCCTGCAGCTGTCATAATAGTGGCTAATGGCACGCCCTTGTTTCTTGCTGATGATGTAGATGCAGCTCTAATACTATGAGGTCCAAATCTTTTCACGTTAATGCCTGCATCAGACATGATCTGTTTGCACCATCTAGACACTGTTGATTTTGAAACTGCTTTGTGTGGCTTTTGATAGCTGATAAATAGTTTTTCTTCTTTTTTCCTTATATTCTTAGTCACTTTAATATATTGTTTCATATTTTCAACAACACACAGTTTGTCATTATGACTGTAAGGCTTGAATTCCATTGGTTTCAAATGGTGTCCAGATCTAGATTGTTTGAGTAACGAAGGTATCACAATTCTGCATGTGTCTCCAAATGATATTCCACCAAGTTCTATTGCATGAATCGTCTGACAACGTTGTCCTGTTAAAATACACAAGAGCATGACTAGTCGTAAGGTAAGTGTCTTCAAATTAAGTTGTGTTGTAATACCTTGGGAATCTAGGTATGTTAAAACACGTGAAATATCCCATACATCAGTGTATTTTGGTAATGCAGGTCTGGATTCAAAAACCCCTTTCATAAATCGCTTTACTAAACGATCTTCTCCAAATGTTTGCTTATCTGATACATCTATTACGGCAGATAATGCAGATCTAGCAGTATTGATGGCACTATATCCTAACCCCTGTTTAAATAAATCGGTTAGAAATTCAATACCATCATAACAAGACACTTTGCTTGAATCAAGTCTATGCTTCTTGCAAAATTCTTTAAATTTCTTTACATAAACATTGTATTGTTTTAATGTACCTGGCCTCCAAGATGCCATTATGATTTCTGTTGCTTCATTTGATAAATTGTTTGCAATCTTTTGTTCCCTGACAAAAATCCCGCCATCAGGTTCAATTTCTTTTGAAATGGATGAATCTCCTGCCTCCCTGGCATCTTCAGCAATCCTTTGGAATGATACAGCATCACTGGCCGCGTAAGCAGAAGAGACATGAATTTTGGGTACCAAACTTGAGTTGGCCAATCTGGTACTATGACAATCCCCGTTGCTTCTTCTTTTATGATCTTTTGCATCACTTTGTTTATCAGACTGAAAGGGGGAAAAGCATAGAAATCAAATAAACTCCAATCTAATGAGAAAGCATCTATTGCAAAGGCTTCTGGGTCTGGTTTATATGATACATATTTTGAAATTTGACAATTCAGCCTGGAGGCAAATAAATCAATTTTTGGGTCAACTTTTAGATGTTTTATAACTTGCAAATAGTTCTTCCTATTTAACATCCACTCTGCTGATGAAACCTTCCTTCTAGATTCAGCATCAGCTATTATATTCTGTTTACCAGGTATATGGGCAGCTGATAACCAAATTCCTTTTTGAATTGCCCAGTTCCAAAGATCTTTTACTAAATCATTACAAATCTTTGATTTAATAGTACCCATGTTGTTAATATTATGGACTGCAGTGGTGTTGTCAATCATGAGTCTGACATGCTTATGTTTGCATTTTTCACAAAGAGCCTTTACTCCAAAATAAACTGCTTTCAGTTCCAGATAGTTTATATGTCGCTCTTTTTCAATTTCATTCCAACCTCCAAAGGTTTTTCTGTCATGTAATACAGCTCCCCAACCTGTTTTGGAAGCATCTGTATACAGTGTAGCACCAATCTTATTGCAAGAAATAGTACTAGATGAAGAGGTGACATTGTTTATCCACCATTCTATATCAACAATTGCTAAATCTGATAAAATCATAGAAGTTTCATAGTTTCCTTTAGAATTTTTGAGAGCCAATATCTTATCATGTTCTAGAGATCTATAAAATAGTGGTCCATATTGCATTCCTGGGAAACTAGAAACCATCATGCCAAGTACTCTGGCAACCTCCCTTATCTTTGGGGTTTTCCTTGTCGATAGATCTCTACATGCCTGTAACAGTTTTAATGCTTTTTCATTTGTTAGTTTAACTGTCATATTTTTTGAATTCAGATGAAAACCAAGAAACACAATTTCTTGTTTTGGTAGCAACTGTGACTTATCAGGATGTGTAACAAAACCTAATTTGTCCATCATCTTCACTGTCTCAAGGACATTTTGGAAGCATCCATCAAAATTGGAGCCTTGCAAATATATATCATCAATATATGGAGAGTTTATAAAACCTCTCTTTCTCAATTCTGCTAGGGGAGGCTTCAACAATTTTGTGAAAATTCTGGGCGCACTTGATAAACCATTAGGAACACAGGAAAAGGTAAATAATTGGTTATTCTTTTTGAATTTCAAAAAAATTTTTATATTGCTTATCAACACTGACAGTGTAATATGCATCTTTTAAATCAATAGATGCCATATAACAACCCTGTTCCATGAGGTTCATAACTGTAGCTAGTGTATCCATTTTAAAATGATGGTAACTAACATACTGATTTAGATTTTTTAGATTAAGAATCAATCGAAGTGAGCCATCACTTTTTGGTCTGGTGAAAATTCTAGAAATATATTCTGGTTCACTTTTTTCACATTTTTTGATTATACCCTTAGCAAGCATTAATTCAATTTGTGCATCAATCTGCTTACTTTGAGTTTCATTAAAAATTGCTTCAGTGAAACTGGAGCCTGAATGAGGCATTTCTATAAAATCAATTTGAACTCCTGACACATATGAAAGAATTTCTGGATCTGAGGTAATCGTTTCCCAATTTCTAATATTATACCTCAAAGAACCAGCCTCAAATTTTTTGACTCTATCTTTAAGATACAATTTTATATCAGTAATAATTTGAGATTCGTTTCTCACCTTGTTCCTTGGATTCGCAGTCAACATTGTCACTGCTTCCTCCCTTTGTTGTAGCCTCTGTAATGTGTTTTCTTTTTGAAGTTGGTGTTCCTGCCTCTGTACAAAAAAGGCTGGTTTTGGTTGTGATAGTTGTTGTTATGACTTCTACTGTAATTTGAGTAGCTTCGTCTGTATTCATCATTTCTACCTCTGTATGGGTATCTGCTGTCATTGCCTCTCATGGGATTGTTGGTGATACTACTAGACTTTTTCAAATCTGCTATTTGCTGATTGAATTCATCTCCAAATATTAGCTTTGTTATCTGAGTTTCCTCAGAACAAAGATCTTTGTATTCCTGCTTAAGATAGGGCTTTATCATGGCCCGTCTTCTTTCACTTAACTCTCTGTTTACATGTCCAAGCAATGCTGAACTGTCTACCAATTTCTTGGCTATTGGCTTCATATCCTCTTCTTTGATTTTTGAATCTTTTTCTGCTTTCAAGAGCAGCTCTGTCCCCTGGACTAATGCACTTGTAGCTGCAATTACATTTTCTTGGATGTGTGCTATTCTCCTGTCACTATCTTTCTGTTCTTTTCTCATTCTCATCCAAACAGGCCTATTCACTCTGGGTACAATGAGTTGAGAGCAGTTTGATGGCCTCTTGTATGAGGCATGCAATGTCTTCAATTTTTCACCTGGAATCAATTTTTTCCAGCGTTTATCTACAATAGTTGCTAACTTCTCAGACACTGGGTCATCCACTTCTTCATCTTTTTCATTAAGTTCTTCGTTTAACCCTCTCAGGCGCTGTGTCCCACTTTTGACTTTTCTCGTCCCACTCATAATGAAAAAATCAAAGTTGTCAGAAATCAATGAAACTTGGCACAAAGCTCAATTTCAGGGCCCTGATTTCGAATCTGCTTTCAATTTTTGAAAATTTTGTCACATTTTGTCTCTACGTGGCTCTAAAAATGGAACAAATAACAAATACCTGGTGAATTGACAGCGATGGTCAAACATGCTCGAAATTGCACGAAACTTTACAAAAAACACCATTCTTGGCCACTGAGTTAAAACCTACTGTCACTTTTTCAAATTACTGTCCCTCTGTGTCTCCATGTGGCTCTAAAAGTGGAACAAACAGCAAATGCACTGTTGAATTGGGGCCAATTATCAGAATGGCTCAAAATTGCGGGAAAATTCGTAGGAAACATAGTTTTACGTCCCTGGATTTGAATCTGCTGTCACATATTTAAGATTTTGTCACCTAATGTCTCTATATGGCTCTAAAAGTGGAACAAACAGTAAATGCACTGTCGAATTGGGGCCAATGATCAGAATGGCTCAAAATTGCGGGAAAATCCGTAGGAAACACAGTTTTACGTCCCTGAATTGGAATCTGCTGTCACATATTTAAGATTTTGTCACCTAATGTCTCTATGTGGCTCTAAAAGTGGAACAAACAGCAAATGCACTGTCGAATTGGGGCCAATGATCAGAATTGCTCAAAATTGCGGGAAAATTCGTAGGAAACACAGTTTTACGTCCCTGGATTTGAATCTGCTGTCACATATTTAAGATTTTGTCACCTAATGTCTCTATGTGGCTCTAAAAGTGGGACAAACAGCAAATGCACTGTCGAATTGGGGCCAATGATCAGAATTGCTCAAAATTGCGGGAAAATTCGTAGGAAACACAGTTTTACGTCCCTGGATTTGAATCTGCTGTCACTTATTTAAGATTTTGTCACCTAATGTCTCTATGTGGCTCTAAAAGTGGAACAAACAGCAAATGCACTGTCGAGCAGGGGCCAGTTATCAGAACGGCTCAAAATTGCGGGAAAATTCGCAGGAAACACAGTATTACGTCCCTGGATTCGAATCTGCTGTCACATATTTAAGATTTTGTCACCTAATGTCTCTATGTGGCTCTAAAAGTGGAACACAAAGAGATACACTTGCACAATGGGACCGATTTTTGGAAGTTCTCAAAATGATGCCAAACTCACCAGAAGATACATGGATGCAGCGCAAAAATCAAATCTGTTGCCACTTGTTGAAAATGTCGTCACCATAGGTCGTTATGTGCCCTGAATGTTGCACAAAGAGCATACACATTGGCCAAATGGGACCAATGATCAAAAACACTTGAAATTGCCTGAGAAGTTGCAGAACGGACAGTTGATTGGTGCTAAATTCGTATCTATTGTCAATTTTTGAAAATTTTGTCACCTTTTGTTTCTATTTGGCCCTAAAATTGGAACAAAAGTAAACATTTCGGAGCAATATAAATTAATATCAACAAAAGCACAAAAACTTGCAGAGTAGACAATTTCAGTCCACCAAAATTTAATCTATTGATACTTTGTAAAAATTTTGTCACTTTTGTCTCTCTTTGGCGATGAAAGCGGAACAAAAAACAAATTGGGATGCAATATTTGGGCAAATATGCACAACATTTTAAATTACATGCGATTTTACAGAAAGCACAATTTTGGAATGCTGAATCCAATTCTGGTATCAATTTGCGCGAAAATATGGTACAAAGTGTCTCTAAATGGCACCTAGAGTGGCATAAGCTGTCGTTTCATTTTCTTGAAATTCAACGAGACACTAATCAATAACATATCGCTCAAGAAAGTGACGAAGCTAAAAACAGAGATCTACCCTATCAATACCAACAAGAAATGAGAAGCGACTAAACTTGAAACTTTGCCTGTTGTCTCACTTTGACCGTTTTCTATTGTGACAAAATGGGAACTTTGCAAAACTTCTTTTCATCCAAATGAAACATTGTTTGAGAAGATAAACTTAAAGCAAAACCATGAACATGAAGTCACATCAACAAGTTTCAACAAGTCAGTCTTCCATTTACTGTTCTTGCGATTGACTGCTTGGTACATCATATGCTCTCTGGATATGGTAATAATTCCAGCTAGACCTCAGAAGAGATAACTTGCAGATCGCAAATGATTCCTCTGGGTTGGAACATTTATCGAACTTGTATGACATTTTCGTCTAGCAAATTATGAAAACAGCAAAAGGGGAAAACAGCAACCTGCGAGCGAAGAAATTTACAAGTGCATCATTTCGTTCTGAAATTATCTGTATTTGGTATGCGGTTTTCAAGCTGCACAATGGGCGACAAGAGATCCTACATTACCCTAAGAGACAGCCAAGAACAAGACAAAGTGTTGACACAGTTATCCTTTCACCAAGAAAAGGTACACAAAAAAACAGAAACAATATTTTTGACTGAATCTTAGCCTTTTTCCTTGTAAAATTTACCAATGATAAGAGCCTTTGTTCAGTAGCCAAATGGAAAATGGCAGATTTTTCAATGAATTTTACCAGCAATTTTGTATGTGCTATACAAAGAATACTACGAGTGTGACGCCACTGCATGTAGCCAATCTCTTTGCTTGTGCCTAAACTATGGTAATTCTGTTCTTGCAACATAGATTTCTCACACATTTCTTTCTCGTGCAGGTAGCCACAGGTTGATTCGACTGGAGAGAACAGATACAACTGGAGACAAGCGGCGATTATTGCGTTGCAGAATTTGCAAGAAGAAAACGTCATACAAGCAGATTCTGCAAATTCTGCAACGCAATGATCGCCGCTTGGCTCCAGTTGCATCTGTTCTCTCCATTCGAACCAACATGTGGCTACTTGCGTTGCAGAATTTGCAAGACGAAAACGTCATACAAGCAGATTTGGTGACAAAATTTAAAAAAATTGACAATAGATACGAATTTAGCACCAAGCAATTGTCCGCTCTGCAACTTCTGAGGCAACTTCAAGTGTTTTTGATCATTGGTCCCACTTGGCCAATGTGTATGCTCTTTTTGCCGCATTCAGGGCACATAAAGACATAGGGTGACAACATTTTCAACAAATGGCAACAGATTTGATTTTTGCGCTGCATCCATGTATCTTCTGGTGAGTTTGGCCTCATTTTGAGAACTTCCAAAAATCGGTCCAATTTTGCAAATGTATCTCTTTATGTTCCACTTTTAGAGACATTAGGTGACAAAATCTTAAATATGTGACAGCAGATTCGAATTCAGGGACGTAAAACTGTGTTTCCTACGAATTTTCCCGCAATTTTGAGCCATTCTGATAATTGGCCCCAATTCGACAGTGCATTTGCTGTTTGTCCCACTTTTAGAGCCACATAGAGACATTAGGTGACAAAATCTTAAATATGTGACAGCAGATTCGAATCCAGGGACGTAAAATTGTGTTTCCTACTACTTTTCCCGCAATTTTGAGCCATTCTGATCATTGGCCCCAATTCGACAGTGCATTTACTGTTTGTCCCACTTTTAGAGCCACATAGAGACATTAGGTGACAAAATCTTAAATATGTGACAGCAGATTCCAATTCAGGGACGTAAAACTGTGTTTCCTACGGATTTTCCCGCAATTTTGAGCCATTCTGATAATTGGCCCCAATTCGACAGTGCATTTGCTGTTTGTTCCACTTTTAGAGCCACATAGAGAAATTAGGTGACAACATCTTCAATATGTAACAGTAGATTGGAATTCAGGGACGTAAAGCTGTGTTTCCTATGAATTTTCTCGCAATTTTGAGCCATTCTGATAATTGGCCCCAATTCGACAGTGCATTTGCTGTTTGTCCCACTTTTAGAGCCACATAGAGACATTAGGTGACAAAATCTTAAATATGTGACAGCAGATTCGAATTCAGGGACGTAAAACTGTGTTTCCTACGAATTTTCCCGCAATTTTGAGCCATTCTGATAATTGGCCCCAATTCGACAGTGCATTTGCTGTTTGTCCCACTTTTAGAGCCACATAGAGACATTAGGTGACAAAATCTTAAATATGTGACAGCAGATTCGAATCCAGGGACGTAAAATTGTGTTTCCTACTACTTTTCCCGCAATTTTGAGCCATTCTGATCATTGGCCCCAATTCGACAGTGCATTTACTGTTTGTCCCACTTTTAGAGCCACATAGAGACATTAGGTGACAAAATCTTAAATATGTGACAGCAGATTCCAATTCAGGGACGTAAAACTGTGTTTCCTACGGATTTTCCCGCAATTTTGAGCCATTCTGATCATTGGCCCCAATTCGACAGTGCATTTACTGTTTGTTCCACTTTTAGAGCCACATAGAGACATTAGGTGACAAAATCTTAAATATGTGACAGCAGATTCGAATTCAGGGACGTAAAACTGTGTTTCCTACGAATTTTCCCGTAATTTTGAGCCATTCTGATAATTGGCCCCAATTCGACAGTGCATTTGCTGTTTGTTCCACTTTTAGAGCCACATGGAGACATATAGTGACAATAATTTGAAAAAGTGACAGTAGGGTTTAACTCACTGGCCAAGAATGGTGTTTTTTGTAAAGTTTCGTGCAATTTCGATCATGTTTGACCATCGCTGTTAATTCACCAGGTATTTGTTATTTGTTCCAGTTTTAGAGCCACGTAGAGACAAAATGTGACAAAATGTTCAAAAATTGAAAGCAGATTCGAAATCAGGGCCCTGAAATTGAGCTTTGTGCCAAGTTTCATTGATTTCTGACAACTTTGATTTTTTCTCTATGAGTGGGACGAGAAAAGTCAAAAGTGGGACACAGCGCCTGAGAGGGTTAAATCATCGAGAAATTCACCTCTATCTTTGTTTGCAACTTGCCCTGCATCCTCGCCTTCTGGCGCTTTCGGGTTCTCCTGGTCACTTTTCTGTGACAGATGCGAGGAAGACGAAGTTTTACGACGTCTCTTCCTGTGTGAGCGCTTACTTCCATCATCAAAAGAGGAAGATGACTCGCTGCTGTTGGAATTTGTGTCATTCCATGAGCGTTTCTTTTCCTGTGCTGCCTGACTTAGGCCTATGAATTTGGGCTTCGTTCCCCCTCCTGTTTGCTTCCATGAACTCTTTGAACATATTTGCCATTGTGGCCATGGAATCCTTTAATTCATTCATATTTTGCAGTTCGTTCTGCGTTGTTTTACTAGTTTGTGGTACGTTCCACTCATGTCTTGACATTATCTTGTGTGGGTTTGAAGTTGACATGTGGTTTGACCTTCCGGTTTCTTCTGTTTCTTCTTCGCACGAGGTCGAGGAGGCAAACCCGTCTTGCTTCTGAGTTTCCTCTGAATTATCTTCCATACTTCTCTCCCACACGAAAGATTTATTTCCTTGGTATTTCTAAAGTTCGTATCTACAGCATATAAAAAGTAGAGGGTATCTACAGCTGTATTAGACACAAAATCACGACGAGCAAAATCAAGAAACCAAGAGCTCGAATTGGGTCGACTGACTCAAAGACGCACGCTTCGCAACTGACCTTGACGCGCATGCACCGCATATCTCATGTAATTACTGGTGACGTAATTGGAGATGACGTAGAATTTTGAGTTTACCATGTTTGAAACTCTCCGAGTTTACATATGTCATGGAAGGTTTTGCTGTTTAAGACGAGAAAGCTGCATTTGATTCCAAAATCTGAGATCTTGTATTGTGCTGCATAGTCCATGATAACAGTGCAACAGCAAACGTTTGTGTGTGACAATATATTTTAGAATATTCAGATATCATTTTGAACATAAGAAATTGAGTTGGGGAGAGCTCTTGCATATCGCTGGAATTCTCCCGGAGAGAGGACCATCACCCGTAGAATTGGTTTCCAAGTTTCTTCAAGTCTCAATTGTATTAGAAGCTCTCCAAGGTATTTTTCTAATAATGTTTGTTTAGCTGGTTTCAAGAAATAGCTCAGTTATGGGGAATAAAATTTGCATGAATATAATGGACTTTTGTAGGTCCTGTCAAGCCTGCAGCCAAAGAGCAAACCCAGTTTCAAGCATCTGCAATTTCAAGTAAGGAGCCAGCGTCTTCTTTTATCCCAACAACATCAAGTAGCTTTTTCAGTGCTCCTTCAGCTGGCTTCACATTTGATAGAGGCAGTTCCAATCTTTTCACAACACCTACCAAAACTGATGTCCCATCGTCATCTGGGAAGCTGCCTAGTCTGTTTCAGCAAGTCCAAACACAAGGTATGAGTGATTCTAAGGTTCACGGTGATTGCAAAAAGTAAGCCTTTACGAAGTTATAGTTTGAACAGAAAATTTCTGACCCTTGCTGTTGGTAAACATGGTGGTGGATGGTAGAAGCTTCAGACAACAAGGACAAATAGTGTTACAATAGGATCTGCTAGTTTTGACTCACACCCAAGTACAAAGCGATTAGCAATTGCAGACAAAGGGAATTATATGCCCGGTTGGTCAAGTCATGGACAAAAATAAAGTAAGCCGCAAAAGTTGCCCTGAAACCCAGGTAGCTTGCTGACTATCCCAGGTAGCTAGCTAGTTGTGCATTGCAGAAATTTTTTTTAAGAGCAAGCATGAGTATATATTGAAAAAAGAAAGATGTATCTGCACATCTGCCTCAGATATTTTATTTGTTTGGTTCAGAAACCGATTGGTAGGCCACACAGTTATCATAATTTGTTGGGTGTAATTAAAGCATTTGCTGCTCTGCTTCTGAACCAAACAAATAGAATGCGCCAGACAGAAGTTTAAATAAATCCGTCTTCTTTTGATACAAGCTCATGTTTGCTCTTGAAAACCATTTCTGGAATGGGTGTCAGAACAACTTTTGTGGCTTGCTTTGTTTCTGTTTATGAAATAACCGACAGGGCATACAATTCCCTTTGTCTGCAGTCGCCTATTGCTTTGTACTTGAGTGTCAATCAAATGTAGCAGATCCTATCATAACATTATCTATTATTGTTGTTTTAGACTTAATGCAATTCCTATAAAGTCAATGGTGTACCGATTATTCTTTAATTTTGAAAAAATGTGTAATAATTTTTTTAAGTTAACGTGTCTCCTACAAATGACTAAATTTTGTTCTGGGACCTTCTGATCTTCAATGACTCATCTTTTTTCATTGAACATCACAGTAAAACAATCTAAACAATGACCTAAAAATAGTCCATATGTACCGGATGGGCCAGGAAAGGAGCCCATTTTTGAAAATTCATAGCACAAAGAGTACTTGATGCGTTGGAATGAATTGAATTCTGCTTGATAACAGAGAAATTGACAGCAAAATAGATTTCAGGGAATGCTCACTCAACTTCTGCTTGATAGTATGCATCCTTTTTCACTAGCAACAAATCTGACAAGTTCCAATAAAGAACCTTTGGCCTCAGCAAAGAATACTGCACAAGAAATTCCTCCTGCAGAATCTAGTACAGCATCAATGAAGCCATTAAGTTTTGACTCGAAGCCAAATCTGTTTGCAAGCGCAACAGCAGCAACAAAGCCGTTGTTCGATTTTGGCAGCAAAGTTGCACCATTCTCCCAGCAGAATGTGACGTCATCTGTTCAAGAAGTGTCAAAACCGGTCTCTGCTTTTGGTTTTGTTTCTCCAAGACCTACTGCGCAGGCAACAGTGGCTCAGGCAAGCACCTTAACGTTCTCAGGCTTTACTCAACCGGAGACCGGCTCGAAGCAACAAAGTGTCTTAGCACCATCAAGCACTGCATTTGGTGCCAATGCTTCTTTGCAGATTGCAAAGCCAGAATCAGCTGTTAAGCCCCAAGGTAATTCTGTTATTGTAGTATAAAGTTTTCGTATTTTAGTAGGTTTTTTATTTCCGATGTCCCGTGCCATACTGTATATATCTAATTGTGGTCTCCATGCATGCTGACTGTCAGCTCCACAACGTAGTGAATCTCATGTACCTTACTTGTATTTAAATTCGAGTGTTACTAACTTTCGCTCAGCTTCAAATTCGCCCGATTAAATTTCGCGCACACTAGTCATGACACAATTTGTCAGTTTAAAATTCGCGCCCCATACGCCATTGGTGTATGTACCAAAATTACAATAAAATTGATACTTTGCCCTTGGTAGATCATTTACGACGAGACGTTTTAAGGTTTTGTTAGCTTTTCAAGGAATGTGGTGAGAAGATAATGGTAACATTCAGACAGTTGAAGTGATCTTCTTTACCACTAGAGGAGGCCTGGAAATTGCAATCATCTTGACTTTGATGCAAGGCGAAGCCAGTTCAGAAAGTTTTAAGAAGATGTGCATTAATTAAGATGCGCAAGTAAATCTGATTTTCTTCAACTAAAACACCATAACAAGGTGTCATTCGAAAGAGCTTAGTGAGTAAAACGTAAATTTTATAAGGGTTATGCAATTTTTGTGACTTACAGGTAAGGGCCCTTGGCTTAGACCCTTGGAAATTTTAGGAGTTCTTTGTTTTACATATTTTCCTGACTTCATATACATCTTGCGAAAGCTTAGGTCTTCGCAAACAGTAATATGAAGTTAGATTTTGCATAGGGTGACTGGTTTGGCCGTTGCCTGTCTATAATTGCACCTTGTTAGTTTTTTGCTCCTTTACATTCTTAGCAAAACTTGACAGCTAAAACAGCGATAAGTGGTTATTACGGAGCTTGCAGATTCAGAGAGAGCACCTCTTGCCCTATTCTGCTTTAAGATTCCTAATCAGAAATCAGAAGAAATTACGGTTGCATGAAATGAAATCCAGGAATTTGCCAATGAATGACCTATTTTGCGTAACTCTGACCCATTTACCCATGACTAACCCCACTGTTATAATTTGCGAAAGTAAGCCTTTTTATAATGTAGATCATTTGCTGATTCTTTTACAGCTCAGCAACAAGTTCTTGCTGGAAGAGTACCACCAGGAAGCAGGCTACTACAAATGACATCGCAAACGCAGACAAAGCCAGCACCACAACAAGCCATTGCTGCTGTGGAGGAATTACCTCCTGTACAGCATGTACAGACTGTACCAGCTAGAAAGGAAACTTCACAACCGAGTGTACATGAGGAAGCGTCAAAGGTATTTCAGTGATTGTTTGTTGGTTAGCTGGTTTTTCTACCTGGTGTCGTGGAACAACCAAACACGTTTGTGAAATCACGAAAATACTTTCATTGTGCCACGCCCCCTGTCAGTTATCAAATTACGCTTAAAAGTAGGACAATGTTTGTTCACGTTACCTCGAGATACTTGATTTTGAGCCACAAACTTTGAGAGTCATTGCAACTCCTGACTAACAGCAGCAAATGTGCGATTTTTTCAACATTCTGGTATTGCATTTCAATGCTAATGAATTTTTGATACTCAACACGAAGTAAGCTTTTGTATATACAAAGCTTCAGAGCTGATGTTTTGTCTAGGATATATGTGTTTTCATTTGGCGACAAAAACTCAATTTTCCGTGATTAAAGGGGCTTTTGCAGCCGGCATGCTTTGTGTTTGCCACCTTTTTATTTTTGACCTTATTAGTGGACCATTAGAATTGCGACAATAGAGAAGCCGTAAAACAGTGTATTCACAAAGCATGCTCGTTGCAAAGGCCCCTTTATGCTCCTGATATATATTTGCTCTTTACGCCTTTTTGCTGAGCATTTCAAAAGTCATATTTCAATTTCGAAGTGATTAATCGCAAGTAAGGGAACTGTTGATGTATTTCAGCTTTCAGAACTGATTGCTGTCTTGCAAAAGCAGGGCAGTTTTTGATAAAGTTAAGGTTATTCCATTTTGTCGGTGGTAAATAATGACTACTTTGAATAGACGATTGCGCTAAAGATGGCGGCGAGGAATTTTTACCAAGATCCACTGCGTTCTTTAATCGAATTCCTCCTCGTTTAAGAATTTTAATTAGAACGCAATACTCCATTGTAAAAGATTCCTCACTGCCATCTTTAGCGCAATCATCTATTTTACTTTCGTTTCCATGGTTTTTTAGATTGATAAGATGTCAAAAGATCTTGGCTATGCTATAAATAAGAGCATCATGGAAGAGGTAAAGCTGAGGAATTCTTGCTATGTGTACCCATTTCCTATGGTCTTACGTTTATTTTTCTATGACTGTTTCTATTTTCATATTCAATTTTTTTTATATATTCCATTAAATGTTTTAGAAGAAAAATTGCTTACTACGCTACCTACTAATTACGAAACACTACAAGGACGATAATACCACGGGGAGCAATAGACTATGACAACCCCGTGGCAGTTAACATAGAAATAAATAAAAACAACCGGGTAAATCAAGAAGATGTACCACCCGCCTGCAAAGCAGCACCTTAAGAGCCACCCAACTGATTCGCATAATTTGGTAAGATTTATCAATATGTGGAAGAGGCTTTAGCAAAATTATATCTAGGCCTCAGTCGAGGAATTGGAGTTAAAGTTATACGCGTGATCACTGCTAAAGAAATAAGTCAACAATACAAGTTTTTGAAAATACTCAAATCTCTACCGCATGCGGCCAGAGTTTCAACGAAATTACAAGGCTATGTAAGGAAGGTTTTTACAAAGGAACTAGCCTTAGTGTTAAGTTAAGCTGGATCAGAAACAAAGTTTTACAGCTGGGGTTGCCGTTGTGCGTTGGTCAACTCTTGCTGAGCTTTTACTAGAGAAATGGCCTATTAGACAGAAGAAGAATTCAAATAATATCAGTGCCTAACTTTTGAAAAATCTTTTGGATATACTTCCGTTAAAGATACAACTCGGATTGTCCCAGTAGCTCCAGCAGAGCGTTTACAAAAACAAGGATTGACTTGCTTTGGCTGGTAAAGTAGCCATATGCCGTAAAATCCCTGGTTTCAAATAAAACTGTGTCGAATTCAATATATTTATCGTGAGTGGGCTACCACAATTGGAGAATTAAAATGTGCCCCTGCCTGGGATCGAACCCGGGGTCTTCGTGTCAAAAGTTTCTCCAACACTCCACTGCGCCACTCAAGTGCAATAAAATGTTGGAGCAATCTGAAGTCATTCAGATCCCTGGGTCTTACACCACGACAGAAGCCATTTTTTGTTTTTTCGTGTTTCGGCATTAACCCTTCATGTATTTGACTTGTAAAATTGTTTGTTGAATCCGCAAAATATGGAGTAAAAGAACTGAAAAGCTTTCATATATCTGTCATTTGATTTTGTGAATAAGCCTCTTCCCCCTCTCTTTTAAGCCCCCATCTGGAGCGTCCGAAATTGATAAACCCCCTTTTTACGGTATCTCACATCTTTCGTCTGTTTGGAAAGGCTCAATGAAAATTCAAGGAACAACCGACCAGTACGGTACACAACTTTAAAATAATCCGGGTAATACTATGAGAAGTCTACTTTTGAAAAACTTTCAACGAAAAACAAGACAATTAGAACAGAGCAAAGGAAGTTTTCGATCAAGTTGACCATAGTTTCAAAATACTAAACTGCTAGTTTTCAAAGCTTTTTCTACTATTGCAACTTTATTATTGCAATAGCGAGAAGAATGGAGAAAAGGAGAAGAGTGCTTTGCTCACGAAGTTAGTTTCAACTTGAACACATTCTCCAGCAAATTAGCAAGGAAAGGAGACAAAGGAAAATATTCCAATGTTATTTATCAATAAATATAATGACTTGACTTTTCTGAATGGATTCTTTTCCTGTAAATTCGCGTTCGCATTACGTCTTTTCTTGTAAATTCGCAAGAAAGTTAAAAATTTCCCAACTACCCAAATCCACCCCTTCCCTTAGGAAAACAAGAAAAATTCTGTTCCCTAGCGATATTACATAAGAGATCTTTTTCTTGGAAATTGGCCTTTGTAGTGTGTATGAAATGATAGCTTTATTGATTTGATTTTAGATGTCTGCATTTAGCAAAGAATTATCCGACTGCAAAGTTGAAATGAAATCATGTGAGCAAATGGTCAACGGAATCGGTACACGTGATGAGATGATCAGCTTGAAAAGGGATACTGATTTAGTCAGCAAGATTATTTCCGATTTTCAAGGCTGCCATAAGGTTAGTTGAATATTCCGCTTTCATGATGTAATGCTTTAAAGAATCGTTTCTCTACTGGGTCGTGATTCTTTTCTTTAGAGGGCTACCATAGATTTTGCTTACATTTTTAGCCATCACGCATCCCTCTAAAGCTCCGGTCAAACGACCCAAAATTCAGGGTATTTTTTAACGTACTGACTGGTGGGACATTTGCCCCAGTGGGCCCTTTGCTTGTCCCAGCAGTGAAGGAAAAATTTGCACTTTTGCCCCAGTGGCCTAAGTCAAAATGGGGCCCTTTTTCATTTTCCCTCGTAAACAAAACGTTGTTATTGATGTTGCTATTAAATGCTACAAAGCTACAAAGCTATTATTGAAATGAATTGTATGAGAACAATCGACCATTTCGTTATTTGTGCGGGCGATCGATGATCATTCATTTCATGCTTCATGCTTGTCAGGCTCATGAAGAATGTTCGACATGAAAAGAAAATAGAAGCCTAAGTCTGGGAATGAAAAACGTATCGATTTGTTTTTGTACTTAGATTTGGTAAATTTATGTTTCTAGAATTGGATAGATTGTATATAAGCATTTGAATTTTGCTACCCTGGTAAGTGAATTCCATATATAGTCCACTCCACTGAATTGCAGAAATCACACCCTCCTCCCTGTGAATTCATCAAGATCTTCCCCTAAAATACAGTTACTATGTTGGAGTTCATCCAGCTGGCTGTATTCACTTACCAAGATAGAAAGCCGTGTGTTTTTATGTAAAAGTTTGCTTTTATGTAAATTTGTGTACAGGGTGTCCAAAGTTTGTTCGGCCTTTAATTAAAGACCTGTTTATATGGGGAAGAACATCTCACCTGCCAGACCCGGGGCTGACAGGTGAGATTCCTCCTTCCTATAGAATCCCATTGCTTTTTCATTTCACGTTTATATCACAAACGCAACACCACCGGTATAGTAATTTTTCCATATAAACGAAACACTACCGGTATGATGAGGTGTATCGGTTTTCTTCCTTGATTCCTATTGGTCAATTCGTTCTAATTTCACGGATGAGAGACATAACTCCACCTCGCCTCTCAGCCCGGGGGCTGACAGGCGAAGTAAAAATCTCATATAAACAGTGGCTGAAATTTACCTCGCCTGTCAGCCCCGGGTGTGGCAGGTGAGTTGTTTTTACTAATATAAACAGGCCCTAAATGTAAAAAAGTAATGAAACAATGAACGGGCTCCATGTCAAGATAACCAAACTACTGAGATTTTAAATTAATTTTAGTCACCAAAAGCTAGCAAATCGAATCGGCTAAATATTACGAGTTACGTCTTATTGATTGATTACGGAGTTACGAGCTTTTGAAGTTCAAGTTTGTGTGAAAGCTGAAACCAGATGCCCCTAAATTGCATATTTTGTGAAAGGGTAGAATCTCGTTTGTTTAAAGCAAATCAAATGGAACTTAAAAATCACTTTAGATAAACTAGCTTTCTTTAACATTGAATCAAGGTTATGGATGCTTCAAGGAATCCTGTTGAGCTTAATTTGAAATGGCCCCGCCTGTCATCGATTACATTTTTATGCCATGTTTTTTGGATACTTGCATTCTTAAGAAAATTTTGGCAATATTACAAGAAGTATATTACCTTTGAAGCCCTCATTTGTTAGCTCTGATATCAAGGAGAGGTAAAACATTGGACAGTCTTATTCTACCTCGACTTTGGGACGTCTTTTTGAAAAAAAAAGTCAGATAGGGGGGTCTAGTTTCAGTTTTCGCACAAACTGGGATTTCAAAAGCTTATAGCTCCGTGAATTCTTGGCGGATTCGCAAGATTCTGGGATCAAAAATGGATTCAAAATTATAAGAACAGGTTTATCTAACTAGGAGCCTGTACATTTGATTGTTACTTTTTAATATTTAATCAAACATCGAACAATTTTTCTGGGACACCCTGTATATATTAAAAACATTATTTTACCGATGCAGTTTTGAAAGTAGTGACCTGACTTTGTAAGTGATAAGCAATTTACTTTTGTCTCTGTGGTAAAGTCATACCGTAAAAATTTGGGGCCCTTTTGGCTGTTTGTCCCACCAGTAGAAAATCCTTAAAAAATACCCTGCCAAAATTTCACCCAATATTTCATCCAACATTCAACCCAACATTGGCAGGCGTCCAAACTTCAGTGGTCAAATGATCCAGCATTTGACCCAACATTCGACCCAACATTTTCGTCTGCGAAATTAACAGTTTATACTTCTACGAAACCAAAGGCTTCTTTTCCCATCATCTTTTTACTAAGTCTACCTAGAGAACCAAAGAACTAAGTCGGAACTGAACGTTTCTTTGCATGGCAGCCACTGTTCGAGGATACACAGTGAATTTGGTGGCCTTTAAACGTAGCCTTCTACGCATGCCCGTAGCCAACAATGTTAAATAAGGTGGTCAAACGACCCAACAATTGACCCAACATCTCAGAACAAAGGAAGTGTTGGGCGTCCTCGACCAACATTTTTTATCTCTGTCAAATTTCACCCAACATCGAAAGTGGCCATCCAACATTTCAGCCAACAAGCATACGAGTCAAATCTTTCAATAGGGCACAGGGAAACCCACAAATCTTCCAATTTCACGCTTATAAGCCAATGATATCGCCGTATTCCGATTATTCAGGTAGGGTAATTTCTTAAGTTTCAAAAATTGAGCCTATTGTTTCTTATAGGCTGTTTCTTAATCAAAATGAGTGCACTCAGAGTGTGAAGCGTCTGATAAGGACCAGCAGATGAAATGTGGTTGAAATATTCCCTGTTTAGTGAAGGCCATACGAGGGAAGACATGACAGGCTACATTGCTTTTGATCACTGAACTCAATGATTATACATAAGCAATAGTATTTACATAAACAATAGTATTTACGTACTACATAGTACAAAGGTCAATATGCTAAATACTACAGTGATGTATGCTCATGATCATGAAGAATTAGAGTTTGTGTTGTTGATAATTCAAAGTAAATTCTTGAAGAATTTCGTCACAAAGTTTAGGAATTACGGTGGTTTAAAGTGTTTTATTTCTTTATTGTTTTTGAATTCTTGAAAGAGAAGTAAAACGCAATTTTGACAATATTGAAGATTTCAAGAAAGTTCAAACGGTGGAATTATAGCGAAATAGCTCAAATTTCTTTGAAATCATTCAGTTCAAAGAAATATGTCATAGAATTTTATATCAAATGATTTAAAGATTTGTAACCTATGCTTTAAAGGAAGAATAAAACCCTGAAACGATCCTTTCAAATAGTTTCCCAATTCAGTATTGCACAAAATGCCATGTGCTGGTGAATCACATCCTCTCTAATTTTTTCAGGAGCATCAAAACGAATGTTATCAGCTCAAGAATAAGATGATGAAATCCTTTGATAACTTCGAACAAGCAAGGTGAATCTTTATGATTAAGAGCAACTTTTTTCTCGTTCGTTTCTCTCCATTTAGATACCGATTTATTATGAATTTGTCCAAAGTAGTACCAAAGTAGTGCTTTGAGATTTTAGCCTTACAGAATGGACTCATCACATAATCAGCCACAAATGCAACATTAGACACTGTAATCAGTGGAAACGAAACTGTTAACTCCTGTGAAAGAATAACAACCAAATTAATCTGTAGCCAGGTAGAAACTGTTGATCCTGCAAGAGAAAACAACGAATTAACCTGAAACTGGAAAGGAGAAAATAATTTGGTAGGTGCAATGAAGAGCAATGTTGAAATATTGTCAATTTCTTTTTCATTGGCTTACAAAAAATGATAGCTAAAAAAATTCTTAGCTAATTAATTCCAAGGTTAAAAGGCATAATATAAATGTTACATAAGAAAAATAGATAAACTATTTGTAAGCCATTGAAAGTATGCAATATAAAGCAAATTTTAAAAACATTTATTAGAAAAGCCCGCGTTTCGAATAAAAATATGACACATCTTCATATTTACTTCCCAAGCCTCCGTGAACATTTCAAAACGAAGTTTTTTGCCCTTTCCAGCGTGAAGACATTACTAGTACCCTCCGAGTAATATGATAATGGAAACAAGTGGAAATAAAGTAAAATATTTTAAGAATTTCCTTTATTAAAAGAGATGGTGTCTTAAGTTATATTTTCCCAATATTGGAATTGTTTTATTTTTATTGGATCGGAGGGTTAAAGACCCTGTGCTAACCAGCAGTCTTTGCAGGCATTCTTTGCAAGATAGATAATCAACCTTGTGCAAGATGACACGTGCAAGGTATTCAAGTTGGAATGGCTCCTTTGAAATTGGAGAAACGGAAATATTAAATTTTGGACTCTACAGCATTGTCTATGTAACAGCGCCATTCAGTTGGAAACTTTATCAGAGATTCGTTTTGTTATCAGGAAGAACAGCATTTAATTGTGCATGCAACTGACAGGAAACTCGGCATTGAAAATATTCAATATGTGGAATTGGCATTCTTAAATTAGCTCACAAGCTGACGAGACTTTCTTTTGTTCTTTTGGGGACTAGGAATTTTCGCAATGATCTGTGGGATTTTAAGGGTCTCTGAAAATGCATTGTAGGATAGCTGACGACCACAAATACCCATGGTTAGCACAGGGTCTTTAAGTTTCTCATCAGCGATCTTTGATAAAAAGATTGCTTGTATTCTCACGGAGGAAAGAAAGCCCTTGTTCAGCCAGCCGCCAACTCGAACTAACTAATTCTTCCCTCAACGTTGTGCATCATTAGTGGCACATCTTTGCGCAACTTTAAAATTGTCCTTTTCTTTGAAATGAATTGCTCGAATAGAACTTATGTAATTTGACCATAATCTGAGAAGTAGCATTTTTCGTATCACCGTCGTTGCCAGCGGCAGCAGTATTTTTATGGATATAAAAGGACGTATTTTTTACCAAGGTGCATTGCGTTTTAATAAAGATTCTTTAACGATTCTATACCGGGTGTCCCGAAGGGGATGCAATTGATTTGATCGGGACTGGCGGCGGGAGTTTGGGTCCAGTCGGTCCACAATAATTTTTCGTGTAATCCTCGGTAGCTTGCTTAAGGATGGGTGCCTTGTTTGTTGGTGTTGGTGTTGGTGCGTGGAGAGTTGGAGTGTCGGTATGCAAGGTCCAAACGTTTCTAAAGCTTGGACAGGTATTCCAAGGATGAGAAAAATCAATAAAACATTCAAGAAAAGCCAGTTTTTATGAAGGTCTAGAATATGGTGGCAAGCAGAATTATGTAGCTTTAACGGTTCACGATTTAGCAAATTGATGACGTCAAACTCCAAAATTAAAAGCAATGCAAAAAACTTAATAATTCTGACAATAATGATGATATGTAAAATGCTCTCTTGAAACAATGGTAGATAGCGTAGAGTTCGTTGAAAGAAAAGAGTTATACATTTTTACACGGCTGATTTTAATGTTTGAAAAATATTTACCGCCTATGCTACGCTGTGCATAATCTAACCCAAAATTTCTCACCTTAGTGAAAGGCAGCATAGAAGCAGCTCTGCCAATACTAGGTGGTCTTTATTGCTTGCATCAGTCTCAAAATTGTACCCATCGCTTTTCTGATTTTGCTTCGTACATTAAAGGGAGAATGAGTACATGACCACATTGTTTATATCTCTTACAGAGTACAAGAAACAAGCATCAGTGATCGTCGATACAACAGCCTGCTTAAGGTTACTCGTTTTTGCCATCTTTACAGGCTGTCTAAATGAAATTGCAGTTTCATTACCTCTGTTATATGGCCTAACTTAAGTGTTATGAAAGGGACTTATAGCGTCTGTTTCAACCATCATGACTTGCACATACAATCTCTTGGTTGGCCTTTGTTGTTGCCATTTTCATAGGCCATGAAAGTAGCATTGGCCAGGAAAATGGCGACAACAAAGGCCAACCAAGAGCCCAACCAAGAAATGGCATGAGCAAGGCATGCTGTTTGAAACAGACCCTTTAATAATAGACCTTTTAGCTATTCTACAAAAGAGCCTGGATCGAGCGTTATTTTTATACGCAAGGCTCGATAGAGTGGTGTTAAGAGCTTCTATCACTATTGTGCAAATTCGAAAATTCTACAAAGTGCACTTTGTAGAATTTTCGAATATGCACAATATTGATAGAAGCTCTAACGCCACTCTATCAAACCTCGTGTATAAAAATAACGCCTCGATCCAGGCTCTTTTGTAGAATAGCTAAAAGGTTTATTAGAAGAAAATTTGTCGTGGCCTCTTTTCATATCATGAAACAAAAGTGGTTTTATTTGTGTGATTTTTTAACCTTCGCGAAGACACATTAATTCAATCTAAACTGAAAATTTTGCACCAGTAAGATAAGCATTGCTTTAACATGTTTGAATTGTCGATTCAGTACTGGCATGTAGTAGCTTGTTGTTCTTAAAGAACAGGTTTATCATTACATGGATTGGATTTATGAAATGTGAGCGATATTTCGAGAGATTCTTCTCGCATCGTCAAGCCCAGATAAGCATTACATTCGATACAGTAAATCCCCGCATATAAGAACCTTAAAAAAATAAGAACCTACAGGCTGTTTTTCCTACCTTATGCACCTTGCAATTAAGAACCTGATTCAGTTTGATTAAAAAGATGTTCTTATAGCAGGGGTAGCAAAGTTGATTTTGGATTTTGAGTGTTAAGTTCATTTTTGTCCCAGTGGGCTTTTAATGTTTGAATCTCCTCCCCTGCTGTTTGAAAGCTTAGCATTGGTTATTAGGTATATTATAATCTTGCCAAAACAAATAATATGGCTGAAAATCATTGACGAAGATTCTAAAATGGCCTACGCAAGGTACTTTTCAAATAAGAACCATTATACCTTGAAATTTGGCTTAGTACCTTTAAAATAAGAAGCTATTTCAGCCTAGCTCTCAAAAAAGTAGGTTCTTATATGCGGGGATTTACTGTATTGCCATTCTCCAAGTCGCTGCATAACAGCTGTATTCATATTTGTGGATTGCAATAAAAACAAGGGAAGGGAGTATGGCAATGGACAATAACTCCAAAATTGGCAAAAGGGTGCTTTTTACCATGATCATATCAATCGAAATCCCAATCCATCATTATCGTCATCATCATTACACATTTATTTACAGCAGGTGAGATCACGGGATTTGTCACCAACTGCTGGATTTGTCTACTGCTGCTCTTTAATGGAAATGTCAACCTGATTCTGTCCCTTCTTTCTGAACTTTGTCAACCTTATGATGATCAGGAAGGACTGAAAATGAAATTTGAAATCATAATCTTCGCAATCTTGATTCTTCCTTTCCAATGATTTGGAAAGTTTTGAAATGCCATTATGCTTCCCCATCAATACTGGGCATCAACATCGATATGATCTTGAACAAGCCATTTTTAGTTGTTTTTGGGGTTTATCAAGAAATATAGAATTTAGCTATTTCCTGATTTTCAAAAAGAACAAATGATCTGGAAAAAATCTTGAAAATTAAATTGAAGCCTCAGTAAGATGATGGAAGTCAAATTTTACAAACTGGTTGCATAGGTAACCCTGTACGATTCTTCAAACAGTGTACACTTTCTGACTCCAGTACAATTTAAGCGATAAATATTGATACTAATTAACCAGATCAGGATGAAAAACATTAAAGTCTATCATGTTAGGAACCCAACCTGTGATGCATATACTTTGCAGGGCCTGCAGTTGCATTTATCAGCTTGTGAAATACGATCTGAAAAAGTAGAACGAATAAATAGAGAGTGCACCACTTCAAAGCGTCCCAAGGAGGAATTACGAACGAAAATGATTACTATCTTGTCCTGTTACTCGACGCAGTATTCAAGCTCTGTGCCACATGACGTCTGATCGAACCACTTACAGCAATTATGATTAAAGGTGCAATGAAATGACGCCACATACTGCAATTTCATTTTCGTGAAAAAAGCTAAAAGAACAACAAAGTTAAGTTTTGAGCCAAATACGGAAAGGAACACACAAGATTCAGCTGCTACATATATTTGCAATCAATCAATCAATCAATTAATCAATTATTCATCATCACTCTTCTTTTTTAGACGCGTGCATTAGATCCAGTTACGTCCAGACAAAGGAAGGAACTAAGATCTCAACTGAATTACCTCACTTCTTTGATCAGGTGATTTATTTATCGTTTGTCAACTACTACAGTATTCGACACCAAGAAAAATTTACAAATGAATTCACTAGATGCTTTGTAACCTAATTGATGCACGTATAGTTTTAATATATTTTGTGAATCATACACACTAAAACGAAGAAGTTAATATCATTCTGGAAGAGTCAAAAGAAAACGCACGCTGGTTGAAAAACATTCCTTACGGGGTCTCAATGTAGTTATATTGGGTAATGTCTTTTTTATTGACAATTTCTTCAATTAGATTTAGAAATTTACCCGGCTTAATCGGTCATTCCTTCCCGTCGATGTGGGATATTATCTGCAGAAAGCTCCTTCCAAAACGTGCAAAAGTGAGATAGAAAAACGAACA
Organism: Aurelia coerulea; assembly: GCA_039566865.1. Lineage (NCBI taxonomy): Eukaryota > Metazoa > Cnidaria > Scyphozoa > Semaeostomeae > Ulmaridae > Aurelia > Aurelia coerulea. The sequence goes on from CM076954.1 coordinate 11,439,197, forward strand.
AAATCTCATCAGTTTTCCTACATAACAACAATTACATTTACAAATATTAGCACATGTTATCCTCCTACGAGAATGGCCCGTAGGAAGCAGGGGGGCAGGGGGGGCTCAAGCCCCCCCAATAATTTCTTAAAACAATGGTGCTACGTCACACGCATTAGCTAGATGTATTGTTCTCTATTGTTTTGAGAACAATTGCCCCCCCCCAATCTGAAGCTGCTTCCTACGGCCCTGATGTAATTAGAGAAGACTTGTTCGTCCTCCCAAGAGAGGTGAGGGTGAAGGTGAAGGTGAAGGTGAAGGTGAAGGTGAAGGTGAAGGTGAAGGTGAAGGTGAAGGTGAAGGTGCAGTTGCGTTTTTCAGCGCCAAGCGCTGGGATCGCAGAAATAGAGCAGACCTAATCGAGTCCGCGACCCCTTTGTCGTGACGCTCAAGTGGTGGGGTCCTACCGGGTATCGAGCCCATTCCGCCCGACTGTTCTGGCTGCAAAGTCAGAGGATTACACCACTGCGCCACAACACCTTCACTTGCTAAAGAATAGGAAAATCATTGAGGTTTTTCGATAGGGCATTATCTGGAAAATCTCTCATACAGTATTACCCCGCCACTAAGAAACTCATTTTGTAAAGCCAGGCTGTTTGGTTTCTTATAAATATCATATAAATGTTATATCAAACCAATGTTGGACAATGACGAGACGATGGTGCCAATCTGGCAGGCTGCACTTTCTTATAAGTCAGTTTCTTAGTGGCGCGGTAATACTGTATCTTCGGAAGAAAGTGGCCGACTTCGGTCAGGACAGTTCCTAGAATTTACATGTTGGCTATTCAACAAGATAATAACAAATGTTATTGCTCTGCTATTCAGGGTATATTACCCAGTAATACAATAGGAAGATAGAGGGAGGCACAAACACAACAGTATTTTACTCAGTTTATATACTTTCTCCTCAAGATTTTCGAGATAGGCACCTCTTATACCGGGTGCGCCAAAATGAACTATGCACGTTTGGCAGGCCACAATAAATCGTACACTGGACCGATTCTGACGATTTATGACTTAATCGTTAGCAGAAAGCCTGAATTAGATACTGGGATTTTTTGCAAATTTTTTCATGTTCAGTTTTAGAGCTAGAAGCGAGTCTCCTAAAATTTTAGTTTTCGAAAACACTGAAAGCGATAAAAAAACATCGATCAAGTTTTATAAAGAATCGACATGAATGAACAAAGAGAGAACTGGTTCGTGGTGATTTGCGATTTAGAAATCGACCAATTGTAATCTGCTGTACGAGAGTTCGCACTAATCCCCCAATTCCCCTGAAAACGTTTTCTCTTTGTTCATTCATGTTGAATCTTTTAAAATTGATTGACATTTTTGGATCGTTTTCAATGTTTTCGAAAACGAACATTTTAAGAAATTCGCTTTTAGCTCTAAATACTGAAACGGAAAAATTTGCAAAAAGTCCCAGAATCTAATTCAGGCTTTCTGCTAAAGATTGAGTCATGAATCTTCAAAATCGGTCCAGTGTACGATTTATCGTGGCCTGCCAAACGTGCATAGTTTATTTTGGCGCACCCGGTAGGAAACTGGATGTAACCTCGATGCCCTGAGTGTTTAAATTAATCTATTATGGGAGAAGATAGTGCGAAAAAGGAATGTATTTTTATGAATTTTCAACTAAGAAAATCACTAGAAATTTATTTGATTGAAAATAGTCAGAAAATTGTCATGCTACAATGCTGCAAAGATCAATTGTATGCTACAACCAAGCGGATGTTTGTATTTGATCAGATTAACGACAGTTGTTTGATTTTTACCTCTGTTTTTCCAAAGTGATGTAAATGATTCATTGGACATTGCCTTGGAGCAAGCTCAGATGAATGGCTCCAGAAGGTAAGTAAATTTATTTGTGCTGATTCCAGAATGGGCCACCTATAAGGAATCCTAATAATATTGGTTGGCATGATATTGGTCAGAAGATTCGAACTGAATTCTGTATGTCTGCCTGTTTGTCTGTCTGTTCGTCTGTTTGTTTGTTTTTAACCATTTTTGCAGAGCTCATTGTGGTCATCAAATGATGTCACTGCGATCTGCATTGCTAAGACAGTATTATTTGCATGGTCAATTGGGTTAATTAACCCTATCTCACCTGGGAGTTTTGAACCTATGATCTGTAAATTTGGTAAGTGGATGGATTTTGATGCAAACAATCAAAATCACGTGATAAAATCAAATTAAATATATTGTTCTTTTTGCTAGGACAATAAGAAGGTATCAAGTTATGATCACCATAATTATTGCCACCATGATTATAACAATAAAATGAGGCACTACATTGAACTTTTTGGTTTCAAATTGAGTTGGATATCATTAAATACATGTGTAAGCAAGCATAGCCTCCAAATCTTTTCTTTTGTCGGAAGTTCCCCTGGGACGCTGACTCATCCTCTGATCAGATTGCGTTTTCTCCTAAAATTGACCAATCAGGTGCCGTCATTTCATTACTTCCGCGTTTCGCAGCTAGATTTAGGCCATTTTGGGTACCCCCCAATAAAAAAATATTGCACGCTCGAATAAATCGAATTTTTTGAAAATTTCAACGGGAAAAGGGTGCTCATACATAGGACCACAAGTGTTCATGTAACCCCTTTGCCATCACCTAGGATTGAAAAATTACGGCGATTTGAATGTTTGTCTTTGGTATTTTTTCAAACAGGTAGCGGCATCCTGCTCTCCCTCCCCCCAAAAATTAGTTTTTTAGCAAAATTATCAAAAATATACATATTTCCATGAATAATTTTTACGAAATTTCCGAAATTTGCGCTTTACTTCGCCTTGACTTGCGAATTTGCGACACCTCCAAACTCTGTCCTTCTTCCCTGTATAGCAACTTATGCCTCTCTCTGGTCTGGACCCAACATAACAGGAAAAGGCGGGAAAAGGAATCTTTAACGGTGGCGGTGTCGTCATGTTTTTGTTGGTAAAATCATTTATCGTCTCAAATGTTTCTTCAAAAAATGGAGAAAGGAAAAGAATAATTTCGTTTAAATGCAATGCATTCTGACTGGAAGAGCTCGACAACATGTTTATTAACTCTGAAAGAGCGTTTTGGACTTAGCAACATCTTCTCCTCCAAAGCATTCACATTATTGAAAGAAAGACACCATGAACAAATTTTTTGCATTGACTGCCTGATGATATGTCTCGACAAGAAAGAACATACAAGAATTTTGCCAACTAAAATCTAAAGTCTACCTCTGTATCAAAAGGTTTGTTGGAGTTGTAAAAACAAAATAAATTTCACAGACAACAATTACCAACATTTGCATCACATGTGTTATTTTTGTAAGCAGCTGCTTTTAAGAAACGCAGCCCTCAGATCGCCAAATATTAAGAAACTGCAGTATACATACTTTTTCATAAGAAACTAAGAATTGGGTCAGTACTGAAAGCTTAAAAGAATTTCAGTACTCTTGAGTTCCTGTAATTCTGAGTTCTCTGAGTACTCTGAGTTCCAATAAGTCTTAAAAGAATTTCAGTACTCTGAGTTTGTTAGAGGTTCCATAACAATCTTCATGTTCCTTACCTGTGCCCTCATGAACATTTCAAAACAAGGTTTTTGAAGCCTTTCCAATGCTAAGCATTACAGGAAACAAGTGAAAATAAAATGAAAATATGTCAAGGACTTTCTTAATCTTTATAAAGATAAATGGTTTCTTAAGTTATATTTTCCCAGTGCTGGAGTTTCGCAATTTTTTGGCGATCTGAGAGTTGAGTTTTTTTACCCTTTCTTGTAGAAAAATACGTGTACAGGGAAAATATAGGTTAAGAAACTATTTATTATGATAGAGGAAATCCTTGGGATATTTGTATTTTATTTTCACTTGGTTATTGTAGCATGTTGCTCGGAAGGGGCTCGGAAGGTACTTGAGAAAAGTGTAAACATTGGAAAGGCTTCAAAAACTTTGTTTCACATGAAGATTGTTTATGTATATGTCTAAACATTGGAAAGGCTTCAAAAACCTTTGTTTTCAAATGTTCCTACTCAAAATCTGATAATCTTAATATTGCTTTCACTACTGGCCCAAATTTTTATTTTCTGATAAACTCGTGCACTAACTTTTATAACAACCTGGTCTCTGAGCTCAGAGTTGTTTAGTTTGACCCCAGTCCTTCCCGGGGTAAAAGTTTCTCCTACATTTCTTAATTTTTTACAAAGTTTAATTTTACAATTTCACACAGCACAGTCGGCTTCTTTCTTGTAAAAATTGAGCGGAAATCGTTGTCAAAATCGTCTTTTGATAAGAATGTAAAAATTTGAAATGCGCTCACTGCAAGACAAAGTAGAAGGAAAACTTACTTCATCGTGATCTTGATCGCTCCTGATGCAATGCCGTCGTCTTCTTTGACAATTGTTTGCAATGCTGTCAGTTTGGTTTCACTCACACTCCATTCCAAGCGCAGGAATTAAAAATATTGGCAGTTGTTTCGATACTTTGCTTCAACATCAATGGTAATCGACAATCTTCTTATAGATTTGTGAAGAAACATTTGAGACGATAAATGATTTTACCAACAAAAACATGACGACACCGCCACCGTTAAAGATTCCTTTTCCCGCCTTTTCCTGTTATGTTGGGTCCAGACCAGAGAAAGGCATAAGTTACCATACAGGGAAGAAGGAATGAGTTTGGAGGTGTCGCAAATTCGCAAGTCAAGGCGAAGTAAAGCGCAAGTTTCGAAAATTTCGGAAGAATTATTCATGGAAATATGTATATTGTTGATAATTTTGCTAAAAAACTAATTTTTGGGGGGAGGGCGAGCAGGATGCCGCTACCTGTTTGAAAAAATACCAAAGACAAACATTTAAATCGCCGTAATTTTTTGACCTTAGGTGATGGCAAGGGGGTTACATGAACACTTGTGGTCCTATGTATGAGCACCCTTTTCCCGTTGAAATTTTCAAAAAATTCGATTTATTCGAGCGTGCAATATTTTTTTATTGGGGGGTACCCAAAATGGCCTAAATCTAGCTGCGAAACGCGGAAGTAATGAAATGACGGCACCTGATTGGTCAATTTTAGGAGAAAACGCAATCTGATCAGAGGATGAGTCAGCGTCCCAGGGGAACTTCCGACAAAAGAAAAGATTTGGAGGCTATGCTGTGTAAGCATTATTTTTAAGATATATGAGATCAATATAGCTGCGAAACGCCTTAAAAAATCAAATGGATTTGGTTTAGACGGTATTTCAAGCTATTTTTTGAAAGTCGGCATGCCTGTCCTAGCTAGCTCATTGAGTACCATTTTTAATAATTCTTTGAGGTGGGGTGTATTTCCTGATTGTTGGAAAACAGCTAGGATTGCACCTATCTTCAAAGACGGCCCTGAAAATATCAAATCTAACTACCGTCCAATTTCGGTCCTACCAACGGTTTCACGTTTATTTGAGAAAGTTTTGTATGGCCAACTTTACCAATACCTGGATGAAAATAAGATGCTTTACTTGCACCAATCTGGGTTCCGATCATTACACTCTTGTGTCACATGTCTACTCAAGAGCACGAATGATTGGTACACAGACATCGACAGAGGCAATGTCAATGCGGTCGTTTTCATCGACCTTAAAAAGGCTTTCGACACAGTAGACCATAGTATCCTATTAGAAAAGTTGTCACTTTATGGCATAAGGGGTATTGAGCTTGAGTGGTTCAGATCCTATCTTAGTGGGAGACAACAGTGCTGTAAGGTGAATGGGCACATATCGAACATTGAAAGTATTCGATATGGAGTTCCCCAAGGGTCTTGCTTGGGACCACTCCTCTTTTTAATGTATATTAATGACCTACCACTTGCACTTGATAATGCCAAGGTTACTATGTATGCAGATGATACCAGCATCTCTTATTCCTCTAAATCAGTTGATGAAATCAATTCAGCAATCAATGATGATTTGTCCAATCTCAAATTATGGTTAGAAGGCAATAAGTTGTCTCTAAATGTTACGAAAACTCAAGCTATGCTTATCGGTAGCAGGGCAAAACTCCAGAACATTTCTAACAGTGATGTCATTAGCCCTAAGTTTGTTATTGACGACGAAGTTGTCCCGATGATAAACGAAGCTAAGTATCTTGGAATACAAATTGACAAAACATTAGGTTGGAAGGAACATATCAACATTATTGCTGCGAAGATTTCGCGAGGGATAGGGATGCTGAGATATGCAAAGAGGTACGTCCCACTCAGTACGGTAAAAACCATGTACAGAAGTATAGTAGAACCCTATCTACGATACTGTTGCACGGTATGGGGATGTTGCACTGAGGCAGACTTAAAAAGATTGCAAATTCTCCAAAATCGCGCTGCCCGTATTGTGACAAATAGTGCTTATGATGCACACTCCTTGCCCCTTATTAAAGGTCTGGGCTGGTTAACAGTTAAAGAGCTGATCAGGTTTGAAACGGCAACTACTGTTTTCAAATCTGTTAACCAACTTTGCTCAGACTATATGGCCCAAATGTTTCAAAGACAGCGTGAACAGGCAATGAGGACGCTAAGAAACACCGAAACTGACTTGAAACTTCCTTTGTTTAGAACAAACAATGGACAAAAGTCATTTGCATATCGAGGGGCTACCACCGTTTGGAATAGTCTAGATCACCAAATCAAACTGTCTCCCTCGCTATCAAACTTCAAATTAAAACTAAAGGAAGGATTATAAAACAAACTTTACGTACTTCCTTCCATCAAGAACATAGTCAATCGACTTTCCTTTCTGTTGCAATTTAATTTCCTTTTTTCGTTTGGATAGGAATAATTAAAATTAGGTTTTTTTTAGGGAATTTATCTGACAATGTATTAAGTAGAATTTGGAGTTTATTGAGTAATTAATTTTTTCTTTTTCTTTTTGTTTTCTTTTCTGTTTTAACAGGTCACATTGTAAAGCAGTTTTTTTTCCGTATGAACTGAATGTTTTTACCCTGTATAAATAATTTAAAATGAAATGAAATGAAATATCTGCAACAATTTCAAAAAAAGTATACACATTTTTGACTACACAGTAAGACATTGGTTGCCATGGTTGCGGTGCTATGTTTAGAATCTTAAAATTTTCATCATTCGATACATTTTCATCATTCGTTATTGATATAAAGTCAAAGTAGTTCAATCTTCGATCCTGCTTTGCATATTTTAGCATTGGCAAAGAAAAGTTTGGTTGCGGGGGGTGTTTGGTCAGAGGTCTCGTCCATAGCCAAGAGAAGAGTCTAGTTTTTATCCATCAATCTCAACGATAATCAAGACGAAAAACGAATAGCAAATACAAATCTACTACCCTTGTATTTATAGTAAATCCAGTTCAAAGTCCAGTAAACAAAGTCTAGACGCTTTTGTCTAGGAAACCCAAAAATACTACTATTTATTACAACCATGTCTCATGAGAGTTTCTTATCCATACTATGTTTAAATCATGTCTCTCGAGGGAGTTTCTTATTCGCACTTGTCTGAAAAGTGTCTCTTGAGAGAGTTTGACCCATGGACTCATCATCGTTCATAACAGGGGGGGGGGTGGGGGGTGGGTGGGATGAAATCCGTACAAACCAATTTGTCACTCACCTGCAACTATTTTTTTAGTCCCATGATTTCAGGACTTTATGTATTGTAAATTTTTAGCAGAATGTATAAAAAAAAAGTTCAGGACTTTCTCAAGAACGTAAAGAAGTAATTTAGATCATTTTCGTAATAAAACGAGCACTGTAACTGTATTAGAGTGTTTTTGAACTGATTTTTAATTTGCATATCGTTGAACTTTCGCGCTATAAGACAGTCATATAGGATTTCTCTATTTTACGGCTGGAGGAGAACCTCAAGATAACTCGAAATTCAAGAACGTAAAGAAGTAATCTAGATCATTTTCGTAATAAAACGAGCACTGCAACTGTATTAGAGTGTTTTTGAACTGATTTTTAATTTGCATATCGTTGAACTTTCGCGCTATAAGACAGTCATATAGGATTTCTCTATTTTACGGCTGGAGGAGAACCTCAACATAACTCGAAATTCAAGAACGTAAAGAAGTAATCTAGATCATTTTCGTAATAAAACGAGCACTGCAACTGTATTAGAGTGTTTTTGAACTGATTTTTAATTTGCATATCGTTGAACTTTCGCGCTATAAGACAGTCATAAAGGATTTCTCTATTTTACGGCTGGAGGAGAACCTCAAGATAACTCGAAATTCAAGAACGTAAAGAAGTAATCTAGAACATTTTCGTAATAAAACGAGCACTGCAACTGTATTAGAGTGTTTTTGAACTGATTTTTAATTTGCATATCGTTGAACTTTTGCGCTATAAGACAGTCATATAGGATTTCTCTATTTCACGGCTGGAGGAGAACATCCAGATAACGCGAAATTCAAGAACGTAAAGAAGAAATCTAGATCATTTTCGTAATAAAACGAGCACTGCAACTGTATTAGAGTGTTTTTGAACTGATTTTTAATTTGCATATCGTTGAACTTTCGCGCTATGAGACAGTCATATAGAATTTTGCTATTTTACGGCTGGAAGAGAACGCAAGGAGAACAGGAGGTTTCAACGACGTAAAGAGGGAATTTCGATCATTTTGGTAATAAAACGATCACTGCAACTGTATTAGAGTGTTTTTGAACTGATTTTCAATTTACGAATCGTTGAAATTTTCGCGCTATAAGACAGTCATATAGGATTTCTCTATTTTACGGCTTGAGGAAAACCTCAAGATAACACGAAATTCAAGAACGTAAAGAAGTAATTTAGATCATTTTCGTAATCAAACGATCACTGCAACTGTATTAGAGTGTTTTCGAACTGATTTTCACTTTGCAAATCGTTGAACTTTCGCGCTATAAGACAGTCATATAGGATTTCTCTATTTTACGGCTGGAGGAGAACCTCAAGATAACGCGAAATTCAAGAACGTAAAGAAGTAATTTAGATCATTTTCGTAATAAAACGATCACTGCAACTGTATTAGAGTGTTTTTGAACTGATTTTCGATTTGCGAATCGTTAAAAATTCTTGTCATGGACCACCGTATAGGATTTTGCTATTTTACGTCGGACAGAAAACTGTAGTTTTCAACAATTTAGAAAGCAGTTAAGAGTAGTTTGAGAATAGAAAAACTCTGAGACTGTTGTGGATTATTTAATAATTGTTTTGTGACTCACTACTCCTTCGAAGTTCATCTGCACTGATCGTCTTTATATAATTTTGCTATTTTACGGGAAGAGAAACTCGAACCGCGCGTCACCCTGATGCTTTTCTTATCCAACATAAGTTGTCCGCGCGTCTTGGCCTCGTTTTCATCCAAGAATACAAAGCCGCATATGGGCCTAAGCAATTTTAAGAGCGGAAATGATAGCAAGACTGAATTATGCTTTTGCCGCTGACCGACAGCACTTGCGCCCCCGCATTTAGTTGGAATCTGTGAATTTGGAAAGCTGCCAGGAAAAACAAACAATCGATTTTTGAAGATTCCTGACCTCTGGGAATTGGCCTATTGTCTTCGGTACTTGGGCAAATGCATAGGTTGGAAGTTGAAGATTACTTGGACGAGAGCTGAGGTTAATCAAACATTTTAAAGGGCTCCAAACACTTGGAATAGATATCGTGGTGATTGTCACAAAAGACGAAGAATTCAAGGATGTAATGTTTTGTGAAATACTCCAAAACTGGCCGCAGCCTTTTCACCATCATCTCTGAAATCCTTCTCCAAGATCTGAGCAACATTTTGAGCCAGGTGAGCTATTCGGGAAAATAGGGGATCATACTTCAATTTTTATCGAAATACCGGTGATCTTCACATGGTTATCGGCCTAAGTATTTTGGTCTGCCAAAGTAAACCCTCCTAGTGTTCAAAATCCTTGAAATAAACAAGCAGTCAAATTATTTTTGAAGAGGTAGATACTTTGATGTTTATTTCATTGAATTCTAAGCCTATTTGACTCTTCTGAGCCTCACAAGCCAAGAAATTTCAAGGTTACTAGATTTTGGTTCAAAAATAGTGAGGAAAAATTGATCGAATTTCTATGTAATTTGCAAAAAATCTGGGCGCAGCCTTTTCAGGAAACTTTTTCTATTGATCGAAATTTTATTTGGCTGTCAGAAAATCGTATCGGTACTGCCGGGAAAATAGGGGATGACATTGTAAAAATTAGATATCTACGTGTTGGTTTTATGCTGATTTCCCAGCCAGCCATCTTTGTTTGTTTACAATCTAGCAGCCGCAAACAATGGAGAGCAACGACAACAGCTCAAGGTGAAGTCAAAATTATACCCCCGTCCTTAGCCTATGTTAGTATTAATTACTTGATGTTTGGTTTGATGTACCAGGGGGTCAGTTTATGATAGATTAGGCCAAAATTCTCGTTGTTTTGAAGTATATCGCAAATTTCTTGTGACATTGATTTCATGTTTGTATTCCCTTTATGGCAAATTGGTCGTTGAGCAAAGCTAATTCTTTACATTTTACAGAACAATTTTTACTTCAAGGTAAGCATGACTGCGTTCAGAAAATATTACTCGCTCATCGATGTTACTCGCAGTGACGCACGTCGGGCGGGAAGTTTTAGTCCATCGAAGGGTTAGTTGAGAGAGCAGAAACTCCAGGCTTTGCAAGAGATTTTTATTGCCCAGAATCAAATAGTTTGATATCTTCAAAACACTGGCTTGCGATTAATAAACTGGGTAAAACTCCGCGGGTTACTTGTGTGTATAACTGTCTTGTTTTTGTTTTGGAATTTTCTCCGTATTTCAGGTATTTCAGTTTAAGCTCTTTCCATGTGACTTTCACCTATGCTCGTTGTTGTTGCTGTTATGGTTTCAGCTGTGGTCAGTTCTAGAATTGAGGAAAGGAGCGTTTGTAATAATTCTGATTTCCCCATTGCCTCGGTTTCGAGGGATATCTGCGCGCGCATAAAAAACATAATTCAGTCTTGCTGGAAATGATAAATCGTCTATTTTGCCATGGAAAGTGGATAATATCAAGCGAATTGAGTGTAATGGATGTAGGAGGATACAGCGTATAGTTTTAGCTACAGAAAGTAAAGATTTAGTGCTTTATTACAATTGTTAGGATTTCGCTATTTTACGGCTGATACGATTTTCGTATTTGACCGATTTCGGGATTTTACGGCACTCGGAGCCAGGACGGTTGTCTTGGCCTGTCAATCAGGGATGCTTTCTATGCACCCAAAGAAAACTTTGACTTATTTTGTGTAAAAAAACAGTGACATCCTCAATTATGCTTCTCTTTGTAGAGGAAAAAGTCTGAAAACGAATGGCATGCATAACATATATGTAGCAATGGGGTCGATTGATAAGATTATCAACAATCTCGTAAGTGATTATTTATATTTTAGTCTTATTTACGATATTCATTTCTTTTTTCGCGGAGAAGCACTTCACTAGTTGCCACAAAGATATCACCATTCTGGTGTCCTGAATGAAAATGCCGCAGTTTCAGTTTCTATTCGACGTCTGTTATCAGTTTCATTCCTCAAAACTTGGAAAGTTGATTTTGAAACCATCTGATAGATTTAGAACAGAAAAGGTTGATTTTTCTTCAAGCCAACTGCATTTTATCGTAAAGAACGGGTTAAATTTAGTGCAGTTTTTTTGATACCCTGATACTTGATTTCCCTGAAACCTTTTTGTGATATCTTAAAGTTTAAGTTTTCAGACTTACCTTTGAGCCTTTTTAAGGAGAATTACCATAAAATTCTGTTTTAGCTCTTCAACTACTGTCAGAAATCTTTTATATGTGATAAGAAAGAATTATGTTTTTTTTTTAATTTCAATTCGATGTTCACATAGCTAACAATTTATACAATATATGCAAAGTTAACTATTCTAAGTCGAATGAAATTGAAAATGTGCTAAATTTACTGTATTTCTTCTTTTAGCAGAACCTGCCAAAGCTTTAATGTGATCCCGAGTGCTATATCCTAGACTATAATTGTGTTTTTGTTTATTTGGCATTTATTTTAAACACTCACATTTACATTGTTTATATTGTCGAAGCTTTCACCTCTGCTGAGGCCTCATCAGCAACTGAACGTCGGTTGTGCTCGAACTTGATTTCAGTTTGTTGATTATTCGATAATTAATCAATGGCATTTAGAACATCTTGAACGTCACACTCTTCGAGAAACCTGTTGTTGTTGTTGCGTCTTCTTCTTGACATATTCGTATTCCCCCTTTTTCTTTTGAATTTAGCGTAGTTATCAATCCTTGAATACAAACAGCCTCTGGGACTTGCCTTATCATTGGGTCTCCTGGCAAAGCAGCTAATCTCTCTACTCTTATTCTTTGTCTTCTTCCGCCATATTTCTCTTACATATGTCTGTCCGTCGTAGATTTTCAGGTAAGTTAACTGTTTAATAAAACTGCAATTATTTTCTTATTACGTTGCATTTTTTAGGCGAACCAAATCGATGCAATTTCAGTGAAGGCAGAGAAAACGGACGTGATTTCACAATCCGTGATGCACCGTGGTGGTTCGAGGTAAGAATGTTAAAATGATTGATGATTGGTGCCAATCTATCACTCAAAACAATACGCAAGGACATTTTATCTCTCTGGAGAGCTGCAGAAAATAGATTTTGAAGCAAATACTGCAGTTGTTCAGTCCCATGGCAATAAATGTGTGGACGATATTTCTAACCAGTGCAAAATCGATCTTTCTTTACTGTTCTGTGCAATGGGTTTTTTTTCTACGATTTGATCAATTGTCTGAAACCCTGTTCAGTTATTTTGCAACAATTAAATTTTCGCAAATTTGAATTTACCCATATTTTCAAAGCTCATATAAACGTGGAAAAATCACAGTCAAATATTTCGATTTATCGGCTATCAGGCAGAATTCGATTAATTCCAATCCATCCAACACTCTCGTTGCTATGAATTTTCAAAAGTTGTAATTTTTCTAGCTCACCCGGTATAGCCAACTATTTTTGATTTGTATTCGGTTTTAACCAACAACGTAATGGCTGACCGTCCAGCTTCGGCTTTCAAAACCGGAAAGGTACGGCCTAAAGCGGACAACGCAACACGCGCTTTGATACTGGATGGATGTGCTTCTTTCACGAGATAGTGAAAGGCTGGATTGAGTTGGAAGGACGTCCTGGAGGCCACATGCAAATTTGGTTACTTGTTAGTCCAAGCAAAGAAGAAATAACTGCAAAGAAATGAAACTGAACTGAGCAAAGCACTTTTTTCAGGCCTCTCAATCCCCTCTCAATGCACACACTTCGCAATTTCATCGACGATAATAATGAAGGAACACGAAACATGTTTATGCGAGCACGTCCGCTTTCCCTCCCTTCAGTTCAGATTCAAAGATATTCTTGCTGCTCTTAATTTTTGCTGCTGTGCTATGAGTAGAATATGGGTGCTCAAGGCTCACGCCCGACAACACCTTTCTCGAGGAGTTCAGCCTCACTTTCATGCCCCTATACAAATGTAGAGGAAAATGACCGGAAGTGAATATTTTCGTCGACTTTGAACGTTTCTTGCAGTGATGCGATGTGATTTTTCCGCGTTAATTTAATCTTAAAAGGTAGTGAATTTATCTAAGAAATGTTTAAAACTAAAATCGTTTTGATTTAAACTTCCTGGTAAACTCCACGCAATTTGACAGGAGTGATGGTCTTATTTTAAGAGATTTTCATCCGTATTTGGGCAAATTTTTCGAATTCATTGTTTTTGGTGACGTAAGCAGCGCCTTTAAAACCATGACATTAAGAAATTGCCGTAGATCGTAGAAATTGTTTTGAAGCGGCGTGGTCTGCTTGCTGCTTGCTTTCAAGAAAACTTTTTAATTCTGAACGAAACGAAGCAATAAACCAATATGCAGAGCACTAGCGATCCTTTTACTGCCAGTGAAGGACCAGAGATGCTTTCATGTTTTCAAATAAGTCCCCAACCCGCCAGAAAGAAAGAGACAAGAAGAAGCAGCTTCCAACGAAAGAACTCGGATATTTATGGATCAAGAACTAAAATCGTTTTGTTTATGATGGCAGATGTCTTTGATGGAGAAATGGATAGCAAATTATAGAAAATATGTTATTTGTACTGGGCAAGTTCCTCTCAATGATGGAGCAACTCAATGCAGTCTGGAAATTTTCTCTTGTTGGCTCTAAAAACTCACAGACAAGGAAAATAGGGCGGAAGGATGCTGTCTATCGAAATTGCAATGACTATTTCTGAATGGACAACGGCAATAACTGCTTTTTGGTAATTTTCAGAAACTCATGAATAAGCATGGCAGTAGGGGCTACAGGGTGAAACGGGCGAGCTTTGTCTTTGTCTTTGCAAACAATTGTCTTTGCAGATCAAATTCAGAATATGTTCCAGACTGTTTCAGAATTGGAAGCATTAAAATTTCAATTTTGTGATGATTCAATTGCTATTATCTTACCATCTTCCTATCATCAGAGTAAAATCATCAGAGTATCAATTATTGGATTACTCAAATTTTTGATATATCATAATATTGTTTTTCATTGAATGCTTTGTTTGCAACAGTCATGTTCCATCAGTTTTGCATCAGTCTTCAGGCATTGAAAAAGCAAGAATTGCGGTCTTTTGTGGTTGTTGTCAAATGCTGCTTCAAGGTTGGGCTTGATTGGTAAAGGATAATCTTGTTCTGTTTGAGTCCTAAAATAAAACAGAGACAATATTATTTCCTCCTACTAAAAACGTTTGCTGCATAGCAAATTTCACTTTGTCTCATAGAGAATTGCATGTACAAAAAAGAGCAGCAAACCAAAATAGGAGATATCTTTGCAAACTTGAATCAGAGCAGCGATACTCTGCTCAAGAAAAAGAAAACAGATTTAAGGGCAAATAATTGCAGTAAGCTATCGTATTTATAGGCAAAATAATCAAAGTTGATGATTTTTTGTACAAGGTAGCCTTGATAACATTGTTTTAGTAAGCAAATCTCCTATTTCTAGGTCAGAGCTTCCCCATTGGTCTTGAAGAAAATAAGCAACAATGCAACTTTATGTTTGTTTACATTTAGGCCAAACCCAACGAAAAGTTCTCTGAGAGTGAAATCAAAGTTTTGTTATTATTCTCATTGCTCTGGTGGCCAAAACAGCTAGCAAGTACTCTAAAATACTTTCATTTCTGAAAACATCAGATTTAGTTTGAAAGTGATACATTCAACCAAGGTTAACGTTTGTTTTCTGACTAAAAAGCAGACAAGTTTGTAAAAGGAAGCACGTAAAGTTAACGAAGATTAAATAGTCATGGCTCTCGAGGAAAAATTGCCTTTGAAAATTGTGGGAAACCGGCAAAGGCTACAGCCAAACAGGCAACATTTTTAGAAACTAGATGCTTACAGCTATTGCGTTATATCTCCAAATTGAGAATTCCTGTTTTAGTTTAGAAAATATTGGAGTTTGAAAAAACTTCGGTTAAATTTAGGCCAACAAAAGTTCATTTTCTTGAAACTGCAAGCCGAAGTTCAAGACGAGAAAAAGACAAGTTTATTTCGTCAAAAATTGGCGAAAGGTGGTAAAATAGGACAAAACGACATCAAGGAATCCAAAACTTTCAACAAAATTTCCATGAAACAAAGGACAAACGTTAAATTTATGATAAAGTCTGCTTACCTGCTGTGCTGAATCCCGAGTTTGTAAACAGAGTTGTCCACGGCCTTTGAAAAATATGAAAAACCAAGAAGCTCTGAGTCCAAAATGCTCAAAGAACTTGAAAGAGCGAAGATACAGCTATTGCGTTATATCTCGATATTTTGCTTTGGGACACTTGGGACGCCTGCTGACGCCATTTATCACAAAATTTTACTTTCGCGCCACAGCTTTCTTGCA
Source organism: Aurelia coerulea (assembly GCA_039566865.1). NCBI lineage: Eukaryota > Metazoa > Cnidaria > Scyphozoa > Semaeostomeae > Ulmaridae > Aurelia > Aurelia coerulea. The sequence goes on from CM076954.1 coordinate 11,455,070, forward strand.
AGAGAGGCCGGAAGTGACGTCAGAATTCAGGCTTGGTGTTGTCGGGCGTGAAGGCTGGGGAACAATAAATCAATGCAAAACAATAATCTCCAGCATAAAAATTGACCCAAAACAAAATTTTCCAAATGACTACTGTAACCCAAAAATAACCTTTGCCAAAATATTAGACCCAAAAAGAATCTGTTCTCAAAACAGCAACTTTAATCAGCAATCACAGGCAACAGAATGCAGCAGGTCATTGTTGTTGTCTGTAAATCAAAGATACAAACCACATTGAAGATACACAGTTGAAGATGCAAGTCCCCCAAAATTTTACATGGGGATATCATTGTGCAACTGGAAATCCTAGTTCTTTCTAAAAACTGCTGAGCACTAAAAATGCTTTCATGACTGATTTCCAAATCCTGTACTGACATTTCTTTTAAGGGAGGGTGTGCTCAAGAGAGGGATGCAGGATCTTCCTTTCTCATTTCAAATATGCATTCATGAAAAATAATGCAAAATAAAGGAAATTCTACAGGGTAAAATATATGTATGCAAATATATCAAATAAAATGATTATTTATTTGCCATCCTCTTCCTCTACTTCTCAAATAACTTTTGTTCAATGCACAGGAAAACAAGAAAAATTTAAGAACAAGTACTGCATATATATAGAGTGCCAGATGCAAAAAAAATAATTTAATGGTTGTATGTGCTAAAATTTTACATATGCTTGTTTATTTGAGTAAAATTTTACATATGCTTGTAGTTATGTTAAATTTGACACATGCTTGTAGTTTTATAAAATTTGACATATGCTTACAAACAAGGTCATATTTTCACATTGCTTAACCATGTCAACGAAGTTATATTTTCGCATTGCTTAACCATGGCAACGAATTCATTTTTACATTGCTTGACCATGGTAACGAAATTGCAACGAGGTTTGGATTCAAATTGGATTCTAGTTACAAACAACTGCAGTGTCCCGGCATATTCTGAATCAGCAAGGAGTATAAACTGGGCTCGGTCGTAACCAATAGTTTCAGGATCACAACAGAGTCACCCCTCCACTCAAACATACACACGGCATGTCGATTAAAACTAAAAACAAAACAGCAAGCAAAAAGCAGCGAGCAGCCATCTTTATTTTTATACGTACAAGCTCGTTGCCACCTAGTCTCGTTGCGATTTCGTTACCATGGTCAAGCAATGTAAAAATGGATCAGTTGCCATGGTTAAGCAATGTGAAAATATAACTTCGTTGCCATGGTTAAGCAATGTGAAAATATAACTTCGTTGCCATGGTTAAGCAATGTGAAAATATTACTTCGTTGCCATGGTTAAGCAATGTGAAAATATGACCTTGTTTGTAAACATATGTCAAATTTTATAAAACTACAAGCATGTGTCAAATTTAACATAACTACAAGCATATGTTAAATTTTACTCAAATAAACAAGGATGTGTAAAATTTTTACTCGAATAAGCAAGCATATGTAAAATTTTAGCACATACAACCATCAAATTATTTTTTTGCATTTGGCACTCCATACATATAATAGTTTAAGTTTGCAGCTGTGCACTTAAGCCCAACCAAGAACAACAATTGGGTCCATGTTTTGATTAAAATACTTCTTTTTGTTAAACAATTGTTTAAAATTAGCAGTCAACTTTATTTTCATTTATAATATGTGAAGTGTGAAGTGATAATCAGTTTCCACCCTTTCATCTTGTTCTTAATTTCTTTGAAGATGACATAAACAAGCCTACTTGCATCTGTTCAAAACACAGCAGTGCCTAGGCCCATAGGCTATTGTTTATAAGAGAAATTACCGTCAGAAATGAAATTTTTCAAAAACGAAAATAACACATTTTGCAAATTTTCGTAGATAATCGCAGTACACTGCCATGTTAACCAACATGTTAATTTCAAAATTACGAAGTTTCTTCGTAGGGCCAGGAGTGGATTTGTTTTTACAACAATTTCCCTGAGGTCAGTTGAGGGGCTGCAATTTCAGACATAAAAATGTTTATCTGCTACTTTTCCATGAATATTTTAAACGGGAGGGAAAATATTCAATCCAGAAACAAAAATCAAATTAAGGGTCTTTCCACTGTTTTCTCGAACTATTCTCAGCCTTTAATTCCAAAAACTGATGGAGAAATGCCAATTTGATGAGGGAGTGGTACTGTTACGGGAAAATAGAGTATTGTGACTTGAGCAAAGTAACAGGAATTTACAAATAGTTTGCAAATTTTCCCAGATATCCTACCTTGTCCACCATGTTTGTTGTATCCTGCAGTTTTGTTCTACCAAGTTAGATCGTAGGGCCAGGACCAGTTTTCCTTTTATTTCACTTTGAATAAATCGCTGTTATTGGACAAAATTGCACCTCTTTGGTAACAGCAACTGATGCATTTCCTGAAGCTTCTTTGATAAATATTTGGAGATCTTCTGCTCTGGCAGCTTCACCAACCTCCCATGAGACTGTTTTGATTTGAATCGGGCGCATATTTTGGCGCCAACACGGTGATCGGGTGCTAAAACCAGAGACTAGCATCCGCCGGCTCTAAACCGGTCCGCCATTAATTTTCTTTTGCGGAAGGTTCGTTCCTAGCCTCGTTTTGCATTTCTTCGCTGTGTTTCGGTTTTAAACACCAATCAGTCCCACGGCTAAACTGCCACCAACTTGGCTGGTTTTCAAGTAGATTACAAATCTAAAGGCTGATTTCCAGTCAGTGGAATTTTCCGAGCGGACGGAGAAATTTACAGCTCAATGATCGTCCCAACCTTTACGTATTGCCGAGTAGTGCAACTCAAGTTGACTTCAACTCAAGCAAAGAGACTCTTGTCATTTCATCATGGCTGTTTGAAAATAATCAATGGAAACTCGAAAAATCCCACTGCAATTCAATCAGTTTTCCATGCCAAAAGTACGAGGGCATGTAAACTCGTGCGTAAATGTTTAGACAATGATATTTTTGAGAACTTTCAAGGTTATTCTGAGTTGCAACAGCACAAAATGCAAACAAGAAACAATGAATGTTTGATAAGGCTTCCGATGAAAACAGAATACGCTAGGAAGTCCTTCCAGTTATTGGTGCAAGGATTTACAACGAACTTCCAATTGACCTTAGAAAAACTGAATCTTTTAAGCAATATGAAAAACTATTAAAGAAACGTTTTAATTAAAACTGGTAATATGAATGGTACTTTTGAATCATCATTGTGATTACTGCTAGGTTTTATTAGAATTGTTAGAGGTGTTTTTCTTTCTTCCTTTTCCTTTACAGGACACATGTTGACAACAGCATTTGTTGTTGAAATGTATATCCTGTATAAAAATTCGTTGTATTATTACTACATTCTATTATTTTTGATTTTTGAAATTCTGCCCGCTCTGAAAATTGTACTGACTGGAATCAGCCTTTAAAGAGGGCTTCTCTGAGCCCTGAGCCTTTTCAGTATACATCATTAGTCAATATGGTTTCTGCTTTTCAGAGAAATTTTGAACTGTTTTTTCTTTAATTTAGCAAGATAATGTACACCATATCTTGCAGTCTTGATTTTTTGTGACTTAAAAGCTTCTTTTTTTCTATTCCCATCCCCAAAATGTGGAAAGCACCTGCGCACCAGGAACAGTTTCTCCTTTAACTTCTTTCTCCTTTCCGTCAGCGTTGAACTTCGCAAATCCTGGCTCAAACCTTTTTGGCTGGTTTCAGAAAAGTGGATTTATCTCCAAAACTACTCGAAAATTGTTGGATTTCGTCTTCGCTCCATCTTTAGCTTGGTAGTTGATCTACAAATTTGCGAAGTCCTATTGAAAAGGCTAGATTTCCTGCAATCGAATTATTTATTTCTGTTTACTTTTCGAGATCGAAGGGAAAAAGCTATGGTCAACGTTATTTGGGGCATAGGTCTTTGATCTTTGATTCAGTGTAAAAAGGTAGGTGTAAAATTCTATGCCTTGTTTCTTTTAACTGAATGGCTTGAAAGAAACTTTAGGTAATTATCTATAATTTTACCGTTTGACTCTTCAGAAATCCTAAATTTTTTTGGAAATTGCAGTACAACGTATTGTATACTTCAACTCATTTGAGAATGTGACGTCGTCAGATTTTTAGAAGAGTGACAAACTTTTGCTTCATACGATATTGTAGACATCGAGAAACTGTCACTTTCTTGGAAATCAGTTCACGTTTCATTAAAACGTTTGGAAATTTTGATGGTTTTAAGTTTTTCTGAAAATTTTTCATGAATTCTTAAAAATGAACAAAAACGCTCCAACTCTGAAGTACTTATAGAATTATAGCGAAATAGCTAAAGTTTCTACGAAGTCATTCAATTCAAAGAAATAGGTCCATAGAATTTTGCACCATCCTTTGAAAAGATGTGGAGCTTATGCTGTTATTTGGAACACGCCTTTTTTGTTCATGATCTCTTCAATATTGCTTATTTTCTCGTGTTGCTAGCTTCGAATCATCTATTCGTTGATTTCTTTGTAGCAGAACACAAATTCAAGAAGAGGAGAAGGGAAGTATCAAGAGCCCTCATAGTTCAGCACCCACTAAATCACGTATGTATTTCATTTGCGTGGTGGTTGCTCTACCAGGTGAGCCAGAAAATGAAAAAATTTCGACTTTTCAAAGTTCATAGCACTAAAAATACTTAATGGATTGGAATGGATTGAATTCTGCTTCATATCCGAGAGAGTCAAGTATTTTTGTAATTTTTCTTTCGTTTTTATGAGCACTGATAAAATAGGTAAATTCAACTTTGAGAACAATTTCATGGTTGCGAAATGCCTGAAAAGGCCTTAAACATGCTTGAACGTTTAATCAAATCATGAAGAAACCTCTCATGCGAAAAGTTAAGAAGTACAATTTTCTGGGATAAGAAATATCACATGCACATTTATTGCCGTGAGATTAAAAACGTCGAGATTTGTTTAAAATCTTTTTCTGATAACAAATGCACTTACGTATGTGAGAAAATTCCTTACGATTTGATCAAGTGTTTAGGCCATTTTTTAGGCATGTCACAACCAAGAAATGTTCGTTAAGTCGAATTTGCTTATATTTTCAGTGCTCATAAAACTCAGAGAAAATGACAGAAATCCTTCGGGCTATCGGCTTCGAACTAAAATTGAATCATTCAGATCCATCAAGTACTCATGGTGCGGTGAATTTTTGAAAGTGGGAACTTTTTTCTGGCTCTCCAGATGTATTTGAATTCCTCTAAGGAAAGCTAGAAAAGTTAAGTATCAATATAGAAACGTGTATACATGTACACATCCTCTGCAGCTACAATCAAGATTAACAGTATTCACAACATGTCACGGGAATGCCTCCTTCTTGCATTACTTGAGGTTGTATGTTTTATTGTGCTGCCGGATGTCAAAATGATTCCTTGTATTTAGGGCGGCAAAATCAAATCGCTTTCTCGTATGCTTCATTTCGACAATAATTTCATGGAGGGATGCGATCTACATTAAAATTGAAAACTTTCGGACGATCAAGCTTTCGGACAATTTTTTGTCTGTGTTTTTTTTTTAATTGTGTGAAAGTTTTAAATTCTTTGAAAATAGAAAAAATTCAAATGTTTCCCATCCCACTGTTAAAGAATTATATGCTGTCATCGGTGATCCTGTTTCCAAAGTGAGTTTCCACATTGCAGTTGTCAGTAACAATGTTCCTGAGTCGATGAAGGTACCTCTTGCTTTCATCTGCAATCTTGAAGGCTGCTTTTTGGATGCTTCTGATGCATCTATATGTATCTATAGAGTTAGTTAAACTTGCACATAGTTAAATAACATGAAAATTACAAATGGTTTTAACATATAGTTGGCTTCATGCTAAACTTGTTTGTTCGAAGGTTTTTTGTCCGAAATTTGCGAGAGAGCCTTGTTTGAAAGTTTGTTATCCGAAGTTGTTTTCGAAACTTTTCCGTCCGAAAGTTTTCGATTTTAATGTATCCAAAGCGATTCAATTTGACGGACCAACCGTAACGAAGCAAGCAGAGAAAAGAACTACGTATGGCAACGCGCCATTGCGAAGCAAAATCACAAGGAGAGCTATGAAACGAACTGATTAGTTTCTACAATTGTTCAGAAGGAGCAATATATTTTACTCGCATTGTAGAAACAGAAGAATTCCAGTTGTATTAGGCTGAATTTTTCAATATTCCATACCATATACTAGGAACATGATGTAATATAGTTCTGTTATTTACCATTTTAGCTGGCATGTCCCCTCTGAAGCAATCACAGTTTCAGGCTTTCCTGACGAAAACTGGTGGTAGCCCTGTGAAGAAGAGCAGTCATAGAGGTACGATTCTCACTCTTATACGGTTTCCTTTCATCGATGGTTTTAACCGCACAACCAGATGCCATGCAGTAATGATAAATATATAGGGTGTTTCCGAAAAAACTTATCCCAACTATGACTGAAAATCTTGAGAAAATAATAAGAGTTGAACAGATGTAATGTATACCGTCTGATCGGTCTGAAAGCGGAAAGTACTATTTTTATTTTCTAATCCACCACTTTCTGGTGGAAACGAAAATAAATTATTTACCATTTAATTTTCCGGAGAATTAAGACAAAAAGAGTCATTTTTGGTGAATTGGCGAGGTCGTCATACACAGCCAACAACTATACAAACAAATAAATAGACAACTGTTGAACTAAATATGCCCTTTATACCCCAGATATATCTTTATACCCCAGATATACCCCTTAAATATATCCTACAATAGACCTGTACCTTCAGCTAAACAGCTATCTATTAGAAATTTCTGACTTGGGAGAATTAAGCTGGATGTGTATGAGCTTAGGCAAAGATGGATAACTGTCTGGTTACTCTCATTTATAATGATTCAATCACATGGGAATGCTGCAAGCATGCGTGATTTGGAACTCGCGAAGAAAATGGAAGTATTGAAATAAATTATTTCAAAACAAATATTTCCTTCAAAAACAATAGTAAATATATTTCTTCTTTCTAATAATGTAAAGTATGGATACGTTAATGGAATTATTTGTCATTTAATTGATATTTAGTGAATATGACCGATTTCAAATTCAGTTTGCTTAACAGAAAACGCAGCATACTTTTTACCATACAAAACTGATGAAACTGGTTTTGCCAAAATATTTCAGGCTTAGAGGCAATTGAGGTGATGCCCTAAGGTTGGAAGCAGACAAGTTTATTTCCAGGAGATGCATTTATAAGAATGATATAAGCTCTCACAATGATGAGTTTTCGTCTATGTAGATATCCTGTCGCTTTCTAGAATCTGCAGTGGGCCATACTGTCGAAAACATCAATTAAGTAACGAATAATTCGATTAATCCATTTAACCTGGATACCAGTGAAAAGACTACAGATTGTGCTTTCAGATAGTTTGCGTCAAATTGATTCAAACTTTATCATTTTGTGAAGATCCTTGAATGAAGGTGGGCTGCATTTTCCTCTGAAGAACTCTGTATTTTTGGCACAGTTGAACTTGAGTGTCTCATGGATCCTTGATTAACCTTAATTGCTGCCAGTCTTTCTACAAGTATATATCACCAAAATAAGAAATCATCTCAGAAGCTACTAATTACAGCGCTTACTGCTGTGAAACTGAGGAAGAGTTGACATTTTATCCCCTCTTTTGATAAATACTGAAAAACGCCGCCACCATCTCGACATAGAATCTCGAGAAAACTTTGCTCCTGATCTTTAAATTGTTTTTATTCGCAGAGTCATTTTCATTTGTGAAGCCACGAGCTGCATCTACACCGGCAACCAATTCTACAGCCAGAAATGTATTTGATTATCAACCGGAAACTCCTGCTACTGGCAAGAAACTTGAGGTATATTTACATCCCTATTAGAGGTCCTAACCGGTTCAATAGCCTCGATCTGTATTATTAATTATTTTATTTTTTTTATTAATTCATATTTTTACACGATATCCCATCAGTACAAAATTAAACTACAAAAGTTCAAGTTTGTTACAAATGAATAATGAAAAACAAAATTTAAAATTTGGTATTAGCTAGGATTGGATCCAGGCTGAGATCTGATCTGCCTGGGAGTCGTGTTTTAGTTAGGGTTTACTGAGCTCTTTAAATGCGTTTTTAAGTTTTTTATAAACAAATCCAATTGCATTACTAACATTATGCTCAACTCTACCCTAAAAAGAATTACTGTATAGTCAATACGATTAAAGATGACGCAACTGGAAACATTTACCATGCGCCCAAATGCATCTCGCAATGACTGAGAAAAGCTCACTCATTGGTGAATCTAGGATTGGGGATTGGCGTGATCGGGATTTGGATATGGGGCATGCAACTAGTCTCTGTAAAAATGTCCTTGCCCCATCTCCAGTACAATTTTGAAATTACAATTTAATGAAAGCAAGTTTGCACAAAGAGATCGAGAACTGCACAAAGAGAATATATTTACACTATGATTGAAAATTACAACACTTATACAACAAATAACACGATAAGGCGATGTACATGTAGATCTCCTCTGCAGCCAAATGAGAAACAACAGAAACAACGAAGTGACACAAAATCGGCAAGCACATGAATAAAATGGGAAGGAATGGATGCAGTTTCTAATTGGTTCTATTATCATGCTTGATTTACAGCAGGTTAAATTATCGTTAGAATTTGGAAACGTATTTTTAAATTCATTGCAAACGCATTCTTTAATGAGTTTGGATAGGGTGCTTTCTCTTTGCTGTCTTGTGTAAATATGGTAAAGGTTAAGGTGAAGTTGCGTTTTTTAGCGGCAAGTGCTAGGATCACAGAAGTAGCCAAGCGCTAATCGAGTCCGCGACCCCTTGTCATGACACTCAAGTGGTGGTGCTCTTCCAGGTATTGAACCCTGTCCGCCTGACTGTTCTGGCTGCAAAGTCAGAGGATTACACCACTGCGCCACAACACATAGCTTAACGGCCAAATATAAATATTTAAAACAATACTTCTGCTAAGGACATGGCTTTGCAGGCTATGATTTCATGCCCTCTCGCTCGTAGAAATGGAATAAATGTCATCTCTAAAATATATTTTTCCTCAAAACAAATCCACAAAAGAAATTCTCAAGATCAGTAAAGTGATCAAATTTGGAAAAGTTTTGGAAATGTAGCAATGTAAACAGACACAGATTCTTTGATTCACTAACAAGATTGTTAATCTCCTTTGCAGACATTGAAGGAATTGAAGATAGAAAGCACACTAAAGTCATTTCCTAAATTTGTTGCGAAGCCTGTAAAGACAGAAGACTATCCAGAAAATCTAGTAAGTAAAGTCATGTATGTACCGTTCTTGATGTTGTAACTGTTACAGGTCGTTACAGGTATAGTCAGGGGTATAGCTTAGCTAGTGGGAGTGATTTGGTTGGTGTCACAAATAGAGTAAAGATTTTGGAAAAATTAGAGAAACTTATTGGAAATCCCGGACAAAGCTATCGGCTTGAAAGTAGTTGTAAATTGTAATTTATATCAGAGCTGCAAAAAGTATCGGAACCTGGGAACTAGGTTCCCAGAAAATTTTCAGCCTTAGCAGAAAATTTTTCAAGAAGAGTTCAAACAAGGAGAAAATGATTGTTTTTTACAATTCATTTCAAAAAGAGAAAACTTATTTGATTTTCCATACAATTGATCATAATCCCAAGTAAAAATGCAAGGTTACAACCTTGCACACATTGGTATGGCAAGAATTCTTCATATAATTGATGAAATTTCTTTAGATGTTACATGAAAGACTAACATCTTCAACCAAGAATTCTTTGGGGGAGAAACAGTGTCACTGTATGCAAGGTCTGCACTGAAACTTTCTCATTTTTGTAAAAATTAACCACCATTTTACATTACAGTGTGCACACAGATAGGATTATTTTTTTAACTTTACATTCAGAAAATTTTAGTGCCTGCAGTTCTTGTGCTGCAGCCATAGATTATGGTCTCTTGGCTAAAAAGTTTTAGATTGTGTAGAATTCTTGCTTAATAGTCAGTCTAATTGTACACAAGGCTGCACTGTACAAATCATAATTCTAGAAACCTAAATTTACAACAAATTTGTTTTCATTCCAAAGTACAGCACAAAAATTTCCAAATACTTCACAATTTTAGTCTGTTTCTTCATGAAAAGTTGAGCATTTTCAGTTCAGATCATTATATTGACATGTATTTGTGTGTTTTCCCATTCTTGCTTTCAGCAATTTTAGCCAAATTTGGACCAAGATTGAATAGATAAAGAGATCATGTAATTTTGAATATTGATTTTTAACAATATTTTTTTATGACTGAGTCTATAAACTTGTGAAATTGGCCAAACAATTTTCTTCTAGTTAAAAAGTAGACATTTTACCAAATGGCAAAATTATTTACATGAAAATCTCAGAGTTTGAGGTTTCGCATTCCCCAGTTGACTATGAATTTTACAATTCTATATCTACTAAACTCTTCTATCAGTGTCGTGGCCACTGGGTATAGGTTGGGTAAGAATTTTCCGAGAAATATCAAATCTCTCATTAGCATTGGCAAAAACTTTGGCAAATATGGAATCAGAGGATGCATGCTAAGACAAAATATAGTAGGACGTTTCTTAAAAAGAGTTTTCTTGTGCTCTGATTTAGAGGATAAATGTCACAAGACTATCCAAGTTTCCTTGTCGCTAATGGCAAGCATGATATTGGGAGATGCATTCTAAGCCAAAGTAAAGGGCGTGGCCCCAACATTTTTCCTAGGGGCCCCATTTGATCTTCCCTGGCGACGCTGCTGCTTAGTCAGAATATCTTTTGGGCACATCGTGGCTGCAGAAACATGGAGTATTTTGCACGACATAACTTGACTTAGCAGAAAATTTTTCCCCTGCTTACCAGGTTCCCAGAAAGGAAAATATTTTTTGCAGCTCTGATTTATATGTTTAATTATTGCATTTGATAGTTTTACAAAGCATTGATAAGCAAAATTAAAACATTCATAATTAAAAGTATGTAGCTACATGTTGTTTGTTTACATTTTGTGCAATTAAATACTCTGGCATATTCAAAACATTGGTCCACACTTTAATCACGCCCCAGTCCGTAAACTAGCCCAGATGGGAATTTTTGCTTGGCACCATATCCAGAAATGTTTTCTAGTACAAAGTACACAATCTTATCCTTTTTACGAGCTAAGCCCTGCATGAAAGGAGTCTGGATATTCTACCGGGTGAGTCAGAAAAAGAAACCCCGTTTGAAAGGTCACGGCTCCCTTGATATCAAGACAATGATATCTGCAAATATATACCGGGTGTCTTAGAAATAAGTACCCCCTTTTGACTGGAAATAGGAAACAAGCAATAAGATATCATTGCTCCCCGACTTCACAGCTATATTTATCGATCTTCAACTTAGATGCCCACACCTTGCATTTAGAAATCGTCCACCAAACACCGGAGATACATGTTCGCAAAGTCAAAATTTACAGTGCACCCAAAACCAGAGGTTTTGAAAAAGGGCCTAGTCATGATTTGTATCGTGGAAATTTTCCAAAGTACCTGTAGACTTTAAGTTTCCGTTTTTTTGCTTTTGAAAAGAATAAAAGATGCATGGACATGGCACTGATTAAACAGATATAGTAAAAATGTGGTAAGAGTGATAAAGTTGTGCCACATCTCCAAAATAAGCATGCATGTGCTCCTTTTCCTCTTCTTTAATACAAAACACTTGGGATCGAATGCAATGCAAGGACCGATACCTCAAAAGAAAAGTCACGTCAAGAACAATTGAAGTAATTCAAGGTGTAAATCTTTTCAAAAATAAAAACTAAAGGTCAAAGTTGAAAATTCGTTTGCAAAATGCTTGTTTGGTGTCAAGTTATGGCTAGGCCATTTCTCAAAACCTCTGGTTTCAGGTGCACTCCAAATTTTGACCTTGCGAACTCATATCTTCGGTCTTTGGTTGTCGATTTCCAAATGCAAGGTATGTGCATTTAAGTTGAAGACCAACAAATGTAGCTATGAATTCAAAAATTCCCGAAATTTTATCGCTTTGTTGCCTTGTTGAATCAAAAGGGAGTACTTTTTTTGAGACACCCGGTAGTTTAATGAAATTTACCTATGAAATTTACCTGACTGAAATCGGCCACTCCATTCTGAAATTATGAGGGATTTTCTCGAGAAAGCCTCTTCATAGAATCTTTAAAACGTGCCCAAAATCATGATCAAATTTCCCTTACATTTCTGCCTTACAATGGCCTTACAGCAATGACTTGTGGACGCTTTAGCACGTGCTATCCTCTTGGGAGGATGAACAAGTCCTCCCCCTGGTATCAATGACCTGTTCAAGGGGATTCCATTCTCCTAAGAGGACAAAATACATGAATTTATGTGAGTGCCATCAATTTTAGGAAGGAAAATTTGCTCATTGTTTTCGTTCGTTTTTGCAGGTTTTTGGAAGGGGTTTTCTGCAGAAAATCACCCATATCCACGGTGGCCGATTAAGGACGGGTAAATTACTGAACCTATTTGAACATATTGACAATAAAACAAGACAGTTTTCAATATCATTGCTTTGATATTCATGGAGCAGTGGCCTTCCAAGCGGGGATTCTTTTTTCTGACTCACCCGGTATTATTAGCTTACTGTATTTTATTTTTTCGACACGTGCGTGGATATCGTTTAGGAAGAGGACCAATACGTGCCTTGGTTTTCTTCGTCCTATTTGGAGATTAGCTCCACTTAGCTCCATTAATTCACTCTAAATGCACAAATTTGATATTGATTTTTCATGTGATTCGAGATCAGGCACCCAATAATTTGAATTTGTCGCCGAAAAAAGTGTTTCGATTTCATTGTTGATTGGTCTTCAGTTGAAGCCAATGATTGGCGCTTTCTTCAGTATTTTTAGGTTGGTGAATAAGCTGGAAAAGTTAATCGTGAGATTGTTTCCAAGTTGTGCATCAGTATAGCCAAGAAATGTATATGGAACTATTTGCTAAATCTTGTCAACTTTTTATCTCAGCATGATGAAGGCCAAGGGGAGGCACTTGAATTTCGGGTTATTCAGATCTGGGGTTATTATGGAGGAGTACGCCAAGAGGATTTTGGTTATAATGAATCCTCAGAATGAAGCTCCTAGTAACCTTTTTCGTTGCGAAACAACTTGAAACTTGTTGTTGGCATAAACCTGCACATTTTTAGAATCTTTATTGAAATTTACACTACTATCCCAGAATATTTCCATAACAGTATACCTCACTCAAAAATTTTCTTAGAAATGGTGCACACCCCGGTATCCCCCCTTAGAAATGAAGTATTCCCCCTCGGGAATTAAGGTGGCTTGGTTTGTAGTCCACAAAAATAATGGAACAACTCTTTAAATCTTACATTCACGGGATTTCTGCTCCATTGTCTCTCTAACTCTAACAAATGATCCCTTTTTTCCAGGCAACCTCATCGGTAGCAACTGAGCAAAGCAGAACTGTAAGATCATTCCAGTCGAAGCCAATGAGTTTCCCAGAAGAGAAACCGTCAGTCAAGCCAAATCTGCATCCTGCTGTAACCAGTATATCTGCAATTTCAAAACCGCAGCAGCTTATATCCGGATTTATGAAGCCATTAATCCCAGCAGGGGAACAGCCAAAGTCTTCTCCGGGTGGTTTTCTAGGAGGAAAACCCCCCACTGTGAGCCAAGCATCATCAACTGTTCAGCAATTTGGAATAGGCAAGCTAGTAGCACCAGTTCAGTTTGCCAAGACTGCGCCTGCTAAAGCATCGATCACTAGCACTGGTGCCGTAATACCCACAATCCCAACTTCCCGTCCGAAATCTGAAGCTGTTGGTCAGTTGGGACTTTCTAGCCTCGGTAGCTCTTCCTTCAAGCTTGGCATGGGCAGCAATACTGTCTTTGGCTCAGCGGAACCAACTCAGAGTAACGTTGGAGCGTTTGGGGCACCAGCAAGACAATCTCCAGGTCTTTCTGGTCCAATATCAACTGCAAACATGGGCCTCTCTATATCGGACAGTGGATCGGCATTTACGTCAAACGCTAAAGCTAAGTCAAATCCTGATCTGTTTGGCACCGCTACAAAACCATTATTCGGTGCAACTACGTCATCAATGCCACTATGGAGCACAAAGTCGACAGAGCCAACTGGGCAATTTACTTCGATTTCAAAGTTAGGCACAACAGCTCCTCCTTCCATGCCTTTGACAACAACAACTGCCCCTAAACAAAGTGCTACCACATCTACAGGTTTCGACGTTGGAGACAAAAGTAAGGCCATTTTTAAGACACCTGAGGGCCCTACAAAATCCGTCGCTGTTGCTTTCAATCCATCCTCATTGTGGTCTGCAACACCGCCACTTCCAACCAGCTCCACTCTCACGGAATCTTCTAAATCAGATGGCAAGACTTTGGCAATGCCTTCAGTTAGTTCTAGCGCCACAGAGAAACTGTTTTCCGCTGTACCAACATCTTCGCCTAAATTAACCAATTTGCAAGGAACTGTGATAAGTTCACCCTCTCTTACAAGTGCTCAACCATCACCTGGCAAAGATGAACCCAAAAAGAATGCAGATATCGCTTCCATTGTAACCATCTCAGGATCAGTTCCTTCCGCAACTGGAGGCATTTTCGGATCTTCTAAATCAGGATCACTGTTTGGCACTAAGCCATCACAACCCTCAGGACTGTTTGGAAGCCAAGCTCAAGCCGGTGCTTTGCAAGGAGTACCCTCGACTACTTCAGGCACATTGTTTGGCTCACATCTAACGCTCACTGCTGCTAATCCAATCACTGGCAGTGAAACAAAGACGAGTGCGTCAGGGCTGCTTGGCACATCAAATGCACCAGCAAAGTCACCATTGTTCAGTATGCAGCCAGTTGATCCTTCAAAGACCCCTACTGGCACCAAAGCAACAACGACAACAGCAAACCTCTTTGGAACATCCGCTGCAACAACAAGTGTTGGTCAATTTGGTTCATTGCCTTCTGCATCTAGTCAGCCAACTTCTTTTGGTGATCGAGTGAAAGGCTCCATAACAACAACGACCTCTTCTAGTGACAAGCCGTCTTTATTTGGCTCCAAGGCCAATGTTTCCTCGAGCAGTGCTTTAACTGCTACAGATTCAGCAGATAGCGGAGCTGTAAAGACAGATCAAGCGAAAGGCATCTTGGGATCTAGTCTGTTTGGACCAACTACCACAAGTATTGGCCTATTTGGTTCCAAGTCAGACGTCTCTGCCGCTAGTGCCTTTACTGCCACAAATGCAGCTGGAAATGTGGCTGCAGTGACTCAGCCATCTCAAGGGCTTTTTGGGTCAAGCGGTTTCGGGGCTACAGCCACAACCAGTGATAAGCCATCCCTATTTGGATCCAAGTCAAATGTTGCGTCCACAAGTGCCTTCACCTCTACAAACGCACCAGAGAGCAAGCCTGTAGTGACTCAGCAATCTCAAGGACTGTTTGGATCAAAGCCTGCTGAACCACTTTCAGGATCTACTGGTTTGTTTGGCAGTGGCTCTGCGTTTGGTAGCACCAGTACTGGTGGTGGATTATTCTCATCTCAGTCCACCAGTGCACCAGGAGGTCTTTTCCAGAGTGTAACAACCAGTCAGGCAGCATTTGGCAGTACCGCACAGGCAGCGTTTGGGCAGACGTCATCCGGGTTTGGATCTCAGCAACCATCAAGTACTTCAGGTATGCAGCAATTTTTTGCATTTCTTTTGTCAGCTTTTGTTATTTGTAGCTACTGATCGGTGTCCCTAATCTTCTATTGATATCATGAAACTCGTGAGAACGTCGAGACAAGAGCAAGCACAGAGTTGGAATGCATTGAAAATTCTTGTGATTTTTCTCCCGTTTTTATGAGAACTAAAGATATACCGGGTGTATCAAAAAAACGGGCCACTTGAAAAGTGCCTCTGCGGTGGCGACTTGAACCTTGTAAACTTATGGCATCGATTTTCGTAATCCATAAGCGTTAGACTATTCTCTTTACCTATATTTTTGCCAACAAAAAAGATGTTTGACTCAAAGTTACCCAAATTTGTTGACCGGTCGATGACAGACGGGCAATTTTTCTGATGCGTCTCAATACTTTAAAATTCACAGAAAATAAATGTTTTGGTTGTTTTTGTTTGATTCTCCAAACCATGTTTTAAAAGGCTAGAATGAATTATTTCTTACCTCAAATCAGTGATTTGAGCGTTCTTGATAGCAAATTTTAGCCCCTGAAAATGCTAATTTGATTGAAGAAATAGGCATCACTCTCCCAATTTTGGAACTGATAATCTCCCTCGCTACGGAATATTTAGTTTCGTGCTTGTAATTATGTTTCTCTTTCGGTTTCCATCTCAAAAATCTGAGATGTCCCAACAAATCGTCCGCCTCACAACATATACGAGCTTAAGATGCCATAACGAGAGAATGCAATGCGACTCAAAGAAGTATGAGAGCCGTTGATGCAGGGTCATTCCATATAATTTGAACAAAGGCATGTCAAGTCATGTTCGGGAAACGCCATCAAATTTTTTTCACGTAATTGTTACCTAAAGAAAAAGTTGAATTTCAAATTTCAGCTTCATATCTTGAATGGTTAATTTTCTATGGCTGGTTGAAGTTTTTGATGACAGCTCGATCAAAGATGAAGTGACACTTTCAATGATTTTTAATTTCAATTACAGGACTCTGTAACAAATTCTGCTGAGTGAAAATCATTTCAGATGCAGCATATCATCGGCAAAATAAAATATTTGCAAGTCGAAGCTCAAAACCTTGTGCAGGTGCTTGTCAAAATCCTGCCATGATAATGGAAAATTCTGAATTAAGCCACTTTGGAAGGAACTTGCATGAATTTTCCTGTTAAAACGGCAAAAAAATTTAACTATAAATGATACTCTTGTGCTATCATGCTGTTAAAAGTCAGAATAAAATAAATTAAAAATTCCACGAGCTTCCACTGGAAAAAGAATTAGGTATCAAAATGGCACAAACTTGTATGTTTGTGCAATTTTAGCAGATTTGCAAAATATTTTACAAATTTTGGTATTAATAATTCCAAATTGCTTCGTCACTTGTTAATGTATACCAGTTGAAGTTTGCCTAGACCGAATATTTTTAATTGAATCCACTGGCCTAGTTAGTGAATTTCCTTTTGAAAGTAGCTCAGACACTAAAATGGCCGATATGGGGCATGTTCAGTGGCTGCAAAATGTACCGGTCAGTAAAGTCAGAGTCTTGAGAATTTTACAACCAGTAGTCTACTCTGTTACCTTCTGCTGAGAAGAATGTCATGCTTCAAATTGAATTTTAAGGCAGTAGTTAAAATATTTTTGACTGCCTGTTTGTCGAGAAATTGGTAATGTTGTGGAAACTCTCTTCAGTTGGAGCAAAGTCAAAATCTCATGAAATCATCATCTCTGGGTCCCAACAGCTCACATGATCAGCTTGTTAGTTCCTCCAACATCCAATTCGACTGGAGGACAATACAACTTTGCTGCTGGATACATAAAAGATGTAGTGACTCGGTTCGAGACACTCCTGCATAAATGACTTTTTTCAGCTTGTGAGTTCCTGAACGTTGTTGTTCAATCTACCATTTGAAGTTCTATCAAGTCAAAGTCTCGCTGAGTTTCGTTTTTGTGTCTCAAAATTTCGCCCACTAGAACATTTCCTGATCTTCAATCAACTGACAAATTGCAGGTTAGTTGTACATTTTAAAATTCATGTTGAAGGCTAACGTTTCACAGAGAAAAAATTGCCTCATATCCCCAATAGATCATTCTCCCCAAAGATCGATTCTGTGACTCTTTTAGAGAATAACTGATAAGTTTATTCGGTCAATAAGTTATGTAGTTACATTACGTGATTAATGTCCCTCCCCCTTTAAATTCATGGGAACCCAATATTTATGACATATCTCTGCATTTAATCCTCGAAGGTAAGCGAATCTTTGCATTCACCATATTCAATGATGATTTCATGAGATTTTGACTTTGCTCCAACTGAAGAGAGTTTCCACAACATTACCAATTTCTCGTCAAACAGGCAGTCAAAAATTTTTTAATTTTTATGCCTCAAAATTCCATTTGAAGCACGAAATTCTTCTCAGGAGAAGGTAACAGAGTAGGCTACTGGTTGTAAAATTCTCAAGACTCTGACGTTACTGACCGGTACATTTTGCAGCCACTGAACATGCCCCATATCGGCCATTTTGGTGTCTGAGCTATATTCAAAAGGCAAATTCACTGACTAGCAAGTGGATTCAATTAAAAATATTCGGTCTAGGCAAACTTCAACTGGTATACATTAACAAGTGACGAAGCAATTTGGAATTATTGATACCAAAATTTGTAAAATATTTTTCAAATCTGCTAAAATTGCACAAACATACAAGTTTGTGCCATTTTGATACCTAATTTTTTTTCAAGTGGAAGCTCGTGGAATTTTTTATTTATTTTATTCTGACTTTTAACAGCATGATAGCACAAGAGTATCATTTGTAGTTAACTTGTTTGTGCCGTTTTAACAGGAAAATTCATGCAAGTTCCTTCCAAAGTGGCTTAATTCAGAATTTTCCATTATCATGGCAGGATTTTGACAAGCACCTGCACAAGGTTTTGAGCTTCGACTTGCAAATATTTTCTTTTGCCGATGATATGCTGCATCTGAAATGATTTTCACTCAGCAGAATTTGTTACAGAGTCCTGTAATTGAAATTAAAAATCATTGAAAGTGTTCATCTTTGATCGAGCTGTCATCAAAAACTTCAACCTGCCATAGAAAATTAACCGTTCAAGTTATGAAGCTGAAATTTGAAATTCAACCCTTTCTTTAGGTAACAATTACATGAAAAAAATCTGAGGGCGTTTCTCGAACATGACTTGACATGCCTTTGTTCAAATTATATGGAATGACCCTGCAACGAGAAACCGATGCAGAGCATGCACAACTAATGATGGTCAACTAATGGAATGTTTTTGCAAAAACCATTAACGGTTTGTTGTGCACATTAGATAGGAATAAAGTAACATATCAATAATTTTAGCGCTCAGATCATCGTTACCTTTCCTGTAGGAACTTTTCTCCTCGAAATAACCCTCTGTCATTTCCTGCTCTAGAGTTCTGAGTTGCTAGTGGCAATATTTTGCTGTTGAGCGCACCAAATTCAGTTCACAGGATGGCAGCTTTTAAACCAACTCAAAAAGATTGCAAAAACTTATTGTGTGAGTTCATAGGGCTTAAATTGCCATCACAGAGGCATTTTGAAAGTGGCCCGTTTCTTCTGATAGACCCGGTAGGTAAATTCGATGTTTAGAAAACGTCTTGGTTACAAAATGCGTGAAAAGGACCTGAAACACTTGATCGAATCATAAAGAAACTTCTTGCACTTGAACAACACGAAAATAATGCTTTTCAGGAGTACCGGACATTGTCTGCTCATTCATTGCAATGGTATCGAAATCTGTAGCATTTACCTAAAAATTCATTTCTTACGACGCTGAAGAAATATAAAAATACTCCAATCTGTCTGCTGTCAAGCGAAGTTCAATTGATTGAAATCCATCCGGTTCTTAACGTACTTCGATGTTTCAAACGCTTGAATTCGTTATGGTGCACCTGGTATTTAACATTCAATTCCTGACCAATAGGTAGCCTGTACTCAGCCTGTTTGCAGAGGCTAGCCGATATGTTATTCTCTGCCATTTGAAAGGAAAGTTCTGTTCCGGTGTGATAATGAAGCCTTATAACAGGCGGTTCGGTTAGCAGTAATATCTCTGTCATGCTGAAAACTTAACCACTTCTGAACCGGAATAAACAAAACTAGGCATACCTTGGGACCTGTTCATATGGAGGCGAGCCAGCCTGCTTACCGGGCTGGCCCGCTAAGTGAGCTGATTTCGCATTCTGTTCACGTGCCATCGTTGGTGGTATTGTTTTGCATGCCCACGCGTGCGTAGTAGAGGTGTTTTAGTCTCGGCAGGCGGGCTGGAGTGTTCATATGGGAAAATTTTGATCTCGCCAAGCGGGATCCCGGCAGTACTTGAGTGAGATCTCGCCTACCGGGCCAGCGCGCCTGCTCATATGAACAGACAACAAACTTTGAATGGGAAACAGGGATAAGGTGAGATCTCGGCAAAAACCTCCAGCCCGGTAGGCGGGCTGGCTCGCCTCCATATGAACAGGTAGATCAGATGTTGGCAATTAATTCTTTAAAGGTAATGTGTCCATGTAAGTACGGCAGCGTATACACTCTTGTCAAAATGTGCTGACACGATGCTGACGAAGAGCCCGAGGAGCGCACTGTGATTGGTAGAATTTAACTGAACACATGCAAAACTAGAATTCAAATTTCACAACGAGGCTGCCTGCTGTGAGACTTCGGGTTCAGCTCAGGAATCGCAGCCGCAAGTAAGTCATCAGTCTGCTTATATTAGATCTGGCTATCTTTCTATATTTAAGCCCGTTTTCCACTAGGCGAATTTATTCGCGCGAAGCGACTTTTTTCGAGAATACGCATGCGTCTTTCAATTCTCGCGCAGAAGCTCATTCGCGATGACTATGTTCGCGGTGACTGTTCGCAGCAGCGAAAAAGTGAGTTCGAATGGATTCAACTTTTTCGCGGCGAAAAAAGGCGCAAGCCAATTAAATTGCTTGAAGCCTGTCATGTGACATCCATGACCAAAGTCGCGCCAAAAAACAACAACAGCAGAAAGAAAAACATGGCTGCAATGAGTCTGAATCTTTTGCAGCAAATGATGGCAAATGGAGACATAACTGTGGCTGACCTTGCCAGTTTAGCAAATACCAGCTGTCAACAGGAAAACTACGACCACGAAGACAATGCTGCCACGCCAGGCTCCGTCGACGAGACAGGTTTTGAGGAGACAGAGACGATCGACTCTGTTGTCACCACCACCCACGAGAATAACAACCCACAAGATCTAGACCAGTACGATGGTGAAGAACTGCATTCAGTTGAATTCGACAAAGAAGTATTTCTGGAAGAAGTCCGCAAGTACAGATGCCTGTGGGATATTGCTTCCGAAGGATACAAAATTAGACCCATGAAGCAAAACGCATGGTCAAAAATAGGCCAGTTATTCAACATGGACGGTGAGTTCACAGCTTGTGGTTTTCTTTTTGTACACGATGATGAAACAAACATTTAGATGACCTTTGGACTAAAAACAATTTTACCTCAAATGATATCAAATCATGTAGAGTCAAAACCTTTTGAAAAACTTGGGAAATTCAACACTTCCCATTACAAAAGTTTCCTTATTTTTTTCAGTTGTGTTACCACACAGCTTGCTGATTTTCAAAATTGAGCTGAAAGGTCAAGAACATTTAGTGGACATGGAAATAGGAGGTGGGGAACAGGGTGCACCATGCCCTTCCTTTTTCAACAAAGTGCCTTGTTTACCCTCATCCCTCAAACTGATTTTTGTGCAGCCAAATATATCCCTTCTGGTCAATAAAATTATCCACTTGGATCTAAAAAGTACCCTCTTTTGATCTCTGCCTTCGCAACTTTTAACTACTTCCTGAGTCCAAGAACACATAATAATCTACCCTAAAGTTAACACCTATTTTCAACAAAGTAAGACCACTCATATTTTTTGTAAGAAACTATTTATAAGAAACTCGGACTTGATTGCCAAAAAATTAGGAAACTCCAGAATTTTGTTTCCGTATTCTCATGTTTTCCTGTATTGGGTATATTTCTCAGAAGATACTTGAGCAATGTCTAAAAATAGGAAAGGCTTCAAAACACCATGTTTTGAAATGTTCAAAGGGCAGATCTAATAATTCTAAGAGACTTTCTTTGCTGGACAAAATTCTTAGTTTGATAATATCTTTTAGAATCTTGTAAATAATATTTATTTGATTCTTTTTTTGTAGTGGAATTTCTTCAGAGGCAACTAAAAAATCTAAAAGACAACCTGAAAAAATGTTTGGACAAGAGGAACCGGATGACCAGGTCTGGTGCTGCTGCATCTTCATTGCCTAAATGCAAGTACTTTGAACAGATGAGGTTTCTTCACGAAAAAACAGCAAACAGGCCCACAGAAAGCAACATTATTCAAGCTGAAACAGCTTTGCAGTCTGAAGATGTTTTGGATGGCCCATTAGCCCCCCAGATATCAGTAAGGCCAGTTGTTCTCAATGGTACAAAAAGGAAGGCAAGTGACACACCATCCTCTTGTGGTAGTCAAGGGTATAAGAATCGTCAAGAAAGATTTGATAATGCAATCTTGAAAGAATTAGAATCTACAAATAACGCAATCAAATCAGTTGTCACTACTGATAATGAGGATGAAGTTTCTCTGTATTGCAAAAGCCTCATTCCAATAATATCATCTTTTCCAGTTAAAAAGAAACGATTAGCTATGATCAAAGTCAGTCAACTGTTGTTTGAACTTGAGTTTGAACATGAATAATATTATGTAAGGTTAACTTATTATGGTTATGTAACATTTTTATTTTGACGTCTATACACATTTGTAGTTCTGTTTTTACTTGCGTCATTCTTTCATTGTCTGTCCTGAAACAACTCGTATGGATTTGCAGTTCGAGTAACCAATTCATTTTGCCATTCAACAGCTCCCTCGTTGTTGAAGTAGTTTTTATATCCATGTCTTACAGAAGCTGCATCCTTAGAGTAGTTATTTGAACCACTTTGGGAGATTGGTTGAAGGCCACCAAAATCAGCTCTGTTTTGTCTCCATTCACCAGCTTCAAATCCTGATGGTCCATCATGGTCAACAAAGTTCCTTGGGCAATATCGATTGTTTGTCAATGAATTTTTAAACATCAATAGATTGTGCAGTGCAACAATAGCTTTTGTGATAAGTATTACTTTGCTTACATTGGCAATGATTGGTCTTCTCAATACACGAAATCTACTGGCAGCAATCCCGAAAGTGTTTTCAATCACCCTCCTTGCCCTTGATAACCGATAATTAAAGACGCGTTGATCAAGTGGCAAATTATGTGATGGGAAGGGCTTCATCATATGTGTTTTGAGTCCAAATGCATCGTCTGCAACAAATACGAATGGAAGTCGTTTTTCTGAGTTGGGCAGCTTTTCAGGTCCTGGGATTTGCAATCGATTATTTTCAATAGCATGACCTAAATGACTACAATTATACACACTTCCATCACTCTGGCGACCACTATCTCCTATATCCACTAGAGTGAACTTATATCTTGCATCGCAAATTGCCAAAAGGGCTATGCTGAAAGTCTTTTTGTAATTAAAAAAGGAAGATCCTGATCTTGCTGGCGCTTGCATGACCACATGTTTCCCATCGAGGGCTCCCAAGCAATTCGGAAAATTCCAAAATCTTGAAAATTCTTCGGCTATAGCTTTCCATTCCGGTTTTGTTGATGGGTTTTTGATGAAGCCTTTTGCGCTGAGTACTCTCCATACAACTTCACAAGTCTCACTGATTATTCTCCCAACAACTGTTGGACTCATACGGTAGCTTGCTGATATCGTTACTTGGGCATCACCCGTCACCAGGTATCTTAAACAAACAGACAATCTTTCACTTGGGCGGATAGCTTTCCTCATTTTCGTATCGTTTTTCTGAAGATACGGGCCAAACCATTTCAGGAGCTCTTCAAACAGTGCAGGAGTCATTCTAAAACACCGGAAAAAATATTCAGCATCATGTAGTCTCAGTTCTTTGATCAAAAGATGATACTCGCCCTTTTGCTCCCGTTCTTCGTAGATCTTCCTTATCCAAAATCTTTTCTTGTACTTTTGCAACCTTCTCTCACGTCTTCTCAGCAGCAAAATTTTGATCAATAAACGAGCTTTCAGTAGCAGTAGATACCTGAGATTTACAGCAGCCATCTTTGAAAAGCTTTTCGCGCCAAAAAACAAAGATCGCTGGAGTTCCTGTGGAAAACAAAAACGCGCCCGATCGAATTTTTTCGCCGCGAAAAATTCGCTTCGCGCGAAAAAATTCGCCTAGTGGAAAACGGGCTTTATGGTGAAGTGATCACATGAAATATCACATCAAATCAAAATCAAATCAAATCAAATCAAACTTATTTACAGTTGGTTGGTTTCTAGTTAACAACAACTAATTAATACCAACTATTTACAATACAAGATATAACTAAAAAGATAAAAACCCTAATTTAAGTGCAAATATAGCACGTGCAGTTGTTGCCATCCATTTCATTTCATTTTTTTTTCATTTTAAAATTATTTATGCACGGTAGCCCCGTCAGTCAGCATGACTGATTTTCAGGGGGCCGTGCCAAAAATTTTACAAATTAAAAAATCTACTAAAATTAATAATGGGAAACGGAAACTAATTACAATCATAAATAATTTATCTACAACTATTTACAATAAATTTACAACCGACCCTTTATCTTGTTCTTAAAAGAAGATAACGAGGGAGCTTGCTTGGCCTCGCGGCTGAGATCATTCCAGATTTTTGCTCCACGAAATGCGAACGCTTTCTGTCCATTACTAGTTTTCATGAATGGCACTAGCAAGTCAGTTTCGGCATTTCTAAGGTTGATAATATTGCGATCAGAATTTCTAACAAATAAATGCGAGAGATAATCAGGCGCGAGACTATTAACAGATTTATATACAGTTGTTGCAGTCTCACTTCTGATCATATCCCTCACGGTTGGCCATTTTAACTCTGTAATCAAAGCTTCGGCAGGAGCATCGTAGCTGCTATTTGTAATAATTCTAGCGGCACGATTCTGCAATTTCTGAAGCTTAACCAGTCGGAACTCAGCACAGTTCCCCCACACAGAACAGCAGTACCGAAAATGTGGCTCTACAATACCTCTATATAATTTGCAAAGTACAGTTTTTATCCCAGCAACGTATTCCTTTTTTGAATTTCGCTAGAGAAGTTGTCAATTTTAGATCATCATTAAGGGTATTTCACAGTAGACTCCCTCTAAAGGATAGGGAATTTATTCCGTAGCGCCGAGAACTCACTGGGGGGAGCTTGCATAATTCCTTGGTACGAAGATTATAGGAAACATCTTTTTTTACAAAAAATTCCCACATGTACCCTGGGTTGAGATGGTTGATTGATTTGTAAATTTCAACCATGAGATTGTGCAAGTTCTTTACATGTATTTTCTTCGTTTCACCCCTCTCTAAAAGTTCCTCAAGTGTGGATTCATAGTCACTATATAAAGTTCTCAGTGCACGCTTGTGTGTCCTATTAATTTCATTATTGGCAACTTTGCTACAGAATAACCAGATCAGAGGGCAATAGGAAAAGTTCGACAGTACCACTGAGTTTAAAAGTAACTTTGACTTTTGTTCTCCTAAATATGGCTTTAACCTTCCAAATGCATGCACTTTTTGGTTGACCTTCTTACATAGCTCTTTCACATGCATTTCAAATCTAAGTGTGTTGTCAATGTTTACCCCTAGAAGTTTTACATGTTCGCTTGATGGAATCAATTGGCCCTTCATGTTAAGGCATAGTTTACTGGTGCCCTTCAGCCCCAAAAACATTATTTGGAATTTTGAAGGATTTGCACTCATTCCGTTGTCTGTAAACCATTGCATTAATGCCTGCAGGTCATCCTCTAATCTAATCATGACTGTATCTATAGATGTATCACACGTGTAAAGGGTCGTGTCGTCAGCAAAGTTACATATCTCCGAATCCAATTCCATGTAAAACAAGTCGTTTATAAAGATGTTGAAAAGTAAGGGTCCAAGAATAGATCCCTGTGGTACACCAATGGAGATATGTTGCAGTGAGCTATTTGTGGAGCCTATTTTAACCCTTTGTGTCCGGTTTGTCACTTGTCAGGTAGCTATAAACTAGTTTTAAAGCATTAACATGAAAGTAGCAAAGGCGCTGTACTTACATGGACACATTACCTTTAAAAAATACGACTTTGTACTTGAATAATGTTACAACACAACGTTTTTGAAAGTAAGTTTGACCTTGCTGTTGTCGTCCTCTTAGTTGCTTACGCCCTCGCAGGGGTAATTATATTATTTTAGCACTGATAGACCACGGATAAGACTAGGAGCAAGTCTAGCACGGCATGAAATGTTTCTTTAATGAGATGCTTTCTCGTTTACAAGGTGTTGGTTTTGGTGGATTTGGACTTGGTGGCAAGCCAACAAATGACCCTAGCAAAAATCCTTTTGGCTCTGTTCCTGTCGTATCTTCAAACAGCGGAGGTAAGTACCCCCATTTTGAGGGAATCAACACTGATAAGGGTGCGTGAGATGAAAATAGCAGAGATGGTACGCCATATGATTGGATGTCGTTTTCAAAGCGCCATCTGATTGGACCGACCGATACAAATAGATGTCCGAACCAATTTAAACGTGTCGATTCCTTTTAACATCTCACTTAGATCTTAATTAGATAGTATCCTTCTTTCGATCTATACCGGGGGGTACTGGAGGCACTTGCCCCCCCCCCCAGATTTTGCAATAAACGAAGAAGTGCCTTTTTATTTTCAGAAAGTACCCCTGAAAAAAGTGCCCTTGAAGTGTGGTGCCCTTCCAAATTTGAGATGCTTCCTAAGGCCTTGGTTGGATCTACCCTTCTCCCCTAGCCTGGTTCATATTAGGTTGTTGCAGTGGCTTGAGCTTGAGTCATTGTCAAATTGAGAACTCAACAAACGACTAAAGTGTCGCAAAAGAAATGAGTGTGGATGGCAAAGTTGGTTATATCCAGTTACTCCGTCGTTTCTGTTGTCATGGTCTTTGGAGTAGTTCATTTTTGGCCCACACATTCAGTATGTTGGGTCTTTTGGGTTGTTCTTGCTATTGTGGTCGTGTTTTCCTGTACACGTATTTTTTTGCAACAAACTCGTCCAGTACACGTTTTTTCTTTTATAAGAAACTTGGATAAGCCCATAGTACTAACAGTTTCTTAATTTTACGTGAAAATTTCAGTTTTTTAGTACTAAAAGTTTCTTAATGTTTTTCTTATTTTTTTTGGATGCATTTAGGATGCATGTAATTTCTACCACTGCCAAGTACTCGTTTCTTGACAGACAGCACAATTTTTAGCGAGAAGGAGAGTTCTATTTGATTCAAAACATAAATCTATCATGAGTATTACTAAAATATAAAGGCTCAACGACAATTTTCCCATGATTTCCTTGTGTTTGGCTTTAAAAATTTCTTAGCAATTCTCAAGCATAGTACTAGAGTTTCTTAATTTTTTCGCCATCCTAGTACTAGTTTCTTATAAACCAGTTTCTTATAAAAGAAAAAATGTGTACTGGGAAGATATAACTTAAGAAGCTATAAATTTCACTTGTTTCCTCTTTCATAATTACTGAGAAGGTACTTGAGTAAGTCTAAACATTGGAATTGCTTGAAAAACTTTGTTTTGAAATGTTCAGGAGGGCAACATGAAGATTGTTATGGAACTTTTAAGAAACTCATAAGAAACTCCGAGTACTCAAGATCTGATAATTTCAAGAAACTTCCAGTACTAGCCGAAATTCTTAGATTCTTATAAAAAAAATACGTGTATTCCAGTTCCAGAGAAAGAGAGACAGTCGCAAAAATGTTTTGTGTCCGAACATCTAGACGAGATTCCTCATGCACAAAGTAGAAAGCGGTAGAAACCTTGTGACATTCTGAAAATATATTTAATTTTTCGTACAACTTATAGAAGTATCATGAAAGGAAATTGACAAATGCTCGTGTTGCAAGTTTCTTTTCATAAATCTTGGAAAAAAGTTTCGGTGATTGTGTCTTACAAACACTTTTTAATTGCATGTGGTTTGTCTTCCCAATCACCATCGGCCGCGTGGCCTAATGGATAAGGCGTCTGACTTCGAATCAGAAGATGAGGGTTCGAGTCCCTTCGTGGTCGACTTTTTTCTTCCTTTTGCCATAAACATTTAAATTTATCCCTCTGATTTGGGCAGATTCTTCGTGTTCCCTGGACTGTATGTGTTAGTATGTTTCTTATAATTTTTAACCTATTTTTACCAACAGTTTCTTTTATACTTCTTATCTTTTACCCGGGGGGGGGGGGTAAAAGATAAGACTATGTGTAGCTGAACGGGGACGTGCCGCCCATATGGATGGGTGCAAAAGCTTCAAAATCCCTAAATATGGGTCTCAAAATGTAGTGATTCCAATAGAAATGGGTTGGTTATACTTTCCTGAAACCTTATTAATGGGTTTCGGCGAAATGATATTGATATTGGGAGATGCATTCTAAGCCAAAGTAAAAGATCTTTCTTAAAAATTTTCCTCGTGCATCGTGCTCTGATTCAAAGGATAACTGTCACAAAACTAGCAAAGTTTTTCTTGTCGCTAATGGCAAGCATGATATTGGGAGATGCATTCTAAGCCAAAGTAAAAGATCTTTCTTCAAAAATTTTCCTCTTGCATCGTGCTTATCAAAGTCGTCTTGTCGCTAGTGGCAAGTATGAGATGCATTCTAAGCCAAAGTAAAGCCGACAAGCCGGGGAAATAAAACAATAGCACTTTGTCTCTGACGCCAAAGAATTCGAAAGGATTAACGATAAACAAAAGAAGTTTCCCCGCCTAGCCGGGAAAGTGTGTTCAAATGGGAAAATATTTCCTCGGTTAGGCGGGATCCCGGTAGAGTTCAAGCGAGATCTCGGCTAGCCGGGGAAATTTTTTCTCATGTGAAGGCTCCTTCTATTTCATGTGATAAAGCTATATGAGGCGAGATCTCGGTTGAACAGGAATCCCGCTTCACCGGGAAAATGCCGGGGAAACTTTCTCCATATGAACAGGCCCTTTACATGAGAAATTTCAACCCGGGTTGAGTTGAACACGGGTTGAGTTTCAACTCGGTTGACGGTGTAAGCCTTCATCGCGTTTACATGAAGAAGGCCGAGTTGAAACTCAACACGGGTTCAACTCAACTCGGCAACTCAACCCGTGTTGAAATTTCAACACGGGTTGAAATTCTCATGTAAACGCAATATTTTTTCAACTCGGGGCGAGATTAGAATGCGAACAAAGGAGATCGAATCTATTTCTGCAATTATTCGAATATTTGAGTGGGCTCACATTCCTCCTTCTATTGTTTGCAACCATGTGACCTAATCTCAACCTGTGTTGAGATTTCATGTAAACGCAAGGCAAAATAAGCAATGCTGTTAAAACTCAACCCGTGTTGAAACTCAACACGGGTTGAAATTTCTCATGTAAAGGGCCTCTTCAACCCGGGTTGAGTTGAACACGGGTTGAGTTTCAACTCGGTTGACGGTGTAAGCCTTCATCGCGTTTACATGAAGGAGGCCGAGTTGAAACTCAACACGGGTTCAACTCAACTCGGCAACTCAACCCGTGTTGAAATTTCAACACGGGTTGAAATTCTCATGTAAACGCAATATTTTTTCAACTCGGGGCGAGATTAGAATGCGAACAAAGGAGATCGAATCTATTTCCGCAATCATTCAAATATTTGAGTTGGCTCACATTCCTTCTTCTATTGTTTGCAACCATGTGACCTAATCTCAACCCGTGTTGAGATGTCATGTTAACCCTATTCTACCCGGGCTCCTTGGGTCAGACCACTGCCCGGGGGGGGGGAATGCCCCCTAATTATCTCCAAAACCACAAATAGTATGCTATTGTAACTTCGCACAATAGTAAGTACATCTATTAGGAGTCTAATTATAGATTTTAATGCTAATTGGTCACGTGGTTCGTTGCCAAGCGACCAAAAAATGGGACCATGTCAGATATAAGCTTTAGTACTGAAAACACAAAAAGTGCTAATTAATTCAAATAAGATGAATGAAAACCTCAATAAACTATTTAAAAATGAAGAGAATATGTTTATCCATCGATTTATATCAAAATTTAAAATTTTTGTATTTCTTTATTAGAGATATGACGTCATCAATTTGCATGACGTCATGGAATCTATAATTTGCTGATGTCAGCAAATATAAATAACGTATATATCAAACGAAAGTACTCTGCAAGGGGAATCGTTTGGTACCAATCACAACTTCATCAAGGTTAAGACAAAGGAATTATGACTGTTTTTGTGATTTCCTTTGTGACTACTTTCCAAGTATGGATATCTACTGGTCACGTGACTTAAATTATGACAATAGAAAGTCTAAAATTTAATTGCCAATTAAAAATTAGGAAAAGTCATGGATGTTTCAGCTCATTTTTCTATTTCCTTTCGGTTTTATAATCAAACGTTTGGTTGGGGGGGCATTTTTTGCCCCCCCCCCGGGTACAATAGGGTTAACGCAAGGCAAAATAAGCAATGCTGTTAAAACTCAACCCGTGTTGAAACTCAACACGGGTTGAAATTTAAAGCCAAAGTAAAGGATGTTTCTTCGAAAAATTTCCTCGTGCTTTGATTTATAGGATGATAGCTGTCACAAAACTATCAAAGTTTCCTCGTCGCTGAAGGCAAGCATAATATTGGGCGATGAATTCTAAGCCAAAGTAAAAGATGCTTCTTCAAAAATAGTCCTCGTGGCATTGGAAGATGCATTGTAAGCCTAAGTTAAAGGCGTGGTCCCAAAAATTTTCCTAATGCCTTGCCCCCAGCAGAACCCTCATTTAATTTTCCCCATGTTGCAACAAATTTTCTTGTGGGCTTCGCCTCCAGACCGTCACATTTACATTAGTCACTCAAATGTCTGAATCTAGCTTTGGGGCAGGTCATGGTGTCAAAGAGTAAGCGTAAGAAAGTTGCAACTTTGCCAATCTCGTCAGAAACTTGACGACTATGCTTGATATTAGGGAGCGCCATTTCTCTGCCGGCCCCACCGGACGAATAAAGCCAGGCCGCCACTGTAAATCTAAAGAAACATATCTGCAGCAGTGTTGGGACCACAGTGCCAATTCATGCGTTTAAAAGATGAGAAACAAATTAAGAAACTTTTTCGTACTAAAATGCGAAAATTAGCTTGTTGAATTATGAAACGTTTAGTGCTATGGCCAGATCCAAGTTTCTTATAAAGAAAAAACGTGTAGTTTATTTACGTGCTTATTCAATCCCTTGTATGTTACATACAGTTCAATTTGGAAACCATAAAACTGGGTCTGTTATTCTCCAAATCCTTAAAAGTGGGTATGAAAAAAGTATGCAAATTGATAAGGGTGGGTATGACGCTACAATTTGGGCGTCACGCCCCCGTCATCTTTTGGTCCAAGTTACCCCCCCCCCCCCCCCCCCCCCCGGGATCTTTTAATGCAGTATAGTGCTCTACGCGTATTTTTAAGAAACCGGTTTATCCATGTTTGTCATGTAAAATTTTTTTCGGAATTTGAAGTAATATTTCTTCTTGTTGGTTTTACTCTATACTCAGTCTTACTTGATTAATTTTTGCAGACTTTGGACAATTAAACTGTTTCAAAAAGTTGGGTTTTAAATGTTTAGGGGTCGTAGAAGTCCACAAACCCAAACCATGGTCTATGCCCAAACTGTTCAGAATCTTGCAATTCTCACATAAGGTCTGTTTCTATTGGCTATGATTCTGACAATTTTTTGAAATTCTTTTCTTAGTTGCTCATGAAAGAGATGCGTCTAGAGTAGCGTCGCCCATTATGGCCGGTCGCCCATTATGGCCGGCTAGCAAGAGAAATTAAATTTCAGGGGACTGACGACTAGTAATAAAATTGCAATTGCGCAGAAAATCTTCGCTGGCATCTGTTTTCATGATTTGACCTTCACTGAAGTTTCAGTTCATTTGCAATGAAACACGACGAGATGCTTTGTTCATATCTCCAATTGATTCTTTCATTCAAGTATTGCAAATTTCATGATTCTATTTACCTTCCTTCCTTCTTTTTCGTTCGCTCGGCACCTTGCGGTTTGAAATTTTTCAAATATGCTTTGATTTTTCAGAAGTCCTGTCGCTTGAGAGGAACTCTACAATGAAACCAAAGCAAAGTGACTTCTGAATCAGATTTAAGGTTATGAAGTCTGAGTGCTGCTAATTGCTATTTTCGTCGCCCATTATGCCCATCAGTTTACCAGAGAAGTTTCCAATCGCTTCAAAATATTAAAATGCAACATTTATTGAAAAAAAACACCAATTTGGGTTAAAATCTTACTTACTGACTTGGAAAATCATCGAAACCAAAAAAAACGCAGCATTATATTAAGTCTATTTTCATTTCAGAAATTTGATCTTTTTCTCCATTAGTTGGTGATATAATCTGGCTATTTGGTTCTTTCATTAATTGCTCTTTTTGGATCTAACTCAGAACTTCGCGACGACATGGGCATAATGGGCGACACCACTCTAAATGTAGAGTTAATTTATTTCCCGGGGGGAGGGGGTACTCAGGTATATTTAGGATAGGGGTGCTCAGGCTGGGGTACAACGGATCAACCCAAAAAAATAATTTCTAGCATGAAAATAGACCCAAAAAAGTAATTTCTAGCATAAAAATAGACCCAAAAAAATATTTTTTCTGACGCTATATACGCAAAAGTTACGAAGTAAGTATCTTAAATCTGTAAACAAAATTCCTTAACTGGTTAGATTTCTCCGTATTGTGTTGGATATTCAAGGTTTTGGTTTTAGTAACGTTATTTGATTTTGATTTTGTCTACAAATTATATTTTACCCAATTTTTGAATTTGTCCCATATTCTAGACCCAAAAAAGTAAACCAGAATCTCAGGAACCTGGGATTTATTTTTGTCTCAAAACAACTATGGGCAGAATTCATGAAAAATTAAAGCTGGAAATTACAAAAGTTTCTATGCTATTTCAATGTAGCACCATTACATGATTTTTTATTTTAGCCTGTATGTTTTAAAGCTTTAAACAACAATGAGCGATGATCCGCCGACTTCGTGTGAGAATTTCTAGTGAATTTGTATCTCTGTCGATCAATTTGAATGGAGAAGATCACCAAATTCTGCTTTTTCTCGTTGTCTTTCACTTCTGCTCAGGACCAGCATCTTTGCAAACTTCTACCCACTTCTACGAACTACGAAGGAGGAAGTTTGCAAATTTGCAAATATGCTGGGCCTGAGCAGGGAGAGAGAATTAAACGAAAGAATAAAACAACACAATTTATACAGAGTTTATTACTGCTCTTTTCCATTCAAACTGACCAAGAGAGATGTATAGATAAGAGAGTCGGGCAACTAATGGGGCAACTGATTATTTGTTGGGGGGGGGGGGGTGGTTTCTCTGCTTCAAAGCTTTTCCTGTTTTCCTTTCCATTATCTGAAGTTGTGCTGACAGACAGCATCTTGCTAACAGTGAAGCTGTCTTTGCCTTTTCCTGGGTTCAGTAATTCCTTTTTGGGATCTCATTTGCGAAAGAAATACAATAAAAACAAAAATGATGCCAATTTAAAGTCATACAAGAAGCAAAGAAATGAATGTGTCAAGCTCCTGCGGAAAGCAAAAATGAACTATTATAAAAATTTGGACACCACCATAGTTAATGATAATCGCAAATTCTGGCGGACAGTAAAACCTCTATTTTCTGACAAGGTACAGGTTCCCACAAGTTTAACACTGCTTGAAAATAAAAACTTAATATCAAATGATAAGAAAGTTGCTGAGGTGTTTAATAACTACTTTGCGAATATTACTGATGCATTGGGTATTAAGGAAATCACAGAGAATATTTCCTCTGTGTCTGGACTAGTTGATCCAATACATATTGCTATTAAAAAATTTAGTTTGCATCCAAGCATTATAAGAATTCAGTCCAATATGAAATATACTGAAAGATTTAGTTTCAGTGAGGTATCCATTCAACAGGTTGCTTTACAACTGGCACGGTTAGATCCAAAGAAATCTTCGCATGTAGGTGCAATCCCGGCTAAAATTTTAAAAGAGTACCCAGATATATTTGCGCAAAATCTATGTAACCTCTTCAATCAAAGTGTAGCTCATAGCACCTTTCCATTGGAGCTAAAAGCCGGGGAGATAAGATCACTCTTTAAAAAGGATGACGCTTCTCTGAAGAAAAATTTCAGGCCGATCACTGTTCTCCCTGCAGTATCTAAGGTATTTGAGCGACTGATGCACTCCCAATTAATGGAATTTGCAGGCTCATTTCTCTCCATATTGCTATGCGGTTTTCGAAGAGGATTCTCTACACAAAATGCGCTTTTGCGTTTTCTAGAAAAAGTCAAAATGGGATTAGACAACAAAAAATTTGCGGGTGCAATTTTAATGGATCTGTCAAAAGCCTTTGATTGTTTGAATCATGAACTGCTGATAGCCAAACTCAATGCATATGGCTTAGACAGATCTGCACTTGAATTTATTTATAGTTATCTTTCAGCGAGGAAACAGCGTGTAAAGGTAAATGGCTCTTTCAGCAATTGGCGCGAAACAAATCTCGGTGTTCCACAAGGTTCCGTTTTGGGACCACTTTTATTTAACATATATATAAATGACATGCTCTATCTGATGGATGATGCCGAGGTTTGTAGTTACGCTGATGATACCACTATTTACGTTGTGAGTGATAAGATAGATGATGTTGTGCGAAGATTGGAAGATGGCGTTGCAGCCATCTTAAACTGGTTTCCTAATAACTATATGAAACTTAACGAAGAAAAATGCCATGTAATGATTTTTGGTGGAATACATGACGATATACATGTGAAAATTGGTACTTCTATGATCAAAGAGACCAAGGAGCAAATGCTCTTAGGAATCAACATAGACAATAAACTAACGTTTAAGTCCCACGTTGAAACGCTCTGTAAGAAGGCTGCCCAAAAACTACATGCTCTGGCTAGAATTGCGAATTACATGGAGACTGAACAACTTGCGTCACTGATGAATGCGTTCATCATGTCACATTTTAGTTATTGCCCATTGGTATGGATGTTTCATGATAGAAACCTAAATAAAAAAATCAATAAGATACAAGAAAGGGCTTTACGCATTGTATATAAAGATAATCACTCAGATTTTGAAACTCTACTCGTGAATCAAAAATCGGCATCTGTCCATCAGAGAAATCTGCAGTTACTTCTAACTGAAAGATATAAAACAAAATCAGGAAACGCCCTCTAGCTTTATGAATGAGATTTTCATAGAAAAAGTGCCTTCGTATGAGCTGAGGGATGGCGGAAACATATGTTTACCAAAAGTTAAAACAATGAGGTTTGGAACAGAAACTGTGCGGTTCCTCGGGCAGAAGCTCTGGAGGACACTACCTGCCGACATAAAGGAATCTGAATCTCTTTCAATGTTTAAAAGAAGAATTAAAACGTACACGGTTAGCTGTGACTGCAGACTATGCAAGCGTTATGTAGAAAACTTAGGGTATATTTAATTTCTTTTTGTATTTTTTGTTTTTAATTGTAGTTGGCCTAAATTAGCACGTTTGTGCTATTGTATATTGTAAATAGCCAACGTTAAATAAATTGAATAAAAAAAAAAGGTTCTTATGGGGTTCTCATTTCTGATGCCCATAGTATCAGTTGAATTTGTCTCTTGTTGCCGTTGTATTACTTTCTTGCGGGATGTTTTCGCTTTTCTATTCCCAGCTCTTTTAGCTTTAAAATGGCTTGTGCTCTGGCAATCTGCTGGTTGAGTCGTGCGATCACTTCATTTTCATTGACATGATCCTCATCATGAGAAGGTTTAGTATGCCTTGGCCAAGATTCATCGCAACCGCTGCTATAATCTTCCTCTTTTCCCGAAGCTGCAACCGATTCAGATATTTCAGCACTTTCAAAATCATCATTTTGCGTTTTTGCTTTTGTCGCTTTATTCGTAGTCTTCACATTTCGCTAGCGATCTACAACACTACCGTTGCTTTCTCGCTGCAAAAATATTTCCCATTCAAAGACATGTTACTGCGCATGCCTTCACTCGACTTACTCGACAAGGTGCCCAAACGATTCTATTTTCATTCAACAACACCTTTTTCACTCGACTTGTTTGATCAAATTCAAACTTCACTCGACTCGACTCTACTCGCTCGACAAGGTGGCTAAACGGCTCGATTTTCCACTTGATTTTGTTGTCGTTTTTTTTTTTTTTTTTTTTTTTATATTCAATATAAAGATTTACAAGAATGAGGTACTTAAGACTATACTTACAAACTACTTAACTACATAACAAGGATGATAACCCGGGAAGCAAGAACCCATGACTATCCCAGGGTCATTACATAGAGAACATTTAACTAAAGTTACACCTAAATCTACATTTACAAAAACAGCTACATATAAACGATGGTTACTGATAAATACAAACAAACGGAAATAGAAACAAAAAGAAAAGGACTTTGTGGCTGTGTGGCGTGAAACAAAGGTTTGACTTATCTTAAACAAACCGACCTGTTTTGTGGATGAAATCTAAAGTCAGTTCGAGTATACTTTTATTAACGTCATTAGAGAGGTCTTTATCACCATATAACAAATGTTGTACAAGGACGTCGTTAGAAAGGCTATTGATTTCTACAAATGGTCGTAATACTACCGAAACTCCAGCGAGAAGATCTCGTCGTTGAATAACAAATGAAGGGCAAAACAACAGAAAGTGCTCCGTGTCCTCTATACCGTCATTCGTTGGGCACATTGGGTTTACGGTGTCCCTGAAATTGTGCTTGAATTTATGGAAATTTAGTTTGCTGAGACCGACTCTTATTTGGGAAAGAAACGATAGGCCTATTGGATTATGAATACCAAAGACAGATTTTTCAGGGGGGCGAATCATCGATTGAAGCTTTGTCTTAAAAACAGCAACAGACGGTGCAAGCCTGATTTCAGGATCAAGTTTATTCCACTCTGAGATGCAGTTTGGATAGAAGCTAGATTCAAATTTGTCTGTTCTTGCCCTTATTCGCCCAATAGCATCCTGATTGCGAAGGTAGTAGTCCGACTGATGAAGTGGTGGGATTGGCTCCTTTGTATACAAGGGGGTAAGATTATTCAAAAACTTATAGAACAAAGTCAGGCGTCTACTCCACCTTCGGGAACTTAGCGATTCCCAGCCAAGCTCTGCGTACAGCTTTTCACGAGATGATCCCCTCCATGTTCCTGTTACAGCAAGAGCAGCAGAATACTGAACAGACTCTAGTTTTTCCATTAGATTTGGTAAAAGGATGTTCTGACTGAATTCACATACTTTCGATGGAATATGATAGATAACATCCCCATAGTCCAGGTGGGGTCGCACATAAAGCTTATATAATTCATTCAGGGTATGCCTGGGCAGATATTTGGAGAGATATTTTAGCAGGCCAATGCCCTTTCTCGTTTTTGAGATAGCAGATCTAATATGAGCTGTTTGGCCGGGTCTAATATGAGATGTAATACGAGTCGTTTGGCCGGGGCTTCTCGTCCTCCCTTCCAAAAAGAAACGGCGCATCATCGTCCATGTAAAAACATTCGTGTATTGTTGCATCCAAAACTTGAAATTGAGTAATACTATTCAAACCAAGCTTCCAAACATCATCTTTATTTTGTAATCGATTTTAACACACACTGATCACCTTTGCTCCGGGGCTAAATATGCTGTCTGTTAAGGGCCTAAATTTGATGGTAAAATACTGGATAGCCTCGCAGCATGGAGATAGGATAAATCTATAAAGAGGCAAAACAATGAATTTATTCAAAATTGATTGATTCAGATCAGACTTATTTGGTCTCTTTGGCATTTCAACTAAGACTATATATTGCTAATATGCAGCTAATTTGAGGGCAGGTTAACTTGTGAATTTTAGAAAAGGGAAAGGGAAAAATTGGTCATCCCTTTTCTTTGCATCTTTTAAAGTGGGGATTTTGTTTATTCATGTCATGTCGTGATATTTTGTACACTGGCGGGAGTTTGTTGATTGCAATTTTAAACTTGCGTCTACCATGGAAAAAGATGATTTCAGCTCTTTTTTCATCATATGCCTTTTTCCAACCTACTTCTAATCACATGGTTGCATAAGTCATGCTTTTTGTGGTCCAAAAAATTAAAAAGAAAATCCAATCTAATGTACGCCGACTACCGTCATGGAGTAGCTCGCCTCAAGCCAAATGAAGCAAGGAGGATGAAAC
Source organism: Aurelia coerulea (assembly GCA_039566865.1). Taxonomy (NCBI): domain Eukaryota; kingdom Metazoa; phylum Cnidaria; class Scyphozoa; order Semaeostomeae; family Ulmaridae; genus Aurelia; species Aurelia coerulea. The sequence goes on from CM076954.1 coordinate 11,493,034, forward strand.
AGAATGAATGTTCATTCAGTAAAATAATTCAATTTTTCAACACAATAACGTCAATTGAAGCCTCCCAAACCGAACTGTCGTAAATTCAGCTACTTCGTGTCCAAAAGAACAGAAATTTTCAGCAAGTGATGACAATTTGTTCCGCCAACTATTTGCGTAGTTGGTTCTGACTCTCACCTCATTGTTCCCTTGCGACAGCATGCCAAAGAAATTCGCTCTCATTTCGCACGGTACCTGGATAGTAAGGCCATAAGTAAATAAACAGATCATAGCGTTGGAGGGGGGGGGGGGGTATTTAAGTCTCTATGGTATGGTATTGTGCCATATTTTACTCATAAATCTGGCAAATGTGAAAAATGTATAGCCTTAAATGATTTTGTACCATGACTTTTTTGCCCGGGGGGGGGTACTCCCATTGTGGCCTGACTGACAGGGGGGTCCAGTCAGGGTTAAAGAGGGCCAAAGCAACAATCTTGAAAAATACCCTCAAATGGTAGTACCGTTTTACAGACACCCCCAAATGGTAGTTTGTGGACCTAGAATTGGGCCATTTGGTAGCATCTGGTAGCGAAATTTTTCTGCAGTTTTTCAAAATTTTCTATTGTAAAAACTGATTGAACAAGGCAAGAAAACTTTAAATTCAATGATAATTATTGCTGCGACGACCATATTGCCATGCGGAGGAGCCTACTGAGTTGAAATCTTATAACTGGTCAAGAATCTTGGAATACCCCCAATTGGTAGTATGAGTTTGACAAAAAGGGCCATTTGGTGGCCATTCTGTCAGACCCTCAAACCGACTGGACCCCCCTGTTAGGCCATAATGGGAGTACCCCCCCCCGGGGTTTTTTGACTGACGTGGTCACCGTATCAAAAGAATTTAAAATCAAATCAAATCCTCGTTGTTTATTTTTTGCTGAAAATGTTCTTGAATACAGTAATCAACTTCTGTTTTTTTGTTTTAAGGCTCAACTGGATTATTTGGCTCGACATCAACAGGATTTGGTGTAAGTTGAATGCCTCTTTGTATAGGAATCAAATGTTTCCGCCATTTTTTGGTCGTGGCCCATTGCGGAAAACCTCCAACGCCTTATTTTCACGGACCAATCAGACGGCGAATAAATGAAAACCAGGCTTAAAGAATTTTCTTACAGAGAACAATTACCATGGCGTCGAAAAATTTTAGTATCTATTTAAAGATTCATTCTTCTGACTCTTGGGAGAGAATAAATGTCATTGCGTATATTGTTCTATGCGAGAGATTACTGACGATTTTATCACTTGTTTTACGTCCTTTTTCAGCTATTCCACCACCAATGAATTGTCGTAAAGTTGAATATACCTACTTTTTTACACACTCTTTCTTCTATCAAATGAAAATTGATTCAGTCACTTTTTTTTGGCGCAACGAGTATCACCGATTTTTAATTCCTCTTTCCGTATTTGTCTCAAGGACCAAAAAACCTGATAGGTTGTCGTTATTTTTCTCTTTCCCGGAGACACGATGAAATTACAGTATGAGATTAGAAACCTTATTTTACCGTTATTTTAGCCGGGCATCTACAATTTGTGATTTCATATGAACACCAAGGCCATAGTCAATGCTAACATAGTGCTAACGTGTCAATGCTAACAATGACACGACTTTAGGTGGTAGTGCGGCATTAAAATCCAATTTTTTAATCATTTGTTGTGCGACGGAGTTTAAAGATACACTCACATAAATAGGCCCAAGGCTGCTGGGGCTTTGCTGCCCTTCTGATATTTATCAAACCGTTTCATAAATTTTTCCTCGTGATCATCAGACAACACGTGACTACATTTTGTCATCATTAGGGCAAGTTAGGCTTTTGATAGACTTGCTCCAAGTCTATTTCTTTTTTCGTCAGTGATTCTTCGTTAGTAATTTATAGAGAGGAAATGCGAAGGAGCATGCATTTCCTCTCTATAAACACTGCTCTATAAATTACTAACGAAGAATCACTGACGAAAAAAGAAATAGACTTGGAGCAAGTCTAGGCTTTTGATGGAACTAGCCCTTATCCCGAAAAAGTACATTTCCTCCCGAAGGTTGGATTGGAAGGAAAACCTGGATTTTTCCCACAAAACTAGTCTCCTCGTTCATGTTGTAAAAAACTTTCCAGATGCATCTGCAAAAGACTGAAGATCCGAGATGAAAATACTGAAAGAGGTGTGAGATCCAATTTGCAACCACTCCACATGTTGTGCAAAATTACCGAAATTCTCAAATGAAACTTTGTTTTGTACTGCACAGAAGAAACCATGCCTCATGTACAACCATCTACGATCACGTTGACAATAAAGCACATTACATCGCTAGAACTCACAACCCATGGCACTTAAAATTACCAGAGGTGTATGCTTCAAAACGAAGTAGCTTCTAGAGGCAAAACATTCCCATCAACTCAAAGCCGCTTTGAGATTTTGCAATATATCTGAAAATTATTTTGGTCCTTGTCATAAATACACACAAAGACATTCTCGTGATCGGTAATATGCTTGAATCATGATGATTTTTTAAAAGGTGCAAATCTTTTTTACTCATGGGTAGCATAGCTGAAAAACACAGGTTTAATAAAAAGTGCCTCCTGTTTTGAAATCCATACTGCAAAACAATCCAAAGCTATTCATTCATAAACTTTAACTGATTTTGGTCTCAGTAAGGCTTGAATTTAATTTTCAAGATTCATTCCGATTCTTCGCGTAATTTTGGATGCTTTTTTCTCAAGAGTCACAAGTACAGGTGCATTTTCACTGAAAAGGAAGTTTCGAGCGAAAGCGAAACTATTTCGAGTGAATTGATAACGGAGCATGTGCACATCGGACAAAGGATTTTTCCTTCGAAAAATCCTGTTCTCTGAAAGTTGAAGTTTTTTCAACCTTGTACTTATAGTACACGCAGATTTCTCAATTCCAATTCATTTTAAAATTCTATGTGAAGCATACGATAAGATTCCAGCAAAATGCCCAACTTCCCGCTGACAAAAACATTGTTTTCGTGTTAGCCATGTTCCTTCTCCTAAATAGACTATTTGTCGTAATTTAGTGCAGCAAAATTTCTTTCTATGTTTTTTAGAAACTCTTGTTTGGCGGGTAACCGTTTGATTGTCATGCATTCTTAATCTGCATGTTATGTTTTATCCACAAATGTTTTGGGGCATGGTCATGCCTTATTGTCTCGCGATCTGAGCAATATCACTGAGGGTCCTGACAGTAGGTGTATTTCTTTGCTTGAGTGCCTTGTATGGTTTCAGCAGTTACACACAGTTTTGGGCGAATTCTGTTGAGCAAAGTTTCAGAAATGGTTCGGTCTCGTCGATTATGTTTTAATCAATGTTTTTTGGATCCATGCATTCTCAAGCAAATTTGACAGTGGTTACAAGAATTAAATCACTTTGAAAGTCCTATTTGGTTCGCTCTTGTATTAACGAATGGTATAACGTTGGATAGCCTTTTTACCTCGATTTTAGAGCTTTCATCGCATACAAATCATCTAGGTGTCTCTGGTTTCATTTCAGCTGTCGCTTACCTTTGATCTTTTAACCACTTAGTTGCAAGATTCTATTTTATCAGATTACTTCAAAATCGTAGGGACAGGGCCATGGTCCTCTCCATGTTATCGTTTTTAAACAACGTCGAAGAATTTTTTGGGGCACCCGGTTGCCCTTTCGTAAGTCTTTCGGCCCATTCAAACATTTTGGGACAGAAAAATTTTGGGACAACTGGTACTTTTCTTCTCTCAAATGCAAAGGTTCTCGCATTTTTCTACCACTTGAAATTGTACTGACCTTGCCATGTCCATGGAATGCATTATACTTACGTAGCCTCGTTTTCTGACTATTTCGTTAACTTTCTTGGTTAAATTCTATCTTCTTTTGTAGCCAACATCACAGACCACATCTCCTGCGGGAAAAGGTGCTTTCTCTAAAGGTACTTTATTGGAAACTTCTTCTGTGTGACTTTCCAAGCAAGAGATCATTGGCTACGTGTCCAGATGATTCTATTATGAGTCCGAAATCCGAAAAAATGGTTTTCCTGCTTATTTTTAGATTTTCGTTTTCAATTTCATCAAAGACGAAATTAGTTTCAGCCATAATAGCAAATATGCTAAATTGTTTGAACGCGCATATTTTGAGCCATATGCATGAGAAGACATATATCTCATATAAGTAGGATTCTTTATTTTCGATTTTAAATTAAGCTTTTGTTTCGTACATGGTATAGTCTTGAGATTAGTGTCCAGCGTAAAGATCTGTAAAATTTCTGTAATTTCGCTAACTGAAAGCCGTTGGTAGGATATTAAATTCAATTTGGTCCTTCATCATGCAGCACATCAAACAGAATAGAAAAAAGAAAAGTTGATGGAATTTTTGAATTTTGGTAGTTTTTCAAATGCCGAAACCTTTTTTGACTCACCCGGTACCTAAAGGTATAAGTATGGTAATAGTAACTATCACTGATAACTTGCGCAAACCAGTTTTGTGCGAACTTCCTCAGAGGTAGCACAAAATGAAATATACTCCTTGAGATTTAGGGGAGCAATGCTGTGGAATGTCCTAAATGATGATGTAAAGAATATGGAGTCTGTTGCAGCTTTCAAAATGAAAAATAAAACTTGGGATGGAACCAGTTGCCTTTGCACAATTTGTAAATAGACACTGTATTCCTTTAATTGTAACTTAAAATGTGTAAGGTTTTTGTAGATTGTTGATGTAAATTAGCTTTATTCTTTTTAAAACCAGGTGTCTCAAAAAAGTACTCCCGTTTGAAAAATCGCCAAAATTCGATTATGAAAGCTAACATGACATTTTCTTCTTTTTTTTTCTCTTTTGCCAATGATCCAACTATATTTAAAGATGATAAAATGTTTGTTTTCATTGCTTAAATGGTATGAAATGACGTTTTGAAAAATCTCATTCTGACAACATCGTTAATCTTGCCTCTAAGAGCCATATTATATTATTGTATTGAAATTTTTCATTATCTTTCAAGTCTACAATAGTACTTTGCGTTTCATTCTGACATTTATGACGAAACTAGAAGCTTCATATACAACAAAAATTGCTCAGGAAATTCATCGGTGCTTTTGCAGTATGCTTCAAAACCAGGCGGCACTAAAAAGAGCTAAATTCACTAATTTAGAAACAGATGGAAATCGAAGATCAGCTATGCCTGGAAAAATAATTTTTACTTTGATCTTCTTGCCAAAAAAAAGAAATTTGAAGATCGGCCTTATGATAAAATGTTGGTGATTTTTTAAATAGGAGTACTTCTTTAGGACACCCGGTATGTAAATACCAACTACTTTGAAAAAATGTATGGATGAATGAATGAATGAATGAATGAATGAATGAATGAATGAATGAATGAATGAATTCCAGTTTTAACCAAGCCTAATCCGACGGAAACAAGCGTTGATTTTACTTTTGCGTCAATTTGGGATTTTGTTGATGTATTTGAAGATTTCTCAATGCATTTGGATGGATTCAAGACGTTTGGAAACAATAACTCATTTAAAGTGCACTAAAAAGGGTTTAAAAATATATCATAAATAACCTTAAATAACGGACTCAAAAGCCACAAAGGCAACATTAAACACTGTAATCTGTGAAAAGAAACTGTCAACTTTTGCAAAAGAATAACAATCAAATTAACGTGTAACAAGGGGGCAAACTATTAACTTCTGCAAGGGAAACGTGAAACCCTTAAAGGAGAGAAAATAAGCTAATAGCTGCAATAAAGAGCAACGTTGAATAACAAAAAGACATTTATTGCAGCTATTTTATTGCATTTATTTTCAAATTCTATATCGCAAATCATTTGTTTAATATGTGTTATCCCAATTTTATGCGCTTCTACCCGAGTGTGAATCAAGCTTATTAAGACTCATTTCCGTGAGACTTTCTATTACTAATAGCCTTTCTATTTGATTCTATAGGATTTGGATCTGGTTTTGCAAGTGGAGGTGCAGCAACAACAACAGGATTTGATGCTGCAACTACAGGTTCATTTCAAATCACATTTATTTAGTTCATTTGCTTAGTATTCTTCTGTTTAAAGAAATATTTGTGAAATGTTTCTTCCAGTTCAGATGTCTTCCTTGAAATATTGTTAGATATTTTAGATGCGTGCTATGTCCTCAAAAATATTTTCTGAAAGTGTTTATACCATAAATAGCAGGGTGAATTTTGTAAAACAACGATACGACTCTGTTAAAGACAAAGCGATCTGGTAGCCAAGCCACAACCACAAGAATAGATTTGATACCTTCTGCGCAGCCAACCAGAATGTTCATGCAGGGGTGGAAAAATAGTTCAATTTCTGGGACCAAGAAAGCTCTTGGAAAAATTTTCTGTGAGGACCAGATGTGCCAAAAAGGTCCACATTGTGAGAGGTCAAGATATTTATTACATTGACAAGGTTTTGAATATTGATTATCAATATGTAGCCACAATTATGAATTATACTTTGACAAATTTGGTTACTTTTTCAGCTGACTACTTTCTAAGTCACAAACAGTGACTCAAAACTCCTTTGTCTGGAAACAGTCTTGATTGGTTGAATGACATCAAACTTTTTCCAAAGACTTGGTTAGAAATGCAAAAGAGAAAATTTAGGATGTTTACATTACGTCAGAAAATTAATTTCCCTTTTCCCCCCTTTTTTCAGTATCCGTTTTCTTTCTTCTTTTCGTTCTTCTTACATTTCTTTCTGGAGACCTAAAAAACTTTCTGGGACCTTTGGTGCTGTGGTGCGCTATTTTTTCCACCCCTGTGTTCATGAATTACCAAGTCTTTTCATTCTCAGGCTACTTTATTTACGGACCGACACTATAAATGTAAACGCAAGGAAATGCATGATACCTCGAATTTGATAACAACAAAGGGCATTACGAAGAGTGGAATTATTTAGACCATACTTTGCAAGCAACTTTAAGCAAGAATTTCCTTTTACCATTTTTAGGCCCATCAGCGTTTGGTGGCAGTGCTACGTTTGGTGGTGGTGCAACATTTGGTGGTAGTGGTGCATCTTTTGGTGGAACCCCAGCATTTGGGGGTGCACCCGCATTTGGATCGACATCACCAGCAGGACCAGCATTTGGATCCGGCACACCTGGTAGTACACCCTTTGGATCAAGCAACAGTGGATTTGGACAAACTGCCTCTTTTGGTGCATTGGGACAGCAGTCTTCCCCCTCCTTTGGGGGTTTGAATTCTCAAGCTGGAAATGCCACTTTTGGTAACCTTGCTGCCAATCAAAATGCACCTGGATTCGGGAATTTAGCTGATCAAAGCTCATTCGGGCAGTCAGGGGCTTCATTTGGTCAAACATCTAGCCCGTAAGTGAAGAAATGTTACCATGTTGTGCAGATGCTCTTTACCAATACATATTAATTAATCTTTTTATATATTCGCAAACATTACGACATAATCTTTATACAATCAGCCATATAAGGCTTGAGTTTGAGCAGGTTTATCGATCTTCTTTTCAACATCGGCCGCGAAGGGCCTAAACAAGAACCTTGGGAAACACCACAGTTTATGTTTCTGGCTTTAGAATGCTGACCGTGCAGAGAGCAGAACTGTTTTCTATCATTTAAGTAGTACAATGCATTCCTTGCTAACTTGTTTCATCACGATTTAGTGTTGAAACTTGATTAACTTTGCATTTACGGAACGAATTTGTACAGAGAAGGCCTTTCTCATAATGTGGTAGAGTTATGTGCTATCGATGCTAAATAGGGCAAATTACGTGGTCAACCTCACAAGAAAACAAGTTAAGTGAAATATAATATATTCTTCCATTTTTAATTGTTCCTAACATTGATCTATTTAGAAGTTTGTGAAGCCTCAACTGTGCGATCGCATCTCGAAATGTTGAGTCAAGTATGCAATGAAAGGTTGAGTCGCTTGGGTTTTGGGTTGGACTTTTAATAACTAATTTCCTCTCCCCTTTTGACTTTTTTTGCATTCTCCTAAATTCAATTTTGTTTGATTCTAGGCAAGGATCATCATTTTCATCATGGAGATAAAGGGAGCACATTGGAAAAACAATAAATGACCAATATTTCTTGAACGATCTTGTTTAGTTTCAAAACCAAGCAATATAAAATCATACGTAGTACAGTAAGAACCCGCGTATAAGAACCTACAATTTTGCAAGTCAGCCTAACTAGGTTCTTATGTTTTGGGTATTTAGTGGGAAATGAGGCTGTTTAGGTTCTTAAATTGGTTCTTATTTTTTCATGGCTTTCAGGAATTTCTTTTCTTCAGATTCAAACTTCAGGCCTATAATTTACTGTCAGTTCACATCAGTTGAGTTTATGAGATATATTCCCCAATAGAAATTTGTGGAAGAATCAGAAATGTTTATATAATCCAAAGAAAATATTTCAAAAACTTCTCATCGGGTAATATAAACAATTTTTTATTCTTCCACAAACTTCTGTTGTGAATAAGACCCCATCCTCTCTAAAAATAAGAACCTATTTCGAATTCCAGGCTGAATGGGTTCTTATATAATTGGGGTTTAATTGCAAAATTTCAGCCTGTAGGTTCTTAATCCACTGGGTTCTTATACGCGGGTTTTTACTGTAGCACTAAGACGTAATCTGTGGAACCGTTTCCCAAGGACAACAGCCCTCTTAAGCTTGCAATTATAAAACTACTGCACAACGTAGACTTTGCTGTGGGCAGACATTTACTTGAGAATGTAGACTGTGCTGAGGAATCTCATAAAGACGGCTTCAGATTATTAGCAATATAAGGTCATTTTCCTATTTAGTTGTTCTTGAATCTGTTCACAGAAAGAGCTGCTGTCTCATTTGGACTCTTCGTATAATTGTGTTGCATTGAAAAGTGAATTTCAGTAAGCTAACTTCAAAATATGCACCTTTTGATGCTGTTGCTGTTTGCAGTAGCGATACCTGTAAACATTGTCGGTTACCTCGACAGATTTTGCCAGATTCTAATCATGTATCACTCTGCCACCCTCCTCTAGTTCAGTTCTCTCCCGTATGATACGACTCTGTTGGACAATTTCCCAGGACTTTTGCAGCAAAAACCAAACAGGCAATATTTCTATGGAAAGGATTTATGAAATATTTTGAACCGCTCTTCATGAAGAAAGGTGAGGTATCACTGAATGAAATACTTTATGATTTGGACAGGGGGGGGGGGTACTCTGGTATACTTTTGATGGTAATACTCAGGTTACTTTTGGGTCTAAAATTCGTGCAAGAATTACGTTTTGGGTCAGTCATTTTTACAGTTATCTCTTTGGGTTCCTGAAATTCAGTATTACTCTTTTGGGTCTCAAATATGAGAAAAAGTAAAAAGAATAGAGAAAAAGATACTTTACAAACAAAATTAAAATCAAGCAACATTGCTAAAATCAAAATGCTTAAAAATCTAATACGATACATTACGCAAAATCGATCAGTTGGGCCACTTTTCCGTACATTTAAGATGCAGACTTATCATTTTTGGTTATGAACCGGGTGTCCCAAAATGATGTATTATTGTTTGATTGCTTATATTTCCATAAACAATGAATCGATTTTCAAAAACTTTGTTTTATTTGGTTTCCTAAAGGCTAAATTATATTTTAAGGTGTTGGCTGTAGTTTTACCACGGCGTTTTCATGTCGAAAAGAAGGTTGATAAACCTGCTCTAATTCAAGCCTTAGATGGCATGAGAAAGAAACGACCTATTTTTCCAGTCAACATTTTAGATGTGATACAAAAGGTTGAACTCTTGATAGTAATCTATGGACTGAAAACAGTTCAATATTTTGGCTCTAAATTATGGAACACCCTCTATGGACTCAAAACAGTTCAATATTTTGGCTCTAAATTATGGAATACTCTTCCACTTTTCATACGTGTTGCTGGTTCTATTTCAATTTTTCGCTTTAAACTAAAAGCTCATTTCATTGACTCATATGTCTAATTTGAAAAATTGTTGAGGTTCATCTGGTTTTGTTTTATTCATAAAGCTTTTAGTTTCTTTGTTTTTATTGGGGGCTCTCTCTCGATTAGTTTACCTATTTAGAGAGCTCCTCCTTAATCAGTCTATCCAATATACCATTTAATGTAATCTTTGTATTGTTAAAAATGTAGTTTTAGTAGTGTATTTGTATTTCATTGTATTGTGATTGTAGGATAGATTGATAATCAAATGAAACTGAAACTCAAATAATCAAATGAAACTGAACTCCTATTCGTATTCTCTGAAGTCAGTATCAACTGAATTCGTATTCTCTGAACGACATATGTTCTCTGAATGACATATAAGTTCAGCCTTTTGCATCACATCTAAAATATTGATTGGGACAGTAGGCCGTTTCTTTTTCATTGCATACAAGGCTTGAATTTGAGCAGGTCTATCGATCTGTTTTTCAACATGAAGACATCGGCCTCAACATCCTCGAATACAATTTAGCCTTTCGGCAATAGGATAAAATAAAGTTTTTGAAAATTGGTTCATCAGTTATGGATATATAAGCAATCAAATGATAATACATCATTTTGGGACACCCGGTAGTGTGAGACGCATTATTTTTTAGGGTAAATTTTGATGCTAAAAATTAATTTATGGGTTGATGCTGTGTACACCAGCCTGATCACTCCTATCCTAATTATACAAGGTTACAACCCGGGCTGATTCGTTGTTGTTGAGGATTTAATGTATGATGAATAAATGATGATTGAAAGATTCATGTTGTGTCTTTGTTTGTCTAGCTACACACTTTCGATGGAAGTTGTTTAAAAAAAGCGGCACTTGTTTCTTTTAAGGCAGTCTGTCACGAATTTGATTGAGTGATAATTTAAATGCAAAGAATATAACATTGAAGGACAGCTAAGGCAAAAAATTTGAAAGTGAGAACGATCAGCCCTCCTTTGTTTCAAATCCACAAATTCACAAAGAAATCCGTTGTGTAGACGTTGTTGCTCTGACGTTATTGCGGCGAATCATATACGTGACCGACTGACTGCATGTAAACGTATTTTTTCAGAAGCTTTTTCTTGCAGACCTGACGAGGCAAATAATCTGTATTACAGATAATGAACTTTGGGGCCAGTATTTTTAGAGTAGCTTTGCTGCCAGTTTGAAAATATATGGCAAAGCTGATTCCTTTGGATTAACTTACTGGCAGAATGACTGACATACTGGCTACAAAAGCTCATTTTTCATTTTTTTTTTTTACATTAACAGTTAATAACAATTAATACAAAAAGTGCTAAAAGCCAGGGATATGTTCGTGCTACTTTCTCCCAGGTGGAACTTTCTGATACAATGCGGCGAAAATCCTAACATGATTGAGAAGTAGAGCAATTACTAAAGAGATCAAATTCCTTTTTCTTTAAATCATTTTATTTCAGGACATCTTTTAAATGCATTTCTACTGATGGGGAATCTATTGAAAAGTCAAAAGAAACAATTAACTTTTGTTTGTAACATGACAGAGAATCGGTTTCTGTTGCCTTCGCTGGCATATGTTCCAATCTTTGAATCGGTGTAAAAAGGTGGGTGTGAAATTATATGATTTATTTCATATGATTGAATGCCTTGAAAGAAACTTTATATCTGCTAACCTATAATTCTACCATGGGACTTTTCAGAAATCTTGAATATTTTCGAAATTACAGTGTATTTCTATCCCAACTCATTTGAGGATATGACGTCATCGAATTTCTAAATCGAAACCAGAAGAGCGACATACTTTTGCTTGATACTACTTTGTAGACATCCACAAACTTTGGTTTCCTTGAATATTATTCCGTGGTTCCTCATTCTTAAAACAGAAGAACACTCTAATTCTGCAGATAAGTCCAACAGGTCACATAATTTTACATCAACCTTTTTGGAGATTTGGACCTATTTTGCCTTAGCTGTCCTTCAATGTTAACCTACACTATACTACTAAGTGGTCCTACAGAAATTCTGATTTTATTGCCTTCTATCAAACCTGTCTTTAATCTACATCAAGCATATTCTGAATGAATTTTTTGATAGAAAAGGACATCTCATTGTTGGGGACATCGAAGGGCTGATAGGGAATTTCCCCATCACTTTGTATTTAAAATTTTTCCCACCACAGGGGGCCCTAATTGTTGACCTTAATTTATTGATGATTGTATTTTCAGAGTGCGTTTTTTAGTTGGGAGAAAGTTTATCCACTTCAGTATGCTTAAAATTTTGCAGCACTATGAACTGTTCCTTTCCGTCAGGAACAACATCTTTAAACTGCCAAAAATTTATGTGCAACTTCGCTCCTTTGAAAGTTGGAATACTTTCTGTACTAGTCAGATCATTAAGCACTACATTAGCATCTAGATCTTTCAGGATCCACCTTGCAAAACCTGGCCGCCATTCCAATAACAGCTGATGAGTTTGACTTAGATTTGATGGCGAAATGTTCATCAGCTGTTGAGATTCTGCTACGTTATTAAAATTTGAAAAAACTCCTCCACTGTCATGTCTTCCATTAAATCTTCCTATCTCAATGTCTATTTCTTCATTGTTTTCCGAGCCGTCCTCAAGATTGTATGTGAAAAATCCAAGTACAACGTTGTCCCACCTTGAATCTGTCAGAGGGCCATATACGTCAAGTTGGTACATGCCATATCCCAGGGGAGCAGTGGTCGTAATCTCGGCAGATGCAAAAGAAGTCTTTGTCTTGTGGTATGGAACTGTCCCATTATTTCTAACCCATAGTCGTAGGCTGTTATCCTCCCCTTTCTCGATGTTTTTGGCATCAAAGAGAGACGGACCAGGGCCTACTCTCTCTCTGAAAGAGTCCTTGCAAAACCATTCAAATCCACACCAATTGAAGAGTCGACTGCTGTCAGTCCCAACATGGTATGTCGCCATGAATCAGCTGTTGCTAGAAAGAAAAATCTTGCACAGATTACCAACGGTACCGAACCAAATAGTTTCATCCAAAATCTGTCGATGAAATAGCAGCCATCTTCTCCTCTTCCTGGTTTGTTTTGTTTTGATTTTCTTGAAGTATTGCGTCACTGGGTAGTCTCGATTGCGCACATAAATACTCTTAGCCTCGGATTGAAAGTATACAAAAATTCACTTTTCTGTTACAACTTTTTTGTCAAAGTCTCTGGTGGTGTCGCAAGGGAAAAGCAGAAAAAAGTTGGCAGAAGTTGCTGATAAAGTCCAGAAATAAAGGTAAATCTAAATTGAAGGCCTGCCATTTAATTGAAGTTGGGAGCAGCTGTATTTCTTTGTTGCGGGCAACACAAAATACAACAAGGGAGGATCTTGTTAATAGTTTGGTTGCATTTTTATAGGCCGGGCTATAAAAAGCATATATCATAAGCGTACGGGAAGAAAAAATCTAGGGGGCGGCCCGACACAAAGTCCATTGTTCACCAACATTTTTGCCCGACTGAGGGCAGATTTTTGCCCGATTGGGGCTGATTTTCGACGATTTTGCCAACATTGGGGGGGCTGCCGCCCCCGGCCCCCCGCCCCGTACGCTTTATCACCGTAGCGCGAGCCTGTAGATTTGAGGTGCCAGTATATTTGAGGTTTGCCTGTAAATATGGGGTGTCGTGAGACTACTCAAACACCTGGGTTATTGTTTAAGAAGCTATTCAAATTAAACAATGCTGTATAGAAATCGCTCATTGTACATGACACATTACTCTTCAGTGGTCACCGCTGTTGACTGCTTTTTGTCAGGGGTTAAGGTTAAGGTTGATAGCAGATTTCCGCAATACCTTGGTCCTTGGAATATTTATTCTTCAAAGAACGTTTAGCAATTGTAGCCAAACAAGATTCATAATTTGTTTCTTTTAATTTAGAAGCCAATTTAAAATGCTTTCTCCAGTTTATAGCCGAATTTATATAAATCCAAGAATCTGCGTTACTTGGCTCGAAGCATACAAGCTTTTCATAAGAAACTCTTATGAGCGCTCAGCTCTCATCACTAAAAGGCAAAAAAAAAACTTAAATACTGCTGGGACAACTATTTCAGAAAACTTTTCCTTTTATTTAAGGCAATCAGCAGCATAATTTGCATTCTATTTTCATAATCTTCATATTTAAAATGAGAGTTGAGAAACGTTGGAAAGGCTTCAAAAACTTCGTTTTGGAAGGTTCAGGAAGTCACAGGAAAGTGCACATGAAGATTATCATGAAACCTGTAAGAAATTCTGGAAACTCCTAAGATTCTGTAAAAAACCTTAGGAACTAAGTATCTAACATCCGATAATCTTAGTAAACTTTCAGTATTTCCTCAATTCTTAAAAGCTTCTCAAGAGAATCACACTGAAAGTACCGCGGAGAAAGCAACACGAAGAAAAAACAGCGCTCGAAAATCAGAATCTTCATCAACCCAGACGAACCCAGATACAAAACGATATCGCAATGGAACGAAGTCTTTGAGCAATAATTTCTTATAATTTTTCTTACGATTGATAAAATTTTAGATTTAGCAAATCCATACTAAAAGAAACCAAATAAAATTCGATTCTTCTCGCGGATTTCCTTACGCAGTAAAAATCCTAACCCCTACCCTTCGAAGTTAAAGGGAATCGAAATAGTTAAAAGCTGGCCTGGGCCAAGTTAAAAATATAATCTATTGTATTCAACAACTTTGATGTTTGCCGTTTCATTGTGTGGCAAAGGAAACAATGGGTTTGTAGGCCTTTCTTCAGCCTATTTATAGCATCTTGTCGATATAGCTATGTCTATTCCCTTTAAATCCTAGCTTTTGCTTGAAAAAAATCCCGAACGCCGTCAGAAAGAAACGATGTGTAATTATATGCCTCAGAAATCCTCAGACCGTTGACCTGACCCCCGGAAAAACCTATTGTTTCCTTTGAAACCAGACCTTGTGTCTCACCTTTGTCTAATTCACAATAGATTATGACTACTTGTCGCCTAAGTAGAATACTTTTGATCTTGCCGACCTTATATTTACAGGCTAACCTCAGATATACTGGCGCCTTAAATTTACAGGCTCGCGCTACGGTGAACTCTCATAAAAAGGCCTATTCCAAAATACTTCCATGAATGACATCATTTTTAAATTGATTTCGTTCAACTTTACTGTCCTAAAGCTGAATTTCCACTCTAGTGTGAAAAGTGTGGCATTTGCACATCCAAGAAAAATAGGGAAAAACAATAGGGTATTCAAGGAAGGTCTTTGGTAAGGGGAGGACAGTAGAATTTTCAATTCAAGTGTGTTGGATTTTGTTGCAAATAGGCTCATGCGAAAGAGCCCGATTTTAAGGGCCGTTGCCAATTACCTTTCGTCGCGCATTGCGGCCCTTGGGTCGCCATCATCAAAACCCCCTAACCCCCCTCTGATCGCGGCCCAGAAAATGTCCTTTTTTGTTTCATGAGTAGGCCACAATAAATCGTACACTGGACCGATTTAGAAGATTATGACTTAATCTTCAACAGAAAGCCTGAATTATGGTATATTTTTAAAAAAATTTCCGTTTTTAGAGCTATGAAGCGAGGTTTTCGAAGACACTAAAAACGATCAAAAAACGTTGATCACATTTTCTAAAGACTCGGCATGAATGGACAAAGAGAAAACGTTTTCAGGGTGATTTGGGGGTTAGAAATTGATTATTGTAAATTTCTGCACGAGAGTTATTTCCACGATTGGCCCGTTGCGAAATTCTCTAATAGTTACAAAAGAGTGCTACCCCAAGTCCTTCACAAAATAGAAAATTCAACAACACTCCACTCTTGCTGGCCTAATGACGCTTCCCTGTTTGTCTTTTTACCCCATTGACACAAGAACGCAACTTGCACCAAAGCATAAATTCAATGAAGTTACAAAAGAAAAGACTTAATTTTTATATCCTTGAAAATAATGTTACATTTCTCCCAAGAAATTACGAACTCTCCTACTGCAGATTACAATTAATCAATTTCTAAATCTCAGATCACCATGAACAAGTTTTCTCTTTGTCCATTCATGTTGATTCTTCAGAAAACTTGATCAACGTTTTTTAATTTTAAGAAACTCACTTCTATCTCTAAAAACTGAAAACGAAAAAATTTGCAAAAAATCCTAGAATCTAATTCAGGCTTTCTACTACAGATTAAGTCACGAATCTTCAAGATCGGTGACAGTGTACGATTTATCATGGCCTGTCAAAAGTGCATTGTTTATTTTTGAGAACTCGATATATACTTTCTTTGGTATATACTTACGGTCGCGATGCGTTACGAAAAGTAATTGTCTTTGGCCCCTTAGCCATTTTTGCAATCTTCTCTGGCTCAATACACTTGCACATCCAAGAAAAACAATATTGTATTCAAGGCAGACAATAGATAAACAATAGAGGACTTTATAACAGGGTATTTTCATAATTCCGCTCATATATAAGAGGAATTGCCGCTCATTGTCAAAGCTCATATATGAGCGGAATTATGAAAATTTTCAATTGTGATTTTTAAGCATCTCTCTAGAAAAAGAGTAAGTAAATATTATATTGTTTGCTTTGAATACCCTATTATAAAGTCCTATATTATTTAATTGTCTGTCTGATTTGAATACCCTATTGTTTCTCCTGTTATCCCTTATTGCTCTCTGTATCTTGTTTGTTTAGATCTACAGTTTTAGGTTAGGAAATCTTTTATTGGTCACTGGGAAAGAAAGGCATGTCCAGTGCACAGAGCATTTTGTTTCTATAGTTTTGATTGTTTATAGAAATGCATTTTCTGGCACACAAAAATTTAAATTTCTGTACCAGGCTGATTTTCTCACATGAATAAAGATAAGCTGCTTTTAATCATAAAAATCATAAAATATACAGTATTAAAGGGCAAGTCCGGGGTTTGTATGATTGTCGATAAAATACAAGATAATAACTGCTATGAATGATGTATGATACTTTTTTCCACTATTTTTCGCCTTCTCCTTCTGAAATTACGTATTCAAAAAAGCAATTTGAGCGAAGTGACGTCATATCGCGCAAACGAAAATGAGTCTGTGCGATTGATTTTTGCCTCTTAATCGCTGCTAGCATCTTTATCGTGTACTCATGCATTGAAAATTGCATGCGAAGACGGTAAAGAGGCTTGCTACGACAAAGAGGCAAAAGAACAATCACACAGCCTCGTTTTCGTTTGCGCGATATGACGTCACTTCGCTCAAATTGCTTATTTGAATACGCAATTTCACAAAGAGAAGGCAAAAAATAGTGGAAAAAAGTATCATACATCATTCATAGCAGTATTATCTTGTATTTTATCATCAATCATACCAACCCTGGACTTGTCCTTTAAAGTCAACAGTTAGTTACCCAGATTGATAGAAAGTGATTAAAAGTAAAAACATTATTGTCTCACACTTCCAAAACTTGTCTGAATAGTTATTGGTTGGATTTTGATGTTATTTTTACTAATACTGACAGTTTGTACTGTAGTATAATTGTGCAATTATATCTTTACGGTGCTTCTGGAGAAATATTTTAGCTGATTTGCACAAAACTGTTGATGCACTGCCTTCAAATTCTTCTAAAATCTTTCATTCATAAATTCACAAAAGCGATATAATTCTGGATGCATATTTAAAGCAAACAAACAATTAGAGTATAGCCCTGTATTAACCCTATCTCACCTGGGGGTTGGATTCTACCCCCCTGCCCCCAACCAAACTTTTATTCGCCAATGCTAGAATATGCAAAGCAGGATACCAAAATTCAGCTACTTTGACTTTATATCTATACTGTATCAAATGATGAAAATTTCAAGATTCTAAATATAGCACTGTAACCATGGCAACCAATGTATTACTATGTAGTCAACAAAATTTGTGTACTTTTTTTTTAATTGTTGCAGATATTAATCCAAAATATATGGCAAATTATGCCTACACATGTACTTCATCATATCCAACTCAATTTGAAACAAAAAGATTCAATTTAATGCCTCATTTCATTGTTTCAATCATGTTGGTGATAATCATGATAATCATAACTTAAAATCTTCTTATTGTCATAGCAACAAGAAAAATAGAGGTAATTTGATTTAACAACGTGATTTTGATTGTTTGCATCGAAGTCCATCTATTTACCAAGTTTAAAGATTATAGCTACTATAACAGCGAAGAAAAAGAGAGGGGGCGGGGGTGGAATCCACCCCTCCCCAGGTATTGACCTCTTCAAAAGTCCCAGGTGAGATAGGGTTGAAAGTGTGGCGCTTGCACAACCAAGAAAAATAATAGGGTATTCAAAAAAGACAATACATAACGATGGAGGACTCTTCTTGCACACCTGAGACCTTGGTGAAAATTGCCCTAAGGTCCAAATTGGAACATAGCTATTTACAGTAGTTTACAATGGAAAAAAGAAGGTAACACATCATTAATTGTCCTAGTGTTTGATAAATTATTAAGAAATTAATTCTAACTAAAGGTTTTAGACAGTGCAGGCCATGTGCGCATAACACTATTTTCTTGCTTAAGAATTCTTAAGGATTCTTGAAAACTCCTTTAACTTTTACGAATTCTTGCTTAAGAATCCTTTTGTGGTCTTTCGTGCTACTTAAAAATTATATCATTCTGCAAGGCTTGCACTACAGTACATTTAGATTGCCCTGGCACAGATAAATTTGTCTACAGGGTGTCCCAGAAAAATTGTTTGACGTTTGATTAAATGCTAAAAAATAACAATAAAATGTACAGGCTCTTTGCTAGATAAACTTGTTCCTAAGATTTTAAATTGATTTAGACGCCATACTCTTGCGAATCTGCTAAGAATTCACGGAGCTAAAAGCTTTTGCAATTCAAGTTTGTGCGAAAGCTGAAACCAGACGCCACTAACTAACTTGTTTTCTAAAAATACGACCTAAAATCGAGGTAACAGAAGACTGTCCAATGCTTTACCTCTCGTCGATATCAGAGCAAACCAAATAGGACTTCCAAAGTTATTTAATTCTTTTATTCGTTGCCAAAATTTACTTAAGAATGCAAGTATCTAAAAACATGGAATGAAAACTTAGTCAATGAGAGACGGGGCAATTCCAAATCGTGCTGAACAAATTCCTCTAAGCATCCATAACCTTTATTCGATGTTATAAAAAGCTAGTTTACTGACAGTGCTTTTGAAATTTCATTTGATTTGCTTTGAATAAACGAGATTCTACTTTAAAAAAATATGCAATTTTGGGGGCGCCTTGTTTCAGCTTTCGCACAAACTTTTACTTCGAAAGCTCGTAGCTCCATGAATATTTAGCCTATTTGCTAGCTTCTGATGTCTAAAATCAATTTAAAACTTCAGCAGTATGGTTTTCTAGCCATGGAGCCCGTTCAGTATTTCGTTATTTTTTTATATTTAATCAAACGTCGAACAAATTTTTTGGGACACCCTGTATAATTTGCATGCAAGGAAACTCCTTTGAGAATCACAATTTATGGAAAAAAGAAAAATCATAGAAATATGGGTAAAATATTACATCAGGTGAAAACTATGCAATGATTGGCTCAATTTTCCTTAGCAAAATTATATGATTCATGTTTGTTTCAATTTGGAACACTTTTTTACCTCTGATGAAAAATTCTGTTTTATCATGGAATGTAAATCGCAGAAAGCTTATTTTCTTTTTCAGTGCTTGTTCAAATGGCTGCAAGCTCAGATCCAATCACTAATGTATTTCTGCTGACAGCAAAAGAGCACCTCAGGCCATCTCAGTGCCTTAGAATTTGCGTAAGTTTATACTCTTAAAGATTTCAGGGAAGTTGTGTCTACTTTCAATTCAAATTGAATACTTTTTGTAGTGCACAAACCTAATATTCCTGGAGATAGTGTATTTTGAGATCAGGCATCTGAAACTGTGAGGGGAATTTTGAATCTGTTGAGAAATCATGTCCATCCATGAGGTGACAGGAAGTTTTTCATAACGACTGTCTTGATGAAAAATGAATATTTGATCAAAACAGAAAATGTTTGAGATGCTGGCAACCAAGATGTGAAATATAATCATATGATGCAACTCCATTCAAATACAATGTGGAAACAGAAGAACTCAGTTCTTCTGAAACACAAGACATTTTGCATCCTTATTGTCCTTAGTGAAAAAGCCTGGATGTTGTTGCCTTTTTCAATAACCTCGTAAATCGGAATTGAATTGCTCCTCATTGAATTTTCAACCAACAAATCAACAAAGAGAGACCATTGAAATTCCCCTGATGTCTGACCTGGCATCTTGAATTGTAAGTTTAGTTCCTGTTTTGCCAAGTTACTGATTCATACCATAGTAAGGGTTAGTTTGATTATTCCAAGAAGGGGGAATATTGTATTCTTCTGGCCAAAGCTCTTGCGGCGAAAATATTGTGATGTCGTCATGCAAAATATTCCAAGCCCAGTTCAGTCCCTTAGTCAACACATGGTCATACGAAAGATCTTTTTATATCGCCCAATTCATATTTAAGAAACAAACAGATGGAAAGAAAAAGTCAATTTCAACGGAAAGCTTGATTTTAATGATATTTCAAAGTACAATGACTTCACGAGGATTTCACTTGCGTTTATTTCACAGCGAAAAGGACCGTTTCACCCTTCTCCTGAATCTACGAAAAAACTACACCATGTAGCTGTACAGTTTTTTCAGAATAGTTCAAAGAATGATTATACTATCTCCTGGTATGATTTATTAGTTCCTAATAATTTTACGAATAACAGAAAATGTATCTGTCATCACTCAACACAATCTGCATTCAACAACAAACAACTCCTGACCAAAAAACACCTTCATTGAAAATATTTCTACAAACAATCTGCACCATATGAAATTTTCAGGGAGCTATAAAGCATAACTAATCCAGCTTCTGGAGAAAGTTTATCTGTAATCACTATATGCTCCGCAATGAATATTTTTGCAAAAATTCTAGAAAAAAAACTACGTGATGTTAAAGTAGGACATTGTCAGGGATCTTCGATGCATAACTAATGTAGCTAGAGTTCCATAGCCCTGAAGCGCTCGCGAAACGCATAATGCAAGTTTTAGGCCTGTCTTTAAACTTATAGAAATGGTCAAATCTTGGACTAATGAATCGAAGTGAAGTGCAAAAATGGGTTGTTGACTCGTTATTCTTGGCTTACATTCGTATTAGCTCGTTTCCCATAATTTCTTCTATTGCTGAGAAGAGCTTACCTGACCTGACATCTAATGTTAGACAGAATCTAGTATAGTATCCATTAGGTTGTAATTGTTCGTAGTGTACTTAGTTGTATGTTCAGGAGGTTTCCATACCAAAATGAGTCGATTGGCTAAGCATCGCCCTGAAGTTCCATGGCGTGAAACAGTCTCGCTTTCTGAATAGCCACCTCTTATTATCCTCGCTGAATAAGAAATGCAGACAACCTTATCCGTAGGAACGTGATATTTTGATTCTAGGAAAATATTTCTCACATTAGTGACGTTTGAGATGGTTGGGAGAGCAGTCTTAGCATGCTGTAATGCTGTTATAATAAGAGGCTATGAGGGGGGAAGAACTGTCAGTCGGGAAGAGTAAGACTTCTGTTCTCCATGTTTGAATTAAAATGGCATAAAGGTAACACTGCTTGAACGCCAACTGTTTCATAATTGGAAAGTATTTTTTTGACATAGAAATTTTTTGTCTTTGGAAAAGAGTTTTATCTTGAGAGAGAGAGTTTTGCCTTGAGACAGAGAGTTTTCCTTGAGGAAAGAGTTTTGCCTTGACACTTGTGGGCCACCGTACCCCCGCATTCTTTACCTCAAACGTCTTTTGCATGTAACTTATATCATATTAGCGTAAAATGCAATTACTTATTTTCTCGTTTTCCTTTATATGCAGTCCTAGTAGCTTTTTTTCATCGTGAAATGTGATGACCATGGTGTAGACAAGCTATTTTGCTCCTCGTGGCCTTGTCGCTGTAGTGTTGTATAGTTGTATAGTACTAACTCGTAGAATAGATAGTAACGTACGTATTGCAAAATTTTTTTTCTTATATAATCAATCAAAATACAAACTCAACTCAAAAATACATCTACTGTGTCTATCATGGCGGGAATAGACATGAGGTCTTCGGAGTTCCCACCATGAAAGGCACTTACAATTCAAAAATTACAACACACTAATATGAAGAAAAAGTTAATGTCTGTCTCGCACATGATGTCAGGCAATGACATCAACAATTTAGATTTGGATGGAACAAGAATGCAAGGTAATGAACAGAGGGCCCCACGCGCAGCCGAACAGCCGCCGCCCCTCGCCACATGTGCCACCCCTACCGGGATAACACATCAAACCAAAGGGCAGCAACCGTCCATCCACACAGCAGGACCCCATCCACCCACTACCCCGCACCCACACCTGCACCCTGAGATAAAATTTACAGTTGTGTATCGCCTAACATCAAATGAGAGACAGCATTTTCTACAAAAACTACTAAGTAATGCAAAAGAATATTTGGAGGGGGGATGCTGCTGCTTTGTGTACACGCTTCAATCGAATCTCTTCGTTGCCTTGATATAAGTAATTGTTGCTTCCATAATCATCCTATTTGCAATTAGGGTCAGATCTGCATTTCCAAACATGATTAAATGGCATAAGGATTGTGTGTCCAATCCTGCCATATCTAACCCAGGAATATCCGATAAGCTGCCAAGGAGATCTCTTCGCGCTTCTTCGAAAAAATGGCAGTGGAGGAGGAAATGGTCACTATCTTCATCAGCAGTACCACACCGGCAGACAGGATCGAGACAGTCAAAGTTATGTCTAAATCTATGCTAATTTAGTCCACTAAACTTTAGTCGCAATTTCGACAAATGCCTAATCCAGCAATATCATTTATACCGTAAATTGAATTCTTATTGGGTCTTATCATCGCAAATGATTTACGTTTGAACTCAGAAACTAACGTTGAATTTTTGTTTCATCATCAAGCAAATTCCACTCAAAAGGAACATTTTGAAAATAGGTGTTCGAGTATCGCGCAGTTTTTCCAACATTTTGGTGATACATTCTCATATTTCGAAAATTGTAGCTTACGTTGCGCTCAGGGGGAATTTCAGCAAACAAATAATCTGGGGAATTGGATTTTGTCAAATTGTAAAAATGACACAGTCGTCTATACCATCTCCTGAGATACAAGTCCTCCCAGCCAAGTTCCCTGTAAAGACGTTCCCTGCTTGTTCCTCTCCATGCACCAGCACTCATTTTCATTTTTTCATTTTTCATTATTTTTACACGGTGGCCCCGTCAATCGAGAGGATTGCTTTACAGGGGGCCGTGCCAAACTTTACAATATTACTAAAAATTACTAACAAATTACCTATATTTACAATCTAAAATAAAAAAATAAATGAAAAACAATGGAGTTAGCCTGAGAGAGGCAAATTACTTTTCAGCATACTTTTAAAAATGCTAAGAGAGGGTGCTTGTTTGACATCCAAAGGCAATTCATTCCAAGTCTTTGCACCCCGGAAAGATATCGCTTTCTGCCCATTGCAAGTTTTCATCCTTGGAACAAGGACATCGGCAATGGCATTCCGCAAATTCATACTGATATCACGCGCAGAGTTTTTCTTGAAAAGGTTTGAAAGATAGCCGGGTGCAAGACCTGACAATGCTTTGTATGTAATAGTAGCTGTCTCGCATTTTATCATTTCCGTAACCGTTGGCCAATTTAGTTCCTTGATCAAATTTGAGGCGGAAACATCATAGCTGCTATTGGTGACAATTCTTGCAGCTCGATTTTGCAATTTTTGTATGGTTTGTAATCTGGTTTCACTGCAGCCTCCCCAAACAGAACAGCAATAACGGAAATGTGGCTCTACGATGCCATGATACATTTTGATTAAGGTATCCTTAGGTACGAATTTTTTGGCATATTTCAAAAATCCTAGAGCACGAGACAGTTTGCTACATAATAATTTCGTGTTCCGATCCCAAACGAGGCTATCATCAAGTTGGACTCCTAAATATTTTACATTTTTAACGATGTCAATTTCAGCGCCATCAATAACAAATGATGGGGTCTCTACTTTATTGTCAGCAATCTTTTTTAGGTTTGGTCGAGAACCTACAACCATCGCCTGTGTCTTTACGACATTTAGTAACAGTTTGTTCCCTTGTAACCATTCCTTTAGCCGATCGAGATCACTATTCAGTGTGTCATTCAACTCGTTGATATTTTTCGCAGAATGTGAAATACTTGTGTCATCAGCATACATTGTCACATTGCATTTACGGAGAGACATAGGGAGATCGTTAATATAAATTAGAAAAAGGAGTGGACCAAGACATGAACCCTGTGGCACTCCGCAATCAACCTTTTGTAAACTTGAGGATGTGCCATTGACCTTGCAGAATTGACGTCGGTTTTGCAGAAGGACTTAAACCAAGAATGCTCATGACCATCTATGCCATATTTTTTTAGTTTCGCAAGTAAAATTTGATGATCAACGGTATCAAAAGCTTTTTTTAGGTAGATAAATACCATCGCAGTGTATTTCCCGTTATCCATATTTACATACCAATCGTCAGTGCTATTTAATAAACAAGTAACCACAGAGTGCAAAGACCTGAAGCCAGACTGGTGCGAGAAAAGGAGCTTGTTTCTATCCAAGTATTCGTAAACCTGGTTGTAAACCAGCTTTTCGAATACTCTAGACAAGAAAGGGAGCACCGATATTGGTCTGTAGTTAGAGCGATCATCTTTTTGCCCACTTTTGAATATAGGGGCAACTCTCGCAACCTTCCATGAATTGGGAAAGCTCCCAGTTGCTAGAGATAGATTGAAAATGTCGCAAAGGGACTCAGCTATGACCGGAAGACCAGCTTTCAGAAAGAAATTAGCAATACCATCAGTACCAAATCCCATCGATGATTTGAATTTGCCTAGAGCCTTTTCAACCTGCCAAAGCACCGCTAGGGCAGCACAATACCATTTTCATTTTCATTTTTCATTTTAAATTATTTATACACAAAAACCCTTCAGCTAACAAACGCAATACTTAAATAAGAAAATAAATATCCTAATTACATTAATATAGTCTATATACAGTTAAAGCAAAATTATGTACAGTAATCTATGTAGTAGCAGCTGCTCTTCCAGGGCGTCGTGTTTTAGTTTGTGTTCAGCTCATATAATAACTTTTCAATTGTTTTTTGAATCTACTAAGTGTAGGGAGCTCTCTGATATTGATGGGTATATTGTTCCAAGCTTTCAGAGCCGAATAGTGAAAGCCTTTCTTGACATATTCAAGATTATTTCTTGGGATTTGTAGGTCCCTGCAATTCCTTGTTCTGTAGTTGGAATGCTGGGTCCTATGATGGTATTTACCCCAAAGGCTTTCGGGACATTGCCTGTTGATTATTTTATATGTCATAACTGATCGATCAAAGTTTATTAGTTGTTCAACTGTCAACCAATTATGAGACCAATTGTCTTTTAGTCTGGCCTTATCAATAATCGAATGGGCTCTGTCCTGCAGACGTTGGAGGGTATTCAATTTTGATTTAGGAAGACTCCCCCAAATAACATTGGCGTATCGCAGATGGCTTTCTACAAGTGCACGGTACACATGCTCCAGCTGGGATTGGGAAATGAGATTTTTCAATTTTTTTAGTGACTTAAGACCGCCACTAATCTTCCCTTTCACTTTGTTGAATTGTTCATCCCAGTTTAGCCCTTCATCCACAATAACCCCTAGTGATTTAGTCTTCACCACACGCTTAATTTCTGAATTGTTAAGATTCAGTGGTTCTGAGATTTCAACCTTGTTTGTCCTCCGTGGATGGCCAATGATCATGTATTCAGTTTTTTTCGGGTTGGCACTTAACTTGTTTATCCGCATCCATTCCGAGATGTTTCTTAATTCTTTGTGGGCATTTGTAATTAGATCATCGACGTTACCAGATGTTAATGTAACATGTGTGTCATCTGCATACATACTAGCCCTAGAGAATTCTAAGCATTTTTCAAAGTCATTAAGGTAGATTATAAATAGGAGTGGTCCCAAGCAGGATCCTTGAGGTACACCACATGTTACCAATCTAGCCCCCGACTGTTGTCCATTAACTGAGCAGAATTAAATTGACCGAGTCTGTTCAAGTCGCTCTGTAAAATTTAGACGCACTTGAGGATCGTATTTATGATAAATAATATCTCCATAATCAAGATGTGGTCTAACATAAAGTTTATATATGATCTAAAATATCTCTCGAAACATACTTTGAAGGGTATCTTATCATCCCGATGCTGCGCCTCGCTTTTTGTATTGCCTCTCTAATGTGACTTTGAAAGTCTAGCTCAGAATCAAGGACCATACCAAGATGCTTGTGCTCACTCTTTCTTGCTGCGTCATCATTACCAAAAGACAAAGGGGGATGGATTGGTTTGACCCTCAATTTTATCATTTTTCTGGCAAAAATTTTATCTGGATATAACAAAACTTGTTTCACAATTGTGGGTAGACGTTGAAGATGGTGCATAGTTCTTATACCCTTGATTCCCTGTGCTGATTCGCGCATGGCGAATACAATATTCCACCTTCTTGGTTACTCCATCCCTTTTTGCAGTTAACTTGCACACAAAGAGGTCATGAGGCTGATTTGTATGAAAGTTCTTGGCGTAGCAAAGGGAAAAGAATCCTATGTTATGACAAAGATCCAAATTCCAGCTACATTATCACTGATGTTCTTGTCATAAAAGATGACGAAGAAGTGCCAAATGGATACAGTGGAATATTCTTAACAGATGATACAAGTATGTTTGCTTACCTCTCTTCTGTAGGTGTTTGAATTATATTCATTTTATGTTGTTAACTGCAGAGTGGGCAGGGAGTTTCTTATCCCTGCTCTTAGCAAATAAAGCATTGGACAGTACACGTTTTTTATTTAAGAAACTGGTTAATACGAAACCAGTCCAAAGATGGCCAACATTTTAGAAACTCTAGTAGTGTGTCTGAGAAAAAGTAAGGATCTTTTTAAACTAAAATAAAGGATGTTTTCGCAAACATTTCGTTGGACCTTTGTTAGTGAGTAATATCAACTAACTGTGTCATTTTCAATGTAATTGAACACTGCTTATTCCTGCCGGGTGTCCCAAAAAACGCAACGGATTTAATAGGGACTAGCGATAAGAATTTCGGTCCAATCAATCCATAATAATTCTTCATATAATCCTCGATAGGTAAATTGAAGATAGATACCTTGTTTGTTGATATTGGTCCATGGAACAAGGGCAAATTTTGTAAACAATAGAAGCTCTGGTTTGTTTACACATGACGTCATTCATTCCATCATCCAATTAGCAAGCTCCATTTTGATGGCGTCATCCGATGATAATGGCGACGGGAGGGGCTAGCTGTGGAGAAAACCACACCCTCGCTTTTTCCTCGCCACGAAAATATACTTTCGCAAAAATTCTAAATATTTTAAACCTGAATAGACCGATAAATTTCACATATGTGGTTGCTTTCACTAACGGCTGCGTCTTTCACTCTCCTCGCGATCGTTTGCTTTTGACTCGCCTTTTTTGGATTTCTATTCACCACCCACCGTTGACTAGGCCCCCCAACATAACAAGTCGCACAACTCCACGAGAAATTATTTCACAGCCTCGGATCTTTGGCAGAAAATGTAAGAAATGTGCAAAATGAGTATTTTAAACCCGAGGAGCTAATTCTCTAGCCTTATCTTTATGATGGTTCTGCTCCAACCGTCCTGGCTCCGAGTGCCGTAAAATCTCGAAATCGTTCAAATACAGAAATCCTATCAGCCGTAAAATATCAAAATCCTATAAATTGTAATGAAGCACTAAATCTTTACCCTCTGTAGCTAAAATTATACGCTGTATTCTCCCGCATCCATTACACTCCAATTCGCCTGATATTATCCACTTTCCATCGACGATTTTATTATTGCCGCTCTTAAAATGAAATGTGCAGACAATGCTGGGCGGGGCAGAGGCGGGAAGGAAGTAAACTCGCAACGAACACGAAGTTATTTGAAGATGGTAGATTAATTTCGCGCCTTTTTTATTTTACACAACAAAGAATGCAGATCTGAAAGAACTTGCACCAGTCAATGCATTTGGATAGTTGGTCTCCGCCAACTCCAGATTTCTGTTATCAATTTGTCAATTTTTGGGCTGCATTCTTCATCAAATGATTCGATCTCTGAAGCTAAGTCGGCAGCAGCTACATCTCGTCCTCCTTCGTCGTTCACCATTTCTTCAACACCATCATCAGCCTCGTCATCTTCCTCGTCGCTACTTCCTTCGTCTATCGTGAAGACTGCCACCCTTGCTTTCTCGGTCAGCTCCTCCAGTCTTTGCTGCAGTGCTTCCTGGCATATCTCGCATGTGCTAATGTTTGGCAGAATGCATTCTACGTGATACGAATGACCACATCCAAGGAAGACACGCCAGACAGGACTGTCCTTTGAGCAACCAGGTATATCACATTTTCTGTGTTTAGAATTTTGGAAAAAACCTAAATACAACTGGGCTTAAATTTGATGCTTTTGTGCATGTATGTAGACAGGACTGGAGATTGTTGCCTTTGATCAGGCAAATAACCGGGGGGGGGGGGGGGTATTCCCATACTTGACCTGACGGCATGTGCCGCTCAACAGGGTGTCCTTTTGCGGTAAAAATTATGCGACAGGGTGTCCTTTTCTAACGAAAATTATGCGACAGGGTATTATAATAGGTAAAAATTATGCGACAGGGTATCACAAGCAAAAATTGCGTTCTACACTGTATATGAGAGGCAAAATTTGTATGCAACAGGGTATACCTTTGGCCTATTTTTATGCGACAGGGTGCAGGGTGTGGAGAGGTTTTCCACACACCCCCGGCGCTTCCTTAGTCCTTAGTCAAGTACCCCCCTCCCCCCAGGGCAAATAATTACAACAAGCCTATATTAAAAAGGATCAGTCAAACCCAATATAAACTTGCTTTTTTATGTCACGCAACTCAAGTTTTCACACAAAACATCTCAGTGACACATTCAAACAACACTGCACTCAAAACAAAACATGAAACAGAATTTTGAAATTTTGTCTCCCACTAAACATTTTCCAAATTTCACAAATTGGGTGCTTCCCCAGTGGCGGAGCCATGGGTGTGTATGAGGGGGTAAATGCGCCCCCACTTGTGAAAATCTGGCTAAAATTGTAAATGACAAATGTAATAAAATGTCTGTGTATACAGTACTTTTTACACCCCCAGCTGGAAAATTGTGGCCTTTTACCCCCTCAATATTTTTTGTCTGGCTTCTCCACTGTACTTTCATATTGATACACATCAGGGAGTGCACCACATTGTCTCTGTTATTACCCAATCCCAAGAGATCAATGATAGTTTGGCATGAGTTAGAATTCTGAATATGTGCTTTCATCACAAACAACTAAACTACAGTAATTTGTTACTGCTAAAATGAACATTATAATCATAATTGTTTAGCATTCTAAATTCGACACTCATCCCAGAAACTGTTCAAAAAAAGTAAATTGCATTCCAAGAATTTTCTGTCTTAAAACTACCCCAAAACTGGCATACATTCCCGTGTATGAGCAAATAGCATAGTACCCCCAGGTTCTCAGGAGCGCAGTGGTTGGGAAATCTCTCTCTCAATCAATAGATACTGTAAAACTTTGCCCAGGCCAATAATGGCATTAGAGTAACATAGAAAATGTAAAGTTTTGACTCACCTCAGTGGGTCTGGAGAAGAACTGGGACTAATAAACCCAACTGGCAACAATTCATTTTTCACAATTTTGTCAGCTCCAAACAAATTTGGCAATTTCCATCTTGTAATTTGGCTCAGTTTTTTTGTGTTTTTTCCATTTTTTCCTTTTTTTGTTTTTTTGTTTTTTGTCACTAACTCTGCTTGCCCTGGATTAGACATCAAGACTCCAAATTTTTGTGTTAAGAACTCTGCAGATTTTAATTTAAGGCTCTTGATTTTCCTTTCACTGAATCCAGACTTCTTGATTGGAACGAACGTTGATTGGAAGTCATGCAGCTCATGTTTTCGTGCGTCTATCTCTCGTGCTACCAACCTCACTTTGTTTGCATTTTCATGAGACTTGGTTCTAGCTCTCAGAAGAGAATGAAAATTTTCGACAGGATATTCGTCAAAGGCACAAAGAGATGAGAAGAGGGTCTGGACAATAGGATGGTCGATACTTTTAAAATATTCAATGTTGGAAAGAGCAATCAACAAAGCTTTATCATAATGCCTTCTTCTAAACAGAAGAAACATCAGCCAACAACGCAACATGGAGTCATAATACAGATCAACCATTTGGTTCTTGAAGATAACAGAATATATGCTGAGTACCAGTGGAATGTAGTTATCAAGAAGATTTACAAGGGTCAAGAACTCAACATCCTTACAGTGAGCAAACGCTCCCAAGATTTCATCACGCACAATTGACCAACCACCATACAAAACCTCAAGAAGAAAGGATATTCGCCATGGCTTAGGTTTCTTTGCAAGAGCTTTCTTTCCATGAAACAGAAAGGAATACAGATCTGCAAACACCCCATGAAATTTCAAGACTACATTTTCCCTTGCATTAAGGGAAATATGGAGAGGACCAAGAAATGAGATTATGTTGTCAAGATGATTATCTACATTGTAGACCATCTGGCGAACATAAAACTGGGCTGGCCAGTCTCCAAGAAAAGGAACTACAAATGCTTCAAGATACTCAGACAAGCCATTTGCCAGGATGACATTCATTGCAGTGAGAAAATCAGCATAAGACTTCAGTGGTAACTCAATACAGTCCACCAACTTGCATCCATCCATTGATCTTAATTCTCTCATTTCTTGTTGCTGGTAATCGTGGACCAAAAGGCGGTGTCTTTGTGACTCTGGATCAAAGAATTTGGTGTGCAACCAATCTGGCATATCACTAACATACGTTTTGGATAATTTCTTCATATTATTTGACAACAGGGATTTCAACAATGTGATATTTGCTGGCACAGGGTCATTGACAGGAGCATCAGCCACAGGAATTGCATTTACATCAAAAACTTTTACTAGGAGGGTTGCCATGTGCACAACTTGAGTTTGGGTATCTGAAGATGGACGATGGTGGGTGTGTATGTTATGGTAATCATCTATGAATAGGGTGACTAGCTTCTCATTTGCTTTAGCATCATGCAGAACTTTCTGGACAGTGTTAAGGTGGTCTGATGATATTTCTTTGGATGCATTTGTAACCGTGTATGGATGTGCTGCTAGCCCCATTCTCCGCAATGCTTCTACCCCTCTATCAGAAACCCCAAGACCACGCAATGTTCTGGCAGTTGCAACCTGAAACCAGTTTGCTTGTTGTGACTGGCCGTAAATTAGGGTGTATATAACTGAAACTGTTCTTAGCTCATTTGTGTCTTTTCGCTTATCGGACTGTCTGTCAGTTTCCATAGCATTCAAAATAAAATCAAAAATCTTCACAGCGCCAGCATCTGAGCATAATTTTCTGAATTCAATTGGATCAGTCACTGGGGTTCCACGTTTCCCAAACTTATCAGTACAGAAATTCCTCAACTTTTCCACCTCTGTTTTCAAATTACAGAAACTTGATGCTTGTGAAACAAGAAAATCAAATTTGGCTTTTGGGAGTAATACAGCATCTCCATCAATGGTTACTGGAGCATTGATATCTTCACAAAATGCTGTCACTGTGTCACTTGGAGCAGGACTTGTTGATTCCTGAGAACTAAGCCACAGCTTCTGGCTTGGAGAACTTAGCGTAATGGTGGCTTCTGACACTTGTGTGGACTGTGACTCATCTCCAGAGATTATATCATTCATTGGTGATGAAGGCTAAAGGAAAATAGTAAGCTCCATCCAATAAAGATTTTCTAGCTCAGTCCTCAAAGATTTTACCTGAGTTGTAGGTTTTTAGCGTATTTTAATTGTTTTCTTTTTGCCAAAAGGGGATGATTAAACATGTCGAGGATGCATCTGGTGATATTTTTGTCCTCAGTATTTTTCAACAGTTTTAGTATATAATTATAACACATCAAAACACTCAGGGGGTGGGGGCATGCTGCACATTTTCCAAAGAAATTTTTCAGTGTTTACACTTTTAGCGTGTCTGTTATTCCACTGAAGGAATTTTCTTTCAACTCTTATCAAAAGTTTTAATACTTTTATGAAAGATTTGATAAGATAATTTATAAAAAGTTTCATTGCAATGAATGAATATAATTTCTGTGTTCATCAATGAAGTTTCTGTTACTTGTGTGAATGGAAACAACAAGACAACTGGTAGTCTGATGAAAGTCAAGTGAACAAATGAAAAGCTATGAAAAGGAAGAATGAGATGAAAGTGAAAAGAAAAATGAGAGGAGAGAGAGGATGCATACCATAACTTGAGAAGCAGATGATTCAGTTTGGTCTGAGGATGACATCTCTTCCTGTTTCTCAATTACATCAAGGCATTCCAAACACACTGAACGTATGTGATGACTTACAAAACCACGGTCCTTCGCCAAATTCTTCATTAACATCAAATATTTATAACAAGGCACCTTCACTTTCATTCCAAATTTCTTATCATTTCTGCACCACTCATTGTGTAAAGGGTTGCTGCAGGACTTCTTTGGTTTACCCATCTCTTAAATATCTAAATCATCTCACAAATCTTATTTAAATTTCTGTTAACAAGTGCCAAGGAGATGGGTAAACGATAACATTGAAAGGGGTTTTGAGGGACCTATCCCGCGCATTTGTGGAGAGATTTCCCGCCAAAACGCCCCCAAGAACAAAAGGAAAATGTAGAAACGACTTACCATTGGCCCCCTCCCCTCCCTGGGGACTACATTATCCATATATGGGTTACAATAGCAATGAAGGTCATGGCTAAATTCAGTGCTAAAGTTACGATAACGTTGAATTAAAATGCATATGACAGCGACTCATCTCGTAGAATTGATCGTCCTGTTTCCCTTTGTCTTCTTGTCGTTTATTCGCTTCGTTGTGTGTGTCATGCAACACTGCAGTTTGACTTCAAACTCCTCGAAATAATAGCAGAAAATCTTTGCGATACTTGCTATAAAATCGTTGTGCTCTTTGAAAAATTTCTTCGAAAGTTACAGCGAAAGCATCCTCCATCAAAACAAGTCTGCCATCTACAAATAACTTCGTGTTGATTGCGAGATTCTTTGTCCTGCTTTTCGCGCGCTCGGGGTTCTCCCCCCAAATATCCTAGGCGGGCCAGGCTGCAGAAAAACCTAATCGGGGAGATCAAGGGTTTGAAAATTAACTCCTCGGGTTTAAAATACTCATTTTGCACATTTCTTACATTTTCTGCCAAAGATCCGAGGCTGTGAAATAATTTCTCGTGGAGTTGTGCGACTTGTTATGTTGGGGGGCCTAGTCAACGGTGGGTGGTGAATAGAAATCCAAAAAAGGCGAGTCAAAAGCAAACGATCGCGAGGAGAGTGAAAGACGCAGCCGTTAGTGAAAGCAACCACATATGTGAAATTTATCGGTCTATTCAGGTTTAAAATATTTAGAATTTTTGCGAAAGTATATTTTCGTGGCGAGGAAAAAGCGAGGGTGTGGTTTTCTCCACAGCTAGCCCCTCCCGTCGCCATTATCATCGGATGACGCCATCAAAATGGAGCTTGCTGATTGGATGATGGAATGAATGACGTCATGTGTAAACAAACCAGAGCTTCTATTGTTTACAAAATTTGCCCTTGTTGGTCCATGGAGAGTTTGGATATCAATATTGAAAGTTCAAATTTGCCTGAACCTCCAAACCAGAGCTTGTGGCTTTTAGCCTAAACTGCAAACGCGCTATCTTGGGGAATCTCCTGAATTACGTTAAATAAGAGAATAAAGCCTTATGCTGAGGAAAATATTTGAATAGAAAATCAATCAAATTCATCAATTCTGTCCTGAAAAGACATCTTTGTTTATGCTTCAATAGTTTCGAAAATTTAGCATTGCATCTGTCTCATAAAAGAAAGTAATCCGCGAAATAATTTTGCTTGGATGTGAAAAATGAATTAGTTCTTGTAATCTTCATGACTTTAATGAAATGCATTTTGTTTCATCTTTCCTCGAATTATAGCGAAACAAGAAGTCAAATATACCCAAGGGAAAATTATCCATGGATAAGATCCTTAAGAATGCTCACTCGTACTTGTTTTTGCAGGTGCGCTATGATTGAAGAAATATATTCCTTTGTTTGTCAATTTTTAGCTTTCAAATTTCAATTCAAATGTGTTTCTAAACATGTGCGTCTTAGCGTGCTCACACTACTACACTTTGCATATGACTGAGGAGATTCCTCTAGCACGTTTTTCAGTTAGGCCAAAACCCGAAACCTCTGGTTTGGACATAGAAGCAAATTTGGACTTTCAATATTGATATTCCAACTCCCCATGCACCAATATCAACAAACAAGGTATTTATCTTCAAGTTAGCTATCGAGGATTATATCAAACATTATTTTGGATTGATTGGACCTAAATTCTTGTCACTAGTCCCGATCAAATCCGTTGCGTTTTTTTTTGGACACCCGGTATATGATGTTTTATAATGTCAACAAACAATTTTGAAGCAGTGTTAGAGACCACACGATAATTTGTGCATTTTAGATACAAGAAACAAATCAAGAAGATTGTGGTACTAAATGCGAACATTTTCATTTTGAATTAAGACACTTTCAGTACTATGGCCTGATCCAAGTTTCTCAAAAAGAATGTGCAACAGAATAGAAATGCATGACATCAATCTATTTGATTTCCAATTTCAAGACTATTTATGCCAATGTTGCATAGATATGATATAATAGTTAATTTTGACTTGTTTTCGTTTTTAAGGTAACATTGTATTTCATTCGTAGATAGCTCATTCTTGTTTTATGCACTTTGAATTTTTGAAGTTGGTATTTTGTTGAATTGGAATTATGTCTGAAACAGCCTTAACATTTACCTATACATTATCCATAGATAGTGATGATTATGGGAGCAGTTAGCTGACGTAGAACAATGGATGCCAATTTGAAAGTTCGAAATCATATAGAACCAGAAAAGGGTCCCACTTTTGAAGATTCAAAGCACCAACAGTCTTTGTTGAATTGAAATTCTGCTTGATAGCCGAGAGACTGAACTGAAGTATTTTTTATTTTTTCTGGTGTTTTTATGAGCACTGGAAATATAGGTAAAATCGACTTTACGAAAATTACATTGTTGAGCAACGCCTGAAAAAGTCCTAAAACTCTTGATCAAATCATAAAGAAACTCCTAAAATATTGAAAATATTGAACAATAAAGAACGCACCATTTTTCACGTGTGAGTGATACCATTGCATATTCATTGCACGCAAGGGCCTTTCGCCACTCTCATGAGTTATAAGAAATATGTTTTCAAACAAATACTGAAGTTTTTCAATCCTATGGTAATGAATATGCAAACGGTATCTCTCACCGATGAAAATTGTACCTCCTTTGTTGTCCTGCGGGAGGAGATTCATACGCGTTGATCAAGGGTTTTAGGCCGCGCTCTCAGGCATTTCGCAAGCAAGATATTTTTCTTTGGTTGAATTTACCTGTATTTTCAGTGCTCGTAAAAATACGAGAAACTATTTTAGCGAGAATTTAAATCATTCAAGCCCGTCAAGCCCTGTTGATGCTGTGAATTTACTAGAGGCCGGCACTTTCTCTTGGGCTCACCCGGTGTACTTGATTTCCAAAAGTATATTATCTGCTGTAACCTAGATGTCGTTATTACAAAGTGAATTAATCAAAAAAGCTGGTTCGCAAAAGTCCATTTGATATTTATTGGGATCAGAAACATTCTATCCATCCTGTGGATGAAGCAAAGAAAATATGAATAGCGCAGATTGGAATTGAGAAAATGTTGGTTGTCGGATGATGGCTGATTTTCTTTTCGGTCATCTAGTTTAAGTACTCTTACCTTTTAATTAATGTTTGTTGTTGATTTAACAGTGTTTATTAAGATTGCAAGTACACTGGTCAGTTGAATGTTTCTTTTACAGAGGAAAAAGGCTTGAGAAAACACATATTATGCGTAAAGAAGGAACAGAGACAGGCAGCAGGGAAAGGAGTCACAGAGCTTGTCTTAATCAATCAAAATAAAGGAGAGAGGGCAGATCCAACATTCTACACTATTTCGTAAGTACAATCACTGAACTACAAATTAACATTTCCTAGAAACTGTCTAAAATATTTGGTAGCTTCTTCTGTTAAAAGCTAGCGATTAATGGAAATTTCAATGTCATTGGTTAGAGTTATGAGCTTCTGTTACTTCGACGGTGATATTGAAGTTACCTTATTATAGTGATGCATGAAACTGAGGATTTTAAGATTTTTGCAAATCTAAAAGCAATCTGTTCCCTTTGATATGAAATCGATAATGATCTCTATTGTATATTCCAGAAGTTTCTGCAAATTTCCTTTATCCAAAGAAATCAGGGTCATAGTAGAGAGAGACTCGATGTTGCACCAGTTTTGCTGCAGTGAAACTAAGCAGTAACTAAAATCAGAGCAACACGTGACAGACTGCCTTCAAGTTGCTTACATTTGTTGTCTTGCAGGGTCCTCAGAGATCAATTTGTGATTTGTACTGATTCATCAAATGCCAGCACTGATTATTCAACATCATTCTAGATTACCTGCATTGTTAACATTTT
The DNA here is from genome assembly GCA_039566865.1 of Aurelia coerulea. NCBI lineage: Eukaryota > Metazoa > Cnidaria > Scyphozoa > Semaeostomeae > Ulmaridae > Aurelia > Aurelia coerulea. The sequence goes on from CM076954.1 coordinate 11,529,706, forward strand.
CATATGAAACTTGTCATCATACAAATTCTAGGTTACAAATTTTGCATTTTATTAAAATATCATTGGAAAACGCACAAATTTCAGACTAACGTTCAAAAAACAGGATAGGAGCTTGCACAAGACATTTTTTAAGAAGAAACTCTGTTGAATTGCAATCCTTGTCGCTAGACATGTACCGATTTACTAATATGATAAACTTTAATGGGATTTTTATTTCACATGGGTCCCAGGGATCAAGGACCCATTTCATGTTATAGCGTTTACGAGCTACAATAAAAACCCGTATAAGAGAACCTGTGTTTTCCTAGAACAGGCTGATATGATTCTTCTATAAAGGATGAACTACAGGAAAACAGCATCAATAGGTTCTTAAATCGGTTCTTACATAATCCTGATTGTCTGTACTGGATGGACCAAAACAGTTTATTTTAACATTGTTGAAATTGGTTTGAAATGGTTGACTTTTTGTACTCGACCACTGTCCATATGTTTTAAGGATCTAATCTGGGTTTACATCAGTGTCTTAATTAATCTTCTCCGCGAGAACCTGCTTCGTTGACCAGGCTGAAATGTTTCTTATGTATAAGATGGTTAATTGGCCAAAACACAGCCTGGAGTCCTTAATCCGCAATTTCTTTTATGTGGAGTTTCACTGTAATTTATTATCATTATCCATCGTTTACTTTGTAGCTGTTTAATTGACGACTTTGGAAATTTTATGACTGATTTTTAAACAATGGACCCTTTTCACAATGACACCAGTTCTTTTGAAATACATCCTTCGCCTTGATTTAATATGGAACTAAATCCCAAAAGCGTACATTTCTGTCAGCAACGCATTGAATAGTTTGTGACCTGTATTTGCATCAAAATAGGCATGGTATAGATTTGTCACTGTGCTATGAATGCTTATCGTTCACCTCCAATTGCATTTGATTTTGATTGTGAATGGTATTGCTTAGTTGTGACCCCTTTTCTCCAACGATATTCTTCTTATACCGGGTGGACCGATTTGAAGATTTATGACTTAATATATATATATGATATACGATTAAAACTAGCTGCTCTCCAACGCCTTCAAGACCGGGCATATTCAATAATAGCAAATGCAAAAATACAACATGGCTGGTCGGCATCCTGGTTAAACGTAGAACATCTTGTTCGTTACGATCGGAATGTTATGACCTACAAGATTATGAACAGATTATGCCCTGAAAGCCTAAGGGATAAATACCGACCAAGATCTTTTCATTCGACCTACAATACGAGGCACTGTAAAAATATCCAGATCCCTAGATATAGGACTGAATTTGCAAAACAAGGATTTCATTATGCAGCTCTGAAGTCATGGAATGATACACCTGGCGAAATTCGTGAGCTACCGACACTTGATCATTTAAAAAAACAACTTAGAATGCATCTAAAGAGCTAGACTCTCAAACGCAACTCTCTGGAAGAACAGCAATGATTAAATTTTATAGGGCTGTATGTTTTTATTCATAAGGCTCTTATCATTGTACATAGATGTTATATATTTTAATTTGCTGAACGATTAATTTGTGTATAAATAATATTAAATGAAATAATAAAAAAAAAATATTTAGCAGAAAACCTGAATTAGATTCTGGGATTTTTTGTAAATTGTTTTGTTCTCAATTTTAGAGCTATACACTCTTTTTTTTTATAAGAATATTGCTTATAAGAATATTCAGGCTCAGAATCATCCAAATTTTGAGAATATTATAAGAATATTGCTCAGCCTCAGCTAGCATATTTGTGTCTCATTTTCCAGCAGTTGCCTGTTTTGCGATGTTCATAACATTCTTATTGTTACAATTGCTTAAAATTTTCTTTCGTTCGACCATTTCTTCATAATGATATGACACATGTTCCCTGAAACCATACCAGATTTGAAAAAATAAGAATACTTTAAGAATATGTTAAGGCTCAAAACGGAAAATTTCTTAAGAATATTGAGGCTGGAAAAAATTTATAGTATTCTTATAAAAAAAAAAGAGTGTACGCGAGTCTCGTAGAATCTTCGGTTTCGAACGCACTAAAAACGATCAAAAACATCGATCAAATTGTCTAGAGACTGGACATGGATGGAGAAATAAAAGAGAAAACCATTTCGTGGTTATTTGGGGATTTAGAAATCGATTAATAGACCTTTTAGCTATTCCAAGAAAGAGCCTGGATCGAACGTTATTTTTATACTTTTTATACGCGAGGTTCGATCGAATGGCGTTAGAGCTTCTATCACTGTTGTGAACATTCGAAAATTCTACAAAATGTAGCAAAATATCGTTCGATTCTGATTCTTTTCAGAATAGCTAAAAAGGTCTATTGTAGTCTGCTGCACTAGTGTTGGTTCTATGTTGGGTGTACTGTATCATCACTTTCAAAGATACAAAGAAATGCCTTTCCTTTTCTAATTTCATTGATTATGCTTCGTTCCTGTCTCAAGGGAGTTAAAAAAACAAACAAGGAAATGTGATGGGGTCTAGCAAGCATGGAGCTTTCTTGAATTTGTAATACGGGGGAATGGCTTAGCACGGCAATTTATTTGAACTAAGCAGGATTTCATATTTTAGGCCGCCAGTTGTTGACATAACGCTCGTGCAGTAGATAACACTAATGGATTTGAAAATTCCCAAATCACCATTAAAAAGTTTTCTCTTTGTCCATTCATGCAGATTCCTCAGAAAATTTGATTAACTTTTTTTTATCATTTTCAGTGTCTTTGAAAACCAAAAATTTAAAAAACTCACTTGTAGTCTAGCTCTAGAAACAGAAAAAACAAATTTGCAAACAATCCTAAAATCTAATTCAGGCTTTCTGCTGAAGGTTAAGTCATGAATCTTCCAAATCGGTCCAGTGTATGATTGATCGTGGACAGCAAAAAGTAGATAGTTTTTTCTAGCGCACCCGGTAGTCTGTGCCAAATGTAATAGTTTCGTTGATTAACTCAATTTCAAGTTCTCGCTTACTGTTTTATGTTCGATTGTTTTCACATTGTTTTCTGTGATTCCTATGCAGACATGAAATCAATGAAATGAATCTGACATTTCGAGTGGAACTTCTGGGACAGACACCTCCAAACGTGCTACCTAGACCTAACTCGACGATCAGAGTAAACGAAGTCCCTTTGCACATGCCAAGGACAGGCAGCACACAGTAAGTATCTTTGGTTGTATCATGCGTAATGTGGAAGGCTGAGTAAAATTCAAAATTTTATTTGGTGGAAGTTGTTTGATGTTGTTTTTACTTATAACACGTCATCGTGAAATGGTTGTATCATGCGTAATGTGGAAGGCTGAGTGAAATTCAAAATTTTATTTGGTGGAAGTTGTTTGTTGTTGTTTTTACTTATAACACGTTCTCGTGAAATGGATTTCATCTGGGAAAATTTGAAACCTGGTCCGATTTTAAGCCTTGCTTAATTGTCTTTATCAACAGATATTCAAAGTAATCTGCAATGTTAAGAGGTATGTTCATGAACAAGGGGTTGGGAACGAGAAGGAAATCTATTGAAATTGATTAAATTGGCACGTGCAGGAGCTAAAGAGACAAATAATGCGTGAAAATTAGAAGGACAAAACCTCCAAGGTTTAGCTACACTGCTTAGTATTACTAAAAGCCAAGATACAGCTACTGTCACATACCTACCCTCAGTTCCAAACCATGTGGAAGCGCGACGAAATGCTACGTTTGCGAGAATTTGGATAATTTTGAAAAAAAAGGCCAAAAAAGACAATTGCTTGAAAATTGGGCAGTATTTAGAGCTGCTTGTGCGATCCTACAGCAGAAATTTAGTCGGTGATTGGGCTGAAATACTTCCTTTTCTGAGCTAATTTACCTGTCACAGGACTGGCGGCTGTGGAAAGAAAAGCCGCAGATAACAAATGGCGGGTGGGTCGGGCAAGAGTAAACTGCTGCCTCTTACTGCAAAGATCCTGCTGTCTACTTGCTTTCTTTGGCTTGTGGTTATAAACAACTGATAAGCATGCATAAATTGCTTAATATCCTCTCCATGAAAACTAATCCTTTAACCGTAAATTGTCTTTTTGCTTGCAAAGTCCTTACCAGTTATGGCAAATATAGAATATTTATATGTCGTTGTGGTTTGGGTTGTTCTATTTGTTATAAAAGAAGACATATCTTGTGGCAGCAAAATTCATTCAAATCTTCAATTGCATTTGAGTGGCTTTATTTAAAATACCTAAATTCTAGCTCGATGGGTCAGACGGCACAACCGGAACAACCGAAAACAGCTGCACCAATAAGCCCAGTTACCGGTAAGTTGTAATTCTATTACTTCTTAGTTCTTGCTTTACGTACAAAATTTTGATCGATGATAGTCCTTTCTCACAAGAAGACGGACAAAATGTCTGACGAACGATTTATCTGACATTTGTTCGTCTGGCCGAATATTGGCTGGAATTGTGACGAGTTGTCCGTGTGGACAACCCGGGGGAGGGGGACTCCCTATTGGTAGGGGTCAGACACAGCATATTTTTGGAAACCCAAAATATACTCTAAGTAGGGTAGTTTTCGACCCCAAAAATGTACTCATTGCTACACAGAATATAAACCTAGACGTTTTTCGCTTTTTCTCTACTGTGTTGCAATATTTTGGAGAAAGACTCAGCTCAAGACCATGTGAACGCTAGCTCAAATTTTGCTATCGTTACATTTTTCACCGTTTTCAAAATGTGCCGGCATCGTGTGAACGCAGTCTAACACTCATTTTGTCGAACTTTCTCAACAAGAACCCCAAAAACATACCAATTATGCACAAAATTGCGTGCCCAACGATATATTGGACAACTTTTGCCAAACCCAAAAAATGTCTGATGTCCCGTATGAAAATGGACACCTGGCTAGCCACAGATTCGGATGGGGGGGGGCATTTGTCCCCCACTCCTGTCGAAAGATGATCCTCGAGATTCTTTCAAAGCGAGGAGAAAGATGTGTATAGGCGAGGTAGGGTAGGGTAAGGATCTTTCCAGAAATGTTGGAAAGTGATTGGGAGAGTCGATCTAAGCCAAAGTAGAGGTGGCTTTTTGAAAATTTTCCTTCACAAACTATCATAGAATTGTAAAGACTTGCATCTTGCGGGCAAGCAAATTGGATTGCGACAAACGTAAACAGGGTTTGTGCAAACGTCTGCAGAAAGTTTTCTGCAGGAAGCCCCTTCTAAAAACTTGCAAAAACGAATGAAAACAATGAGCAGATTTTGGGCACGTTTTGAAAGTTTTTTGAAGAGGCTTTCTGGAGAAAATCTCCCATTATTTCAGAAAGGAATGGCCGCACCGATTTCTTGTTAAAGTAGATTTGAACTAAACCAAACCATTAAACTATGTATTTGCCGATATGATCATGTTGATATCCAGGGAGCCGTACCTTTCAAACGAGGATTCTCTTCATTGACTCACCCAGTATTTTTCAATTTATTTTGCTTATTTCCTTCTAAAAATGTCATACATTTATAGATCGTGCTTCATTTTAGGGCTTCTTGGTCAGAAATTGCCAGAAATGATTATTGTTGAGCATGATGAGAATGACTGCTAAGATGGACTTAGTTTAAGAAAATATAATATTTTTAAATTTTCAACAAGTTGACACTACGCCACATTTCTTTTGAATGCAAAGCGTTTCGTGAGCAAGACATTACATTTTTAAACAGGGAAAATTTTTTGCTGTGATTTTTCTGTTCTACGAAAAATTCGAACATTGGATATCTCTGATGCTGAGACTTGTGTAATGAGTCTAATTTTGGACTTCAAAAAATTTCAGACATTAAAATTTTCGGAAGTATGAAATGTCCGAAAATATTAACCTCCGAAAGTGTTGGTTATGATGTATGTTTTGGGATTCCCGAGATATAAATGGATTTCCAACGAATAGTTTAGCTGATCTTTCACCCAAAGGTCAGTCTGTATCTTAATACAGATCTCTCCTTTGAATTTAGCCAAAAGCAAATAAATGTCTCTTTTCAAAACGCCATATTTAATGCACTAATCTTTGATTTGATAACGTGTTTCTTGTCCAGTCCCAAGAGTGCTGCAGCAAATATTTTCAAATCGTTAAATTGATAAAAACGATTGGTAACTTTAAAAATGATATACGGATCTTCTTTGCGCTTGTAATTTTGTATGTGATTTTAAACGAAGATACATGTTGAATGTAAGCCTATGAGTACTGTAGATATATGGTGCAATTTTTCGTCCCGTATTTAGGAAATATGGTCAGGATACTGTTGTTTGGTTACCGGCCTACTGTTGAGCGATTCTTTCGTTCAAAATTCAGGCCCGGGCCTTGTAAGGAAGGAAATTGCAGGCGCTGGGCAATTAGAATACCTTGAAAATTCCAAGTACTTGATATTGAGCACCTTGAAAAGAATTTAATCCCATAACATTAAAGTGTTATCTTTAATATATGACACGGCAATAAGACACCAAGAAATGACACGAACAGGCCAAACATAATTGAATCTTTGTAATGAAATGTATATGCACACTCATTGTATCAAAAAGATTATCAACCTAGTCGTTCACTTTATCGAGCTCCTAGAAGTTTCCAGGTGCGTTTGGTGGCGCTTGATCGAGCTCGAGCGCTTCCTAGGTGTCTCAGATATTTACTACATGAGGTGGCATGTAGATCCATTGTATTTGCGCATCATCTTTTTTTGTTTCTTTCCTCAGGGATTGAAGGAGTACCATTTGCGATGAATCCAAAGTTTGACATGAGTGTAGTGATGAATGATGTAAGTTATTGAAGCATTTTTTTACTATTAAGATACCTGGCTGTCCACTTTTGGTGGGCCACGGGGAGTCGTGTGCTAAGACATCTATCTAGATACATATGAGCATGGGTTTTGGGTGTGGTTTGGTGTCTTGTAGGACAGTTTGGGATGGTTCTTTTGCTCTTGTCCTGGGTTACCATGTTGGGCGGTGGGCTGCTCCTGAAACCTGTGCAAATTCTTTGTTTTGTAATGTACTGTAGGCCCACCCGTTTTTTATTTTCGCTTCAAGTTATTATAGGGGTATTCTTGTAGTAGGTTGTATTTGTGTATGGTTCAGTTGTAAATTGATTGGTTAAGTGCTTTAGGTTTTATTTTAAGTTATTTTTATAGGTACATTTGTTAATGAAAACTGAAAGCTGCGCTGGGGCGGTTTCAGGAATTTGTGGCTTGGTCTTTGGCTGGGATCCTGAGTTAGATGCTAATGTTGCTGGCATCTGATTTGGGATCTTGACTGAGGATTGTGTTGCAGGTCTTCGGAGTTAATCTGGTGTGCGATTTGTCACGGACTGTTAGGAGTGGATGGTTCTTTCTGGTGCACCAGATAGTTTTAACAAACATATTGTGATTTAGTACCGGGTGTCCCAAAAAAAAGTACTCGTGTTTAAAAAATCACAATAAATTGATTATCAAACCTTTGATAAAATTTTCTTTTTTACTTGTTTTGTCAAAGACCCAAAAATATTTACATATGCTAAAATGTTTGCTTTTGATGCAACGAGGTAAAAAAATTACACGTTCAAAAACCTTATTTTGAGCTATACTTTATAGGCAAAATGCTCAATCTTGCCTAACAGTCAAAATTTTCAGATTTTTCATCGTCATCGAAGTCTCTAATGATAGTGTGCATTTCTTTCCGTCATTTATGACCAAACTAGAAGCTTTATATGCACAAATAAATTGATCTGGCAAGCATAAATGCTTTTTTGCAGTATGATTCAAAACCAGGTAGCCCTGAAAAGAGCTAAATTTGCTAATTTTAAACCAATTAGAAGATCATCTATATCTGGGAAAATAATTTGGTCCTTGATCTACTTGGTAAAAAAAGAAAATTGAAGATCGGTCATGTAAAATTTTGGTGATTTTTCGAACGGGAGTACTTTTTTTTGGGACACCCGGTATATTGTATCTTATTTTGGTTTTCTATACCTTTTGTTGTGTCCCCCAATTATTCAGGAAGCTTAATGTTTTGACTCATAACGAAGATTTTGATTGATTGATTGATTGATTGATTGATTGATTGATTGATTGATTGATTGATTACATTGTCACGAGACTGCTGTAATTTGCCTCTATCTCATTCAAGTGAGACAATCTTGAGCGGTCTGCCTGTCTGAAAAAGCTATTCGGACTATCCCTAAAAACTGTCCCCTTGTTTGATCAAATTATTTGGAAAAATTGAATAGGGAATTGTTAGATCTGTATCTTTCTATACCTTAAAGGGGCTTGATCACCAAATCATAAAAAAATCTGTGAGCACCGCACGTGTCCATTGTTCATCCATTGTTTTCTTCAGTTTGTTTGGTTGCTTCACCTTCGAGCCATTAAAAAGTGACTGTGCAGGATCCACTTGTGTCGGAGCAATCGTAAAAGATATGAACGTTTGGTTTGTTCCTCTCCGAAGTACAAGGATCTTTGTTCAAAATAACGCGTTCATTGTGAAAAAAGATGACAATCCTATGTGATATTGCCTCTCAAAAACTGCAAAATCATCGCTTCGAACTAAATTTGGAGTGAAGCCCCTTCAAAGGCTAACTTAGGTTTTGAGACCTTCTCCTTGCCATATTCCTAATTCCTGAAGTCAGGAAAATCCTTTTGTAGTTTGGCCTAAGTAATGAAAATAAGACCTGGGGAGGGGGAGGGGGTGCACATAACCTGGGGATGAACGGGGCTTTGCCCTTCTAGCTGCCAAAATTTGCCTTCGTACCCACTTTTATCGTGACTTTTGGCGAAAAACTGCCCATTTTCAAAGCTTTTTGCCGTTCTCAGCCAAACCGAGCCCATGTTTGAGGAAGATGTGCCAAAAAAGCAACCACAATTTGATTATTTTTCGCCCAAATATAGCTAGTTAAACCCTGCAAGTTTTTTTTCTGACTCATCCGGTTTATTAAATGATTTTACATTCCTGCTATTTTTCAGCCATTCTTGTCGTCAATTCCATTCATAACCGTTGAAGATATCAACAGAAAGGTTTGTACCATTTCTTTGTAATTGCTCTTTGGTAGATTTGCTACTAATGGCTTCACTTGTCTATGGCTCTCTCTCTCTCAGAGCCTGAAAAATTTATCTTTTCAAATTCGAATAAGTCAATTAATTTGCGTACAGGCTTTGTACTATTTTTCTATCCTTTTTTGCTTATGTGGTTAGGACAATAAGGGCAGATTTTGTAATACAATGACAACAGTTGCATTTGATTGACACTTCAATTCAAAGTGATTAGCGACTTCAGACAAACTAAATCCTCTCAACCATAAATTAAAAACAAACAAAGCCGCAAAAGTTTTCTGAAACCCAAGTAGCTAGCGCGCTCGTTGTGCCTTCCAGAAATTGTTTTTAAGAGCAAACATGAGCATAGATCAAAAGAAGAAGGATACATCTGCATATCTGACTCAGGCATTTTATTTCTTTGGTTCAGAAGCCGATCGGGGGGCGATTCAGTTCTCTTATTTTTCGGGTGTAATTGAATCACTTACTGTTCAGCTTCTGAACCAAAGAAATAAAATGCCCGATGTATATGTGTAAACATATCCTTCTTTTTTCGATATAAGCTCATGTTTGCTCTTAAAAACAATTTCTGGAGTGCACAACGAGCGAGCTAGCTACCTTGGTTTCAGAGAAAATTTTGCGGCTTTGCTTGTTTTGAATTACTATACTGGTTGAGAGAATTTCTTTTGTCTGCGATCGCTAATCGCTTTGAAATGCAATGTCAATCAAAAACATCTCGTGCTATTGTCTTACCAAATCTGTCTTTGTTGGTTAGGACCATTTTCTTCAGGATCTGTGGCCCGGTTTGGCATGATATAAACTTACATTTCAGAAGCAAAGTAACGAACAGGAACAAGACACAATCTCCATAAGATCCGCAATATTTTCTTGAAAACTTGAACAACAACTCTTTTACAAGATCTTCTAGTCGTCCATTATCAAAAGTAAAAGTGTCCTCTTCCGGGGTACTTTGTTAGTTCACCAACAAAATAGGGGGCCTTCGCAGAGGCGCTCACACATCAGTAAGAGGATTGAAAGCTTGGAAGAATGGCAGTTACCCCAGAAAAATGGGCAGTGTTTACTTGATTAATATAACAACATCCTGAGCTTTACTTCTGATCAATGATGTATTTCTTAGCATATGGCTTAAATCTTTGAAATCTTGAACAAACTCAGCTGCAAAATTCTGTTCAATTTTCTTTTAACTGAATTGCTTTAGGAACTTGGGTAGCTTGCTGTAAATCTGCAATGAAAATTTCTTCTTATCTTGATGGTTTCAAGATGGCGACATTTTCATTTTTATTCAAAGAATTCATGGAAAATGTTGAAAAATTCAAATCGTCGTAAATCCTAAAGTCACTGGAGTAAAACTTATACAATCTTCAAGAAAATCATGGTTTATGTAGGTCTACAATATTGTGGCAAGCAGAAATATGTCGCTTTTCGGGTTTCCCATTTTTGAATTTAAGTAAATATAATAAATATAATAAATATAATAAATGCTGTCATTTTGAAACTAATTCAGGTATCAGAAAATTTCTGCGGCAGATTTACAGCAACGGCAAGCTCCTTTCAAGCCATTCAATGCAAAGCAAATGTAATAGAATTTTACACCCACGTGATTAAAAAGAAAGGTTGATATTTTAGAAATAGAATATAAATTTAACTGCCATGTGACAACGTGATTGGTTGTTCTGAAGAATACATTTCTCACTTGTGAATGCATTCAAGTCAAATCAAAAACTTTTCTTCAGAACGGGAAATCGCTTTGTCAAAGCGGAGACGGGAATCTTTTATCCTTTATTGACAAAATTTTAAGACCCTAGATTATGAGCCTGATCAGACGAAAAATTTGAATCGAAAGAAGTGTGGGAAGTGTTGTTCACACCATTAATATGTCAGATAAGTATGAGAAACATTATCTTGACAAGGTGATAGCAGACTCGATAGTCTCGAACGAGGCCTAAGGTTTCAGGGCCATTCGGTTTCATAAGGCTACAGGTTAGCAAAGGTCTCAAATCTTTAATTCAGCGTAAAAAGGTGGGTGTAAAATTCTATGACCTATTTCTTCTAACTGAATGGCTTAAAAGAAACTTTAGTTCCCTATCTATAATTCTACCAATGGACTTTTCGGAAACTTTGAATTTTTTTAAATTACGGCGTATTTCATATTCCATCTCATTTGAGGATGTGACGTCATCAAATTTCTAAATCATCAACCAAAAAAGTGACAGACTTTTGCTTGATACGATATTGTAGACATTCGTAAACTAAGCCTTTCTTTGAAGTTATTTCATTTTACATTAAACAGTTTAGAAATTACGATGGTTTGAAGTTTTTTTTAAATGTTTCTTGAATTCTCGAAAAAGAAGAAAAACACTCAAATTCTGAAAGTGTTGAAGATTTCAGAAAAGTTCAACGGCAGAATCATAGCAAAATAGCAAAAGTTTCTTTGAAGCCATTCAGTTCAAAGAAATAGATCATTGAATTTTACACCAACGTTTTTAAAGATTTGGAACCTATGCTCTACAGGCTGGGGGCTACAAGTTGTTTTTCTGTCACTGTACTACAGAGCTACAGGTTGGGGGCATTTGTTATTTTGCTATTGCTAGCATAACCGTTAACAGAAATACCAATACCGGAACCTAGCCTTTAAATCTCAGTTGGACCTTCATCGATAGATTAAGAAAAGAATATTTAAAGACAGCCTTGAATAACGGACTCATCGTAATAAGCCCACAAATGCAACCTTAGACACTGTAATGTGTGGAAAGAAAACCGTTTACTCTTGTAAAAGAATAACAACCAAATTTATCTGTAACCAGGGAGAAAAATGTTAAATCCTGCAAGAGAATCAACGAATTAATCTGAAACCTTGAAAGGAGAGAACATAAGTTAATAGCTGCAATACAGAGCAACGTTGAACAACCAAAAACGCCCTTCTTCGCACACTTGTCAGTTAGGTTCATGCGAAGAAGAAGGCTTTGGACTTCGGCAGCTTTCCTTTTGAGTTTAGCCAATCATTGGCTTGTGTCATTTGCTTGGGTGTTATTGTCACGTGGCTTTGTATTTTCTTTTGTTCTTCTGGGCCCGGTTGTTCAAAATTGGTATTAGGCTAACACTGGATTAGGACTATGCCAACGACTACAAAATCATGGGGCCAATCATGCTTTTAATCCAAGATTAGTGCTAATCGTGGTTTGAACAACCCGGCCCTGGTGTCAAATTGGCCTGTTTGTATCCAACTGACGAATGTGTGACGAAATTCGTTTTTTGTTATTCAATGTTGCTCTTTATTGCAGCTATTAACTTTTTTCTCATTTCATGGTTTTAGATTAATTCGTTGATGCTCTTTGCAGGATTAATAATTTCCTTCCTAGTTACACGTTAATTTGGTTGTTATTCTTTTACAAGAGTTAACGGTTTTCTTTCCACAAATTAAAGGGTGTAATATTTCATTTGTGGGTTTCTTACGATGAATCTGTTATTTTGGCTATATTGAAATTCTTTACCATTTGTTTAAATATTTTCAACAAGAATATTTGCCGTAGTTACTGATTTCTTGCTTTTTTTTTACAGTATCAATACGATTTCAATATGGAAAATGAAGCTGTTCGAAAATCATGATATATTTAATCATTCAAATTGTGACTTGGATTCTGTCTTTAGTTTGATGATATTTCAAATGATTGATACGATTGACATATTCATTATTTTTATGTAATTATTGTGGACTCCCCGAGTGAGTTTGAAAATGTTTGAATAATCGCACTGCATAACCATCCAACCGAATTGAAAGATTCTAACTCCATAGCCTGCTGGAGACTCCAACTTGGTTTCAACAATTCAATTGTAATTTGCGATGCACTACTTTTTCTCTCAAGTAGACAATTTCCGTAAAAAACCGGGCTCAATAGGCCTTGGCTAGAAATGTAAACAGACTGGTACGAATTAATCCAAACCACATTTTGCTGGTATAAAATGATGACAGCGTGATACTTTGCCGTATTGGCCTTTCGTGTACCTTATGCCGGCAAACGTTTCATTTTGATACGGCACGAAATGAATGCAGCATGCCAACCGGCTTCGTCGCTCAACCGTCATGGTGTAAACACAATGTCGGATTGTTATCGAGATGATAATTTGGCAAATGAGAGCATGCGCCTTGCCAAATCCTCGCTCTGCACATGGTAAAAACTAATCGTTTTCATTTCGTACCGGCATAGTGTAAACGGTGCTATCGTTTATTCTTGGGATGTTTTGAGTATATGGAGGAGGTTGATTTTAAAATCCTTGTTTTGAAGGGAAACGAAGCATCGAAAATTAAACGAAAAGTCCCAAAAATTTATTGTAACCTCAATGAAATTCTAGATGGAAAAGTTTACAAATTGATTTGTTTATTAATTCATATTTTTACACACTATCCCATCATTACGAAAAAAAGTACAAAATTGAAATTAAGAATCAGAGGCATTTAAAAAATTGGTCTTCCTAGAAGTAGTGCTTTATTTTGGGTTTACTTAATCCTTCAAATGCGTTTTTAATGTTCTTTTTTGCTGATAGAGCGGGCATTTTGCAGTGTGATTTTTCAATTGTGGCTACATTTTTGACTCACTCACCCCGTAGTATTCACCATCAATTTACTTCAATTTTCTCTGTGATGTGATTTCAATTTTTGATACTAAATTTGTTGGTTTTGTAAAAATTTATTCTTTCCCAGAGAATTAAGCACTGAACTGTAACTATTCCTTCTAAAGAATGACATACATCTAATTCTGACTGACAATGCAATTTTGTTGACTCGTGTTCTCAGTATGTTTGAAACCATCCAAGGTTGCCAGTCTGGATTTTATGGAACCGTTTGGTACACAAAGCTATCGCAATAAACCGGATTTTTTTTAAATAAACCCACCCCCTTAGAATGGTAATAGCAATAGTATTGATAGCTACCTTATTTATAATTACAAATACAGGTTTAGCTATATTTTAAAATTCACTTGAATGAAATCAGCCGCTCCGTTCTGCAATTGAGGGATTTTCTCGAGAAATACCCTTCAAGAAACCTTCAAAAACTACCTAAAATCGTGATTAAAGTTACCGTTTTAGTGTAAGTTATCCCTCTGGGGAGAAGACGATGTCATACCTAGGAGCATAGCAAAATTGTTCCTCGAGATTTCACTCCAATTGCTGTGAGGCAGGAAAACACGACGAAATCTGATCATCATTTTCAGATTCTGAAGATTTTGAAGGTGCCTTTTCCAGACGACCCCAAATAATTTCACGAGAGTAATCAGTTTAAACCAGGTAAACCTTCAAATCTAATTGAACATGTCTCATATACCGGGTGTCCCAGAAAAAAGTACACAGATTGGCCGATTCTAATGAGGTGGAGTTAGCTTTAATCGATGACTAATCAATTTCAAAATGTTCCTCGATAGTTAACTTGAACATATATAGAAAAGTATTCAGATTTGGCTGATTCTAGTGAAGTGGAGTTAGCTTTAATCAATGACTAATCAATTTGAAATGTTCCTCGATAGTGAACTTGAACATATATAGAAAAGTATTCAGATTTGGCTGATTCTAGTGAGGTGGAGTTAGCTTTAATCAGTGACTAACCAATTTGAAAATGTTCCTCGATAGTTAACTTGAACATAGATCAAAAGTATACAGATTTGGCTGATTCTAGTGAGGTGGAGTTAGCTTTAATCACTTTAATCAATGACTAACCAATTTGAAAATGTTCCTCGATAGTTAACTTGAATATACAGTAAGAACCCGCAAAATAGAAACCACTTTATAAGAAACCTCAGGCTGATTTTTTTGTTAAATGGTGCCCTCATATAAGAAACTTCTCAGCCTGATTTTAGAAAGGTTTCTTATAGAAGGACCCCAAATAAATTCATATTTGAAAATCTTCGTGAAACTCAGGTGCCCAATATTTTTAGATATTCCATGCAATTGCATCTCTATCTATAATGATAAATTTGGCATGTATGCTATCGTTGAGTTAATTTAGAGAAAATGCTAGGTAACGAGAACATACTGCACTGTCCGCTAATGTTTGCTCTAGGTTTTCATGAAAGATTAAACTGAAATCAGTGCAGGTTTCTTAGCCATGTGATAAGAAACCGTTCAGCCTGTTTCAAGGTTAATGACCTTTTAATAAGAAACTAAACAGGCTGTTTTGAAATAACTGGTTTCCATTTTGCGGGTTCTAACTGTATATAAAAAAGTATACAGATTTGGCTGATTCTAGTGAGGTGGAGTTATCTTTAATCAATGACTAATCAATTTGAAAATGTTCCTCGATAGTTAACTTGAACATAGATAAAAAAGTATGCAGATTTGGCTGATTCTAGTGAGGTGGAGTTAGCTTTAATCACTTTAATCAATGACTAATCAATTTGAAATGTTCCTCGATAGTTAACTTGAATATATATAAAAAAGTATACAGATTTGGCTGATTCTAGTGAGGTGGAGTTATCTTTAATCAATGACTAATCAATTTGAAAATGTTCCTCGATAGTTAACTTGAACATAGATAAAAAAGTATGCAGATTTGGCTGATTCTAGTGAGGTGGAGTTAGCTTTAATCACTTTAATCAATGACTAATCAATTTGAAATGTTCCTCGATAGTTAACTTGAATATATATAAAAAAGTATACAGATTTGGCTGATTCTAGTGAGGTGGAGTTATCTTTAATCAATGACTAATCACTTTGAAAATGTTCCTCGATAGTTAACTTGAACATAGATAAAAAAGTATGCAGATTTGGCTGATTCTAGTGAGGTGGAGTTAGCTTTAATCACTTTAATCAATGACTAATCAATTTGAAATGTTCCTCGATAGTTAACTTGAATATATATAAAAAAGTATACAGATTTGGCTGATTCTAGTGAGGTGGAGTTATCTTTAATCAATGACTAATCACTTTGAAAATGTTCCTCGATAGTTAACTTGAACATAGATAAAAATGTATGCAGATTTGGCTGATTCTAGTGAGGTGGAGTTAGCTTTAATCACTTTAATCAATGACTAACCAATTTGACAATGTTCCTCGATAGTTAACTTGAACATAGATAAAAAGTATACAGATTTGGCTGATTCTAGTAAGGTGGAGTTAGCTTTAATCACTTTAATCAATGACTAACCAATTTGAAAATGTTCCTCGATAGTTAACTTGAACATAGATAAAAAAGTATGCAGATTTGGCTGATTCTAGTGAAGTGGAGTTAGCTTTAATCAATGACTAATCAATTTGAAATGTTCCTCGATAGTGAACTTGAACATATATAGAAAAGTATTCAGATTTGGCTGATTCTATCGAGGTGGAGTTAGCTTTAATCAATGACTAACCAATTTGAAAATGTTCCTCGATAGTTAACTTGGACATAGATAAAAAAGTATGCAGATTTGGCTGATTCTAGTGAGGTGGAGTTACCTTTAATCACTTTAATCAATGACTAACCAATTTGAAAATGTTCCTCGATAGTTAACTTGAACATAGATAAAAAGTATACAGATTTGGCTGATTCTAGTGAGGTGGAGTTAGCTTTAATCACTTTAATCAATGACTAACCAATTTGAAAATGTTCCTCGATAGTTAACTTGAACATATATAGAAAAGTATTCAGATTTGGCTGATTCTAGTGAGGTGGAGTTAGCTTTAATCAATGACTAACCAATTTGAAAATGTTCCTCGATAGTTAACTTGAATATATATAAAAAAGTATTCAGATTTGGCTGATTCTAGTGAGGTGGAGTTAGCTTTAATCAATGACTAATCAATTTGAAAATGTTCCTCGATAGTTAACTTGAACATATATAGAAAAGTATTCAGATTTGGCTGATTCTAGTGAGGTGGAGGTAGCTTTAATCAATGACTAATCAATTTGAAAATGTTCCTCGATAGTTAACTTGAACATATATAAAAAAGTATGCAGATTTGGCTGATTCTAGTGAGGTGGAGTTAGCTTTAATCAATGACTAATCAATTTGAAAATGTTCCTCGATAGTGAACTTGAACATATATAAAAAGTATACAGATTTGGCTGATTCTAGTTAAGTGGAGTTAGCTTTAATCAGTGACTAATCAATTTCAAAATGTTCCTCGATAGTTAACTTGAACATATATAAAATTTATACAGATTTGGCTGATTTTAGTGAAGTGGAGTTAGCTTTAATCAATGACTAATCAATTTGAAATGTTCCTCGATAGTGAACTTGAACATATATAAAAAGTATACAGATTTGGCTGATTCTAGTTAAGTGGAGTTAGCTTTAATCAGTGACTAATCAATTTCAAAATGTTCCTCGATAGTTAACTTGAACATATATAAAATTTATACAGATTTGGCTGATTTTAGTGAAGTGGAGTTAGCTTTAATCAATGACTAATCAATTTGAAATGTTCCTCGATAGTGAACTTGAACATATATAAAAAGTATACAGATTTGGCTGATTTTAGTGAAGTGGAGTTAGCTTTAATCAATGACTAATCAATTTGAAATGTTCCTCGATAGTGAACTTGAACATATATAAAAAGTATACAGATTTGGCTGATTCTAGTTAAGTGGAGTTAGCTTTAATCAGTGACTAATCAATTTCAAAATGTTCCTCGATAGTTAACTTGAACATATATAAAATTTATACAGATTTGGCTGATTTTAGTGAAGTGGAGTTAGCTTTAATCAATGACTAATCAATTTGAAATGTTCCTCGATAGTGAACTTGAACATATATAAAAAGTATACAGATTTGGCTGATTCTAGTGAGGTGGAGTTAGCTTTAATCAGTGACTAATCAATTTGAAAATGTTCCTCGATAGTTAACTTGAACATAGATAAAAAGTATACAGATTTGGCTGATTCTAGTGAGGTGGAGTTAGCTTTAATCAGTGACTAATCAATTTGAAATGTTCCTCGATAGTGAACTTGAACATAGATAAAAAGTATACAGATTTGGCTGATTCTAGTGAAGTGGAGTTAGCTTTAATCAATGACTAATCAATTTGAAATGTTCCTCGATTGTGAACTTGAACATATATAGAAAAGTATTCAGATTTGGCTGATTCTAGTGAGGTGGAGTTAGCTTTAATCAATGACTAACCAATTTGAAAATGTTCCTCGATAGTGAACTTGAACATTGATAAAAAGTTTACAGATTTGGCTGATTCTAGTGAGGTGGAGTTAGCTTTAATCAGTGACTAATCAATTTCAAAATGTTCCTCAATAGTTAACTTGAACATAGATAAAAAAGTATGCAGATTTGGCTGATTCTAGTGAGGTGGAGTTAGCTTTAATCACTTTAATCAATGACTAACCAATTTGAAAATGTTCCTCGATAGTTAACTTGAACATAGATAAAAAGTATACAGATTTGGCTGATTCTAGTGAGGTGGAGTTAGCTTTAATCACTTTAATCAATGACTAACCAATTTGAAAATGTTCCTCGATAGTTAACTTGAACATATATAGAAAAGTATTCAGATTTGGCTGATTCTAGTGAGGGGGAGTTAGCTTTAATCAATGACTAATCAATTTGAAATGTTCCTCGATAGTTAACTTGAAAATATATAGAAAAGTATTCAGATTTGGCTGATTCTAGTGAGGTGGAGTTAGCTTTAATCACTTTAATCAATGACTAACCAATTTGAAAATGTTCCTCGATAGTTAACTTGAACATAGATAAAAAGTATACAGATTTGGCTGATTCTAGTGAGGTGGAGTTAGCTTTAATCACTTTAATCAATGACTAACCAATTTGAAAATGTTCCTCGATAGTTAACTTGAACATATATAGAAAAGTATTCAGATTTGGCTGATTCTAGTGAGGTGGAGTTAGCTTTAATCAATGACTAACCAATTTGAAAATGTTCCTCGATAGTTAACTTGAATATATATAAAAAAGTATTCAGATTTGGCTGATTCTAGTGAGGTGGAGTTAGCTTTAATCAATGACTAATCAATTTGAAAATGTTCCTCGATAGTTAACTTGAACATATATAGAAAAGTATTCAGATTTGGCTGATTCTAGTGAGGTGGAGGTAGCTTTAATCAATGACTAATCAATTTGAAAATGTTCCTCGATAGTTAACTTGAACATATATAAAAAAGTATGCAGATTTGGCTGATTCTAGTGAGGTGGAGTTAGCTTTAATCAATGACTAATCAATTTGAAAATGTTCCTCGATAGTGAACTTGAACATATATAAAAAGTATACAGATTTGGCTGATTCTAGTTAAGTGGAGTTAGCTTTAATCAGTGACTAATCAATTTCAAAATGTTCCTCGATAGTTAACTTGAACATATATAAAATTTATACAGATTTGGCTGATTTTAGTGAAGTGGAGTTAGCTTTAATCAATGACTAATCAATTTGAAATGTTCCTCGATAGTGAACTTGAACATATATAAAAAGTATACAGATTTGGCTGATTCTAGTTAAGTGGAGTTAGCTTTAATCAGTGACTAATCAATTTCAAAATGTTCCTCGATAGTTAACTTGAACATATATAAAATTTATACAGATTTGGCTGATTTTAGTGAAGTGGAGTTAGCTTTAATCAATGACTAATCAATTTGAAATGTTCCTCGATAGTGAACTTGAACATATATAAAAAGTATACAGATTTGGCTGATTTTAGTGAATTGGAGTTAGCTTTAATCAATGACTAATCAATTTGAAATGTTCCTCGATAGTGAACTTGAACATATATAAAAAGTATACAGATTTGGCTGATTCTAGTGAAGTGGAGTTAGCTTTAATCAGTGACTAATCAATTTCAAAATGTTCCTCGATAGTTAACTTGAACATATATAAAATTTATACAGATTTGGCTGATTTTAGTGAAGTGGAGTTAGCTTTAATCAATGACTAATCAATTTGAAATGTTCCTCGATAGTGAACTTGAACATATATAAAAAGTATACAGATTTGGCTGATTCTAGTGAGGTGGAGTTAGCTTTAATCAGTGACTAATCAATTTCAAAATGTTCCTCGATAGTTAACTTGAACATAGATAAAAAGTATACAGATTTGGCTGATTCTAGTGAAGTGGAGTTAGCTTTAATCAATGACTAATCAATTTGAAATGTTCCTCGATTGTGAACTTGAACATATATAGAAAAGTATTCAGATTTGGCTGATTCTAGTGAGGTGGAGTTAGCTTTAATCAATGACTAACCAATTTGAAAATGTTCCTCGATAGTGAACTTGAACATTGATAAAAAGTTTACAGATTTGGCTGATTCTAGTGAGGTGGAGTTAGCTTTAATCAGTGACTAATCAATTTCAAAATGTTCCTCGATAGTTAACTTGAACATAGATAAAAAAGTATGCAGATTTGGCTGATTCTAGTGAGGTGGAGTTAGCTTTAATCACTTTAATCAATGACTAACCAATTTGAAAATGTTCCTCGATAGTTAACTTGAACATAGATAAAAAGTATACAGATTTGGCTGATTCTAGTGAGGTGGAGTTAGCTTTAATCACTTTAATCAATGACTAACCAATTTGAAAATGTTCCTCGATAGTTAACTTGAACATATATAGAAAAGTATTCAGATTTGGCTGATTCTAGTGAGGGGGAGTTAGCTTTAATCAATGACTAATCAATTTGAAATGTTCCTCGATAGTTAACTTGAACATATATAGAAAAGTATTCAGATTTGGCTGATTCTAGTGAGGTGGAGTTAGCTTTAATCACTTTAATCAATGACTAACCAATTTGAAAATGTTCCTCGATAGTTAACTTGAACATAGATAAAAAGTATACAGATTTGGCTGATTCTAGTGAGGTGGAGTTAGCTTTAATCACTTTAATCAATGACTAACCAATTTGAAAATGTTCCTCGATAGTTAACTTGAACATATATAGAAAAGTATTCAGATTTGGCTGATTCTAGTGAGGTGGAGTTAGCTTTAATCAATGACTAACCAATTTGAAAATGTTCCTCGATAGTTAACTTGAATATATATAAAAAAGTATTCAGATTTGGCTGATTCTAGTGAGGTGGAGTTAGCTTTAATCAATGACTAATCAATTTGAAATGTTCCTCGATAGTTAACTTGAACATAGATAAAAAGTATACAGATTTGGCTGATTCTAGTGAGGTGGAGTTAGCTTTAATCAGTGACTAATCAATTTCAAAATGTTCCTCGATAGTTAACTTGAACATATATAGAAAGTATTCAGATTTGGCTGATTCTAGTGAGGTGGAGTTAGCTTTAATCAATGACTAACCAATTTGAAAATGTTCCTCGATAGTGAACTTGAACATTGATAAAAAGTATACAGATTTGGCTGATTCTAGTAAGGTGGAGTTAGCTTTAATCACTTTAATCAATGACTAACCAATTTGAAAATGTTCCTCGATAGTTAACTTGAACATAGATAAAAAGTATACAGATTTGGCTGATTCTAGTGAGGTGGAGTTAGCTTTAATCACTTTAATCAATGACTAACCAATTTGAAAATGTTCCTCGATAGTTAACTTGAACATATATAGAAAAGTATTCAGATTTGGCTGATTCTAGTGAGGTGGAGTTAGCTTTAATCAATGACTAACCAATTTGAAAATGTTCCTCGATAGTTAACTTGAATATATATAAAAAAGTATTCAGATTTGGCTGATTCTAGTGAGGTGGAGTTAGCTTTAATCAATGACTAATCAATTTGAAATGTTCCTCGATAGTTAACTTGAACATATATAGAAAAGTATGCAGATTTGGCTGATTCTAGTGAGGTGGAGTTAGCTTTAATCACTTTAATCAATGACCAACCAATTTGAAAATGTTCCTCGATAGTTAACTTGAACATATATAAAATTTATACAGATTTGGCTGATTTTAGTGAGGTGGAGTTAGCTTTAATCAATGACTAACCAATTTGAAAATGTTCCTCGATAGTTAACTTGAACATATATAGAAAGTTTTCAGATTTGGCTGATTCTAGTGAGGTGGAGTTAGCTTTAATCAATGACTAATCAATTTGAAATGTTCCTCGATAGTGAACTTGAACATATATAGAAAAGTATTCAGATTTGGCTGATTCTAGTGAGGTGGAGTTAGCTTTAATCAATGACTAACCAATTTGAAATGTTCCTCGATAGTTAACTTGAACATATATAGAAAAGTATTCAGATTTGGCTGATTCTAGTGAGGTGGAGTTAGCTTTAATCAATGACTAATCAATTTGAAATGTTCCTCGATAGTGAACTTGAACATATATAAAAAGTATACAGATTTGGCTGATTCTAGTGAGGTGGAGTTAGCTTTAATCAGTGACTAATCAATTTGAAAATGTTCCTCGATAGTTAACTTGAACATAGATAAAAAGTATACAGATTTGGCTGATTCTAGTGAAGTGGAGTTAGCTTTAATCAATGACTAATCAATTTGAAATGTTCCTCGATTGTGAACTTGAACATAGATAAAAAGTATACAGATTTGGCTGATTCTAGTGAGGTGGAGTTAGCTTTAATCAGTGACTAATCAATTTCAAAATGTTCCTCGATAGTTAACTTGAACATATATAGAAAAGTATTCAGATTTGGCTGATTCTAGTGAGGTGGAGTTAGCTTTAATCAATGACTAACCAATTTGAAAATGTTCCTCGATAGTGAACTTGAGCATTGATAAAAAGTTTACAGATTTGGCTGATTCTAGTGAGGTGGAGTTAGCTTTAATCAGTGACTAATCAATTTCAAAATGTTCCTCGATAGTTAACTTGAACATAGATAAAAAAGTATGCAGATTTGGCTGATTCTAGTGAGGTGGAGTTAGCTTTAATCAATGACTAACCAATTTGAAATGTTCCTCGATAGTTAACTTGAACATATATAGAAAAGTATTCAGATTTGGCTGATTCTAGTGAGGTGGAGTTAGCTTTAATCAATGACTAATCAATTTGAAATGTTCATCGATAGTGAACTTGAACATATATAAAAAGTATACAGATTTGGCTGATTCTAGTGAGGTGGAGTTAGCTTTAATCAGTGACTAATCAATTTGAAAATGTTCCTCGATAGTTAACTTGAACATAGATAAAAAGTATACAGATTTGGCTGATTCTAGTGAAGTGGAGTTAGCTTTAATCAATGACTAATCAATTTGAAATGTTCCTCGATTGTGAACTTGAACATAGATAAAAAGTATACAGATTTGGCTGATTCTAGTGAGGTGGAGTTAGCTTTAATCAGTGACTAATCAATTTCAAAATGTTCCTCGATAGTTAACTTGAACATATATAGAAAAGCATTCAGATTTGGCTGATTCTAGTGAGGTGGAGTTAGCTTTAATCAATGACTAACCAATTTGAAAATGTTCCTCGATAGTGAACTTGAGCATTGATAAAAAGTTTACAGATTTGGCTGATTCTAGTGAGGTGGAGTTAGCTTTAATCAGTGACTAATCAATTTCAAAATGTTCCTCGATAGTTAACTTGAACATAGATAAAAAAGTATGCAGATTTGGCTGATTCTAGTGAGGTGGAGTTAGCTTTAATCAATGACTAACCAATTTGAAATGTTCCTCGATAGTTAACTTGAACATATATAGAAAAGTATTCAGATTTGGCTGATTCTAGTGAGGTGGAGTTAGCTTTAATCAATGACTAATCAATTTGAAATGTTCATCGATAGTGAACTTGAACATATATAAAAAGTATACAGATTTGGCTGATTCTAGTGAGGTGGAGTTAGCTTTAATCAGTGACTAATCAATTTGAAAATGTTCCTCGATAGTTAACTTGAACATAGATAAAAAGTATACAGATTTGGCTGATTCTAGTGAAGTGGAGTTAGCTTTAATCAATGACTAATCAATTTGAAATGTTCCTCGATTGTGAACTTGAACATAGATAAAAAGTATACAGATTTGGCTGATTCTAGTGAGGTGGAGTTAGCTTTAATCAGTGACTAATCAATTTCAAAATGTTCCTCGATAGTTAACTTGAACATATATAGAAAAGCATTCAGATTTGGCTGATTCTAGTGAGGTGGAGTTAGCTTTAATCAATGACTAACCAATTTGAAAATGTTCCTCGATAGTGAACTTGAGCATTGATAAAAAGTTTACAGATTTGGCTGATTCTAGTGAGGTGGAGTTAGCTTTAATCAGTGACTAATCAATTTCAAAATGTTCCTCGATAGTTAACTTGAACATAGATAAAAAAGTATGCAGATTTGGCTGATTCTAGTGAGGTGGAGTTAGCTTTAATCACTTTAATCAATGACCAACCAATTTGAAAATGTTCCTCGATAGTTAACTTGAACATAGATAAAAAGTATACAGATTTGGCTGATTCTAGTGAGGTGGAGGTAGCTTTAATCACTTTAATCAATGACTAACCAATTTGAAAATGTTCCTCGATAGTTAACTTGAACATAGATAAAAAGTATACAGATTTGGCTGATTCTAGTGAGGTGGAGGTAGCTTTAATCACTTTAATCAATGACTAACCAATTTGAAAATGTTCCTCGATAGTTAACTTGAACATATATAGAAAAGTATTCAGATTTGGCTGATTCTAGTGAGGTGGAGTTAGCTTTAATCAATGACTAACCAATTTGAAAATGTTCCTCGATAGTTAACTTGAACATAGATAAAAAGTATTCAGATTTGGCTGATTCTAGTGAGGTGGAGTTAGCTTTAATCAATGACTAACCAATTTGAAAATGTTCCTCGATAGTGAACTTTAACATTGATAAAAAGTATACAGATTTGGCTGATTCTAGTGAGGTGGAGTTAGCTTTAATCACTTTAATCAATGACTAACCAATTTGAAAATGTTCCTCGATAGTTAACTTGAACATAGATAAAAAGTATACAGATTTGGCTGATTCTAGTGAGGTGGAGTTAGCTTTAATCACTTTAATCAATGACTAACCAATTTGAAAATGTTCCTCGATAGTTAACTTGAACATATATAGAAAAGTATTCAGATTTGGCTGATTCTAGTGAGGTGGAGTTAGCTTTAATCAATGACTAACCAATTTGAAAATGTTCCTCGATAGTTAACTTGAATATAAATAAAAAAGTATTCAGATTTGGCTGATTCTAGTGAGGTGGAGTTAGCTTTAATCAATGACTAATCAATTTGAAATGTTCCTCGATAGTTAACTTGAACATAGATAAAAAGTATACAGATTTGGCTGATTCTAGTGAGGTGGAGGTAGCTTTAATCACTTTAATCAATGACTAACCAATTTGAAAATGTTCCTCGATAGTTAACTTGAACATATATAGAAAAGTATTCAGATTTGGCTGATTCTAGTGAGGTGGAGTTAGCTTTAATCAATGAATAACCAATTTGAAATGTTCCTCGATAGTTAACTTGAACATATATAGAAAAGTATTCAGATTTGGCTAATTCTAGTGAGGTGGAGTTAGCTTTAATCAATGACTAATCAATTTGAAATGTTCCTCGATAGTGAACTTGAACATATATAAAAAGTATACAGATTTGGCTGATTCTAGTGAGGTGGAGTTAGCTTTAATCAGTGACTAATCAATTTGAAAATGTTCCTCGATAGTTAACTTGAACATAGATAAAAAGTATACAGATTTGGCTGATTCTAGTGAGGTGGAGTTAGCTTTAATCACTTTAATCAATGACTAACCAATTTGAAAATGTTCCTCGATAGTTAACTTGAACATAGATAAAAAGTATACAGATTTGGCTGATTCTAGTGAGGTGGAGTTAGCTTTAATCACTTTAATCAATGACTAACCAATTTGAAAATGTTCCTCGATAGTTAACTTGAACATATATAGAAAAGTATTCAGATTTGGCTGATTCTAGTGAGGTGGAGTTAGCTTTAATCAATGACTAACCAATTTGAAAATGTTCCTCGATAGTTAACTTGAACATAGATAAAAAGTATTCAGATTTGGCTGATTCTAGTGAGGTGGAGTTAGCTTTAATCAATGACTAACCAATTTGAAAATGTTCCTCGATAGTGAACTTTAACATTGATAAAAAGTATACAGATTTGGCTGATTCTAGTGAGGTGGAGTTAGCTTTAATCACTTTAATCAATGACTAACCAATTTGAAAATGTTCCTCGATAGTTAACTTGAACATAGATAAAAAGTATACAGATTTGGCTGATTCTAGTGAGGTGGAGTTAGCTTTAATCACT
This sequence comes from Aurelia coerulea, assembly GCA_039566865.1. NCBI lineage: Eukaryota > Metazoa > Cnidaria > Scyphozoa > Semaeostomeae > Ulmaridae > Aurelia > Aurelia coerulea. Next base: position 11,555,866 of record CM076954.1, read on the forward strand.
TTAATCAATGACTAACCAATTTGAAAATGTTCCTCGATAGTTAACTTGAACATATATAGAAAAGTATTCAGATTTGGCTGATTCTAGTGAGGTGGAGTTAGCTTTAATCAATGACTAACCAATTTGAAAATGTTCCTCGATAGTTAACTTGAATATAAATAAAAAAGTATTCAGATTTGGCTGATTCTAGTGAGGTGGAGTTAGCTTTAATCAATGACTAATCAATTTGAAATGTTCCTCGATAGTTAACTTGAACATAGATAAAAAGTATACAGATTTGGCTGATTCTAGTGAGGTGGAGGTAGCTTTAATCACTTTAATCAATGACTAACCAATTTGAAAATGTTCCTCGATAGTTAACTTGAACATATATAGAAAAGTATTCAGATTTGGCTGATTCTAGTGAGGTGGAGTTAGCTTTAATCAATGAATAACCAATTTGAAATGTTCCTCGATAGTTAACTTGAACATATATAGAAAAGTATTCAGATTTGGCTAATTCTAGTGAGGTGGAGTTAGCTTTAATCAATGAATAACCAATTTGAAATGTTCCTCGATAGTGAACTTGAACATATATAAAAAGTATACAGATTTGGCTGATTCTAGTGAGGTGGAGTTAGCTTTAATCAGTGACTAATCAATTTGAAATGTTCCTCGATAGTTAACTTGAACATATATAAAAAGTATACAGATTTGGCTGATTCTAGTGAAGTGGAGTTAGCTTTAATCAATGACTAATTATACCGGGTGTCTCAGAAAAAAGTACCCCCTTTTGACTGGAAATAGGAACCAAGCAATAAAATATCATTGCTCCCCGACTTCACAGATAAATTTATCAATGTTCAACTTAGATGCACGTACCTTGCATTTAGAAATCGTCCACCAAACACCGGAGATACAGGCTCGCAAAGTCAAAATTTACAGTGCACCCAAAACCAGAGGTTTTGAAAAAGGGCCTAGTCATGATTTGTATCGTGGACAGTTTCCAAAGTACCTGTAGACTTTATGTTTCCGTGTTTTCCTTTTGAAAAGAATAAAAGATACATGGACATGGCGCTCATTAAACAAATTTAGTAAAAATGTGGTAAGAGCCATAAAATCGTGCCACATCTCCAAAATAAGCGTGCATGTGCTCTTTTTCCTCTTCTTTAATATAAAACACTTGGGATCGAATACAATAATGCAAGGACCGTTTCCTCAAAAGAAAAGTCACTGCAAGCACAATTGAAGTAATTCAATGTATAAATCTTTTCAAAAATAAAAAGTAAAGGTCAAAGTCGAAAATTCGTTTGCAAAATGCCTGTTTGTTGTCAAACTATGGCTAGGCCATTTCTCAAAACCTCTGGTTTCAGGTGCACTCCAAATTTTGACCTTGTGAACTCATATCTCCGGTGTTTGGTGGCGGATTTCCAAATGCAAGGTATGTGCATTTAAGTTGAAAACTAACAAATGTAGCCATGAATTCAAAAAGTCCCGAAACATTATCGTTTTGCTGCCTTGTTGAGTCAAAAGGGGGTACTTTTTTTTGAGACACCCGGTAGTTGAAATGTTAATATTGAAAGCTCAAATTTGCTGCCACGTCTAAACCAGACTGTCATTGTTTTGGCTTAAGCAGATACTTGAGGAACAGCAAATAAATCAACAATAAATTTTGAAAAAATTCAGATCACATTATATTCTGTTTGCTAGAAGTCACCCATCGTACTTTTTTCATTTCTCTTTCATGTTAGCTTTACATTTCAATATGCTTTAGGAAGCTGCTTGACCCAAAATGCCAAAGCTCTGATTTGAACGAGGTAAGTTTGAACTTTTAACATCAATATTTTGTCAATCAAAGCATCAATCATAGCAACAAACTAGGCATCCATGTTGAACGCATGTTCAAGTTAACTATTGAGGAACAGTTTGAAAGAGCTTAGCCATTGATTAAAACTAAATTCACATCGCTTTACCCAGCCAAATCTGTATACTTTTTTCTGGACACCCGGTATAAGCAGGGCAATTGTCAATGTGATTACATTGATTAATATTCAGGTGACTGTTAACCTTTCAAACGAAGATTTTTTCATTCAACTGGCATTAAGGCGCAGTCATAAGTCCCACGAGGACGATCATTCAGAACACGTCATTCGTGTAATTCATGCCATGCCATGATGCTGGTAAAAAGTTATTTTTGTGCGAGTATGCCTACTTTGAATTATTGGAAAATCATGCAGAATTTGGATTGCAATCATAGCATTTCATTATCCTAAATAATTAACCTTAACTAATGAACCTAATTACCAAGATAAATTTGGAATACACCATGCTGAGCTATTCAAGCTAAAACTGGCGTAAAACCTGAATGGCTAAAAGTTAATGAAATAAACTAATAAAATATTGATTAACGCTCGCACATAATTTTATTCACCAACGAATAATACTTACAAGCATGACAACCACATTTTAGGTGCATAAGGATCAAGGCATGCATCTTTAACTAACCGCAGATATTTTTGTTTCCAGCTGGCGTTGCTGTTCAAAGTGGGACAGACAACCATCTCAAAATTCTCGCCTGTCTTCTAAGCAGCAATCTGTCTTCCTGTGCCTACTTTGCTCAAAGTAATGTATTCTTAAGTGAATGGATTTCTGCAAAGAAAGTCTCAAATCCCTCATATTGAAGATGCCTTGTCGTTTTCGATCAGTGATGCGAAGTAAAAGGCACATAGGGGAGACCGGGGTCAATTGTAACACTTTTTGAAAAACAAACCATATCGTCTAAATAGCGAATAATTGCACTCTTGGAAGTAGATGATATTGTAATTGCATCTCTTAGAATGAAATAGACCTCAGTCTCAATCCCGTTGAACCAATTTTTGTGATTCTGTGATAGTTCTAAAATCAATGGCCAAGTGTTACAATTGCCCCCATAACACGGTGCAATTGTAACACATGGTTGGAGCAATTGTTACATATCTTTGAAATCACTAAGGAAGGTTATTGCACGACTTTTCTTTCCCCTGCACAAAATTGAAAATCAGGTGAAAGTTATTCATTGCTTCAAAAAGAACGAATTAAGAATATTATTTATTTCAACCTCGTTCCCAGGGTGTTCTGACGTCATAAGCTGATCGCGAAGCCGAATGAACACCCTGGTTCGCAAAAGATTCAAAATTCTGAAGGTAACATGAAGGAGACATGGAAAACCTTAAACCAGCTGATGAATAAACGATCCAAATCCACTAATATTGACCTCTTGAAACAAGATGGAAAAGATATTAGTAGCAGAAAAGAAATTTCCGATACCATGAACCAGTACTTTTGTTCGGTTGGGAAAGCTCTAGCAGAGAAGATCGAGGATACACCTAACCCTCTCCTGTCAGGCGAGTACCAACTGAACCCAAAGAACTTAAGGTTTGAATTTAAACCAATAGGGCTCCAGGATATTAGAGAAGCAATTGGCAAGATTAAAATCTCAAAGGGCTCCGGAGTTGACGGTATCTCAAGCTATTTTCTGAAACTTGCCTTGCCATTCATTGAGAATTCTCTTGTTCTCATGTTTAATACCTCTTTGGAAACCGGCGTATTTCCTGATAGTTGGAAGACTGCCAGGGTTACACCGATTTACAAAGATGGCGAAAAGGCTACAAAATCAAACTATCGCCCTATTTCCGTCCTTCCCGTCATATCGAAGCTCTTTGAAAAGCTAGTTTTCAATCAATTGTACCAATATCTAAATAAGAATCGCCTTCTTTACAAGGGCCAGTCTGGCTTTAGAGAACTCTTTTCCACAGTCTCCTGTTTACTTAAAAATACGGATGATTGGTACAAGGGATTTGACACAGGGCACCACGTAGGATCAGTTTTTATCGACCTCAAAAAAGCTTTTGATACAGTGGACCATAAGATCCTTTGTGAAAAACTAATGCATTACGGCGTTCGTCACAGAGAAATAAAATGGTTTGAATCATATCTTTCGAACAGAAAACAGTTCTGTCGGGTTGGTGGAATTGACTCAGAAATTGACAATATCGAAGTTGGTGTACCGCAAGGCTCATGCCTTGGTCCCCTTCTCTTCCTTGTTTACATCAATGACCTACCATGTGGTATTCAAAGCTCAACTGTGTCCATGTATGCTGACGATACCAGCCTTTCTTATCAATCTAAGGATTTGACTCAGCTGAATGAGGCCATGAATAATGATCTCAAGAGTCTTGAATCTTGGTTGAAGGGAAACAAAATATCGCTAAATGTCGCGAAAACTCATTCCATGCTCATTTGCTCCAAATCTAAACAGAATTTCCTAAAAAGATCCAATGGAAAATTGGATCTTAAAATTCAGGAAGACAGTTTAGAGGTAGTGGACAAGACAAAGTACCTTGGTGTACAAATTGATCAAAGCCTGGATTGGAAGGAACACATTAAATATGTCGCCTCGAAAGTTTCGAGGGCTATTGGTTTTCTGAAACATGCGAGGAGCCTCGTCCCTTCTACTTCCTTGATTAGTTTGTACAGAAGTATTGTGGAACCGCATTTTCGTTATTGTTGCTCGGTTTGGGGCTGCTGTAGTTCCACAGAAAAAAGCCGCTTGCAGAAGCTACAAAACAGAGCTGCTAGAATAATCACTGGTAGTCGTTTTGATGCCTCCGCCATGCCCCTTATAAAAAGTCTTGGTTGGCAAACGATTGAGGAATTGATTGGTTCCGAGACCAAAGTCATGGTGTTTAAGGCATTAAATGGTCTTGCTCCTCAATATTTGACCGAACTTTTCTTGAAAAAGTCGCAGGGCTCCCTTCACACCCTCCGAAATACTTCTACTGACCTAAAGATACCATTAATGAAAAGTGGAAATGGTCAAAGATGTTTTTCGTTCAGAGGAGTAAAATATTGGAATAGCCTCTCAGCTGAGTCGAAGCAAGCCGTAAAACTCAATAGTTTTAAAACAACAATTTAGGATATGTTTTTTTTTTTTTTTTTTTTTTTTTTTCTTCTGTAAATTAGAACAATTTTGTATTTTAGATTTTCATTTTGAAATCATATATTGTAATTATTTTAATAGTAGGTATATTCCATAAATTGTAAGATCTTTGACGGAGGGCCCCTTGTAAATCAGCCTTTGCTGAAGGGTTACCCTCCTATAAATAAATGAAATGAAAATGAAATGAAATGGTACACTTGGCATCAATCTTGCCAATATATGGCAAGATGCGCCCCATTATGGATTTGCAGTTTGCTAGGCAACGATAATCGATGAAAAATGGTCGTTGCTCTAGCGCTAATTCTGAAGTATATAAATTGAGAAATTAAAAACAAGCACTTTGAGGACCCTATTTTAGCCCTTTTTAAGGTATTTAATCATTAATCCGGGGTTAGCAAGTGCATTTAGTAGGAAAACGAGCACGATCCATTTGGGTGGAAAAAGGGCCTAAGTTGAAATTTTCGAGAATTTCCCCCACAGCTTTGAAAATAGAATGGCTCGTTTTTCGGCGAATTTTAGAGATAAATTGGAGATTGAAAGTATTTTAGGGAAAGAATACAGTTTTCCGTCGAATTTTGACATGCCGCGGCCGTTTACTCCTCGCAAAACGGAGTTACGGTGTAAAATGGGGTAGCCCGAAATTATTCCCCATTTTTGGGGGGCGTGCGCTCCGCTTCTGGGAGCAATATTGAGCCCCAAATTGCGTTATTAGACTTGCAGATGAATGGTCTCTTTAAAACTTTTTTCCGTTTTGAAATCGGGCTTGTAACCATGGAGCATCGACTCCAAACGTAACCTCGGGTCGGAAAATCGCAACATTTATTTTTCAACCCCCTGTTATGACGTCATAATGACACCAAAATTACCTGCAACCCCGAAATTCGGATGCGCCGTGGTTCATTGCCCCTCTTAAACTCCTCACTTGCCCCATACACCCCATTGATTTTGTGAAATTAGCGATTCAATAGAGGCCATTTTTGAATAGGAGCCAGTAATAATATGATTTTGCTGTCGTTTTCGAATAGCCAATCAAATTGCCGAACGGCCTCTTGTATCCCAGAGTAGAGGTAGAGCAACGAACTCACTCTGGGGACGAGATTGTATTTATTTGTAAATTTGGATGAATCAGTTGAAAGATTGAGAAAAATAATTTTTCGTTTCCAAATTTCAGCTTTTAGCTCTAACACTGCATGTATGCACATTTCTCGGCCAGATTAGAAATTGAATCAAAACCAAGCCATCGGCCAGCTTACACCGGGGTAATTGTAACAGCGTGTTACAATTGCCCCTGTCCTGGTCAGCTATAAGCTATCGTTATTTCCCATTTTCGCATCTCATAACATGTGGAGCCTAAACATTTTCACGTAGTTTTGATCCTGAATAGATGTCATGTTTGTGATGTGAACATGAAATTGTTTACTCAAGAGTAAAATTTTTCAGACAAAAATTTACAGTGGAAGCACGTTTTTACTGTTGTAAGAAAATTACGCAAACATGGCTGAACATTCCTGTATCTCTCTCAAGTCGTGTATAGAGGGTTAGGACGAGCATGTTCTGTGCAAAAATAAGAAGTTTGCACTTTCCTTGAGAGCCAGTGTTACAATTGCCTAGTGTTACAATTGTCCCCGGTCTCCTCTACAACTAAAAACCATGTGGAGTAAAGTGGTTTTTGGTCATAGAACTATCATCATATTGCAAAATACTTCATGCTTGGTATCATTTGAAACGGATTTAAAAGCGGAACTTGGAACTTGAATTTTTTTAACCGTTGTGACATTTTTTGACTTAATGAGAGCTCAGTCCCTTTTGAATAATTCGAAGTTTTTTGTTTATCTTTCTTGCAAAACAAATCTAGCCCCTTGAGAAACTGTGATGCCTTCTGATTGGGAATCTGCAAGCAGAATACGGTAAGAGTCGTTCCTTACGAAACAGTGAGCTTTGGAATAGCCTCTGGTCTAGGTTATTTCTGTCAAATGTTATTAAGAAAGTATAGGAGCAAAAAACTGACCACAGTTTATTCTGTGACAGGCGACGGTCAAACCAGTCACTTCATGCAAAATTTAGCTTCATATTACTGTCGGCGGAGACCTGCACTTTCGAATAATGTATAGGAGTCGGAGGGCAAGAACGACGATGAAAAAAATCAAGTTGATGTCAACTGATATTTCTATGTGACAAATCCGTTATTGATAAAGTGACAAATCCATTTGATATTAAAGTGACAGTCCAGTTCGACAATCCATGCGTGTCATACTGTATGATATCTAGAACATTATTAGGCCTACACCTAAGTGTTAAGTTAAATGTTTAAATAGAACGTTTCGGATCATTTTCAAGATCCACCATCATCGTGTAAAAGTGGGCGTGTATCGCCATTATATAAAAGGAGTAACAAAGGATACCAAAAAAGAGCAAAATGCACCGTTGATGTGGCCTATGTTATGACCAAATTATATCTTTACTCACTGTGTTGTTTCTCTTCCATGCTATTCCTTCGTTCTTCTCTCCTCACAACAAGGAATCGAGTGCCGCTATATTCAAATACAGTTCAAACGGTTGGAGCTAACGGGCTCAAATAGTTATGTAAAATGTTTTTATAATTTCTATCTGTATTAGTTGTAGCGTGGTATGTATAGTACCCTGGGTACCAGAGCCTCAAAATTAGAGGGAAATTGAGCCTCAAAATTAGAAGGAAATTAAAAATCATATTAGTTGTATTGTAGTTTATATTGATCCCAGGGGGTGGACATGATATTTTGCTCCTCCTTGTGACATGTCCATCCCCGCAGTGGACATTACATGTCCACCCCCGCAGTGGCGTCACCATGGGGCTGGACATGTCCACCACAGTTTTCTCAGAGCTCGATGTTCTAATTTCTCGAAATCCGTTAACAAAAATTTGGGGGGGGGGGGGTAGATTTTTATTGACTTGGAACTTTTGCAATAACTGTTTTCCTGTTGAATTCTGAATTCTGTTGTTGAAAAATTCGAGGAAAGCCTTAAATTTCAATGTTAAATCATATCTTTTTCTTCCTCGTAAATTGATATATGACGTACTATTTTCTGCTTCGATTTTCGTTGTGCAAAAATGCCCGCTATTACTAAAAATGCTCCTTGAAGTGGTTGCATTTCCAAAGTATCGGAATATATCAAAATAATAGAAGAAGGGATATTTCCCACGCCTTCCGAGACGCTGAATGGGGCGTGGTCAGGAAAAACCTAGACCCCCTGGTGTTTTTCCATCCCAGATTTTTGAGCTGGCGACGCCTTGCCAGCCTGTTCATTTTAAACGATACTTTTTCCTACATTTACATTGGATATAGTGCAATCTAAAAAGTCCTTTTATTTGCAATGATAATTTTCAGATACGGAATAAAAATTGCCACTTTATAGCAAAGCTGAATGAAGAAAGAATGATAGATCAATGAACATTTAGTAGTTGACTTGACAAAAAAGTTGTTTTCAGCCAATTTTCAAGTTCTGCTTTCAAGAAAGTGGAGGGCGTGTCCTCAAAATTTTCCAAGGGGACTCATATTGCTGCATTCCAATTTTGCCCTTGCCAAGCCAGGGTGTACCCCGCATCAAGTGTAGCCCGGCGTTCTCGTTTTCAACTTATAGATGCTCATAGGTTTATACAGAGTTTGGTCCATATCAAGAATTGCATTGTTCGATATATGATAACTTGAGAATATAGATGGCAGAATGCAGTTCATCGATAGACCATTCAAGTTACTAGAAATGCTTTCAATACAATTTTAAGCCAGTCTAAAGAGCTTATCTGCAAAATTTTTTTCGAGGGAGTACCCTGGACCCCCCAAATTTTTCCGCTCGTTTCACTTGCCTTTCTATTGGGCCCCTTTCTGACTCAATCGCCTGGGCCCTTATTATCCATTACCCATGGTTTCGCTGAGAAAGGGTTAGGCAAAATCATAGGACCCCGGGGGGGGGGGTACTTAGTATATTTGTCCAACGGGGATGTGCCGTTTTTAAGGGTATCGTTTTCACAAATTTTTTCTAGCACAGGGTATCAAAATGAGGCAATTTTTCTAGAGCAGGTTGTCAAAACATGTCCAAGGGGAATATTCTGCTTGATCGGGTCGTTTTTCGGTCAAATTTCTGTTTTTGAGTATACTTTTCACCAATTTTTTTTAAAACAGGTTACCATTTTGAGCGAAAAATTCTGGAGCAGGGTAAAAAAAAATTTTTTTCGTGGGCACACCCCCGTACAAATTTAAGTCAAGTACCCCCCCCCCCGGGCATAGGACCTAGAATGGAAACGAATTAAATTAAAGGGAATCTAGGCATATATAAGCCTTAGATAAAAATAACCTTGCAAAGACCGATACACCGCCGCACCAAAGGCCGATACATGTGCCACACCATATTTGGGTAACTGATCTACATCAACAGGAAATACTGGTATCTCATAGGCTAGAATTTGACCGCAAGTGGCTTGGGCCACTTTTATATGAGGGGTACTTCGGGGGGGGGGGGGTCCCAATACCGCAATACCGCACGAAAAAGACACCAAATACCGCAATACCGCACTAAAAAATAGCAAAATACCGCAAACGCTAGAAAACTAAAAACAAAGCTATTAAGGTTACTTTAACCGTTCAGGCGGTGATTAAGAAACTCCGTTTACCACGGCCGTTCGTCAAAATATACCAAACAAACTTATGCATCATTCGACGCAGAATTAAACGTAGAATATCATTAAAATATATTCAGTTGATTCAATAAAATCGCGAATGATTTGTTTGAGATTTTAGGCAAAATCGACCACCCTTGGGAAAAAATCTTTGTGTACCCCAATGATAATCGTTGGACCACGACTTTCTATTTACCAAAGACTTAAGGCCCTGAACTGCAAAGCCGTGTCACGAATTTTTGATAAAAGGTATTGCCTTGAAATGATATGATTTTAAATAAATGTCAATGTCTTAAATGTCTTTTTTAACTTTCAGACCCTTGTAAAAATCGGACCAGTGGATCTATCACAAATCGCTGACACGGTTTCGTAGTTATATGCATTGTGACTCTGTGTGCCAAGTTTCAAGCGATTCGATTGGCCTGTTGGGTACACAAATATTTTTTAGTACCCACCAGTACTCGGTAATCCTGTTTCGAGAAATCAGGCTTTTATCAAAATGAAGCAAAAATTGCGGGAAATACGATTATGCATGAAAGGTCAAGCAATTAGGCTTAAGCGCGGTATTGGTAAAGCATTATGTCAATAACACAGCAGCACGGGATGTCATGAACATAGCTGCAAGGTCAAGTGAGTTTACTTTAATCCGCTTATGTATATTCCCGCAATTTTTGAGAAACAGGAATGCTCCTTTTGAAATGCTCAAATTTCCAAGTAATTGTGACTATTTCTGGAAGTGAGTTGGTTTAAACAGTCCTCAAATACTTATACCATCAGATTATGACAAAACCGAAAAATCGAAAATTTGTCGTCTGAACAGTTACAGTAACCTTAATACAGTACACCGGTCTGTAGCAGTTTGATTGCCACCTAAATCCACCTTCCTCCATCAAAATTTGTAGTCTGTTCTTTTAAATCGTAGTTAGATGTTTTACAGACAAAATAGTGATGTGAGAACGATGGGGAAAAATTTCATCGATGTGCTTTTAGTAAAACTGCATTGACGGCAGAAATTATGAATATATAGAACAAATCTTGGATCATAGTCGTATCATTGATCTAAACTGTCTACCCTTTAGTGGTACTGTTAATATCCGGGTCAAAGGTGCAAATGTATTCGAAAGCAACATGGTTCGAAAGGAAACTTTTCCAAACAAAAAGTAATAATAATGGTAATAATAATAACTAATATTTTGACAGGTTGACTTGTTCAGCATAAAACTATCTGTTATCATCCCAGGACCTGTAATCCTACCTATTGACAATCGTTGTAGTTGAAATTAAGGCAAAAAGTAGAATAAAATGAAAATAGTTTAATGTACAATTAAAGGATAAGAATTTATTAGAGTCAAATACGTTTTTCTTAGACATCTACAAAGACTTCGATGGTTTTAGTTACTATTTATATAGCAAGATGGATATTTCGTCGGTTGAAAATGCGGGCTCCCTGGTAGGCAAACGATTTTTTTCCAGTTTCAGTGCGCATTTTCGGTAAAGCAACACAAGAGTGTTAATGTCATGCTGAGATCTTTTGAAGTAATCATTCAGGTCTTTGTTGTCCCATGACGTTATCTTTGCTCTTGGGTTGAAAATTCTGGCTGCTCTAATTTGTATACACTGTAGCTTGTTTACTGTTCCTTGTGGTAGGGAAAGCTGTAGTGGGTAGCAGTACAACAGTAGTGGCCGTATCGTATCATTGTTATGTATATCGATTCTGCTACATGACGGCTGACTTTTTCGCGAATACGAGATAAAAGCTTTACTCTGGCGGAGGCTTTTTTTGCATACATTTTCAAAATGTTGATGTAGGTTCAGATGGTTATCCAAATCTGCACCAATGTACTTGTATGATTGCGTCTCATGAATACTTTGATTGTAGATTTTGATGTCCACCTTTGGCTGTTTGGACAACTTTTGATGTGATCCAAATAGCAAAATTCAGTTTTACCTTTTTTCAAGTTAATGAACAAGTTACTTTCATTAAACCAGTCTGCAACTGTTTGCAGTGCACTGTTAAGTAAATGTTCTATTTCATTTTAGTTCTTTCGTGCACAATATTAAACACTATCGTCGGCATATAATATAATGCCAGCATCAGTGAGCGGAATATGGAATGATGTCGTTGATTATCAGCCTAAAAAGAAGGGGCCCCAGGATGGATCCTTGTGGGACACCACATGTAACATTTTCTTCGCATGAGCTGGTGCTATCAAAAATTACTTTTTGTTTTCTATTAAAGACATAATCACCTATCCATTGTAATTCCACATCACCTGGTAATTTTTCCCGCAAGGTTACATGACATGCTGTGTCAAAGGCTTGACGGAGGTCAATAAAGACAGCACCACTACATAGCCCTTTATAAATTTTCTGTGTAACCTTTTCTGACAGTAAGGTAACTGCATATGTTGCGTAGATCTCCCTTGTCTAAACCCAAACTGATGTGGGCACAATGGGCCATTCAACTCAAGGTACTGGGACAGTTGATTATAAATGATCTTCTCCATAACTTTTGATAGAGGAGGAATTACCGTGATAGGCGTATAGTTGTCCAACATTGTCAGATTGCCTGATTTGAAGGCAGGGGTGATTTTCCCACATTTAAAGTTTTAATTCGTGCAAATATTTGATTCTTTTTTTACAGATAAAAATGTTGCGTGCCCTCCTCCGCAAGTACCTTTTTCAAGGTTGAGCAGGTAGAGCAGGCACAGAGAGAGAGAGAGAGAGATAGATAAGGGACTTCCCTCTCCTTCGTTGTTCTTTCCTCTATATCAATTCGTCTCCAACATGCTTCGTTCCTCAACAGGAAAATGGTATTACAGGAAATTTGGATGCCCTTTGGATGTTAATTTTCGTATAATACCGCATACCACGCTGTGAAAGTTCGATACCGCAATACCGCAAGTTTTCTCCGTCATTACCGCAATACCGCACAAAATTTACCCCCGATACCGCAATACCGCAAACCCCGAAGTACCCCTCTTATATGCTTACATTCCCTACGACTGTGAAAGTTAAAAGGCATATGGCACCAGGGAGCGCCGAAGGCGCATCCAAACAGAATGTTTTCCTGTGGCGGCATTCAATTCAATACAAGTCACATGTGTGCGTGCAAAACAAAACGCTGCTTCAGCAAAAGTGAAAATAGACCAGACGGAGACAGAAACAGATCGAAAGAACGCAAAATATCTCCTTAGAAGACGAAGAAACACCAAACTATGGCCCCAAAGATTTCCATGATCCTTTCTGCTTCGTTTTTGGCAATTTCTATCCTTGGACAAGCAGTTGTTTCGCAGATATGCACACCGACTCAAGGTCCCTACGTAGGCCCAAAGATGCCCAAGATTCCCGATCAATTCTCAATGGATGTATCTTACCAAAGAGTCATTTCGGATGACAATATCAAAAAGATGGAAACCTTTGCGCTACAGCGAATTTTCTTCGATTTGAACCGAAAGCTTGTTGCAGGTAAAGAATGTCATTATATAGTGGATCAATAAAATGGCGCACAGCTTCACTTGAGAAGCTGCGAGAGCGCGTTCCGGAGCGATTTTTCTTTCCAAGGACTCGCCACATTGATCCAGAATGTCAAAATTATGTAAGAAAGGGCAAAATATGGCAAAAATTGAAATCATGGAAAATTCTAATTTTTACAAATTTTCCAATAAAATCTACATTGAACATCTACACAAACAAAACAAATCTGAGCTCAATCAGACTCCTATATAGTTCGGAGTAATTAATTTCAAAGTTACATAAAATCAAGCCCTAAAACCCTTCAATCTACAAGTATTTCCGGGACCCTCAAGGGGTGTTCATTTATTTTACAATAATATCTTTGCAAAGAATAGTCAAATTTTAAAAACTCTTTTTTTGAAGGATATTGTTTTCTCTTCCACAATAAGGCAAGCACTAGAGTGGAATCGGCGTATGTTAGGGGCCATCAACTTTTTCTTTTCGGATTTTTTAACGGCATTTGGCCATTATGAGGGAAGGGGGTTTTGCCTTAGGTTCGTTAAGAAAACGAAAATCGTACGGAAATCTCAGAAAGGGGATTTTTTTAAAAACATGGATAAACAACTTCACAAATAGTGCAACATGTTGAATAGAAAAGTTTTGTTAAAATCAGGAGCTTTACGCATAATAATAAGCGATGTTAGATAAATTCACAACTGTAACATAACATAACGGCGATCAACAACAAGTCAACGAAGAAGCTATCATATTACTCATAGCATGAAAAGCGTGCAATGAAAACGGAAGTAAAACGTCATTGTTCGTAACATAACAATAGTCCTATTGTTCTATTTTTCGTATATTTTAACACTCCCTCTCGAAAAATAGATCTCAACAATTAAAAACGAATATTGTTTATGAGTCTCTGCTCAAACTCTGTTGTTACGTTCATCATCATTCGAAACTTTTCAAACAGTGTTTTTGGTAAAGCCTTTGTGAGCATATCAGCAATCATATCGTTAGTAGGACCGTACTTTAAAAGTAACTCACCATTTTCAACTTTGTCTCTGATGAAATGATGCTTGATGTCTATGTGCTTTGTTCTTGCGTGATACTTTGGATTCTTTGACATCGCGATTGCTCCTTGATTGTCTTCTTGAACAACCGTAGGTTCTTCTTGAACAAAATTCAAATCAGCAAGTACTGAACGAAGCCATACTGCCTCTTGAGTTGCTAAACACGCTGCAACATATTCAGCTTCCGTTGATGATAGAGCTACGCTTGTCTGCTTCTTGCTTGCCCAACTGACAACTCCACCACAGATTGTAAACATGTAGCCTGACTGAGATTTACGTCCATTTACGTCACCTCCCCAATCTGCATCGACGAATCCACTAAGTTGCACTTCCTGTTCTTTTGAACCATCAAACTGAATTCCCCAGTCAGGTGTACCTTTAATGTAACGTAAGATACGTTTGACACTTTGCCAATGTTCTCCACTTGGGTTGGAACTAAATTGATTCACAGATCCTAAAGCTTGTGTGAGGTCAGGTCTTGTTGCTGTAACTGCATAAGTAAGACTTCCGATAAGTGCTTGATACTTCTGCTTATCAACAGGATCACCTTCATTTGCAAGTAGTATTGAGCCTGTAACTTGTGGTGTTGGTACCGCTCTACAATTGTGCATTCCATATTTCTGCAGCAAATTTGAAAGATACGTGCTTTGATGTAGCAACATCTTCTCAGCTCTGTTACATTCAATCTGAATTCCAAGACAATAACGAGCTTCACCCAGATCTTTGCAAAACCGTTTTTGCAATGCTTCTTTCTCATTTTGCAATAGCTTCTTACTGTTACAAGCTAACAGCATGTCGTCAACGTACAACGCAATGATTATAAACTCTGCTCCCACTCGCTTGCAGGGTGTTATTTTTTCACAGACTTCCTGTGACCGCAAATTTTCGGGAGGAAATTTCCTGTGAGAAAATTTTTCGAAATTGTGGTAAATTCTCAAATATGCAATGAAAGTTGCATCTTTTGACATGCAAGTTTGTTGTGAAACTTTTCTTCAGATGTTGCTTTAGATTGAGAAATTAATCAGGCAATGGTTTTTCATTTTTAACATTTTCACCATCCTCTGGAGAAAAATTGAAAAGTCCCGGAGTATAAGCGCCTTTCACTGGCATAGCAGCTTCATTTTGCATTGGGCATGATTGAAGTAGCCATCACATGTTGAATATGAGAGCTCGGGAAAGTTCCCCAGAATATCGTCAATTGATCTAAAGAGATAAAGCTTTGCAATACTTTCATCATCAGTAGAAATGTCAGAGGGCTAAGCGACTTCTGGTAAAGATTTTTCTGAATTTTGAGGCTTAGGTCGTCAAATTTTTTGCAAAGCAATTCAATTCTTACATCAGGAATTGCTTTATTTCATTCAAATCCATGACTTGTTGAGCAGTTCCCAATTCAGATTGAGAATCATGTCGCTCATGGAGCCTTTTTTGTAAATCTCAATTTCCCCAGAAATACATATAGGCTCAGCAGTACCTTCCGCATTCTTTGTATGGTTCTTCCATTGATGTGTCTTCATTGGGGTCAATGTGATGGGATTCAGCGCCATCTTCCTACAGATTTGTTAGCGTTTTCTGATCTTCAGCAAGTCTTGGCTTATGCACGTTTTTCATCCGTTAACTCTAAGTCACAGTAGCCATACTTTGTCATCAGTTTTCTAATTCTGTGTGCTGGCTTCTTATTCAGCATGAGAGGAAATGTTTGTTTCAGGTCATTTGTCTGTTTCAAAATTGGAAAACTATTGATGCTTGCAAAAGGATCAAAAGTTTATAAATGATACAGCCGCAGGGAAACTGGTTTAGAAGCAAGTTCACATCTAATTGGAACTATTTATTGAATAAAGATGCAAAACTGTATTCCCGATCCAGGAAGGCACTACAGGGACTAAAGTATTTTGGCATTTGACAGCTGCAGTGCTATGCTGCGTCACTTTTTTTCCACAAATACCTATGCCTCAAACATAATCAGCAGGGTTATGGCAGCATTCTTCTTGCTTTGTGTCTTTGTTTTAAATGATATGCCACATGTCGTTTCATTCTGGCAAATAAAGGATAATGTGCCTGGTTTCTAAGGGTGTTCGTGAATGTGCTTCAACTGCAGCTGCAAGTGCATTTTTCACTAACAATCAGAAAATAAAGATGGGATGAACACTGATAGACATTCCCGCCTTCATTGCCGTGGAGAGAAAGAGGAGGGGCAGCATCTGAATTGAATGCCAAATACATTAGTATAGTACAGGTCTTGCTCACTTTACACATGCTTTTCATGTTTACGAATATTTGTAATTTCTTAATGAGATTTATGACAATAATTGATTCAGTTTCCAGTTTAGGGTCACTATTTCATGCAAAAAGACAACATTTGAGAAAAAATTTGCATGATCTCTTCAGTGTGAATGAGATATTTTCATTCCTGTGAGCATTTTATTCATTTCAAAATTCAGTTTCTTCCTGTGAAGTGGATGGATACGTCAACTTTCCTATTCATGACTGAAATTTCCTGTGAGAAAAAATTCCTTTCCTGTGATTTCCTGTGACGAATGGTCATGCGGTCATGGGAAAAATAACGCCCTGTCTGCGACTCCATTTTGCTCTGGTGTTCTTGGAATACTTCTCTACTTTGTAATGCCTTTGCTGGTCAAGAAATTATCAAATTCTTTTGAACTGTATTCACCATCATTATCTGAGCAAAGATTTTTGATCTTCTTGTCAGTTGAATCTGTTGCTGTCATTGCTTTGATCTTGTTTCCAGCTACAGTGGTTGCCATGGCTTCGTATTCCTTGAACTTTTCAAGAACTTGATCTTTGCTCTTCATGAAGTAGATTGCTGTGTATCTGGACTTGTCATCAATAAAGGTCACAAAGTATCGATTTCCACCAAGACTTGTTGTCTGCTTCGGTCCACAAATATCACTGTGCACAATTTCTAGCAGCTCGGTAGCACGAGTAGCTTGACCTTTTGGAAACGAGTTCCTTTTCTGCTTTCCTTTCGCACAACCTTCACAAAACTTCATGTCTTCTGAATCATTAAGCTTCAATCCATCAACTAACTTCTGATTATGCAACAGTTTCAGATTCTTCACTCCTAAATGGCCAAATCTCTGATGCCATAGTTGCAAGGATTTTTCATCAACAGCACTGTTTGCTTCATGCAGTGATTTGCTCAATGGTACAGAGTCAAGGATAAACAATTCTCCATCCTTTTTTCCTGAACCCATGATGTTTCCATTATCATTCAGTATGTGACATTTGTCTTCCTTGAAGACGATCGTTAAGCCCCTTTTGGCAACTGCACTGACAGAGAATAAGTTCTTTGCCAAATCTGGAACGTACAAAACTTCTGACAATTCTGCAGGTTTGTATTCTCCTCCAGTTTCAACTTTAAGCCAGACTGATCCTTTACCATGTGCGTCTACAGTCCTGTTATCACCTAAACGTACTTCTCTGGTACAGGAAATTCACTGTAATTCTCAATCCAATCTTGGCGACAAGACATATGTTGTGATGCACCGGAGTTGATGAACCATACAGTGGTTTCCTTCTGACTCACATTTGACGCTGTCCAAAACAGCGCATGCGTATCTTCTGTTTCTGTGATAATTGCTTGCTGCTGGCGCCTCTCATTTGACTTTTTGGGTTTCCTACACTCTCTAGCCAATGTCCTTTAAACCACAATGTAACATTTTCCCTTCCTTGTTACTGATTTTTCTTGATGTCCTGCACTATTAGACTTTTCCTTCGTGATAATGAGGGCTTTCTCCATCGCAGTGCCAAGGTCAACTGAAACTTCAGAGCGTTTTCTCTCCTCGTGTAGTAATCTAGCAATAACAAATTCCAAATTCAGATCATCAGCCCACGATTCAAGTGCAACAATAAGATTGTTATACAAATCCGGAAGACTGCACAAAAGAGTAGCAACTTGGTCATCATCTGAAATTTGAGCTCCCACTGTGGCCAACTGCTCAGCCAAACTTCTCATTCTGTTGATATGTGCCATCATAGTATCACATTCCGACATCGAAGCAGT
The DNA here is from genome assembly GCA_039566865.1 of Aurelia coerulea. Classification (NCBI taxonomy): domain Eukaryota; kingdom Metazoa; phylum Cnidaria; class Scyphozoa; order Semaeostomeae; family Ulmaridae; genus Aurelia; species Aurelia coerulea. Next base: position 11,574,027 of record CM076954.1, read on the forward strand.
AAAATATCTTTTGCGAAGAATTAATTTGTTAGCCAATGATTTGATTTCGTAGTGACTTTCCAATTTCAGCCACGCTTCTCTTGCGGTTTCTGCTGAACAAACCAAAGACAACTGATTGTCACTCAACGATAAACAAATGATCGCCATCGCCTTTCTGGCACGCTTTCAAAATTTCCGCACTGAAGCATCCGTGGTTCCTTCTCCTACAGGCTCCACTTCTTCACCAGAAACAATGCCCCAAAGATCCTTATCTTCTAGCACCATTTGCATTTTGAACTTCCTTCAATGAAAATTCGTTCCATCAAATTTATCAATGTGCTGTGACACAAACTCCATTGGTTTCGCAGCCATAATTCACGTGAAATCGCACTGAATTAAATACCGTCAACAGTCAGCATCGTGACAAGCTTTTGCTCAAATTTATTATAACTCCTGGACCCATAACCTGTTAAAATCAGGAGCTTTACGCATAATAATAAGCGATGTTAGATAAATTCACGACTGTAACATAACATAACAGTGATCAACAACAAGTCAACGAAGAAGCTATCATATTACTCATAGCATGAAAAGCGTGCAATGAAAACGGAAGTAAAACGTCATTGTTCGTAACATAAAAATAGTCCTATTGTTCTATTTTTTGTATATTTTAACAAGTTTTACTATACCTCCTACATGGCGTATCTTCTGTTGAAGTCCAGCTGAGTTCCACAAGACCTCTATTTTGCTGCTCCCAACATCTTACTTAGGTTGAAAATTTTAGGCTGGTCAGAGGCAGTTTTGGTAGAAGGCCGTGAACAAGGAGGGGGGTGGGGGCTCCGATCTTAATGGCCAAATGCTGTTAAAAAATATGAAAATCGAAAGTTGATGGCCCCTTACACCACAGATCTGTGGCGTACAGCCTCTTCCTCTTTTTTACACCGGCATATTTCCTCCTTCTCGAAGAATGCTTGGTGTAAAATTTAGCATTCAAAGCATCAAAATCCGTACTTCTTTATACTCAAAGAATACAGTGGCGTGGCGAGGGGGGCAATCACCCCCCCCCCACCTTTGTTGGAAGAAGGTCCTTGAGATTCCTTGAAAACCGAAGAGAAAATAGCTGGGTATAGGTTGGTTAAGAATTTTCCAAGAAATGTCAAATCTTCCATTTTAGCACTGGCAAATATGGAATCAGGGGATGTATTCGAAGCCAAAGTAAAGGACGTTTCTTCAAAGATTTTCCTCGCACTCCGATTTATAGCAGGCCTTTTCGTTTGACGCGTGCGATCGCACACGCACACGTTGGCACACACGCAAATTGAGTCACGAGTGCTTTTCATCGCACGCGCAAAGTGTTATTTTGCTTAAGTAAAGTGGTACTCTGATGTTTGAAACTTCCAATGTCCAAGCACGTGGTGCTTCAATAAACCATTGATTACTGACAAATCCTATAACACTTTCGACAAAGTCCCAAGTGGCAATTCCCACAATTATAAATAATTGCGACACTTGGTGCTCATAGAGCGAAGGTGATTCTTGTTACCGATACCGATGTTCATGAAGAAAATGAACCGAGCAGACAACAGATTTGTCCCGTTGACATTGATAGTTCGGAAGAATCGGACACTAGACGAGTATGAGTTTACCGAGGAAGAAACTGCTGAGTATAGTCCTGTAAAAACAAAAACTTCATTGATACATAAACATATGAACAATGATATTCAATTTATATCGGTAGTGTGATTATCTTTATCAGTAAAGGGAGACTTGAAGACCTATTTTTGTGTCACTTCTTAAATACCGTCTTGAATAACTACGTGTGCGAATCGCACGCGCAACTGAATTTACCTGTGTGTTTTGCCGCACGCATGTTGTTTTGTTCCCGAAAAGGACTGTAAGATAACTGTCACAAAAATATCAAAGTTTCCTTGTCGCTAATAGCAAGCATGATATTGGGAGATGCATTCTAAGCCAAAGTAAAGGATGTTTCATAAAAAATTTTCCTCTTGCTCCAATTTATAGGATAACTGTCACAAAAATATCAAAGTTTCCTTGTCGCTTATGGCAAGCATGATATTGGGAGATGCATTCTAAGCCAAAGTAAAGAGTGTGGCCCCGAAAATTTTTGACCCCCTCATTCCCATGCCCCCCACTTAATTTACCCTTGCGACACCTCTGCAAGAATAGTTGGCACATTCTCCTGGCGTAACAAAGAGAAGTGCTTGGCGCAAATCTGTTGCGTACGGAATTCACCGATTCCATCATGGGGCAAGCATAGTCATTTTTGATAATTTTAGGAGGGTGCCCGCGTCCCAGCCACTGGCCGGGGCAACTGGCAGGGGCATTTCCAGAAATTTTTCATTTATTTTACAACCTCAGCCAGCCTGGGCCATGGCCCGGCCAACAAATGTATGATATCTGTTTGTTTTATACTACCAGGGTTGCTAGCTTGGACTATCAGAGAGAAATAGAGCCCCCCTCTCTCAGATGGACATTATGGGGAGCTGGAGGCAATTTTCTTCTTGCCCATGTGATAAAAGTTTGGAATTTTATGGAATACATAGATTTCAAGATTCAGAGTTTCGTACAAGTTTCCCCAAGGCTCGATCCTCGGACCACTGTTATTTTTACTTTATGTAAATGACCTGCCTTCAATAATTGAATCTGAGACTATAATGTTTGCTGATGATACCACAGTGTTATCACATGGCTCCTCACATCAAATCGTTGTTACATCTACAATCCAAAAGGATCTAAATTGTATCAGCTCGTACTCAGCAATAAATCATCTTGTGCCCCATCCAAAGGAAACTAAAGTCATTCTCTTCAGTAAGCCATCGCAAGCTACACCTTTTGAGGAAAGATCTTCTTTATCTTGAACAGTGATCATATTGAATATGTAACAAGCTACCAGTGTCTCGGATTCACTCTAGATCAACATTTGGACTATTCATTACACCTAAAAGACATGTGCAGAAAGATCAATTACGGCTTACAAATAACGAGACACGTAAATGTGTACCTCCCCAAAGAATTTCTTATCCTCCTTGCTAACTCTTTGGTCCTAAGCCATCTGAATTATTGCTCCCCTATTCTATATAACTTGAACCGTAGCCAGCTGGACATATTGCTGAAGCTCCAGAAACAATGTGTGCTCATCATTTTTGACTGTGATAGAAGAAAGCAAGCCTTTATTCATCCAACTAAACTGGTTACCATTGCACCAACGTATTGAATATATATATGCCTCATTCTGTACAAAGTTAGCAATAATATAGCACCACCATACTTGTCCGAAATGTTTGTAAAATCAGCTGAAATTCACCAACATAGAACGAGAGCTGCCTTAAATAATCACTTTTTCAAAACTAGAGGATCTGGACATACTTACATCATAAAATCATTTAGATATTATGGAGCGAAAGTTTGGAATTGGTTACCAACTGAAATACGTTGGATTGAATCTATTGAGAATTTTAAAGCAAAATGTAAAGCCTACTTTATGGAAAAAATTAAATCTGACTTTTTTGTAAAATATGACTGGTCTTTTCATTGAACTGTTTATTCCTCAAGAATTTTTTACTGTACCATATCATTATTAGGATTCTAGTTTTATTTTTAGTTTACTGTATTTTACTTTGTGAACCAGGCTGTAAACAAGTTTTTAACTTAGCTCTGTCATTCACGTTAAAGAATTTTATACATACACACATACAAGTTTTTTTACAATTTATATTCATGTTTTATTCCTTTTGCCCCTGTAAAACATTTCATGACACACTTTTGAAGCCATCCCAATGTTTATTATATACATTACTCAAGTACTTCCTGTGCCCCAGGGGGGTGGGCACTTAGTATAATTTACTGAAGGGATGTGTACTCTTTTCTGGGTATCGTTTTTGGCTTCTTTTTTTCTAAGGCCAGGTATCCAAAGAAGGTAATTTTGCAAGAGCCAATTGTCAAAACGGGTCTTTTTAGAGGGAATTGTTGTTTTATCTTTTTCTAGTGTTTATTTTCGTTTTTCGCCGATTTCTTGGAGTGGATATAACCCTGTACTACTGTAATGAAAGTCAAGTAAGTGGACCCCGGGCTCCTAAGCAATATTGGGAACTAAAATAGGACTGAATTTTCACTGGTGGGGGAGGGGATGACTCAGGGAGAAAAATTTTCATTTTCTGTGTAATTTTGTTATGTGTTTTTATTTTCCATCTTGTGAGTAAATTTCAGCATACCTTTCTGTTGCTGCTATGGTGCCTTACTTTCTCTTATTTTCTATCCTTGCAAAAAGGGCTTTTTCCGTTATCTGGTAAATTTCTAAATCGGATGACGTTACCCTTTCTCTCCTCCTGGTCTACATTGATAATATACAACTATACAACAGTAGGGTGTCGGCGGTAGTAATCGGACGGCGGTGGTAATCGGACACTTGCGAAAACCGACAGAGAAGAACGTTACAAATGAAATCCATCAAAGAGGGTATTTCTTGGACCTGAAAGCTAACATTATAGATACCAAACAAATTTGCGAAAAGCCTTCATGAATGTAAAACACGCTAAAGAAGTTGCTTTCGTTGTGCTTGGCATTGTAGAAGTTGTCGTTGCGAATATCACATCCCTGATTCCAAACTCTGAATCCATTCCAGAAAGAAGCAAAAATCTTAAACAATCACTTAAATTGGATGTCTAGCATGTAAATAACGCATAGCATTATGCCAAAGACTTAAAACAGTTTCATTGAAAGGAGGACAGCAGATGTCATATCGAATGGTCATAAAAGTTCATGGCGGTGGTTTTCGGACACCAAATAAATCAGTCGTTTGGGACCACGAACCATGAAATTGACCCTAAAGTCAAAATACTGTATCATCATAACTTACAATCCATTTATCTTAAAAGAACATTAATATCAGTTGAAATATTAGGCGTGGCCACACAACTTTTCTTGGGTTTGTACCCTCAAGCCCTTCATCTCAAATTTTTGGCTTGTCATTCCCAAATTCACTCTTGACAAAATCTTTCCCCTTGCTGACAAAGTCAAATTGCCAGGAGTCACTATTGATTCTAAGCTGAAATTTGATGATCTTGTAAAAGCCCTTTGTCAGAAAGCGAACAGGAAAGTGAGTGCTTTCTCGCGTGTGGCTCCTTATCTGAACCATGGAAAGGGTAAGATCCTCAATAATACATTTGTTATGTCAAATTTCAATTGTTGCCCTTCGATCTGGATGTACCATGGGAAGACATCTAATGGTCAGATAGACCTTGTTCAAAAAAGAGCATTAAGAATTTTGCATAATGACTTCAATGCCAATTGAAGTACTTCCTGAAAGGACAGATGAGCAAAAAGTCCACACAAAGAATTTGCAGAAATTGATACTTCAAATCTTTAACTGCCTTTCAGAAGGAAATCTATCATGTGGAAATTCTTTGAAAGAAAACAGGTGAAATATGCATTACAAACTAAGAATCCGTTGCGATTACCGAGAAGAAATGCAATCACATTCGGGATTAATTCAGTTGTATTCAAAGGCGTTGTCCTTTGGAACACTACTAGATACCATAAAAAATGGAATCTCAACAGCGATATTTTAAAGAACGATCAAAGAATGTAATGGGCCAAATTTTTCTTGCAAGGTCTGCAACTAAAAAGAAAAAGACGATAATGAGGTTCCCAAATTTGACTTTAATTTTTGTAGTGTAGTATTGTAAATAGTTGGTTTGAATTAGTTTGTAACTATACATTATACCAACTGTAAATGATTTGACAATGATGATAATTGGCTCAATTCGCTCATTTTGATCTCGAATGCCCAAAAATTGAGGAAAAATTGCAATTTATACTTCAACCTTCTCGCTTTCAACCAAACTTGATTCATTCCAAAACCTCAAAATATTCTCTGCACATCGAATGAAGTTAAGTTAACGTGTGAAGTTATTGTTGGTTCAGCCAGTATAGTTTAGCGCCATTCGCCGCTGTGTGAGGCAAAATATTAGGTCCAATGAAAAGTTACAGCTTGCAATCTACTGATTTGAAACATGTCATCCCCAGTGCTGAACTGAAGTTTTTAAATCAAAAGATGAATTGATTTGTGATTTAGAATCAGCTGTTTTTGTCTCTAATGGTAGATTATTTATATATTAGTTTGCATGCTCATTTGCATGGCCCATGCTCTCTTGGCAAAAATAAATTCTAAGGGTGGTTGGAACTTGTTGAAAGTTAAGCCAAGATGCGGTCGCACATAGAGTCTTTGTAACTCGTTTAGGGTATGCCTGAGCAGATATTTTGAGAGATATTTCAACAAGCCAATACCCAGTATGATTTTTCAAAAGCTAGATACAGTTATGTTTTTGACTTACCCTGTACTTTTTGGCATTATGCTTTCTATTTCGTTCATTCCTTTACTTTTTCATTTTATTGTAGTGGAAACAGGGCATGGAATGAAAGGACGCAGGGAGATCATAGACAACAATCGAAAGCAGTTTATGGTCATTGCTGGTAAAGATTGTACAGTTCAAAACTTCACATCAAATCCCAAAGATCCTTTTTATGAAGTCAAAGACTACAAGTCAGGGAATGATTTTTTCTACTTTGGGCCTGATAATGCTACTACTTACGTTGGAAATTATACAATTCGAGGAATAAAGTAAGCATCAAAAGGCTCATTGTATATATTATATTACTAGGCCTGCTTGGCGCGGCTATCGCCGCGCCTCCGCATTTCGTTTGACCTCCCTATGTTTGTCACATGTTGACCCAATTTTAGGGAAGAGGCGTATCATTAATTCCAAACAGCGCACGGGGGGTTTTTTTACAGAACGAAAGTAATTTTACGTATTGAAAAAGGATATTTGCTAAAGGTGTACTGATTTCTTGTAGACAGAAAAACGTTGGTGCAAATTGTTCTGAGCACGTTTTAGGGAATTTCTCGCGTTATTAGTGCTGGTATTAACGGCTGCTGCAGAATCATGCCATTGAAACCTATCGTACTTTAACAGCAAAGAGTGCAACAACCTTATATGTCATCGGCTTGGGTATGGGCTCTGGAACCCCAGGAAATACCATTGGTATTATTGTGCCCTGTGGTCGAACAGGGTGCATTAAATTTTGTTAAGTGTTCAAGGTAGGCCCGTTGGAGCCAGAGGAGTTTTTAGCTCCTCGATGATTTTCAAATTTGTTCTTTAGTTTATGAGAAATGCCGCAAGAAGGAAGCTTGAGTGATACATTGATTTTTCTGACCAATTTGTGATTTCTAGTTTTAAAATGCCCCTGATAGACTTTTGTCAGTGATGATAGGAATGAGACAGTACAAGTTTTATAAGATGTGCTACTTATATCGGCGATCTAATGGCCATGGTCCCAAAATATCGTGGGACAAGCCCAAGACCCCAAAATTTGCTCATTCCACTGCCAGTCCCCCATAATGAAAATGGTTCCGTCTGGACTGAAATAGGAAAAGAGCCTTTCCTCTTGTGCCCTAAATTTGATCAAATGTTTTCAAATCGGTCACATATATCATAAATTTCATTATTGAGAAGCTGGCATTTTCCTCTCTATTGTCACAAAACATTTCTGCTCGCTTCCCTTGAACAGCATGAGAACAGAAATAAATTTCAACATCCTCTGACATCAAGCTTTTCTGGGCAGAATTTAGCTAAAACTGAAGTGCTTCGAGCGTCATGGGCCATTCTATTCATGGCATCTTCACGCCCGACAACCCCTTTTGAGAGACTTTGCAGCCTCGTTATGCTTCCCTATAGAAATGTATAGGAAAATGACCGGAAGTGAAATTTCTGCCGTGTTTGAAACCTCACCGTGCGAATTCCTTATCAAGTATGTCCATACTTTTACGTTTAAAATATGCTTTATTTATCTAAGAAATTATCAAAATTAAATTGAACTTGATTTGACTCCCCTGAGGCTCATATCCCAATTTGTACGAATGTGGGGTCATTTTGTGAAGGGGTGATTTGCCATATTTGGCAATCTATTGTTTTCCGAGAGGAAACTTAAATGAGACTTGTGTAATGAGTCGAAAGTTTACCGCCGTGAGTGACTGGGCGCTCCTCTTGTTTCAGCTTTTCTGAAGCTGTGGAGAAAGTAGTGATGGGACATTGATGCATTTATGACTGAAAATGAAGCAGGAGAACATTTCAAATGCATGCTTTGCATAAAGTGTAACTGTAGAAAAGGGCTGTTTACAGAATTGGCTCCTGTGAAGCCTGCGGTGCTTGGTTATTTTGGGTAGCTTTTCACAAACAATTCCAAATCATGGGCCTAAATTTTTAGGCCAAACGAAAACAGGCGCGAAAAGCAGTGCAAAATAGTTTTGCAAGAATCACGAGACAAGCTGAGACATGCGACATTTGCTGTTTGCAGGACTCTGTTATTGGGAATTGACATTTTTCAAATAATTGGAGGAAGATCATTGGGTTTTGATGAGTGGTGCCTTCGAGCATGGAAAAACAAGTTTTGTTGACTTCGTTTTTGTGGTGCCGAATGGCTAGCTGCAGAATGCTGGGCTGACCTAACCGAGCTACAGCTTTCTCAGTTTTTTTATGTAAGAAGATCAAATATTGTGGAGTCAGTCTCTGGTTGGATATGTGACTAACGCTATGAAGGACACTTCATTGCAACCCTTTTTGGATGTTGAATAATCATTAATTAAGCAAGCAAGTTGGTTTTGGTTGTGGGCAATGCTGGGAAGACAGAAAATTATTTTACAATAACAAACAGAGGAGGGCTTCTCGTTTAAAACAAGAATATTCATCTTGTAATGAAACTCTTGCTTGAACATTAATAAGACTTTTTGGTAGCTTATATCCAGCCTACATCCCAATTATTTTTTGAATTTTTATTAACATTCAAATCAGGCAGATAAGGAACCCCTTCAAATTTGTGAAAAATAGGAGATTAATTAATTTCAACCGGCTTGAAAACTATCATAAACATATCTGGGAAATGAAAGTGCAACCCAAAGAGAAGTTCAAAGAAACAAATGGGGCATTAGAACTTTTCATGCATTCAGTGGCTATTTCAGTCTGAGCTGCCATTTCCTAAGACAAGGTGAAATATGTTACTGGCGGCCTTGTACTGTTCAAATTGACCTGTTGCTGTTTGTGATGTGTTTCATATCTGCTGAATTTTACTTCACCTTGTTGCGTGAAGTGCAATTGTACAAAGATAAATAAGTAAATAAGATAAAAATATGAGTCCTTCTTGTGAAAAGAAATAAGCATGAGTTTCAAGCATAGCCCATCATCAAGCCATGTTAGATGTTGATATGAACAGCAACAAATGCTCAAATTTGGTTCACTCCATTTGGTTTATTACACATTTATAAGAAACCACAGGGACCCCAGGAACTTGAATAACCCCCCCCCCCTCCGCAATGATAAAGCCGTGTAGCCTACTTTGCCATTGCAAAGCTAGGATTCCTTTAATCACTAATCGATTCAGTTTGCACCCCTTGCTTTCGATTTCTGATTGAGGACACCACATCATAGCTTCGTAATCACAAAGGAGGCTACATGGCTTTATCATTTTGGGGGGAGAGGGGAGGGTGTATTCAATTTTATGGGGTCACTGTGAAGAAACTTTGACCAGACCATAGTACATGTATTTTTTATAAGAAACTAATACAAATTTGGACCAGAATTGAAAGTTTCTTAACATTATCATATCTATACATGATACAGGAAACAAGTAAGAATGAAGAAAAACATGCTGGAGTTTCTTATAAGCAGTTTCTTATGATAAAATACAGTACATGAAGGTACAAGTTTCTTAATTCAACATGAAACTTTTCAAAATTTAGTACTAAAGGCTCCTTAATTTGTTTATCAATGTGGTCTCTAACACTGCTGCAGGTATGTTTCTTGTAAATGCCAGAGACAAAATTTTATGGTTTTATTCAAGGCTACTGTACAGTTTTTCTTGTGTTTCGTCTACAATTTATGCCATATCAGTATCAGCAATTTGTGAACATGGACACGAGAATGTGTCTTTTGAAGTTTCAAAATTTCTTCAAATGTAGCTGAGTTCTTGATTATGAGGTGAGGTTCTTCTCACTCACATACTTAAGCAAGTTTCTTTCAAACTTTTGGACAAGAAAACAGTGTTAGTTTAGAATAGTTGTGCACCATGAGTGATTTTCACCATGAGACTTTTTCCTATATTTAGCAATAGATATCTTTTCACAAATTTACTTTTGATTCTTGAAAATCAATGGAAGAGATCAGTCTTCATAAAATATCTGAGCTGAGGATACCTATCTGATTCTTAGGTTTGATACCAATTTTGATATATTAATCATAGGTTGATAGCTGACACTGCAATGGTTGTTATTTGTATTTTACCATTATATTTTGCACTCATCTTTGAATTTCAGGTTAAAAATTGTGAATTTCATAAAAAATGCTATGCATCTTGATAAAGTACCCCTTTCCAGCACCATTTTGCAGTGTCAACTATTGCAGTTGAAAGCTTGAGCCATCAATTACAAATGCATTTTGTGTGCAATAATTCAATGAATGTCAGCATCAGAAATTGGAAATTTGTAAAGAAACTTGAATAACTCAAAATCTGATACAGACCCGTCGGAATGAAATTCTTTTCGGGAAAATTTTGAATATAGGACTTCAATTTCACGAGGACATAGATTATTTTTGAACTGCATAATATCAAAGTGACAGCTTGATAAATTCTGGTAACATCCTACAAATATAGATAAAGTTTGAATCTTCATTTTCAAGAGTTTGGCTTTCACAACCTTTTTCATGTGCAAAAGTGAACAAACTTCAGTAAATTATTTGGGGGCTGAAGCCCCCCCCTAGCCTTCGCTTCCGATGGGCCTGTGATAATTTCAAGGAACTTTAGCATTGGGTTGACTCCTTAGTTTCTTGTATAAAAAATTTATGTGCACTTATGACAACACTGTCCCTTTGAGAAAAGTTAGTTCCTGAATGGATGTTAAGTCAAGAATAAATCTAAGGTCTCTGATTTACAATAGTTCAAGTGTATCTTCAGCATCATTCATATTTTAATCAAGTTGCATTGCCACCTTGCCAATATTGCATCATGTTTGTAGAGATTGCCTTGGGGAAGAGACATATGCTTGGTCTCATGGGCTGACTGGCCATACTTCAGATATTTGTTGTAACTCAGCTGCAAACTTTTCATATTGTTTCGTAAGGTCCTAAAAATGAATTTAAGGAAGATGATATTACAGGATGAGGGAATTGGCTTCAATCACGAAGAACAACATTGCAGAGAACAGAGAACATGTTATTTTGTGCAGAAAGCTCCTTCATGAGCTACAAGTTGAGGAAAAGCAGACTTTAAAATTCATGGAGGAATGTGTAGCAGTTTCGTTCTTGGTTTGTGCCATCATAGAGAGCAGTGTTCAAAGAGTATAACTGCATTTCCCGAATTCTGAAATAAACAGCCAAATCTAAACGATATCACGTTTACATAAATATTGTCCACAAGCGTAAACAAAGGAGAGAAAAATCGTGTTTAGTTTAGGCCCAAAAAGTAGACAGCCTTAAAACCTCGGCGAAAGTGCCTAGAAAAGAACAAAAAATAGCTCCTTTGAACAAAAAATGGTTTTCTAACTGGATATCACCGAAAAAGTAAGCTAACAACGCGAGTGGGAGAAAGAATCTGAAAATATCAACCGAAGGTTCATACATCCTTCTGTAAAATGTGCAGTATGTGGACCTACCACGCACCTCGCCTTTTACGATAAAATTTTCTTTCGTTGTTTCTTAAACTTCAAGTTTTTAGGTCTTCTAAAGCGATGATAAATGGATGGAAATACATTCCCCGAATTTTGAATTAAAGCGCCAAATTTATAAAATATTATCTTTATGTTTATGTTGTTGGCAAGCGTAAACAAAGACAAGACAAAGTTGCATTTAGGCCCAAAAAGTAAACAGCCTAAAAAAACTCAACTAAAGCGCCCAGAGGAAGCAGAAAATTACTTCTTTGAAATGAAAAATATCTTTCTGACTGGATACCTTCGCAAAAGTAGGCCAACAACACAAGTACGAGGAAAAAACTGAAAATATCAACCGAGGGTTCCTGCATTTCTTCTGTTAAATTTGAGACCAACAGACTTACCATGCACCTCGCCTTTTACGATAAAATCTTCATTTGTTGAATGATGAACTTCAAACTTCTTGGTCTTGTGGAGCAATGTTAAACGGATGGAAATACATTCCGCTTTTTTCGATGTTGTCCTTCACAACGGCTGTACGCGTCAGAAGTTGCTGACGCCAGAGCAAAAATTCGCGCCATTGGCAAAAACCTCGCTGCAAGGACCGGATGTGACGTCAAAAAACCTCTGGGGGGTTGTCGGGCGTGATCTTTGAAAGGAAAACTTGAAACAATTTGAGGTCCGCTAATGCCGCTAATACGTGGCCTATCTAAATCAGAATGTAAACTAAGTGGCAATTGTAATCATGAAAAGGTCTCTTCCTGCCAATTTCACGGACATGGATGGGACCGCCTTTGCGAAAGTTTATACCAGGGTATAGCCGCTTTTTATAAATTTAAAGATTAAAGATACTGGTCTTTTGCGTGTAAGATTTTACGGACAAATGTAGAACAAGCTTACAGGTAAACTTTTTGATTCTTATAAGATAAGACACCGATAGGAGGTAAGAAAACTAGGGTAAAAGGGCTCCCAAATTACTTAGTAAGATTTCAAAACAAGTAAATAATATAACAGGTAGGGTTGTCTCTTAACTTTCGAAAAATTGAGCTTGCCGTTTCTTACAAGTGGTTTCTTATAAAAACACAATTGAAGCCTGTTGTCAGTACTGATATTCAAGCCCCCCCCCATGGCGACCTCCTCTTCGGCGTTTCTGACTGTGTGAGCTCTCGTTTGGAATGTGGATGGATTACGTCTCAAAATTACCATAACAGTACTTGATTGAATTCTGATATCGAAACAAAGAATAACTGCTGTCTCATGATGAATTGATGCATATACATATAATATGATATCTATCAATCATAGACAAGGCATGGCTGTAAAATATGATTTCTCAAACTTCCCAAAGTTTCGAAGAATGGACAAAGTTTTCTGCAGTTTTGAAAACATGAACAAAAACATTGAGAATTATTTCATTCAAGACTCATTCTAAGAAGTTATTTTGACGTGAAAAGGGAACTTTTGAGATATAGGGCAAATGCCTCCAAAATGGGGTAAAGTTTGTTGTTGTCAAATCCCTCAAAGCGTAAAAATCTTGATATTCAGCAACGGAACATGGAATTTTGGAATTAACAAATTCACGAATAGCAATAGCTTAATCTATGTTTCAGGTAGTATCTTCTTCTTTGGGGGTAGCGTAACCCCCAAGTGTTGCCCGAAATTGGGGACAATGAGAAATATTATCTATGTTCACTTTATGGTGGAAGTGCCTCATCCTATGAATTTCGGACCGTAACATTGCAACAGAGTGCCTTGTTTGGTCCTACTGTGTTTACGGCTGAAACTACATACAGCCTGACAATCTGACATTCAGCCTAATGTTTGTTTTCTCAACGGATTCTTGTAGAGGATGGCTCAGGCTTTCAAAATCTGCCAGGTGACTTTTCGAAAATGCCTAAATGTCACGTGATCGATGACGTCATTTAATGGTAAAAAACGGACAAAATCCTCTGTTGCTCTTCACAGGTGCGCTATTTTCGAATGAAAATTGCATATTCAGACTCGCCACATTACAAGCTTTCGTTCGATGTATATTTAAACAAGATTTGCTGACATCAGCATTTTCCATTATGACGTCATCACAAATTTACTTCACAAATAAAATCATTTCTCTTGTGTAGAGTATGCCAGCACGGGTGGTAGGAAACGCTGAATTTAGAAAAAGCTTTACGGGTGATGCATCGAGTAATTCCTACCCTAATATGACAATATATCATTCCATTCGTGATATATCGACTTGTTTACCTTCTGTGTCTACCTATCCTGCGAAGGCGCCATTTTAATCCGATTGGCATGACTTCACGGGCCCTTGTTTGTCAACTTATTTTACATCGAATATATACATCTAGCTTACTATGTACAAATATACAAAGTAAACTAATCTAAATCGATGAATATATAATACATATATAAATATTTTTACAGTATTTTAATAAACTAATCAAATTAAATAACAAGACTAATCTCCAGACACATATTGACAAGCACTACATTTACAATTCGGGCCATCCCATTTTTTAATCATAGTTTTAAAGCTATTTAGATTTTCTGCCGATTTTATTTCATTTGACAACCCATTCCAGATTTGAGGTCCCAATGATTGAAGGCTATTGGAACCAAATGTGACTTGATTTGGTCTATAATGCTGTAAGCCATTGGAGTTTCGTAATGGGTGTCACACATTTATGTTCAGTCGTGTATTGTGTTGTTTGTTCCCGTGTTTTGTTTGTTGTATTGTCTTCTAGTATCTTATATTGTAGTGAACTGACTATTGAGTAGAGGCCCCAAGAGGACTGGACACAACCTCGAACCCAGGGTAACAATGGGCGGCCAGTTGTTACCTAGACTTATGACGATGAGTCCCTTGTATCCCTGCGGTACCTTGCTCACAGGGACTCATTATGAAACAGTTAAAAACCTGACCCTATCTTCTGCATTCGATTGATCGAATCTGGATCGAACGACTGCTTCGGCTCTGTTCGACGGTCACTCCTCAGAAAGGAAATGCGATAGAATCCACGGTAAGCAGACACTTAATCAACAAAACTTGGTATTCATCTGAAGAAGAAAGTTCACTTTACCTGGTGAGTGCAAAATAAGTCTTTTAATGCTGCAGTTTCCATGTTTTTAAGACCAAAACATAACAGAGAAATCTTCAAGTACCTGCTGCAGCAACTTCCTTCAAATTTAGTAAGCTGCGTCAATCGAATTGAAGGTTCGAAACTTATTGTTCTTCTCCAAATCTCGCAATCTGATTGGTATGCTAGGAATCCCAGCATATTAGGCCTAATAGGGTCAACTTTTTCAGAGTAATATTATGAGTCTCTGTTGACTGAAGCGCCATCAAGAAGTCAAAGAGCACAGGGAAACAAGAGACTCATCGTCATAAGTCTAGTTGTTACCCTGGTGCCTACGAGGCTCTTTCTTCATTTTCATTGGCTAATGCTAAAACAATGAGCTTTTTGCATAAATTAACTCTGGCCTTATAGCAGACTTATTACATATACTATCACATCATTACACTTGTTACTACAGTAACATAAACATACAAACTTACTACTCTAGGAAACTCAAAGGGAACCAGAAATAAAGTAATTGTGATAAGTCTATACGGGAGGTTTGTTTTCCTACTTCAGTGAATGGGCCTAACGATGCAAACTATAAGGAAAATTCTTGCCTTAGCAAACAGAGAATCTAAAAAGAACAACATAGAACAGGTTGTAACATTTGTAAAGTGTTTACTTTCCTCTAGAGGCCTCTCTTGCAAACGGAAAGCTGCAAATGGAATGACAATATCTCTCTTTACAGTGACATCCCTGTAACATCTAACATCCTACATAACACCTAGAGGTACTGTGTTTCCTGGAATATCTGCTCTTTGTATACATTAGGTA
This sequence comes from Aurelia coerulea, assembly GCA_039566865.1. Taxonomy (NCBI): domain Eukaryota; kingdom Metazoa; phylum Cnidaria; class Scyphozoa; order Semaeostomeae; family Ulmaridae; genus Aurelia; species Aurelia coerulea. Next base: position 11,589,612 of record CM076954.1, read on the forward strand.
CATACGCCTTTCAATGTGTGTGCTAGAAAACTGTGGTTGACAAAGTTTGGTTAACTGGGTGAACCAAAACCGTTTCAAACAGATATCTCGTTGCTAGATGGGGTGGAATGAATTGAACTTTTGTGACCTTTCCTAAATTTTACTGAGCACTGGAAATAAACTGGTGAATTAACAGAAAATTAACAGAATGTCGCAAGGCTAAGACTTTGAGAAGAATGGTTGGATTTGGATTTGAATTTAGCAATCATTTTCTGCTGTAAATCCTGTCTAAATTACAAACGTTACTTTAAGTACCTATGACAACACCAAATAGCAACATCTTCAACCAAGTAGTCAAATCTGAAATATCATGAGGGAAGAGTCCAAACTCGCTGTACAAAACCTTTCAAGTTCCTTCTAAAGATATGAGTTAAACAGCGCAAGAGGTTGTGAAAAGTATTTGACGGAATGGCAAGATTGAAAGCTTTTCTAGCATCATCATATTTTTTGTAGTCCACAATTGAGGTTTTATCGTTGGGTTTACTATGATGAAATCTGAAGGCTACATACTTACTTTGATATATCTTTTCTCGTTGAAACAGTGAATTTCCATGCATCAAAATGTCCATACTGGAGTTTACTTTCTAACAGTGATAATGGTAATGCCAACTACTTGCGAACAATATTTTTGCACTCTCATTAAGTTCAGATTAAATAGTGTCGTTTTTAATATCTTCTCATTCCTGCTTCATTATGTTTTCAAACTTTCCAATAGCTGATCTTGAAGAGCAACACTTCGAGCGAAAGCTGAGAGCCTATGCATCGTGAAATGCGTTGCGAATAGATCGATAGATGGCAGAGTGTTTCTCATCGACATTTAAATTCTGATAATCAATATTCAAGTTTGTTCAGGTCAATGACTGAAATTGATTTCAAATGAGACGCGTCATGGTCGTACAACGGAAGGAGACCATTCTAGTGCCAGACACCGATTTTTCACATTCAATAAAAGAGCGACACCTCAGACAAAGATTGCGAGAATAATAGAGGACTTTCCTCAAGTGTTCAAGCTCATTTAGCTATGTATGCCTATGCCTATGTAAGTTCTCAAGAGAAACTAGGAGAACATGAATAAATGCTGCAACGCTTGTTTGTTATGGCTTCTTAGGCGTCGCAAAAAATCATACGAAGATTTTGCATCATTTTTGTTGCGAGGCCTGTTGAAGATTTTAAAGTTATAAACAGAAAACCTTCTAAAAAATCAGAACTGATATGTTAAATGGAGAGCTGTAATACTTGCTAATTTTGCTAATTTCCCAACAACATGGATGAAATATCAGAAAATCATATCCAACAGATAACTGCAAACATTGAAAACATTCTTGGAGGAGCCACGTAGTCAACTGACAAGGCCAAGAATGAGACAATACAAAACTATCTTGATTTGTGTAAAATCACGGCACGAACTAAACTTACCGCCGGCTAGCAGCGACATCTTTTGTTTTCTCGCTTCAGTACAGTAAAAATTTTCACCTTGCAGTTCACATTTATTGAATCTTTGCTACAACAAGACAAATTTTTGCTTGCATCGCGCCATCAGATTGCAAGCGCGGGAAACAGTTGACCTCCACACCTTTGAGTTTGCTGTATGAATATGACGCCATTTTTCATATTTTTTTGACATAAATTAGAATACATTCACCACAAAACAGCAGGTAGGAACCAGGGGTATCATTTGTGCTGAAGAAGAGAGGCTGAAGACAATGATAGCCCTGGAATCGAGGTTGGACTGGACACACATCGTTAATTATTGAAGGTGTGACTTGGAACGCAACGTAATTGAATGGGGTTGTTTATCGTTTTGGGGAAGGTTTTTTGTGTGGAGTTAGCGCGTTGGAGTTAGGGCGTTGGAGAATGTCGTTGGTATTAATTTATCCGAAGTATGGTTTCTTGATTACAAGTCGCTTTTAGGCCATTTATTATACTCGTGACAATTGGGGGCTCAGCCGGGAATGGCAACAAAACGACAGTCAGCGAAAAGATGAGGTTTCCTGTATTTTCAAGCTGTTGGGAGCTGAATTTGTGATGTTTTAAAATCGCTTTTTGGAAGATTGGTTATTGGGAATCAATAGAATTTCATAGCGCGGTGGCAAACATCAAGGGAGATTTCGTTCGTTAAGCTGAAAGTTTTGAATAAAGCGAAATAACAGCGAAAAGAAGCCAGTAATTATGGATAGATTAATACAGTGTGGTCGCGAGCTTGGGCTCGAAGGAAAGGATTTACAGCAGTTTATCGAAGAGCAGCAGATTATCGAGAGAGATGAGCGGGCAGAAAATCGAAGAGTAGAGTTAGCAAAATTGGAGTTGAAGGTTGCTATAGAGAAAGAGAAAAAGGAGACTTTAGAGCAAGAGCGGTTAAAAATTCAGGCTGTTTTGGAGCTGAAAAGTGAGGGGGTAGATATGTCAATGAATTTCCAAGGCACAGAGGGTAGACATAGAGCTAAGGGCCCTAAGTTGCCTGCTTTTGCTGATGGGAAAGACGACTTGGACAGTTATTTGAAGAGATTTGAGAGGTTTGCGATAAGTAATGGATGGGAGAGATATGAGTGGGCGACAGCCTTAAGCGCCCTATTAACAGGGAAAGCACTGGATGTTTATTCAAGGTTGCCAGATGATACTGCGTTAGATTATGAGAAGGTTAAAGAGGCATTATTGATTAGATATCAATTAACAGAAGAGGGGTTCAAGAAAAGATACAGAGAATCAGACCCAGAAGAGGGGGAGACTCCTGATCAATTTTATGCCAGGATTGATGGGTACTTAGACCGTTGGGTTGAGCTTTCGGGAACGGAAAAGTCTTACCAAGGATTGAAGGAGTTGATAAATAAAGAACAATTTCTAAGCAGATGCCAGCAAGACCTAGCAATCTATTTGAAAGAAGTGGCTCCACGTGACCACGATGAAATGACAAAGCATGCACAGCAATATCTTAGTGCACATGGGAAGCAGCTTGCTCGCAAAAGGAATAGAGTTGGACATAACCTAGAATCTTCAAGCAGCCAAGGTCAAGCTAACGTTAAAGCAAAGGATTATGGGGAATTCAAGTGTTTTATTTGCCATAAAACGGGTCACAAAGCATTCGAGTGTAATTTTGAGAAGAAACCAGAGCGGAAATGTTTTAACTGTGGTGGCCTAAATCACGAAGCAAAGGACTGTCCTTCTCCAGGGCAGGGTAGAAAGAAACCACCGACAAAGGCTGCAGGATCATTGTCAATCAAACAAGAGCTAGTTGATAAAGAGAACAATGATGAGAACATTGTTCGGGTAGCAACAGAGGCAGCAGCAACACAGACAGATATTGAATCGTGCATAATAGGGAACGAGCTTACTATAGGTTGTGGCAAGAGAATTCCTATTATCAAATCTGCATGTATCAAGCCAGCAATGGGGAGTGAAGATAGCATGCCAGTTGTAACAGGGAGAGTAAGGGACAGATCAGTGAGTGTATTGAGAGACACAGGCTGCAGTGGCGTTGTTATTAAGAGAGACTTGGTCACAGAAGAGGAACTAACAGGCAGATTTGGTTACATGCTTTTGATTGATAAAACAATTAGAAAAGTACCTATTGCAAGCGTTTTCATTGACACACCATATTTTACTGGGGAAGCAGAGGCTCAATGTTTACCAGATGCAATGTATGACGTGATTATTGGGAATATACCAAATGCTAGGGGCCCTGAAGATCCTGACCCATCGTGGGAGACAGCATGTGCCGTTACAAGAGCTCAAGCAAAGAAAGGGCAAGGTATACCACCACTTAAGGTACCTGATGTGACAAAATGTGCAACGGTTACCAGAGAACAGCTAATTCAATTTCAACATGATGACAATTCATTAGAGAAGCTTCGAAAATTCACAGAGCCAAAGATAAAAGAGGATCAATCTGTGCACTTTGAAGAGAAAGGAGGAATTTTGTATCGTGTTTTTAGCCACCCAAGGGTAAATGGAGGCAATGAAATACGGCAAGTAGTTGTACCAGGAAATCTGAGAAATCAAGTCATCGAGTTGGCGCACAGTTCGTTAATGGGAGGTCATATGGGAATAAGAAAGACAAGTGACAGAATTTTGAGTAACTTTTATTGGCCAGGCCTTAATGATGACGTTACACGATTCTGCAGGACATGTGATATATGTCAGAAGACTGAGAGCAAAGGCAGGACAGCAAAAGTGCCACTACAAAAGATGCCCTTGATAGACACGCCGTTTAAGAGGGTTGCAGTTGATTTAATTGGGCCTATCTTCCCTTCTTCAGAGAAAGGTTTTCGTTATATCTTGTCTATGGTTGATTATGCTACGAGATATCCTGATGCTGTACCATTAAAGAACATTGATACAGAAACTGTTGCAGAAGCTTTGCTTGACATGTACAGCAGACTAGGTTTTCCAGATGAAATTTTAAGTGATAATGGTTCACAGTTCATATCAGAATGCATGGAAGAAGTTTCAAGATTACTTAGCATCAGGCAGCTAACTTCAACGCCATACCATCCGATGTGTAATGGTTTAGTAGAGAGGTTTAATGGAACCTTGAAAGCAATGTTGAGGAGATTATGCAGCGAGCAGCCAAGACAGTGGCCTAGATATATCAATGCAGTATTATTTGCATACAGAGAAGTACCTCAAGAATCTACTGGGTTCTCGCCATTTGAGTCGTTATTTGGGAGAACAGTGAGAGGACCAATACAGATACTGAAAGAGTTGTGGACCAAAGAAGTACAGGAAGAAGAAGTCAAGACCAGTTATCAGTATGTTGTAGAGTTGAGAGAGAGGTTAGATCAAACCCTAAAGATTGCACAAGAATCACTAGAGAAATCACAAGGACGTTACAAAAAGTACTTTGACAAGAAAACCAAAGAGAGAAGCTTCCAACCTGGTGATCAAGCTTTAGTCCTGCTACCAACTAACAACAACAAGCTTCTTATGCAGTGGAAAGGCCCGTATAACGTGGAGAAGAGAGTAAACAAGAATGACTATGTGATCAAGATTGGTACTAAGTCAAAGGTGTACCATGCTAATTTGTTAAGAAAGTATCTGAACAAAGAAGAAAGAGATGTTTCAAAGAATGTAAGGAGTAGTGAATTACTGAAAGCAGCTGCAGGAGATGTAGGAAAAGAATTAGAAGAGGAAATGTTCCATGAGGAGAATTTACTAGAGATAGGTAGTTTAAGTTCGAAAGAGAGTTACAAAGATGTCAAGGTGTCACCAAAGCTTGTCACAGCACAGTCAGATGATTTAGAGTCTTTAATTCAGGAATTCAAGCCATTATTCACTGACAAACCAGGATCAACCAGGTTGATAGAGCATACCATCGATTTGACAAGCGACGTACCAGTTAGATCAAAGCCTTATTCAGTGCCATACGGAGTCAGAGAGTCACTTAGGAGTGATATTCAAGAGATGCAGGACCTTGGTATCATTAGAGACTCAAATTCACCATATGCATCACCTGTGGTTATCGTCAAGAAGAAGGATGGTTCAAATCGAATTTGTGTTGACTATCGAAAACTCAACAAGTTAACAGTGTTTGATCCAGAGCCTATGGTAACATCAGAAGATCTTTTCAGAAGATTCAGTGAGGATAAATACTTCTCAAAGATCGACTTGAGTAAAGGATATTGGCAGATTCCAGTAGCAGAGAATGACATCCACAAGACTGCCTTTGTAACTCCGGATGGATCATATGAATTCTTAAAGATGCCTTTTGGGATGGTGAATTCAGCTGCAACACTAGTGAGAGCAATGAGAAAATTACTTGCAGGTTTAGATAACGTAGATAGCTACATAGATGACATCCTGATTCATACAAGAACGTGGGAAGAGCATATGCAAGCATTGAGAGAGTTGTTCAGTCGTATGTTGAAATGGGGTATCACTGCAAGACCTTCAAAATGTGTCTTTGGAGGAGAAGCAGTTGACTTCATTGGACATCAGATTGGGAGGGGTGAACTTGGTTTACATGATGAGAATGTCAAGAAAGTTAGAGATGCACCAAGACCAAGAACAAAGAAAGAGGTAAAGTCCTTCCTTGGACTCACTGGATATTACAGGAACTTTATTCCTAACTATGCAGCAATTGCATCACCATTGTCTGATCTAACAAAGAAGGGATTGCCAAATGAAGTAGAGTGGAATGATGCACATGAGAAAGCCTATGGGACATTAAAGAAGATGACTGTGACTAAACCAGTTTTTCGTTTACCAGAGATTACAAAGCCATTTGTATTGAGAACAGACGCATCAAACACAGGAATCGGTGCAGTGTTACTACAAGATCATGATGGTAAACTATTTCCAGTCAGTTATGCAAGCAAAAAATTGTTAGAGAGAGAAAAGGCTTACTCAACAATAGAAAAGGAGTGTTTCGCCATAGTATGGGCAATAAAGAAATTCATGCTGTACCTTTATGGAACAGAGTTCATTATACAGACAGACCGCCAGCCATTAGTTTACCTGAATAAAACCAAATTTGTGAATGATAGAGTTATGAGATGGGCAATGTTCATTCAGAACTACAAATTCAAAATTGAATCAATTAAAGGATCAGAGAACATTGGAGCAGACTTTCTGAGCAGAGTGATGTAAGAGATAGAGAGAGAGAGAGAGAGAGAGAGAGAGAGAGAGAGAGAGAGAGAGAGAGAGAGAGTGATAGAACACTCAGAAAGATTGACATACTGAACATAAAGGTTAAAGTTGAAAGACATCAAAGATGTCTCTTGAAGAACGGAGGTGTCACACATTTATGTTCAGTCGTGTATTGTGTTGTTTGTTCCCGTGTTTTGTTTGTTGTATTGTCTTCTAGTATCTTATATTGTAGTGAACTGACTATTGAGTAGAGGCCCCAAGAGGACTGGACACACATCGTTAATTATTGAAGGTGTGACTTGGAACGCAACGTAATTGAATGGGGTTGTTTATCGTTTTGGGGAAGGTTTTTTGTGTGGAGTTAGCGCGTTGGAGTTAGGGCGTTGGAGAATGTCGTTGGTATTAATTTATCCGAAGTATGGTTTCTAGATTACAAGTTGCTTTTAGGCCATTTATTATACTCGTGACAATGGGTAATGAGAAGGTTTTATTTTGAAAATGTCATGTATGAAGGAGGGGTTTAAATTTTTCAAAGTCTTAAAAATTTCTACACAGAGAACTCTTAGACGGGAAACATGCATAGTACACTTCTCTGACTTCGAAAGTAAATCGCTATACGAGCTAATGTGATCATTGTGTAAGAATCTAAGGGCGCGTTTTTGAAACTTTTCAATCTTTTGCAAAGATTTAGCTGACGAGAAGTACCATACAAGAGGGCAATAATCAAAATTTGAATATACAAAGCTTTGGACAAGAATCTTCTTTTCATTAAAGCCAATAAATTGTTTGAGCCTTTTTAAAACATTGAGTTGTGATGCAGCTTTTCTGCAAAGTTCGGAGATATGCTGTTCAAAGTTCAGTTTATAATCTAGTTGAATGCCTAGCAATTTGACCGTTTCTTCCGATTTGACAATTTTTCCTTGGATGTTGAAATTTTCTCCACTTGTATTCGTTTGATCCTTTCTAATAAGGAGTGCATGGAATTTTTCTGGATTAGCTATCATTTGATTTTGTTTTAGCCAAGTCAAAGCAACTCCAGCTTCTTCTTCCAACACCGCTACCAAATTTGATAGAGTCTTGGAAAAATAAGCTAAAGTATTGTCATCAGCATAGTTATGTAATGTTGCTTGTTTGATGAATAAAAATAGATCGTTTATGTAAAAGTTGAACAGAACAGAGCCTTGGGGTACCCCTGATAAAATAGTTTGGAAAGAACTATACGTATTATTGATTCTAACAGACTGTTTACGCCGTTTCAGGTAAGAATATATAAGGACCAGAGCATTTTCATCCAAGCCATAAGCATGTAGTTTGGCTATAAGTAAGTCATGTGGAATACAATCAAAAGCTTTCGACAAATCCATTAGGATAGCCCCTACAATATTATCATTATCGAGTTTAACCCTCCATTCTTCAATCATTCTTATCAATACATGTTGTGCACTCAATACATGTTGTACACTCATCCCTAGAGTAAGGAGTTTCCGTTTGAGTGGCATAATTGCGCAAGGGCCCCTGAAGTCATGTCAATCGGATTAAAATGGCACCTTGGCGGGAGAGTTAGACACAGAAGGAAAACAATATCATGTATGGAATGATATATTAGGATAGGAAAAACTCGATGTATCACCCGTAAAGCTTTTTCTAAAATCAGCGTTTCCTACCGCCCGTGTTCTGCCTTGCATAGAAATTTAATCTCTGACCCAAGGGTATGCCATCCAACTGTCTGCCGAGATTAAATTTCTATGCAAGGCGGAAAAAAAAGTAATCAAGTCGTATTCAAACTGCAATATTCCTTTCTCAGAAAATTTTCAAAGAACTACATGGATAATTGGTTGTTTTACAAAAATCAGAAATTATTCGCATAATTTTCCATCAAAACCTTGGATTCTGAGCAATATTAAAACGAGGCTTGAACAAGCTTTACGGCGGTGTTTAACAGACCACTATTTCTTTTGAAATCGGGTCTGGTTATCAGGCTATCGATATGTATGCTCCTTCTGATTTTGAAAAGTCATTACTGATGAAGGCTTCGTTTAACAAATGTGTTTTTCTTTAGTTTATATATATAAATAAAATATATATAAGAAAAGCTTAGAGTGACTATGTTCCTATCACATTTAAGATTTTTCAAAGAAAGTTGTTCAGAAGAAGAAAGATTACTAAAATTCTTACCTTCCGGCGAGACAGACATCACCTCCTTCTCCAGCAGCGAAAGATAGTTTTCCAGAGGTGGGTCATCCTTAGGGGGTTGCCATGTAGATTTAAGTTTAAAATCACTATCCTGGTCCGGTACATATTCGTCCTCATTATTTCTAAAATGCCATCTTAATCTCATTTGCCTGTTATATGCCTCTAGATCAGATTTCAGCTGTGCTTTGTCGATGTCAGTAGGAGTGGGTGAAAACTTCAGGCCTTTGGAAAGAAGTCTTACGTCTTCCTCCGAAAGTTCCCTCCGTGACAGATTCACCACACACCCACTGACAAATCGTCCCTTCAGTCTCCCATTCTCCAAAACAACCAGCTCCGTTTCTGTCATTACTGATGAAGGCTTACGCCGAAACGTTTAACGAATGTGTTTTTTCTGAGTTTATATATATATATGTCGAAACTGATTAGATAGGCTAAAGAAAGGACGACTCCTTTATTTGCGACTAGTTTCGTCTTATCAATGAAGACTCTTCAGGCATTATGACAATATATACCGGGTGACCCAGAAAAAAGTGACCCAACGTAATCTGTCACAGACAAAAAAGTAAGTGGCTGATTGAAATATTTCAAGCGTTCTGTCGCTAAAAGACTGGCCTACATTATGAGTATTTTTTGCATTTTGTTGGTTACGGTAAAGCTCCTAAATTTAGGATTTCGAGGAAAAGGGCAGGCTTGAAATCCTCAAAAAGTCGTCAAAAACAGGGGATCGATTTGAAGCCATTTCAGGTCTTCAAAACAACGAGGAGCGTGTTTTATTTTGCCTGAGAATATCTTTAAGTACCTAGGGACTATAAACTTGCTCTGAAGACTTCTGACTGGGTTACCTTTTCCCAGGTTGAAACGAAATACGCTCCTTGTCGTTTTGAAGATCTGAAATGGCTGTAAATCAATCCCCTGTTTTTGAGGAGTTTTTGCAGATTTCAGGCATGCCCTTATCCTCGAAATCCTTAATTTTGGAAATTTACCGTGCCAAAAAAATTGCGAAAAATACTTGTAGCATAGGCTAGTCCTTTGGCGACACAAAAATGTTTGAAATATTTCAATCGGCCATTTATTTAATTTTCTGTAAAAGATTGCGTTGGGTCACTTTTTTCTGGGTCACCCGGTATATATATAGATTTCCTGCAAATCATGAACGTCTCTTGGTGGCAAATTTGAATGTTGATCAGCTTAGCTAAAATTGAGCAATGGATGGCTCAGTGGTTCAGGAGCGAGGATGGCTCAATGGTAGCACACTTGACTACGAATCTGAAGGTTGGTGGTTCAAGCCCTTGACTTGCCGAACCTGCTACGTAGAGTAAAAACACTGCCAACTCTCTGTAATTCCACGCTAAAGGAATCACATGGTGTGGTCACATCGAGAGGAAGGACTTGGAGGCTGCATCGATAAGCTTAGCTTCTCAGCGTACTCAAACTACCTTCGGATGCTAGGTAGAAATATAGAAAAAGCAATGCATTTTCAGAATACATTTTAAATATATGTATCACTCCCAAATGAAATCAAAATTTTTTTATTTGGTTTAAATGTGTCAACATCTTCATTGGCTTAAAGAATCTCAAATAAAATCAAAATAGTTACAAAATATTTTCCATGGCATTTCTGATGCATTTCCAAAGTTTGTTTTCTTCAATGTGAAACAAAGCCCTTTATTTGATCCTAGAGAGTATACATACATCTAACTTGGCTTGCATTTTTGACACCTTGGATGATTAGATATATAATTTTTTAACTGTTGAAATATAACATTATGGTTTAATATATTTAGTTGACTTTCTCCAATACTTGCTTTCAAGAATCACCACTTGTGTTCAAGAATGCTTGAAGCCAATTCAGTGTATCACACATTGAGCATTTGTCATTGCATTTCAGTTGTGATATTTGGAAAAAGTGCATCAAGCAAAAAGACAACAGTACCTTCACATTTGTCTTCTATTTTACAAGAAATGATTCCATGAACCCTGGTACATTTGTTGGAATGGCAAAAATGCTTGACTTCCCTAATAACAAATCTGAGGTAACAAAAGCTGTATGGGCATTAAATGTTGATGAAAGGCCACCCAAGCCACAACATGTCCAAGTGCCAATGGGTAAGTGATAAATAACATTTCATATCTTACCTTATGATGTACCGAAATTATCATATCATTTTTGACAGCCCTGGACAAATTGATAATTTTCAATTGCTTTGGATTTCCAAACAGCTTATTCAATGAGAAATGCAGCTGGGTGGGTTATTTATTTTGGATAAAGTTTTTAGCAAAGGGCTTCTTCAAAGTATTCACTACGCTCTGTTCTTGGTGTACAAAATCTCACCTGAAGTCTTGTGGCGACAGAGTATTTATAATGTGCGCACCTAAACTTTGTAATGTTTTTCCATCGAAAGTTATAGGACTTCGGAAACTGTTTATCTTTTTAGAAAGCTTCCAAAAATACATTATTTTAAACTTTTTTGATACTTTATAGAACATTTTAGATACTTTTAGATACACGAGACATTGGGCACTATATATTGTAAAACGCCAAAGAGAAATAAGCTTTGTATTTGGATTCGCGCTGTAAAAGTTTTAGTGTATTATTATCATTATTATTGTCAACATTTTCAAATATTTTATCATCTTTGAAATCTCTAGTCCTAATGTTTTTCTTTCTGTAATGTATTGTTGACTGACTTAAAATCTTGATATACAAGAGGAATTGAGCTGAGAATCATCCGTGCTTTTTTTGCAGTATGATTCAAAACCAAGCATCCCTAGCGAGAGCTAACCAAATTCATTAACCAATCATAAGATCAGCAACACATGGGAAAATAGTTTGGTCCTTGGCTACTTACCAAAAAAATAATGTTTAGATCGTCTATCAAATTTTTGTAATTTTTCAAATTTCTCGGACACCCGGTGCTCCATCAAAATTTCCAATACACATTTCTGATTACTTTACTTAAAGTTAAAGTTAAAGTTAAACATACTGAATTGTTAACAAATTTGGTTCCTTTTATCGATTCCTTTGGAATATATGAAAATTCCAATGATGGAAAAGCAACAGACGGAATCACGGACCCTGTTGAGAAGGGTGTACAAAAATTTTCGAATTATCCTAGCATTTGACTAGACCTAGTATGAGTGAGTAGGGTGGGTGGGTGGTAGCGATTACTAGGACTCGATCGTAATCAGTCTAGCATTAGACGTATCCGGTGGGAAGCACAACTTCATCACAAATCTTAGGATGAGATGCAAGACGACTAACATGTTAGCTTTATTTGACATATCCATCGATAGAAAGAATCTTCGACATAATCAGATGGTTGAATTACATGGCTACGGCCAAGAATATATGGGACTCTAATCATGTTAGTACGTTTCTAGCATTCTAGTATCCTAGCATTCTAAAAATCAGAGGTCACTATCAAAAATGCTTGCCCCTTCGTTTTTCAAAAATGTATTCCTAAAGCCGTTGACGAGGAGGTTTTTCAAATCCTAAGAAAGCTACAACGCATAAAAATATCCCTCCTAGAATTCTTAGATCTAATTCTGATTTATGCATGGAGCCTTTTACTCAAATCTTTAATGATTGCATTGAAAATTCGACCTTTCCCAATGAGCTTAAGTGCGTGGATGTCACATCTCTCTCCAAGAATGGACCAACCAATACCAGGACTAACTTTAGACTAGTCAGCGTTGTGCCGACGGTCTCAAAGTTGTTTGAGAGAATAATGGATAAACAGATAGTTGCTTAGATTACACCTTTTTTATCCTCACTTCTCTGCGGTTTTCGACAAGGTTACAGTGCTCAACATACTCTCGTAAGGCTCTTAGAAAAATTGAAAATTAGCCTTTATGAAGGTGGTAAGGCAGGGGCTGTATTGGCGGATCTTTCGAAGGCATTTGATTGTAGTAGACATGGTATTTTGATTGCAAAATTGCATGCCTATGGTTTTTCTCATGAAGCATTAACGATTGCCTAACAAACAGACAACAGAGAGTTGGCTCCTTGGCTCCTTCAGTTCTTGGAAAGACCTAGCACGTGGTGTGCCTCAGGGGTCAATCTTGGGCCCTCTGTTGTTTAACATATACATTAATGATCTCTTACGTTTAATTCAAACTTCATAAATCCGTATTTATGTAGATGATACTGCAATCTATACTTGCGATAAGAACCTAGATAGAATAACTCGTAAGCTTGAAAATGACTGTAACGTAGCCTTAGAATGGTTTGCCGACAACTTCATGAAGTTAATTGCAGATAAATGTCATCTTTTGGTTCTTGGGCAGAGATGTGATGATCCAGTTACTGCTAAGATTGGAGATACTGATGTCGTTGATAGCTTTGAAGAGAACTTACTCCAAGTTCATATTGATAGCAAACTCTCCTTTGACCATCACGTCTCGAAACTTTGCCAAAAAGCTGGCGATAAGCGTTATGCACTTTCCCGCATATCCCCGTATATGAATCAGAACAAACTAAGAAACTTGATGAGGCCATTTATTACCAGTCAGTTTCAGCACTGTCCTTTAATCTGGATGTTTCACAGCAGGCAGTGTAACCATAAAATCAACAAAATACAGGAAAGGGCTTTGAGAAACATCTGAGGACACCGAATCTACTTTAATGAGCTATTACAGAAGGACTGTGCAGTTACTATTCATATATAGAACCTACAAATACTAAAGACTGAGATGTACAAAACTAGAAATGAGTTTAAACCCTTCATTTATGCAGGAAGTCTTTTGTGAAGATACAATTCACTACAATTTGCGTAATAACAACGAATTCACCCTACCTAGAGTGAGATCTGCCAGAAGCGGGACTGAAAGCGTCCGATTTAAAGGTCCTCAACTGTGGCGAATGTCACCACCAACCATACGGAATTCAGAATCTCTTTGTCATACGGAGAAAACTGTCGATGCAAATATGCTGCATCCTTATTCCAAAATTGGGCTATTTATGATAACAATTTTTGGGTATCCATTTTATATTGTATACTTTGATGATTTGTAAAGATTTTACCCACTACTTTCTCGTGTGATATTGTACCGGGTGTCCCAAAAAAGGTAACAGATTTGATAGGGACTACACAGTGGGGCAAGATTATGACATAGGCTGAAAAATCAACTTTCTCCCTTTAATCCCAAAGTCCTCTAATTTGAAGGAGCAATAGTTGCTGACCAAGAAAACATATAACTTAGCTTCATATCTTTACAGAAAAAGTTTTTGGAAATTTTACATTTGAGGTGCTCCAAAAAGACTCGAGAGAAGACAAATTTTTGTTGTACATGCATATTGAAAACAGCTATCTTCAATTGCCTATGAAGTGAAATCCTTTCGACCAATTTCAATGAAATTTGAAACGAAGATTCCGCCACATTCCTTTCAGTACTGTTCAAGGTTTCCACTTTCTACTCCACTTCAATCTGTGCCAAACTAATTTTTGTTGTGGCGTACTAAATTTTGACAAAAATTTTGAACTTAAGTATGATTTACTTTACAAATAGTTGAATATATAGTTATTAGACAGAGTTTGACATTAGGTTTATAGCTTATTGTGACCAGGAGATGTTAATAGTGAAGTGAGAGAAATCTGTATTTGTGGGAATTTGCGGAATTTTTTTAATCTAAATTTTTGTGTGGGGGATTTCACAGAGATTGGCAGTTTTTATCCATTGTACGAAACTTCAAAGGCTTGGATTGTTGAATTTTGCAAAACCAAGAAGGTGTGAAAGGCAGTTGCAAAGGATTTTCTTCCAAGATAATTGATCACATTGGGAGAGGAATCTGCTGGGTTTTGCCTGGGGGTTGGGGTGGGGGGTGGGGCCGATGTATAAGGGTCAGGAAGGGCTTATTTCAACAGAAATAATAGTTGACACCAGAAGAACTGCATAATGAAATAATAATCGTTCTTGTTTCTTCCATATCGAGTTAGAGATGTGATATTTCATGTGTTGCATAAACTATCATTACACTTCTCTTTTGTTGTTTTCGTGGATTTGCCAACACATTCAGGTGCAAAAGCGCCGTCTTCCAAGAGCCTTTTTCTCTTCAGCAGTTTCGTCATAAAATTGAGTTGTTTCCTTACTGGTTGCGAGATTGGCGATGCAGCTTTATGGTCTATGAAATAAGACCTGTGGGTGGGGAGGGGGGGGGGGGTGGTAGCATTCGATACTTTAGTTTTAGGTAGAAGAAACGAGGAAAACATAGATACAAATGAAGCATGAACGTCGTGATAAATCAAGATAGTCGCTACCTTTTCATTTCTGGATGCATTTGATATTAAATTGTTTAAGCCCTTCCAATCATTATTTAGTGGGAAGTATAAATCATAGAATTTAACAAAACACATATAGTAGTCAATCTTATCTTAAACATAAGATTGATAAAACTGAGTGAAACTAGTGTCTCTGTTTTACTTCAGTGCCCCGTATATGAAAACGAGTTTGAGTATAAGGGGAAATGGGGATCCCTGTTTCGAAGTATCAAGCATCTTTTTGCCATATTGACAATCTGTTAACGAAGTAATAACATTTGAAGGATAATGATTTTAAATTTTTGTATCTATCGCAAATTTTCAAAATACGTCCTTTGATACATTAGCTGTGCTGCTCACATACGATAGTGATAGTCGTCTAAAAATCTTTTTTCCAAAAAATGAATGCAGTTGAGATTGAATTGTGCAATGTGAACGATTGATACGATATCCAACCAAATTTGAACAATATCTAAAGAAGGATTGCGTTGATACTCGTTTATATGTTTATCTGCACAAAGACATAAAAATTTTTGTCCTGAAACCCATGCCTTTAAGTCACTAGATTCCGTTTCATGAATTTTTAGATATGCAGGGGACCGTAAACCACCTTAGATTCACTTTTTTTGGCAGAACATCCATTTTAGGTCCATCTACAGCGAATGTCATAATCCCCCATTGAAATGCCCCACTGTGGACTAGCGATGAGAGTATAAGTCGAATCGATCCCAAATAAGTTTTGAAGTACTCTTCGATAGTTAACTTGAAGATTAATACCTCGTTTGTTGATATTGGCGCATCGAGAGTTGAAACATTAATCTCGAAAGCCAAAATTTGCGTGCATCTACAAACCAGAGCTTTTGGGTTTTGGCCTAAACTGCTAACGCGCTAGTTAGGGGAATCTCCTCAGTCAAAGACATTTGTGGACAAGGATCGGTCCTTTGGGTACCCGTTTGAAAAGAACGTAAAAAACTGAAAACTAACAAGCAAATTAATGAATATAGTCACCAAGGAATATTTTCTCCAGTCAAAATGCATTTACAAAAGTACACCAAGCCAAGCACGAATGATCATTTTTTATGTTCCCTTGGGCATATACCAGGTGTCCCAAAAAAAGTTCCGACGTTTGATTGAGCACCGAGAAAAATCTTTTTAATCTGGTAATTTCTATTCATTCTAGTTACGTGCTAGATATTTCAACTTAAAGTTTGGCATATCGTTGGCAGAAATTAGTAATCTGAAAATGGAGTTATGAGCTCTAACATTTCACTTTCATGTTCAAGGCAAAACCAGAGAGATTATT
Organism: Aurelia coerulea; assembly: GCA_039566865.1. NCBI lineage: Eukaryota > Metazoa > Cnidaria > Scyphozoa > Semaeostomeae > Ulmaridae > Aurelia > Aurelia coerulea. The sequence goes on from CM076954.1 coordinate 11,605,986, forward strand.
ACGCCTTCCTGCTTCGTGATGGTGGGGACTCCCTCGATGAGCAACACACAAATTAGTTGACAATTCGTTCATTACCTTGACGTCCAGAGCAGGTAGAACTTTTATTCACAAGAGAAAACGTTGCTTTGTAATTGAACGGAATTTAGATTTAAATCATTTTTGATTGTGTGAATTAGCCTATGGTGTGAAGAATTGAAACAAATATGTCTCGGGAAAACTGTTTGCTGCTGTTATTGTTGCCTTGTGCCAACTGGGAATTTCAAATGGGAATTTTTACTGTTTCACGGTTTCACGGCACGGAGCGGAGCGGAGTAGAATAAACTGTCTTTTCTTAACTAAAGAATAGTTTCAATTGCTTTTTCGACCTGCCATGGCAAAGTATAAACTTAGTATTTTCCCCCGAGACCTATTAGATTCAATTTTCAGACTTTTAAACTCTTGCACGTCGTCAAGGCAATGAAACAAAGTGTCAACCCAGTTTTTGTGTTGCTCATCCGGAGATTCCCCCTCCACCACGATGATGCAGAAAGGCGTACTAATCTCTCTGGTTTTGACTTCAACATGAAGATGCGATGTTAGGACTAATAACTCCATATTCAGATTACTGACTTCTTCCTACAATATGCCAAACTGTAAGTTGAAATGTCCAGCATGTACCTAGAATGAATAGAAATTGCCAGATATCGAACTTTTTTGTCTACGTTCAATCAAACGCCGGAACTTTTTTTTGGGACACCCGGTACAGTGGCTTGTTTCGTAATAATTTCGTGAGAGATGATGCAAAAAAGACATCCAAGCAATGAAGATTGCAAGAAAGTCTATGTGTTAAAGCCTGCAGGACTTATTTTGCTGATGAATAACTTTTCTCGGGCAGGTGTAATTTAAAGTTTTTGTAGAATCAAGAAAGGGGTCCCTTCGGGGCTAAATTCTTGAATCTGATTGTGAAGGCCATAGTCAGATTTCCACTAAAATGTGTTCCTAAGCACGAGGTTTCTTGTTTGTACTTGGCTATGATTGAGGAGATTCCACAGCACAGCGAGTTAACGGCTTAGGCCAAACCCGAAAAGCTCTGGTTTGGAGTAGGAGGAAAATGTGGACTTTCAAGATTAATATTCCAACTCTTGATGCACCAAGATCAACCAATAAGGTATCAATCTTCAAGTTAACTGTCTAAGAGTACTTCAAAACTTATCAGGGGTCGATTCAACTTAAATTCTTAAAGCTAGCCCCAATCAAATCTGTTACCTTATTTTTGGGACACCCGGTATATATAATTTTAACGTTGGAATTAATTTGCTACTACTTTTATTTTGCTATCATGTCATATGTTGTGATCCAACGATAAAGAAATTGATAATAATAATAAATAATTTGAAGATGGCTAGTAATGCTCCGAATCATGCCTTGAAGATTCAAATCTGTTATCGTTTTGATTAAGTTACTTTTTAGAACCTTCTAATGGCAGGACTTTAAGCTCGCATTTTTCCGTTGCAGATGTATAAATAGCCTTAAATAACGGACTCATCATATTAAACCTATAAACACAACAAAAACACAGAAAACAGTAGAAAGAAGACGAACAGTTCAGTTCAGTTCAGTTTCATATATTTTAAATTCACTTCATACAATTTATAATTTACTATACTAACAGCTAACTAAACTACAAGGAAAAGAAAATATTACAGAAAATTAATACATTGGTACGGAAAATTAATACAATATACAAATACAGAGAAAAGAATAAATTGTATGGAGGGAATTACTTAAAGGAGGAGCTCTCTCAATAGGTAAACTAATCGAGGAGAGAGCCCCCCCTGTCCTACGAAAATTTGAAATTATGATGGACACATTTGATTTTCGTATGATAAAGTAGAAATTGTGCCAGAATCAAACATAGCTTTGAATTATTCATTGACCTTGTTCAGTAAGTAAATTTTCAGTTGCTTTTTGAAGGATATTTTCGATGGAGCATTACGGAGTTCAACGGGTAATGAATTCCAAAGTTTAGCACCAAGATATCGAATTGATTTTAAACCATATTGAAGACTGTTTATTCGAGATAAGTATAGATTTCCTTGACTGGCCTGTCTCGTTGAATATTGATGAACAGATGAATTGAATAGGAAGAAGTTATGAAAGCAACTAGGTGAAGTTTTATTAACAGAGTCAAAGACAAAGGTTAAAAGTCGGAGTTCAAATATCTCAGAAAGTTTGAGAAGTTTAAGATCTTTAAAGATTGGAAGAGAGGGTGACATGCGAGGCTGAAATGAGATAGCTCTGACTGCTTTTTTCTGTAGTTTAAAAATTGAATCAACATATGATGCATATGTTTGACCCCAAACAATAAGACCATATTGTAAGAAGGACAGAAACAAAGCATTGTACAAGCAAAGTAAAACATCTAAGGGAAGTAAGTTTCTAATTTTGAAAAAGATTCCACAAGTTCTGGCTAATTTTTTAGAAAGTTCACTGAGATGGTATTTCCAGCTTAGATGCTCATCTAAGAGGAGTCCTAAGAATTTGACAAACTTGACCCTTTTAATATGCTTTTTCCCTATTTTTATCGTAGAATCAGAAGGAACATTTTTAGAAGGAGAATGAAAGATAATATAGTTTGTCTTATCAATGTTTAATGATAATTTATTAGCATCAAGCCATTTCTTTATTGATCTAAGTTCTTTGTTAACGATTTTAATTAAGTTAGATAAATCATTTGATTCACAGTAGATGTTTGTATCATCAGCAAAGAGATAGAAATTAAGTTTCTTAGAAGCATTTGGTAGATCATTGATGTAGATAAGGAAAAGTAATGGGCCTAGTACAGAACCTTGTGGTACACCACAAGTAATTGAAAGTAAGTTAGAATTATTTCCATTGACAGAGACATATTGCTTTCTGTCAGACAGATAAGATTTAAACCACTCAAGGGCACAACCGCGCACCCCATGGTGTTCCAATTTTGATAACAAAATTTTATGATTCACAGTATCAAAAGCCTTTTGTAAATCAATAAAAATACCACAACCAAATTTTTTATTATCAAGTGTGTTTCTAATAGCTTCTGTCAAACTCACCAGCGCATGATCAATAGAGTGGTTTTCTTGAAATCCAAATTGTAAGGAATAAAGAACATTATTTATTTCTAAAAATCTATACAGTCGCCTGTACATCAACTTCTCAAATATCTTACTGAAGATGGGTAAAAGAGAAATTGGCCTATAGTTAGATGGTAGCTCAGGATTCCCTTTTTTGAATAGAGTTATCACCTTGGCTATCTTAAGTTTATCAGGAAAAGTACCAGACTGGAAAGACTGATTCACAAGAAGAGCAAGAAGTGGAGAAACTGAGGATCCAATGATTTTTAATAATTTTATGGGTATACTGTTAGGACCTACGGATTTAGATGGATTTAAAATATTGATTATGTCATTAATTTCTGTCCAGGTGACTGGAGTAAGGAAGAGTGAATTAGAAGTTCTGTTAGTTAAATAGTCCAGGGGAGACTTAGGTGTTACTGGGATTGTCTTTGTTATTTCATCAGCAACATTTACAAAAAAATCATTAAAAATATTTGACATTTTACCTGGTTCTGATGTTACATTTCCTTCCTTATCTTTGATTTTGTTAATTAAAGAAGATGTAGAAGATTTATGAGAGATGATGGTTTTTATACCTGACCATAATTTTTTCATATTTTGAGTGTTAGTAGAAAAATAGTTATGAAAATAATTTTCTTTACTTCTTTTTATTTCATTGGCAACACGATTTCTAAATTTTTTATACAATTTAAGGTTGTCATCAGTTGCATTTTTCCTTAATTTCAGCAAAACTCTGTCTCGGATTCTCATCATCTTTTGCACTCTATTATTTATCCATGGCTTATTTTTCAGTTTAATTTCCTTTCTACTCCTCTTTTTGATTGGTGCGTGCTTATTTGTCAAAGTACTAAGGTCTTGCAAAAATCTGTCAAATTTTTTGCTCACATCCATATCACTATTTTCTAAATAAGTAAAGTTAATCTGATGAAAGTCCTCAAGGAATTGGTCATCCTTAAATTTAGAATAATCATATTTGAATGATTCAGATTTATTATGACTGACCTGAACAAAACAAAACCGACACGCTACTAGCACCTAAGCCACTTGTTGGCTAAACCCAATAGACACCCGCCAAAGATCAAAGCCTTTGGCGCAAATTAGAACAATTGCAACGTGAAAGCAAACTCCTTCTGTCGGCAGAGGGAGGGATCCCGAAGGTTAATAAACACCGCGATGATTTCTCGTTTATCTTTTCAGCAGTTACTGGTGAGTTATTAACTAATTTCTTTCCTTTCAGGTTTTAAGGTTAATTCGGTTTTGTCTTACAGGATTTAACAGTTTTTCTCTTGTTACAGGCTTATTTTGGTTATTGTTTCTTTTACAGGAGTTAATAGTCTTCTTTCTACTGTTTTCGGTGTTTTTGTTGCGTTTATGGGTTTAATGTGATGAGTCCGTTATTTAAGTCTATTTTTATATTTTGTACCACGAATCATTTGTTTACAGATGTATTTTGTCCAATGAAAAAGACGAAAATGCCGCTGCCAAAGCCACCTGCAGAATTTGAAATGAATTCAGAAATATTGATGCCTGGCCGCAAAATAGGATTCAATACACGGGTAAGATTGAATCATTGGGTTGAATATTTACAGGTTCATCTTCCATTAATTCCTAAGTATCCCATGGTTGATGAGCATTACATAGCACCTGTTTCAAAATTATACTGAAAAAATTTACTTGAATAAGGTCCAGATCATTAAAATCTTGGTATAGAAAGTTTTCACTGAGCTTTAACTCCAAAAGATGATCCTAGAAAGATGAGATATGTATGTTGTGCCCGTAAAGACGTGATTTTGTTTGACATTTGAAGAAAAAAGATGTTTCTAAGACAAGGTCTAGCGGTCTCACTTTGCACAATGCCGAGTTTGATAACCAATCTATGAAATTGACAAGCGTTTGTATTCTCTTCAACATGGAACATACCTTTATCGCCAGATTTTTCCCTTTTGAGGGTTTATCGACCTGAAGATGTTTGGAAAATCCATGTTCTAGATCCAAGTTGCCTTTAGGGGAAAGAATGCCTTTTGGATTGCTCAAACGAGACAATTATTTTTTCTGTTAACTTTCCATGTATGGAAACTTTATACAATACTTACCCAGTAGTTTAAGATTTATTGAGGTTTTTCATAAATGGGTGCTTGCTTTGGGCAGCTGGCAGACTTATCCAAAGCTAGAAATTTGCTAAAAATTCCTCGGTAAAATCAGATGGCATATTTTCGGTATGTTTACGATTTATTGCGGTTTTTCGTAAGTGGATACTTGCTTTGGGCACCTGGCCATCTTCAAGTTAGAATCTTGCTAAAATTTCCTCAGGGAAATCAGATGGCACGTTTTCGATACGTTTACGGTTGCAGTTTTTCGGAAATGGGTGCTTGTTTTGGGCACCCTGGCCACCTTAAAGTTAGAAATTTGCTAAAAATTCCTCGGTAAAATCAGATTGCATATTTTAAATATGTTTACGATTTATTGCAGTTTTTCGTAAATTGGTGCTTGCTTTGGGCACATGGCCATCTTCAAGTTAAAAATTTGCTAAAAATTCTATGGAAAAAGTCAGTTGGCCTATTTTCATTAAGTTTACGATTTATTGCGGTTTTTCGTGAATGGCTATTTACTAAATGACTAACAGTTCCACGGCAAAATGAAATTGTGTATTTTGAATGTAAGTTGCCATAACTTGTTATTCCATGTGGTATTTTCCATTATTTCTATAAATTTTGATAAAGGGTTATTTTGATAAAGGGTTATTTTGATAAAGGGTTATTTTGATAAAAGGCCACTGCGACATGTGAGACTGATTGATTTCATTTTTGATTACAAAGTCCAACTTTGTAATCTAAGAGGGGGCTCCAGGTCAGTCAGAAAGAAAGAAAGTAAGAAAGAAAGAAAGAAAGAAAGAAAGAAAGTCCGTCACGCTCGTTAAAGCAATTGATTAACGTTTTATCTCTGCTAATTGGCACTGGAATAAAGAAAGCGCACAGAAAGCGCATACAAGACAGAAGTTTCCCGCGATCCTATAGCAAAATTTGACGTCGGCTTATTTCATGTTAGACAGATTTGACACCATAAGATGGATAAATCACCATGATGTTTACCCTGGCACAACAACAAATTTACCCAGAATTGGCACGTTCTTGACATCATTAGCAGCTTAATTATGTTAAAACAATCGTTTTCTAGAACGAACGCATCATTAGCCACTTATTGATAGTATTCATTATGCAAATAAGTCAAGTTTAGAGGATGATGTAACCGGCGGCCTGCACAGAGGCTAGCATTCGCAGCATCACCGAAGGTAGAAGGACCCTCCTCCTACACAGCTACGGATGGAAACGTCGCAGGTGAAGTTGAGAGGAAAGGTGCAGGATCCCGGCAAACAATGGCCCCATTAACTAGGGGAAGGCACGTGATCACACTGAACCGAAACATCTTCATGCATATGATTCTGCACAGAGGTTATTTTCGTGACTACTTGTCTCAAACTAGATGCCCGCAAATAGAAACGTTCTTCAGGGTTCTATATATTAAACATAAGCAATTTTGCATTATCGGAAATCTCACATGACATCTAATTTGAGACATACAAGGCGCTTGATTTTCTATGGAAGGCGACTTTAGGAGCAACACTCATCTCTCTGACTGTAGCTAAAAACAACATCAACAATCATTTGGGGTTATGAAGAAATCAATTTTTGATTACAAAGTCCTTTGTAATCTAAGAAGGGGCTCCGATGTCAGTCAGAAAGTCAGAAAGAAAGAAAGAAAGAAAGAAAGAAAGTAAGTAAGTCAGTCACGCTCGTTAAAGCAATTAATTAACGTTTTATCTCTGCTAATTGGCACTGAAATAAAGAAAGCGCACACAAAGCGCATACAAGACAGAAGATTCCTGCGATCCTATAGCAACATTTGACGTCGGCTTATTTCATGTTGGACAGATTTGACACCGCAAGATGGATAAATCACCATGATGTTTACCCTGGCACAACAACAAATTGGCACGTTCTTGACTTCATTAGCAGCTTAATGATGTTAAAACAATCGTTTTCTAGAACGAACGCATCATTAGCCACTTATTGATAGTACTCATTATGCAAATAAGTCAACCTTGGAGGATGATGTAACCGGCGGCCTGCACAGAGGCTTGCATTCGCAGTATCACCGAAGGTAGAAGGACCGCCCTCCTACACAGCTACGGATGCAAACGTCGCAGGTGAAGTTGAGAGAAAAGGTGCAGAATTCCAGCAAACAATGGCCCCATTGACTGGAGGAGGGCACGTGATCACACTGAACCAAAACATCTTCATGCATGTGAATCTGCACAGAGGTTATTTTCGTGACTGCTTGTCTCAAACTAGATGCCCGCGAATAGAAACGTTCTGCAGGGCTCTGCATAAACATAAGTAATTTTGCATTATCGTAAATCTCACATGACATCTAATTTGAGACATACAAGGCGCTTGATTTTCTATTGAAGGCGACTTCAGCAGCAACACTCATCTCTCTGACTGTAGCTAAAAACAGCATCAACGATCATTTGGGGTTATGAAGAAATCAATTTTCAGATTTTCTTATGCTTGCTTAGCTCAGGACGGACTTTGTAATCATCCAAAAGGATCTTATGTTTAATAGTATTAACGACTGGATTATTTCAAATATAGGATTATGTTGACACGAAAGAGAAATACTTCCGATCGGATCATCACGAACAAGACAAGAATGGTGTCTGGGTGCCTGTTCATGAAATCCATGACTTCAATACAGGTAACGCCCCTCATCACTCTGATCAATTACAGTAGAAACCCTATGTAAGGTTCTTAAATAGGTGCTTATACTGTAGTTGGTACAGTGCGGATGTGTTTTTATACTCTCGAGCACGGAATAAACAGGGGGTGAGAATAATGGGGGGGGTTGGAAATCGTTCAAATATAATAATAAATGGGGGGCTGGAACAATTCTGGGGGGGGGTTGGAAAATTGAGAATCGTCGTTTTCGTTTTCGTAGTAAAACACATATCTTTTTTATATTAGTCATGTTATTAATACATTGTACTTCCTTTCTCGCGTGCGGGTCAGACAAACAAAGGAGAATAAAGATAATGAAGACAGTAAGTACATTTGCTTGGCAGGAATTATGTTCACTATTGTTTCTATTTTTGAAGAATTAATAAAAGGGGGTGGAATTAAAGTGGGGGTTAGGGGTGGGAAATTTTTCAAAAATTAATAAGTGGGGAGGGGGGCGATTATTCGGTGCTCGAGAGTACATGCCATTGCATTCCTTCTATGAATTTAATACTTTTTCAACATATTTCTTTTTGATAAAGTTTACATCATGAAAGATTTTGTAATTTTCAAGTGAAGTACCATCTATTAAACTATTATATAAGAACCTTTAAAAATGTTCAGCCTCTTATGGGTTCTTGTTTAAAAAGTTGTAATCATGGAATTTCAGCCTCAAGGTTCTTATAAAACTAGGTTCTTTATGCGGGTTTCTACTGTATTATACCAAACATTTATCTTGATTCCTATCTTGATTTTTTTTTGTTGGGAGTCGGTGGTCAAACAGAACTAACATTTCACTAAACACATTTTCTCCGAAGCCTGTGATCAGCAAGTGCCTGTGCCATTACCGAGAAGCTGAGGAGTCGGTCAAAACGAGATCAGTTGTTTTGCAAAAAATTCGTTGGAGTGATCATCCATAATTTCGCATAACAATATAAAACAGCATTTGTTTTTGACCTCCATCAAACTTCTTCCAGCATCATCAGACAAACGTTATGTGACCAACAAAGGTGGCCAAACAAGCCCAAAATTTCACCAAACATTAGTTTTTGAAATGTTTGGTGAATTGTATGATCTGTTTGACCGGGGTATAAAGGCAGTTTGTCACGTAGATTGGCGGCAACAAAGTCAGAGCTAAACACAGCGGATGTCTTTATGATTTGGAATACAGGAATGCTTATCGTTATCACTTTCTCGTTTGTTAATACGTTTGTTCACGTTTGATCCAAGGCGTAAATAATTGTAATATGGCAATACATCCATGCTAAATCTTTGTTTATATTCGAATCTATATATTGTCGTGAAGGCACCCCTGATCATACAGCATGGGCGTAGGGCGTTTTCGCAATGGGGATTTTGGATGGGAAGCAGTGGTTGCATCAACTGTTGTCGTTGTTGTTCTCCCGGCCGGGGTCACCGTTGCTTGGCGTGATGCGCTTATGCTGGCCTGTCATACGACGTGAAACACACCTCAGTATTTACTATTAGTAATCATTTATGTGCAGCTTCTTGTAATTGTTTATTTAGTTTTAATTAAGTTGGATGTTTCTTTATGTTATGACCATGGGGTAATCATTGTCTGTTGCTCCCTGTGGTTACTGTCCTTGTAGTGTTGTATAGTTGTATGTATATATTCCAGCTCGTCTTTCTTTTTGTTCACCTTTATATATGTCTTGTATGTATATATATATATGTAGGCCAAGAGCCGCATTTAAGTCTGTTGGGGCCCTGGGCCCAAAACTGGTTGGGGCCCCTTAGAATATACCTAAACAAATTTATATCATAGTACTCGCGATACCCTGTTAGCATGTTTGCCATGTATGGGTAAGGCCACCAGATTCAGCCGTAGCCAAACAAGTTGATATTAACTAAACATTTTGAAAGGGGAAAATTCGAAGAAATGAGTAAACTTGTAGAAATATATACATGTCGGTACAATCCTAAGAAAACTCCCCTTTGTCCAATGGTTTTTCATGATTTTCGTCTTGCCTTCAATGCTGCAAAATTTCGGATGATATTCTTGGGGTCTAAAAACCTCACGACAGTGGCGTGGCCAGGGTAAATTAAATGAGGGGAAAGAAATGAGGGGCCTGGGGGCTCGCCCCCGGAAAATTTTTGGGGCTACGCCCTTTTCTTTGGCTTAGAATGCATCTCCTAACATCATGCTTGCCATTAGCAACAAGGAAAATTTGATATTTTGTGACGGTTATCCTACAAAATGCCAGTGCTAAAATGGAAGTTTTGACATTTCTCAGAAAGGTCTTTCCCAACCTATACCAACTTTGGACAAAAGTGGGGGCAATCCCCTCCCCCTCGTGCCTCGGGACATCAAAATTTGCTGCCATTCATTAGGCAAAAGGCAACAACGCGCTCTTGTGACATGTGGACCTTAGTTGACACCTGACTCTTGACCCTTTCAGCATGGAGAAACTTCTTTCACTGGAGGAAACTCTGCATGGCAAAGTGCGGTCATTGCATTGAGCAACAATCTAAGTGCAGTAGTTGCCTTTGGGAAGTTGCAGCTTCATCTCCTTTCACAATTTGCTCTAATAGATCATCCAAAATAGGCTTTTGTGTTTCATGGGGTTGTCGCCTGTTCCATTTCTTACTTTTTATGGACTTCAGCTTCGGTATCAACGAGATTCCTCCTTTTATCGATGAACTTTTCGAGAGGCTTTTTTAACAATCATTTCAAACACAAGAGTGAAATCAACAGCACTTCATAGGCTTTTCAAATTTTGCTCGGGGCCCCCTAGATTTAAGAATTCTAGGGGGCCCCTGGGCCCGGGCCCAGTGGGCCCATGGGTAAATGCGTCACTGTGTAGGCCTACTTTAAATAAATTGATAATAATAATAGTAATAATAATAATATCAATTTCATTGAAATCAGATTGGTACAAGAAGTGTCATGTATATTTTAGTGATTTTCTGAGAAACCTGTTCCTAAATATGGGTATGTCATAGTCATGTGACCAATTATATAACAATGACTTATTTCTAATTTGATACAATGTTGAATTCTATGAAAAGTCACAAAAGTGCCAGTCTTTTATCGTGCTTAGTTTAAGAGAGCAATTGGAGGAAGTTTGGCTGGGGAAGGTTCAGATGGTATGCGTCAAATTAATACCATCACTTTCTGAAGAATCTCGAACAAAGGTGGACTGCGTTTTTTAACAACCTGTATTATTGTTATGCTTTCTATAGTTGTTCCATTGAGATATGGGTAATTCCAAATAAGAACAACAGATGCCTGTCAGGTGATGTTTTCAAAATTCCTTCTAATTTTTACCAAGGGGACCCAAGCATTGGAGAACCTCAGAAAAAAAAATTCAGCAAGATATCTCATTTGGTTCAGATTTTATGATCAATTTAATATTTAGCCAGTTGATGCAAATGTGTGCTTTTTCATGAGGTGGCAGATTCAACTTCAAATATATGGAAATCAAAATTTCTTATCCTAACTCTTTCTGCACTTGGTTATAGCACACCATAAATTCTTTTGGAAAATTAATGTTTCAAGTAATTGAAGACCACAATATTAGTAGAATATTGCTTCAAAGTTTGAACCAAGTATGATTTTGACCCCAAAATGTGTCTGGGGAAGGGATTTTGTTCTTGGTTTTCTGATCGATATATGTCATGGCACTTTTTAGCTTTATGACATAGAATATTGATCTGCCCCCAATGCTACATTTCAAACGGCCAAACGGTTTTCGCAAAATTCCTTAATCCAGGGGGTTGCCAAGTCTGTCCATTTTTGCCTAAAAGCCTATTTTTCCATATTTTCAAACAGCATCTTGCAAAAATCTTGCAACACTGAAGATAGCTATTCATATCACCCAAATGTGCATATGTAGAAGTTCTGAAAAAGTGTAGAAACCAAGAAAATTTTGATCTGACATGAGAACAATAGCTCTATCAAGATGGATGCACGCTCAAAATGGCTAAGTTCAGCCAACTTCAACGGGCTAGAAATCTTGTGTCCCAAGGAGGTACATGCCTGCAATTTTTTACATGGACTCCTGCACCTTAGAACTGATGCTCTTGCAAATGTGAAAGCCAAACGGGGTCTGGAAGAGTGTCAAATAGCAACATTTGCCAACACGGGGGGGGGGGGGGGGGTAACATGACAAATGAAGATTTTTAAGGCGGATTGTTTCTATTGCAATTATTTACGCTTTTTTCCAGAAGAAATCATTTTGGGAAGTTGTATAATCAAATTGATTGCATCTGAATATAGATACATTTTGTTCTTGTGCTATAGTTGTTCAAAACAAGGGGTATCCTCATGTCTGTCCAAGACCAAACTTGCATCTATTGGCATAGAATTTTCCCAAAGATGGAATATCGTGCAAAAAGACACAATTGGGTCATTCCAAATGAGAACAACGGATGCCTGTCAGATGATGTTTTCAAAATTCCTTCTACTTTTCAACAAGGGCACCAAAGCATCAGAGAACCTCAGAAAAGAATTTCAGTAAGAATATCATTAACCAATCCAGTGAAAGTAAAGTAAACCAGTTTGTTTCCTATTGTGTCTTTTTGCACGATATTCCATCTTTGGAAAAATTCTATGCCAATAGATGCAAGTTTGGTCTTGGAAAGACCTTAGGATACCCCCTGTTTTGAACAACTATAGCACAAGAACAAAATGTATATATATTTGGATGAAGTCAGTTTCATTATACAACTTCCTAAAATGATTTCTTCTGAAAAAAGAGTAAGTAATTGCATTATGAAAAAAATCCCCCTCAAAAATCTTCATTTGTCATGTTACCCCCCGTGTTGTCAAATGTTGCTATTTGACACCTTCCAGACCTCGTTTGGCTTTCACATTTGTAAGAGCATCAGTTCTAAGGTGCAGGAGTCCATGTAAGAAATTGCAGGCATGTGCCTCCTTGGGACACAAGATTTCTAGCCCGTTGAAGTTGGCTGAATTTAGCCATTTTGAGCGTGCATCCATCTTGATAGAGCTATTGTTCTCATGTCAGATCAAAATTTTCTTGGTTTCTACACTTTTTCAGAACTTCTGCAGGTGCACATTTGGGTGATATGAATAACTATCTTCAATGTTGCAAGAATTTTGCAAGATGCTGTTTGAAAATATGGTAAAATAGGCTTTTAGGCAAAAATGGACAGACTTGGCTACCCCCTGGATTAAGGAATTTTGCGAAAACCGTTTGGTCCTTTAAAATATAGCATCGGGGGTAGAACAATATTCTATGTCATAAAGCTGAAAAGTGCCATGATATTTATCGATCAGAAAACCAACAAAAAAATCCCTTCCCAGACACATTTTGGGGTCAAAATCATACTTAGTTCAAACTTCGAAGCAATATTCTACTAATATGTTGGTCTTCAATTACCTGAAACATTTATTTTCCAAAATAATCCATGGTGTGCTATAACGAAGTGCAGAAAGAGTTAGGAAAAGATGTTTTTGATTTCCATATATTTGACCTTGAATTTTTTCCATCTCATGAAAAAACATACATTTGCATCAATTGGCTAAATATTCAATTGATCATAAAACCTGAACCAAATGAGATATCTTGCTGAAATTTTTTTTCTGAGGTTCTCTGATGCTTGGGTCCCCTTGGTAAAAATTAGGAGCAATTTTGAAAACATCAGCTGACAGGCATCTGTTGTTTTTATTTGGAATGACCCATATGCTTTTAAGTCTTAATGGTATTGCTATAGAACTGATATTCTAATAAATTCTTATATGAGAAATGCATGAGTCAAGTGCTGATTAGCATTTGGCGATAATCAGAACAGTCAAGCAATTGGACTTATTATGATGCTAACTACCATTTCTATAGGATTAAGAAGGAAGGAAAAGTCCCAGCAGAAATATTCAAAAATCCGAAAAAATCCGAAAAATCCGCTTAAAATCTGAAAAAATCCGCAAATCCGGAACCAAAATCGAAGGATTTTTCCCGGGGGGGGGGGGCGGTACATGACTTGAGGATGGACGGGGGTCTGCCGCCCGGTTTTCAGAAAGCTACCCTCTTCTAATTACCGAAACTTGCTTTTGATACCCACTTTTATAATTAATTTTGGCGGAAAACTGCCAATTTGAACCATTTTTGCGAATTTCAGCGAAACTACACCCATGTTTATGGAAAATCTGCCGAAAAAGGACCCTTGTTTAGAGAATTTTGGGCTCAAAAACCCACCCATATGGGCGGCACATACCCGTACCCGAAATATGTTATGTACCCCCCCCCCGGGGATTTTCCAATCCGAAAAAATCCCGTACGCCTTTTTGTGGAGTGATCCCGGGGGTGAAGCTACCCAAAACCGGGGTACGGGGACTTTTGGACCCCGGTTTTGGGTCATAAATTCTGATCAGTCCCCAGTTTTGGGTCATAAATTTCTTACAATCCCCGGTTTTGGGTTATAAATTCATGCCAATACCTATTTTTCAGGAAGATCCTATCATCCTCAGTTTTGGGTAGGAATTCTACCACTCCTTACTTGTCGAACACAAGTTAAAGTTTAAGCTAATCTCTATTAGAGGTCTGATTAGTTACTGATGCTTGACAACTCACACCAATTCATTTTTTGATTTTACTAATAAAGCAGTTTTCAAAGTCTTTTGAAGTTCATAATATCACATGGTTTGACACTACTGGTGAAGTGGGGCATATATATTCCCTGTTCTCTTTGATACAAAGTCTTTGCTTTGCCTTTGTAGTAACTTCTCCTGGAGCACTTCTGCTCTTGTTAATACACCACAATATATGCACTCTACTATGAATTAGTGACTGTTATCTGCCTGCTCTGTCTGATGCTTCGCCACCCATCGTTGTCGTTCTACCATGGCATGAAATCATATCAAATTCAATGCTGGATGGGAGGCCTATTACATATATGTGTGTGTGAAAAGGCCAAGCCAAGTCTCTACTGTGGTTTCAGCAGGTTGGTAGTATTATCAATCCACACTGTTTTCAAAATCATTGAAATATTCAAGATTACTCAATCAAATAACATCAGATGAGATAAAAAATCTTCAGTAAAAGTCTTCTTTTGTTGCCTCAATCAGTTGTGAAAAATTCTGAAAAATTTTGCTCGGTCATTTTCGAATGACCTCGCTTTCGCCCTAAAGGGCGCGAAACTAAACTTGTTGTTGTTGTTGTTGTTATGTTGTTGTAAATTTTGAAAACTTTAAAACTGGAGAGATGGCAAAATTGCAAAAGGCGAAAGATAGCAATGCCACGCACAAGGGAGGGTATGTCTCCGCTTTTATTGTATTATAAGTTCTAATTATGCCATAACTGAACAGGATTTTTGCTGTCACACTCACACAAAAGGGGAAGTATGAAAATTATTAGGCCTCCTCTACTAGCCTATTATAGGCCTCAGGCGTTACCTCAACCTCAGATTTCTTTGGCTGCCAGATCTTGCCTCATTATTAATTATGCAAACAGAGAGGCGAGAGCTCAATAGTTGTTGTCAAAACGGTATAACAGATGGTTATTATCTTGATCAGCAAGCATGGTGAATCCCTCTCCATCTCATCAAGCTTATTCATGAAAGGCACACTACTGAAAGCTGATGATGATTTCTTGTGCAGTTTTTGTACATACATGGAATAATCTTGCAGGTTGCCGTGTTTGTTGTGATATTTAGACATTTAGATATGCAGTAAAGCACATAAAGTAAACATTAACCAAACAAATAGAAAAAACGAATACAGCACAGTGTTGACCAAAGTGGCCCACTGATTAAACTCTGCATTTGCTCATAATTATATTATTGTATATAGATTGGGATGTACCTGGTGACCCAAGAATTTTGCTGTTTTGTTCTATGTATGTATGTATTTTTTAGAATGTGGCCTTGTTATGAATTAAAAATTTGATGTAACATGAATTTAGGAAAAAATAATCAGTTTAATTACAAGTGTACAATATAATATAAAAGTTAAAAATTGAACCTAAAAATACCCCCAGTTGAAAATGGCAGGGATAGCATTAAAAGATCAGCGCAACCTTGTTTCCATAATGGTCCCTCATAATAGTTTGGCTCCAGCACATTGCTTTTTGTACAGAACACATTTGTAGAGCTTCTACACATTTTGAATTAGGAAGAAAGGTTTTTTCATGTGAAATATGTGGTAGGTGCGGGATTACAGGAGTTCCACAATTTTTGGTATTTCATCATAAAAGTTACCCCAGTTTTGGGTGGTATTTTCAAAATATTCTCCCCGGTTTTGGGTACTCTTGCCTAGATGACCTACTCAAGTCCCCGTCCCCGGTTTTGGGTAGCTTCACCCCCGGGGGAGTGATACACCCCTCGGGTCTAAGTTGTTTCCTGGAAATAGGACAAGCGACCGCGGCTTGATGCAGTCAACTATTAAGTCAGTTTCTTAGTGGCATGCTTTCAATGACTGACATTGCATATAAAAATGATGAACATATAACTTGTATGTGAAAAGCTAAGTCCTTTTTTCTATGGCTAGAATGATCTATTCCTACTGCCAAAGGACCAACTATACCTGTCTACATACTAGGTGAATGAAGGGAGGTCAAACATACATCAGGCCCAAAATATTTTGTAATCAAACTGCGAAAAGCAACGGAAACAGTCGAATGCCGTCTTTGTATTCGTCGAAACGATAGACCGGTGCTTGACCATGAACAGCAAGAGGCTCACCTAGGGGCGTTTGTGCCAAGATTGACGACCCCATAATCCTCTCCACTCTCAGTATCTTCGTTTAAAATTGAACCAACATAGCTGAAGCTTAGCTCGATTCGTATGACGACATTTTGACTGAGAACGATCGAAACGCAATGCAAATTGTTCGCGATCTTCCCATGTGGCCTAAATAACTTCGACAGTGCAATTCAGTTGGCTACTACTTCTGACGTCATTAACAAGTTCAACATTTCGCAACAGGTACTTGTTTTTACGGCCGGATTTTTCACACTTCCTGGTGGCAGAAATTTGTGAAAGTGTTACCAAAATGATAAGGAAAGATCAAATTTTCTAAAATTGGTGTTAACTCATTTTTGATAATTTGGTTGCATAAGCACTTTAAGTTTGTTTAAATTTATGCAGCATCAGTCTCCCATAACAGGAAAGTTACAGCAGCAAAAATTTGTAAAATCGTCACAAGTTTATTGACAGCACACGTAGTATAGGATTAGATGTTTAGGAATGTGTATTCATAAAAACCTCAAGTTCAAAATTGGAAATGTAAACAAGTAATTCTTTGAAAATACAACATTGAACGACGAAAGTTATAAATCACAACGTTTCGAGCTTCACTCTTAATCAGGTATTAAAGAAAGGTCGAAATAGAAACACGACTTACAAACCTCTTCATGTATGTTTTCTAGTGCTATGCTGGCTGATGCTTTTTGATAACCACTTGCGACAATCAAGCGAACGAGCATTTTCTTTCTAAGCTATAATTTACGTCATCATGCGTTATGTCTACTTTAGGTATAAATTACAGCATAAATGCAAGGACGTTTGAGTGCAAGGCAAAACCACTCGGCAATCGAACTTGGGATGCAAAGGAAACAGACGACCATCATCACATCCGAATGCGTACTGCTACCGAATTTTGGGGACTTGACCATCCTGATTATATCTATGAAGGGTACAGAGATGTCAGAGGAGTTCCAGCAGACATATTTGCAAGAAAGTCGCCAAGCAGGAGGAGGCCTGGTAGCTTTGTGAGTTATGACTTGATGACATTTTTACTTTGCGTTCCGTTGTTCATCAAAGCAAACAAATCTATTTGCGGTATTTTGCTGTTGAAAGCAGTGAGATCTGGTAGTTGGATTTTAATGGAATATAGCGTACGACCAGACCCATTGTTTATAAGAAGAAAGGGTCTACCAAACAAATACTGTAAGCTTGCTACCGTCGCCCAGTTAATTATTTCATATTGTTTTAATCCTCTTTTCCAATGATTTGTGAAACGCGTCTCAACAAAGGCAGCTTAAATCATGTTCCAGAAATCTAGTGCATTAGCAAGCTTTGGCTCTTCGTTTCGTAGATCCTTTTTTCCTTTGAGTAGTGGGTCTACTAACAGGCCAATTGAAATCTTTATTGCTTTAATTTCCTAAGGAAAGAAATACTGATGACACTGTTGCTGATTTTCCTTTGATTGCTTGTGCTGTTGTTGCTGTTTGGGTTGTAGTTGTTATCGTTGTTGTTGCTGTTAAGATGCTACACGGGAAACTCCTCAAATATGTTCCTCATTGTGACCTTTGCCAACCTGGTTTGGCGACAAGTTGAGGCCACAGTAGCAAGATGTATTTGAACTTCACTCGTTTGTAAATTGTAAATTAGTTTCTGGAGATCTCTTAAGGTACCAATGTTTGTCAGTGATTTCTTCTTCTCGAGACAGATTGAGCATTCCACTGAGCAGCGCTCAATAGTGCTAAAGAATTTGTGAAAAGGTCCTAAGATTGCATTTTTCATGAAATTGAAAGTTTCCCAGTGAAGGATTTCACGAGGCTCCAGTAGTTTTGAAGTTTATCAGTCATGAAATTTTCTCTTTTAGGTTATTTTGAAGTGGTATTTTTCACGTCCAAGCTGGAGAATTGGTGGGCAAGAAGGTCCTATCAATTCTACTCGAGTTCCAATGAAGCTTACAATTACAAACCCGAACTCAACCACAACAATGAACTTTTTCAATTATGATCCAGTTGAACCAACCACTCACATTCTTTGGCCATTGAGGTAATCAATTTTCATCATGCCTTCATGCAAAAGAATATATTACCGGGTGTCCCAAAAAACAGGTAACAGATTTGACCTGGCCTAACAATAAGACTTTAGCTTCAACCAACCCTCAATAATTTCTGCCGAAGGCAGCCTAACTATTCTGCTTCAATCAGCTAGCGAAATTAGCCTGTCTGCCTGCCAGTCTGCCTGCTGTCTGTCTGTCTGTCTGCCGTCCGGCTATGTCTATAGACGGGCCAGCTCACGGCTGCGGTTTGCGGGCTCGCGGCTTGTGAGCATTTATCCAAAACCAACAAAAGTTCTCCAACAAAAGATAATGAGTTCTTCCTACCTACTTAACTACCTAACTACGTCAATGGACGACAAAGGTTTATTTCTGAAAATGCAGAACTCAATATTACGAACCACGGAACCATGGACTACAGAACTACGGAACCAAGAGCCTTGGACTCAGGAACTAGAAGCCGGCGGAGGAGAGTAACTCAATATTCTAAATCATGTACCTTTTGAACCATTATCCAACTGTAAATTCAAACATAATACACGTTTCCCTAGCAATAATCATTCAATTAATTTCTATAAAAATTAACCTCGCTAAGGTCGCATTTGGTACAAATACTAATCGGCAGCACTTGCTGACTGTTGTTATATCTAGTTTTAGAAATAATTTTCGATCGTTAACTTGAGCATAAATATCTCATTCATTGATATATAGTGCATTGGGAATTGGAGTATTAATCTTGAAAGTCCAAACTTGCCTGTAACTCCAAGCGAGAGCTTTTGGCTTTTGGCCTAGCTGTCAACGCGCTGCATTGTGGAATCCTCTAAATCATTGCGAAGTACGGCAAGAAACCTCGTGCTTAGGAACTCATTGTAATATAATTTCAAAACTGAACTTTACAATTGATTCACAAATTTAGTCCCGCAGAGACATCGTTCTTAATGCAACAAAACTTTACATGACATCTGCCTAATAAAAGTTATTCATAAGCGAAATAATTCCCTTCGGCTATCCTGCAACCTTCATCATTTGAATCCTTGAATGAAACACTTTTTGTATCATTTCTCTCGAACATATTACGAAACAAGCAATCGTATATGCCCAAGGGAACATAAACAGCTCACTCGTGCTTGCTTGGATCCTCAGTGTACTTTTGTAAATGCATTTTGACTGCAGGAAGATATTCATTGGTGAGTTTATTCATTAATTTGTTTGTCAGTCAGTTTACAGTTTTTATATTCTATTTACATGAGTACACAAAGGACGGATCATTGTCCAAAAATCATATGACTGAAGAGGTCGTTGTGACCAGCGCGTTTGTAGTTTAGGCCAAAGCCCGAAAGCACTGGTTTCGAGGTGAACACAACTTTAGACTTTCAAGATTAACATTCCCTTTAAGCAGGCAGTGTGCCCATATAAATATCTTTTGCATGCACACTCGTTGAAACTGCTGACAAACTGCTGACATGCTTGCAGGTATTGGATGATTTGATTGGTTTAGACTGAGTCTGTTTCAAACTGATCACATGAAAAACATTAGACTTTAGACTGCGTCGGAAGTCATCCAATACTCACCCCCATATTCGCACGAAGCTGATCACATGAGTCACTTGAATGCATAGGAAAATATCACATGTTTGTGAAATATCCCCCTCGAAGTATGCTACTTACATGGACACTTAAGCACTTTTTCAGCTTTAGAATTATAGGTATTTGCTATCTTTGTATTGCAACAAAACTAAAGAAACAACCCTTTCAACATTTCTTATATGCAACACATCTGTAAATATAGAACCGTATGACTGATGTTACCTCTTAAGTTTTCTTTTCAGCTACACAATGATTGATGAGTGATTAAATCGATCATCCAATCTCTAGTCTTAGATCTTCGATCAAGCGATCATGATTATACAGCACGGCAAACGTCGAAACATCATTTGGCATTAAGATACAGGGAAAAGAGGCCCACGAAGCTTTCTGGCCTTGGTAACCACAGTGACATAAACTCGCTTTTTTTAACGTTCGTGCAGCACTGGCATCTATTTGCATCCAGGTTTAGACACTTACTAAGTTATGTGCAAACGGATTAGCTTGTTCACTTTTTTTAACTTTTTATCCACCTGTAACCATCACATTTATCACATTTGCTGTATTTCAGGTCCTGCTACTTGAACAACCGTCATTATATGTATTTCCGTTTGTCTGGCCAATACGATACATATGGCGTCAACCATCAAAGGGCTGTCACTAGCGGTATCCGTGATGCTTTGGCAAAGGCTGGCAGAATCAGTGAGCTCAGAGTCTCGTCAATCTTGGTGTGTTCTCATTTTATCTCTATTCCTCCTCTGTCGAAAACAGACCATTCCCTCTTTTTTACATCAGTGGGACCTGCAGATTTCAAAATCTTTTAGTAGGCTCACTACATAGTCCCAGTTATCGCTCTTAACAACAACAGCAATACCTTTTACACTTTATCGAAATTAATTTTTTCGCTCAAACTGAGACTTGCGAACTTTCAAATCGAAAATTGGCGAAGTTCAAGAACTTAGCTATGGCAAAGTTTATAAAATCTGCATAGAGAAACAACTGGTTCATCGTGAAGGATTCGTTCATTCTTTGTTTTGTTGTAGCATTATCTTGGTTCCTACGCTTGGAATCTGAATTGCGAGGCGTTTGGGCTTCAGTTTTTTGAGCTGCTAACTTAGTTCACCAGTCGTTGCACTGTCCTGGTTGCTTCGTGTTGGAAAGAAAACTGCAGTACAGCTTTTTGCATCCTGTTAGTCCCATTGTATGAGTTGTAATTCAAGCGTCCATCAGTCCATCAACAGCGATAACTACAACGAATTTAGTAAGTCTAGGGTCTATGCTCGCATCCGATAGTTCTTCATGGAGTTCTTCTTTGAAAAAATTGAAGTAATCTGCGTCGAGTACCGGGTGTCCCATGAAAAGTACTCCTATTCGAAAAGTCACTAAAACTCCATAAAATGGTCGATCTTCAAAGTCATTTTTTTTGTTAAGAAGATCAAAGACAAAATTTTTTTCTCAGTTATTGCTAATCTCGTGATTTGTAAATTTCAGCAAGTTTAGTTTTTTTAGGGCTACCTGGTTTTGAAATATGCTGCAAAAAGCTCTGATGATTACCAGATTGATTTATCTTTGCGTGTTAGCTAAGTTTCTACTTTGGTCACAAATGTCAGAAAGAAATGCAAACTATCATTGTAGACTTGATGCAAAACAAAAAATCTCAATAAAATGGCTGTTGGTCGAGATCTATGATGTTGCTTGAAGGGTATAGCTCAGGATAAGGCTTTTTATGTCCTCTAGTTAATAAGAACAAAACATTTTATCATCTTTAAATATATCTGGATCATTGATAAAAGAAATCAGCAAGAAAATGTTATGATAAGTTTCATAATGGAGGTTTTGTGATTTTTGAAACGGCAATACTGTTTGGGACACCTGGCAGCATAGGCATCAAATCGTCAAAACGGCTATTACTATTACTATTACTAAGGTGTAAACGGCAATTACTTCTTCTTTGGACTAAATGACTCGAAAGAAACTTAACCTTCTTTGCTATGATTCTACCGTTGGACTTTTAAGAATCATTCAATATTTTCAGAATCACCTTTCTAGCTATTCTACAAAGTATTCTGTATTGAGTGATATTTATACATTTTTATACGCAAGGTTCGGTTGAGTGGCGTTAGGCCTTCTATCCCTTTTGTACACATTCGAACATTTTACAAAATGTATCAAAATATCGTTCTATTCAGATTCTCATTAGAATAGCTGAAAGGTCAATTGCAGGGTTTTACCTTTTCTGAGAATTCAAGAACTGTCTACCCAGTTTTTTGTTGCTCGTCCGGAGATTCCCCCTTCACAGCGATGATGCAGGAAGGCGTACAAATCACTCTGGTTTTGCCTTGAACATGAACATGAAAGTTTAGAGCTCATACCTCTATTTTTTTATTACTAATTGCTTCAAACGATATGCCAAATTGTGAGTTGAAATATCTAGCAAGTAGCTAGAATGAACAGAAACTGCCAGATGGATGACTTCAAATGAGTTGAAATATGAATATATAAATATTAAATACGACCTAATTTCAAAATTTGTCAAAATTTCGGAAGACTCGAATAGTAGAATAGAAGGAAAGTAGCTAAAGTTCCTTTCAAGTCAGTCGATCAAAGAAAAATGAAATAGACTTTTACTCAAGCCTTGATAAAGATTTGACGCTTATCCATGCAGTGTCAAGTAGATTAATTCATTATTTGTTAATCAAATAGTACATATTTACAGCTTACGTCCACAAAACACATTTTTCAGGTTGCAGAAATGTGGTGGTATTTTTGGACCTTTGTCAATTTACAGCCCGAAAAATGAATCTGTATGTGTAGCGCAGACATCGCATCCTTGCAAAACTTAAAAATGAAAATGTGTAAATGTTATAGCCCCAGGCATAGCGGAATAACCAGACCCAGGACCAGTAGGACCGGACCCTAACGGACCAAACCCCTGGGGAATGCCCATTCCTTTCCGTCGTGAGTTGGCGCAGATGTTTCACTCCAAAAGGAGAAAAGACCAATAAGATAATCGCTGAAAAGAAATCACAACCTCTGAATCATCAAATGCATCTTTTTATTTAGAATCCTCAAACAATATCAACTACAGGGTGTCCCAAAAAAATTGTGCCCCGTTTGTCTGAAGATTGCGAGAAAACGGCAACAGATTCTCGCCAAACTTTTGCATGATGGTGCTCTTCAGATGTTCAATTAAAGTTTGCAACCATCCCCATAAAAATCCGTTGAAAAATGATGGAGCTATGACCTTCAGGAGACCAAATTTGCCCGATCACTGAAACCAGCGGTCGGCCATTTTGTCTTGCTATTTTGCAGCGATAAATAGCTTTATGGAATGAAAATGAAACAGCAGCCTCCAATGTCATAGCTCTCGTGAAAATTCCGATAATCCCCGGAGAGTTCCACAATTTCTAACCTCACAGAAATTATTTCTTACCTCACGTGAAGATGCTTTTTTATATATATATATCACAGTTAAAACTCAACAAGATACAAATACAATATTCTGTGCCGTCCATAGCAGAAATAGACATGACGTCATCTGGTTCTGGCTATGAACGGCACTTATTTGGCTATGAGGATACTTATCACTGCAAAGTAGTAAAGCAAAATGGCCGACTGCTGGTTTCAGTCGTCAGGCAAATTGGGTCTGCTGAAGGTCGTAGCTCCATCATTTTTCAACGGATTTTGACGGGAATGGTTGCAAACTTTGATTGAACATCTGAAGAGCACCATCATGCAAAAGTTTGGCTAGAATCTTTTGCCGTTTTGTCGCAATCTTCAGACAAACGGGGCACAATTTTTTTGGGACACCGTGTAGTTCAAACACAAGATCAAAGGCAGTTTTTTCTAAAATATAAAAGAGAAGAAAATTGCGTGTATATTTTTCTCTGCAACCACCTCCAAGGGGGCCATTATGGAAATAAGGTCAATTCGACCATTTAAAGCTATCCCTGCCACTATAATGAGGGTTGTTGTTAACTTGTATATATAAACTTTTTATCAAATAAATTGTATTGTATCTACTTTAATTTATCCTTTGAATCATTAATTTTGTAAACTCGTTTGATTTTGTCAAAATGATTCATATATACGTTCATAAGTTAGCTTTTATGAATGATAAATTGAAACTTTTCACAGGAGGAAATTTTTCCTGTGTCCTATCAAATGTGGACTAAAATTTCCTTGGGGCAATGCTCTCTTGCTCCCACAGTCTCTCAATCTCTGATTGAAACCAAGATTTATCTGTCTATATCTGCCCATAGATTTTCAAGTCTGCCTACGGTGGAGTTGTAGCTGTGCGTGTTTACGTTCTGGGTGTACCTGCCATCAAGGGATCTGTCCTTGTTCTCCATCCAAGGCACTTGGTTCCAATGAAAATTGCCGTGAAAGGCATCAAAGACGCAATCACTTCTGGAAAGTTGGATGTTAAAGTTAAGATGATGAGTGAGTATCGTTTGATTGCATCTTCTTAGGGGACGCGCGGGTGAGGTGGCGTAAATGACTTGCCTCGTTCTTTACATTGAATGGTTTTGTTGTCCTATGTGGTTGGTCACAGATTGCCAGAATAGTCCTACCTCGTCCCAAGATGTTTCATGAGTTTGCTTTGTTTTACGCTAAACCGTCCTGGGTCACGTTAGGTTGGACTGCAAGATACTATGCATGAGGTTGTAGCCCGTGAAGATTTTTACAGTTATCCAGAGGTAGTGTACTGGCTTACTCAAGAAAAACGTCACGAGTTAGATCATAATTAGCTCTCTGAAATCGAGAGCTAATGACAACTGCTTTGTTTCACCATTTAATAGAAAGGCATGTCTATCTTTTGAGATGCAGCATGTTCACTTTAAGCTATGATTTCCCTCTGAAAAACGAGATTGAAATAAACTTTTGAATCCTACATTTCTCATTTAGAGTGAAATAATTGCTGTCCTTTTCCGGTGAACGTTAATGAAAAGTTAACAAAGAGATGGATTTGACGTCGTCTAGGAAAATCTATTGATTGTCAAAGGACTTATCTCTGCTTGTTATTCTAATTTCATGTTCCTAAGCACATTGGAATTCGGTATGTTTCACGTCTTTGAAAACCTGGACGGAAAAAGACGGGAAAGTCCATGAAATGATTCAGTTACCCAAATTTTTGAAACTGGTTTTTTCGGAGGGTAGTCGTGGCTTTAAAGGACCGAACAACACCTCAAAAGATAGTTAAGTCCTTCAGCTACATGTTGATACATTGTTTGTGTTACATAACTCTTGATTTCTGGAGGCTAGACGTCGTGAAGTTTTTTAGGTCACCCTGTAGTCCCATGTGGTTATTCACAGATATTTTTGCAAGAATGGTATTACTTCGTCTCCGAATATATCACAATGTTTAACACATATGTTAGGTCAAAACCGTCTGTAGAAGGTAGAAGTTTCCTATTGACTAAATATGCCCTCAGTATTTCTTCAAGTGAATAGCAACATTGATGTAATTTTTTTTATAGAAAATGGCAAGCAAACCTCTGTTGACATGTCCGCACAAAAGGATTCGTACTATGATCTGTATGTTGATGGACCAGACCCATTACCAAACCCCGGACCGGATGAACATTCTAAAGCTGGAATGAAAAGCGGAGCGGTGGCTCTGCTCAGTGTAGCGTTGATACTATGCGCCGTCATCCTCACCACTGCTGCTATATATGTTGTCTTGAAGCGCCGTGGTGTGCAGCTGTTCAACTACCAAAGACATACAGACGATAGCCCAGTCGCTTGAATGCAATGATTAATTGATGTCCCAGGTGAGTCGTAAAAACTTTGCACCTTGTTGAAAACTCACCAAAATTTGAGTGCGTTACCGATCTCTAAATTTTATTGCTTTGTGTGTTTGTGTTTGTTTGTGTATCAAGGAACGATAAAATTTAGTCGGTCGTTGCTATTTTGTTCTTTCGAGAAAGATTCAATGAAATTACAGCGCGAGAAACGACATTTTGAGCAATAGTATTTTCAAAACATTGTATTTTGAACCTGAAATCTGTAATGTTCGACTTTCATGTAGAAGTTTGTGACCTATGAAAGCTTCATCAATGATATCAGAAACCAGCTTTTTGTGGCAGTGCGACACTAAATGTCACTTGTTGGTAATTCTTTGTGATTTCAGAGTATAATTGAAAACCAGATAGCTCCTAACAGCAACAACTCTCGCAAATTCAAAACCATTTAAAGACTTTCCAATAGGTCTAAAATTGAGTTGGGGGGGCGGCTTGATTTTCATGATCGGTCGTACAATCAAATTTTAATGATTTTTCAGAGGCACAGCTTTTTCACTCACCCGGTGGCAGTGGGTAAGTGGCGCGTTTTGTGTTACGCAAGGAGAGACGAGAATGTGTAAGCATATGTTCGAAAGCTTGAAAAAGGTTGGTGTAAAATTCTATGACCGATTTCTTTGAACTGAATGGTTTCAAAGAAACTTTAAAGCAAGTGTGCAATGGTAAATAGGATCCTCTATAAATAGAACAAAGAAATAACTCAGACGGCATTGTTTCTTAGCAAGGTAAAGATCTCATTCTTAGGCTACCCTTTGGAAGTAAATGGGTACCTCCTTTTATATTGACGAGTCCCTACCAAGTGTATTAATTCGATTAATATTACCAGAGCGGATTAGGAGCAGGCAAGAATCTGCCAAGTTGGTCAATTGGATAAGTTTCTACGATCCTTCACGATTCAACTGCTCCTCTTTGCCCCCCCCCCCCAAGCATAGTCACTGTAAACTGTTAACAGAAATTTGGAGAACGAAACTATGGTTTTTAGTGAAAGACGGAAATGGTAATTTTGTTAATCATCATATTCAGTTCATAATCATTATATTTCGATTAGATGTTTTTCGAGGACTGCAGGGCGTACAAAGCCCGATCGTACTGCAACTTCTTGGTTTACCAAACAAAATAAAGTCATTAAATTAAAGGCTTGCTTATTGTCATTGTAAAGGAACCAGTTGCGATCTGTGGAGGGGCATCAGATTGCTGAATTCGGTTTTGGCTTCCTTCTTCACCGTGAATGACCGTTAGACATATATTCGCAGAGAAACGTTAATGATTTGAATATATTTGTAGCATTCTTCACATGGGTAAACCTAGGAGGAAAACAATTGATAAATGCTTTGAAAAGGATGAAAGCCTCGTCCAAGCTCCTACCTTACCAAGTTGCATGTTACTTCTTCAATCTTATCGCTTTGATGGAGCATTTCAATGCGGGACTTATCCACTGCCTATGACTTTGTTGGTTTTGCATTGAAATAATGTAGCATGTAGTATGTATTATGTAGGCCATTTAAGGCCAAATTAGATATCATAGTATAGTTTAAAATCTTGAACCGTCAATACGTATGCGAGGGCACACAATTATATTCGCTGTGAACACTTACCGATCAGTTTTGTAGAGGACGCGTTTTGGTGTTTCGTTTGGTTAACAAGGGGCATCACAAGTTTTCATTTGTGGGAAGCATAAACTTGCTCACTATGCACAGTACATTTTTGTACGAAGAAGGACTTCACATGGTGGCTGGCTGTGAACAATTCGGCCATCGAAATCATGCTTTGGTGGATCATTGTTATACAGGGTGTTTCCGAAAGAACGCAACCCACGAGATTAGAGTACATGTTCTTTCGAATGATATGCAGTTTGGATACGTTAGTGGAATTATTTATCATTCGATTGATATTTTAGTAAGTATATGGACAATTTGAATTGCAGCATGCTGTAACAGTAAAGTTAACTCCTTTTCCACCGTGAAAATCTACAAAAAGGATTTTGACAGAACTAGCAGCACTCGACATGATGCTGTAAGGTAGGAAAAAGGCACATTTATTCCCATTAAATGCATTCATTAAGAGTAATAAAATAAGCTCAGACAAAGGAGGATCTTTGTCTGTGTGAATGTTCTATCACTTACTTGCATCTGAAATGGGCCATACTTGCGAAAACATCCATTAAAGTGAATGACCTGAGATATAAAGCGCTTGTCTATAAATAGGACAAAGAAAGACCTAATCCCTCTATTGGTTTCTTTAGCATTGCTTTCATTCGCCACGAGATGGATTATGAAATACAATAGGCTATTTATAAATCTATGAGATCTCATCTTTTAACTCAGGTTATTCACTTTAAAGACCCATGACTTACCAGCAGCCTCAGCGCTTCTTTGTTTTTGTTTACAACAGTTAATAGACTGATAACAATGAGTCCCACTTATCATTCATCAAAGCGAGACTCTCACTGAACTGTCATTATTGATATATACGATGGTGTAACAAGTCAAATTTTAAACGACCGCCAAACGGTCATTGGCTGTGCTGCATGTAAACATCTTTAACATCCTGAACCTTCAGTACAACAACAACGCAGCTACCATACTTGAGGTTCAGGATGTTAGAAGATGCACGAAATCACGCAGAAATCGCATGGCAGAATTGACGAAGAATTGCCTCTAGAGCTCGACACAGCTCCAAGTGCACATCGGGAAAATAACTATTGATCTGTTATTTCATGGTTCTTTCGACGAAGGAGACCAACATACCAGGTTATGTCTGTAAATTTTTGCCCAACGGCTCGCGTCTTGCTGTGCTTGTCGACTGCCCGACCAAAAATGATGAGGTACAGTTCCTTCTTTATTTGTAATTTGATGTTTGGCATTTCCAATACAATTCTTTTTTGAGTTCAATGCTTGATGGTGAAGCTAATTCAGTTTCCAATGCCTGTTTTTCTGCAAATAAGCAAAATTTCCTCGGGTTTCCTCCTTCCTATTGTGGCCTAAGATTATTTCGTCCAATTTGCGTAGCCATGATTATTTAGAACGAAAATACATCCCTAAATGAATTGTTTATGGACTAAAGAAACCATTGATGTAATTTGTTTTCCATTTACGCTATTTTGGTTGAAGATTGAAGCGGATTACGAACGTTGCTATTTTCTGTATACAGAAATTAATGGAAGCTGTGGGGAAGAAGATTGGAGGGCCGCAAAGGATGCTGGTCAGTCATGGGTCTTTAAGTAATGAAAAATTCAATGAATTCTCCCAACCTGGATACCATTAGAAAGAATACAAATTGTGCTTTCAGATGGTATGCCTCATCTGATTAAAATATCATTAAATCGTGAAGAATTTGAATAAAGGTGGGTTGCATTTTTTCTGAAACACCCTGTGTAAATCAAGACTAATGATCTGCCACAACCTCATAATAACCCATCCTACAAGCCTTAGCCACCACACGCGAGCATAACGACCCACCCTGTATGTCGTATCTAGCACGTCAAGCATAATACTGCAGCCATCCAGCATGTTAACCGACCCCTACAACCCTTGTCTTTCACATCAGACATGATAACCCATCCCTGTAAATTGGATAAACAAACTTGTGGCATATAAGTTCGCCTCGTGGGTACTGCATACTCAGGTTCCTAAGAACTTTGAAACTTGATATGTCAGTAGGAAATTGCAGCTTTGTAATATGAATGCGACGAAATCTAATGGATAGAATTGTTGGTAGCCGTGACTTTGTCGACAGCCATTGGTACCATCACTGTTTTCAATTCATTCATTTTACTAAACTCTAAACATTTCTAGTAACTTGAAAAAGCAGAAATCTTTGTTTCATGTTGTATGAAAGCAAACAGAACATCTCATAAACATCAAATATGGATGATTCCCGGAATAACAGATGAGTACGTTAAAGGGAATTTCAGGAAAATTGGGACCATGATCCCTTACGTCCCATGATACTGCGAAAATCAAATCAACAGAAATTCTGTGAGGTGGTAAGCCACATGGTAAACGCTTTCCTTACGCCATGTTTAGCGCAATAATAAATTGTTTTTGCATAAATTTACTATGATATTGCTCATTCATCTCGTAAGCACGAACCTCGCTGGTTGATATTCTAGATAGTTTTGAATTGTGTTTCGTTTTGAATGTTTATATAGTGCAATTTAAAGGGGCTTCTTCGTCATCACGTTATGCTTGTCAGTGTCAGTAGATTATGAGCTTAGCTTTGCCCGTTTCAGTTGTACGTGCGTATTTCAAGTGTTGTTGTGAATTTACATTTTCATTGTGGATTTCCTTTCAATGGTGCCCATCTGATTTAATGGTCCAGGGCATTTAAGTAACAGACTGTGTCTTTGCATGTTGCAATTTTCGCCGGCATGTTGCAAGTTTCACCAGCTGAAGCAAACAATATGTACAATGTTTCAAAATCATGATGCAAGATGTATGCATCTGAAATTGCCTCAAAAGATGTCATTTGATGTTTCATCGTGCGTCACTCCAGCGTCTTACGTTTATTTGACAACATTTCCCATATTCCAACAATAAATTACGATAGATTGGAAAGTCACCCTTCCTTCACTTTGATAACCCTCCATAAAGGAGAGGCCTGCGAAATTGCTCGGTTCTTGCTCAACCAGGGGCCAGAATTCCTGCAAAAGACCTTTGTATGATCAAGAGCTTAGGCTTACGTAAGAGTATGGTCACATGACTTGAAATTGGTAAAACAAACCTTTTTGTCTTGGCCGATTTTGTCTGTTTCGAAGCAAGAACGAATGATATAATGCCTAAAATATATTGGGTGCATATAGGATTTAGATCTCACAGTATTCTTCGATGTCATAATTTGTTTATCTTTTAACCGTATCTGTCAACTATTTACTGACGATATTTAATAGCACCATAATGAGAACAATGTCTCGTGGTTAATGCATAAACTCTTAGAGCGAAAAGCGCTGTATCACATCATAGATTGTACTTCGTTAAAAATCATTAGTTTGCAAAGCGTGTGTTTGGCTTTGATACTGTTACTATCGAAATGAAATGTTGCATTTATTACCTGCACCGATATAAGTATGAAATACGTAGACTGGGCTGCAGTTTAGTTGTTTTATTCTCGTCTAGCTAGCCTATACCGCATTTGACTTTCCAGTTTGTATGAACTGGAAGCTTAGGATTGTTCAGCAGTGTCCCCGTACATGCGTATCGAATTCTCCATACACCTGGTGAGTCAAGAAAAAGTTAACAAGTTTGGCGGGCCGTGAAATTAGAAGTATGCGGTTATTGGGCTCAAATCTTTGAAAAGGTCAATGTAATAATTCGAATACATTTCTCTTTGAGTTAAAGTGCTTGTTGTAAATCTAACTTGGAAATTTTTTGAAATCTTGACTAGATTCAAAATGGTGGCATTTATTATATTTGAGGCTGTGACGTCATCAAATTTCTAAATCCTAGACCAGAAAGGCTACAGATTTGTTATTGCCACAATACTGTACTGTGGACCTTTATAGACTATCGTGTTCTTCAAGAGTGTATCATTTTTACTCCATTGATTCAGGATTTACATCGATGGTTTTAGTTTTTTCAAAATTTTCCATGAATTCTTTCAAAAGAAAGAATGCCGCCATTTTAAAAATAATGTTGAAAATAATCAAGATATCAGAAAATATCCACGGCAGATTTACAGCAAAGTAGCCTAATTTCGTCTCAAGTGGTCCGATTCAAGGAAATATGCGATAGAATTTTACATTTGAAAAATTTGAGCCATCGCATCGGCGCTCCCTAATTTGAATCCTGCGCTAGTATGCGGCCGATATTCAAAACTGAAATTTGCATCTATCGCATCCAAACCCTAATATTTGACCCCATGTTTGTCCAGAGGAATTGGAAAAAATAACCGTTTCTTTTATCACATAGTATGACTTTCCTGCCCAAAACAACATTTTTTTTCATTTCATTTCATTTTACAATATTTATACAGGTTAATAGGATTCATATATAAATATGTTTTTCAACCTGACCTGTTTCAACAAAAAGAAAAAACCTAACCACTAAAACTAAGAACAAAATAAATTTACATGCCTAACTTATAATATTATACAAAACTAAGACTAATTAATAAAATAAAAGTTGTCCCTGTCTATAGTTGTCCTTTGAAGGTTTTTAGGGAGGGTGCCAATTTTGTCTCTCTTTCTAGGTTGTTCCACAGTTTCGCACCGCAATAAGAAAAAGCCTTTTGGCCATTGATAGTTTGTTTCTGATGAGCGCAGAAACCGCTCTCTACCGTCCGAACATTTTACGAATAATTTGTTCAAGTAGTCTGGGGCAAGCGAATTCAAAGATTTATAAGTTAGCGTGGCTGACTCTTTTCTTACAAGATTTCTGATATTTGACCAGCCAAGATTCTCAATTATCGGAGCAGCAGAAGCATCGTATCGGCTGCTCGTTACAATTCTTGCAGCTCTATTTTGAATCTTTTGCAAGGCGTCAATTTTTGATTCACTACAGCAGCCCCACACGGAACAACAGTAACTCAAATGGGGCTCAACAATTCCTCTATACATTTTGTTGAGTACGTCAGATGGAAGATATTTCTTAGAATACTTAATAAGTCCAAGGGCTCGATTTGCCTTGGTCTTGATAGTGTCAATATGTTTGTCCCAATTAAGTTGACTGTCTATCTGAACACCTTGTATTGGGAATCATTTCAATGTCCTGATCACCTATTGAAAAAGATGGTTGAGCATTAGGCTGGCTTTCGATCTTACGGATGTTTGGACCAGAGCCTATGATAAGTGCCTGCGTTTTCACAACGTTCAAAGAAAGTTTGTTTGCATGCAACCAATCCTGTAGCTTCAAAAGATCCGAGTTTAGGTCATTTTGTAGGTCATCAATGCCTTTTGAAGAGAGGGAAATGGCCGTATCATCAGCATACATGCTGACATGAGATTTCTCCTGGGAAAAAGACAAATCATTGATGTAAATCAGAAATGAGAGTGGACCGAGACAAGAGCCTTGAGGAACTCCACAATTTATTCCCTTCACATCAGAGGAAGTGCCATCTACCCTGCAGAATTGTTTACGGTTATCCAAGTATGATTTGAACCAGTCATGTTCCAGGCCAGTCACTCCATACATTTTCAGTTTTTTTTAGTAGGATTTCATGATCAACCGTATCGAAAGCCTTCTTCAAGTCAATAAAAATTAGACCAGTGTATTTTCCTTTATGTATATTCTGGTACCAATCGTTGGTGCTTGCCATAAGGGCTGTGGCAACCGAATGTAAGAGTCGAAAACCAGACTGATGCTCATATAGTGATTTATTTGCGTCCAGATATTCTTAAAACTGATTGAAAACTAACTTCTCAAACAGCCGAGATATGAAAGGAAGAACTGATATTGGCCTGTAGTTCGACCTGTCATCCTTTGCGCCATTTTTGAAAATGGGTGCAATACTCGCTATCTTCCAGTCATCCGGAAATTTTCCCGCAAACAATGATTTATTGAAAAGATCACATAAGGACCCGCCAACAACTGGCAAAGCAAACTTCAAATAAAAGCTCGCAATGCAGTGGCGTCGTGGCCGGGGGGGCCAGGGGGCAGGGGGGCCATGGCCCCCCTGTGAAAATGTTGTCGGAAAATTCGTCAGTTTCCATTCTTGTCGGAAAAATCGAAAACAATTGAATTAATCCATTTTCCTTACATAGCTACTTTATGGCAATCGAAATGTATACTGGGTGTCCCAAAATGATGTATTATTGTTTGCTTGCTTGTATGTCTATAAGCAATGAACGGATTTTCAAAAATTTTGTTTTATTTGATTGCCTAAAGGCTAAATTGGATGTTAAGATGTTGGTTGTGGTTTTACCAGTTTTTGAAAATCGGTTCATCGGTGATGGACATATAAGCAATCAAACGATAATACATCATTTTGGGACACCCGGTACATGAAATATCACTTTTTCGATCGCAAAAACGTAGTTTTTGATGAAAAAGTAGGTTTTTCGGCAAAAAAACTAGGTCCTTCGTTCGTTTTTCTGCAAAAAAAACCTTTTTCAATCGAAAGAAAAGTGTGTTTTCTATTGAAAAATAGACACATTAGGCACAACAAGTTTCGGACGAATAAATTTCAGACAAATGCTTTCGGTCAAAACATTCTTGGACTTTTTCCCCGAAAATTCGGTCCTTTTACCTACATTTTGGTGACTAAAAACGATAAATTTACAATTTATTTTGCACGTTTCATACTTAAAAAATGTCATGCATTTATGGTTTGTGCTTAAGCTTTCAATGAGTTGCTCGTCAGAATTTGCACAAGTGAATATTGTTGAGGAAGATGGAAATGATTACAAGATGGGATTACTTTCAGTTTCTGTAAACGGATGCTTATGGAAATGAAGGTTTATATCAAGCTATCACGTTGTTATCTAAAATTTGAAAACGATCTATTTTTCAGTGCTTTTGATGTCCTTTTTTCGAAATTTCCCATGAAAAACAAATAGTAGATTCTTCAAAATAGGGGCGTTTTGCAACGATCCAATGGGCGTGGTCACAGAAAATTTTCCCGGGGGCAAGCCCCCGGACCCCCAGTTTTCCACCCTCATTGCGCATCTAGCTTCAGCCTCACCTCCAACACCAATCACAGCTTGACAACAGCCTCACCTCCAACAAGAACGCCTCTTAACAGGACTGCTGTGTCCCTTTTAAAAATTCTTCGCTATCATGGAACTTTTATATGACAAAAGTTCTGAGACATTTTGTCACTGATTATACGTTACATTCCTGCTTGATTTTTGTCGGAAAAATGTCTCTTTGTCGGAAAATTCTGACCCTCGGCCCCCCTAAAATCATGCTCCCGAGACGCCACTGTCGCAATGCAATCGTGGCCTGAACCATGCGATGTTTTCATCTTGTTCAAGGTTGATGATAATTTATCTGTCATGATGGCAGAAAAAGAAAAACTGAACGGAGGAGTTTCGAGCGGGTGTTCACCAGACAAGAGTGGGTTAGCTTTTTTTGGGAATATTCTCACTGAGTTTATTCCCAATGCCGCAGAAGTACTCATTCATTGATGATGCAATTGCCTTGTTACCCTCAACTGTTTGGCCGTCCACAGTGAGATTAGGTACAACTGTAGTGTTAGACTTTTTGTTGATAACTTGGTTAATGGTTTTCCAAGTTTTCTTGAGGTCACCTTGAAACTGCGTGTTTTTTTTCAGAGAAATATTCACGTTTAAGTTGTGTATTCAAGTTACTTAACCTGTTAGGAATTTGCTTGTAGGATTCCATCAACAATTTTGAGTTGCTTCTCACAGCTTGAGTTTTTAATTTATCCCTCGTTTTAGCCAATTTGAAATAATCGGCATTCAGCCAAGGCGTATATCTATCCGACACGCGTCTTCTTAGAGTAGGAGCATGCTTTTCTAGAATGAGCGCAAAAATTTGGGTCCACTTGCGTACTGCATCATCAATGTCCTGAGCATTAGCTACGAGTGCCTCCCAATCGACCTCGGAGAGATCTGAGAGGAAAGCCTCTTGATTAAAATTTTTCAACTGACGAGATGATATATTTGTGCTGGTGTTTTATAACACCACGCAACTTTTTGACACAATATACAAGATAATGGTCACTAAGACTAATCTTAACCCTATCTCACCTGGGGGGGGTGGATTCCACCCCCCCAACCAAACTTTTATTCGCCTATGCTATAATATGCAATGCAGGATGCCAAGACTCCGCTACTTTGACTTTATATCTATACTGTATCAAATGATGAAAATTTCAAGATGCTAAATATAGCCTCGTAACCATGGCAACCAATGTTTTACTGTGTAGTCAACAAAATTTGTATACTTTTTTTTTAATTGTTGCAAATTTTAATCTCATATATATGCAAAATTTACACATGTATTTGATGATATCCAACTCAATTTGAAACAAAAAATTTCAATTTAGTGCCTCATTTCATTGTTTCAATCATGTTGGTAACAATCATGATAATCATAACTTAAAATCTTCTTATTGTCATAGCAACGGGAACAATAGAGATAATTTGATTTAATCATGTGATTTTGATTGTTTGCATCAAAGTGTATATATTTACCAATTTCAAAGATTGTAGCTACTACAACAGCGAAGAAAAAGAGGGGCCTCAGGTATTGACCGCTTCAAAACGCCCAGGTGAGATAGGGTTAAAGGGGCATTCCGCAGAAAAAAACTGGATATCGGTGAACTGCGTTGTTTGCTTTTAAAACGAACATGCTTATCAATATAAACATTTTCCAATGTTTCTCCAACTTGAATAAAGCTCAAACCGGCCAAAAACGAAACAGGTGTTTTTCAAAATAGAGCCCGAGAACTCAGCCATATCGTGGAATTTGAATCCGAGACAGAAACGAGAATTCTCGGTAAAGCCGATCAATTCTCTTGCACGGAGTCGACCAAGATGAGGCTCAAATCCTTACTGGTTGTCAGAGCATGCGGAAATCATCCAATTTCATTCTTGTCAGCCAATGAGATCACCGCTTTCTAGCCCCTGGAGACAAAATCGGTCGTTTGAGGTAAATTTTCTAGTACCCTCACTAAAACTGAAATGGATGCTAAAATACTTCAGTTATTTGCAATTTTTTTTAATAAATCAGTTGTGGGGATGTCCGTCCAGAGTTGTTTACATGTTTAGGCACACAGCTCGTTTGGGGCCGGAGCTGCGTTCATTTTCCGGTCGAAGAATATTGACCTTCGTTGAAATATCTATAGAAATCGCTACAAATGAGATATACAGATAAGAATTTCAGCGATTACGCATACTGACCTGAGCAATAACCGAAACTCTTTCACTGCCATCATATCTTAAAATTGGAGGCAATTTCTAACGATTTCTGTAAGAGACATCATTTGGGCCTAAGCTTGTCCTCGCTTAAAACTCATTCCATTGCATTTAAAAAGTAATGGTAAAGTTCTTGAGCTAGATAATGCGCTTACCCATGACTCAGACACCAGTTTGACTTCGTTTGCCTTCTTTAATTTGCCAAATTTTTATAAGAAACAACCAGTTGTGGGCGAATTGCAAAAACTTTCCTCGGTCCATATTTTTCTCTACACAGATTCACCGCTTCAACCAACAAACAGTGAACTTTGACATTGTATCATAAAAGTCTTGCATCACAGAACATTCCTTTTGAACGATTCCATGCGCTTTAGCGAGGCACTCGTGAATTGTATTCACGCATTTCGTTCTTTTCGTTCTTATTTCAATCAATGCAAAATATAAAAAGAACAAAACATTGTTTTGGGTTCGCTAAAAAAGATACCCGGTTTTGCACTTTTGTTTGTTTGCATTGACTGATTGAACCAAATGCGTGAAAACAATTCACAAGTGCCTCGCTAAGGCGCATGGAATCGTTCTATAGGAATGTTTTGTGATGCAAGACTTTTATGATACAAAGTTCACTGTTTGTTGTTTAAAGCGGATAGACTGTGCAGATAAAAATATGGACCGAGGAAAGTTTTTGCAATTCACCCACAACTGGTCGTTTCTTATAAAAATTTGCTAATGTAAAAAAGGCAAACGAAGTCAAACTGGTGCCTGAGTCATGGGTAAGTGCATTATTCAGCTCTAGAATTTTACCATTACTTTTTAAGTGCAATGGAATGAGTTTTAAGCGAGGACAAGCTTAGGCCCAAATGATATCTCTACCAGAAATCATTAGAAATTGCCTCCAATTTTGAGATATGATAGCAGTAAAGGAGTTTGGGTTATTGCTGAGGTCAGTATGCATAATTGCTGAAATTCTTATCTGTATATCTCATTTGTAGCGATTTCTATAGATATTTCAACGAAGGTCAATATTCTTCGACCGGAAAATGAACGCAGCTCTGGCCCCAAACAAGCTGTGTGCCTAAACATGTAAACAACTCTGGACGGACATCCCCACAACTGATTTATCAAAAAAAATTGCGAATAACTGAAGTATTCTAGCATCCATTTCAGTTTTAGTGAGGGTACTAGAAAATTTACCTCAAACGACCGATTTTGTCTCCAGGGGCTAGAAAGCGGTGATTTCATTGGCTGACAAGCATGAAATTGGATGATTTCCGCATGCTGTGACAACCAGTAAGGATTTGAGCCTTATCTTGGAGTCGACCATGGACACATGAATGAATGACTACAACAAAGCATTCAAACAAAATTCAACGCGCGACGCGAAACGAGCCTATCAAGACCCGCCGATGACCGTCCGACAGACAATAACGAAAATATTCTACCTTTGTTCGCCGAGAACGCCCGGGGGTGAAGCTACCCAAAACCGGGGACGGGGACTTGAGTAGGTCATCTAGGCAAGAGTACCCAAAACCGGGGAGAATATTTTGAAAATACCACCCAAAACTGGGGTAACTTTTATGATGAAATACCAAAAATTGTGGAACTCCTGTAATCCCGCACCTACCACATATTTCACATGAAAAAACCTTTCTTCCTAATTCAAAATGTGTAGAAGCTCTACAAATGTGTTCTGTACAAAAAGCAATGTGCTGGAGCCAAACTATTATGAGGGACCATTATGGAAACAAGGTTGCGCTGATCTTTTAATGCTATCCCTGCCATTTTCAACTGGGGGTATTTTTAGGTTCAATTTTTAACTTTTATATTATATTGTACACTTGTAATTAAACTGATTATTTTTTCCTAAATTCATGTTACATCAAATTTTTAATTCATAACAAGGCCACATTCTAAAAAATACATACATACATAGAACAAAACAGCAAAATTCTTGGGTCACCAGGTACATCCCAATCTATATACAATAATATAATTATGAGCAAATGCAGAGTTTAATCAGTGGGCCACTTTGGTCAACACTGTGCTGTATTCGTTTTTTCTATTTGTTTGGTTAATGTTTACTTTATGTGCTTTACTGCATATCTAAATGTCTAAATATCACAACAAACACGGCAACCTGCAAGATTATTCCATGTATGTACAAAAACTGCACAAGAAATCATCATCAGCTTTCAGTAGTGTGCCTTTCATGAATAATAAGCTTGATGAGATGGAGAGGGATTCACCATGCTTGCTGATCAAGATAATAACCATCTGTTATACCGTTTTGACAACAACTATTGAGCTCTCGCCTCTCTGTTTGCATAATTAATAATGAGGCAAGATCTGGCAGCCAAAGAAATCTGAGGTTGAGGTAACGCCTGAGGCCTATAATAGGCTAGTAGAGGAGGCCTAATAATTTTCATACTTCCCCTTTTGTGTGAGTGTGACAGCAAAAATCCTGTTCAGTTATGGCATAATTAGAACTTATAATACAATAAAAGCGGAGACATACCCTCCCTTGTGCGTGGCATTGCTATCTTTCGCCTTTTGCAATTTTGCCATCTCTCCAGTTTTAAAGTTTTCAAAATTTACAACAACATAACAACAACAACAACAACAAGTTTAGTTTCGCGCCCTTTAGGGCGAAAGCGAGGTCATTCGAAAATGACCGAGCAAAATTTTTCAGAATTTTTCACAACTGATTGAGGCAACAAAAGAAGACTTTTACTGAAGATTTTTTATCTCATCTGATGTTATTTGATTGAGTAATCTTGAATATTTCAATGATTTTGAAAACAGTGTGGATTGATAATACTACCAACCTGCTGAAACCACAGTAGAGACTTGGCTTGGCCTTTTCACACACACATATATGTAATAGGCCTCCCATCCAGCATTGAATTTGATATGATTTCATGCCATGGTAGAACGACAACGATGGGTGGCGAAGCATCAGACAGAGCAGGCAGATAACAGTCACTAATTCATAGTAGAGTGCATATATTGTGGTGTATTAACAAGAGCAGAAGTGCTCCAGGAGAAGTTACTACAAAGGCAAAGCAAAGACTTTGTATCAAAGAGAACAGGGAATATATATGCCCCACTTCACCAGTAGTGTCAAACCATGTGATATTATGAACTTCAAAAGACTTTGAAAACTGCTTTATTAGTAAAATCAAAAAATGAATTGGTGTGAGTTGTCAAGCATCAGTAACTAATCAGACCTCTAATAGAGATTAGCTTAAACTTTAACTTGTGTTCGACAAGTAAGGAGTGGTAGAATTCCTACCCAAAACTGAGGATGATAGGATCTTCCTGAAAAATAGGTATTGGCATGAATTTATAACCCAAAACCGGGGATTGTAAGAAATTTATGACCCAAAACTGGGGACTGATCAGAATTTATGACCCAAAACCGGGGTCCAAAAGTCCCCGTACCCCGGTTTTGGGTAGCTTCACCCCCGGGCGAGAACGATGCATAAAATGGTAGGGTATTGAAATTAAAATTGGTCAAATGTTTCCTTCCATATCTCGCGTTTGAGAAGTGCGATCGAGGAAAGGAAAACGATTTCCGAGGGCTGACATAATCTGTTTCTCGATCGGGATCACAAAATGAATCTCTGCATGCATTTAATTTTCGAGGAATGCCCCTTTAAGCACTCCACTCTCAGTGATATTGTTGCAGTTCGTAGTAGCTATATGATCAATCAAAGTTGAACTGTTTAGCGTAACCCTAGTAGACTCCTTTATTATCTGCTTCATACCAAAAAGGTCGTCAGGTATGGGACAAAGGTGACATTTGAATTTCAATCTTTCTATTTCATCAGTTTGTCACAAAAATCAAGTTTTGTAACCTCCTATCTAATCAAACTCCTGAAGTTTCCTACAAGCTGCTTCTCCTTTTGTCCGCCAAATTTAAGCAGAAAAGACCAGTATTTCAAATTTTCACATAAGCGGTTCTACCTTTGTCCGCCAAGTT
The DNA here is from genome assembly GCA_039566865.1 of Aurelia coerulea. Classification (NCBI taxonomy): domain Eukaryota; kingdom Metazoa; phylum Cnidaria; class Scyphozoa; order Semaeostomeae; family Ulmaridae; genus Aurelia; species Aurelia coerulea. The sequence continues at coordinate 11,646,747 of CM076954.1, forward strand.
TCCGAAAAAAAGTCAGAATTAAAAAATTGTTCACCAACGCGGTCCTACCATTGTCCGGCAACCGGTTTTGGGTCACTTGTTACTTTTATGTCTATAATTACCGCTTGCTTTCAAAAACAGTAGTAGGTCGAAACTACCGGTTTTGGGAACAAACATCGTCAGTGATACATAATGTTTAAAATGTCCTCCAAATTGAAGAAAAATAACAGCGGAAATTTGCCATAAAGAACGACCAGTTTCTGGGACAAAGGTGGTGCAAAACTTTTTCATGAACTATCGGTTTTCGGGCAAGGTTAGGACCATCGTTCCCAGCGTGACATGCCCGCTCTTGGCAGACGCCAATTCAAAGAGAAGAAATTTTTTCAATATTAGTTTTGAGCTGCACAGTGTTTTCAACAGAAAGTGTATCACCCAGGCCAGGGGCAGATCCAGTCCTTTACAACCATGGTGAATTGACTATGCTCTGTTACAGCATGCAATAGGCGTGGTGTACAACCACTTACCACCGTCCACTTACCGCACTTACCACCGACCATAATAGCCACCGACCACCGACCACCGACCAAGAAAACCACTTACCACTTACCACCGACCAACAAACCACTTACCACCGACCAAGAAACCCACCGACCACTTACCACCGACCAAGAAACCCACCGACCACTTACCACCGACCAAGAAACCCACCGACCACTTACCACCGACCAAGAAAACCACCGACCAAGAAAACCACCGACCACTTACCACCGACCACCTACAACGGAGTTGCTTAAAAGTGTCGTTTTCAAAAACACCGAGGCAGAGGTTTCCATCATGCGTCATGCGTCATAATCATGCATCCATAATAATTTTCAAAATAAACACTGAAATATTTTTTTTTTTTTTTTTTTTTTTTTGTATGCTCATAATATTTACAATATATCTAAACTACAAATACAACCTACATACACACAATCACATACGATTACACAACGATGCCACAGGGAGCATGGAATTTCACAAAAACCCTGCGGCCATTTAAAATTAACTCAAAGTTTGTCCCAAAATAGACGCCAGGCCAGACATTCAGGAAAATTTCGATGAATATCGAGATATGCATGAGTAATAGTGATTGTCGGAGGAGAAAGCCTTACCTGTTACTATTTTTGAACAGACTTTGACAACAAATATAAAAGAAACAAATAACAAGACTATAAAAGAAAAATCACGTAATGAAAAATAAGGGAAACTGTTTGCGAGAGGAAACAATTGCAGCGATTTATCGGAAACGTTCTGATGCATGAATGTATTTCAGAGTTGCCTTGATGACATCTGTATTCGAGACAATTGGCAGCCTTTCATCGCCATACAACAAAACTCTAAGCATAATTTTGTTAGAAAGGTTTGACAGGCCATGTTGGTGCAATATTGCATTGACACTGTTGAGAAGATCACGTCTGCAAACAACATACAAGTGACAGAACAGCAAATAATGTTCCGTATCCTCAATGCCATCGTTTATTGAGCACATTGGATCTATTGTATCCTTAAAATTGTGCCTGAACTTGTGGAGATTTAGTTTGCTAAGACCCACACGTAACTGTGTAAGAATTGCTAAACCTTTTGGATCGTGAATACTGAAAACCGATTTTACAGGGGGACGAATGAGAGATGATAATTTGTTCTTGAATGCACTTACTGTGGGTAATGATCTGATTTCAGGATCAAGCATGTTCCACTCAGATAGACAATGAGGATAAAAACTTGCACCATAACTGACTGTTCTTGCACAGATTCGCCCAACTACGTTGCGTTTGCGAAAAGGGTAAGACGATTCTAGCAAAGGTGGAATTGGCACTCTTGTATAATCTGGTGTTAGGTTGTTAACAAACTTATAAAAAAGAACAAGACGCCTACTCCATCGACGGAGGTTGAGCGATTCCCACCCAAGTTCATCGTAGAGTTTCTCACGTGATGTGCCTTTCCATGCTCCACTTACCGCTAACGCAGCGGAGTATTGAACGGATTCAAGCTTTTCCATGTGATTATTCAATGTTATAAGTTGACTGAAATCGCAAGTCTTATGTGGAACGTGATATATAACATCGCCATAATCCAGATGTGGTCGAACGTATAGTTTGTACAATTCTATGAGAGTTTGCCGGGGCAGGTACTTGGAGAGAAAGCGTAGCATTCCGATTGCCTTTCTGGATTTGGTAATGGCTGCCTGGATATGACTAGAGAAAGATAATTTTGTGTCGAGAACGAGCCCTAGGTGTTTGTGCTCACTAACGTTCATAACTGGGGTATCATTGAAAAGGATTACTGGATGGTCTACTGAGGTCCTTTTCCTTGAGAAGATGACTTCAACTGCTTGCTTAGTCGGATCAGGATTAAAGGACATTCGCCAATTGTGTGCCCATCGCGTAATGATATCTAGGTCATGGTTCATGTCGAGAGCAGCTCTATTTGGGTCGTGAACAACTGTGAAAAGTGATGTATCATCTGCAAAAAGCTTAACATTGCACCTCAGGTTATCTGTCAGATCATTTATGTATATTAAGAAGAATAGGGGACCTAAAATAGAGCCTTGAGGAACACCAGCTGCAATGTTTCCCCACTCTGACATTTTGCCATTTAAAACTGTACGTTGTTTGCGATCACTAAGAAAGCTTTTGATTAAAAGAAGCAGTTCACCTGATACACCACAACGACGAAGTTTGAAGATAAGACCTTCGTGCCACACTCTGTCAAATGCTTTGGATATATCTAGATACACTGAGCGAACATCGAGTGGAGGGTTACAATCAAAGGCTTCGAAGATGGTATGAACTATTGATAATAATTGGTTTATAGTAGAATCACCAGGGCGAAAACCCGACTGATTAGGGTTTAGTAGATTATTTAATGTCAAGTGTTCATAAAGGGTATCAAATATTAGCTTCTCCAGCATTTTCCCAAATATTGGAAGCAGGGATATCGGACGATAATTTGTTTTCAAGTTTTTGTCATTTTTTTTGTGAATTGGTACTACATGAGCTCGTTTCCAAATGTCGGGAAAGGTACCTTGCATCATGCATGCTTCAAAAATCAGTTTAAGAGGTGTTACAAGTGAACAATCACATAGCTTTATCATACGTATTGAAATTTCGTCCCATCCATGGGCCTTGTTGGGATTTAATGACCGAATGATCCGAAGTATCTTGTCCTCTGATATTTGGAAGCAATTCAACGGAGGAGCACACACTGGCACATCACGTGGGATTTCACTACCAGTATCCAGGGTTGTGCATTGGAGTATGAAATATTAAAGTTGCAAAATGTCCATATAATCAAATCATCGCTCGAATCAAACCTTGGTTTCAGGTGCAAGCTAAATTTGCCTTCACGCAGTTCATACCTCCGGTTTTTATGTGTCTGTTTTGTCTGTTTTGCGTTTCGACACATTTTATCATGGAATGTTGCCTACATGCTCAGTTATGCGCGCTTTGTCAACGTTCGTATGCAGCGCAAACAAACAAAACTTCATCCAGGAGTTCCTCATTTAGAAGGCCACTTAGATTCCAACAAGGTGAAGATGAAGTTGCGATTGGGATCGCAGAAATAGAGCAGACCCAATCGAGTCCACGACCCCTTGTCATGACTCTCAAGTGGTGGGGTCCTACCGGGTATCGAACCCAGAGGCGTAGCTAGGAATTTTCGGCGGGGGGGGGGCAAAGCCCATTAATGATCCGACAGGCGAGCATGGTAAGTTGGGGTATAAGTTGCCTGTGTTTGGTACCTGGGGGGGGGGTGGTACCTGGTATAATTTGCCATATTTTGCTGACGGGATGTGCAATCCCACGTACGGAAAGAAAAAATATAGGGGGCTGCCCCACACAAATTTCATTGTTTACCATAATTTTTGCGCGATTGAGGGCATTTTTTTGCCCGATAGAGGTGGTTCGCACACCCAGTTAAAGCTTTATCCATAACGATTTTTGATGATTTTTTCAAGAATTTCGGTGAATTTTCCATTGGCGTAGCCAGTTTGGATTAACTAGGGACATTGAAATTAGGGGTCTTTTACCCCTGGGAAAATTTTTCAGGACGCGTCTTTTACTTTGGCTTAGAACGGCTCTCCTGATCTCATTTTTGCCAATGCTAGAGTGGCAACTTCGAACAATTTGTAATAGCTTTATATGAACCACCACCATCTTCAGAAAAATTTTGAGTAAACAATACCTAGCTTGGCTCAGAATGTCTCTCTCGATCCAATGTTTGCTAATGCGAAAATGGGAAATATTACAATTTTGTGATATTTCTTCTATTATCAACGTCAGTTACAAAAAATTTTTGGGATATCAACCTTTACATTGGCTTGGACTCTTCTTGCCTTGCAAATTGAATTTTCTCATATTCTTATCTTTTGAAAGAACCATCCTCGATATTTTGCTCAAAACTTCCACCAAACCAGGTTTGTGGGTGTGTAGCGTTTTTGCATCTCTGATGGCTCAAAATCAAAAAAGTTAGCAAGCTAAGCACACCATCGTTTCTTCTCACGCACTTTCCTCTTCTTTCCCTGTATACCTCCCAATCCTATCCCTTTTTCCTCTTCTATCTGTCCATTTTCCTTTTTCCCTTCTTCCTTCCTGAGAAATTTAAGCATTTCAGTTACCTCCCTCGGAGCGCTGCTACCATGCTACTTCGTTTTTTTTAGCCCTGTACACGAGAAACAAAGAAATTTACCTGCAACCGTGAATGGAGAGAACATACGCGTTGGTAGCTGCAATAAATTGCAACGAACAGTCAACAGTTTCCAAAAAGGCGCATCCGCTTGATGTCCAAAGCCACGTATTTCCTTTTGTTCCCGTGGTTTTGAATCGACTTGTCAGTTTAGTGTTCTTGTAGGAGCCTAACAAATTTTCCTTCTTCGACTGCTGGTCATTTTAAGTGTCTAATGTTGCATCTGCAATTTATAACGATGAGTCCGTTTTAAAGGCTATTTTGAACTTTTCTACCGCAAATCATTTGCTCAAATATCCTGCAGCAACTGGAGAAGCATTCAGAAACAGAGACCTGTCTTTTCTCTTCAAAGTGTATCAGTCATCGTTTTCAGGCAAAAGTGAAAATCTTATCGTGCAGAAATCTTTCTCAATTTTTGCTAAAATGTATTTTGCAGTTCTCTGATGTCAATATTAGTAACTACTTCTCTGTTGATTGAAATGCATGCTATAAGTCAGAGTCTCTTTTGAGATATTGTGCTGTAGTTCTACAGGTATTTTCAACAGGCAGCAATTTCAATGAAAGTTTTTATTTCAGATCTTCCGATAGCTTTCCGACAGTCGTTTCCAAGCAAGAAAAATTTCCGACAAATTTTCCGACAAACCTCTTTTGAGTCGCTGTGGGGGGGGCCGCTGCCCCCCCTGCCCCCCTCTATCTCCGCTACTGATCGAACCCACTCCGCCTGACTGTTCTGGCTGCAAAGTCAGAGGATTACACCACAACACCACAACAGCTACCAACTCAAAGCTTCCTATGCCTATTCTTGTGCGTGAACAGACAAATCTGTGTCATTTTGTTCCCATTCTTTTATCGGAAAGTCTTTAAGTGCCGGTTTGAGCAAAATGATGATGTTGTTGTTGTTGTTGTTGCTGTTGTTGTGATGCGTTAACTAGGACTATTGTAGAATCTTTTAAAACGGAGTAATGCGATGATCTTCTAAGAAAGGGTGACAGATGAAAGCAAAGAACGTTCTTAAAGGAAACTAGTGATTCTAGTGATGGTGTATAAGTCGGTAAATGAACAAGCTCGCACTTACCTTACAGAAATGTTCGTCAGGCTATCAGATTCATGCACGAGAGAACTGCGCGATACCAAAACGGATTTGGCCGTTCCTCATCGCAAATCGGCCTTCGGAGCTTCTCGTATAAGGGTGCTAAATTGTGGAATGAGCATTCGAAAAAGTATCAGCAATACCAACAGCCAATGCTGATTCTCTCTTTCATGCTTTACTTTTAATTTGCTTATTAGATTGTTTTGTAAATAAGATTATTTAATTTCGTATGCCTTTCTTATAATTTAGTTATTGTCCATTGTATGTATTATTTGCACGGCCCACTGTATCAGTCCTTTGACTGACGTGGCCACCGTGCCTAAAGAAATTGAAATGAAATAAAATGAAAGCAGTTTTGAAGTTTTAAACCTCGAAAATTTTTAGAGAAATTCTAGTGGTAAGTTTCGTCTGTCATATAATCGCACGCCAATGTCACCTTGGCTAGCAGGAATGAAATTCGGGACCGGGGCTGAAAACTCTCATATAATTGACCCCTAAATTGTAAAATAATTGAGATACACTGCATCGGAGCAAAAAGGATCTCATTCATCATCAGAATATAACAGTGAGATAAAACAAAACTAGTATGAAAATCAAACAAATTTAGATGCCGGTAATTAATGGCATATGACTATGAAGTAGATCATTTCATATAGCAATGTACTTCCAGAAAGAACGCAACCCAACTGTAAGTGAAAATCTTTGAAAGATAATGAGATTTCTGAGTAGATATGGTGCATCTTATTTCAAAGTAAAATCTTTCTTCTTGAAATAATTGATATTTTAGTATTTAAGGCTGATTTCAAATTCACCATGCTGTAAGAGCAACATAACACCTTTTTACCGTCAAAAAATAAATTACGAAACACGAAACAGCTTTTGTGAACAAATTTCAGGCCTGGAAGCACTTGAGGTGAGGCAGGAAAAGGACAGTTTATTCCCATAAGATGCATCTAATAAAAATGCAAAATATGCTCTCATTCACTTCGTCTTTGCTGGAATAAATTTTCTATCACTTTCATGCATCTGAAATAGGCCAAACTTAAAATTCAATTGATACGCCTAACCGGAGGAGGGGGGGCACTTCACATTTTGGATACGGGGACGTAACAAGGTCCGGCATATTTTTTGGAAAATTAGTATAATGTCGGGTATACATTTTCAAAAAATTGGTATAAGGAACGGGTATGTTTTTGAAGCTTCGATGGCATGTCCCTGACCAAAACGTGGTCAAGTACCCCCCCCACGGATCTGAATATCATTGGAAAGAATATAGATTGTGCTTTCAGATCGTATGCGTCAAATTGACTCAAATTTTATTATTTTATAAAGAATTTCAAATAAAATTGGGTTGCGTTTTCTCTGAAAAACCCTGTATATCAGTGATCTTCTTTATTTTATACCGGGTACGCAAAAAATTATTCACTTTAACAGGCCACTATAAATCGTAGGATGGATCAATTTTGAAAATTCGCAACTTTAGCTATAATCCTAAATTAGATTCTATAACCTTTTGGGGTATTGTTTCGTCTTATATTTTTTGTGCCTTGCCATCAACGAGTTACTGAATGATTGTCGCTCTCTAGAACACTGAACACAACCAAAGCACTTTCATCAAATTTTCTAATCTGAGAAGATTCTCGAGAAACGTTTTCGTACTGCTTTGGGGAATTGGAATTCAACTACAATCATGGACATACAGAATGAGAGAAATTCGTCTTTCCTGATGTTTTAAAGAACAAGTCTGGGATTGGTATGATTGATGATAGAACACAAGATAATACTGCTACGAATGATGTGTGATACTTTTTTCTACTTTTTGTCGTTTTCTCCGTGTGAAATTACGTATTCAAATAAGCAATTTGAGTGAAGTGACGTCATATTGTGCAAACGAAAATGAGGCTGTGTAATTGTTTTTCCCCTCTTTATCGTCGCAAGCCTCTTTATCCCGGGGGGGGGGGGGTGTTAAGTTGTACTGGACGTGCCGCTCATATGGATGGGTTTTTTCATCCGAAATTCTCTACATATGGGTCTGTTTTTAACCACAATTCTGGTAGATGGGTAGTTCTTTGAGAATTTTCTTATCAATCGGCCCCATAATGATAATCCACGCAAAAAAACTGAAATTTTCCTTTGTTTCAAATCGACAAATTCATACACATGGGTCAAAAATTTCCTGATATTCATGCAAATGGGCTGGAAATTTTTGAATATTCTGTCATACGAATGGGTCCTTTTCTCAAAGTCCAGATTCAGGTCGAATCATGTTGACAATGAAGTACCCCCCCCCCCCCCCCCGGGCTCTTTATCGGGCTCTCGTGCCATTTTCCATTTTCAATGCATGAGTACACGATAAAAAGACTAGCAGGGATTGGTGTTAAATTTTGAATTTGTCTCAAACTATAGTTCATGACTGTAGTCAGTTATAATTCACTGCATCGGTGTTTAATAACCAACGCGTTGCAAAATTCTGCGCCAGGGGACGCTCCACACCAAGCCATTCACTGCTTGGATACTAAATGACATTCCATGCTTGCTTGACCCCATAGCACTTCCCAGTGTCTATTTTCTGCTCTGAGTTTGTAGAACATTGGATAGAAGTTCTTTGGTTGTTTCAATGCATATGAGGAGGAGAGTTTCAAGAAATTCGCCTACAGCTCAAGAAACACACGGCTGAAAAGTTTGCATAAAATCCTTCGAATCTAATTCTGGATTTGTCGCCAAAGATCAGGGCCGTAGGAAGGAGCTTCGGATTGGGGGGGGGCAATTGTTCTCAAAACAATAGAGAACAATACATCTAATTAATTCATGTGACGTAGCACCATTGTTTTAAAAAATTATTGGGGGGGCTTGAGCCCCCCCTGCCCCCCGCTTCCTACGGGCCTGCCAAAGATGATATCATGGAGTTCAACTGGTGACGTGCTCGCCCTCTTTTACCAACCCAAAAGGGCATCGACTTACCTTCTGCATGTCGTACCATACGCTACCAACTTGCACCACTGAAATGCGATATCTAGTCATGATTTGATTATTTGAAATCCGCGAGTTGAAACCGCAACCAATGGCAACGAAGTGCCCGATCTAGAATGGACAAACTTAGTGCCTTAGACCTGCCCAAGTCTGTTTTGTCAACTGTAATAAGTCCACTGGAAAGTATATTTCGCTCTTCACTTTTCCCTTCAATGTTTTTGACGAAACTTTTTTTGACAAAATAGACTTGGGGCAAGTCTACTTGTTCCTAGACCCACCATCAATGTGCATTTCCTGAAGCAAAAGGTAGGAGCGGATCCAGACAGGGTTCACAGGTTTCAAAAACCCGGTCAGATAATTCGTGAAAATAGACTCCCATTTTCACAAATATATGATTTTCTGCAAGTCGATTGCCAATGAGATTCCCTTCCAAACGATTTCTTGGTGATTGCGGTGGCGCCTTTTTATGGATGTGAAGTGCGATCTTTGAAAAGGGAGGCAAATATTGGCAAACATTTGGTAAACGAATTACTGCAGACTAGACTTGCTCCAAGTCTATTCAGCGGCCCATCAATAGTAAATCAACAATAAAATAATATAATTTATACTGCGGGGGCGTAAACTACTAAGGTGCCGCTGTGAAGGAGAAATGAGAGCGAAACTGAATTCAGTTTCGTTCTCACTTCTCCTTCGCAGCATCACCTTAGTAGCTTACGCCCCCGCAAAAGAAATTATATTAGTTTACTGTTGATTTACTATTGATGGTCCGCTGAATAGACTTGGAGCAAGTCTACTGCAGACAGACTTGATACTGGCCCTTGTTTTGCCCTTTGACTTGTTTCGCGGAAACAAAAGCAAACGGATTAGATAAGTTTCCTCTTCAACAATGGAGGATTTATCCAGCCGCGTCAGTATCTGTTGGATTGCACAATTGCATCATTAACTATGATTGCATCCATTCATAAAAAGTCTGAAACCTCTCATCGACGAGTCTGAAACCGGTCACCGCATTGTTCTTGCTGTCGTAAGTGAGTCTGAAACCGGTCACCAAAAGTCGCAAACCAGTCAGAAAAAGTCCGAAACCTGTCTATGTTGTGCAATACACGCAACTGCTGGACTGTGATGAAAAATAGGTGATATCCGGATCTTTTCCTGCCAAATACAAGCAAATAAAATGGATGGCAAAGAAGTGCGATCTTGCTTCGAGACGTTAGAAGCCGTTGAAAAGAGAAACAGGGAGCTTCTTGAACGAAAGGTTGAAGAGGGGAGAGAGGGGAGGGGAGAGAGGTAAGTTTGTTTTTAAAGGAAAGGATCTGAACCAATGAACTCTACACTGATTCAATCCCAATACTCGATGAGAATGAATATATTGCGTCAGGGTGTGTCCACATGGCAAAGGGCGTTCCCCTAAGGAAAAAGGGCGTTTACCAAAATAAAAAAGGGCGTGGTCCCAAAAATTTTCCGGGGGCTTCGCCCCCGGACCCCCAATAAACCCTGTCACCATAATTCCTGGATCCGCGCCTGTCAAACTGAATTGACTTGATTGATACTCAAGGGGCAGAAACGCTTGTACGTATGAGTCTATTTTAATTAGTCATCTTTTCTGTTCTTGTGTTGCTCTCTGAAGCACTTCTCTTTTATTGATTTTTTATGATTTCGGACAAATTGCTGGACTTGCTCAAGTCGTCTTGTAGAACGACTAGCAAAATCCTGCGATAAAGGACACGTAATTTTTTATAAGAAACTGCCTATAAGAAACTCATCAACTCACAGATAGCCAGAAAATTAGGAAACTCCAGTACTGAGAGAATATAAGTTAAGAAACTATTTATTTTGATAAAGGAAATCTTTCACATATTTCTATTTTACTTTCACTTGTTTCCTGTTTTATGGTCTAAACATGGGAAACCTTGTTTTGCAATGTCCAGGACGGGACAGGCAGTGAACATGACGATTGCCATGGATCCTCTAAGAAACTCGTAAGAAACTCGTAAGAAACTCTAAGTACCCAAATCTCGTCTAATGCCATGCTTTTGAGTATAAGACCCCAATATTTCACACCCGTATGTGAGTATATAGGTAAGATCAGTTTAGCCTTAGCCTTCTTTGTGTAATGGAATGAGCCAGTAGAAGAGATAGTTATGCCTGGGTAATGATTTAGGCCTACGTCATCAATCGTAACAGAGTCGCAGCTTGCATCAAAAGATGTTAAAGAAGAAAGGGCTCAAAGTGCACCCTTGCTTTTAAACCGATATTACTTGAGATGGGATTGAGAAACCCGTTGCGTAACTTGATACAATATTCTGTAGACATTTGCTTCATATTTCTGTATACCAGGTGTGCCAAAATAAACTATGCACGTTTGGCAGGCCACAATAAATCGTACACTGGGCCTTTTTTTGCGCAAGCGCACTACAACTGTTGCATCTACAATCGTGGCCAAAAGTTATTGGACGATTGACCGAAACCTAGGTTTCTCAAACATCAAGCCCCCCCCCCCCTACCCCCAAGTCAATGTTGTTGGAACAGATAGACAGCAGAATCAGTTCACGAACCATTTGCTTATGGAAAATCACAACATTGACCTCGGGGGGAGGGGTTTCTAAACCAAGAGAAGGGTATAACTCTAAAGAGGTCGCATTTAGGCCTTTTTTGACGGCTGTCCACTAACCTTTTGGCCACGATTGTAGGTTGTTGCTGTTGCCCATTTGTTTTGATTTGATTCAGATTGCGGGAGAACTGGTGTAATGGCCGGTATTTTGCGTGTGCTATGATGGTTGGTATTCTATTTAAAGACAGAACCATATGTAAAGAAAGTGTTCCTAAACAGTGCAGAGGTGAGAAAAAATTGTCTGATAACGAATATGATATTTTAGGTTCTACTAGTACACAGAGAGAGTGTTAGGCGCTCTGACTCATCTGTACTCGCTGCATGTTTTTTATAAAGAAACTGGTTTATAAGAAACCAAAGGCTACTTCAAAACTAACTGTGCTAGAAATGGAATTTTTTTAAAGTATTGATTTTGGATCTACAGTATAACATATTTCCTACTATTTGAAACAAATTTGGAGAAAATCTGTTGTCAGCAAATCAAATGGAATTTTCATGATAAGTTGGTATAAATTTGCCAATTTTCCTTTATTTTTTTATTGCCTGGCAATGAATCACATGATTAATTAACTGCCATTGTTAGAATAGTAACAATAGGGGCATGTCTCATTGTTATATCTCTTGTAATTTTGCAGAAAAGAGGGGAAAGTTTTCAACATGATGAGAACACTGTTTATTCATCTATTATATGATGTTTTGAGTGGCAAGAATCATAGAATATCTGATCTGCATCAGTGTTACTTATCATATTGATAATTCATGCATTCAAAAAATAAAAAAATTGTTGGTACTATGCCCATGGGGGGGGGGACATTCAGCTCATACTCATACGTCAGACCCAAAAATATCAGTTTAGCTTCATTACAACCCAAAAATATCAGCTCATTTTATACCTTGACATCTGTAAAGGAACATAAAAGATCCCGAAACAATGCAAATTGAGACCAGGATTGCCACTAGAGAACCCAGAAATATTATTGTGGCTATATTTTATGCTAAAAAATATCAAAAACATAATTTCAGTTTATTTTGACCCAAATATATCACTTTCAGCAATATTCTGACCCAAAAATATTGGATTTACCTCCCCGTATGTGCATGTGCTAAGTGCCCCACCCCCTGGGGTACTATGGCCCGATCAGAGTTTCTTATGAAAAAATCCAATAATGTACCTTTTAGCAATCTAATGCTTAAATTGACACCAGGGGCGGATCCAGCCCTGAATTCTGACCGGTTTATAGGGGGCAAAAAAGGGGGTCAGGGGGCGAAGCCCCCAGAAAAATTTTTCGTGGCCACGCCCTTCAGACTCTCGGAAAACAAGGGCAACGCCCTTTTACATAAATAATGATGGTCTGCAGGTCTAGAGCTTTTCCATGTAATTTCTACCCCCCATCCTCTGCATAATAACTTTATCGACGAATCATCGATGTTCGTCACCCCTCAGACCCTTAAAATTTAAGTTAAATTCTCTTACGCCTTCCTTCAACTTCAAAACTTCCTAAAATACACTCGTATTTTTGTTTTGTGTGCTATATCTCTCCTTCACTCTTCTCTTCGATGGCACTGTGAAGTCGATAAAGATCTTCCTTTTCTGGGTCAGCCATTGCCGTCTGCTGGCCCTTCTCGTTCTTGTTCTATTCGATGAAAATCTACTTCCTTTGCAAACATATTTTACTTCCTTCAGAAACGGTTTACTTCCTAATCGACACAGGTTCACTGATTTCGAACAATTGCCGACCGGTTCACGGAAGTCGCTGGACAGGTTCACTCAACCCTTATTGGTTCATCAGATTACAAGGACTTGATATCAAAACAATTGCGAAACGTCACAGCCATTCAAAGCGAATCAAATGTGCAAATCTGTTGCGCAACTTGAAACTGATAACGCAGGTTTCGAATCACATATCTCCTGGAGAACCATAGCAAATAAAGCCAAATGACTGCCATATGTAGGTTGCTTATTGTTTATGAGAAATTTTGTGTAGAAGTACCCTATGTCATGTCTATGAAGACTATCACCTTTTGACTTGAAACTGGTTTGCGGAGTGAAAATAGGTTCAAGTTATTTTACTTTTCTGTAAAGTTAGGCAGATACCCGGCAGATAATACAAATTTATCTTAGGTTTGGAAATCTGACCGATGCACGGAAACCGGTGAAACCGGTCTGGATCCGCCCCTGGACACATGGTGCAAATGTTTGCATTCCTTCTTCAAAAATACAATATGGCCTTCATCAAAATGTTTTTTTTTCAGGTGGCTGTGCAACAGAATACACCAACATTTCCAGTGGTGATGGATCCCTGTCATGTCCAAACTGTTTTTAAACTTCACAAAGTTCATTTGAACCATGTTTGATGGTTTCTAAAGGTGTTATCAGACTGTGTCTGCATTTATATCAATCGTATCTTGTTTGTAGGGCATTTGCTAAGATAACTTTAAATTCTGGTATCAGATTCTATGTAGATCATGCATGCAAAAAGCATGTCAACAAATTGAGTGTTGATCATAAGCTGTTTCAAGTTTGTCTTATTTAGATATTTATTGGCTTTCTTGTGGAAAAATTTGTATGTCTGAGACAGCATGATCAGGGAATGAAGATCTAAATACTGAAAGATTGCTGGATTCTCTTTATCTAGCTTGCAAAACAAAGTCTGGAGGCAACAACTTGAGATCATTATGATCAAAATCTGGAATTTTATCAATCATTGTACAAAATATTAGTCATTTTTGATTACAAAGTCCTTTGTAATCTAAGAAGGGGCTTCGATGTCAGTCAGTCAGTCAGAAAGAAAGTAACCCACTTCCGTCACGCTCGTTAAAGCAATTGATTAACGCTTTATCTCTGCTAATTGCGACTGAAATAAAGAAAGCGCACAGAAAGCGCACAGAAAGCGCACACAAGACAGAAGTTTCTCGCGATCCGATAGAAAAATTTGACGTCGGCAAATTTCATCTTAGACAGATTTGACACCATAAGATGGATAAATCACCAAGATGTTTACCCTGACGCAATAACAAATTTAACCAGAATTGGCACGTTCTTGACTTCATTAGCAGCTTAATTATATTAAAACAATCGTTTTCTAGAACGAACTCATCATTAGCCGCTCATTGATAGTATTCACTATGCAATGCAAATAAGTCAACTTTAGAGGATGATGTAACCGGCGGCCTGCACAGAGGCTATCACTCGCAGCGTCACCAAAGGTAGAGGGACCCCCCTCTATTACAGCTACAGATGCAAACGTCGCAGGTGAAGTGGAGAGGAAAGGTGCAGAATCCCAGCAAATTGCACAGAGGTTATCTTCGTGACCGCTTGCCCCAAATTAGACGCCTGCGAATAGCAACAATTGAAACGTTCTGTAGGGCTCTGCATAAGCAAGTTTGCGTTATGGTAAATCTCACATGACATCTAATTTGAGAAAGATCCACCAATAGTTAAATGCGCGAACTAAAAAAAACTAGGGGTAATGACTTTTGATTTTTTGCGTATCATCCTCGCTTGACGTAAATATCAAAATATTGCTTTTCATGCGATTCTTATCCTTATACAAGGGGCTTGACTTTACATTGAAGACGACTTTAGCAGCAACACTCATCTCTCTGACTGTAGCTAAAAACAGCATCAACGATCATTTGGAGTTGTGAAGAAATCAATATTCAGATATTCTTATGCTTGCTTAGCTCAGGACAGACTTTGTAATCATCCAAAAGGATCTTATGTTTCTGCTTCATGTTTCTTCAGACATGCTCTCAAATAATCAAAATTGTACCAATCTTTCCAGTGTCTTTGCAAATCAGTAATTTTTAAAATCAGCACATTTATAAACCCTAAGAAATGTACACAGTAGCTGTAGCCATTCACAAGTACCGTTTCAGGTCTCAGCCATTTTATCTCATGGCAATCAGAAGTAAAACAACACCTAGAACAGACTCAGATTGCATATGCCTACTTATTTCTTTGTAAAACAAGGGGGAAATGGGCAGTTGAGCTAGAATTGTATGCTCAGGCTTTGCAGATGATGTTTGATGGTGTTGAGATTTTACTTTTGTTAATAGCAGAAGATCTTCAAGGACTAAATTCCTGATTATCTGAGCCAAATTCAGAATTTTTTGTAGACAAGTGAAAAGAGGAGAATTTGAGGTTGAATAGCAATGCTCATCTCCGACTTCAAAAGTAGGGTTAACAGCAACAAGTGATGATATGGCAGTTGCAGCACTGGTTGATGTTTCATTTTTGTTTCTTTTGGCTTCGTTTACGTCTGAATGGTCTGAATATTGATTGCTTTGAGCCTGCATTCTCTTTTAACTGATGTGAAATCACACAATTTGCAGTGATATTGGCTGATATTCTTTGCATTTGTTGACGACTTCGCATAAAATGTGAAAGTTGACGGAATGGCTCATCATTTGCAGTGCTGGAACTTGCCATATCATCAGGTACTGTTAGGTATGCATCATTACAACAACTCTCAAACAAACTGATATGTTTCGAACTCAGTATGACAGTATAATCCTAGCCCAAACGACGAAAAGGAGAAAGATGTGTCCTCAGCCGTCCACCTCATCCTGCCTAACAAAATGGCGATTGCACAGAAGAACGGTGGTCACATGGCAATTAGCGTTGTTGTTGCTGCACGTAGCTGTGCAGGAGCAAGAAAGCTCCACTCTGATTGGTCAAAATGATCTACGCAGTCCGCATGCGCTCCCAAAGGATGGCTGCTGATTGGGGAAGTCGGCATTGTTTTTAAACAAAAGAATCTGAAGTTCATCTCTCCAACAAAAGAGTCATAAGGATCATAAGAATCATAAGAAACATAATTTTCAGATCTTATGACGCTTATGATCAAGTTAAAACACCAAGAATCCTAATCGTAAAATGATGATCACTTGAGTTGATCTCTTAAAACGCGCGACGTAAGGATCGTAAAGATCAAAAACTTTTTCATCTTTACAATCCTTACGACCGGATGTGCCGGATTAAGCCTTTGTTTCTTCAATTAGATGACGCAACTTCAGCAAATTCCACTCAAAAGTAGGCCTTCCAAGTGTATTCCTAAGCAGAGAACTGTAATTATTTGTATAAAATGGAAGTATTTCGGGTGGAGAAACCATGGGAGCAACTAACAGATGCCCAAAATCTTAGATTGCTTCAGGAAAAGTCTCATAAAGATTTTAAGGGAAAATTTGTGGAATAAAGCGTGTCTCATTTCCATTTCTGTGAGACCTGTGCCTTCTTACCAGAATCTACATTATCTTATCTGGAACATAAGAGAGAGCGATAGCAAAGGCCACACTGCATTTTCAAAGGAATTTCTTGCCAAGCTTGCACTATTATAGCAGGATTTTAAGGAAAATTATGTTTCTTACGATCGTTATGATGCAGTGAAAACAACAATGTCACAAGGATCGTAAGCATCATAAGATTTCAAAATTATGATTCTTATGACTCTTATGATTCTTATGACTCTTATGATTCTTATGACTCTATCAGGCGCGGATCCAGGAATTATGGTGACAGGGTTTAATGGGGGTCCGGGGGCGAAGCCCCCCGAAAATTTTTGGGACCACGCCCTTTTTTATTTTGGTAAACGCCCTTTTTCCTTAGGGGAACGCCCTTTGCCATGTGGACACACCCTGACGCAATATATTCATTCTCATCGAGTATTGGGATTGAATCAGTGTAGAGTTCATTGGTTCAGATCCTTTCCTTTAAAAACAAACTTACCTCTCTCCCCTCCCCTCTCTCTCTCTCCCCTCTTCAACCCTTCGTTCAAGAAGCTCCCTGTTTCTCTTTTCAACGGCTTCTAACGTCTCGAAGCAAGATCGCACTTCTTTGCCATCCATTTTATTTGCTTGTATTTGGCAGGAAAAGATCCGGATATCACCTATTTTTCATCACAGTCCAGCAGTTGCGTGTATTGCACAACATAGACAGGTTTCGGACTTTTTCTGACTGGTTTGCGACTTTTGGTGACCGGTTTCAGACTCACTTACGACAGCAAGAACAATGCGGTGACCGGTTTCAGACTCGTCGATGAGAGGTTTCAGACTTTTTATGAATGGATGCAATTGTGCAATCCAACAGATACTGACGCGGCTGGATAAATCCTCCATTGTTGAAGAGGAAACTTATCTAATCCGTTTGCTTTTGTTTCCGCGAAACAAGTCAAAGGGCAAAACAAGGGCCAGTATCAAGTCTGTCTGCAGTAGACTTGCTCCAAGTCTATTCAGCGGACCATCAATAGTAAATCAACAGTAAACTAATATAATTTCTTTTGCGGGGGCGTAAGCTACTAAGGTGATGCTGCGAAGGAGAAGTGAGAACGAAACTGAATTCAGTTTCGCTCTCATTTCTCCTTCACAGCGGCACCTTAGTAGTTTACGCCCCCGCAGTATAAATTATATTATTGCATGCGACAGCATGCCTCCTAATCTTGACATACTTTGAGATTTTTGTGCAACGTCAGCAAATCATCCATTGTCTTTTGGGAACAGGATCCCTATGGCAACCGTGATTTTAAGTGATCGTCGCATCTTGATTTATGATACCTTTTCGAGTCATATACCTTTCGAGTCATATGCGTGAATGAAAAGAACATGACACAGCATACTCTTGAGGTATGACATTTTATGGCTGATCAAGGAATGGTTTAGATGGATCATCGCTGGAATAGTGATTGCAGAAGGCGTGCACAGCAAGGCAAACAGCGAGGGGACAGTCGATGTGGTAAGGTTCTTTCATTTATTCTTCAAAATTTTATTGTTTCTGCACCGTTACTGACTATTTTGTACATTATTCATTGAGAGATATGTTTACCTTAATGTCTCTTCTGTGGCAGAGCTGCAATGTGCCCATCTGCGACCTTTCTTGGGCGCTATCGTACTGGAGACCTCTCTGTGGGCCTAAGTTTCTTACTCACTTAGAACTCATCATGAAAGCCAGACTAATGCCAGTGTATGCCCATTGTGGTACACTGAGCAAAATCATTGCCCATTGCTGGTATCTGAGATAACGATACTCAGTTTCTTATTTTTTCAAACAGTTCTCTGTCTGCCGATTGTGCCTGGCCTGGCACTTTCGTGTCCCCAGAACAGAACAAGATTCAGAATCACATTCAGATTCAACAAATGAAGGAAACATTGCCCCCATTACTCCCTGTTACAAGATATCGAGCCCAAACCTAAAATAAAAACAAGCTATGGTATCCAAATATTGTTTAGAGAACTTTCCAAAAATGTCCCCCCTGGGGGCTTTGTGCAAATTTTTCAAGGTTTCCTTCATTTGTTGAATCTGATTTTGAATCTGAATGTGATTCTGAATCTTGTTCTGGGACACGAAAGTGTGCCTGGCATATGATGCTGCCAGTGCTTGCAAGCAACCCTTCCCAGTTTCCCAGTTCATGGCATTTGAGTCATGCATATATATCTATCCTGGCTCATACCTGCAATGCCAAATTCTGCAATTTTTTGTGAAATATTTGCAAATAAAATTGTTTTATCATTTATTTGCCAGCATCATTTTTTGTCATGGATGAGCTTGAAAGAAATTCAGGCCAAAAGGTCCTTCTTCCCTATGATGTGGGGGGGGAGGGGTCAGGAGACTGCTTTTTTCGTGCCCGTTAACATCTAATGTTTGGAACCCTGACACGCATATCAGGGAATGTGGTATAACTCATATGAACAACCATCCACACTTATACCGAGAATGTGTTTACAGTTATGGACTTCAATGCTTATATTACCCAAATGTCTGCAAAGAGAACATGGTGTGACCACATTATTATTCAGGCAGTTGCTAATGCATTCCATTGTATCATTAACATCAGTCACATTTTCCAAGGATGCAATTCTAGTAAAACCTGTGATTTAGTATTTTTCTTACAGGCTTTATCCCAGAAGTACACTATGTATCAACAACATGTCTCATTCGAAATTCTTCTCCAGTTCGTAAAAACCTAATTAACATCAAAAGGAAACTGACAGTGACAGAAAAAAGAAAATCAAGACTGTATGCCAAACAATCAGGGCAGAGAGACTGGTAAAACATAAGAATTGTGAAAACTACTATTCTATTACAGACAATTTCTTGGCTTTTTATAGTTTATACTTGTCATTGATTTATGTAAATGCTACCTATATAGTTTTGATAGCAAGCACTGAAGTATTAGCATCATCAGTTACAATTAAGAAGTACTAAAACCCTCACAAATATATCACAGACTTTACTTCATGTGCACAGGATATAGTGTCAACAGACCTCTTTCAAACTCTACACCTGCAGTTTGGCAGCTTTGATAGAAAATTATTTGTAATGGCAAAAACGAGACCTCATTTCATGTTGCTAATACTTCTTTGCAATGAGTTGTGTTAATTTTCTGTTTTCTTCTGTTATTGTTGATATCCTGGTGATAATCACGCACATCGTGCATTTCTCTTTGTCCATCTTGTGTACCACCATGATACAACTACCTTTTGGCTCTCAAGCGCATGCATTTCCTAACGTATCGTTATTTCTAGTTTTATTGTTGATTTACTATTGATGGGCCGCTGAATAGACTTGGAGCAAGTCTAGTCTGCAGTAATTCGTTTACCAAATGTTTGCCAATATTTGCCTCCCTTTTCAAAGATCGCACTTCACATCCATAAAAAGGCGCCACCGCAATCACCAAGAAATCGTTTGGAAGGGAATCTCATTGGCAATCGACTTGCAGAAAATCATATATTTGTGAAAATGGGAGTCTATTTTCACGAATTATCTGACCGGGTTTTTGAAACCTGTGAACCCTGTCTGGATCCGCTCCTGCTAGTGAGAACCAGGCTTTAATCTCTTTAAGACTTTAGGATCTTCAGCAGAAAGCCTGAATTCGATACTGGGATTTTAAATTAAAAATTAAAAACTGGGATTTTAAACTGGGATTTTAAAAATTTAAATTAAAAGCTAAAATTAAGCTTATTTTGGCACCTTTTTAGAACCTTCAAAAGTAAGAGATCTCTATGAACGCTGTCATATGCTTTTTGAAATCAATAAATGCAACACATAGATATGACAATTTATTTATTTATTTCAAGTTTTAAGTGGTAAGTGGTTTTCTTGGTCGGTGGTAAGTGGTCGGTGGTTTTCTTGGTCGGTGGTCGTTGGTTTTTTGGTCGGTGGTAAGTGGTTTGTTGGTCGGTGGTAAGTGGTTTGTTGGTCGGTGGTAAGTGGTTTTCTTGGTCGGTGGTCGGTGGTGCTGGTCGGTGGTTGGTTTTGCTGGTCGGTGGTCGGTCTGGTCGGTGGTCGGTGCGGTCGGTGGTATGTGGTCGGTGCACTGGTCGGTGTGGTCGGTGGTAAGTGGTTGTACACCACGCCCATGCAATATACTTTACCATGGCATGGCAGGCAGATATGCTGTGTCATGGTTATCATGAAATACTTAGGTACATGTTGCTCAACCCGACTTCCGCTTTAGGGGTCGTGTTTGCAAACGAATTTTATCTCATTGTATTTGTACCGCCGAAATGTGTTTTACTTAAATGCTTTCAGAGTATCACGTACAGAACTTACATAACTTTGCTTCACCTTTTAGCCTTTATAATCGCGTCATACAAAATTCCAATCCCGGGTTTACTGTTACATGGTCACATGAACTTGGCAAGCTTGAAACTGGGACAATATTTCACAACTTCAACCACGACCTCAACTTCTCAACTGAAGCCTGTCATGGACAGTGTTTCAAAGATGGATACTCTCTTGCAACTATCAGTTTTGGTAATGGTATCGATTTTGGTTGATGGAAATATTGCAGCTTCTAGTATTTGCACACCTAGAACGAAGCCATCTATTCCAGTGGGAATGACATTGCCTAAATTTCCCAATCAATTTTCCATGGATAATCTTATGGAAATAAAATCGAGTGGTCCAAAACAAATCGCCTCTTCCACATTGCTGCGAAGTATATCATTCGAGGCAGGGAGAAAACTACTGTCAGTGACGAAAGGATTTTCAGATAAAGCTGGTATTAAGATAATTGTAGATACCGACAGAATGCAAGTTATACAGTCCACAACAACACTTGCAAGGTTGGAAACTTTACATCAGCTTACGGAGAGACGCTGCTTCATGGACTGAATATTCACTTCATGACTGGAAATGATGTGTTTAGATTTGGAGAAAAATACAATGTTTCTTACAATGGCACCATTAATTTTCGCGGAATCAAGTAAGTTCGCCCATTCCAAGTAATTGTTTTTCAAAGCAAAAGAACAATAGCAATAAAAACCTGATTACTGCCAGAGTTGAGCTGAGTGACGGAGTTATAAGGCAACTTAAGTTTGCGGGCAATCTAAATATAGCCCATTGTATTCTATTGTATTTGATGATCTCGAGAGATGATAAAAAAATTGGAAAAATGGACACACGTGGTGTTCTTTTGTTCCATTTTTAAACTAGACGCTATCTATCCGTCATTTGTCTTTATTAGATTGAGCACCCGTGGATGTGCCAGCCAAAAGAGTCGCATTTTGGGCTGTAGATTGCGAGAAAGGATTATACCTTTTTTATTCCGGCACAGAATGTCCATTGAAGCTACTTTTTCCAGGACCAAGTAAAATTTGATGTAAAAACATTATAATAACTTACAAAATGATACTGGTGTCATCTGGGAGGGTCGTAATTTTGTTCCGAGCAGGCACATCCCCGTTGTTTTTCTCCAAAGTAGACTCCCCCGGGGAGCTGAAGTGTTTATCGCTGAACCGTATACAGTATGACTTGCACGAACAGGGGGAACAGCACCACATATTTCCTACGGGACATGGATGTTCATTTTACCCAAAAGAATGCCATCCTGGTCGAAATTTGCTCTGCTATACTGACATACTGACATAGAAATTATAACCACTCCGAGGGAGACACTTCTTGGTACGCTGCGGAGGAAAAACGATAGTACCTGTTCTTTGAATAATTTTTCGAAAAATGATATCTATCCTTAGATCCTTCACTTTTGTGGGTCTGGCACCCAAGGTGCTTAAATAGGTGCCTTCGCTTGAACCGAAATTGCTTTAATCCAGATTTCCAAAAAGTATTCCAGACGTTCAAAGACTGGAAGTTTGAAAAATATACCCATGAGGGCAAGGCTGCACTCTCTCTATGTACCCGATGTACCTAAATTTTGCACTCTTTCGTGGAACCACAAACCTTATGCACCAAGAAATTATCACAAAAACTGGGCGTCGCCTCTTAACAGTCTTAAGCTATTTCTTCTTTCTATCACAGATGTGATTTGTGGAAAGTTTGCATTGAAGAAGGCAAGGCCTCCGTAACAATTGACTATGTTTTCGGAAGTAAAGATTCAACTGCTGCTAGTACCTTCCTTGGCTATGTTGAAAGAAGACAAATGCTTGGAAAAAACACTAATATTACAACACATGTGTTTAACTTTGTTGCAAAGAAGCCGTCACCTGAGAGACTGCAAGTACCTAGTAGTGAGTATAAATTGTTCATTTATTAATTCAGAGATCTTTGCACTGGGATCTATTAGGCCCTTTTAATCTGATATTGCCAAAAATAAAGCTCCGATTTTCAGTTAGATTTTGTACTAGCGTCATGGAGCATAGCCTAGGGATTAATGTGTTGCAAAAATTTCCAAGATCAGTCAACAGAAAGCGGAGATATTGACTTTTATAGTAGGGCCTAAACTAGAACTTTGTTTACATGACCTGTAGAGGCATGGCATTGTTTTGATGGTGGCTTGCAATTCCTTGTTTCTAGGCTCAAACTTCGCCGATCTTTTTCATTTTAGCCTTATTCGGATCCCCTAAATGTATGCTTCAAGGCAATGTAAAGCATGTTTGAATATTATGCCTTTTTGTGACTGTTTTTACACAATTGAACAATGGTACTTTTCTGAAAAATAGTTGCCTCCAAAAATAAATTGGAAAATTCTAAGCTAAAGACAAATAATATGTGTTTTGCTATGCTCTTCAAAACAATTTCAAAAATTAGAAACACCTTTTTTGCAAGCTTCTACAGAAGGATTGTTGCCAATTCGTGCCCAAAACATTTTCAGGGCAATTTTCATTTCACAGCGTTTGTACATGGTATTTACATTCTTGCACATTTTTGATAAAAAAGTAGATCAAGTAAGACAGAAAGCTTCCCCTTTGTTGAAAAGCGATGCAAGGTTTAAGGTTTGGCATTTCTTTCGCACTTAAGCCTGCTAAAGCAGCAAGCGCAAATTTGTTAAGGCCACGATCGTATTTTGTTGCCATCTGTCCTTTAAAGAATTCATAATTTGTATATTTCACAAAAATTTTAACAAATATTGCCTTGCAAAATGTCTCAAATGTTCATTATCACATTATTTTAACATGTAAGAGAGGTCCAGTCACCTCTTTCATATGCCGTTGGGAACAAAGGACAACTACTGATACCACATTTACACTGTACCAGTTCAACATTGGATCCGTAAACGATGTTTACATTGCTTGCTTCTGCTAATCCATGACACTTTCGTTCCTGGATCTATAGATACTTCTTGTTCAGGAGCATCGTAAACGCCCTTGAACCGTGTAAAAACCTTGCTGCGGATCATAACCGTACCGGTATAGTGCAAAAATGGTCTAAAAAACTGGTCAAAATTGTCTCTTTTGTTTTATCCGTCTCAATTGGTACCACGTTGGATGCGTAGCAAAAATGTAGCGGTTCAGCCTCCCGTTTACATCGCTCCTACTAAACTGGAACGCTTTCGCTCCTTCTTTCTATAGAATGGTGTTGTTTTGGGTTAGTAGAAACACTCTTGAACCGCAACAATTTTGTAGCTGTACAATACTGATACTGTACCGATACATTGTAACGTGGTCTAAGCATAATTGGTTACTTCTTTACACGTGCGCCTTCACTGCTCATCCTTATAAATCACATTCACTGCTGTTGCAAATTCATTCGCTCAAACCAGGCGATCAAAAATCAGGATACGCGTGTCGTAGGCCAGGCCGAGTAACTCAACGTAGTAATAGTGTTTCAATTCTTTTTCTCTGTCACTATTTAGATATATTCTGTCCGATGAAGAAAGGCAACAAAACATTGCCAAAGCTACCAGATGAGTTTGAAATGAATATCGAAATGTTGTCAAGTGGACGCAAAAGAGGATTTAATATTCGAGTAAGTATATTTTATGAGATTATAAGAGAAGTTGTCAAGAAGTTAATTTGTCGAGAAAAACTGCAGGGAGCACATTTCAAGATTAGAAAAAGATTAAATAAATAGACCAATTCCGACATATTTTTTCATTCGTTTATTTCATTTTAAAATTCTTTGCATTTATTGAGTTGAAAGATTCGTTGATTTCTGTCCAATTTTGAAGCTCTACCGGGTGCGCCAAAAAACTTCAAGCGTTTCAAAAATCGTAGTACTTAGTATTGGTTCTGCTTGGTAGCAGAAAGACTTCAGTGTTTTTGTGTTCTTTCTCACGTGTTTATGGCAAGGAAAGCATAGGTAAATTCAATTTTACGAAAATTTATTGGTCGCGAAATGGCTGAAAAGGGGCCTAAATTTCTCACTCAATCAAGGGCGTGAGAAATCTCTCACAAATGACAATACATAGGGGCATTCACTTTCTCTCTCTCTCAAGAATTTTAAGATATGAATTTTTGCACAGTTCCATCCTCTTACATCCCATGACAGTCTAAATTTTGTCGTTATTTTTTGGGGAACATGAGCTCTACGTACGTATTGTTCTGTATGCAAATGTTCTTCAGGATTTGATCGAGTGTTTTAGGTCCCTTTATAGGCATCGGGCATGTTTGTAAATTCGAATTTACCCGTATTTTCAGTGCCCGCAGACGGGGAAAAAATCGCAAAAACACTGCGGTATTTTTTATATCAAACAGAGTTCGATTCATTCAGATCCATCTAATATTCCAGATGCTACGAATTTTGGAACGTTTGAACTCCTTGACGCACCTTGAAGTTGTTAAAATTTCTATTGTAAAATGTTGATTCCCTATATGCACTATAATATGGTCGTCGAAGTCAATATTACATCCTCTTCACATCAGGAATATCTTGATACGAATGAAAAGCTTCACAGATTGGACCATCACCATAAAGAAAATAATATTCAGGTGCCCGTGCATGAAATACATGATTACAACACAGGTATTATATTCCGAAATCTTCATTTTTCCTCTTACATTTTTACCTGTTGCGATTGCAGTACACACAAGTGCAAATTCCCATTAATGCAATTTTGGCAGTCCACGATAAATCGTACACTGGACCGATTTTGAAGATTTGTGACTTAATCTTTAGCAAAAAGCCTGAATTAGATTCTAGGATTCTTTGCAAATTTTGTTTCAGGTTTTGGGACTTGAGAGTTCCTTAAAATTTTCGGTCTCAAAACACTGAAAACGATAAAGAAAAACGTCGATCAACTTTTCTAAACACTCGACATGAATGGACAAAGTAACAACTTTCACCGATCTTTTTCCCTTTAGTCTTATTCTGATTCTCTAAATGCGTGCTTCAAGGCAATGTTAATTAGGCATGTTTGAATATTTTGCCTTTTTGTGACCGTTTTTAGACAATTGGACAAAGGTACCTCTCTGAAAATTTCTGTCTTCAAAAATCAATTACAAAATTCAAAGCTAAAGACACAACAAATATGTTTCGCTATACTCTTTAAAACAATTTCAAAAATTAGAAACACCTTTGTTGCAAGTAAGTATCAACCAAAGGGCTTGTGCTAATTTGTGCCCAAAAGATTTTCAGGGCAATTTTCATTTCACAAGTTTTGTACATGATTTTTACATTTGTGCACATTTTCTGATGAAAGATTAGATAAAGTAAGACGGAAAGCTCCCCATTTGTTGAAAAACGATGCAAGGTCGAAGCCTGCTAAAGCAGCAAGTGAAACAATGTTAGGACCAAAATCGTATTTTGTTGCCATTTTATTTGTTCCTTAAAATTTTCATAATTTGTAAATTTCACTAGTATTTTAACAAATAATGCCTTGTAAAATGTCCCAAGTGTTCATTATCACATTGTTTTAACATCTAAGTGCTGTCCAGCCACCTTAAGTTCTTTCATTGGAGGTCTGTTAAAATTTAGTTGCTAAAACATTTGAACATTTTAGAAGTCAAAATCTAAACTTTTGAAATAAGTTTAGTCATACAAACTTTTTGGGTATGAATTGGCACAAGCCCTTTCGTAGAAACTTGCTACTAATGTGTTTCTAATGTTTAAAATTGTTCTGGAGAGCATAGTGAAATATATATTATTTGTCTGTGGCTTTGAATTTTACAATTGATGTTTGGAGGCAAAATTTTTCAGAAAGTACCATTGCTCAATTGTCTAAATAAAAAAACAGTCACAAAAAGGCAAAATATATTCGAAAATATTCGAAAATGATTAACATTGCCTTGGTGCACACATTTAGGGGATCAGAATAAGACTAAAATGAAAAAGATCGATAAAGTCTGAGCAAAGAAATGAATAATTGTAAGCTGCCATCAAAACAGTACCATTTTTTGTATAACTCTTTATTTGCTTCTTTCCTACAATATGGAATTGTTGTTTGGGGTCTCACTTATGATTCATACATCAAACCGATCTTCATTCTTCAAAAGAAAGCCGTAAGAGCTATCGCCTTTGAAAATCGTTCTGCTCCATCAAAGTTGGAGGACTTGTTTGAATTAAAGCTGCTGACTTTTGTCTATGAATCTGTAAATAGGATTCCCCCTTCTTGTTTTCATGAGTTTTTGATTTACTTTCACATGTTCATCAACATGATACCAGGCAAGCATGTAAAGGTGACATTTTTCTGACACGTAAAAATACTCTGCAATATCAATATGGTTTGAAATCTGTCAGGTATGCAGGTGCGAAATCTTGGAACAATATTCCTACCGTGATCAAACAGGCATATTCTTCAGTTAACTTTCGTCGTCAAGTTAAACTGCATTTGTTTTCCATCAACTACCAGTCGTAAGATTTTAGTGTTTTCAAATGATGTCTTTCTGCAATTTGATTCTTCGCATATTTTTCCAATATAAAGTATGTTTTTTAAACTAAGGGGGTGCTCTCTCCTCGATTAGTCTATCTATTGAGAGAGCTCCTCCTATAAGAAATTCCCTTCATGCAAATCCTCCCTCATCTTCTTGCATTGTGTTCGTTAATTGTATTTCATTAATATTTTAAGTCTTTTTGTAGTTTAATTTTGAGTATATTTTGTGTTTTTTGTGAGATTTGTATGTAGAGGAATTTTAAAATTAAAGGAACTGAACTGATAAAAACTGATTTTTCTGCAGATCATGTAAACAAAGCTCTGATTTAGGTCCAACTATAAAAATCAATATCTCCGCTTTCTGTTGACCGATCCTGAAAATATTTGCAGCAAATTAACCCCTAGATTATGGTGTATGTCTCAAGCCCAAACTCAATCAGGAATCTAAGAGGCCCTTTACATGAGAAATTTCAACCCGGGTTGAGTTGAACACGAGTTGAGTTTCAACTCGGCTGACGGTGTAAGCCTTCATCGCGTTTACATGAAGGAGGCCGAGTTGAAACTCAACACGGGTTCAACTCAACTCGGCAACTCAACCCGTGTTGAAATTTCAACACGGGTTGAAATTCTCATGTAAACGAAAATTTTTTTCAACTCGGGGCGAGATTAGAATGCGAACAAAGGAGATCGAATCTATTTCCGCAATCGTTCAAATATTTGAGTGGGTTCACATTCCTTCTTCTATTGTTTGCAACCATGTGACCTAATCTCAACCCGTGTTGAGATTTCATGTAAAAGCAAGGCAAAATAAGCAATGCTGTTAAAACTCGACCCGTGTTGAGACTCAACACGGGTTGAAATTTATCATGTAAAGCGCCTCTAAAACTTCATACTTTGGTATAAATTCGATGCCCTGGATCACAGTGCGTTTGGGAAATGTTCATTTGTTGAATGTTACCAGCAATTTCACAACCTTGTTTTGCGTGTCCTTGGAGACTTTGATAAGCATTCACTAATGTCAATTTCTGTAAGAGTCTACAATGAACACAGATCTGAAACTAAACTTTCTTCAGCTTTTTCAATCAGACTTGGTCAAGCTGTAGATCACCAAAACAGCTAAAGATATAGCGAAAGAAAATCAAAACGTTTTGAGTAGTTTTGGAAATAAGTCCACTTTTCTGAAATCAACGAAAAGTTTTGAAACATAATTTGCGAAGCCATGGTTAACGGAAAACATGGCGATTTTTATATCTTTAGAATGCCAAGGCTACGCAGAACGACGTCCGTTTCGCTGTTTTTCGATAGAACGAATGGTATTGCATTGGGAAAATCACAGGTAGCAGCGTATGATTGTAAAATTAGTTTAGATATTAATGATATACAACCTTATCATATTCCATATCGTCTTTCTCTGTTTTGATGATGTTCCTCGCGTCTCTCCACCAAAGCATTAGACTGGGTCGACTAATAGGTCTAATGTTTTGGTGGAGAGAAGCGAGGAATATCATCATAACAGAGAAAGACGATATGGAATATGATAAGGTTGTATATCATTAATATCTAAACTAATCTTACAATCATACGCTGCTACCTGTGGGAAAATTAACTGTTTTCTGAGGAGAGTGGTTTTGCAAAACAGCAACTTGCTGCTCACTGGAGCAAAACGCGAAGTTACCTTAACGAGGAGCGTGTTTCATTTCAGCCGGGGAATAGGCAACTTACTCAAAAGTTTCCAGAGAAAGTTTATAGTCCCTACGTACCTAATTGTTATTTGTAAACACATGGAATTTCACATGAATTCAACTTCCCTTGCAATGCAAATATTGCAAATCGAAATATTCATGAACGACATGAACTGCTCAGAGAAAAACAGGAGTATGGTACGTAAGGACTATGAACTTGCTCTGACAACTTTCGACTGAGATTTCATTTCATTTAATATTATTTATACACAAATTAACCCTTCAGCAAATTAAGATATATAACATATATTTACAATGACAAAACCTTATGAATAAAAACCTTAAGCCCTATAAAACTTCATCGTTGCTGTTCTTCCAGGGAGTTGTGTTTGGCTTGAGAGTCTAGCTCTTTAGATGCGTTTTAAGTTCTTTTTTAAAACGATCAAGTGTCGGTAACTCGCGAATTTAATAGATGCCTATTTAATAGATGCCTATTCCCAGGCACGCTCCTTATTGTTTTGAAGATCTCAAATGACTGTAAATCAATCCCTTGTTTTTGATGACTTTTTGAGGATTTCACGCATGCACTTTTCCTCGAAATCCTTAATTCAGGAAATTTAACGAGCCGAAAAAGATTCCCAAGAATGCTTATAGTGTAGGGTAGTCTTTTAGTGACAGAACAACGTTTGAAACATTTCCATCCGCCCTTTACTTTTTCTTCAATAACAGATTGCCTTTGGTCGCTTTTTGGATCACCCGGTATATTAATGATATGATGATGAATAGTTGATCTTATAATGTGCCCTTGTATTTTACAATATTCTGCGGCGCATACAATTTATAAGGACAAGAAGCAAAAGTTACATCAAGTTAAAAAACTTGTTAAAACTCCAATAAAGATCCTGAAGATCGCAGTATTTTACAATAGATATAGAAACTTAAAAACTAAATGCTCGTTCAATTAAAAAAGATAGGTTTTTACTGCCGTCTTGAAAATAGTAATGTAGATTGTCTCATATGGAGAGGCAAAGAGCTCCAGGTATGAGGTGCAACATATTCAAATGTGCCCTTGACTAAAGTCTCAATTCTAACCTACTGATGATCTAACTGACTACCATTGTGACTGAATGACTGAGCAACTGAACTAGTTGCTGACCAACCGGCTGACTAAATGATGCGCAATTTATTTCTCAGTTTGCCCCGATATCAGAAAGTAAAGATAGGCCATTCTTCCAACCATTAAAACCAGCTATTGCAAATGATGCTGACGCAATCTCTTCATTTCCTCAGGTATTTCGTACATGATCAATTCAAGAACATATGATTGCAAGCTATCGCCACTGACAAACAAGAGTTGGGACAGTGTTGATATCGATAATGAGCATCATATACGAATGAAAACAGCCAATGAATTCTTTCTTCTTGATGCCAATGACTTTGTCTACGAGGGAATGGCGAACGTTAGAGGTGCTCCAGTTGATATTTTCTCCAGGCATAGACAGATGACACGAGGGAATCGGAACGAAACTGTAAGTTTTTATTGCAAGTGTACCGAGATTGATTGACACTCACATATAAAGCTATTAGTGAGTTCAAACAAAGGAATTCCTGATTGATCCGGCCGAAAAAGTAAATGAAATAAAACGCAACAGAATCATAAAAACCCTTCAAGTTGACCTGAAGCGAATATCAATTCAATTGACTCAATAAATAAGTTCTTATTGATTGAAATTAATAGCATCGTTGGATGATAAGAGGTGCTGTGGAAAAAGTCTTGATTAAATGTTTAGTTTCGAGTTATCCACTTCTTGGTACGATTGGCTGTTGACGTCATTTTTTTTGTTGGCACAAATTCAATGAAGTATGCCACGCTTACTATTGTTCCACGGGGAAATCTAATCGAAAAACCTTTTTGATTGTCAAGCCTTTCAGGGAAAACATGAGTATATATAAAAAAAATTTGATGTTTTATTGTTACTATAATATAGGATTTCTTTGGTACTTACCACCATTTTTATTCTTTTGTATTTCTTATCATAGTCTTGCGAAGTGAAGTTTTCTTGACTGACAGGGACAATTTGTGATAATATGATAAATTAAGATAAAAGTACCATAAAATAGCGTCTATGTAAAAATGTATAAATGTATGTATGTACTGGGTTTCCCAAAAAAAAGAACTCAACGGATTTGATCAGGACTAGCGACAAGAATTTAGGTCCAATCAATCCAAAATAATGTTTGATATAATCCTCGATAGCTAACTTGAAGATGAATACCTTGTTTGTTGATATTGGTGCATGGAGAGTTGGAATATCAATCTTGAAAAGTCCAAATTTACTTCAATCTCCAAACCAAAGGTTTTGGGTTTCCACTTGTACGAATTTGGTCGTGCGACCTGTGTGATCGCTCGAAAGCAGTCGCGTGAATGATTTCCACTTGTGTGAATCTGGTCGCGCGACCAATGGTCTGAGCATGCGTATTTGCTCGTGCCTGCTTGGCTGGCGTATTTGATTGGCTCTGCTCGTCCTGGTCGCGAAAAAGTTGAAGTCAATCCAACTTCCAAAATCAGTTGCGCGATCGCCGAAGGCAGGGGAATCTTCGTCACTGCAACAAACTACGCATGCCCAGACAACTGGTCGCACGATCGCGCGACAAATTCGCGCAAGTGGAAACCCGCCTTAACTTAAAATGTGCTTGAGGAATCTCCTCAGTCATATGCAGAATATAGTAGTGTGAGCATGCTAAGACACACATGTTTAGGCACATATTTCAATTGAATTTTGTAAGCTAAAAATTGACAAACATAGCAATGTCGAAGGGAAAATTCACAAAGGAATATATTTCTTCACTCATAGTGCACCTGCAAAAGAGCCAAGCACGAATGAGCATTTTTAAGGATCTTATCCATGGATAATTTTCCCTTGGGTATATTTGATTTCTTGTTTCATAATAATTCGAAGAAAGATAATACAAAATGCATTTCATTAAAATCATGAAGATTGCAAGAACTAATTCATTTTTCACACCCAAGCAAACTATTTCGCGGATTACTTTCTTTTATGAGACAGATGCAATGCTAACTTTTCGAAACTTTTGAAGCATAGAAAAATATATCTTTTCAGGAAATATTGATTAATTTGATTGAATTTCTATTCAAATATTTTCCTCGTCGTGAGACTTTATTCTCTAATTTCACGGTAATTCAAGAGATTCCCTAAAATAGCGCGTTAGCAGTTTAAGCCAAAACCCGAAACCTCTAGTTTGGAGATGGAAGCAAATTTGGATTTTCAAGATTGATATTCCCACTCTCAATGCACCAATATCAACAAACAAGGTATCTATCTTCAAGTTAGCTATCGAGGATTATATAAAGAATTATCATGGCTTGATTTGACCTAAATTCTTGTCGCTGGTCCCGATCAAATCCGCTTCCTTTTTTTGGGGACACCCGGTATGTATGTAAGATTTGCCATTAAATTAGAATTCAGTGTACTATAAAATTTAGGAAAAAAAAGAGATGTGTAATTACATGTGTACAACTTATCACAATATTACAATTTTTGAATTCTTAATTTCGATGCACTAGAGCCGAAAAAATCGCGAAATTCCGGAAAAAGATCAAGTAAAATAGCGTAGATGTAAAAAAAAACACGATGCTTCTAGCATATAACTCGCAATCAAATGTCACTCTCTTGATAACATAACAATGTTTACAAAGCTCAGTTTCCACCAGTTTCTGTGGAATGTAAGCTTTACGGTTTCGCCACCTTGTCATCCAACCATTTTAACTCTTTCAGGACCCTTTCCATCTATTCCGCTTTGCAAGAAACTACCCGTAGCAAATTCAGACAAGGGCTAACCACTTGAATCTAAGTCGGGTCTAAGTCGGACTATGTGCAAGATACAGCTTTCAAATATTCATTGCCGAACACGCAATTTACTGAAAACTAAAGTTCATCATCGGATAGCATTTTTTAGGACACCTTGTATATGAACAGCTGATGGAAGTTTTCTATATTTTGCTTTTCCATAGGTCATTCAGAAATGGTATTTCTTGAGCCCTGATTGGACAATTGGTGGACAAGAAGGACCATTGAATCGAACCAATCTTCCAATGAAACAAATTTTGGTTCACTCCAACCGAACCACCACTATCAATTGTTTTAATTTCGATGCACTAGAGCCGTCAATGCATATATTATGGCCACTTCGGTAAGCAATAATTTCATCTTGTATCTACAGGGTGTTCCAAAAATTGTTCTATGTTTGATTAAAGGGAGTAAGAGCATATAAAAGTGGCTCAAGCCACTTGCGGTCAAATTCTAGCCTATAAGGTGTCAGTATTTCCTGTTGACGTAGATCAGTTACCCAAATATGGTGCGGCATGTGGCAAGGCCTATTGTCCTTGTAATGTTATTTTTATCAAAGGTTTATATATGCTTAGATTCCCTTTAAGTAGTAAAGATCAACAATACAATGCACAGACTCATTGCAACGGTAATCCTGTTTCTACGATCTAAAATTAATTTTAGAGACCAGATTCTTGCAAATCCGCTGACAATTCATTGAGTTACGAGCATTTAAAGATCAAGTTTGTGTGAAAGCTGAAATCAAAGACCCCTGAATGACTTGCCATGCCGAAAAGGCTCCATATTCGCGGTAAAATAAGGTTATCCTATGCCATACCTCTCGTTAATATCGGAGCAAACAAAATGGCAACTCGAAAGTGATTCAAGTCTCTTTGCTATTGCTGAAATTTACTTACGAACGTAAGTATCCAATCACATCAAATGAAAACTTGATCGACGAGGGACTGAGCTGTTCAAACTTTGCTCGATTGAATCCCTCCAGGCATCGCTTGATTTAGTGATAGAGAAAGGTAGGTTATCGAAATTCCTATCCAATTTCCCTTTGTTTTGCTTTGAAGTAATACGAGAAACAAAGCAAAAGATAGCCATATGCTATTCTCGCTACAAATGCTGTTGAGAAGCCTCTGGTTTCAGCATTTGCAAGAGCGTTTAACTTAGCGGATTTGCAAGATTCTGGTGTCTGAACTTAAATTAAGATCTCAGAGATATTGTTATTCTATTATGGAGCCCGTTCATTATATCGTGATTTATATCATTATATCATACTATCAATCAATGGTCGAACCTTTTTTTGTAACACCCTTGGATTTACCCGGTGACCCATGAAAAACTTACAAGTTACATTGTGCCAGTGCAACTTAAAATTCGAATTGATCAACTAAAATTTCTGTCAACTTTTGGCGAAAGACCCAGCTAACTTTCGAAATGTTACCCATTCAGTCTAAATTCTGACTTCTGTCCAAACAGCGGTTGGAAAATATGTTTTCTTTTATTTATCAGTTAAAGTTGAACTAGCACCACCCTTTTCGAGTCCATACTTCGGAGCATTGAACAAAAATCTGGATTCCAAATTATGTTGGGAGAACAAAATTTTGAAAAGAAGCAGATATCAATCGTTTTGCAAACAATAGGCTTCCCAAGATGGCTTCAAATCTTTCTTTTTTCTATTTCAAAAATTATGAACTGGAAAAAGACGATAAAAGTTGCACTCTGAATGAGAAATGCACCTGGTGTCCCCAAAAAGTGTACAGCTTTGGTTTGATCCAGCGATGTGAATTTAGCTTTAGTCAATGGTTAATCTCTTTCAAAATGTTCCTCGATAGTTAACTTGAGCATATATACCTCGTTTGTTGCGATTGATGCTTTGAGAGCAGAAATATTAGCAAATCAGATTTTTGTTTTAGCCTGAACAAATTCTTGAGGCACAGTAAAGGAATTAATGATAGCTTTGGTCAAATTTAAGCACTATCATATCATATCGTATTCTGTTTGCCAGCAATCACCCATGGGCAGTTTCTTGATTTTTCTTTAATTTCACTCTTTAACTTTTATGTGTTTCAATAATTTGCTTGTTCCAAAGAGCGAAAGCCATGGTTTGGAGGTGGACGCAAATTTGAACTTGCGAGATTATTATTTCTACTCTCAATGCACCAATTTCAACAAACAAGTTATCTATGTTCAAGATAGCTATCGATGAAAATTTTGAAAATAATTGGCCATTCAGTAAGGCTAAATTCATACCCCTGGACCCAACCAAATCTGTATACTTTTTTCTGGGACACCCGGTAGTATATCTAACTTTCTTTGAATCCGGTTTTACTGCGAGTAGTTGGAGAGATAACGCGGGATCTCAAAAAACAGCCATCAGCCCTTTCATCTAAATGGTGATACAAAGGTATATGTCAATAACTTTTGTTTTCAGGAAGATAGATGCGTTGTAGGTCGTCTAGTGGTTTTTCTCACCCGGTATCTCACTTATTCAATTTGGTGTAAAAGTAGCGTACATTAAACTTTTCAGATCATCTGATCGAGGCAATAATAGCAATAATCTTTTAAGGTATTTGGAAAGCTGCAAAAATTTTCTGAGAATCTCTGATTTCAGTTTTCTTTGAAACTGAGCATTTTGTAGGAATGACAGAGTTCACTACCTCAAAAAACTTGTTAGGCATTCTTGGGTGCACTCGAAATTTGAAAGTATTTTCAAATGTAAGGTCAATGATTACGGTCTTCAATAGTCTGAACTATCCGGCTATTTCTTACCATTTATTCCCAAAAACAGTATCTTTTTAGCTTCCGCTGATCTTTAAAATCACGTGATTGTTCTTCTTTAGCGCTTGCTACAGAGATAATCGTCATTACATGTACTTCCGATTGAGTGGCAAGTATGATGACTATGGTGTCAATCATCAAAGGGATCTTACGCAGGGTATACGCAATGCTCTCGCCTCCGTTGGAAAGATTAGTCGCCTCAGAGTATCCTCTATACTGGTATGTCTGCTACTGCTGCTATATACTCTTGAACATAATATGTACGTACAGAATATTTATATTGTATTGCACTATATGAAACACTGACTTTTCTTTATTGCTGTTTCCTTTTTCGTTTTGTGAACAGTATCATTGATTTTTCTATGCAATTTGATTTATTTCCAAAATGCTGTTTACAAAAATTCACTAGAATCGTTGAGTGAATAAATTCCAGTTATTAACTGTAAATCACACGAACCATACACAAAAACCATATTGCTTTTGCCGAGTTTCAAGGGAGCCCTCACTGAAACTGACAAGTGGTATTGGTTTTATGTCATACTCACTGCCAGGAGATCTTAATACTGGAAATCCTTTCAGTTAGAAATAAAAATTGTACTGGGTGAGTCAAAAAAGAAATTGTCCAGCATTTGGAAAAACACAGCTGCTCCTGAATATCAAAGCAGTAACATTGAAAACGGTCTTTCATTGCCGATATGTTCAATTAGATTCGAGTAATTAACCCGGTTTTAATCGCTCATTCCTGCCGCTGATATGGAAGATTTTCTGCAGAAGCCCTTTTCGAAAACCTGCCAAAATGAGTGAAAATGATGAGCAAAATTTCCTTGGTTTTCATCATATATCGTATTCTCTTGGGAGAATCGAATCTCCCCGAATAAGTTGTTCATACTAGGGAGAAGACTCTTGCATCCTCCCCCGGGGGGGGGTCACTACCATATGTACCAGTACGGGATGTGCCATTTTTTGGGGTACTTTTTTTCAGGCTAAAAATAAATTTTAGGGAGTGTCATTTTTGGTAACATCACAAATGAACATAAATTTTGGGGTGTCATTTTGGAAGAAAAATGCTTGAGGGTATTGAATTTAATCTAATTTCAGGTACTTGGTTAGAATTTCGAACTTTGGTCACAATTTTAGCGTATCTTTTTTGAAAGGCCCGTAAATTTTGGGGTATGGTTTTTGAAAAATTCATAAATTTTAGGGTATGATTTTACAATTGAAAATGGCACACCCCCGTCATCCACCTATTGAAGTGACCCCCCGGGATCCTCCCAGAGGGTAGCACGTGCTAAAGCGTTTGAAAGTCATTGCTGTAAGGTAGAAATAATGGGGGAAATTTATCCGTAATTTTGGCATGTTTTCTTAGGTTTCTCGAAGAGACTATCTTGAGAAAGTCCCTTGTAAAATCTGAACGGAGTGACCAATTTCAACCAGGCAAAAATTCTAAAAATGATGGAATATGTTTGCTATTCAATCAAATATTACAACGTATTCTTACGTTATATTTAGTAGTCTTTCAAACAGCGTGCGTTTTTCTGACTTACCCGGTAGTTTGTCTGGTTTGTCAGACTTTATTATAGCTTTACCTTTAAATATTGGCTAATAATAAACAAACTATTGATTTGTAGATCTTCAAATCAGCATATGGAGGGGTTGTTGCCGTTCGTGTTTACGTGTTAGGGAAGCCTTCGATCAACGGCACTGTCAAAGTCCTTCACCCGACCCATTTGATCTCAATGAAGGAAGCTGTAATGAATATCAAAAATGGAATTTCTGCTGGAAATTTAAAAGTCACATTCAAAGTCATGAGTAAGTTGGGCATTCCCATTTATTTAGTGGGTCCATCAATAATGGCAAATTTTGTAACTATTCTGTGTGAATGAGAAAGCTTCGACGTTAGAAATGTCAACATTTAGTTTTGCAAAGCTGTTTGTTCAGCTTGATCAAAGATCAGATTATATTTAGAAATGATTGCAATTATAATCTTAACCCTATCTGACCTGGGTGATTTGAAACACTCAATGCCTGGGGGGGGGGGCGGACCCCTGTTTATATCTGTTGTCATAAGAGATATGGCAGTCAAACTTGGCACAAAGGTAGTTCATTATGTAAACAATGAAAATTTGAAATCATAATCTAATTAGCGATGTTGTTGTTGTTGCTGCTAGAGCATGATGATCATTATGATGTCATATGACGTCATATAAATGAAAGGTTGCTAAAAGGTCATGAAACTTTATTTTTCATAAAGAAATGAAAGATATAGATCAATATATATATAAATTCTTAATTTAGACTTAATTGGACCAATTAAACATGATTAAAAGAGATACAAAGTATGTTTTTCACAGAGTGCAGTATGAAAAATTGGTAACCATGGAAACAAGGCTAAAAATAGAATGTCCAAATTGTTGCAATTTTATTGCTCTATGATACAAAGTTAAACTTACGAAGTACCAGAGGCCTGCTGCATGTGTGGAAAACGTTGTAGATAAGAATGTAGTAGGGGGGGGGGCGGAATCCGCCCCCCCCCAGGTCAGATAGGGTTAATGCGAAAATGGCAAGCCTTAGTTAAAAAAACAGCGTCTTCAGCCATAGATAATGCAACGCTTTGCCGAGAGCCTTATATTTACGATCTCAGATCAAGTTTCTATTCATTTCTGACAACGTTATTAGATTAGACATACATTAAACTTGTTGAAAACTTTTTGCAACATCGCAGAATGCTTCAAAAACAGTTAGCTCTTAATTTAAAAAGGTCGAAGACATGGCTGGGGTAACCAGTATCTCTAAGAATTTTCAATGTAACGCCTTAAAATTTTAAGATTGTTTTCAATCTTTTGAAATTTAGTGACTTACCGAACACATCAGAACGACTTTTGACTTACCTTATAGTATCCAATTGAATTTGATCTTTTTTTTAGATTCTGAAGTTGAGTATTTAGTGTTTAAATGACACATAAAAATGTACGAGAGTTGCCATATCTACTGCATCCCAGTACCGGCATTTTCAACTTATCCTTCTTCCTCTTCTCCTCCTACTTCTCCTTCTTATTCCAA
Organism: Aurelia coerulea; assembly: GCA_039566865.1. Lineage (NCBI taxonomy): Eukaryota > Metazoa > Cnidaria > Scyphozoa > Semaeostomeae > Ulmaridae > Aurelia > Aurelia coerulea. The sequence goes on from CM076954.1 coordinate 11,685,485, forward strand.
GGTGCTCTAAGAATTGTGCCCCGTTTGTGTGGCTGCTGTGGAGGAGCTGAAGCTTTAGTTTTAAACAGGTCCTGCATCAACTTAGAGTTTGGGGCCTTTTTGAGTCAATCTGACAGTCGATTGCTGATTTATGGCAGAGGAATGGCGCAATAACTGGCTGTTTGCAAAAGCATTGCTTTGTTCTCCAGCAATGTCAAAATCACGTAATGTTTGAAAAAGGGTTCTTGCATCATATTCAAAGTTTCTCCATATTTTTTTGGAAGAATTGACGGTATTTTCTTAAAGATAAACAATATTACAACCCTTTTGAAACTTTAGAAAAAATTTAATACAACGCTAGAAGCCTTTTCTTTTGAAATGTTACTTAATTTTCGACATTGCTGTAGAACGATAGAAATGTTGTTATTAAAGCAGCCTCTTATTTTGCCTTTCCTATGCTCAAGCAAGGTATCAAAAGTTAAACTGGAGCAAATAACTGTTTAAAAACTGAGACAATTGAAACAACAGCTCCTGCACAGAAGCCCCACAAACGGAGCACAATGTTTTGAGACACATATTTCTGTCCTCTCTTAGTTGTTCATTTTCGCAGGCAACCAAGTGAGTTATATATCCTGATTTCAAGTAATCCAATGCAGCTTCGTTTATTAACAATTTGGGTTTACTTATCGAGCGTAAAAATCCCATTGTCGGCAGTCGCTATTTGCTTTGTATTTTGGATGAATTTGGGTGCCAATAAAAATCAACGGATAATTTTCCCACATAATCTGCAAGTGCTGCTGCTATGTCAATCAATCCGAGGCTGATCCTCTTTTCAGCGAACATTTTCTATTGTATAAAGGAGCTTGGTCACATAAAGTAAAAAAACTTATTTCGATAAACGAGTACAAATAAAGTAAAATATGATTAAGCACGACGTTTCGAGCATAGCCCGTTATCAAGCCGTTATTGGCTTGATAACGGGCTATGCTCGAAACATCGTGCTTATTTCAATTTGCATCAAAGTGCTTATATTTTCCTTTATTTACCTGTTTATCTTTGTACAATTGCACTACACGCGACAAGAAGATTTTTTTGAAATTTCTTTCGAAACGACGATTTTGCAGTTTTTTCGGTAGGCCATATCTAACAGATTTTCCATTACTTTTGTCAAAATGAAAGAGGTCTTATGAAGATAGATGTTTGAATTTTGCAGAGAAACAAACGAAACGTTCACATGTAATAAAATTGCAGGGATATCGTTGGATTTCTAAAAGTAATTTAATTCTGGATTCACCCAAACCACCAAACTTTGTGCAGAACACAATAGACATGTGCCTGAATTAAAGTAGATTATTGAGATAACAGGTTTGTTTACTGTCACTTGACCCAAACCCTCTAAATGTTGAAGAACTTATATTCTTAGGATTCGTAGTTCTTCTTATGTAACCACAATCTATTGTTCTCTCGTAGAGGGCAATAAATCGGTACCGATATTGATGAGTGCACAACCAGCATCATACTACGATTATAACGTCGGTCCCGATCCAATTCCACCTTCAAAACCTCCATCAAAGACGAACAAATCCCAAAGTGGTATGTCCAATGGGGCGATTGCTGGTATCAGTACAGCTTTGGTTGTTGTTGCAGTGTTTGTAACCATATTATCAATGCATTTGGTGCTGAAAAGACGTGGTATTAGTTTGATCAACTATTCAAGACATACAGATGAATAAGCATGGAAACTAAGCATTTCAAGCACATTTAGTATTCTATCTGATTTACAGTTTGTTCATTTGTTTTTACTTTGACTCTTGAAAGATTTACCGTATGCCAATAGAAAAATTATGTTGTAAATCTACTGAGATGCATTCGAGTTTTGTTGGACATGTGAAACGGGATCTAGATGGATGGAGAATGGAAAAGAGAACCATTATGTGTGGCGCAAATTCAAATATTTGGCCCCCATATCTTCCAAGTTTCGTGTACCAAGTGAGTCAGAAAAACGTGGGGTGTCTGCTAATTTATATTGATGCAACTAAATTTGCAAATTCGTTTCTTTCTAAGTTCATTGCACTGGGGAAAGGGTAAATTAGATAAGAAAATTGTTGTGGTTGAAATCGGTCTTTCCGCTCCATAACTACCCTACAAGTGCAGTGATATATTATAAAATCCGGTAAAATTGAATTTTGCAAAACTCTCACAATTAGCTGCATGTTCATGTTCGTGTGAAGTTGTAAAACACGATGAACGTAATGGGTTTTGTACCAAAAATGGAAACAATGCGTGCAGACATATTTGAAATCTAATTACAATATTAATCGTCAAGTTTTCGGAAAATTATTTTCCTCTTGGGTTAAAAGAAGAGAAGGTCAAATTATCTATTTTCTTCTTTCAGCCTTTCATGTTTCCATGTTTTCGTATTCTTTATGTTTATTCTTTTTATCATTTTGTTCCAAATTTTTTCAAACGCAGAGAACGATGATCCTCTATACAAGTGTTGTTAAATTTGCCTTTATGATTTTTGAGCATGCTGCAAAATTGTACAGTTAATTATCAGATTGATTTCTTTGTCTACATGTAGTATGTTTCCTGGGCTTCATTGTCAGACAAGAGTCCCCACCGTCATGCAACACTTTAATGATGATGAAAAATGACAATATTGGAACTGTTAGTTAAGAATCACAATGTCCGGTAAAGGGTATTCGTTAAAATTTGATTTTCCAAGATGCTATTTCAGTCAATCCATATATACGATTAGATTCTAACGATTTTATTGCTCTCAAAAGTAATCTAAACTTTGACAAAATGGGCCAAGGAGGAATTCATCGGTATCTATGATGGTAGAATTTTGTAGCTTTTCCAAACCTCTTTACTTTTTGAGACACTAGGTATTTCAAGAATACATCTAACATGGAAGCAGAAGCCCCCAATTTGATATATAACAAAATGTTTAATATTGTAAAGAAATAATTCTACTTGTGATTGCCTTCCAAAATTGTCAGCTGCTATGTAGCTTTAGAGTTCGAAATGATCTTCAATAATTGTAAACAAAGGGCTGCCTAAGTATTTTTTGTAACATCACTGCCTGCAGATTTCTTTCAATCTTAATCGAAATATATCTAAAAAATTGAAGTAGCATAGGTGTCCCATAGGTGTAGACCTGGATACCCTTTCTCATCCAGGGACTTCTCATATTAACGTTCCAATGGGATTGTCCTTGTAATTTGCGTCATGGAATTGTTTTGTCTTTAAGAAATGATCATGGCCTCTCACACTCTTCTAATTCTCTTCTTGTGACTAGAACTTGTCTTGATTTTTTACTTTGTTCAGTGGAAATCTCAAGGTTACGGTAAGCGTTTATAGGCCAAAAATGTCGATTTCTGGATTTCCTCAAATCTCAGCAGCCCAGCTTTGTGAAACAAACACAATGATACCATCTTTGGAAGTAACAGACATGCTGCAAAGGGAGAAATCTTGATTAAAAGAAATAGCTACGAATATTCCTACTAAATACATCGATCAAACAAATACATGAACTTAATCACTTCACATGAATACGGTTAAAAATGAGGTACGCCACTTGGCCAGTTTCTATTCAAAGGAATTTTCGGAGCGCGTCGATATTCTATGGTTTACGACAGAAAATGTCGCATTGCAATAGACAATTACACTAAAGATGGTGGTGGTGGTGATCCTTGCCACCATCTTTACCGTAATCGTCTATTGCAATGCGACATTGTGTGTCCATGGTCGGCCAGGTCTAAAACGCGGACATCACGGACATTGCGGACATCGCGGACATCGCGGACATGTCCGCGTTATTTGCAAGTCTGCGTTTTAGGTTTTCACATAGGGAAAAACCTAAAACGCGGACATCGCGGACATCGCGGACATTTCTAAGTCTTCGAAATAAAGTGTTGATAACTATGTTTCCACGATCTTTATGCACAACTCTTCACAGAGAGTCACGGAGAGTTAGTTGTTGGCAATTTTCTTCATGTCCGCGAAATCAATGTCCGCGTTTTAGGTTTTCACATAGGGAAAAACCTAAAACGCGGACATCGCGGACATTTTCCAATTCTTTGAAATAAAGTGTTGATAACCACGTTTCCACGATCTTTTTGCACACCCCTTCACAGAGAGTCACGGAGAGTCACGGAGAGTCACGGAGAGTCACGGAGAGTCACGGAGAGTCACGGAGAGTTAGTTGTTGGCGATTTTCTTCATGTCCGCGAAATCAATGTCCGCGTTTTAGGTTTTTACATAGGGCAAAACCTAAAACGCGGACATCGCGGACATTTTCTAATTCTTCAAAATAAAGTGTTGATAACCACGCTTGCACAATCTTTATGCACACAGCTTCACAGAGACTCGCGGAGAGATAGTTGTTGGCGATTTTCTTCATGTCCGCGAAATCAAAATGTCCGCGTTTTAGGTTTTCACATAGGGAAAAACCTAAAACGCGGACATCGCGGACATTTTATAATTCATCGAAATAAAACGAAATTTAGAAGACATTTTTTAGCTAAGAACTATGGTCTTGTGCTGGAAGGCAGTTTCTTAAATTTTCTGGCCATTTTATTACCAAAAGTTTCTCATGTGTTTCTTATGTTTTTAATGTCGGAAATGTAGAATTCATTTAGTTTTGCAGAAAGAGCTCACAAATTACTTAGTAAGATCTCAAAACAAGTAAATAACATAATTCCCTCTAAAAATAATTGCCAACAGTTGCTATTACTGTACAATGTCAAAACATTTTGAGTGACTTGTGCGAGGGGTGTGTCACTCTTTCGAAAAAGGCGTACGATAATTTCTAAAACAATAGGATTTTTAGAGATTTTTTCCGGATTTTTCTTGAAGACGGAGCCCCGTCAGTCCATGAGAACTGCTTTTCAGGGGGATGTTGCAAAAGCATTTACAAGTCAAAAGATAAGTACTACATACTAGTTAACAAAATGAGAATTGTCATCACAGTTTTTGACTCTTTTCTTAAATGTGGCAATGGAGGGTGCCTATCTGGCATCAAGATCAAGTTCAAGTAGTTTTCCGTAAAGGTAACAAATACAAATAGGTTACACCAAGTTTTGTCCCTCGTTGATCTATGTATTTCATTTGGTTCAGTTACTTTTCACTTGTGTCCGTTTCTGAAGTTTGTAGAAACGTACTTATCAACACTTTATTTCGAAGAATTGGAAAATGTCCGCGATGTCCGCGTTTTAGGTTTTTCCCTATGTAAAAACCTAAAACGCGGACATTGATTTCGCGGACATGAAGAAATCGCCAACAACTAACCCTCCGTGACTCTTTGTGGAGCGGTGTGCATAAAAATCGTAGAAGCGTGCTTATCAACACTTTATTTCGAAGAATTAGAAAATTTCCGCGATGTCCGCGTTTTAGGTTTTTACATAGGGAAAAGCCTAAAACGCGGACTTGCAAATGGCCCGGATATGTCCGCGATGTCCGCGATGTCCGCAGTGTCCGCGTTTTAAACCTTGCCGTCCATGGTCTGTCCATGGTCTGTCGAAAACTATGAAGTGTGATTAAGGCCAAAACTAAATCATAAAATTAAAACCACATTTGGAAATTAATTCCGACAAAACGAAATCATAAACTTGTCTAAATGCTCTATTCGAAAAAATAAAATGCATTTCGAAATCACGAGACAATATTAAATGCAGAAAAAAACACAAAATGAAATCGGAATCAAAATAAAAGGCATAATCTAAAATAAATTTACAAGACGAAATCAAAATGCAAACACAAAATCCAATCCACAAGGAAAAGAAGATATGCAAGTCGAGATCGAAATATAAAATCAAAAATTGAAAGCCGAGATGGAGATTAAACGAAAATGACAAACGGAAATTCTAATTCGAAATGGGAATGTGACACCCAACACCAAATCTAAAGCAAGATAAAATCCAAATGTAAACAGAAATCCCAATACGAAATAAATAAAAAATTAAAATGTGCAAGACGAAATCAAAATCTAAAATGAAATCCAAAGTTAAATCATAAATGTAAGGCAAAAACTGTCAGCTTCAAATCTTGGTGGATGGTGGAAAAACAAATCGAGCGCGCTTATAAGAATAGCAGTAGGCCCACAGTCGCTCGTGCTGAGTGTTCGGTTCGGTTCGCAACGGCAGGCTAACTTGAACTTGTGTCGCAAGCACGTGTCAAGATGGTGACTAGGCCTACTGTCACAGCATCTTCAGTGAGTTATGCTTTTTACGTTTTCTTCACAATGGTAGTTCTCAGTGTCAGCTGGAAGGGAACTTAACCATATTGTCACTCGTTAGGCCAGAGGGAGCTTGGGGAATTTCATTCATTCAAATAAGCGTACGAACTGTTTTCAGAACAAAACAATTTTTATAGATTTTTCTTCAAAACAAAATGAATTTTTCCATACGTGTACGAGATTTTTTGGGAGTGAAATGTCTCTTGGGAGGGAAGTACCCTACTTCCAAATAGCCTGTTCCATGTCTAATCCATACACACAGGTATATTAGAGAGGGGTCAAAATATTTTAGCCCTAGAAAACAAGCCCGAAAACAAGGTGTTTGCCAGGAGCATCTTAGAGTTCGATGTATTCATCTTAAGTCCCTGTGCTTGGGGGGTTAGTAATGCACTATCGACCCCCACCCCCGGGAGATGACGGAGAATTAACGGGGAATATACCATGGAATGATAATTTAATTCTTGGTAGGAACCGAGGTAGATACAAAGAAAATGCCACACGAAAAGATGGAAGTGACAGAAAAATTCTCATCTTCCATTTTCTGTGAGCTGAACTTGCTTCTTCCCTGTAATCGAGGCCCATTCTACGGACCATCGTAGTAGCCATCGCAAAGCAATTAATATATCCTGCGGACCAAGCCTGAACACCGGAACCAAGAATTAAATTAACGTGTGTATGGAAAAATTCATTTTGTTTTCAAGAAAAATCTATAAACATCGTTTTGTTCTGAAAACAGTTCGTACGCTTTTTTGAATGAATGAAATTCCCCAAGCTCCCTCTGGCCTAACGAGTGAAAATATGGTTAAGTTCCCTTCCAACTGACACTGAGAACTACCATTGTGAAGAAAACGTAAAAAGCATAACTCACTGAAGATGCTGTGACAGTAGGCCTAGTCACCATCTTGACACGTGCGTGCGACACAAGTTCAAGTTAGCCTGCCGTTGCGAACTGAACCGAACACTAAGCGCGCTCGATTTGTTTTTCACTTAGCGCATGAGCGATAGCGCATGAGCGATTTCACTTAGGGCATGACTGATTTCGCTCTGCACATGGCCATTTCAGCATGAAAACGAGATTTTTCTTTGAAATATCTACTGTGCACACAAGAGGCTCCCAACAAAGCATCCACCAAGATTTGAAGCTGACAGTTTTTGCCTTACATGAGGGGTACTTCGGGGTTTGCGGTATTGCGGTATAAGGGGTAAATTTTGTGCGGTATTGCGGTATTGACGGGAAAAACTTGCGGTATTGCGGTATCGAACTTTCACAGCGTGGTATGCGGTATTGTACGAAAAATAACATCTAAATTTCCTGTAATACCATTTTCCTGTTTAGGAACGAAGCATCTTGGAGACGAATTGATACGAAGGAGAGGGAAGTCCCTTATCCATGTCTCTCTCTCTCTGTGCCTGCTCCACCTGCTCAACCTTGAGAAAGGTACCTACGGAGGAGAGCACGCAGCATTTTTATCTGAAGAAAAAGAATCAAATATTTGCACGAATCAAAACTTTAAATGTGAGAAAATCACCCCTGTTTTCAAATCAGGCAATCTGACAATGTTGGACAGCTATACACTATCACGGTAATTCCTCCTCTATCAAAAGTTATCGAGAAGATCATTTACAATCAAACATCCCAGTACCTTTGAATCGAATGGCCTATTTTGCCCACATCAGTTTGGGTTTAGACAAGGGAGATCCACGCAACATGCTGTCAGAAAGGTTACGCAGAACATTGATAAAGGGCTATGTAGTGGTGCTGTCTATATTGACCTCCGTCAAGCCTTCGACACAGCACGTCATGTAACCTTGCTGGAAAAATTACCAGGTGATGGTATGGATGATGTGGAATTACAATGGATCGGTGATTATCTCTTTAATAGAAAACAAAAAGTAATTTTTGATAACGCCAGCTCATGCGAAGAAAATGTTACATGTGGTGTCCCACAAGGATCCATCCTGGGGCCGCTTCTTTTTAGGCTGATAATCAACGACATCGTTCCATATTCCGCTCACTGATGCTGACAATACTGTTTAATATTGTGCACGAAAGAACTCAAATGAAATAGAACATTCACTTAACAGTGCACTGCAAACAGTTGCAGACTGGTTTAATGAAAATAACTTGTTCATTAACTTGAAAAAAGGTAAAACTGAATTTTGCTATATGGATCACATCAAAAGTTGTCCAAACAGCCAAAGGTGGACATCAAAATCTACAATCAAACTATTCATGAGACCAAATCATTCAAGTACATTGGTGCAGATTTGGATAACCATCTGAACCTACATCAACATTTTGAAAATGTGTACAAAAAAGCATCCGCCAGAGTAAAGCTTTTATCTCGTATTCGTGAAGAAGTCAGCCGTTATGTAGCAGAATCGATATGCATAACAATGATACGATACGGCCACTACTGTTGTGCTGCTACCCACTACAGCTTTCCCTACCCCGAGGAACAGCAAACAAGCTACAGTATATACAAAATAGAGCACCCAGAATTTTCAACCCAAGAGCAAATATAACGTCATGGGACAGCAAAGACCTGAATGGTCACTTCAAAAGATCTCAGCATGAAATTAACACTCTTGTGTTGTTTTACCGAAAATGCGCGCTGAAACTGGAAAAAAGTCGTTTGCCTACCAGGGAGCCCGCATTTTCAACCGACGAAATATCTTTCTTGCTATATAAAAAGAAACTAAAACCATCGAAATCTTTGTAGATTTCCAAGAAAAACGTATTTATTTGACTCTAATCACTTCTTATCCTTTAATTGTACATTAAACTATTTTCATTTTATTCTACTTTTTACCTTAATTTCAACTACAACGATTGTCAATAGGTAGGATTACAGGTCCTGGAATGATAACAGATAGTTTTATGCTGAACAAGTCAACCTGTCAAAATATTAGTTATTATTATTATCATTATTATTACTTTTTGTTTTGAAAAGTTTCCTTTCGAACCATGTTGCTTTCAAATACATTTGCACGTTTGACCCGGATATTAAGAGTACCACTGAAGGGTGAACAGTTTAGATCAATGATACGACTATGATATAAGATCTGTTCTATATATTCATAATTTTTCTACCGTCAATGCAGTTTTACTAAAAGCACATCGATGAAAATTTTCCCTATCGTTCTCACATCACTATTTTGTCTGTAAAACATCTAACAACGATCTAAAAGATCAGACTACAAATTTTAATGGAGGAAGGTGGATTTAGGTCGCAATCAAACTGCAACAGACCGGTGTACTGTATTAGGGGCTTTGTTTTTTAGTTTTCTAGCATAGGCGTAGGAGACAGGAGAAATCCGCGTTAAGTCGGGCAAAATTTTCTTAAACAATGGATTTTTTATCGGGCAGCCCCCCAAATTTTATCTCCCCCTACGCTGATGTTTTCTAGCGATTGCGGTATTTTGCTATTTTTTGGTGCGGTATTGCGGTATTTGGTGTCTTTTTCGTGCGGTATTGCGGTATTGGGATCCCCCCGAAGTACCCCTCTTACATTTATGATTTAACTTTTGATTTCATTTTAGATTTTGATTTCGTCTTGCACATTTTAATTTTTTATTTATTTCGTATTGGGATTTCTGTTTACATTTGGATTTCATCTTGCTTTAGATTTGGTGTTGGGTGTCACATTCCCATTTCGAATTAGGATTTCCGTTTGTCATTTTCGTTTAATCTCCATCTCGGCTTTCAATTTTTGATTTGATTTCATCTTGTCTTTTATATTTATGATTCAAATAAGAATTAGGATTTCGTTTTATATTTCGATTTCGACTTGCATATCTTCTTTTCCTTGTGGATTGGATTTTGTGTTTGCATTTTGATTTCGTCTTGTAAATTTATTTTAGATTGTGCTTTTTATTTTGATTCCGATTTCATTTTGTGTTTTTTTCTGCATTTAATATTGTCTCGTGATTTCGAAATGCATTTTATTTTTTCGAATAGAGCATTTAGACAAGTTTATGATTTCGTTTTGTCGGAATTAATTTCCAAATGTGGTTTTAATTTTGGCCTGGTGTACAACCACTTACCACCGACCACACCGACCACATACCACCGACCACACTTACCACCGTCCACTTACCACACTTACCACCGACCATGATAGCCACCGACCACCGACCACCGACCGAGAAAACCACTTACCACCGACCAATAAACCACTTACCACCGACCAACAAACCACTTACCACCGACCAAAAAGGCCACCGACCACCGACCAAGAAAACCACTTACCACTTACCACTTACCACCGACCAAGAAAACCACTTACCAGCGACCACCAACCACCGACCAAGAAAACCACTTACCACTTACCACCGACCAAGAAAACCACTTACCACTTACCACCGACCAAGAAAACCACTTACCACTTACCACTTACCACCGACCAAGAAAACCACTTACCACCAACCACCGACCACCGACCAAGAAAACCACTTACCACCGACCACCGACCAAGAAAACCACTTACCACCGACCACCCACCAAAATTTTATAGAGTAAAATTTTAAAAATAATTTTAATGAGTTTCTTCTTACAAAGTTGTAGGCTGCCCTGGAAATCCCGTATACCCTATCCAATATCTAATATTTGTCTGTTCTAGTTGATATCAATACTTTTTGTTTTAATTGATTTTCTGATTAAATAGATTTTCATTTTCTGAAGTGATGCGTTTGGAGTATATAGACGGCATAACGGAATAACCAGACCCAGGACCACTAGGACCGGACCCTAACGGACCGGACCCTAGGGGAATGCCCTCCCCTCTCTTTGGCGTGACGGCTAAGCCTCCAAGCTGCAAGTTCATCTCAGCGCTTAGAGTTCAAATTTATCAGGCACGCAGATAACACTTAGGGACTTCGTTAGCTCCCATGGTGCCCCCAGAAAATTATTAGGGGGAGTTGGTCACATGTATCTCTGAAATATGGGTTACACTCATCTTTTTCGATAAGAAACTGTGGTCGGAGGTCGTTAGGTAGTTTCTTATATCTTAGGACATTTCGCTACTAAAGTTTGAAAAGTTGGTTTTTTCAATTTTTAATACTGAAAATGTAGAATTAATTTCGTTTTGTTAGAAGGGCTTCCAAACTATTTAATAAGATCTAAAACAATAAGTAATAACATAATTGGCACTCAAAAATTGAACATGGTACATTAATAGGAACAGTAATAGTATTTTTGAATGAACATTACGAAAGTTTCTTAGCATTTTGATACAGGCGATGGGGTAGTATTTTTCGAAAATTTTGGCCTACTGTTTCTTATGAGCTGTTTCTTATAAAAATGCAGGTCCATAAGAAGCGGGGGGGGGGGGGCAGGGGCATTAAGCCCCCAATAATTTTGAAAACAATGGTGCCACGCCACAAGCATTAATTAGATGTATTGTTCTCTATTGTTCTAAGAACAATCCCCCAATCAGAAGCTGCTTCCTACGGCCCTGTAAAAAGGTGAGTGCACTTGCATGATACGAGAAAACAAATGCACACAAATGCACTTTCTGAGGTGCAATATTGTGATCATGGGATTTACCAAAGACAAGTGGGGTCAATGCCTGGGTCAATGCGTGGTTTGAGAGAATGGTTTTAACATTCCCAAAATTATCACTCTCTCTTTCGAGATCGCCTTACCCCATATATCTGCCAATTACCACCTTCACAATAAACATTGCGAACAAATACGTTATCAAAAAGCTGCCTGCTAAATGATTTTGCTGTCCCAAACTAACTTGCAAAGAGAATGGAGAAGCCAGAATCAAGTCCAGAAATTGAGATTGTGGAGATGGAATACAACGTGGCTGGCATCACGACTTCATTGCAACAACTTGAATCACCAAGCAAGGCAGAGGTAAAATATTTAGGCCATGTAGTTAAATGCTTAGGCCCAGTGGGCAATAGGTTGAGGCTGGACCAAAATTTGTCCCCTGGTTAGAAGATTTGAAATACCATCCTTTTTGCGTTTGTTGTGGAATCCAGAAGGTAGAATTTACATACAGCAGTGACTGCCTTATCTTACTTTGGAGCGAAACTTCTGTGTTGGCCGTCATTTAATCATTGCAAACAAACGCTGGAAGGAAAGTAATGGGTATTCCCCGAGGGTCTGGTCCGTTGGGTCCGGTCCTACTGGTCCTGGGTCTGGTTATTCCGTTATGCCTATATAGACTAGGAAGAGTTCATCTTCGTTTCGCGTGAAGTAAATATGATTTTCTGTTCATCCGTTGGTTTACAATTGAAATTGGAGATTGATAATTAAAATTAGGGCAGAGATTTTGTGTTTTATCAACCGGGTGTCTCAAAAAAATACCCGCTTAAATTGGGTATAGTAACAAAACGATAAGATATCGGGACTTTCTGAAGAAAAAGCTACATTTGTTTATCTTCAACTTGAATGCACATACCTTGCATTTTAGAATCGTCTACCAAAGCTCGCTAAGTCCAAATTTAGAGTACACCAAAAACGGCCTAACCATATTTGAGAAACGGCCTAGCCATATGATCAGATATCACCGGCAATGTGCAAAAGAATTTGAAATTGTGTTCAAATTTCGATTTTAGGTTTTCCTTTTGAAAAGAATTATACTTTGAGATGCTTCAATTGTTTCTGATATTGTATTTCTTTTGAGGAATCGATCCTTGCGTTGCATTCCATTGAACACGCTATTCTTATCAAAGAAAAATAAAAGGGGTACATGCACGCTTATTTTGGAGATGTGGCACGAGTTTATCATTCACATCACATTTTTATTCTATTCGCTTAGTTAGAGTCGTGGTCATGCGTCCATAATTTTTTTCAAAATAAAGACTGAAAAAATAAAGTTTGCAGGTGCTTTGTAAAATGCCCATGATATCAAATCATGGCTAGGCCCTTTTTCGAAACTTCACGCAGTCATACGGCCGGTTTTTTATGTGTCTGTTTTGTGTCTCAATGCTTACATTTGATTTTTAAACATATGATTTGTATCACATTTTATCATTGGCGGAAACCATGGAATGTTCACTACACGTATTTTTTATAAGAAACTGCTTATAAGAAACTCAACTCTCAGATCGCCAAAAAATTAAGAAACTCCAGTACTGGGAGAATATAAGTTAAGAATCTATTTACTTTGATGAAGGAAATCCTTGACCTTTTTCACTTTACTTTCATTTGTTTCCAGTATCATATTACTCGTTAAGGTACTTCAGTAATGTCTAAACATTGGAAAGGCTCAAACAATATTGTTTTGAAGTGTTCACGAGGGCACGGGTAGTGAACATGAAGATTGTTATGGTACCTCTAAGAAACTCGTAAGAAACTCTGAGTACTCAAAATCTGATAATTTTAAGAAACTTTCAGTGCTGGTCCAAATTCTTAGTTTCTTATGAAAGAAATACGTGTACATGTTCAGTTATGCGCGCTTTGTCAACGTTCGTTCACCGAGCCCATTTTAAGGATTTGCAGCTGCAATGCAACGTAAATGAACAAAACTTCATCCAAGAGTTCTGCATTTAGAAGGCTACATATAGCTCCAAGCAGCTCCCAGCGCAAAGCTTCCTGTGCCTATGCCTGTGTCAGAACACACAAATCTGTGCCATTTTATTCCCATTCCTTTATCGGAAAGTCTATACGTCCCGGTTTGGGTAAAATTATGTTGTTGTTGTTGTTGTTGTTGTTATTGTTGTTATTGTTGCTGTTGTGATGCGATAACTGGGACTATCACAGAGTCTATTAAAACGGAGTAATGATGGTGCGGCAGATAAAAGCAAGTTCTTAGGGGAACAGTGAAAAATAACAAAAAATTGTATGAAGATCACCCAAATTTAGATGCAGGTATTACCATATGACTTCCCGTGAAGTACGTAGTTAATGCAACAGATGTGGATTAAGTGAATTGTAAGGGGGAAACAGATTGGTTTATTATTTCATTACAGGATCAGAGCCTTGCCACAAACCACCACCGGAAAAAGATCATTGAAGACGGGAGAAACCAAAATGCAGATTATGCGTTATTTTTATTAGACTGGTAGGCAGTTTCTTAAATTTTTGGGCCATTTGTTTCAGAGTTAATTTGAAACTATAATTCAGCTTTAACAAAAAATGTCAAAACAAAAATTTTGCTTTTTAAATTCAGCTTTCGAAAAATTGAGCCTACTATTTCTTATAAGCGGTTTCTTATGCAACTGGAAAATTTTTCAAAAAAAGGTCACAATGTCCACAAGATAATCGGTTGTTTGCTTGTCGGTGGTAAGTGGTTTCCTTGGTCGGTGGTCGGTGGTCGGTGGTCGGTGGTAAGTGGTTTTCTTGGTCGGTGGTAAGTGGTAAGTGGTTTTCTTGGTCGGTGGTAAGTGGTAAGTGGTAAGTGGTTTTCTTGATCAGTGGTAAGTGGTAAGTGGTAAGTGGTTTTCTTGGTCGGTGGTAAGTGGTAAGTGGATTGTTGGTCGGTGGTCGGTGATAAGTATGGTCGGTGGTAAGTGGTTTGTTGGTCGGTGGTCGGTGGTTTTCGTGGTCGGTGGTCGGTGGTGTTGGTCGGTGGTCGGTGGTGCTGGTCGGAGGTCGGTGGTCGGTCTGGTCGGTGGTCGGTGCAGTCGGTGGTATGTGGTCGGTGCACTGGTCGGTGTGGTCGGTGGTAAGTGGTTGTACACCACGCCTTTTATTTTATGATTTAGTTTTGGCCTTAATCACACTTCATAGTAAACAATATAATTTAAGTTTATATAGTGTACGATTGAAGCAGAGTCAATTAAGACACTGATCGAAGAAGATACAACAACTTAAGACTTAGATTTAACTGAATTAATAAAAACATATGAGGCAAGAAAAGTCGAAATGAAACTGAGATCCTTTTTTCTGTTTTTCTGTAAGAATGACTTTCAAGAGCAGTTCGTGCTGTCTCTGTATGTCTGTTAGTACTGGTGGGCCCTGAGCCTTTTTATGGAGTTATTTTTAGGCGCAGGATGTGCACTCGAGCATCTGAATGATAAGGGGGCTCAGCCAAGAGTTTATTATTATCATTTTTTATTTAAAGTTGGCAACTTACATAGCTAAATATAAAAAGAAATGCTAATTCAAGCCAACAAATTAATTACAATGATACCAGTAAATACAATGATACAAAATATATACAAGTAAATAGTCAATAAAATTACAAAATTCATAAAATCTATATATAAAATCTATAAGCAAGATGTATGAAACTATAAAAAGCCGAGCCCTGGTATGTATCGTTTGCAAAGTCTGCAGTCACAATCTACATTTTTCCAAAATTTTATTTTATTCTTGAATTGTTGCACAGAATTTGCATCTTTGATTTCCTGTGGAACGGACTGCCAAATACGCTGCCCTCTATATTGGACCGTTTCAGTACCATGATTAACCTTTGGAACCATGAATGTAGTGGGTGGCGACTCGTTAAAAGGGGAGGGCATAGTGTCCGCATATAGGTCGTAACAGTTTATGTCTAGTCAATATCCCATTTCCCTTATAAAGTTATTGGCTAGAATAACGGTACCTGCATAATTTAAATGTAGCCCACTTCGATTTAGATGTAATTTTGGATCAATGTTAGAATTGTCAATGTATTTAAGCTTCATTCGATCACATTCCCTTTCCAGTGCTCTGTTCACTTCAAGTGCTTTGCCATTCAATTCGTCTGCTCTCTGAACAATTCCCGATACAATGACTTCGGTTTCTCTACTTTCCATTTGTTTTGCAAGTTCGATGATGTTTTCTGCAATGATCCATGGGGATTCTTTTGATCTAAGATCGTTAGTACCACAATGCAATATAATTCGATTTGGCGCTTTCTTGATGGTAGGCCAAACATAACTGTTCATCGCGTCGGTATTGGCCCCTGTGAAGGATCTAACAAATACATTTTCACAGTGGTTGATTGCTTCTTTCATCTTATGGCCTTGAATGCCCTTTACAATCGAATCCCCTAAAATCTCCGTTGTTGTTGGTCTTTTCTGGGCTGCAGTACTGCGCGCACGATTGTTTTCTTCGTGTTTTCTTTCGTTTTCATTCAGTTGCTTGGTTTCAAGAGTGCCAAAACTATTCATCAGGGCGGGATATTCTTTCGTGGAGAGAAACAAAGAGTTATCTACAGTATTTCTGCGTTCAGGTTGTTTGGCTTTATTGTTTTCGTTTTTGGAATTATTGTTTTGTTTGTATTGCTTTATTGTTGGCTTCATAGTTTATCAGGATGACCAAAAACGAATAATCACCTGAAGGGGCAGTTCAACAAAATTGATCCATTCGAAATATAAGCCCTAAAATGAGTCTTCGTGCAGCCTCTTCAATCTGCATGAACGTTCCTGACTGCTGTCTTCAAGTTTCAAATCTCAGAATTTGATAGCCAACATCCAAAATATACCGGGTGTCCCAAAAAAAGTACCCCTGTTTAAAAAATCACCAAAAACCAATTATCAAACCTTTTGTCAACGACCCAACAATATTCATGGACGAGAAAATGTTTGCTTTTGATACTACAAGGTAGAAAAATTACAGGTTGAAAAGCCTTACTTTGAGCTATAGTTTTTAAGCAACATACTCAATCTTGCTTAATATAAAAGTACAAGTATTCAGATTTTTATCATCATGGAACTCTCCAATGATAGTGCGCATTTAATTCAGTCATTTATGACCAAACAAGATGCTTTACAATTACATCCACAAAGAAATTGATCTGGCAATCATCAGTGCTTCTTTGCAGTCTTATTCAAGGCCATGTAGCCCTAAAAAGAGCTTAAAAGTTGCTCCTTTTCAAGCCAATTAAAAATCAGCTAGTCCGGGAAATAAAAAGAAAATTGAAGATCGGTCGCGTAATCGAATTTTGGTGATTTTTCAAACGGGAGTACTTTTTGGGACACCCGGTAGGTAGACAAAATTTCTACACCCCTAAAATGAATCCTTATCATCTGCTACCTAAAAAGTTAATGGATAAAGTCCTAACCCATCAAAACGAGGAGATTGCAAATATCAGACCAAACAAGACGAGCCAGCCTTGCAGTCAAAATGTCTTTGAGTCCACCCCTGAGTTTGTTTGTAATTCAACATCACATGCAGCATCAAAAAAGAATGTACGATAGTGAGAGCGAACAGAGAAAAATATTTTAGTATCTCATACTGTTTGAATCTACTATAAACTGAAAAGGATTTTTGTGTCATTTAATACTGTGAAAGGTGTTGTTGTTGGTGTATTGTGGAAATAACATCACTGTGAAGCTGAACCTGAGCTCCTATGCTAAGTTCTCGATATCATGGGCCTGTGGCCAAAAAAGTAGCAAAAATTCATCACGAGGCAGCCTCGTCCCCAGGGCCTTTTGTCATATTGGGATTGTTGGAGAGATGAACTCGCTACTGACTTGGACCGGATTTGTCATATTCGTCTCCGTTCCAGTATGACAAAAGGCCGTGGTGACGAGTTTGATGACGAGGTTGATTGTATGCATTGCATATTGAAGAAAGAAATTGTTCTTCGTTCTCAATGCAATTCAGATTGCAACGTTGATAAGTCATCCCTTTCTGGTACACGTTTGTGTTTCTAAACTTCTGTTTCTAGTGGATGATCGCCGCAGCAAAATTTGGTCAAAGTGCAGCGAGCATTCATTTTGCATATGCAAGTACAGTTCTGGGAGCAGGTTTTGTATAAACTGTAAGGACGAAGTTGGCTGTGTTGCTATTAATGTTGCAAGGTGAATCTCCAATGTAGTTTTCTTAAATGCAGTAAAAGTCATAGCATTTGAAATTTCTTTCATAAGGAGGATTCCAGCATGGGTTCGAGAAAACAATATGTTTATTTCCTCGAACAAAATGTATAAATAAATCATACCTGTGACTTTATTCTTGCTGTTTTCGCTTGAATTTGGGAGTTGATTTGAGCATAAATTGCAGGCGAAAACAACAAGAATAAAGCCACTGGTATGATTTATCTATACATTTTGTTCGAGGAAACAAAGATATTGTTTTCTTGAACCCATGATTCAAACCGGGCCCTGTGGGTCAGAGCTCTGCGCGGGGGAGGGGCAAAAATGCTCCCTAGTTATCGCCAAAACCACAATTAGTATGCCATTTTAACGTTGTAAAATAGTAATTACATCTATTAAGAGTCTAATTATAGAATTTGGTGCTAAAAAAACGTGGTATGTTGCCAAGCAACCTAACAATAGGGTCATGTCACATATAGGCCTCAGTACTGAAAAAATAACAAATGTAATTATTTCCGAAAGAATAGATCAAGACCTCAATAAACTACTTGGAAGTGAAGAAAATGTGATTGTCCATTTATTTATATCAAAATTTTTAAATATTGTCCTTCTTTGTTAGAAATATGACGTTTTAAATTTAAATGACGTCATGGTTTCTATAACTTGCTGATGTTAGGAAATACAGGTAATGTGCATATCAAAAGAAAGAATCTGCAAGGGCAATCGTTTGGTACGAAGCACGACTTAATCAAGGTTAAAACAAATATAAAGTAATCATTTTTTTGTAATACATTTTCCAAATATGAGCATCCGCTGGTCATGTGACTTAAATCATTCCAATGAAAAGCTTAAAGTTTGTTGCTGATTA
Source organism: Aurelia coerulea (assembly GCA_039566865.1). Taxonomy (NCBI): domain Eukaryota; kingdom Metazoa; phylum Cnidaria; class Scyphozoa; order Semaeostomeae; family Ulmaridae; genus Aurelia; species Aurelia coerulea. Next base: position 11,704,270 of record CM076954.1, read on the forward strand.
AGAATTAGGAAAAGCCATTGATGTTTCAGCTCTCTATCCTCTTTACTCTCTGTTATATAGTCAAGAGTTGGGGGGGGGGGGCAGTTTTTGCCGCCCCCAGGTAATCCCGGGGGTGAAGCTACCCAAAACCGGGGTACGGGGACTTTTGGACCCCGGTTTTGGGTCATAAATTCTGATCAGTCCCCAGTTTTGGGTCATAAATTTCTTACAATCCCCGGTTTTGGGTTATAAATTCATGCCAATACCTATTTTTCAGGAAGATCCTATCATCCTCAGTTTTGGGTAGGAATTCTACCACTCCTTACTTGTCGAACACAAGTTAAAGTTTAAGCTAATCTCTATTAGAGGTCTGATTAGTTACTGATGCTTGACAACTCACACCAATTCATTTTTTGATTTTACTAATAAAGCAGTTTTCAAAGTCTTTTGAAGTTCATAATATCACATGGTTTGACACTACTGGTGAAGTGGGGCATATATATTCCCTGTTCTCTTTGATACAAAGTCTTTGCTTTGCCTTTGTAGTAACTTCTCCTGGAGCACTTCTGCTCTTGTTAATACACCACAATATATGCACTCTACTATGAATTAGTGACTGTTATCTGCCTGCTCTGTCTGATGCTTCGCCACCCATCGTTGTCGTTCTACCATGGCATGAAATCATATCAAATTCAATGCTGGATGGGAGGCCTATTACATATATGTGTGTGTGAAAAGGCCAAGCCAAGTCTCTACTGTGGTTTCAGCAGGTTGGTAGTATTATCAATCCACACTGTTTTCAAAATCATTGAAATATTCAAGATTACTCAATCAAATAACATCAGATGAGATAAAAAATCTTCAGTAAAAGTCTTCTTTTGTTGCCTCAATCAGTTGTGAAAAATTCTGAAAAATTTTGCTCGGTCATTTTCGAATGACCTCGCTTTCGCCCTAAAGGGCGCGAAACTAAACTTGTTGTTGTTGTTGTTGTTATGTTGTTGTAAATTTTGAAAACTTTAAAACTGGAGAGATGGCAAAATTGCAAAAGGCGAAAGATAGCAATGCCACGCACAAGGGAGGGTATGTCTCCGCTTTTATTGTATTATAAGTTCTAATTATGCCATAACTGAACAGGATTTTTGCTGTCACACTCACACAAAAGGGGAAGTATGAAAATTATTAGGCCTCCTCTACTAGCCTATTATAGGCCTCAGGCGTTACCTCAACCTCAGATTTCTTTGGCTGCCAGATCTTGCCTCATTATTAATTATGCAAACAGAGAGGCGAGAGCTCAATAGTTGTTGTCAAAACGGTATAACAGATGGTTATTATCTTGATCAGCAAGCATGGTGAATCCCTCTCCATCTCATCAAGCTTATTATTCATGAAAGGCACACTACTGAAAGCAGATGATGATTTCTTGTGCAGTTTTTGTACATACATGGAATAATCTTGCAGGTTGCCGTGTTTGTTGTGATATTTAGACATTTAGATATGCAGTAAAGCACATAAAGTAAACATTAACCAAACAAATAGAAAAAACGAATACAGCACAGTGTTGACCAAAGTGGCCCACTGATTAAACTCTGCATTTGCTCATAATTATATTATTGTATATAGATTGGGATATACCTGGTGACCCAAGAATTTTGCTGTTTTGTTCTATGTATGTATGTATTTTTTAGAATGTGGCCTTGTTATGAATTAAAAATTTGATGTAACATGAATTTAGGAAAAAATAATCAGTTTAATTACAAGTGTACAATATAATATAAAAGTTAAAAATTGAACCTAAAAATACCCCCAGTTGAAAATGGCAGGGATAGCATTAAAAGATCAGCGCAACCTTGTTTCCATAATGGTCCCTCATAATAGTTTGGCTCCAGCACATTGCTTTTTGTACAGAACACATTTGTAGAGCTTCTACACATTTTGAATTAGGAAGAAAGGTTTTTTCATGTGAAATATGTGGTAGGTGCGGGATTACAGGAGTTCCACAATTTTTGGTATTTCATCATAAAAGTTACCCCAGTTTTGGGTGGTATTTTCAAAATATTCTCCCCGGTTTTGGGTACTCTTGCCTAGATGACCTACTCAAGTCCCCGTCCCCGGTTTTGGGTAGCTTCACCCCCGGGCAGGTAATATAGGGTTAAATGATTTGCTTGTTATGGTCTAGAAATATATGGTCACGCACAATCTTTGATTGGGAAACACTGTACTCAGTAGTGGAGATAGAGGGGGGCAGGGGGGCAGTGGCCCCCCCACAGCGACTCAAAAGAGGTTTGTCGGAAAATTTGTCGGAAATTTTTCTTGCTTGGAAACGACTGTCGGAAAGCTATCGGAAGATCTGAAATAAAAACTTTCATTGAAATTGCTGCCTGTTGAAAATACCTGTAGAACTACGAGCACAACACAATTCAGCCTGTGTTCCAGACTATTAGCACAATAATCATGACTTATTTGCGCAGCACAATATCTCAAAAGAGACTCTGACTTATAGCATGCATTTCAATCAACAGAGAAGTAGTTACTAATATTGACATCAGAGAATTGCAAAATACATTTTATAGCAAAAATTGAGAAAGATTTCTGCACGATAAGATTTTCACTTTTGCCTGAAAACGATGACTGATACACTTTGAAGAGAAAAGACAGGTCTCTCTTTTTGAATGCTTCTCCAGTTGCTGCAGGATATTTGAGCAAATGATTTGCGGTAGAGAAGTTCAAAATAGCCTTTAAAACGGACTCATCGTTATAAATTACAGATGCAACATTAGACACTTAAAATGACCAGCAGTCGAAGAAGGAAAATTTGTTAGGCTCCTAAAAGAACACTAAACTGACAAGTCGATTTAAAACCACGGGAACAAAAGGAAATACGTGGATTTGGACATCAAACGGATGCGCCATTTTGGAAACTGTTGACTGTTCGTTGCAATTTATTGCAGCTACCAACGCGTATGTTCTCTCCATTCACGGTTGCAGGTAAATTTCTTTGTTTCTCATGCTCGTGTACAGGGCTAAAAAAAACGAAGTAGCATGGTAGCAGCGCTCACGTGTCACGCTGCGGAATGGTCGTGTAGTGTGGAGCTCTGGCTAAAAAGGGGCTATAATGGATGTTGTTAATGGTGAAACTTAACGAAATCAATGCCAAAATAGTACATATATGTAGTCAACATTGGAATCATGTTACAAAATAGTGGAATTTGATTTGGATACTCATTACAAGCACTGTGCGTTTTCTGTGTTTGGGCCTAAGTGCATAATCTGAAAATGACGAAGTATCAAGACTATTTCAACGCGAAGTTTGCGGAGATTGAAGCTAACATGGCGACTAAGGCATGCATTGAAAAGCTGCACGATACAATCAAGTTACAAAATGAGAAGATTGATGTTTTAGAAGCAAAAGTAGCGATGATGGAAAGTCTTGTAAGCCATTTGACGGATCGCACAGAAGAGCAAGAGCAGTATAGCCGCCGTTTGTGCATTAGAATCGATGGTATTGAAGAATCAAAGAATAAGGGAGAATCCGGGGATGAGTCATTAAATAAAGTGAAGAAAGTGTTTCAAGAATTAAAAGTTGCCGTGCCTGACACAGTTATTGACAGGGCGCATAGAATTGGAAAGCCTAAGACCGTGAATGGGAAGCAGATAAGGACCATGATAGTCAGATTTACAACATGGAGACACAGGACAATCGTTTACCGTGCGAGGAAAAATTCTAAAAAATATAAGGTGCGATTGGATCTCACAAAACCAAGATTGGAGAAGCTCGTCAAGCTATCTAAAATTCTAGAAGACAGACAACTTGGTTTCGTATTTGCTGATGTAAATTGCAGGCTGGTTGCATTCATTGATGGTAAATATTATTATCCAAAAGATGAAAATGATTTGATGGATATTATTGGAAAGATTGGTGGAAATGAAGACCCCAATGAAGACAATGAAAGCGTAAGCAGTGACGGGACAACAGTTGGAGTTGATCCCGATGAAAATCTGGCTACAGAAGAGGGCTGATTTGATTCATTGGTTTGGTTTCCTGGTACTTTTTTTCTTGCTTAGGACTTACGTTTGTTGTTATTTTTAAAGGACTTTAGATTTGTTGTGTTCTTGTTGCAAATACCTAATTACATGTATGTCAATGTGTTTAAAAAACTGTGTTTAAAAACCAAAATTTTCCCCGGCCCTGGGGCTTGTGATGCGCTGTGGTTTTTGGTGTTGCCGGTGGGCGCAGCTCCTCCGGTGGCGCATTGACCTGGGCGTATTGCTTGTGTAAAGAGAAGATAACATGTTTTTTCGACGCAACAAAGTTAATTTTATTTCATGAATCCCGTAATCTGACAAACAACAAGCTACGTTTTCGCCTAAAAACCTTAATTAAAAACTTTTGCAATCACAACTGATTATACTTTCTAATGTCCTCGAATGAGTTATATTTTACAACCCCTTTTGTTGCCAATCCCTCTAGAGAGTGGGAAATGTTTGAAAAATCTCTCTATTTATCCCAATTGGTATCGCAATCATGTGTTTTTTGTTCATGTCTTTTTTGTAGAGTAGTTTGTTTGTGTAACTTAAAGTTGTTATTTATTTTTCACGTATTATTATGTTCCTTAGAATGGGTTAATTGTGGTTGCATTGTGGCTGATCGTCCCTTAGGTCCAGCGGGAAGATATCTTCACGACGATGCCGGTTGAAATCAATCAATGGCGAGCAACAATAGGGTGTTTCCGTGCATCGTTTCAAAGAAAATTTTCCCTGAGTAACTCTGTTACGTCATTTTCAATTCTTTTTCAAATCCTGAAACTTTATTGGTTTTGCATTTGTTTTCTTGCTGTATCAATTGTTGTTCTACCCTTGGCACTAATAATACAATTTCTTGCAGTGCATTCTTTGGCAACGCAATTATGTTTCCTGCCTTTGTTCGCCAGTGTGCATCATTTTGCGAAGATAGTAATTTACACGACTTTTGAGCTTTTCAAACGAATTCCGCTGGGTGTCATACGCCTTGTTCGATATAAGCACATGGCTGTCAAGCGCTATCTTTTCCTGTATACCTATTTTTGTATTGGGTGCACAACATGCAACACGCTTCATATGCAATGGCTGGTTTTCAGGACAATTCTGCTTAGTGGAGATGTTGAGACAAATCCTGGCCCCGAGACACTGAATTTTTGCACTTGGAACTTAAATAGTCTTACTGCCTATGACTTTTTAAGAGTCTCACTTATCGAGGCATACAACTCGGTATATAACTATGACTTGATTGGGATTGTAGAAACTCACCTTGATAGCACCATTGACGAAAATAAACTGACACTAAATGGCTATACCTTTATGAAAGACAACCATCCGCAAAATGTGAAAAGAGGTGGTGTTGGTTTATACATCAAAGATTCTCTTCCCTCAAAAAGGCGTTCTGACCTAGTGACCCTCCCCGAGTGTATTGTGTATGAGATCCAAATAAACAGGAAAAAGTACTTTTTCGCCGTAATCTATAGAAGTCCAAGTCAGGACCAGAATGAATTTGATAATTTCACAATAGATTTTGAGCTGATGCTATCCAAAATGCATGCTGAAAATCCATTTTGCGTGATCATTACTGGCGATTTCAACTGTAGATCAACTCAGTGGTGGGAAAATGATATCGAAAATAACGAAGGAAAACTGTTTGAGCCAATAACGGCTGACATTGGTCTTCATCAGCTAATTTCTGAGCCAACTCATATAATGGGTGATTCTAAATCTTGCATTGATCTCATTTTTACTGATCAACCAAACCTCTTTATCGAGTCTGGTGTTCATACGTCATTACATGAACAGTGTCATCATCAAATTATCTATGGGAAACTTTCTGTTTCAAACATATCATTACCTCCTTATACCCGCAGGATTTGGCACTATGATAAAGCAGATTTTGTTGCCATTATGAAAAGTATCGAAATGTTTAGCTGGCACGAGCATCTTGATAAAATTACACACCCAAATGAACAGGTGAAATTTCTAAACGAAGTCCTTTTGAACATATATTCTAACTTCATTCCCAACCAAGTCAAAACGGTTAAACCTCGCCAAGCACCCTGGATAACACCAGCTGTCAAAAATTTTCTGAGGAAAAAGAATCATGCTTATAAAACCTTCGTGAAGAACGGCCAGCCAGATGACAAGCTTGAGGGAATAAAAAGTATGATATCGGAAGGTGCAAAAATGATTGAGAATGCCAAACAAAATTACCTACGCAAGACAGGGCAAACCTTAGCGAATGCTGGAACCTCTAGCAAAACCTACTGGTCTTTGATCAATACCGTTCTTAATAAGGCGAAGATTCCTATCATACCACCCCTGTTGGAGAATGGGTTATTTATAACTGACTTTGCTGAAAAAGCTCAGTTGTTTAATGACTACTTCATACTCCAATGTACGACAATAGATACAGGTAGTGAAATTCCACTTGAAACCCTAAGAAATCCTATTTCGATAAGCGATTTCGTCATCTCTGATGAAAAGATACTGAAAATCATAAGATCGCTTAATCCTAACAAAGCACATGGCTGGGATGAAATTTCTATAAGAATGATAAAACTAAGCGATGTTTCATTGGTTACTCCTCTTAAAATTATATTTACAAACTGTCTGAGACGTGGTGTATTTCCCGAGACATGGAAGTGTGCAAATGTAGTCCCGGTTCATAAGAAAAACGAAAAAAATGTAAAGAGTAACTACCGTCCTATTTCTCTTCTACCGATTTTTGGGAAGGTGCTTGAAAAACTAATATATGATTCCTTATACTCACATCTTGTTTCATGTGACTTACTTAACCCCAATCAGTCAGGTTTTCGTCCAGGTGATTCAACGGTCAACCAATTAATTTCCATTACGCATACAATCTTCCAAGCATTCGATTGCAATCCTCCGCTTGATGTTCGCTCCGTGTATCTTGATATATCTAAAGCATTTGACAGGGTATGGCATGATGGCCTTATTTATAAATTAAAGCGATGTGGCGTTGCGGGACAACTTCTTTCTCTCATCCAAAGCTTTCTTAAGGATCGAAAGCAGCGAACTGTTTTGAACGGTCAGTGTTCTAATTGGGGAGATATTTTGGCGGGAGTGCCCCAGGGATCTATATTAGGACCATTGTTTTTTCTTGTGTATATCAACGATCTCACCGCTGACTTGAAATGTAATGTTAAGCTCTTTGCCGATGATACATCTTTGTTTACGGTTGTTCATGAACCAAATGCAGCTGCCGAGGACATGAACCATGACCTGGAGTTGATAAGCCAATGGGCCCGTGATTGGAGGATGTCATTTAATCCCGATCCGCAAAAACAAGCTGTCGAATTACTTCTTTCAAAGAAAAGACATGAAATGGATCACCCCGTTATTCTCTTTAACAACGTACCAGTGAAAAAAGTAACTGAGCATAAACATCTGGGTATTATTCTGGACTCGAAGCTATCTTTCTCAGCTCATATTAAATCTGCTATCTCTAAAACGAGGAGGGGCATTGGTCTGCTAAAATATCTCTCCAAGTATCTGCCAAGGCATACTCTGAACGAATTATATAAGCTTTACGTGCGACCCCACCTGGACTACGGGGATGTTATCTATCATATTCCAGCTAAGGTTTGTGAATTCAGTCACAACATCGTTTTACCAAATCTAATGGAAAAAATAGAGTCTGTTCAGTATTCAGCTGCTCTTGCAGTGACAGGAACATGGAGGGGAACATCGCGCGAAAAACTGTATGCAGAGCTTGGCTGGGAGTCACTAAGTTCCCGTAGGTGGAGTAGACGACTCACTTTGTTCTATAAGATTATAAATAATCTCACCCCCTTGTACACAAAGGAGCCAATCCCACCACTTCATCAGTCGAGCTACTCTCTTCGCAATCAGGATGCTATTGGACGAATAAGGGCAAGAACAGAAAAATTTCAGTCCAGCTTCTATCCTAACTGCACCTCTGAATGGAATAAACTTGATCCTGAAATCAGGCTAGCACCATCTGTTGCTGTCTTTAAGACAAAGCTTCTATCAATAATTCGCCCCCCTGCAAAACCTGTCTTTGGTATTCATGACCCAATAGGCCTTTCATATCTTTCCCAAATAAGGGTTGGTCTCAGCAGACTAAATTTTCACAAATTCAAGCACAATTTTAGGGACACTGTTAACCCTATGTGTCCAACGAATGACGGTATTGAGGACACGGAGCACTTTTTGTTGCTTTGCCCTTCATTTGATGTTCAACGACGAGATCTTCTCGCTGGAGTTTCGGTAATATTACGACCATTTGTAGAAATAAACAGCCTCTCTAACGACGTTCTTGTTCAGATTCTATTGTATGGGGATAAAGATCTGTCTAACGAAATCAACAAATATATACTCGAACTGACACTAGATTTCATCCGCAAAACAGGTCGGTTTGATTAAAATGGATCTGAAAAGTTTATTTCACGCCACTCAGTCACTAAGTCCTTTTCTCTTTTTTTTTTTTCATTTTTTGTTCACTTGTTTACGCCTGTTTCACATTGGATGTTGGGTAATTCAGTGTTATGATAGTGCAGACGACAGTTTTAACTCACACTTAATTCCTGAGTTCAGTAAAATTCTAGCGTCTGTCCAAGGTGACACTAAACTGATACATCCAAAACACAGAAGTTGCCCTACATCCAATGTGAACCCGACTCTAGTATTTATAGTAGAAATTGTATATGCGTAGCCCTATGTATTAGTACTTGTTTGTATATTTAGATTTAGTTTTTAGTTACCTGTTTTCTATGTTATAGCCATGGGGTAGTCATGGTCTTCTGCTCCTCATGGCATCGTCCTTGTAGTGTAGTAAAGTAGTTTGTAAGTGTTGTTTTAGGTAATCTCGTCTTTGTAAAATTTTATATTGGATATAAAAAAAAAAAAAAAAAAAAAAAAAAAACTTAGCTTGCTAACTTTTTTTATTTTGAGCCCTCAGAGATGCAAAAACGCTACACACCCACAAACCTGGTTTGGTGGAAGTCTTGAGCAAAATATCGAGGAAGGTTATTTCAAAAGATAAGAATATGTGAAAATTCAATTTGCAAGGCAAGAAGAGTCCAAGCCAATGTAAAGGTTGATGTCCCAAAAATTTTCTAACTGACATTGATATTGATAATAGAAGAAATATCACAAAATTGTAATATTTCCCATTTTCGCATTAGCAAACATTGGATCGAGAGAGACATTCTGAGCCAAGCTAGGTATTGCTTACTCAAAATTTTTCTGAAGATGGTGGTGGTTCATATAAAGCTATTACAAATTGTTCGAAGTTGCCACTCTAACATTGGCAAAAATGAGATCAGGAGAGCCGTTCTAAGCCAAAGTAAAAGACGCGTCCTCAAAATTTTTCCCAGGGGTAAAAGACCCCTAATTTCAATGTCCTTAGTTAATCCAAACTGGCTACGCCAATGGAAAATTCACTGAAATTCTTGAAAAAATCATCAAAAATCGTTATGGATAAAGCTTTAACTGGGTGTGCGAACCACCTCTATCGGGCAAAAAATGCCCTCAATCGCGCAAAAATTATGGTAAACGATGAAATTTGTGTGGGGCAGCCCCCTAGATTTTTTCTTTCCGTACGTGGGAGTGCACATCCCGTCAGCAAAATATTGCAAATTATACCAGGTACCACCCCCCTGTACCAAACACAGGCAACTTATACCCCAACTTACCATGCTCGCCTGTCGGATCAATAATGGGCTTTGCCCCCCCCCCCCGCAGAAAATTCCTAGCTACGCCTCTGACTGTACTTCACAAAGAGGACAGAACCATAGTGAGGAGGTGGGGTGAGCCGGCCACCGTAAAAACTTCTGCAGGCACGTGAAGTGAAGCTCAAGTCAGCACTGGAGTCGGAGCCATTGTTGTATTGCATGAACAGTCCTAAGATACTAACAGTAGTGAGTTCTTTTTCCCTTTCTATCATTGGACCGTAAATAAATGAGATGATGCTCGTATAGCCTTTTCAAATGACATGAAATAAAACATCTCCCGAACACAGCACTCCGAGTGAACATAACGCTCTCAGAAAGCTCACCATTCTTGCAGATAATCTCCCATTCTTGCAGATAATCTTGGTTATAATCTCGGAAATAAACATTTCATGGTTGGGTGTCCGCATCGCTTCATGTTTCTGTCGTAAATGCTCAGAGGGCCGTCGAGAGATGGGTCGGGCCGCCGGAAAATTTTTCGAACCACGCCCTTTTATCCTTGGGCCACACCCTCCTGTACACTGTTAAAACGCTGCTTTTAGATATCATTTAGAATTTCATTTATTATTTATTATTATTATCAATTTCTTTATTGTTGGATTATAAATGACAAAAGATAGCTAAAAGTAATTAGCTAATTTATTCCAACTTTAAAACATTAAAATACAAATATTACATAAGAAAAATAGTGGATAAAATATTTACACATCATTAAAAGTATACAGTGTAAAAGTAAAAGTAGATATCTAATAATATTCATCATAAAAAGCTCAAATTCGGAATAAAAGCGCGGCATAATTTGCATGGACAATTTTCACCGTTCCAAATTTTTATTTTTGTTTTAAACTGACAAAGGGATTCTGAATTACGTATCGTTGGTGGTAACATTTGCCACAGCTGCGGACCTTTGAAACGGATGCTTTCTGTCCCGTTGTTGACAGATCTCACCCTAGGTTGAAAGAATTCGTTATTGTTGCGCAGATTGTAATGACTTTCATTTTCACAGAAAATTTCCTGCATGAATGAAGGGTTCAGGTCATTTCTAGTTTTGTACATTTCAGTCATAAGTAGCTGCAAGTTCTTTGTATGAATAGTAACGGCACAGTCCTTCTCTAATAGCTCACTATAAGTAGATTCGGCATCCTTATAAGTAATTCTCAAAGCCCTTTCCTGTATTTTGTTAATTTTTTTGTTAAGCTGCCTGCTGTGAAACATCCAGATTAAAGGACAATATTGAAACTGACTGGTAATAAATGCCCTCATGAGTGTTCTTAGTTTGCTCTGATCCATGTATGGGGATATGCGAGCAAGTGCATAAAGTTTATTGCTAGCCTTTTGGCACAATTTGGAAACATGATTATCGAAGGAAAGTTTGCTATCAATTTGAACTCCGAGTAGCTTCTCTTCGGAGCTATTTACAACATCAGCATTTCCAATCCTAACAGTAACAGGGTCATCACATCTCTGCCCAAGAACCAGAAGATGGCATTTATCTGCATTTAATTTCATAAAGTTGTCGGCAAACCATTCCAAAGCTAAACTACAGTCATTTTCAAGCCTATGAGCTATATTATCCAGGTTCTTATCGCAGGCATAGATTGTAGTATCATCTGCATAATTACATATATCCGAGTTTTGAATGAAGAGTAGAAGATCATTAATGTATATGTTGAATAACAGAGGCCCTAAGACTGACCCCTGAGGAACACCTCGTGTGACGCTTTTCCAAGAACTGAATGACCCATTTACTTTTACTCTTTGTTGTCTATTTGTGAGGTAATCATTAATTAGTGTTAATGCTTCGCGGGAGAAACCGTAGGCATGCAATTTTGCAATCAAAAGATCGTGTCTGATGCAATCAAATGCCTTGGACAGGTCCATCAATACAGCCCCTGCCTTGCCACCTTCATCAAGGCTAATTTTGCATTTTTCTAAGAGCCGTACGAGAGCATGCTGGGCACTGTAACCTTTTCGAAAACCACAGAGAAGTGACGATAAAAAGGGTGTGATATATGCAACTATCTGTTTGTCCATTATTCTTTCAAACAGTTTTGAGACCGTAGGCAAAACGCTGATTGGCCGAAAGTTAGTCCTAGAGTTGGATGGTCCATTCTTGGGAAGAGATGTGACATCCGCGCACTTTAGTTCATCAGGAAAGGACGAATTTTCTATGCAATCATTAAATATTTTCGTCAAAGGTTCTACACATACATCAGAATGGGATTTAAGAATTTTAGGAGGAATATTTTTGTGCGTTGTAGCTTTCTTAGGATTTAGATTCCTAACCTCTTTGTCAACAGTATCAGGGGTAACTTTCTGAAAATCAAAGGAACCTGCATTGTGATAGCAACCTTTGATTTTCAGAATGCTAGGATGATTGGAAAACTTATGTACGGCATTATCAATAGGATCTGTGATTCCTTCTGTTGCATTTTCGTAATTAGAGTTTTCATTTATGCCAAGGGAATCCGTTACAGTGACGAAGAATTCGTTCATAGTTTCTGCTACCTCAACATCGTTGGAAATAATGGTTTCATCTTCAATCAAAACTATTTTATTCTTAGATTGCAATTTGTCCGAGAAAAAAGGTTTCACGGTTTTCCAGAATTTCTTATTGTCAGTGACAAGTGAGATGTCTAGGTTATTGTAATAATTTCTTTTTTCCCTTCGAAATAACTTAACACATGAATTTCGATGTTTGCGAAATTTGGTCCAATTCTCAGCAGTCTGATCTTTATTATATCTATTACGCAGTCTGGAACGTAACATGACTGCTTTACGTAGAGCACGAGTCATAAATGGTTTGTCATTTGCTCGTACATATTTCTTTTTTATTGGAGCATGTTTGTCTAGAACTTTATCAAAAGTAGTTTCGAAAGAGCTGTAATTCAAATCAGATGGTCCTATTTTCCCTAATTCCTCTCGTAGTTCATTCCTAAAAACAATTTCGTTAAAATTTTTGTAATTTCTATAATTAATTACAGTTGGTCCTTGTTTAGGAAAAGTGGTTTTAAGGACAGTAACAACCATTTTATGGAAATCTGACAAGCCAGTTTCAACTGTAGTAGTTTGTTGCACGCTCCTGTTTCGGTTTGTCAATACAAGATCGATGCATCTTGGTGTATGTGATTTATAGCACGTTGGTTCCTTGACAAGATTTTTGAGACTATAAAGGTCGAGAAAATTTTTCAATTGCTCCTCAGTCTCAGTCATATTAAAATCTCCTATGAACATAAAGTTTTCATAATTTTCACTGTAGTGGTCGAGTGCACGACCCAAGTTTTCAAATAAATAATCTTGTGACTGAGTTGGTGGTCGATAAACACTAAACAGTACCCATTTCTTTTTTCTCAAGTTTATTTCGAAACTAATGCATTCGATGCCATCGGAAAATTTGAAAGAATGTAACTGATGTGAAGGTATATCACTTCGTACATAGACCAATAAGCCACCGCCATTTGCATTTCTGTCTAAGCGAAACGGAGTTGCAAATCCCTCTATGGCAAATTGCCCCATTGGAAAGGTAGCATCAATCTTTGTCTCAGCAATCATGAGTATATCTACATTCTGTGAAGCTATTTCCCTTAGCGCATCCAGTTTATTTCTAACGGAATTTATATTAAGATATCCAATGATCACCCTATCAATGTTTCTTAGTCTCAACAATTTTAATGAAGATTTTGCATCTATAGCTCTATCTGTGGAGGTATCAGGCGTAGATATTTCTACCCCTGAGATATCTGGCCCGTTATTTACATCGTCCGAAATAACATTCTCGTCTTCTAAATTATTACTTACAATACTGGGAGTTCGCGCTCTTTCTTCTCTATATGATAGTCAATAATGGCCTAGAGCTCTCAAAAAATTATTGGCTAGCATACGTGTCCCTTCAGAGTTTAAGTGCAAGTTACTGCGATTTAAATGGTATGCCGGTACTATGTCAGAGTTATCAATAAATGGGAGTCCTTCTCTGTTACAATTAGCCTTCAAAATGTTATTTACTTGACTTACACGTTCATTCCATCGATCTCCTCTTGAAACTAAGCTCGATACAAATACCTCGTTTTCGTGGCTTTTGAGATTTGTTGCCAAATCGACAATTTCCTGGGCAACTTCATTTGGTGCTGTGCCACTGCTTACATCGTTGGTACCACAATGTATTACGATTTTTCTTGGGTTTTTCTTCATTGTTGGCACGGAATAACTATTCATGTCATCCAGTTTTGCACCATGAAACGCCCTTACAAAGATCTTTTCCTGGCCATTTGTTGCTTCACTCATTTTGTAGCCTTGAATGTGCTTCACCATCGAGTCTCCAATAATTTCGGTTGAATTGTGCACTGATGGCCTCATCCAGGATCTCATTTTCTTCCGTTTATCGATAGAGGTTCTGGTAGAATCGTTGTGAGTTGCTGATGTTTTGATTCTGTTTAACCCAGTAGTACTTTTCGCAGCACTTTCGTTCGGTTGAACTGCATTGTCTCGTGTTTGAAGTTCTGTTGTTAAAGACGCATCTTCAAGTGGCGGGGCTATGGGTGTAAACCTGTTGTTATTCGTTGAAATGTAGTCCCATGGGCAATTCGATGAATAAATCTTTGCAACATTCCTTCTCTTGGGGAATTGGAATTCGCTGATGTGTGGTTCTTCTGTTTTCTCCATGCTATCAATTAAAAGATCTTTTCTCCTAATTTCATTTTTGAGCGATTCGTTTTCTTTTTTCAGCAACAATAACTCTTCTTTCAGTTCTTTTTCCTTTTCAGATTGTTTACTTGTGTTGTTTCCATGGTTACTCCTTGGTGCCTTTTGGAGGGTCTCCACTTGTTTTTGAAGCAAAATAAATTCTTCGTACGGGGTACATTTAGTATTGGCACAGGGACATGGTTTGGGCCTTTGTATTATGTCAGGAGTCACCACGTAAAGGGATTCTTCTCCATTTTTCCCCCGATTTTCCACCTGGCCCCGCTTGATGAGCCGCTCAACAGCTTCTGTTATTTCTCCTGCATTATAGCTACTACTTTTCTGTTCAAATCTCTTGGTGATGGTATCAATAGCTGGCTTTTTATGGCTTTTTCTTATTTCAGGTATGGCCTTGATAATCTCAACTTCTAATTTGTTGCTTTCGGCCATCTCTTACGAATTTCTTGAGGAACGTGCTAACCAAATTTAGGCCCACGTGTCTCGAAACTTGCTGAAACTTGTCTCGCTGTTTTTTCGTCGTCGTGTCTCGCAATTTCCCGTCAGTTGCTCAAGCCACTTGCAGATAACTTCTTATACTGTTTCCAAGATAGTTTTGAAAGTATTTGCTTTGTTAAAGTATCACCAGTGCAGAGTGGTTGCAAATTAAGTTGCTAAAAGTCTCCACAGCGAGTGGAGCAGCTTGCTTGCAACGATGTAGTGATGTCTCAGGCCCGTTAGTCAGTGGGCTAACGGGCCTGAAATCGTTCCCGAAAGAAAACTACAACAAAGAAAAGATACATACCTTATTTCTTGCGGGCCCCCAAAGGCCCCTGGCCCCCTGGTAACTACCCTGGCTACCCTCCCTCTCGACGGTCCTGTAAATGCTCGATTAAGCAATACTTTACAGTTTCAAAATATGTTTGAGTGAAATTTGAAAATTAAAAGTTAAAAATTAAAAATTAAAAGTTTCTTCGCTTTTTTCTAGGAATAAAGAGTTATCAGTGAATGCAGCGCTGTTTTTGTAGCAAATGACTGCAGATGTTGTTGTTTGTGGTGTACAGTAATTACTCTCTTTTTGATGGTAGGCACCAGACACGGACAAAAAATCAGCTAAGCGCAGCGAATATTTTGGCCGATGCGGAGGAGAGCAGAAAAATACGCTCTTCGCATCAGCCAAATATTCGCTGCGTATCAGAAGTAAAGAAAAATATAAATTGAAACTGATGCGCAGGTGGTTGATGTTGATTGCTTGTCAAACAGTTGGACAATGGCTCCATTGCTCAACAATTAGCCATAATTGGGCAGAAATCCACCTAAAGTCGGGCAATTTTTTGAAAACGATTAATGTTTTCTCGGGCAGCCACCCCCCCCCCCCCGTATTTTATCTTCCCCAACTCTCATGCCGATTTATGGCTGTGGCAGCTGTGTACACTTCATAGGCGTTGTCTGTGGAGATCTGTTTTGAGGACAGATGGACCAACGAAGGAAGGCTTGAAAGAAATAGAATTAGTTTAGCATGTAGGAATGGAATCATCAAAGTGTCAGGTAATGTGTGCATTGTTTCATAGGTGTTGCTTGTTTGATTTTCAGATAGCATGAAAATAGCATGGAAGTAGCATGAATTTAGAGGCTTAATTTTAAACTGGTTTTACAGCTGAAGTTTCATGAAGGTTGAGTCAAGATAAATCCCCTTTGAATGCACTCATTTTTTACAACAAACTTTGTCTCTGAATTTCGTACTGCAGAGTCTGGTAGGGGGAGGGGGGCAAAAAGGCCCCCCAGTACGAATAGGATTTAATTCTACGCTTCCAGCAATAAAAATATAAGAAACACGTAACAAAACTTTTCGTAGCAAAATGGCCCAAAAATTTAAGAAACTACCTACCAGCCCCGGACCTTAGTTTCTTATAAAACAATACCTGTATTCTAGCTCTTATCTTAGCAATTGTCAAGAATTTGGTTCAATTATTTCACTTGTGTTATATTATTCTCACAGACCTTATGCTCTCCTTGCCAAATACACTCTTTTCTTTTTATAAGAATAATGTTTATAAGAATATTCATGCTCAGAATCATCCAATTTTTAAGAATATTATAAGAATATTGCCAGCCTCAGCTGACATATTTGTGTCTCATTTTTCAGCAGTTGCCTGTTTTGTAATGTTCATAACAAAGAATCGCATGACTGGCACAAGTACTTCAAGAACATGTTCAGGGTCAAAACGAAACTTTCTTAAGAATATCGAGGCTGGTTAAAATATATTCTTATTAAAAAAAGAGTGTATTTAGATATGGGAGTGCGAAGGAGACTTCGCTGTTGTGGCAAGGAGAGTGGTTTTAAAGGCAATCTGTCCCCTTCGATGAATGAAAATAAAATTGATAAAGATCTCTATTGTATATTCCAGAAGTTGGTGTTAATTCGCTTTATTCAAAGAAATCAGGGTCATAGAGACTCAGTGATGCATGAATTTAGCTGCAGCGTAAATAAGGTAAATAAAGCAGTAACCAAGGTCAGAACAATAGGGGACAGATTGCTTTTAAACGTGCGCTGCCACTGAGGGAGGAGGATGGGTCGATTTCGAGTTCACCGATGTTCGTTGTTTCTTGAAGAGGGCTAAAACCATAGAAAAGCTAAAACTGACTGCTACAAAGGTTTAAATATGACCCTTCGACTGTGGGGGACTAGGACTAGTCCCAAGATAGGCGATTTTGCAAAAAGTTAGGCCCGTGGGACTAAAATATTAAAAATTCCGAGCATTCGGTCCTGTGAGAATAGTGTCAAGATTTTCATACAGCGGTTACGACTGGTCACCCTGTGGCAACTATCTAAAGAATTTTACCACATCCTGTGGGTGTGTAACTGCAACCTGCTCACGTCACGCTCGCATCGCCACTTGAAACATGCGTTGAATGCAAACACAAGTCACAACAGCAAAATTCAGAATGATCGCGAGTAGTTCAGACCAAGGAGCCTTTGAAGAAACAGTGCAACATTTGGAACATCCTGTGAGAACCTGGAAACTTATTGCATTTACACACTGGGTCATGCAAATATTATTCATAATCAAAACTCACCACAAGTTTGCAATTTTGACAGAGAGAATGTCAACGTAGTTTAGTTAATTAATTAGACCAGTAAAATGTTCGTGTTACTCTCCAATTTGACATTTACGACTGGAATATCGATAAACAAAGATTTTTAGAATTAAATTGACAAACTAAATAGAATTTTGGGGTGTTTTTAAAACGAAAACCGAAAACGAAGACAAAAAACGAAAACACAAAACGAAGACCGAAAACACAAAGCGAAAACACAAAACGAAAACACAAAACGAAAACACAAAGCGAAAACACAAAACGAAAACACAAAGCGAAAATTGTACAGTTAAAAAGCAACTGTTTTGACATTATTTTGAGTGCAAATCATGTTATTTTCTCGTTTTGAGAGACTTACTAAGTAATTTGGGAGCGCTTTGGGCAGGACAAAATCAACTCTAAACTTACGGCAATAAAAATGCAAGAAACACGTAAGAAACTTGTGGTAGCAAAATGGCTCAAAAATTTAAGAAACCGCCTACCAGCCCCGGACCTTAGTTTCTTGTAAAAAAAGGATTGTATTCGGATCTGGGCTCGGGTCAGTTTTTGGCGGTTGCGATCGTCGGGGCCGTTGGGGGTGATTGTTTCACCAATTCATCGTTTCTATTCAACAGCAATGTTCGGAGAGTGCCGCATTCTGGGTTTACTCACGAACATTGTTGTCAAAACATTTACGATTGTGGTAGATAACAACTCGTGCAGGCAAGAATCCAGACTTCTCTTTGCTTGTTTCCCGGACTATTTATGGGATTCATAACATTACAAGAAATCCAAGAAAACGAGAAAGATAAAATGAGATAAAAGGAAAAAAGGAAAGGAAGAAACACTTTTCTTCAAATGCTGCCATCTTGATGCAATCTCTCGGAAGTCTCAGATACATCATTTTTTATAAGAAACTAAGGTCCGGGGCTGGTAGGGATTTTCTTAAATTTTTGGGTCGTTTTGCTTCCTAAACTTTCTTAGGTGTTTCCTATATTTTTAATGGCAGGATTGTAAAATTAATTTTTTTTTGTCTAAAGGGTCCCGAATTACTTAGTAAGATTTCAATCATAAAAGGTATATAACATGATCCGCATTCAAAATAATGTCCAAACAGCTGCTATAACTTTACACTGTCAAAACATTTGTGAGTGCGATAGGAAAATTAAAATAGTAAATTACAAAAGTTTCTTAGCTTTTTCAATTCAGGTAGGGCCGTTTCTTAACTTTCGAAAAATTGAGCCTACCGTTTCTTATAAGCGGTTTATAAAAAAAAATGAATGTACCGCCTCTTGAATTACTAAATTGGCAAGGTTGTAAACTTCGTCGTCAAAATGTAAACAATACAATGGTTTTTGCAGTTTTTTGAAAGGTGATACACACATAGGATATTCATATCTTGTTGCTGTTTGGACATAAATCATTCATATCTTCTACGATTGCTCGGGTATGAGTGGATTTTTAACGGTCATTATTCTGAAAGACAAACGTTGCAAAATACAGTGTTTTCGTTTTGTGTTTTCGCTTTGTGTTTTCGCTTTGTGTTTTCGTTTTGTGTTTTCGCTTTGTGTTTTCGTTTTGTGTTTTCGTTTTGTGTTTTCGTTTTATGTTTTCGCTTTGTGTTTTCGTTTTGTGTTTTCGTTTTGTGTTTTCGCTTTGTGTTTTCGTTTTGTGTTTTCGTTTTGTGTTTTCGTTTTGTGTTTTCGCTTTGTGTTTTCGTTTTGTGTTTTCGTTTTGTGTTTTCGTTTTGTGTTTTCGCTTTGTGTTTTCGTTTTGTGTTTTCGTTTTGTGTTTTCGCTTTGTGTTTTCGTTTTGTGTTTTCGTTTTGTGTTTTCGCTTTGTGTTTTCGTTTTGTGTTTTCGTTTTTTATCTTCGTTTTCGGTTTTCGTTTTAAAAACACCCTAGAATTTTGTCACCTTTCTCGCTACTTGATGGACGCACATGACACTCAGAGCGATCAGATTAGATTGGCAAAAAGAGTCCGGACAGAGTGTATTGAGGTCAGCAAACAATGTTTTCCCTATATTTCCTCTTATCCAGTTTCATTCGCATCGTCAAATGAAATGAGGGAGTAAGATATAATTTACCCACAAGAGCAATGGTAATCATTGCGCTATTTGCCAACAGATCAATTTATCAGTTACTGCTGCTTTGTTCTGATATGAGAAGAACAACAAATTGACATTGTCTCAAGAACATCGTATCCTGCGACTGATCT
This sequence comes from Aurelia coerulea, assembly GCA_039566865.1. Taxonomy (NCBI): domain Eukaryota; kingdom Metazoa; phylum Cnidaria; class Scyphozoa; order Semaeostomeae; family Ulmaridae; genus Aurelia; species Aurelia coerulea. The sequence goes on from CM076954.1 coordinate 11,723,956, forward strand.
AGTTGCCCTTAAAACAGTTTATGCTACAAACAGAACGTAAATGGAGGACCCAAATAAAGGCTGTTAATTCTCTTATGGATGCCCTCCCCTTGCCGTCTTACCTTACCACATTATAAATTCAAACGATTCCAATGTACCCCCCTTCCGCTATGGGGGTATAACTGTATCAAAATTCGACAGCCCTAAAAGCACCTAAATCCACTACATCAAAACACAAAACATCTAAAAGTAAACCAAAATACCGGTACGTCTAACTCTAATACATCTAACTTCAATATGCCTAACCTCAATACATCTAACCTAAATACATCTAATCAGAATACATCTAACCTGAATACATCTAAACGGAATACATCTAACCAGAATACATCTAACCTGAATACATCTAAACGGAATATATCTAATCAGAAAACATCTAGCCAGAATACTGTACATCTAATTCTAACCAAAATACATCTAATCAGAATACATCTAACCAGCAAAATACATCTAACATCAATACATCTAACGTCAATACAATCCTCCTCAAACATGTAAAGCGAGTACGTGTGTATCGACATTCCGCCCTGTGCCTAGACTTATCCCAAGTCTGCCTCTGCCTTAAAGCACATATGTCACATTAGCAATTGGTTAATACAACAAGCTAGTTTGGAGTGGAATTCCATTGTTTCGAGACTTTTTATTTCTGTTTCATGAATTTTTATTGCAATGAAAATTCAGCCTCGATCCTGTGCTTTGTAATAAACAATAGAGGGAATTGTATTGCATTAACCAATCAGCTTCATGACATATGCTCTTTAACTCTCCCCCTGCAGGTACTCTGAAGGCGTTCTTAATTTCTGAGTGCGTTGCGTGCTGGGGCTGGACACAACTACACTATTACAGTAAAATAAAAACCCACTGTTTGTCAAAAGACTCCCTTTATAAGAACCAATTTATTTCTCAACACTGGCAAACATTTGTTCTGGAGAGTTGTTTTGAGCCAAAGGTAGAGGCCTCGGAAATTTCCTGGAAGCGAGAGCCTGGAGAACGAGGGGGAATCCCTTATTCCGTTGGAATTAAAACAATATCTTGCTTTCGTTCTTTTTTTACTGAGAGCAAACATTGGTGTGAGTATGGATGAGAAAGCCAGCACTGCAAATGTAAAGTGGAGAAATTCAGTTGAAAGTTCAAATTAAACAGTAAGTATGTGTCGCTCGTGCAAAGGTAAACCTGCTAAATCACATTGTTGCCTTATTTATAGTCAAGAGGGTGAAGGGGGAGTATTACCACCCGAGCGGGGACTTTACGGGACAACGTTTTTCTGGATCACTTTTCTGCGTAGATTACGAATCTGGGTGTTGATCGACGGTTTTAGGGGGCTTTTCCGAGATATAGGGGGGTTTAGGCAAATACTTCTGGGATTTTTACGAAATGGATACATCCATAGGAAAGGGTGATGCTGTTGCACGTTTTGAATGTAGAGGCTATAGTTCTAGCCAAAGGGGTTCATTAAGGGGGACAAGGGATTTATTGGGGGGTTGTGTTGAAAATTTCAAAGATATATCTTACAGGGGGGTCTGATTATTGATAGAAGCTTCCTCTTAAAAGCAGCAACAGACGGTGCAAGTCTAATCTCAGGATCAAGTTCATTCCGCTCAGATGAGCAACGAGGATAGAAACTAGGTATAAAGTTGTTCTGTTCTGGTCTCTATTCGCCCAATGACATCCTGGTTGCAAAGAGAGTAATGTAACTGTTGAAGTGGTGGGATTGGATCCTTAGTATAAACTGGAGTTAGATTATTAATGATCTTGTGGAACAAAGTCGTCTGCTCCATCTTCGGCAGTTTAGTGGTTCCCAGCCAAGTTTTGTGTAAAGCCTTTTTCGTGATGTTCCTCTCCATGTTCCCGTAATCGCAGCAGAATACTGGACAGATTCTAATTTTGCCATCAAGCTCGGCAAAATGATGCTGTCACTCAACTCACATAATTTCGCCGGAATATATGGTAAATAGTATCCCCGTAGTCAAGATGAGGTCGCACATAGAGCTTAAGCCTGGTTTCCATACAATCGCAAGGAGTCACAAGGAGTCGCAATGAGTCGCAGCGAGTCGCAAGGAGTTGCAATTTTTGTGACTCCCATTACGTGAACAAAATCTCATAACGCTTGAAAGATTTAAACTCTGCTATAGAATCTGTTTAAATGATACCTTGCATGCAATATTTTGCAATATAATGGTAGTTCTATGGCCAAAAACCATATTACTCTCCATAGCTTTGGTTGTACTTTAGACGTTAACGGCATATGCAATAAGAGGGTCGACAAAAAACAAAAAAACGCACTAGAACGAAGGAACATCATTTTCGAAATAACTTGGAATTAAAAGAGATGTAGTTAGTAGCGTAGATGTAGCAAGCTTACACGAAATCCAAGTCCGGTTCACCTGCATTTTCATCTAGCTGAAGTTAAGGATTAACTGTTAATTTGGTTCAAAGTTATGCAGATGCGTGGACAGCCAAGTTTAAATAGAAGATATACTGTTTTTTACGTTTGTCAAGTATACTGTGCTGTGCATTGATGGACGTCATCCATTTGATCAGTATCTGAATTTTGAAACGAAAGTTTCTTTCAGAAGAAGTTTGGCTCTTGACGAAACGGGCAGAGCATTTAATGATCGTCGAATCGTTTCATCTGCGGTTTTCGTGCAATGTTCGTTTCTAGCTGTCGTGATGGTCGACTCGTCGTCAATATTGCAGTATATCGTGGCAAAACATTTACTAATTCAAAAGATCACTATATAACAGTTAACAAAAAAAAAATAAAAGAATTCTCGTTAAGGCAAGTTTTTGATTCTTCTCTTAAAAGTGGCAAGGGAGGGTGCCTGTTTAGCATCAGGTTCAAGTTGATTCCAAAGCTTAGGTCCACGAAAAGATATAGCCCTCTGCCCATTGTTAGTTTTTGATTACAAAGTCCAACTTTGTAATCTAAGAAGGGGCTTCGATGTCAGGCTGTCAGAAAGTAAGTAACCCACTTCCGTGTCACGCTCGTTAAAGCGATTGATTAACGTTTTATCTCTGCTAATTGGCACTGAAATAAAGAAAGCGCACATAAAGCGCATACAAGACAGAAGTTTCCCGCGATCCTATAGCAACATTTGACGTCGGCTTATTTGATGTTAGACAGATTTGACACCATAAGATGGATAAATTACCATGATGTTTACCCTGGCACAACAACAAATTTACCCAGAATTGGCACGTTCTTGACTTCAGTAGCAGCTTAATTATGTCAAAACAATCGTTTTCTAGAACGAACGAATCATTAGCCACTTATTGATAGTACTCATTATGCAAATAAGTCAACTTCAGGGGATGATGTAACTGGTGGCCTGCACAGAGGCTAGCATTCGCAGCATCACCGAAGATAGAAGGATCCCCTTCCTACACAGTTACAGAAAGGTGCAGAATCCCAGCAAACAATAGACCTTTTAGCTATTCTAAAAGGAGCCTGGATCGAACGTTATTTTTATACATTTTTATACGTTACGTTCGATCGAGTGGCGTTAGAGCTTCTATCACTATTGTGCACATTCGAAAATTCTACAAAGTGTAGCAAAAGTTTGTTCGATTCTGATTCTTTCCTGAATAGTAAAAAGGTCTATGGCGCCATTGACTGGGGGAAGGCACGAGATCACACTGAACCAAAACATCTTCATGCATATCATTCTGTACAGAGGTTATCTTCGTGACTGCTTGTCTCAAATTAGATGCCCGCGAATAGCAACAATTGAAACGTTCTGTAGGGTTCTGCATAAGTATTTTTGCGTTATCGTAAATCTCACATGACATCTCATTTGACACTGATGCACCAATAGTTTCGTGCACGAACAAAGCAAACTAGGGGTAATGACTTTTGATTTTTGCATATCATTCTCGTTTGACATAAAGACCAAAATATTGCCTTTGAGGCGATTCTTGTCCTTACACAAGGCGCTCGATTTTCCATTGAAGGCGACTTTAGCAGCAACACTCATCTCTCTGACTGTAGCTAAAAACAGCATCTACGGTCATTTGGGGTTATGAAGAAATCAACATTCAGATATTCTTATGCTTGTTTAGCTCAGGACAGACTTTGTAATCATCCAAAAGGATCTTATGTTTCGTAATGGTAACGAGAGATCAGTATCGGTGTTTCTCAGTTTTCGGACATTTCGAGTAGAATTTTTTTCGAACAAGTCTGAAAGGTACTCCGGGACCAGACCATTTAGCGATTTGTACATTGTGGTAGCTGTTTCGCTTCTGATAATGTCATTTACAGTAGGCCAATTTAAACTGCGAATTAATGCCATAGCAGGCGTATCAAATCGACTTTTAGTTACAATCCTAGCTGCTCGATTTTGCAGCTTCTGCAGGGTTTGCAGTTTAGTCACCCCACAGCACCCCCACACCGAACAACAGAACCGAAAATGGGGCTCGACGATACCCCTATACATTGCACTCAACGTGTTTTGAGGTAAAAATTTCCTGGAATATTTCAAAAATCCAATTGCACGAGAAACCTTAGTACGGAGATTGTAAACGTGTTCTTCCCAATCCAAATTTCTAGCGATTATCACACCCAGATACTTTGTTCGGTCTACATTTTCAACCTGAGAGTCACCAATAAAAAATAGTGGATGATCAACAGCCTATACAGGAATACGTTCTACTTTTCGCGGTGCCGCCTCAACATTTGTCCGCAAGAAAATAGCCAATAGAAATCGTTTATTTTCTGTTGCAACCCAACAACAATGCAGACAGAGAGCATGTCGAGATTATGTCTTTCTTTCCGCCACGGAAGGTCACTGCAAGAAAAATTGCCCGCCTCGACATTTTTGCGCCTAGTAGAGATCCGGCTTAATGACCTCCTCGTCCCTCGTTGTTAAGACACGGTAATAAAGAATTAGTCGTATCTAATTATTTGAATATTTGACGCACGTATCGAATTATTAGTTTTGTCAGGGATATGAAAAATGCTTTGTCATGTAGCATTTTTAGTTGACACCCGGAACCATCATGAACGCATGCTCAGTAGCGGGGATCCACGGAGTAATGGCAGCCCTGCCATTTGCTAAAAAAAGGTTGATAAATACGCGTTTCTAAATAAAATTATGGGGTCTTCTTTTTTTAAAGATATTTCTTTTCTGTGGATATTGCAATTAGTATGAAATGTAAAATTGTAGTTGATGTTTACAGATCAAACTCATATTGTGGGGAGATGATAAAAATCACACCAGAAGAAGATTGCTCAAAGGTATTTCTACTAATTGGTACAAGGAAACCTCGATTGCATGTTTAGCAAGAGTAAGGTCATTACAAGGTCATTACAACATGACGATATAGTTTTAAATTAAACATAAGATCCTTTTGGATGATTACAAAGTCCGTCCTGAGCTAAGCAAGCATAAGAAAATCTGAATATTGATTTCTTCATAACCCCAAATGATAGTTGATGCTGTTTTAGCTACAGTCAGAGAGATGGGTGTTGCTGCTAAAGTCACCTTCAACAGAAAATTAAGCGCCTTGTATAAGGACAAGAATCGCCTGAAAAGCAATATCTTGATCTTTATGTCAAACGAGGATGATACGCAAAAAAATCAAAAGTCATTACCCCTAGTTTGCTTCGTCTCTGCATGAAACTATTGGTGCATCTGTATCAAATTAGATGTCATGTCACATTTACGATAACGCAAAATTACTTATGTTTATGTACCCTGGGTACCATGTTAGAGAGGCTGGTACCCAGGGTAATGTTTATGCAGAACCCTGCAGAACGTTTCTATTCGTGGGCATCTAGTTTGAGACAAGCATTGACGAAAATAACCTATGTGCAGAATCATATGCATGAAGATGTTTTGGTTTAGTGTGATCGCGTCCCTTCCCCCAGTCAATGGCACCATTGTCTGCTGGGATTCTGCACCTTTCCTCTCAACTTCACCTGCGATGATTGCATCCGTTGCTGTGTAGGAGGGGGGTCCTTCTTCCTTTGGTGATGCTGCGAATGTTAGCCTCTGTGCAGGCTGCCGGTTACATCATCCCCTAAAGTTGACTTATTTGCATAATGAATACTATCAATAAGTGGCTAATGATGCGTTCGTTCTAGAAACGATTGTTTTAACATAATTAAGCTGCAAATGAAGTCAAGAACGTGCCAATTCTGCGTAAATTTGTTGTTGTGCCAGGGTAAACATCAAGGTGATTTATCCATCTTATGGTGTCAAATGTCTAACATGAAAAAAGCCGACGTCAAATGTTACTATCGGATCGCGGGAAACTTCTGTCTTGTATGCGCTTTCTGTGCGCTTTCTTTATTTCAGGGCCAATTAGCAGAGATAAAACGTTAATCAATTGCTTTAACGAGCGTGACGGACTTTCTTTCTTTCTTTCTTTCTTTCTTACTGACTTTCTTTCTGACTGACCTGGAGCCCCCTCTTAGATTACAAAGTTGGACTTTGTAATCAAAAATGCATTATCATAGATCGGTTGCTAGTGGCGATAAAGATGCTGGCTCTACCAGTAAAGAGAGAACAAAAGCAGCATTTACACATTTAGTGAGAATAAATTCGTTACAAGATCATCCCAACATGAACTGAAAGTACAACCCCAGAAGAGAATACCGGAAGTCCGAACTGCCTTGAAGGGTTATAAAAGCAGGACATTATCGAGAGAATACAGGACAATGAAGGAGCACCATGGGTATCGCCCATAGTAGTAGTACCGAAGATAGATGGTGGAGTAAGAATTTGTGTTGACATGCGACTTGCAAGCAAATGAGGGTATCCAAAGGATACATCATCCTATACATACAGTCGATGATGTAAGATTTGAACTGAATGATGCAAGATTCTTCATAAAATTGGATTTGTCTCAGGCCTACCATCAGTTGAAGCTTGACGAAGCTAATCTTTCAATCACCACATTTAGCACTCATTTAGGCCTTTTTAACCACAATCGTCTATAACGGAACAAATGCAACAGCAGAAACATTCCAATACACATTGCAGATTGCAAACACATTTACAACATAGCAGAGGATGTTATAGTTCTCTGTCAAACACGAGAGGAGTGTGATGACAATTTAGATAAAACGTTTGAAATCCAAAGGACTTAACGCTGAACAAAGGTAAATGCACATTTTTGAGTGGCGCGTTAGATTTTTTCGAATAGATGTTTTCGAAACATGGGACATGCCCCGATCCAAAACGAGTTTCTGGTTTGTTGAATGCACCAGTCCCCGAGAAGTGGGCTGTTTACTTGGATTGGCTAATTATATAGCAGTCAACATATCGCAAATATTTTGCCATTCATCCCCGTTATGACAACTGACGAAAAAGAATGTTACATTCGAATAGAAGGCGGTACACCAAGAAGCTTTTCATAAAGTAACATCCTCGCATGTCGTATTTTGATCCAAAGAAAGAAACATATATCGTTGCAAATGCGAGTCCTGTCGGACTTTCGGCAATCCTGTCACAAAAATCGAAAGATTCAGAAGACACGAAAGTTGTAGCGTAACAACACTATTCTCAGTCGGAGAAACAAGCCTTGGCTATTATTTGGTCCAGAAACCAACAGCACGTGTAGAACATTGGGTCTTACCATTGCAGCCCTATTCTTTCAGAGTAACATATGAATCTGGAGCAGATATAACCCTGCCGATTATTCATCCAGACATCCCACGTCAGTTTGAACAAGGGAAAAATATAGAAAAGCCAGTATCAAAGCGTTCTTACTGCTAAATGTCATGCACTTATGGATCACCATATCGACTCCGTAGCTCCCAAAACAACCTCTTACACCATGACAAAGAAGGTAACACTGCACGAGAAATCTCTCAGCTATCCCATTGACTTCACTTCGTGAGTCAATGACAGAAGAGGGCATACATGTAATCGTTCTTAATAGCGTTCCTAAAGCCATGACATTTGAAGAAATCTCACAAGCTATTAATCAAGGTCGCGTTCTTAAAGGACGTCGAGCAGCCAATCGTTTGAATCAATGAGATTACAAGAAAGCGGTCGATAGCGCATGAAAGCCATCAAAGAATTTCTAAGCCAACGCTCTTTTGAGAGAGAATGTTTGGTTTTCAGGAATCGATGAAAATGCTCAAACAGCAGTTAGATCGTATTGAAAATCAGTTTCAGTTCGTGTATTTCAAAATTCTATTAACTAGCTGTTAACATTGTCAAGGAAGTGTTGCGCAGAGACCGTAGGAAGTAGTTACTGCTTGGACAACTTCTGTTTCCAACACAATAGAGAACGAAACTAGATACATGTTTGTGACATAGCAACATTGTTTTCGAAATTATTAGGGGCTTAAGCCCCCTGCCCTCGCTTCCTTCGGGCATGGTGGCGCTCGTGGTGCAATTTTTTGAAAGACTTTCCACAACAACTGGCTGCATTCTTTCCCACAATCAAATTGGTATTGTTGGCCATCAACAAAGTAACGAAATAGAAAATGGTTATGGTAGTCTTATCATATTGTTCATGGAAAATCATTTAGGACATTTAGCAGCTTGACAAAACATTGTCTTGTTTCCAAATTTCTCTCTTTGCCAGAGTTCACATGTAGCTCAGTCAGACTTCAAAATGCCATAAGCTTGTTTACATCTTTGTATGCGGAAGTATACCCTTTTGTTGTTGAGCTCTAATTGGATTTTGAGCTTGATCAGCAATGGCATTGGTTTTTAACAGTGGGGATTTCAATAGATCTTCTGGGCCATTTGTATTCACCGGCATTGGAATACTGGCATCGGCATTGGAACTGGCATTGGAATTGGCATCGATATTGCGTAAGAACTATGACGCATGCAAAACTAGCTAGGGGGTCCGTGAAAGTAATTTGTACGAGTAAATCAATGCAGTTAACAAACTCTGTCAATTCAATAACTGCTAAAGACAATTCTCCTCATACTGTGAAAGAGCTTTGGGCTTTGGGCTTTGATAGGTTGCGGATTTGGCCAATTTTTGTCCCTGGGGCTGAGGGCTTGATTCTTTTATGTTAGTTTTCGGGTTTTAAGATTTTCAGGTTTTAGGATTTTCATATTCGAGAGTGTGTTTTACATTGTAAAATATGCTGCCATCAATTTCATTCTTCAGCAATGATGATTCTTGAAATGAACCAAACTTTTGAAGTTGAATCTGAGTAGTCGCTCAATAAGGATTATAAGTGAACGAATTATACGTAACTTTACGATCAAACTAACAACTTTTACTCTCACATTAAGTATAAGTTCACGAGATTCATAGCCTGCGTGCAGCCTCAACTCCTCCTTAAAGGTTGAGGCTGCACGCAGGCTAGCGATTCAAAGATATTTAAGGTTCAAAACTTCAAGCTCTGACGAGCTTTTAATCATGAAGAGCTCGTTATGTCTTTAACGTAAAATCCCCGGGAGGGGGGTACATAACATGTTCAGCGTAATGGTATGTGCCGCCCATATGGGTGGGTTCTTGTGCCCAACTTTCTTTAAACAACATTCTCTAAACAAGGGTTATTTTCGGCAGATTACCCATTTATTAGTGGGGTTTGCTTAAATTTGCAAAAATAGTTACAAATGAGAAGTTTTCCGAAAAATTCTTCATAAATCTGGGTACCAAGGCAAGTTTCAGTGATTAGAAGAGGGTACGGTTAGTTCTGAAAACAAGTCGTGTACCGCTCCAGTCGGGGTAAAGTCAGAAATCGAATCTAATGTTAGCTCAGTTCATGCTCAGTTCAAAGTGTTCCTATAAAAGCGTAATTAAGCAATTCAGGTATTTGTTGGGGAGACGAGGTCTCAATTCTATTGTGTAGAACAAAAGCGTAAGTGGTTTGTTCACAGAGCTATCTGGTTCTTGCGGTAGATGCGCATGCGTATTACAGTTAGGTTTTGAATTGCTACTAGAGTTCTAACAAGGAATAACAAAGAAAATAAAAATTACGGAGAGTTTCCCGCAAAATTAGGACACTCAGACACTTCACGGCAATCTTCACTCGTTGTTATCATGGGTAAGCAGGGAAACAACAGCGCACAGCTCGACACAGTATGCTGTAGAGTGCTTGTGTCGTGAGACAAATACCCGTCGGTCCAAGTGGTGCGATGCCTCTTTGCTCTTATCCAATTAGCCTAAACGTGGGGTTGGTTTTGGTTTAAAGCCCGTTGCTTGCTCAAAATATGATGTTCATACCAGATTGCACTAGCAGAACAAACAGGGACGTGAAGAAAAAAATTATAAAATAAACAGTTACTCCCAAAAGGATTCGAAATCGGGTTGCCGGCGTGTGAGGAGCTCGAGATACCACTTCGCCAACCTGCCGTTACAGCAAATGAAATCAGCAGTCATAATGGTTTGTTGTGGATAATAGACGGGGGCTGCAACGTATCGATGTTAAAATTGCTAATACGCATGCGTATCTACTGTATGCACGGGGGGACATTTAATTTCCGCGAACAAACCCGATCTCATCTCCCCAACAAGTATGCTCTTATTGGATTTAAAACTCTCCGTATAATATCAGTAATCCTCATTCATAATGCTCAAACCCATTAACGTTAGATAATGGGGAATACATTAATAGAGACTCGCGCAAATCGCTGTTGCGCACCCCCTGGTTAGTTTTGCATGCGTCATAGTACTTGTGGACTTATGCAATAATCGATGCCAATTCCAATGCCAATGCCAGTTCCAATGCCGATGCCAGTATTCCAATGCCGGTGAATACAAATGGCCGATCTTCTGGAGAAAAGTCTGTGATCTTCTCTATTGTATCTTCCTGTTTCTTGGTTTCTGTACTCAGCATTACAATGACTGCGTGAGTGCAGCTCTATGACATGGGCCTAAAACGATAAATTAACATGTCATAGCAAGAATTTTCAGTCAGCGAATGGCTATTAAACAATTGAAATCAATCCACACTTCAAAGATGGAAGTCCCTGCAAGCGAGGAACAAAACAAAAAGTTGGAAAGTAATTGATCGACTGAACTATTTGGCCTAACCGACCGAATACTACCTGTTAATGTAGCAATATAAAGCAAACACTATAAATACTATACTGATATGATGATAACGAATAATGTATTATTACCAGTCGGACAAAATTCCGTTGCCTTCAATACACTGTGCTTTGCTCTGCTCAGTCCAAGGTTCTGTTCTCCATTTTGCAGCGAAATGTTTTGAGGAAGCCATGGTTTCTCTGTAGTCGTTTGCAAATCCCCTCCCACACACAAACACATCTTTGTTGTTGAACATTAGCTGTTGTTGTTTTATCCAATTACCAATTACAAACATCTCTGAGTCTACAAATTGTCCTTTTGTTCGCTGGTTTGCCACACATCGCCCAAATTTCTTATCAAAGGCGCCTGTAAAGTTGCTACGCATGCGCTCCGCAACAATTATATATAATATAACTAGCTGTTAACATAGTTAAGTGAGTGCAGCTCAGAATGTTGTCCATAATGCAATTGCCTGTCAGTGGCGGCACTTGGGGGGGGGGGGGCAAGGGGTGCGATCGACTCCCCATAGACCTTTTAGCTATTCTGAAAAGAATCAGAATCGAACGATATGTTGATACCATTTGTAGAATTTTCAAATGTGCACAATAGTGATAGAAGCTCTAACGGCACTCAATCGAACCTCTCGTATAAAAATGTATAAAAATAACGCTCGTTCCAGGCTCTTTTGTAGAATAGCTAAAAGGTCTATTGTTGGCTAGAACAAAGGGCTTTTGTTCGAAACAATCGAAATAAACAATGCTTTTTAACTGAAACAATATATCTTTGCCCCCCTCAATATTTGGCAAGTTGCCTGTAAATCCTTTGAGTGTAAAACAATGCAAAAACGTGACATATTTGGACATTTCAAGACATTTGCAGTAGCATAACTACAGTATTCATCACAAAAAATTCAGATAGAATTAATTTATGTTCATTGTTGAAAAGTTCTCCTGGACTTCGTGTACCTCACATGGCCAGATCAATGTTTACATGCACTCTTGAAGGAGAAATAGACAAATTTCCAAAAGACTGTTCATTTATTACTTCCAACAATTGCATTGATCGACATCAGAGGTACTGCTAATAGTATGGTCATAATAAACTGTTGGTCATAAATAGCCAAATAGCTGCATCATCATAACAAGCTGGTGAATGTTCTATTCAATAGGGAACACAACAGGCTTTGCATGAATAAAAACAGCTTTGTTCGAAGACTTCCTCGGTGCACTATCTGTGGTCTCAACAATTGTTCATCGGTCCATTATCAATTCAATGAAGGTGACAATGTGTGAATAATGTCACAGGAAAATAACAATGCTGATCCAATGCTGGTCTTTGTTTACAAGAATGTAACTTGTTTAGTAATGATGATCCAAAGCTGGTTTTTACAGTAATGTCACAAGTCAACTGGCCTTTTACTTCTGCAGGAAATAGAAAAATTGGATAAATAACAAACAAATGTTCGCATTTTGTGAAAATTAATTGGCGCAAAATAACATGTCACTTGAGATTCTACCTACAATGGTTGTAAGCCAATGAATCTAATGCCATAAAAGCGCATTGCCTTCCGAGGGGGGAGGAGGGGTACATAAGTTGTGGATGGACTGAGTCTGTGGCCCGGTTTTCAGGAAGGTACCCTCTTCTGATTGCCAAAACTTAAACTATTCTTGCAAATTTCAGCCAAACCCGACCCATGCTTATGGAAAATCTGCCATAAGGACCCTTGTTTAAAGAATTTTGGGTTCAAAATCCCACCCAGATGGGTGGCACATACCCGTTCCCTGAACATGTTATGTACCGCCCCCGGGTGCCTTCCATTCCATGAGATTCTTCATTAAAATATGCATCCCCTTGGTGCAGGTTTCCTGTTGCAAACATCTCCTGACAAGAGCAAAAAGAAAAACACGGAAAATCTTATTACACTAACGTAGATGCTATGTGGCCTAACCTCAACATTCCTTGCGATTATTCGTCTTAATTTCGAACATCGTTCCTTGATCCATTCACTAAAACGGTTATACCCAGCATATTTCTGTTTGTTGTGCAAGGACAAGCAACAACAAGGGCTAGTAGGCCCGCAACAGCTTCCCGTCTCTGAAACATTTCAGCTGGACAACCAATTCCATGAATGGTAAAAGAACAGAGAGGATAAAAAGAAAGCCTCTTTACTTACCAAAGTTTGTAAAATCGACTTCTTCCTCTTGACCTCCAAAGCCAGCTTCCCTCTTTTTCAAAAATTGAAGGTTGCAAAGCAAGTAGCAGAACCGACGTGTTAAGCCTGGTTTCCATTAAATCGCAAAGTGTCGCAAGTGTCGCAAGTGTCGCATGTGTCGCAGAATTTTGGTTCTGCAACACATTGCGACGAATGGAAACTGCTGTACTAAAATGCTGCGACCGTCTGCGACACTCTGCGATCGGTGTCGCAGAGATAGAAAATGTTCTATCTCTGCGACACTTTGCGACACTCTGCGACACTCTGCGATCAATGGAAACACCTGTCCTAAAGTTCTGCGACCAATTGCGATCCCAGAACAAAAGAGTCTCGTGATGTTGATCTGTTTCCAAAATTCCCGCCTTATTGTCTTTGAAACATGGCACCGAAATTCTGCAACACTCTGCGACCAATGGAAACGTCCTGTCGCAGAGAGTCGCAGAGTTCAGCAAACCAAAATTCTGCGACACTCTGCGACACTTTGCGATTTAATGGAAACCAGGCTTTAAATTGATTCAATTTTTACGTAAAAATCGTTAGGATAGGAAAAAGTTGAATCTGAGTTGCATTCAAACACATGGTTTGTTTTGCTCCAATGGCTTCTTTCGAGTTGCAACTGAAATCTCAAAAATATTTTATGAAAAAGGATATTAGATTTTTAGAAAAACATTTTGTAAGACATAATTTCCTTGGTAATCAGTGGGTCTCAGCAGGGACCGCGCAGCGATTTCAAAGTGGGGGGCTGAACGGCGAGCGAAGCGAGCAAAAATGGGGGTCCGGGGGCTTGCCCCCGGAAAATTTTTTGAGACCACGCCCTTTAGAACGTTGGAAAACGCCCTTTTCAATAAAAGACTTGCCTCTTAATACGTCCATATTTATACTGTATACAGTTTGGTTCAAAAAAGATTTCAATTACCATGAAAAGAGACATCGTTACAACCAACAAAATTAGCAGCAAAGCCTTCTCAACTCTAAAAACTATTACCACTGAAGATCTGTGAGAGTAAATGTGCCAAAGTTGGATGACTATTCTAATTTTTAACGAAATCGTTAGCAATTTCTAAGGGGGACATTGTGTTTGCTCGTTGTTTATGAAATCTAGCCATTTGAGAAGGTCTCTCAGCAAATGCAGCAGTTGCGTGTATGAAAATAGTGAAAATTCCATATTTGTGAAAATTTTTAGACCTATCTTTGAAAAAAGTGGGGGGCTTTAGCCCCCCCCCTAGCCCAATGGCTGCGCGGTCCCTGGGTCTCAGAAAGAATTTTGGGTGGAATTGAATGAGGAGGTTTTTGAGACCTTGGTATTTTTTACGGATAACCACTGCATTTTGGGATTTTTTGACCCTCGTTTTGGGAGAATCTGGCAACACTGACAGCAAAGCGGAAAGCCCCTCAAAGCCCCTCAAAGTCTCAACCACATTGATATTTGCAGGATTCTGGTCGGTTGGTTCGTTTCAAAGAAAAACGATGGTAAGTCAGAACAAACGTGATTCTTCACTGAAAGACTACAATATTCAAACAACTAAAGAGTAAATCGTGACTTTTAGCTAACGAGGCCACCGTACAGCAAGCCAGGCTTTACTAGGCCACAAAGGCAAGGCCTTTGACTTTGTCTGCACTTTTTTGGTTGTGCCTTGCACGAAAGGCTGCCTTGCAGCTTTAGTACAGAGTAAGTGCAAAATATTTTATTATATAGTGTAAGGCATGAAATAATGAGGCGAAATTTCGAAAATTTGCCAGCACTGACTTCACTACCTTTGTCTCGGTTGTGGCGCCGTAAAATGGCAGTGGCGTGGATCTGCGTGGATGCAGCCCAGTCAGTAGTGGCAGAAGAAGAGGGGCAGAAATAGACTAGACTAGGCCTGGTTACTTTTTTGATCAGTTTTAAAAAGATAACAAGTTGACTTCTGAAAACAGGAACTGTTGTTCAGCCTTTCTCTCGCCATATTGCCATAGTCCCACCCTCTTCTGCCTTGCTTTACTTCCAGGAAATGAAAGAACAGAAAGTCATTCATTCTCTCATAGTGGGCAGAATTTATAGCCTTTACCGCCTGCACACAATCTTTCTTTGTGGTACTGAAAGAAACGGAAAATAGAAGACTGCGCATTGCAAGAGATTTCTTGTATGGCTGACTCACAGTGACGTAAACGGAGACACTCCGGCCTGTAGGAATTTGGTAAGATGGGGCCCTTATGTTGGAAGGGGGTTTGGGGTGGTGAGAAAATTTTGTGAAACCATGCCCTTTAAAACCTCAAGAAATTAGAAATCCATGTTAAAGGGAATGTAAGCATATAAGAGTGGCTCAAGCCACTTGCGGTCAAATTCTAACCTATCAGATATCAGGAATTCCTGTTGACGTAGATCAGTTACCCAAATATGGTGCAGCACCTGTATCGGCCTGTTGTCTTTGCAAAGTTATTTATATCAAAGGCTTATATATGCTTAGATTCCCTTTAAGTTGAAAAGAAAGTTTTTACATTGGAAAAATCAACAGTAAATTTAGCACATTTATATGAATTGCGTTTCAAAAAGCTAAGTAGTTTACCACCAGCCATGAATTCACAGGGGGGCGAGGAACTAAAATTTTCGGACGCCAAAATCAACAACAACAACAATAACCCCAATTTTTGGAAACATGCACGAAAAGACTGATGTGCTCCTTTAAAAAATTGTTTAATATTCTGTACATAGCTTTTTGCTTGTGGGAATTTCTGCTTTTTGACCTGGCTTTGAAACATACTGTAAGACTGCAAGAATTTATTCTTAAATCAAATTTTAACAAATTCAACTTAAGTCAGTTTGCTTATATTGTTATAAATCTCCATTTAGGATTCAAGACGTTGTATGAAATCGCAGCATGTGGCAATTTGGCGAAACGGTTTGGTAAAACACTAATTGCTCAAAAGATGGTTGTTTGGACCTCTTTCTATTATGAATAAATGAATCTCATCCAAGAAATTGATTTGATCGTAGACACAAAAGCACATTCTATGATTGGTGACATATTAAGTTTTGGTGATTTTTGAAACAGTTTCACATTTCATTGAATGAGAAAATAGAAAGACTGCACATTTGTAGGCAACTTTTTGTATCTTGATAAATAGATCCATTAATAGATGACTTTTTGTATCTTGATAAATAGATGACAGGACCCTTAAGATAACAGCATAATCATTTTGCTGATAGGTTATCCTGTATAAATATTTGTATTATTATTATCATTATATTGCAATGTGAACCAATTAGAATGTGGTTAGAGATTTTCTATACCCCACAAAATCAGCTCGCAAAGCCTCTTTGTTTTCTTTTTTTCAAAAATAAAAAGTTTGAAAGAACAGATGACGTTTATTTATTATCATTTGGCTGAGTCAGCAGTTGTGTAACGCAGTTTAGGCTACCTTAGTTCAAGAACTAAGGGCCCCGATCAAAAGGGGCCCCCAAAATTTTTTCGTAAAGTGTGCTTTTTGGCCATACTGTGCTAAAAATCTGCTAACACAATACTGGATTTTCATTCCGTTTTCGTTCATTCCCTATAATTTGTCTCGAAACTTTATTCTTGTTAGCAAGAGCACCCAAAACATACTGTGACTTTGCATTATGTTTTCTAAAATTCTTTTTGAAGCTATTGTGTACGGTGGCCCATACGTGCCATCTGGTTTATAGTTTTGCGACTGGTTTATAGTTTTGTGACGACTTTTCTGACAACTTGTGACGAGTTTCTTCCAGGGGGCAAGCTGCTTATAACATTCTCCAAGGAACAATAGAGACTCAATATGATCAATTGTATTCTATTATAAATTTTACCCCCTGAAATCACAACATTTCCTCTCTGGTTTATAGTTTTGCGACTGGTTTATAGTTTTGCGACTGGTTTATAGTTTAGTGACGACTTTTGTGACAAGTTTCTTCCAGGGGGCAACTTGCTTATTACATTCTCCAAGGAACAATTGAGACTCAATAGGATCCATTGTATTCTAATATAAATTTTACCCCCTGAAACCATAACATTCCTCTCTGGTTTATAGTTTTGCGACTGGTTTATACTTTTGTGACGACTTTTGTGACGACTTTTTTGACGAGTTCCTTCCAGGGGGCACTGTCGAAGCCACATGTTTTATTATTCAAAATGGCGGAGCATTACCGTGAAAGCGCTATCAAGCTCCAGGGGGGGGGTTATTTAATTTCGGACATTGTAGAGGGGGGTTAGAAGAGAGGGCGCTTTATTCACGATCAATAGGGAGGGGGATTATTTAAGATTTTGGCTAAGAGGGAAGGGGCATATTAGAGAGGGGTTTGATAGAGAGGGGGTGGAGTAAGTAGAGCTTTTACGGTACTTACCCCTCGGAAAGAAATGAAAATAAAATATAAATATGTTGAGGATGTTGAGAAGTTTCTTCAGTTACTTTTTCCTAGTACTGGAGCATCATCATGCCTAGTTGTGTTGGGGTATGTATCCGCGCACCCATGTAGCTTATCTGCTCTTTATCTGTTGTTAGTTCAACACTAAAGATGCAGCAAGAACACAACTGGACTAATTATGGTATTTACTTTGCAAGCTACAAAATATGTTTTGACGTCATGAAACTTCATGCTGATGAACTGTCCCCTATTGTTCTGACCTTAGTTACTGTTTAGTTACTTAGTTACTGGAAATTCATGCATCGGTGAGCTTCTTTGACCCTGATTTCTCAGGATATAGCGAATTAGCGCAAAGCGAAACGGCAGTACTAGGAAAAAATAACTGAAGAAACTGTTTATTTTTGACGAAGGAAATTCTCAACATATTTATATTTTCATTTCTTTCTGAGGAGCATTTCACCAGTGGCGGATTTAGGGGGGCAAGTGGGGGCAATTGCCCCCCCCCCCTTCACGATGAAAACTCAGCTGAAATGATTTCACTCTCAAAAAAGCTTTGGCTCCTTTTTTTTTCAATAAAAATCCATAAAAAACTGTAAAAATATTTTTGTTCTGAAAAAATCTAGTACGCTTTTTCGAGTGAGAACGTTCTTTAGACAACCAACCTTGGTCCCCCGGCAAGTACCGTATAAGCTCTATTCAGCCCCCCCCTCTCGATCAAACCCCTCTCTAATAAGCCCCATCCCTCTTAGCCAAAATCTTAAATAATCCCCCCCTCTCTCTATTTAGCCCCACTCTTAAAAAGTTATCATAAACGGTATATCATTGTCATTTGATTTTGTGAATAAAGCCCCCTCTCTTCTAATCCCCCCTCTGGAATGTCCAAAATTAAATAAGCCCCCCCCCCGGAGCTTGATAGAGCTTTTACGGTAATGCTCCGCCATTTTGAATAGAAAAACATGTGGCTTCGACAGTGCCCCCTCGAAGGAACTCGTCAGAAAAGTCGTCAGAAAAGTCGTCACAAAACTATAAACCAGTCGCAAAACTATAAACCAGTCGCAAAACTATAAACCAGAGAGGAAATGTTGTGATTTCAGGGGTGAAATTTATAATAGAATACAATGCATGCTATTGAGACTCGATTGTTCCCTGGAGAATGTAATGAACCACAGTGCCCCCTGGAAGAAACTCGTCTGAAAAGTCGTCAGAAAAGTCGTCAGAAAACTATAAACCAGTCGCAAAACTATAAACCAGATAAGAAATATTGTGATTTCAGGGGGTAAAATTTATATTAGAATACAATAGATCCTATTGAGTCTCTATTGTTCCTTGGATATGTAATAAGCAGCTTGCCCCCTGGAAGAAACTCGTCAAAAAAGTCGTCACAAAAGTCGTCACAAAACTATAAACCAGTCGCAAAACTATAAACCAGAGAGGAATGTTATGGTTTCAGGGGGTAAAATTTATATTAGAATACAATGGATCCTATTGAGTCTCAATTGTTCCTTGAAGAATGTAATAAGCAAGTTGCCCCCTGGAAGAAACTCGTCACAAAAGTCGTCACTAAACTATAAACCAGTGGCAAAACTATAAACCAGTCGCAAAACTATAAACCAGTCGCAAAACTATAAACCAGAGAGGAAATGTTGTGATTTCAGGGGGTAAAATTTATTATAGAAGACAATTGATCATATTGAGTCTCTATTGTTCCTTGGAGAATGTAATAAGCAGCTTGCCCCCTGGAAGAAACTTGTCACAAAAGTCGTCAGAAAAGTCGTCACAAAACTATAAACGAGTCGCAAAACTATAAACCAGATGGCACGCATGGGCCACCATACACAATAGCTTCAAAAAAAATTTTAGAAAACATAATGCAAAGTCACAGTATGTTTTGGGTGCTCTTGCTAACAAGAATAAAGTTTCGAGACAAATTATAGGGAATGAACGAAAACGGAATGAAAATCCAGTATTGTGTTAGCAGACGTTTAGCACAGTATGGCCAAAAAGCACACCATACGAAAAAATTTTTGGGGGCCCCTTTTGATCGGGGCCCTTAGTTCTTGAACTAAGGTAGCCTAAACTGCGTTACACAACTGCTGACTCAGCCAAATGATAATAAATAAACGTCATCTATTCTTTCAAACTTTTTATTTTTGAAAAAAAGAAAACAAAGAGGCTTTGCGAGCTGATTTTGTGGGGTATAGAAAATCTCTAACCACATTCTAATTGGTTCACATTGCAATATAATGATAATAATAATACGAATATTTATACAGGATAACCTATCAGCAAAATGATTATGCTGTTATCTTAAGGGTCCTGTCATCTATTTATCAAGATACAAGAAGTCATCTATTAATGGATCTATTTATCAAGATACAAAAAGTTGCCTACAAATGTGCAGTCTTTCTATTTTCTCATTCAATGAAATGTGAAACTGTTTCAAAAATCACCAAAACTTAATATGTCACCAATCATAGAATGTGCTTTTGTGTCTACGATCAAATCAATTTCTTGGATGAGATTCATTTATTCATAATAGAAAGAGGTCCAAACAACCATCTTTTGAGCAATTAGTGTTTTACCAAACCGTTTCGCCAAATTGCCACATGCTGCGATTTCATACAACGTCTTGAATCCTAAATGGAGATTTATAACAATATAAGCAAACTGACTTAAGTTGAATTTGTTAAAATTTGATTTAAGAATAAATTCTTGCAGTCTTACAGTATGTTTCAAAGCCAGGTCAAAAAGCAGAAATTCCCACAAGCAAAAAGCTATGTACAGAATATTAAACAATTTTTTAAATGTTTTAATTTTAGGTCACATAGTGGTAGCGGCTGATATATGAATATGTTTGATGAAATCTTTAAGCATACCTTGATTTGCCATGCATGCAATAGCAAATGAGGATGCAATTATTGGGATATTAGTGGATTGAAAATGCATTTGTTGTAGTTCTAGCTCTAATGTTAAGTCTTTAAATTTATAAAGTTGAACCCAGTTATTCAAACTCTCAATGGGAATGAAATGAACATTTATTCCAGGCAGTGAGCTCTCAATGCAGCCAAAGCTATGTTCCCATGTAAAAATGGGGTTTACATTTAGGAAATTTGCTCAAAATTTGTTGTGAGTGTATATTTCTGAGTATTGTTCAGATTTAGGGATTTTCATTGATCTCAAAAAAGCATTTGACACCGTAGATCATGACATTTTACTTGCTAAATTGAGGAGGTATGGTATTGATAATCTTGAACTTACTTGGTTTACGTCCTATCTAACCAATAGAAAGCAATTCTGCAAAGTAAATGGGGTAGGTTCCAAAACAGAAGATATTCGCTGTGGTGTGCCGCAGGGTTCTTGTCTTGGCCCTCTTTTGTTTCTGATTTATATCAATGATCTTCCGTTTTCTCTGAAGAAAGGTAAAGTGACCATGTACGCTGACGATACCAGTATTTCTTACTCTTCTTCGAGCTTAGTAGATATAAACCAAACTCTGAATAGTGAACTGAATGATTTGAAGCGATGGTTGCAGGGTAATAAACTTTCTTTGAATGTTTTAAAAACTCAAGCTTTGATTGTAGGTTCCCAGACCAAAATTAAGAAAATTACCGACAAGGCTGTTGATCATCCACTATTTTTTATTGGTGACTCTCAGGTTGAAAATGTAGACCGAACAAAGTATCTGGGTGTGATAATCGATAGAAATTTGAATTGGGAAGAACACGTTTACAATCTCCGTACTAAGGTTTCTCGTGCAATTGGATTTTTGAAATATTCCAGGAAATTTTTACCTCAAAACACGTTGAGTGCAATGTATAGGGGTATCGTCGAGCCCCATTTTCGGTTCTGTTGTTCGGTGTGGGGGTGCTGTGGGGTGACTAAACTGCAAACCCTGCAGAAGCTGCAAAATCGAGCAGCTAGGATTGTAACTAAAAGTCGATTTGATACGCCTGCTATGGCATTAATTCGCAGTTTAAATTGGCCTACTGTAAATGACATTATCAGAAGCGAAACAGCTACCACAATGTACAAATCGCTAAATGGTCTGGTCCCGGAGTACCTCTCAGACTTGTTCGAAAAAAATTCTACTCAAAATGTCAGAAAACTGAGAAACACCGATACTGATCTCTCGTTACCATTACGAAAAACTAACAATGGGCAGAGGGCTATATCTTTTCGTGGACCTAAGCTTTGGAATCAACTTGAACATGATGCTAAACAGGCACCCTCCCTTGCCACTTTTAAGGGAAGGATCAAAAACTTGCCTTAGCGAGAATTCTTTTATTTTTTTTGTTAACTGTTATATAGTGATCTTTTGAATTAGTAAATGTTTTGCCACGGCCCCCTGAAAAGCAGTTCATATGGATTGACGGGGCTACCGTGCCTAAATAAATAAAAATGAAATGAAATGAAATGAGGGAGCTTTTGCATTGTTTGTAAAGAGTTCGAATTTGCACCACACCAGTCAAACAGTTTGTTTATGTAAAGATCAAAATTTGCACAAACTCCATATAAAATTGCAAACTACAGAAGAACGAAAAAGCATGCTCAATGCAAACTGATTGTGAAGTTTGGTTATTTCGACTAAAAAGGTGCCATTATTTGTCCAGCAATAATGCCTTGCATGAGCTCCATTATCCAAGACCGATTTACTGCTCAAATATTGCGAAAAGCTTGTACTAAAGGAGAACTGAACGGAAAAAATGTGATGATAAGAAGCCATACCAGATGCAGCTTTTGTTTGAGATACTCTTTCAAATAGTTTTTCTGAAAGGAAAGAAACACTTGTTCAAAGTGTAGAGTTGTTCGAGCTGTTCGAGATGACCGATTTCAAACGAACCTGTCGTATTTACACATTGTCGTGTCGTTTATGCAAATTTATGCAGATCTTTAAAGCCTCCCTGTTTCAATCAGCATGCCTTGCATCTCTTGGTTGGCCTTTTCCACCATTTTGATAGGCCATGAAAATGGGGAAAACGAAGGCCAACCAAGGGATGATAAAACGCAAGGCATACTGCTTGAAGCAGACTCTGTAAGGAAAACAGGGAGAACGGAGAATTTGTTCCAGATGCCATATTTGTATTTGAATTCGCGTGGTATTAGAATTAGCGCACGTCTGAGGTGCACGAAATTAAAACTGAGAGAACTGTTATACAAACTCGTTCATCTTTTAGAGAGTTTCTGAACCGGCTTTGCCTTGCTGCATCCCAGGCCTCCTCGTGGTAAAGAAGATCTTTTAAATTTTATACCTCTTTGCGTGTTACCTTAATTTTGTAAGTAGTGTAGCTCGTAATGTGTATTGTAATATTTTATCAGAATATGACAAAAGTGTTACCGTTATCTTCCCGCCATATTCTTTGAATGCGCGTCCGAATGTATTCATGTGTAGCATGCGCGAAATTATTCAATCGTGGAAATTTAAAGCTGATCGAAAATTAGTACCACGCGAATTCAACTACAAAGACGGTAATCGGGCCCGAACTGTCGTCCAAATGCCATTTACTCTCCAGCGAATAACGTTTGCGTTTCTTCTATTTTTAGCTGCCCATTCGAAGTGAAAAGAGACGCTTGTGTCATGATGTGCTGCATACAAATCCTGCAAATTTCAGACTATAATTATTGCGACAAACCGTATTTTGATGAAAAGATTAACACACGGACTTATGAACACGTTCCACGAATGTAGAGCGTGAAAAGTTTCACAAGCTTTCTGATAGCCATTTCCTAGATATTTATAGCAAAAGACATCTTGGTTTGCTTGTTTGAATACCATACGATGCCTGGTTATCGTCTGAACATAGATGAAAATCAGATTGGAAAACATCTCCTTTGCACATTATGTTGTTTACTGTTAAGAGCTCCAGTTCAAACAGTGTGTGGCCACCGTTGCTGTCTCAGTTGTGTGAAAGAAAAACAAGGGTAGTAATTTCCTTTCTCAAAACTGATCTTTATGTTACATGATGGCACTTTTAGTAACAACTGGAGACATGACTTCGACCGGGGTAGGGCTGTTAAGTTTCGACAGAGCTACCCACTTCTAACCGATTGCATTCGCCCTGTTACCCTACAAATTGTGTGTTATAACAATAGTAGATGACTTCTACCGATTTGTTCAATGACTCCTGCCAAAACTTACACTTATACTCGTATTGAAGGGAAATGTGCAGGGAAGGACCCACCTCTGCTGTTACCACCTGAAGGAGACAGTCAACAAGGCAAATGTTGACACAGTGGCAATCGGAAGGATTTTGTGAAATAAGAATCGAAAAAATTATTTCGAACATTTAAATGGTGGGAGCCATTTAAAAGCCGCGTAATTCATAAATATGCAGCAATAGACCAAACAAGTTTGCCAGGAATGTTCAAGGCAAAATGTTGAGAATGGGACGAAAATGACTCGTTGTCAAACATGTTTACAATGTCGGTAGGGCTGGAAAACTTGCTTGTCTTTATTCAGCTTCAATGCAATTCAATGATAACTTTTGAACAACTTTGCAAAATTGCTTCTGAGATGAGCCTTCTCCAAGCCGTAAAAAGAAACTATTCGGTTGCAAACTTGCAAAGAATATGAGTAATGCCAATGTCGATAGACCAATTGGTTCCAGTGTAATTAATAAATTGCAGGGAAATATTTCCGAAAATTGGCTTTCCGTGTTCATCAGAGCGGAGAGCAGAGTCACCTTAAAGGTAACACTTTACTGCTTCTTTAACTTGTTCCGTTAGTTCTGTTATGGGACTTAATTACCCTCTAGTTTAACGAGAAATCATTGCTCAGCCCCTTTTTTGATGTCATTCGGTTTAGAATAGATGCATCAGCCTACATCCTAAAGATAACTCTTGGACTCAGCTTTTAGTTTTCAACAGCACATAAACCAAAGTGGTTGTATGACTTTTTCCAGCCATAGAGACTCAAATACGTCCTTTTGCGGGGTGTTAAAAGAAAGCTTGGCTCAATTGTGGCCAAACTTGGTATCCTTTTGCGGGGTGTCAAAAGGAAGCTTAGCTCAATTGTGGCCAAACTTGGTACAGCAGCATCTGTTATATGCCTTTCAATAAAGAAATAATGAAAGAAATAATTTGAAAATTAGTAAGGTTGATTCAGACCAGAAAAATTCCCGCTGACAATCGCTGACAACCACTACCGTACTGTTTTAGCAATTCGAAATTTGACAAATTTGGACGACTGTTGTGATCTCATGACTCCAGTTTGAATAGAGGTTTCTTCAACATTGAAGAACATTGTTAAATTAATTTCAATTTTCTGCACCTCGGTGTGACTTAAAAATTTTGTGGGCTCTTTTTGTAATTTAAATATCGCCCGTGGGGGGGGGGTACTTGACTTGAATTTGTACGCGGGTGTGCCCACGAGAAAATTCTTTTTTACCCTGCTCAAGAATTTTTGGTTCAAATTGATAACCCATTCTGGAAAAAATTGGTGAAAAGTAAGCTCTAAATCATGAAAATTTGACCGAAAAACGACCCGATCTAACAAAATATCCCCTTTATCAACATGTTTTGACAACCTTAGAAAAATTGCCTTATTTTGATACCTTGTGCTAGAAACAAATGGTGAAAGCGATACTATTAAAAACGGCGCATCCCCGTCGAACAAATATACTAAGTACCCCCCCCCCCCCCCAGGAAATTACCACACTATGGTTGTGTTTCACACGGAAAATAATGAACTAAGAGCTTTCTTGACTCGCTGCAAGTCTCGGCAGTATGAATCTCAGAGAGCGTAGTATTCGAGTGTCTCAGAGAGTGTACTAAAATGGAGGCGCGTTCGCCTCCGGCGCGGTATGAAATATACACTATGACAATACGAATAGAAAGCAAACGAAGACTTGTAGCAAGTCAAAGAGCTTTCAAAATTTTATTTTCGTACTTATAAAGATCTCTAGTCTCTTGTTTTTTTGCCAGGTGCATATTTAGAAACTCCAGTAGTGCAAATCTTTCCTTTTGGATGTTTAAAGGCTCTTGGGCAGCTGCCATGCACTGCCGTCATTTCTTTTGTTTTCCTTTGGATTTCATTCAATTTAAGTCTAATCTTGAACACTTGCAAGGAGATATTTGACCACATCTGCAGCTGCAGCGACCTGCTGCTGATTTGAGCCAGAACCTTTTTTAAGGGATCGGAACTTGGTGGCAATCAATTGTTTCCTTGATTTAAAGAAACGGCAGGCCTATTGTTTCAAAAGGTAGAACAATGGATCTAAATAAGGGACTGGGGGGGGGGCAATTGCCCACCCAGATAGTATGTTTAAAAAGGCCCTGATTTGAGCGAAATCAGAAAGTGATTTTCATGCAACAAGGAATTAGGCCACCTTTGCAAAAAGCTGTAATGCATGCTGGTCTCTCAAGAGCCTTTAATATTTACTTACTTTTCCATTACATTGAATTTCGTGCATTGTGTAGCCTTATTTTGTTATAAACATAGAAATGACTCGTTACTCACTATTTTGACGTTATTTTCAGGTCCTCAGATAGTTTCTTCTGCCCCGATGATGGCACTGAAGTCACCGAGGTTAGTTGGGTTGTTTTCTGTGATTTTGTAGATTGGATACTGAAAGAGTGAAGAAATAATCATCCCTTTGCTTCATTAGATAATTCAAGGAAATACTTTGCCCTGACACATGTCTAGGATAGGTCAAGAAAGAATATAAAATCATGCACACAGCTGTAAAGTTAACAAGGACAAGGGAACAAATGGCAAAAATGGAGTTTTGAATACCAAATTTATTTTACATCCTCTATTAAGCACACCCTTTCAATCTACAGCAACAATGTTATAATGCTCCAAAAAATCTTCTTGTTGCGTGTAGTGCAGTTGTACAATGATAAACAAGTAAATAAGTAAAATATAAGCACTTTGATGCGAATTGAAATAAGCACGACGCTTCGAGCATAGCCCGTTATCAAGCAAAGAAATATTAGTAGAACCGACACAAATCAAGCTAAATGAACGGCAGATTCGAAGGATAAGAATAGTAATCAAGGGAATCGATGTGACGTAAAGAGGACTGAGAATAAGAAAGAGATGTACGAATAAAACTGTGATAAATAGAATGTTATTGGGGATATGTAAATTGCTTGTTGAGTCCTGAAGGATACAATGTTCCAAGTTTAAAAATGATCCATTTCTCCAATGTTTTTCTTTTAGTGCTTTCTGTAGACGCATGTAGGAGGCCGAGAATTGCATATCATCTGTAGAATGGTTTGGTATGTTGAAATGGTGTGAAGTGTTGCTATCCGGATCTTTTTCATGCTGTTCTTCTAAATGTGTCTTGTTTCTAACATTCCTCAAATGTTCGCCGAATCTGTTGTTGATTTGTCTTGGCGTCTCTCCAATATACAGAATGTTGCATTTGGTGCAGGTTATGCAATAAACGACGGATGACGAGGAACACGTGAATGTAGATCGGATGGTGAAATTTCTGTTTCCATTAGTGATAGTTGTAGCGCTGTTGATGTTTGTGCATGTTTGGCAAAGATGGTGGTTACATGGGAAGGTACCTGGTGGGTCGTTGGTCTTGAGGTTTGTGCGGACAAGTGTGTCTTTGATGTTCTTATCTCTTCGGAGGGCCATAAGAGGAGGTGATTCAAATATATCCTTGGTATGAGAATCATTTTGCAATATTCGAAAGTTGTTGTAGATGATGTTTTTGATCCTGTTACTGAGTGGATGGTAGATGAGAGTGAAAGGAATGCGGCTATTGGTTTGGCTTCTGTCAACAGGCAGTAAGGCATCTTCTTGTGATAGTCGTTTAACTCTCTTAAGGGCTGAATTAGTTACTGTTTCTGGATAGTTGTTCTGGTGGAAGAAAGAGGCCATTTCCTTTGCTTTGGAATGGAAATCTTCTTCATGGGTGCAAATGCGGCGGAGACGGCATTACGGTTCTTCACACCCCAAAAAATGTAAAGATTCAATCCCTTATTCTCAGCTACGCCGTCTCCGCCGCATCCTATATGCATCTACAGAAAGCACTAAAAGAAAAACATTGGAGAAACGGATCATTTTTAAACTTGGAACATTGTATCCTTCAGGACTCAACAAGCAATTTACATATCTCCAATAGCATTCTATTTATCACAATTTCATTCCTACATCTCTTTCTTATTCTCAGTCCTCTTTACGTCACATCGATTCTCTTGATTACTAGTCTTATCCTTCGAATCTGCCATTCTTTTAGCTTGATTGGTGTCGGTTCTACTAATATTTCTTTGCTTGATAAAGGGCTATGCTCGAAACGTCGTGCTTATTTCAATTCGCATCAAAGTGCTTTATATTTTACTTTATTTACTTGTTTATTAATGTTATAATGCGTCAGCATACAGCCTATCAACCCTTTTCTACGTAGGTAAATCAAGCACCACTGTCTCATTGGAGGGGGGGGGGAGCTTAGAAGGGCCCCCCAGATTTTTTAAGCAACCGTAATTCCTCTCGCAACACATCTTGGTAAACATGATTACCAAGCAATAGACCTTTTAGCTATTCTGAAAAGAATCAGAATCAAACAGCATTTTGCTACATTTTGTAGAATTTTCGAATGTGCACAATAGTGATAGAAGCTCTAACGCCACTCGATCGAACGTCGCGTATAAAAATGTATAAAATAACGTTCGATCCAGGCTCTTTTGTAGAATAGCTAAAAGGTCTATTATGACTCTAATGATAGCATCACATGGTAATTAGTCACACGATCCGTTGCTTGGCAACGCAAAACAATGGAATTTTGCTGTTTCTGGTTCTTCTTCTAAAACTAAATATTTTCAACAAAAAGTGGTCCAGAAGTAACTTTAAAGCTATAGATATTTATAAAAAAGACGTCATATGTAAGTATCACATCATCCATCTTAACTTTTGCTGATGTCAGCAAAATACAAAAAGTCATATATCAAATGAAAGTAGACTTAAAGACAAACTTATTGGTACAAAATGCATTCAAATCAGATGTATAAGTGGAAAGTTATGCATGTTTTAGTGATTTTCTGAGGGACCTGTTGCCAAATAAGGGCATATCATAGTCATGTGACCAATTATATGACAATGATCTATTGTTAATTTGGTGCAATATTCAATTTGATTGAAAGTCAAACAAATACCAGTCTTTTATCACACTTAGCTTAAGAGCAATTACAGGATGTTTGGTTGGAGGGGGGGGGGGGATGTAGAGTAGGGTTAAGTTTGTTAGGTTTGGTGTAATTTTGTTGCTTGCTTACATTTTGGTTTCTGGAACTGCACTGTTTGGAGCGTTATTTTCAAGTTCTCATTTTCCAACTCAGGCAATTGCCCCCCTCCCCCTAGCTTTGACGAATGATGGTTCTCGAGATTCCTTTAAGACCGAAGAGAAAATAGTTGGGTATAGGTTGGGAAAGAATTTCCCGAGGAACGTCAAATCTTCCATTTCAGCATTGGCAAGCATGATATTGGGAGATGCATTCTAAGCCAAAGTAAAGGATCTTTCTTCAAAAATGTTCCTCATGCTCTGATTTTTAGCATAACTGTCACAAAACGATCAAGGTTTCCTTGTCGCTAATGGCAAGCATGATATTGGGAGATGCATTCTAAGCCAAAGTAAAGGATCTTTCTTCAAAAATCTTCCTCGTGCTTTTAATTGCTGCCGAAGGCAGCATTACTATTCTTCTTCAATCAGCGAGCGAAATTAGCCTGCCGTCTGTCTGCCTGTCTGCCGTTTGGCTATGTAGACGGGCCAGCTCACGGCTGCGGTTCGCGGGCTCGCGGCTTGTGAGCATTTATCCAACAAACCACAACAAAAGTTCTCCAACAAAAGATAATGAGTTCTTCCTACCTACCTAACTACCTTGCTAAGCTACGTCAATGAACGACAAACGTTTAT
Source organism: Aurelia coerulea (assembly GCA_039566865.1). Taxonomy (NCBI): domain Eukaryota; kingdom Metazoa; phylum Cnidaria; class Scyphozoa; order Semaeostomeae; family Ulmaridae; genus Aurelia; species Aurelia coerulea. Next base: position 11,753,375 of record CM076954.1, read on the forward strand.
TTCTAACAATGCAGAACTCAATATTACGGACCACGAAACCATGGACTACAGAACTACGGAACCAAGAGCCTTGGACTCAGGAATTAGAAACCGGCGGAGGAGAGTAACTCAATATTCTAAATTATGTGCCTTTTGAACCATTACCCAACTGTAAATTCAAACATAATACACGTTGCTTTAGCGATAATCATTCAATTAATTTCTATAAAATTGACCTTGCTAGAGTTGCATTTGGTACAAATACTAATCGGCAGCACTCGCTGATTGATGATATATCTAGTTTATAGGATAACTGTCACAAAACTTTCAACATTTTCTTGTCGCTAATGGCAAGCATGAAATTGGGAGATGCATTCTAAGCCAAAGTAAAGGTCGTGGCCCCATACATTCTCCTGGGGGCTTCACCCCCACTTAATTTTCCCTGTCCACGCCGCTGCTTCCGTTTCTGGAAATGCTACAGCTTTCCCATGGAAAACACGGCGAAGGGACGAGAAGTTTCAAGGAATCGATATCCTAACTTCACATTTTTTATGTGGATAGATGACACTATATAGATAGGAAGCCCATCCTCCTGCTAGGAATGATGGTATGTTTTTGGTTTATAGAAGAGTATAATTTTCAAGTAAATCGGAATGCAAAGTCCTTCAGCTTATTCAGAACTTCACAAGGTGCTTGGGAGTAAGATATTTAATTATGTTCCAAATGAAAGTTCTGCTTATATTGTTTCGTTGGTTGAAATGAACAATTGTTCTTTGATGAGATGAGATAAGCGATTTCTTTGAGGAGATAAAAGTCATTATAATCTCATTGCAAACCCTAAATTAATGACAGCGATCGCTGAGATGTTTGTTTTCGGAACAAATAGCCAGGTGGTTTTATACGAATTTTGTAGGAAGGAATTTATTTTGACAAGTAACTTAAACGGACAGGCTTTGGATCGTTTGCAGGATTTTCCACTCTTAACAGATGATAAGCTACTTAAAATGCAATGCTCATTTGAATTGGTCGTTATCTCACTTACACGCAAGCAAGCTGTCAACAAAGCAAAGTCATAGGTCATACTAACCATATGGACTGGTTCTAACTGCACAAACTGAAAACCCATTCTTGGTTCTTTGCTAAAGTGTTTCCCGGTCTTTTCATCAATTGCTTCTGAGAATGCTTCGTTTTCTGCGAAAGAAGACGAAATGGCAGTTCTAGGAATCACCCTGTTGTCACGTGATTGTCACCCCTACTTACGTCACATAATGACGTACTTTTTATAGTTGGTGAAAATCGGATTTTTTCAAAAACATGTGCAGAGTTTCCTAGTAATGATCTTCCTTTTAATTCGATATTTTCAATTAGCGAAGTGCAGTATATTTGGAGCTATTTATTTATTTTGTTTTTAGCAAGGGCACCCTATGTCGTATTTTGAGAAATTCCGATGGAAAGATGCATACCAATGTACCAAGATATGGTCAGATATTATTGAAACAAAACATGGGATTTATTTGAAAGATGTTCACCAGCATTCCAACCTCAAATTTTGGTTTGAATTTGATGTTTGAAGCTATTTCATTGAGATTGCTACGTTTGAAGCTCCTTTTGTCAATTTTTCTATTTTTTATAATATGGTTACCCTGTGTCACATTCATTTGGTATCCCTTTGGAAGCGTGTGTAGGAAACAAAGCATGACACCTGTCGTAGGTCACCTGGTTTACCGTTACGCGAAGGGACTTTCCAAATGCCTGGTGATGTCGTAACAATAGGAAGATCGACGCTTAGGCTATGGTTTTTCCCCTTTGACCACCATGACCTCGTTTTCGCTGGTTTTCATAGGGAATTTCCTAGTTTCCAGCTATGCAGCTGTGCAGCTGGTCATGCGGGAAAAATCGTTGTCATTATAACTGTGGAACTGGAACTGATACTGTAATACATTTTTGAAACAGGGGGGGTCGCCATCACAGATCCGCTTATTGCACTGCAATCTTGTCAGAACACGAAGTTTTGGAAAACTGCTGGGAACAAAATGAGATCTTACTTCAAAACTCTTGCGAGGCCCACAAATAAAATCTTCCTTGTTTCGCCTAGAAACCGCAGCGTGTCACAGGCAGTCCAAACTTCAGACACGATTTGATTTGACATGGATTTGCTGCCATTGCGTTGCTATGGTGGGTGAGAGCATAGGAATCATTCGTCGTACATAGCCGATTGCTCGTGGCCCATGGTCGAAACCGCCAAAGCCTCATTTTCACGGACCAATCAGACGGCTAAAAAGCGAGGGAGACAAAAGAAACCCGTGAAGGTTTTTCTAAATTTTATCTACCTTCATAAAACGCAACCAGGACAAAAAACTGCTTGAGATTTCCAGAATTTTTTTGAAGCAATCTACTCTCCAGATGTTTGGGAGTACAAGTTTGGATGCCGGTTAAATATCTCCAGGATTGGTGGAGTTATGGCCACAAACAAACCGATAAGGCACTGAACCTTGAACAATAGAAATTCTGGCCGGGAAAAAATAGTAATAACAATAGTGATTGTTGTCAGAACGACCCGAAAACGCCAAAATCTGCGTTTTCAATTGTTCTTGCTATTGTCTTTCGCTAAATTTTCTATTATTGAAGATTCAATGCCCCTATACGGTTTCTATGTGAATTGCAAAAGTCAACAAAGGCTTGTTCGCGCATTTCAAGTCATGTGGCAATACTCTAGGGAAGTTTCTGTATTGTACTACTTTTTACATTCATGGCAAAAGTTTGCTCGTTGCGAAATAACTTATAAAATTCAAAAGAGCTTTTATCAAGAGGCTTTATCACCTGACTTGAAGTGGCGTAAACAGGTCTCGACAAGCCTTCGCCGATTTTGTCTATTGGAGAGGCAATAACTCCGCCAATCCTGGAGATATTTTAACCGGCATCCAAACTTGTACTCCCAAACATCTGGAGAGTAGATTGCTTTAAAAAAATTCGGGAAATCTCAAGCAGTTTTTTGTCCTGGTTGCGTTTTATGAAGGTAGGTAAAATTTAGAAAAATCTTCACGGGTTTCTTTTGTCTCCCTCGCTTTTTAGCCGTCTGATTGGTCCGTGAAAATGAGGCTTTGGCGGTTTCGACCATGGGCCACGAGCAATCGGCTATGTACGACGAATGATTCCTATGCTGTGGGTGAGTCAAATCTCGAATCAAATAGCACGACCTGGGTTCGTGGGGCTCGTGGCATACAGCCACGAGTCCAGGATTTCTCAGTTGTGGTCAAGGCCCTGCTTAGGCCTGTTTATATGGTGTCGAGAATATTCTAGAATAGTCATAAATCAGTAATAACTAACGCTTACGCATGCCACATTGTAGTCAACAGCTGAATCATCTTGCTTCGCCATTCGCCATTTTAGGCCTAATGACAAACATGTAGCCTCGCTTTCGTATAGAAATTGCGTAATCGTACGAAATCGTAATCTAGACACGTAGGGGCTTATCTGGAACATTCTAGGGGTAGGGTGAATAAACACAAAGGAATTCTTTGGACTTTGGACAAATTAGGAGTATTTCATAATAATTTGAGTAGTCATGATAATACAGCATTACGCAGCATTACGAGAACATTCTAAGCAAACAGTATAAAAGCTGTAGCCTTACCGTAGAGAGTGAGGGTGAGTGTGAATAGCGTAACAGTCAGTATCAACAGTATTAACGTCACATTAACAGTAAAATCAGAGAGAGTAGACATACGCAGTTGTGATCAAGTGAGCTTCAACATCGAGATTCTTTGTGGGTCTATCTATCGTGAGTTTTGTTGCGGATTAAAGCGTGATTCCCGACAATGGTGGTTTTTTGTACAGTAACAAACTGAAATCCAAAATCAATTAGAAATATACTAGAAATACAATTAAAAGTAAATCAAAACCATAGTCAATATGCAGACTTTTGACTTGGTTGCGCTTTGATGAATTTTGGCGGAAAACTACCCTTTCCAAGGTTTTTTTTGCCGATTTCAGCTATACGGAACCCATGCTCATGGGAAATTTGCCAAAAGAGGACCCTTGTTTAACCCTATCTCACCTAGGGGGGGGGGTGGATTCCACCCCCCAACCAAACTTTTCTCCGCCAATGCTATAATATGCAAAGCAGGATGCCAAAATTCCGCTACTTTGACTTTATATCTATACTGTATCGAATGATGAACAATTCAAGATTCTAAATGTAGCACCGTAACCATGGCAACCAATGTTTTACTGTGTAGTCGACAAAATTTGTATAGTTTTTTTTAATTGTTGCAGATATTAATCTAAAATATATGCCAAATTATGCCTACACATGTATTTGATCATATCCAACTCAATTTGAAACAAAATATTTCAATTTAATGCCTCATTTCATTGTTTCAATCATGTTGGTAATAATCATGATAATCATAACTTAATATCTTCTTATTGTCATAGCAACAAGAACAATTGAGATAATTTGATTCAATTACTTGATTTTGATTCTTTGCATCAAAGTCTATCTATTTACCAAGTTTAAAGACTATAGCTACTATAACAGCGAAGAAAAACAGGGGGGGGGGGGTGGAATCCACCCCCCAGGCATTGACCGCTTCAAAAGTCCCAGGTGAGATAGGGTTAAAGAATTTTGAGCCAAAAACCCACCCATATGGGCGGCACATATCCGTACCCTCAATATGTTATGTACCTGCCCCATGAGCACCAGAACTTTCTGCCATGCTATGCAATGCAGAAACTTGATGCGCCCACAAAGCACTAGAGTTGTTCAGGAGTCGTTAAATTCGAGGTTAAATAAAGAACAAGTTCAGTTGATTTAAGGCACAACACATAACAAACAAAGGTGATTAAAGCTAAAGTCTTCACCGAACAAGATATTATAAAAATCAGCGTGAAATGGGAGAAATTTATTTTAAAAAAGCTGGTGAAAAAAGGCGTGGTGTACCACCAAACACCGACCACACCCTCCAGTGCACCGACCACTTACCACCGACCACTTACCACCGCCACCGACCATGAAAACCACTTACCACTGCCCATGAAAACCACTTACCACCGACCATAACTTAACTATCACCGACCAGAACCACCGACCACATACTACCGACCATATACCACCGACCACATACCACATACCACCGACCACGCGCATGCCACGGACCACATACCACCGACCACATATCAAATCTAAATGTTTTTTTTCCATTTCATGAAATGAATCTTATTCTCAAACAAATAATGAATGTTATCCTCAAGGCAACCTGGTTATCTATACACAAATATACTAATTAATATACAAATATAAATTACAGGACAAATAAATCAAGTTAAAAATATATATCCTTCTATCCTGTTAGAAACTCAACTTTAGGCATATACACTTTGCAGAGCCTACAGTTGCATTTGTCACCATTCCAACATCTAATTAGTTTTTAATGATAGGAAGGCTGTTGGATTGTTTCATTTCTTGCAGTAAAAGCTGTCACAGCTTATTTCCAAAGTAATTAAGGGACTCAACTCCAAAGGACGTCGTACGTACTTGGGCAGTTGAGCTTCATCGTCCATCGTCATGCTTCGAATTAGCTAATGTTTCGCTGCGTGAAAATATCCTTCAGGATGAATGGAGGATTCAGACTGCATTTTGTTTTATAAATTTGAGTCATCAGCAACTGTAGGTTTTTACATGGATTGGCACCGATTTAAATTGCTCCAAGAGAAAAACATAAGATCCTTTTGGATGATTACAAAGTCCGTCCTGAGCAGAGCAAGCATAAGAAAATCTGAAAATTGATTTCTTCATAACCCCAAATGATCGTTGATGCTGTTTTTAGCTACAGTCAGAGAGATGAGTGTTGCTGCTAAAGTCACCTTCAATAGAAAATCAAGCGCCTTGTATGTCTCAAATTAGATGTCATGTGAGATTTACGATAATGCAAAATTACTTATGTTTATGCAGAACCCTGCAGGATGCTTCTATTCGCAGGCATCTAGTCACAGGGGGGGTACTCCAATTGTGGCCTGACAGGGGGGTCCAGTCAGGGTTAAAGAGGGCCAAAGCAAAAATTTTGAAAAATACCCTCAAATGATAGTATCTTTTTATAGAAACCCCCAAATGGTAGTTCGTGGACCAAAAATTGGGCCATTTGGTAGCGTCTGGTAGCAAACATTTTCTGCAGTTTTTCAAAATTGTCTATTGTAAACACTGATCGAACAAAGCAAAAAAACTTCAGAATTCAATGATAATTACTGCTGCGACGATCAAATTGCCGTGCGGAGGAGCCTACTGAGTTGAAATCTTAGAACTGTCCAAGAATCTTGGAATACCCCCAATTGGTAGTATGTGTTTGACAGATAGGGCCATTTGGTAGCCATTTCGCAAGACCCTCAAACCGACTGGACCCCCCTGTTAGGCCATAATGGAAGTACCCCCCCCCCCCCCCGGGCATCTAGTTTGAGACAAGCAGTCACGAAAATAACCTCTGTGCAGAATCATATGCATGAAGATGTTTTGGTTCAGTGTGATCACGTGCCTTCCCCCAGTCAATGGGGCATTGTTTGCTGGAATTCTGCACCTTTCCTCTCAACTTCACCTGCAACGTTTGTATCCGTAGCTGTGTAGGAGGACGGTCCTTCTACCTTCGGTGATGCTGCGAATGCTAGCCTCTGTTCAGGCCGCCGGTTACATCATCCTCCAAGGTTGAGTTATTTGCATAATGAGCACTATCGATAAATGGCTAATGATGCGTTCGTTCTAGAAAACGATTGTTTTAACATCATTAAGCTGCTAATGAAGTCAAGAACGTGCCAATTCTGAGTAAATTTGTTGTTGTGCCAGGGTAAACATCATGGTGATTTATCCATCTTACGGTGTCAAATCTGTCTAACATGAAATAGGCCGACGTCAAATGTTGCTATAGGATCGCGGGAAACTTCTGTCTAGTATGCGCTTTATGTGCGCTTTCTTTATTTCAGTGCCAATTAGCTGAGATAAAACGTTAATTAATTGTTTTAACGAGCGTGACGGACTTTCTTTCTTTCTTTCTTTCTTTCTTTCTTTCTTTCTGACTTTCTGACTGACATCGGAGCCCCTTCTTAGATTACAAAGGACTTTGTAATCAACCATAATTTCCTCGTAATCTTTTTATGCAATGCGTAATGCCCTTTCGTGAATATGATTTATTCTATAATTCAAAATTTTATCATAGAACATCCAAACAACCCTTATGACCTTTATGATATCTGTTGCTATCGAGTGTCACAAGCTTTAGGCTGTTTTGCCACCAACTGTTTGCTGCTCTGTTTCTTAAATTTGTGAATATCCTTGAAAATCTGTGTTTCTCTAAAAGGCCTGACAGCTGCCCGTACGTGCCCGCACCCAGTTTTGATGAGCACAATTTTTCAGAACATTTTCTTGTTTTGTTGGTCGGTGGTTGGTGGTTTTTATGGTCGGTGGCCAGTGGTTTTGTTGGTCGTTGGTCGTTGGTCGTTGGTCGGTAGTCGGTGGTCGGTGGTCGGTGGTCGGTGGTTGTTATGGTCGATGGTAAGTGGTTCGTTGGTTGGTGGTCGGTGGTAGTGGCTTTCATGGTCGGTGGTCGGTGGTTGTTATGGTCGGTGGTAAGTGGTTCGTTGGCTGGTGGTCGGTGGTCGGTGGTCAGTGGTTGATGGTCGGGTGGTAAGTGCGGTAAGTGGAGGGTGGTATGTGGTTTTACGCCACACCACGACGGTAAGAAATATACTCCTTTCTGTTAATTATGTCACTAAAAAAAGCTTATTGACGTTTCTATTTTCTGACATATACAGGCGATTATTCGTACCACGATTGTAAATGGGCCTGATTAAGCGTTTTCAACATGCCCGCCTGCCATAAATGTGCTGTTCAACATGGGGTTTTTTCGTTTTTTATGCGCACGCACACTCGGTTTGAAGCAGAGGCATCTTATTTTTGCAAGCGTGATACATCGAACCAAAGCAAAGACAAATTGTCATACTTGTAAGGGCAGTACTAGACTCATTACACAAGTCCTTCAATGCTTTTCGAGAAAAATTGTGAAATTCGTTGATTAGTTTTGCAATCAGAAATCTGTCAATTAATCCAATTCAATCTAACACATTTTGTTAAAATGATTTTCCATGAATAAAAAAACTTGAAAGGTACCTCAACTTCCAACATTGCCTCTGATCACTGCTACTAGAAGAGTTTCTTAATTTCTTGGAAGGGCCTTTGTTTCTTATGAGAATAAGAATGCACTCTTCACAAACTGGTTTTGAAATAATTTATTTTTTATTTTTCAACAGATTTTGCTTGCCCGTGAAATTTTAGGTGTACATTATTGAGGATACTAGCATTACTGTCCAAAAAGAATCATGAAATGTGTCGAATTTGCTCATGTTGGTCAAAATTTTTTTCTGGTTACCCTTGACCTATTCCAAAACATCTTTTTCTGCCAATAGAATTTTATTGAAAATAAAACCATCATTCTGCACAGATACACACACAAATAAAAACAGAAAAATTCAGTGAAAGCAACTTGAAAATACCTCTCAGAATTTAAATACAGTTATCTAGCTAAAGATATCTTGCAATAATACTGTGTACTTCTGCAAATGATGCTAAAAATGTTCATGAAATGTTCTTTCTTTCAAATCTCTCAGTGATATAGGAACCAGGAGGCACTGGGGGCACATGCCACCCTTTCCTGAGATTTTGCAGTAAACAAAAGAGTGCCTTTCCACTTTAGAAAGTGTCTCTTTAGCTTGATGAAAAACTCCCTTGATGTGCTGTGCCTCCCAAGTTCAAGATGCATTCATAAAGCCCTGAAATCCCTTAATTGCAACTGTTAACATCTGCTGTACAGTCCAGTGCTGTTTTTACATCTCTATGCCATCTATGTATAAAAGCTAGCCAAGTTGGATGGGTCAAGGATATGCAAGCAAAATATCACTGTAAATGTTGTATGCATTGAAGGTGCATGGATCTGCAAGGCAAAAGAATTAGCCATTTGGCAAACAATTGTCACCCTTTTCACATTAATACCTATTCAGGGATTGCAAAAGTTAGTTGGACAAGACAAAGCAATAGAAAATAACATAGTCAGGTCATTTCTTAGATGGCAGCAAGGGCAGTCACCCCTATGCCCCTTTTCCAGCATTCCTGACCCCCTTCATATAAAATGGAATTAAAACTAAATTGACACATTGCCCTCAGCAATGCATCAAACAATTTGCACATGTTTCTGCATTAAATAGGAATGTGGGTAAATTTCTGACTGTTAATTTGAGGATTCGTTACTTCTTGCATTCTGTCTAAAGAGATGTAGATAGTTGGATTATATAGTAAATGTTATGACATTAAGTACGAAAATCCCCTTGTACGCGATGTATCAGGTACTGAAATATCGGCTTCTTATGACACATGACATGTAGCCCTTCCCCGTATGCGATTGTTAAGGACAAAGCTTTTCCTTGCCCAAATCGTTGTCGATGTAAACAAAACCTTCCCCTAAAAAGATGAATATTGACGTTTAACGCAAAAAACAGTGCATATACCGACACTAGCATACTGTTACTGAAGACATTGCAAGTGCACTGGCAAAGTTTGGTGATGTGGCACGGTGCCGATTTGGAGAAATAAACGCCTCAAAATTGGAAATTTCAGATGACGACCGTAGAACCATTTTAGACTGCAGTTTGATAAATAAGATTTTACCTGCCTTGCCGACCACTCACGACTGTGAGCTTCTGGGTATCAATTGTCCATAGGTATTTTTATCAATATAAACAAATGCCAGACTTCCAGCTTGAGTATTTCAATGCAAACAAAATATGGAAGAAATGGTTCCTTCTGCTACTTACGTAACATGGTTCTAGAGTAGTGTCTAAAAAACCTAGAATAACGTCACAACGCAAAAAACGGTGAATAACCCACCTGATAGGTCATGTTCCTGATATCCTTGGCAAGGACTCCTGTAAAGTTCTTGATGTGGCACGGTGTAGTTTTGGAGAAATATCCTCTTTCATCAACATGAATCTGCGTATGAATTAGGCCATTTTTTCATGGCCACAAGAAGTCTTCGAATAGTGCTTTTTAATTAGAAAATTTCGTCGATTGATGTCTCCCAATGTTCGCCAACCTTTCTTCCGTCAAAATCAAATAGTGGATTTAACTGCGAACGGATGAGCTCACGCTGGAATGCAAAAGCCGATGCCCGACCCATCTAGGCCAGTTGTCTCACTCGCTTTGAAATCTAGCTGTAAGACTGGTGATTTTGAGTGGTCAGCGGTTTGTGAAACGAAATGTCACTGTGTTGTGCTGTTCAATGTTCATTGTCTGAAGTTAGTTGACAGATATAAGTAGCTAACTCAAAGGATGCATATGCAGGTCTAAAATTAGCCTATTGTATTTGGTGATTTCGACACGTGCATGCATAGATTGCCTCTACTTTGTTCTGTCAACCATAGTGCCTCAACTAATAAGGTTGCAGGGGCTGATGGAGATGAGTGTATATTGCCACTTAGGAATTTGTACAATTTTTCCACAGTCATATTTGATCTACCTGATAACAGCTAACTGGTAACGATGCGAAACACTTGAAAAAACTATGGGCCTGGTACTGCTCTTTCATTGAATCCTAATTTAAATAGAAAACATATGTAATATACTAAAAAAACCCAAACCAGTGTTACTTTTAAGTAGCTGCTCCAGAATGGCGAATGGTATATATGATTAATTGTTATAATTGTGTGTCCCAATACACGTTTTTTTATAAGAAACTGGTTTATAAGAAACTAGTACTACGATGACCAAAAATTTAAGAAACTCTGGTACTACGCTCAAGAACAGTTAAGAAACTCTAAAACGTTATATCTGTATGTCTCTCTTATTCTATGTCTCTCTAACAAAGGTGCCTTCGTCTTTTCTTGACTTTTAACTGCAAAATTGGTAAATTTTTGCCTTGATGTGCATGGCTTCTTCTTGATGACAATGTCAATGCAAAATGGAAGCCCTTTCTCGAGAAGAAGGCTCAACTTCGAACAATACCGCAATTTTAGGCCCAAAAAATAAGAAACTAATTAAGAAACTTTTACTACTAAAACACCGAAATTTTCATGCGAAATTAAGAAACTTTTAGTACTAAGTGCTGATCCAAGTTTCTTATAATATAAAAAACGTGTAGTTGTTACATATGAGTATAGCAGATTACTGCGGGGAGCCTTGAAACTTCGGCAGAAAGTTTGATTTCCCAATCTATGAGACCTGAACAATTGTGGCTAAGATTACATTTAACGATTCTCATCCTAGTTTTCATGCACAAAAATTGTACATATTTTCCCTGCCATTTTCATTGTCTGTAACAGATTTTTCACTTTTCATTTTCGTGAAATTGGTTGATCGGTGAAAAATGGATCAACTTGAGCCAGTCACTGATGTTTTTAGGCAAGGCCAAGGCCCATCGAAGCTAATTGTTCAAATCGGTCTTGTTTTTTGTAGTTTGTTTTTTTAAGGAATGGATACAATTATCTGACTGACCTGTTATCATAAGCGTACTAGGTGGGGGGCCGGGGGGCTGTAGCCCCCCAATTCAGAAAAGTACTCGAAAAAGAGCCCCAATCGGGCAAAAAATGCCCTCAGTTGGGCAAAAATTATGCTAAACAATGGACTCTGTATTGGGCAGCCCCCCTAGATTTTTTCTTCCCGTACGCTTATGTCGAATTGAGTTGGTGAGCATTGAGTAGTTGAATAGACGTGATCGGCCAAGGTTTGTTTACACCCAATTCAAGTCAAGTGATCAATCTCTTGACATGGCAAATATCTGTTAAAGAGCCACTGGTGACATAGGTGCTTTGCGCGCCTAGAAAGTCGAAAGGAGGTAAATAGCAATGGCGACGAATATTTGTGCCGAATATCAAATGCATTGAACTGAATAATGTTTTGTTTGCGCTTATTATTGTTTATTGATTTGTATTTACTTCATTGCTAAAACACAAGCGGATTAACGCGTATTGACCACAATTGTATAGGCCCTTTCTTCACTTATAGCGTCTGTTTTATTATGTTAATTTGAAATACAGTCCTCTGGAGGGCAAAATGGCCTCATCATTTTCTAACGTCATCTAAACTTCGTATTTGAACCGTTCGATATGGCAAACTAAACCGTACAACGACAAGAACGACAGGAAATAATCCACATATTTACGGATCACCCATCATGACCGTCCAAGAAGAAAGCGATGAAGATAATGATGGAGGAGGCAACAGTGGAATTGAGGTAGGCTTCTTTCCACATCCGCAATAATGTTGACATGCTAGGCCAAAAAACACTTTTAGACACCCAGAAAGTCGAAGAAGCAATGCATTGTGGGATTCGCACAGGCGCAAAGCACTTATGTCAGCAGTGGCTCTTTAACCAATTACGACTATTACCGAGATCTTGCTCCACAGTTATAGGAGAATTCCACTGCCCGCTGTGACCATTGATGGGTATGTCTGAGGGTCACAACCTTGCCACGTGCGCTTTAAGGCTTTAAGTTGATGTCAATAAATGTCAATTGATCACGAAACAATAATTTGAACAACGAAATAATCAAACTAATCATAGATAATGAATTGATCCTATCAAAAAAGAAGATCATAAAACTTATTGTATTAACCCTATTCTACCCGGGCTCCTAGGGTCAGACCACTGCCCGGGGGGGGGGGCAAAAAATGCCCCCCTAATTATTTCCAAAACCATAATTAGCATGCCATTGTAACTTCGCACAATAGTAAGTAAATCTATTAGGAGTCTGATTATAGATTTTAATGCTAATTAGTCACGTGGTTCGTTGCCAAGCGACCAAACAATGGGACCATGTCACATATAAGCTTCAGTACTGAAAACACAAAAAGTGCTAATTAATTCAAATAAAATGTATGAAAACCTCAATAAACTACTTAAAAATGAAGAGAATATGTTTATCGATCGATTTATATCAAAATTTGAAAATTTTGTCTTTCTCTATTAGAGATATGACGTCACCAATTTGCATGACGTCATGAAATCTATAATTTGCTGATGTCAGCAAATATGAATAATGTGTATATCAAATGAAAGTACTTTGTAAGGGGGATCGTTTGGTACCAATCACAACTTTATCAAGGTTAAGACAAAGGAATTATGACTGTTTTTGTGATTTTCTTTGTGACTACGTTCCAAATATGGTTATCTACTGTTCACGTGACTTAAATTATGACAATGAACAGTCTAAAATTTAATTGCCAATTGAAAATCAGGAAAAGTCATGGATGTTTCAGCTCATTTTTGATTACAAAGTCCAACTTTGTAATCTAAGAGGGGGCTCCAGGTCAGTCAGAAAGAAAGAAAGTAAGAAAGAAAGAAAGAAAGAAAGAAAGAACGAAAGAAAGTCCGTCACGCTCGTTAAAGCGATTGATTAACGTTTTATCTCTGCTAATTGGCACTGGAATAAAGAAAGCGCACAGAAAGCGCATACAAGACAGAAGTTTCCCGCGATCCTATAGCAAAACTTGACGTCGGCTTATTTCATGTTAGACAGATTTGACACCATAAGATGGATAAATTACCATGATGTTTACCCTGGCACAACAACAAATTTACCCAGAATTGGCACGTTCTTGACTTCATTAGCAGCTTAATTATGTTAAAACAATCGTTTTCTAGAACGAATGCATCATTAGCCACTTATTGATAGTATTCATTATGCAAATAAGTCAAGTTTAGAGGATGATGTAACCGGCGGCCTGCACAGAGGCTAGCATTCGCAGCATCACCGAAGGTAGAAGGACCCTCCTCCTACACAGCTACGTATGCAAACGTCGCAGGTGAAGTTGAGAGGCAAGGTGCAGGATCCCGGCAAACAATGGCCCCATTAACTGGGGGAAGGCACGTGATCACACTGAACCAAAAATCTTCATGCATATGATTCTGCACAGAGGTTATTTTCGTGACTACTTGTCTCAAACTAGATGCCCGCAAATAGAAACGTTCTGCAGGGTTCTGCATAAACATAAGCAATTTTGTATTATCGGAAATCTCACATGACATCCTAATTTGAGACATACAAGGCGCTTAACTTTGTATGGAAGTCGACTTTAGGAGCAACACTCACTGTAGCTAAAAACAACATCAGCGATCATTTAGGGTTATGAAGAAATCAATTTTCAGATTTTCTTATACTTGCTTAGCTCAGGACGGACTTTGTAATCATCCAAAAGGATCTTTCTATTTCCTCTCTGTTTTATAATCAAAAGTTTGGTTGGGGGGGGGGGGGGGCATTTTTTGCCCCCCGGGTACAATAGGGTTAATTGGAAAGGAGGCCAGAATTAATTTTTGTTTTGGAATTGTATCCGAAAATGGTTTCACGGTTTTGGTAGTATCATTGCAGGTTTTTCGTTATTTTAACAATTAATCAATTATTGTTACGATAAAGTCATACGTTTTCACAATGGAACAAGCAAATCATTTATATGTTTTAATATTGTTAAGATATAACCTGATTTTTAACAGTCATGTCAAACAGAAATCAACCCATCCATCAAACTAAATACATTTACTTTCGCAGACATGCATCTCAAATCAAACAAAACAAACCAAAACCAAATCATGATCGTTGTTGAACGGTGGTGTGAAAGAGGCCTAGCTTTATAATTCTAAGACACTGATTGATACCAATTATATTTGCAATAAAGTTTCCAAAGATATAGCAAAATGATACATGTGCAGTTGCAATATAGGCCTTCGTGTGAATTCATGTTTAGACCTGCCACACATCTGAAATGCCCGCCGAAAATAAAGCAATTTTTACTCGTTTTTAGTCCAGCGTTAGACGCTTTTCGGCGAGTGTTCTTTCCTTATATTCCATTTCATGGGAAAGAAGCATAACATTAATCCCAATCTTTGTGTATCGTTAGCTTAATTTCGGCACGGGAGACTACTGGTTATAAAAGATAAACATGTTTACCAACGCATAATAATGAGGACATGGACACCAACACAAACAGAATTACTTGTCGTACATTGTAGTAATTCACTTACCAATCTATTTCTTGCTTGTTTCTTTATCTTCCATATGATTACGAAATTTACGATCGTACTCCAGGCAAATGCCCTGTCCAAAAGAGGCGTTTAATGCCAGTGATCCACCACGTGTTCGAGTGATGAGATGACTCGTTGGGTTATTTAGCGTCAATAAATAACCACATACCAGTTATTTTACAAATCTGATTGTTTTGATCACAGCTGATCCTGCTTAGTAATTCATTAATGAACAACAGCATAGATATCTTAAAGATTCTGGAGAACTCGGAACAAAAGTATTCCTGCCTCCCATTTGTGTTACATTTCAACGTGAATGTTTGTTTACGGAAACGGAATCACTGGGAAAGCCCGCAATGCATTACGTATTCTCGTTCATTCACAGATATTGTCATCCGCCATCAATTTCATTCATAAATTTTTCATTCATTCATTTCCAATCAATGAGTTTTCATTGATGGATTTGCTCATCCACTCCATGAGTACAAACATTTTTGAAGACAAGGACACATTTTCTGCTACATGTTACCTTGCAGGAATTTTCAAGTTTGTATATTTAAAACATTCGATGAGGGGCTGTTTGATTGGGACTTCCCAAATCAGGTTCTTCTATTTTCATATTTCTATTTCCAAATATAATCGCTGTGAGCTGAATCTAGTAGAGCGGCGTCCCCCGATTGAGCACCCTTCGAAGAAGATGCCATGTATTTTCCCAAGCAAATCGGGTCAAAAAGTAACTTTCAGCGAAAAGTTTCCTTCACCCTTGTGTGGTGGATTTCTGTTAGGGTTAGGGCTAGGGTTTTAAAGAGAATATACATAGCTTTATCTCGTAGTCGCCATACAAAGTCTGAAGAAATGCCCATATACCCATTTTTTCTTTTGCTACACAATGAGATGGCACGTGTCAAAATTACCGAAAGCAATAGACTACATTTTCAGCTTGGCCCGGACCAGCTTTTAACTAATTATCGATTCATTTTAAGATCGGCTGATCTCGAAATTACTAATTTTATTTCACCAAAGAGTAAGATCATAGGATGGCCTTTTTTGCTAGATTTGACTCTTTTTGAGAGTGTTCATTTCACGGGAGGGGGGGGGGTTCTTCCATAGTAAAGGTACCTGGGGATGTGCCGCGAGCAAGGGTATACTTTTTCGGACTTCTAGTCCAGCCAAGGGTATCCTTTTTTGCAATTTTGGCCTAGCAACTAGCAACGGCCTAGCCAAGGGTATCATTTTTGACAATATTGGTCTAGCGAACGGTCATGATATCACATTTGGTACAAATTTGACAAATTGGTCCAGAAAATTGTCAAAATTGGTCTAGCCAAGGGTACCATTTTCGTAAAAATTGGTCCAGAGAAAGGTCAAAATGGTCTACCCAAGGGTAACATTTTCGTAAAAATTAGTCTGGCCTACGGTACCATTTTGAATATGCTCGCGGCAGACCCCTGCCCAAAATTTGGCCAAGAACCCCCCTCCCCCGTGGTTCATTTGCACCTCATATTCATCAATTGCAAGCAGAGGCGCCGGAGGCTCCATGATGCGGCGGGGGCAGGAATCGCAGAAAGGGCACCTTAGGGTGTCAAAGTTTGCCGTTGAAAATAATCGGGAATCGTCGTTTAGGATATTGTGCTCAACATTTTTTTGACACGGGCGTCGCCAGCCCAAAAAGCTGAGGCGGCAAGGTAAAAGAGGGTCTGAGGGGCAAAGCCCCCAGAACAATTCTCCTGACCACGCCCTTCAGACCCTCGGAAAACGTGGGAAACGCCCTTCAGACACTCGGAGAACATGATGGGAACGCCCTTAATATTTATTTGATCTATTTCGATATTTCTGGAAAAGCAACCATCTCAAGCAGTTCTTTTTACAACAGCGGGTCTTTTTGTGCAACAAATATAGAAACAGAGAAGAACATCATATATTTATTTACGAGGAAGGACAAGATTTGGTTAGAAATTGAAATTTAAGGCCTTTCTCGAAAGCTTTAATAAAGGAATTGAGATTTCAAGAGGAAGGCCAGTTATCACAATAGTTTCGAGTCAATAAAAATCTACCCTCCCCAATCTTTTTGACTGATTTCGAGAAATTATAACATCGTTGGTCGACTGAAAACTGTGGTCGACACGTCAACCCCAGACCACCCCGTGGCGACGCCACTGTCCTTCGAACGTACTGTAATCTTGAAAGCAGAAGGAATCGTTCTATTATTGTGACTGCGGACGAGAAACAACTCACTTCCAAGTTCCAACTAACAGATGCGATTAATCAATAGTTCTCTGAAATACATTTTTAGGAAAGGGCACTTTGCTGCCCCCGCGCTGCCCCCGTACCACTAGGGTAACGGGGGCAGCTGCCCCCGCTGCCCCCATGGCTCCGGCGCCCTTGATTGTAAGGTCACAGGGTTACCTTTTTCCGTTTCAAATCGGCTGATTTCGAAATTACTAATTTTTCACCTTAAAAATGAGACCATATGCTTTCCCTTTCTCCTCATATTGGATGATTCTTAAAGTGCTCAATAATTATTAATTCCCCTCTTGGATGTAGATGATATCGTATTTGCATCTCTTGGAATAAAAAAGAACCGTAGTTTCCAGCAAGTGGAGCCAGTTTTTGTGACAATTTCAATTTCATGTAAATTCTCAGCTAAAAGCTACAAGTTAAACTAATATAATATGATGCTAAATGATACGGACAGTGAAAACGGATCAATCTAATTTAAGTAATGCATCTAAATCAATGGAGCAGAAGACGACACATGGAAAGAACTCTGGTAGAGCTTTCGAGCCATATGCCCTCGATTACGTGGTTTATAGAACAATAACATTTATGTTAATACAGGAAATTCTAATCATACAATCATTCTATTGGAAATACTTTTTGGCTACAAATAACGATATAACTACGTACATAAATAGAGGCAGACTGAGGATAGAGGGAGGAAGAAGAAATGATAAAGAAAAGCACCGGGAGAGAGTTTATAATAAACCAATGGGTTTTCAATAACTAATAAGTCTGCAGTAAAAGTTGCTTGTACCGCTTTCCGAAAATCTTTGTTGAAGGAGAGGTCCTAATGTTATTTGGAATATCATTTCAGATTTTTACACCAAAATTTGTTATGAGTCTACTTTTGTAATTAGTTCTGGCTACTAGAAGGAAATTTTCCAGGAGTTGCTTGTCTGGCCTGAATGTGGTGTTTTTGCTAGTTAGCTGGAAAAGATCACTGAAAAAATGTTCACAGTTTCCTTTGGAGATGTCGTACATGAATTTGGCAAATTCTAGCTTATGAGTGTTTTGAAGGTTTAACGAGTTTAGTATCTTGAACAGTGGTTTGCTATGTTCATTTTGTTGTTTGAAGAACATTATCCTGGCTGCTTTTTTTTGCTTTTGCTAAGAGGATCCAATGAGTTTTGATACGCTCCTCCCCAGTTAATGATACCATAGTTAATGTGTGGAGAAATAAAGGCATTATAGATGTTTCGCAGGATACTGTTTGGAGCAAAGTGCCTTATTTTAGCTAGGATACCAATGCTTTTTGCAACTTTAGTGGTAACATGTTGGATACGCTGTCTCCAGGTTAAGTAATTGTCGATCAGAACTCCAAGATATTTAGCATAGTTAGATTCATTGAGGTGGTCACCATTTATACTTTACTGAATGTTTTCAGGTAATTTCTTCTATCGTAGCTTGATTATCATGAAATTAGATTTATTCTTTGTAAGTCTTGGTGAATCAGTTGAAAAAAATTGAATCGGTTGAGAAAAATCGTTTTTGTTTGCAAATTTCAACTTTTAACTCTTTAATACTGCATTGATGCCCATTGTTCGACCAAATTAGAAATTGATCGAAAACCAAGCCATCGGCCAGCTTACACTGGGGCAATTGTAACAGAGTGTTACAATTGCCCCTGACCTGGTCAGCTATCGTTATTTCCTATTTTCAGATCTCATATGCTGTGGAGCTTGAACGTTTTAATGTAGTTTTGATCTTAAATAGATGTCATGTCTGTGATGTGAAAATGAAATTTTTTCTCAAGGACCTCAAGAGCAAAATCTTTCAGACACGAATTCACAGTGAAAGCACGTTTTTGCTTTCTTGCTCAAAAATATGTTTTCCCTCGAAATTTTGCAAACTGGGCTGAACATTCCTGAATCTCAAATTGTATGAAGAGGGTTAGAATGGGCATGTTCTGTACAAAAATCTGATTCGAGAGCCAGTGTTACAATTGCCACGTGTTACAATTGTCCCCTACATATTGTTTGCCGTCATTTATTTCACATTCATTCACAACTGATTTTTTTGACAAATGATGCAACGAATATTTCCCTAAGAAAGTGATATTCCCAACGCTTGAACGTGATCAGCGTCCCTTTCTTCTACGATTTAGAATCTTTTGAATAAGGTATATTTCAATGAAAATGTTCAAGACACATTATGGTACAAAATCTTCAAGGATTCCAAATTCTCAAATGTATTGAATATTTCCCAAAGAAAATAGAATTTCCAACGCTTGAGCGTGATCAGTGTCCCTTTCTGCGACAATTTTTGAGCCTTCTAAACAAGGTATATTTTAGTTTAATTAAACCGTTCAGTTTATTTATTGTGCAACTTTGTCAGGATTGGAGACCATAAAATCAATAGAATATTTCCCTAAGGAAATGAAATTCCCGATGCTTGAATGTTATCAGCGTCTCTTTCTGCTACAATTTAGAACCTTGCAAATACGGTGTACCCCATGATTGTAGAAAACATTTATGTTGCAAATCTTTCAGGATCCCAAGCTGTGAAATCTACGGAATATTTCCAAAAGAAAATAAAATATCCAACGCTTAAAATGATAAGTCACCCTTTCTGCTACAATTTTGAGCCTCCTAAATGAAATATATGTTCAGTACATTTTTTATCCATATCTTTAGGATTCGAAACCATAAAGTCAACATATAATTTCCGTAAGAAAGTGAAATTCCAAACGCTTGAGCGTGATCTGTGGTCCATTCTGCTACAATTTAGTACCTCCTAAATGAGTTATATTTGAATGAAAATCTTCAAGACAATTATGGTACAAATAATCAATTCCCAGTAATCATGAATCTACCGAATACTTCCTCAAAAGCAAAGACAATTTCCAACGCTTAAAAAGATCAGTGTCCCTTTTTGCTAAAATTTCTGAGCCTCCTAATTGAGGTATATGTTAGTTAAACCGCTCACCGCTCAGTATATTTATTGTGCAAATCTTCCAGGATCGGAAACCATAGAATCAACAGAATATTCCCCCAGAAAGTAAAATTTCCAACGCTTAAAATCACATCTCATCAGAGCAGTGTACTTTCTGCAGCAAGCTTTGACTCGTTTAATGCGGTATATGTCAGTTGAACTGTTCAGAACATTTATTGTGTAAATCGTTTTCAATTCGAAAGCATAAAATCGGCAGAATATTTCCCCATGCCTATAAAGTTCTAAATGTTTGGATGTGATCTGCCCCTTCTGCCACAATTTGGACCCTATAGATGAGAAATGATTAAACGAAAATGAAGACATTTATGGGGCAAATCTTTTAGAATTCGAAACCATAAAATCAACGGAATACCTCTCTTAGAAAGTAAAATATCCAATGCTTGAACGTGATCAGTGCTCCTTTCTAACACAATGTAAAACCTTCTAAACAAGGTTTATTTCAATGAAAATGTACATTTATGGGCACATCTTTTAGAATTCGAAACCATAAAATCAACGGAATACCTCTCTTAGAAAATAAAATTTCCAATGCTTCAACGTGATCAGTGCTCCTTTCTAACACAATTTAAAACCTTCTAAACAAGGTTTATTTCAATGAAAATGTACATTCATGCGCAAATCTTTTAGAATGCGAAACCATAAAATCAACGGAATACCTCTCTAAGAAAAAAGAATTTCCAGTGCTTCAACGTGATCAGTGCTCCTTTCTAACACAATTTAAAACCTTCTAAACAAGGTTTATTTCAATGAAAATGTACATTTATGGGCAAATCTTTTACAATTCGAAACCATAAAATCAACGAAATACCTCTCTAAGAAAAAAGAATTTCCAGTGCTTCAACGTGATCAGTGCTCCTTTCTAACACAATTTAAAACCTTCTAAACAAGGTTTATTTCAATGAAAATGTACATTTATGGGCAAATCTTTTACAATTCGAAACCATAAAATCAACGAAATACCTCTCTAAGAAAAAAGAATTTCCAGTGCTTCAACGTGATCAGTTCTCCTTTCTAACACAATTTAGAACCTTCTAAACAAGGTTTATTTCAATGAAAATGTACATTTATGGGCAAATCTTTTACAATTCGAAACCATAAAATCAACGAAATACCTCTCTAAGAAAAAAGAATTTCCAGTGCTTCAACGTGATCAGTGCTCCTTTCTAACACAATTTAAAACCTTCTAAACAAGGTTTATTTCAATGAAAATGTACATTTATGGGCAAATCTTTTACAATTCGAAACCATAAAATCAACGAAATACCTCTCTAAGAAAAAAGAATTTCCAGTGCTTCAACGTGATCAGTTCTCCTTTCTAACACAATTTAGAACCTTCTAAACAAGGTTTATTTCAATGAAAATGTACATTTATGGGCAAATCTTTTACAATTCGAAACCATAAAATCAACGAAATACCTCTCCAAGAAAAAAGAATTTCCAGTGCTTCAACGTGATCAGTGCTCCTTTCTAACACAATTTAGAACCTTCTAAACAAGGTTTATTTCAATGAAAATGTACATTTATGGGTAAATCTTTTACAATTCGAAACCATAAAATCAACGAAATACCTCTCTAAGAAAATAGAATTTCCAGTGCTTCAACGTGATCAGTGCTCCTTTCTAACACAATTTAGAACCTTCTAAACAAGGTTTATTTCAATGAAAATGTACATTCATGGGAAAATCTTTTAGAATGCGAAACCATAAAATCAACGAAATACCTCTCTGCAAAAAAAGAATTTCCAGTGCTTCAACGTGATCAGTGCTCCTTTCTAACACAATTTAAAACCTTCTAAACAAGGTTTATTTCAATGAAAATGTACATTTATGGGCAAATCTTTAAGAATGCGAAACCATAAAATCAACGAAATACCTCTCTAAGAAAAAAGAATTTCCAGTGCTTCAACGTGATCAGTGCTCCTATCTAACACAATTTAAAACCTTCTAAACAAGGTTTATTTCAATGAAAATGTACATTCATGGGCAAATCTTTTAGAATGCGAAACCATAAAATCAACGAAATACCTCTCTAAGAAAAAAGAATTTCCAGTGCTTCAACGTGATCAGTGCTCCTTTCTAACACAATTTAGAACCTTCTAAACAAGGTTTATTTCAATGAAAATGTACATTCATGCGCAAATCTTTTAGAATGCGAAACCATAAAATCAACGGAATACCTCTCTAAGAAAAAAGAATTTCCAGTGCTTCAACGTGATCAGTGCTCCTTTCTAACACAATTTAAAACCTTCTAAACAAGGTTTATTTCAATGAAAATGTACATTTATGGGCAAATCTTTTACAATTCGAAACCATAAAATCAACGAAATACCTCTCTAAGAAAAAAGAATTTCCAGTGCTTCAACGTGATCAGTGCTCCTTTCTAACACAATTTAAAACCTTCTAAACAAGGTTTATTTCAATGAAAATGTACATTTATGGGCAAATCTTTTACAATTCGAAACCATAAAATCAACGAAATACCTCTCTAAGAAAAAAGAATTTCCAGTGCTTCAACGTGATCAGTTCTCCTTTCTAACACAATTTAGAACCTTCTAAACAAGGTTTATTTCAATGAAAATGTACATTTATGGGCAAATCTTTTACAATTCGAAACCATAAAATCAACGAAATACCTCTCTAAGAAAAAAGAATTTCCAGTGCTTCAACGTGATCAGTGCTCCTTTCTAACACAATTTAAAACCTTCTAAACAAGGTTTATTTCAATGAAAATGTACATTTATGGGCAAATCTTTTACAATTCGAAACCATAAAATCAACGAAATACCTCTCTAAGAAAAAAGAATTTCCAGTGCTTCAACGTGATCAGTTCTCCTTTCTAACACAATTTAGAACCTTCTAAACAAGGTTTATTTCAATGAAAATGTACATTTATGGGCAAATCTTTTACAATTCGAAACCATAAAATCAACGAAATACCTCTCCAAGAAAAAAGAATTTCCAGTGCTTCAACGTGATCAGTGCTCCTTTCTAACACAATTTAGAACCTTCTAAACAAGGTTTATTTCAATGAAAATGTACATTTATGGGTAAATCTTTTACAATTCGAAACCATAAAATCAACGAAATACCTCTCTAAGAAAAAAGAATTTCCAGTGCTTCAACGTGATCAGTGCTCCTTTCTAACACAATTTAGAACCTTCTAAACAAGGTTTATTTCAATGAAAATGTACATTCATGGGAAAATCTTTTAGAATGCGAAACCATAAAATCAACGAAATACCTCTCTGCAAAAAAAGAATTTCCAGTGCTTCAACGTGATCAGTGCTCCTTTCTAACACAATTTAGAACCTTCTAAACAAGGTTTATTTCAATGAAAATGTACATTTATGGGTAAATCTTTTAGAATTCGAAACCATAAAATCAACGAAATACCTCTCTAAGAAAAAAGAATTTCCAGTGCTTCAACGTGATCAGTGCTCCTTTCTAACACAATTTAGAACCTTCTAAACAAGGTTTATTTCAATGAAAATGTACATTTATGGGTAAATCTTTTACAATTCGAAACCATAAAATCAACGAAATACCTCTCTAAGAAAAAAGAATTTCCAGTGCTTCAACGTGATCAGTTCTCCTTTCTAACACAATTTAGAACCTTCTAAACAAGGTTTATTTCAATGAAAATGTACATTCATGGGCAAATCTTTTAGAATGCGAAACCATAAAATCAACGAAATACCTCTCTAAGAAAAAAGAATTTCCAGTGCTTCAACGTGATCAGTGCTCCTATCTAACACAATTTAAAACCTTCTAAACAAGGTTTATTTCAATGAAAATGTACATTTATGGGCAAATCTTTTAGAATGCGAAACCATAAAATCTACGAAATACCTCTCTAAGAAAAAAGAATTTCCAGTGCTTCAACGTGATCAGTGCTCCTTTCTAACACAATTTAGAACCTTCTAAACAAGGTTTATTTCAATGAAAATGTACATTCATGGGGAAATCTTTTAGAATGCGAAACCATAAAATCAACGAAATACCTCTCTAAGAAAAAAGAATTTCCAGTGCTTCAACGTGATCAGTGCTCCTATCTAACACAATTTAAAACCTTCTAAACCAGGTTTATTTCAATGAAAATGTACATTTATGGGTAAATCTTTTAGAATGCGAAACCATAAAATCAACGAAATACCTCTCCAAGAAAAAAGAATTTCCAGTGCTTCAACGTGATCAGTGCTCCTTTCTAACACAATTTAGAACCTTCTAAACAAGGTTTATTTCAATGAAAATGTACATTCATGGGCAAATCTTTTACAATTCGAAACCATAAAATCAACGAAATACCTCTCTAAGAAAAAAGAATTTCCAGTGCTTCAACGTGATCAGTGCTCCTTTCTAACACAATTTAGAACCTTCTAAACAAGGTTTATTTCAATGAAAATGTACATTCATGGGCAAATCTTTTAGAATGCGAAACCATAGAATCAACGAAATACCTCTCTAAGAAAAAAGAATTTCCAGTGCTTCAACGTGATCAGTGCTCCTTTCTAACACAATTTAGAACCTTCTAAACAAGGTTTATTTCAATGAAAATGTACATTCATGGGCAAATCTTTTAGAATGCGAAACCATAAAATCAACGAAATACCTCTCTAAGAAAAAAGAATTTCCAGTGCTTCAACGTGATCAGTGCTCCTATCTAACACAATTTAGAACCTTCTAAACAAGGTTTATTTCAATGAAAATGTACATTCATGGGCAAATCTTTTAGAATGCGAAACCATAAAATCAACGAAATACCTCTCTAAGAGAAAAGAATTTCCAGTGCTTCAACGTGATCAGTGCTCCTATCTAACACAATTTAGAACCTTCTAAACAAGGTTTATTTCAATGACAATGTACATTCATGGGCAAATCTTTTAGAATGCGAAACCATAAAATCTACGAAATACCTCTCCAAGAAAATAACATTTCCAATGCTTGAACGTGATCAGTGCTCCTTTCTAACACAATTTAAAACCTTCTAAACAAGGTTTATTTCAATGAAAATGTACATTCATGGGCAAATCTTTTAGAATGCGAAACCATAAAATCTACGAAATACCTCTCTAAGAAAAAAGAATTTCCAGTGCTTCAACGTGATCAGTGCTCCTTTCTAACACAATTTAGAACCTTCTAAACAAGGTTTATTTCAATGAAAATGTACATTCATGGGCAAATCTTTTAGAATGCGAAACCATAAAATCAACGAAATACCTCTCCAAGAAAAAAGAATTTCCAGTGCTTCAACGTGATCAGTGCTCCTTTCTAACACAATTTAAAACCTTCTAAACAAGGTTTATTTCAATGAAAATGTACATTCATGGGCAAATCTTTTAGAATGCGAAACCATAAAATCTACGAAATACCTCTCTAAGAAAAAAGAATTTCCAGTGCTTCAACGTGATCAGTGCTCCTTTCTAACACAATTTAGAACCTTCTAAACAAGGTTTATTTCAATGAAAATGTACATTCATGGGCAAATCTTTTAGAATGCGAAACCATAAAATCAACGAAATACCTCTCCAAGAAAAAAGAATTTCCAGTGCTTCAACGTGATCAGTGCTCCTTTCTAACACAATTTAAAACCTTCTAAACAAGGTTTATTTCAATGAAAATGTACATTTATGGGCAAATCTTTAAGAATGCGAAACCATAAAATCAACGAAATACCTCTCTAAGAAAAAAGAATTTCCAGTGCTTCAACGTGATCAGTGCTCCTATCTAACACAATTTAAAACCTTCTAAACAAGGTTTATTTCAATGAAAATGTACATTCATGGGCAAATCTTTTAGAATGCGAAACCATAAAATCAACGAAATACCTCTCCAAGAAAAAAGAATTTCCAGTGCTTCAACGTGATCAGTGCTCCTTTCTAACACAATTTAGAACCTTCTAAACAAGGTTTATTTCAATGAAAATGTACATTCATGGGCAAATCTTTTACAATTCGAAACCATAAAATCAACGAAATACCTCTCTAAGAAAAAAGAATTTCCAGTGCTTCAACGTGATCAGTGCTCTTTTCTAACACAATTTAGAACCTTCTAAACAAGGTTTATTTCAATGAAAATGTACATTCATGGGCAAATCTTTTAGAATGCGAAACCATAAAATCAACGAAATACCTCTCTAAGAAAAAAGAATTTCCAGTGCTTCAACGTGATCAGTGCTCCTTTCTAACACAATTTAGAACCTTCTAAACAAGGTTTATTTCAATGACAATGTACATTCATGGGCAAATCTTTTAGAATGCGAAACCATAAAATCAACGAAATACCTCTCTAAGAAAAAAGAATTTCCAGTGCTTCAACGTGATCAGTGCTCCTATCTAACACAATTTAGAACCTTCTAAACAAGGTTTATTTCAATGAAAATGTACATTCATGGGCAAATCATTTAGAATGCGAAACCATAAAATCAACGAAATACCTCTCTAAGAAAAAAGAATTTCCAGTGCTTCAACGTGATCAGTGCTCCTATCTAACACAATTTAAAACCTTCTAAACAAGGTTTATTTCAATGAAAATGTACATTAATGGGCAAATCTTTTAGAATGCGAAACCATAAAATCAACGAAATACCTCTCTAAGAAAAAAGAATTTCCAGTGCTTCAACGTGATCAGTGCTCCTTTCTAACACAATTTAGAACCTTCTAAACAAGGTTTATTTCAATGAAAATGTACATTCATGGGCAAATCTTTTAGAATGCGAAACCATAAAATCAACGAAATACCTCTCTAAGAAAAAAGAATTTCCATTTCTTCAACATGATCAGTGCTCCTTTCTAACACAATTTAAAACCTTCTAAACAAGGTTTATTTCAATGAAAATGTACATTCATGGGCAAATCTTTTAGAATGCGAAACCATAAAATCAACGGAATACCTCTCTAAGAAAAATGAATTTCCAGTGCTTCAACGTGATCAGTGCTCCTTTCTAACACAATTTAAAACCTTCTAAACAAGGTTTATTTCAATGAAAATGTACAGTTATGGGTAAATCTTTTAGAATTCGAAACCATAAAATCAACGGAATACCTCTCTAAGAAAAAAGAATTTCCAGTGCTTCAACGTGATCAGTGCTCCTTTCTAACACAATTTAGAACCTTCTAAACAAGGTTTATTTCAATGAAAATGTACATTTATGGGCAAATCTTTTAGAATTCGAAACCATAAAATCAACGGAATACCTCTCTAAGAAAAAGAATTTCCATTGCTTCAACGTGATCAGTTCTCCTTTCTAACACAATTTAGAACCTTCTAAACAAGGTTTATTTCAATGAAAATGTACATTCATGGGCAAATCTTTTAGAATTCGAAACCATAAAATCAACGAAATACCTCTCTAAGAAAAAAGAATTTCCAGTTCTTCAACGTGATCAGTGCTCCTTTCTAACACAATTTAAAACCTTCTAAACAATGTTTATTTCAATGAAAATGTACATTCATGGGCAAATCTTTTAGAATTCGAAACCATAAAATCAACGAAATACCTCTCTAAGAAAAAAGATTTTCCAGTGCTTCAACGTGATCAGTGCTCCTTTCTAACACAATTTAGAACCTTCTAAATCAGGTTTATTTCAATGAAAATGTACATTTATGGGTAAATCTTTTACAATTCGAAACCATATAATCAACGAAATACCTCTCCAAGAAAAAAGAATTTCCATTGCTTCAACGTGATCAGTGCTCCTTTCTGACACAATTTAGAACCTTCTAAACAAGGTTTATTTCAATGAAAATGTACATTCATGGGCAAATCTTTTAGAATGCGAAACCATAAAATCAACGAAATACCTCTCTAAGAAAAAAGAATTTCCAGTGCTTCAACATGATCAGTGCTCCTTTCTAACACAATTTAGAACCTTCTAAACAAGGTTTATTTCAATGAAAATGTACATTCATGGATAAATCTTTTAGAATTCGAAACCATAAAATCAACGGAATACCTCTCTAAGAAAAAAGAATTTCCAGTGCTTCAACGTGATCAGTGCTCCTTTCTAACACAATTTAGAACCTTCTAAACAAGGTTTATTTCAATGAAAATGCACATTTATGGGTAAATCTTTTAGAATTCGAAACCATAAAATCAACGAAATACCTCTCCAAGGAAAAAGAATTTCCAATGCTTCAACGTGATCAGTGCTCCTTTCTAACACAATTTAAAACCTTCTAAACAAGGTTTATTTCAATGAAAATGTACATTTATGGGCAAATATTTTAGAATGCGAAACCATAAAATCAACGGAATACCTCTCTAAGAAAAAAGAATTTCCAGTGCTTCAACGTGATCAGTGCTCCTTTCTGACACATTTTAGAACCTTCTAAACAAGGTTTATTTCAATGAAAATGTACATTCATGGGCAAATCTTTTAGAATGCGAAACCATAAAATCAACGAAATACCTCTCTAAGAAAAAAGAATTTCCAGTGCTTCAACGTGATCAGTGCTCCTATCTAACACAATTTAGAACCTTCTAAACAAGGTTTATTTCAATGAAAATGTACATTCATGGGCAAATCTTTTAGAATGCGAAACCATAAAATCAACGAAATACCTCTCTAAGAAAAAAGAATTTCCAGTTCTTCAACGTGATCAGTGCTCCTTTCTAACACAATTTAAAACCTTCTAAACAAGGTTTATTTCAATGAAAATGTACATTCATGGGCAAATCTTTTAGAATGCGAAACCATAAAATCAACGAAATACCTCTCTAAGAAAAAAGAATTTCCAGTTCTTCAACGTGATCAGTGCTCCTTTCTAACACAATTTAAAACCTTCTAAACAAGGTTTATTTCAATGAAAATGTACATTAATGGGCAAATCTTTTAGAATGCGAAACCATAAAATCAACGAAATACCTCTCTAAGAAAAAAGAATTTCCAGTGCTTCAACGTGATCAGTGCTCCTTTCTAACACAATTTAGAACCTTCTAAACAAGGTTTATTTCAATGAAAATGTACATTCATGGGAAAATCTTTTAGAATGCGAAACCATAAAATCAACGAAATACCTCTCTGCAAAAAAAGAATTTCCAGTGCTTCAACGTGATCAGTGCTCCTATCTAACACAATTTAGAACCTTCTAAACAAGGTTTATTTCAATGAAAATGTACATTTATGGGTAAATCTTTTAGAATTCGAAACCATAAAATCAACGAAATACCTCTCTAAGAAAAAAGAATTTCCAGTTCTTCAACGTGATCAGTGCTCCTTTCTGACACATTTTAGAACCTTCTAAACAACGTTTATTTCAATGAAAATGTACATTCATGGGCAAATCTTCTAGAATGCGAATCCATAAAATCAACGAAATACCTCTCCAAGAAAATAACATTTCCAATGCTTGAACGTGATCAGTGCTCCTTTCTAACACAATTTAGAACCTTCTAAACAAGGTTTATTTCAATGAAAATGTACATTTATGGGCAAAAATTTTAGAATTCGAAACCATAAAATCAACGGAATACCTCTCTAAGAAAAAAGAATTTCCATTGCTTCAACGTGATCAGTGCTCCTTTCTAAAACAATTTAGAACCTTCTAAACAAGGTTTATTTCAATGAAAATGTACATTTATGGGTAAATCTTTTAGAATTCGAAACCATAAAATCAACGAAATACCTCTCCAAGAAAAAAGAATTTCCAGTGCTTCAACGTGATCAGTGCTCCTTTCTAACACAATTTAGAACCTTCTAAACAAGGTTTATTTCAATGAAAATGTACATTTATGGGTAAATCTTATACAATTCGAAACCATAAAATCAACGAAATACCTCTCCAAGAAAAAAGAATGTCCAGTGCTTCAACGTGATCAGTGCTCCTTTCTAACACAATTTAAAACCTTCTAAACAAGGTTTATTTCAATGAAAATGTACATTTATGGGTAAATCTTTTACAATTCGAAACCATAAAATCAACGGAATACCTCTCCAAGAAAAAAGAATTTCCAGTGCTTCAACGTGATCAGTGCTCCTTTCTAACACAATTTAGAACCTTCTAAACAAGGTTTATTTCAATGAAAATGTACATTTATGGGCAAATCTTTTAGAATTCGAAACCATAAAATCAACGAAATACCTCTCCAAGAAAAAAGAATTTCCAGTGCTTCAACGTGATCAGTGCTCCTTTCTAACACAATTTAGAACCTTCTAAACAAGGTTTATTTCAATGAAAATGTACATTTATGGGTAAATCTTTTACAATTCGAAACCATAAAATCAACGGAATACCTCTCTAAGAAAAAAGAATTTCCAGTGCTTCAACGTGATCAGTGCTCCTTTCTAACACAATTTAGAACCTTCTAAACAAGGTTTATTTAAATGAAAATGTACATTTATGGGTAAATCTTTTACAATTCGAAACCATAAAATCAACGGAATACCTCTCCAAGAAAAAAGAATTTCCAGTGCTTCAACGTGATCAGTGCTCCTTTCTAACACAATTTAGAACCTTCTAAACAAGGTTTATTTCAATGAAAATGTACATTTATGGGTAAATCTTTTACAATTCGAAACCATAAAATCAACGAAATACCTCTCCAAGAAAAAAGAATTTCCAGTGCTTCAACGTGATCAGTGCTCCTTTCTAACACAATTTAGAACCTTCTAAACAAGGTTTATTTCAATGAAAATGTACATTTATCGGTAAATCTTTTACAATTAGAAACCATAAAGTCAACGAAATACCTCTCTAAGAAAAAAGAATTTCCAGTGCTTCAACGTGATCAGTGCTCCTTTCTAACACAATTTAGAACCTTCTAAACAAGGTTTATTTCAATGAAAATGTACATTTATGGGTAAATCTTTCACAATTCGAAACCATAAAATCAACGAAATACCTCTCCAAGAAAAAAGAATTTCCAGTGCTTCAACGTGATCAGTGCTCCTTTCTAACACAATTTAAACCTTCTTCTAAACAAGGTTTATTTCAATGAAAATGTACATTCATGGGCAAATCTTTTAGAATGCGAAACCATAAAATCAACGGAATACCTCTTTAAGAAAAAAGAATTTCCAGTGCTTCAACGTGATCAGTGCTCCTTTCTAACACAATTTAAAACCTTCTAAACAAGGTTTATTTCAATGAAAATGTACATTTATGGGCAAATCTTTTAGAATGCGAAACCATAAAATCAACGGAATACCTCTCTAAGAAAAAAGAATTTCCAGTGCTTCAGCGTGATCAGTGCTCCTTTCTAACACAATTTAAAACCTTCTAAACAAGGTTTATTTCAATGAAAATGTACATTTATGGTTAAATCTTTTACAATTCGAAACCATAAAATCAACGAAATACCTCTCCAAGAAAAAAGAATTTCCAGTGCTTCAACGTGATCAGTGCTCCTTTCTAACACAATTTAAAACCTTCTAAACAAGGTTTATTTCAATGAAAATGTACATTTATGGGCAAATCTTTAAGAATGCGAAACCATAAAATCAACGAAATACCTCTCCAAGAAAATAACATTTCCAATGCTTGAACGTGATCAGTGCTCCTTTCTAACACAATTTAGAACCTTCTAAACAAGGTTTATTTCAATGAAAATGTACATTCATGGGCAAATCTTTTAGAATGCGAAACCATAAAATCAACGAAATACCTCTCTAAGAAAAAAGAATTTCCAGTGCTTCAACGTGATCAGTGCTCCTTTCTAACACAATTTAGAACCTTCTAAACAAGGTTTATTTCAATGAAAATGTACATTCATGGGCAAATCTTTTAGAATTCGAAACCATAAAATCAACGGAATACCTCTCTAAGAAAAAAGAATTTCCAGTGCTTCAACGTGATCAGTGCTCCTTTCTAACACAATTTAGAACCTTCTAAACAAGGTTTATTTCAATGAAAATGTACATTCATGGGCAAATCTTTTAGAATTCGAAACCATAAAATCAACGGAATACCTCTCTAAGAAAAAAGAATTTCCTGTGCTTCAACGTGATCAGTGCTCCTTTCTAACACAATTTAGAACCTTCTAAACAAGGTTTATTTCAATGAAAATGTACATTTATGGGTAAATCTTTTAGAATTCGAAACCATAAAATCAACGAAATACCTCTCCAAGAAAAAAGAATTTCCAGTGCTTCAACGTGATCAGTGCTCCTTTCTAACACAATTTAGAACCTTCTAAACAAGGTTTATTTCAATGAAAATGTACATTAATGGGCAAATCTTTTAGAATGCGAAACCATAAAATCAACGAAATACCTCTCTAAGAAAAAAGAATTTCCAGTGCTTCAACGTGATCAGTGCTCCTTTCTAACACAATTTAAAACCTTCTAAACAAGGTTTATTTCAATGAAAATGTACATTCATGGGCAAATCTTTTAGAAGGCGAAACCATAAAATCAACGAAATACCTCTCTAAGAAAAAAGAATTTCCAGTGCTTCAACGTGATCAGTGCTCCTTTCTAACACAATTTAGAACCTTCTAAACAAGGTTTATTTCAATGAAAATGTACATTTATGGGTAAATCTTTTAGAATTCGAAACCATAAAATCAACGAAATACCTCTCCAAGAAAAAAGAATTTCCAGTGCTTCAACGTGATCAGTGCTCCTTTCTAACACAATTTAGAACCTTCTAAACAAGGTTTATTTCAATGAAAATGTACATTTATGGGCAAATCTTTTAGAATGCGAAACCATAAAATCAACGAAATACCTCTCTAAGAAAAAAGAATTTCCAGTGCTTCAACGTGATCAGTGCTCCTTTCTAACACAATTTAAAACCTTCTAAACAAGGTTTATTTCAATGAAAATGTACATTCATGGGCAAATCTTTTAGAAGGCGAAACCATAAAATCAACGAAATACCTCTCTAAGAAAAAAGAATTTCCAGTGCTTCAACGTGATCAGTGCTCCTTTCTAACACAATTTAGAACCTTCTAAACAAGGTTTATTTCAATGAAAATGTACATTTATGGGCAAAAATTTTGGGATACCAAACCTTGAAATCTACCGAATCTTTCAAAGGAAGGTAAAATTTCCAACGCTGAAAATGATCAAACGCCCTTTCTGCAGCAATTGTTGAGCCTTCTAAATGAGGCATATGTCAGTTAAACCGTTCAGAGCATTTATTAATCTTTTTGGATTCGAAACCGTAAAATCAACACAATAAAACCCTAAAAAAGTGAAATTTCCAATGCCTGAAGGCGATCAGTGGGTATTCTACTACAATTCGGACCCCTTTAGACGAAAAATACTTTTATTGAAACATTCAGGGTATTTTTGGTGGAAATATTTCACAGCTCAAACCGAGGGGTGTATCACACTTCCAGAAAAGCGTACGAGATTTGTTAAACAAAAGGATTTTCAGGGAATTTTACAGATTTTTCTTGAAAACGAAAGGATTTTTGCCAAAGGTTTGCAGGATTTTTAGAGAGTGATACTCCCCTCGGCTTAAAATGTGAATTCTACCGAATGATTCCCAAAAAGGTAACCAGTCTCTTCTATTACAATTTCGACTCTACTAGTCGAGGAATACTAAAAACTTTGTTCAGGACGTTTTTAGTGGAAATCGTCCAGGGTTGAAAATTGTAAAGTTTACCGACTTTTTACCACAGAAAATAAAGCTTGTAACGCTTGGTCAGGGCCAATCCTGCTTTGACTCCCAACAAAGATTTAAAGGACTATTAAGGTATATCTCATCAAAGTCATTAAAGAAATTACTGTAGAAAAACCTTTTGGGGGTCAAAGTCGTGAAATCTGCGACCTTTTTTCCATTATTAGAATACATGAAATGTTACTAATCTGTTTCCATATGGATGGCTCTGTTAACTGCCAGGCGAACTTTCTAAAAAAAGTACACTACATTGAATGATTTATGTGTCTAAGGTAGGACTCAAAGTATTAGATAAAGCCATCCCTGACGTTCAAGGTTTGATAAATTAGTTATTGCGTTAGAAATGGTTTTAGGGTTGCATTAGAAAAAGTGAAAAATAAAAACCATGTGAACTTCAAACTGGTATCACTCTCGCTAGATTTTAGCAATTGTTATACTTTTTCATGGCCCTGTCATCGTGATTAAGCCTATTTCAAGATGTAAACAGTTGCCAAGGATTTGTGAGTTTTATATGGGGTTACTTATCAGCTTTAGATAAGGGTATTTTCTTTGGACAATTTGAAGCCTTGAAGACAAAACAGGGGTCGATTACATCGTGATACCGCTACAAGTTGATGAAATATTCCAACATACTAAAAAATTTTCAAAGATTTGCCAATAAATTTAATAAAAATTGTACCGAATACACAAGACCTTCCAAGATTTTTGGCATGAAGGTTTTGAACATTAGGGTAAACAATATGAGTTCAAAGATTTCTATATTTCGTAGCTGATATCTTCCAGTTTAGCAGATGAAATGGTGAGGTTTTTAACTGACATGTTTCGTAAGATAGCTGTTTTTAGACGCAAGTAACGCGCTCAGTCCTGGCCTAAGCCAACGAGTAAATTGGGACATGCAAGGGGCCAGGCCTCCACTTCTCGAGATCCAAGCATTTTAATCAATCAGATATGTTCAGAATAGCGTAGACTCATGAATGAAACAAAAAATTTGCCACAATACATTATTCTCATGATGACGGATCTCGTTTTGATTTGGAAATAGAAATTGACTCTGAAAACGAAGTTTGCAACGGGAATATCCCTTTTACAAAACTACAACCTTGATTGTTTAGCTCTCGTCTAGGCCGTCGGACTTTCCCGTTACACTGGGGATGGCTATGCTTATTTACTGCTACTTAGTTAAAATACCTTCAAACATGTGTGGTCATTGTTTTATTGTAGTTTAAGCCCTTTGTCGCGTTTCTTGGCGATCTATTCCCTGCCTTCGTTTTCGCTAAACAAGTCCATTTCTACAAACCCTTCGCAGAGAGATGTTGACATGCTGTGAATACGTTCAGGCCATCTTGCAGAGGACAAGGGTGAAGTTTGGATATGTGATTAGCGAGTTTGTACGCAAGGATTTGGTCAATAAATGAATGGCAAGGTCTCTCTATGAGTCACATTAGAGCTGGAGTCTTGCTCTATTGTAAAAGTCTGCCCTTGTATTCTCTCCAATGTACGGAATCGCGTCATTCACAACAAGGTAAACCAGAACAGAAGTTGAACCCGGAGGCAGGCTCAGGCTTGTCATTTGTTTTCTTTCAGGACATTTGTCAACATTGATGCTTTATTATGAGATTTATTTCTATATTAAACAACTAAAACCTACCTTTTCTCGCTCCTTTTCGATTAAATTTTACTTCTCAACACTGAAAAAGAAACCTTGTTTTTGTTGATCCACACCGTAGAATATGACTCGTGTGCCCAGCCTCAGTTTCAATCCGTCAGCCTCTTGCTAGAAGAAAAACGCCCCAAAGTTGCACTAATACTCTTAAGGCTAGTTTCCAGTCAGTTTTTTTTGAGCGGACGGAAATTCTTTTGTTTACAAGAGAAAATGTCGCTCTGTAATTGAAAAGAAATTTAGGGTTGAAGGACTTATTATTGAGTAAAATTCCGCCCGCGCGGAAAATTCCACTGACTGGAAACTGGCCTTAAGACAGGTTACTGTTCTGTTTGTTTATGAAGTTAAGGCTGCCAAAGTTAAACAAGAGATGCGAGTTTTTCGACTAACTTAGTTACATCCTATTTCGGGATACATAACGTTCAGAGCTATTACTTCTTAACTTCCTAAGAATGCGCTGCACAAAAACTTATATTAAGCAATTAATGTACGGGATTCGAACTTCTTCGTCACGCTGATAATTTTGTTTAGCCATTTTAGCTTTGCTCATAATTTTTAGCCTGTGTGCAGACTCTAGTGATTTTCGGATCCATTACTTTATTCCGAAATCAGCGCCAGCTAAACATTTCTCTTATGCACTTTCTCATTAGAGGGCAAAAAGAATCTCAAACATTGCAATTAGATTCTCAAGATTAAGTTGAAACATTTGTCAGAAATAAGGGTGTAATTTTTCAAGTCTGCTGTTCGGGTTTGTAGCTCGAAGTAAGTAAGCAGTGAATAAGACTGTCGAACTCGATTTTTAAATCGCTAGCCAAGTATTTCTCTTCAGACTTGGTAATATTGTACAAAGACATTCAAGCCAACGATAAAGTAAAAGAAATTATATTTTGACTATGTTTTGAGAACAATCTACATTCCTGATATCGAGAAGCCGTTTTAGATAGGGATTTCTACTGCCTGCATAAAGGAATCGCTCAAGTGTTGATACCTTTCGATCGTAAAAATATTGCAATCGCTACATTTTACAGTTGTAAGAAATCATAAAGGCTCTGATAGGGGGTCATTGCTCCATCGCTCCCCTTTGAAAAGCAGCATGCTCCCTTCAAAAGACTAGATTTTCCGGCTTTTCATTTTTCCTAAAACTCTTGTACTCTTGAGTTCCCATAGTACATGCTTCCTTGCTCCCAACCCCTTTTAGGTCCTACTACCCTGTTATCTCCCCAAAAACCCATATCAGAGCCTCATTAATATTTTCCGAGGAGGTTGATTTTGCGAAACGGTATTTCATGTTGC
Source organism: Aurelia coerulea (assembly GCA_039566865.1). NCBI lineage: Eukaryota > Metazoa > Cnidaria > Scyphozoa > Semaeostomeae > Ulmaridae > Aurelia > Aurelia coerulea. The sequence goes on from CM076954.1 coordinate 11,790,151, forward strand.
TGCTCACTAAAGCAGAAAACAGATTTGCTTCAAATAGGCTCCATCTCCAAAATTCTGTCGAAACAGTGATTTGATCGGCAATACCACACAGACTTTTCACCTTTCTGTCAAAACGCAAGCGTTAATATCAAGATGCGTCCTTGTACTTCACATACGAACAAACTAAACTCTCATATCTGCTACGATTACTCAGATATGCAAGCGGAGCCTTCACGGTTATTTTTTGGTAGCTTGGGTGAGGCCACCAAGCAAATTGCAGAGAACAACGGACACGTGCCTAAGACAATGGTGTTTGCAGAGTTGGTTACGTTTTGGTGATGGGAGCCCCTTAAAGCTCTCGTTCAACCAGTATATGGTCTTAGTGTCGTTTTTATTGTTTTTCTCTCGGCCGGCGTTCCTATTGTTCTGCATTATGCGCCTGTGCTATCTGAAAGTCGTTTTTGGCCTAGGTTCTTTTTGTCTATTCTTCATTTGGCGCACAAATGATCTTGGTTGACACCATTGTGTCCTTGAAAATCTTTTCATGTTTTGTCAGCGATTTTAGAAGTTGTGATAGTTTTGGATTTTTTCAAAAAATTTCTTGAATTCATGAGAAACAATAAAAACCCTCTGAAAAGTCCGAAAATATTGAAGATTTCAGAAATGTCAACGGTAGAATTATAGCGAAATAGCTAAAGTTTGGTTGAAGCCATTCAGTTCAAAAAAGAATCAGGTAATGGAATTTTGCAACAATCTTTTTAAAGATTTGGAACCTATGCTTACCTTCTTAGCATTTATGTAAAATTGTATGTATAGTTTAGCTTTGTTTTGAACAATGCCATGGGGTAGTCGTAGTCTTTTGCTCCTCATGGTATCGTCCTTGTAGTATTGTGAAGTAGTTTGTAGGTAGAGTGATCCGTAGCATGTATTTTAAGTTTTTAATGGAACATGTAGATTTTTCTTGATTAGACAGTAGTGTTATTGGCGATGTAATTTGTAATTTGCATGTTGTAATTTTTCTTTTCATTTAACAGGTATATCCTGACCGATTTGTTGAACGTGAAATATTAAATTTGCAAGTAACTTGTATTAATAAGTGCTCTGGTTGCACGTGGAATGGCGCTGTTAAAGACTACGAGGTAGTTTATTGCCTTTTCAAATGTTGCATAATCATAGTAAATAAATTTCTTTAAAGTTGGCTAATTTATAGCTACATACTGTAAAATAGAAATATAAACATTTTTGCTCATTGCGGTACCTTGGTCCTTTCAAATTTCGCCTGCCTTCAATTTTGGCTCCCTTTAATTTTCGCCCAACTACTTCATTTTTTTCATTTCATTTTAAAAATATTTATGCATGGTACATATATCAATAATGAATAATTGTTTTACAACTTGACCTGTGGAAAAGAAAGCCTAAATTATAGAAAATTACAATTTATGTTCAGTATTTATATATAACTCACACAATATATTATACGTTCGAGCATGGCAAAACTACCTTTTGGAACCGTGCCTGTGTCTACACTACAGTAGGATCGGTTTCAAGAAGTTCCAAACGGAACGGTTGCAAAAGTTTCCGCGTTATTGCTGCCTAACGTCGCTTACTTTTAACTTTCTAGGTTCATTTTGACACGTGTCAGTTTGTCAATTCCCTTTGCCCAAATGAAGGCTGTGTTGTTACGATCGCAAGGCATGCCTTGGAGAAACATATGCAGAATGAATGCAAATTTAGACCAATCAACTGCCCCGCATGCGATGAACTCATTCAGTTTAATTTTCTAAAGGTAAGACATCCATTGAAACTCCCCTCGTTCTGAAAAGTAGCACTTTGTTCATCCTGCCTTATCAAGGCTTGTTATTTTCAATGACTTGCCTAACCATAAGGCTTCTTAGGTAAATGACATTAGGGTACTCTGTGCTTGCATACGTTTGTACGAACGACACTGGGTAGGTGAAAGGGCTGCTATATCGCAATACATTTGCAATTCATTTCATATTGTGCAATATTCCTGGTGGGATAGAACTGCATGGAAACATTTATCCAATTTTGATGCAGCTCTTCTTTTGAAGAATATGAAAAATGGGAAATTGGCCACCTTCACAGTAGCCACTCAAGTTGCGCACAATTTTTTTTTGGGGATACGCTGTAGATCATGATGGAACTTACTGTCTTTTTAGTGAATGTTGACATTGTACAAAACAGCATTTTTTGATGGCACTTAAAGCACATGGCACTTAAAGTCAATTTCCTCTTTTATTTCCTCTTTTCACATTGAGCAAAAACAGGGATGAAGTTTATGAAAGGGCATGCCATTATACGCGAGTCGATTTAGAAAGAAAAAACGTATTTCTTTATATTTTCAGTCCGAGGAGCATATCTATATATCTGGTTTTATAGAGTAAGAGTCCCGTGTGAGTCCAAAATGGAAAACTCGTTTTATGGGCAGTGGAATAAAAAGTACTTGGTCCATATTCAAAACTAAAATGTTAGTCAATCAGTCAAACGCTAACTTACATGTGAGATTTTTTTGGTAAAAACACTCATTTCTTTAGACCCAAAAATTAGAAAAATACCGTTGAAAGGTTTGTCTGGTAAAGAGCTCCATTCTGGTCCATGATTACTCGCCAATTTAGCATTTGAATTTTATTTTTGAAATGGACAATTGTATTTAATTTATATTTTTATATTTTAGTGACAAGTACATCACGGACTGCCCGTATTTTAGGAAAACCCATTGGTTATCATAGATACTATTTTCATTTATTTATGAGATTAACGCCCAAAACCTGAAGCTCCCAGTCCCCTGGTTTGATAAAGGGATCTATTCTTACTCTCGCTGTTTCCGCTATCTCGTCAGTCACTTTCGCACATGGTCCAAGGCAGTCGTCAAAGTTCTTCCCCCATTCCCCCTCATATATTAGGTTTTACTGTACCCAGTAATGCATGTACTCTCCTTCCCTTGGGTCGTTCTGGCCAAAACACCTCACAGACCACTTGATACCTGTAGTGTGCCAGAGTCTCCTCTGGTCGTCATGACCCTTAGCTCAGTCAACAAGATCTTCTTCGATTTAATTATCACGCCATATAAATAACAATAACAATAACGAAATAAAGCATATAAATATTTTAATTTATGTAAATTTTATGTTAATCTAATTTTGTTTACATTGTTGATAAACCTGGCTGTCCGAAATTGTATGTGTTTAAATTCGTATTTTATTATGAAAGTTTTGTTAATTCTTGCTTCAGAGAAAAATAATGTGGCCCCTCAGAGCTGAGAACAATCACAAATATAAAATTTGCCAGTCGCCAAAAACCAATGGCAGTGTTCTCTCATCATAGGGGCCTAAGTTTGGGATTTCAAATGCACTGGCCAAAATGTGCACTCCCGCAGCAACCGAAATAGTTGGGGGTTAGAGAAAAAATATTCAGAATTTTCTCCACAAACCAGTGCACTTAATGTCCATGACAAAGACAGAAATCTCTATCATGAAAAGAGAGTTGTGGTACAATTTTAGGTTGTGGGTGGGTGGGCGAAAAAGAAAATTCGCCAAGCCAAAACATCAGAGTTTCACCTTCTTGCTCTGCTCTCCGCATCCAAATACGAACGCAACGTGTCAGAATTTTTGGTTTTAAACAGATGCAAGAACTAAATCGAAAGATTTCCAGACCTATTGTCTACAAAGCGCATACCTGTTTCTACGCTGCACATAAAAGTATTCTTTTGTAAAACAATAAAATCAGTGTTTCAACTCGTTTGAAAAGTGAATAAACAAACTTCTGGGAATTGAATGATACGTGTTTTACGCAAGTAACAATGCACAAGTTACGAAGCGCCGAGCCCAAAACTGATTGTTAAAACAATTTACGATCGCAAAAAACAACAAGACACGATGCTCGCAGCAGGCTAAATTATTAGACAAGTGAATTGGAACAATCTGCTGAGAATTGAGTGATACGTGCAGTTACGCACATCATAGCCAAACGAATCGTAACAAGGTTGTGGGACACCTTTAAAAACAAACGCTCGCAGCATCTTCCGCGAATTAACTGGGATATAAAATTTCATTCTTATCCCTATTTAATTCTTGCTTCAGAGAAAAATAATGTGGCCCCTCAGAGCTGAGAACAATCACAAATATAAAATTTGCCAGTCGCCAAAAACCAATGGCAGTGTTCTCTCATCATAGGGGCCTAAGTTTGGGATTTCAAATGCACTGGCCAAAATGTGCACTCCCGCAGCAACCGAAATAGTTGGGGGTTAGAGAAAAAATATTCAGAATTTTCTCCACCACAGAACACATGTGTTCCCCCAACCCCCAAATATCCGAGAAAAAGAATTTAACCCCCTGGATCACTACCAAAGATGAGAGAACACCCCCTGCAGGCAACTCTTGTTCTGTGTGGCTTAGCCTTTTCATGAAATTGTTCGTTTATTTTTACGTACGATCGTGTACGAGCAAGACGAGTAAAAAATTGTTTTGATTAGTTAAAGCGCGAGTAGCGAATCCGAACATTGCAAGGCCACCACTTAACTCGATGATTGCCAAATACAGGCAACCACCTCATCTCGATGGCTATTTCATTAACTTAACTTAAGGTAAACATCTCATTTCAATGCCTACCAGGCAACCATCTCATCTCAACGGCCACCTAATCAACTTTGGGCAACAACCAACTCAATGGCGCCCAATTTACTTATTTAACTCTGGGCAACAACCAACTCAATGGCGCCCAAATAACTTTTGGGTAAAAATCTAATGTCGATGATTACCAAAAAATTTTAACTTCAAACAGACAACCGTTTTATCTCAACGGTTACCAGAGAAAAATGCTTAACTTTACTCGACATTTTAACTATTAAATTAGTAACATTGCAACTTAATACAACAAATTAGAGCATAGAGTTTCAACTTAACTTGACAAAAAACACAAGTTTCATAAGAAACCCAACACATCGGTATAATATTAAATCATTAATGTCCCATAACGTGGACAATAGCCACGAAAAGAAACAAAAAATAACGACAACATCAGTAGGTTTAAACTACGCTTACTGAAAAAACAAACATTCATGTCTCAGTTATTGCCTGGATGATGAACCCAAACAGCGTGACGAGGTGATAAGCCTTTCTATGGGTAATTTGATGTAAACTTTATAAGCATCACTGGACCATCGTCCCATTGCTTGAATCAAGTGATCTGGGAAGCCAAGAGCAGCTGCCGTCGATGCAGCCCCAACACGAAAACTATGCAAAGTATAGGAACCTTTGAGCCCAGCTGAATTTAGAGCTTTTTGTAGTCTATAGTTCAACATTTGCTTAGACAAGGGCCTTAAATCTTTGCAAACAAACAGCGGGCCTTGAGAAGGACCCCGCAACCAAAGATACTTGATTATCGCCGTAACTGGACAAATAGGGGACTCAGAAGCTGCTAAAGGTATGGTACAGCCCTCACCAAATTGGTCAGTTTTAGAATACCTTAGCCTTATAAAAATGACGTCTGGATTCGCTTGATTATCAATAGAAATGTCACTAACAGATAGGAACTTGTTCTCCTTTAAAGCTTCAGGACTCGTGGTAAATTCAGCAGCTCTTAAAAAACCAAAGAATGCAGTACAGCAAGCAGCCCAAAACATACAGTCATTAAATTCATCCAAATTCAGGTAAGCCTTTATGGCGCAAAGAACAAATGGGGTAATAGGAATTTTAGAAGGCCTGTTCGAAGGTTGTACACGACGTAAACCTTTCAAAACTAGCGGAATTCTCAAGCAACCCAATAGTGGATCTTCGGCTCCATTTTGAACATGCAATGATCTAATAGCAGAGAGATAAACTCTAATACTCGAGGCTTGGCAAGTACTACTTAGACTAGCGACAAATCTTAACAGCGTCAATTCTGATGCAGGAATAGCCGAGCCATTGTCATTCAATAGACCAAATTTCTCACAAAAGTTTACAAACTTTCTTTGAGCGGAAGAGTACGTTCTTTTAGTGTTACTGGATAAACCATTACTGAGCAGTTGTTGCCAGTTACTGTCTAAGGCAGAGATATCAGGCGAACCAGCAAGTCTCGAGGAACAGACTGTATTTTGGTCAAAGGGGCATCCTTGTGAAAGGCCTGAAAATTGAAGCGAGATAACGCATCAGCTTTTCTGTTTTCGCGACCCGGGATATGAATAGCAGTAAAAGTGAAATTGTTTTTTACGGCTAAAAGCGAAAGTTCTCTTAATAGAAAGGCTAAATGCTTCTCGTTGCAAGTCCCATTTCTTAAACAAAAAACAACCGCCATATTATCACTTTTAAAGGCAATACGCTTGCGCTGCCAACCATTACCCCACAAATTTGCTGCTACAACAATTGGTATCATCTCCTTTATTGCAATATTCAAAGGAGCCGCCTCCGCAGGCCATCTTTCAGCAAAAGATTCATCATTGTAAAAAGCTCCAAAACCAATACTCCCGGCCGCGTCCGAGGTTACAAACATGTCAGGGGCTTTTTCCCATTTTGGAAACAAAAATAAACTTCTGCCATTCCATTCTTGTAGCAGAGTGTTCCACCAATCCAGGTCTTCTTTCTCCCATGCTGACAGATGAACAAAATGATGCAACTCTGAAACTGAATATGCACGATCAATAAGTCTCCTCAGAAAAGGCCTTCCTAAAACGATTGCTTGACAGCAGTGCTGTAAACTGCCAATTAACGATAACAGTTTACGCTTAGTTCCCGAGCGACGTGATTCCCAAAGTTTTAACTTGGCCTTAATCTTCTCTAACTTGATAGCTGGGAGACGCAATTCCATGGCTAGCGAATCAAGCTCAAAGCCAAGAAAGGTGATGCATGTAGAAGGGCCCTCAGTTTTATCTTCAGCTAAAGGTACACCTAAACTTTGGCACACTCTGAAACAATTATTTAATGCTACTTGGCACTCATTTGACTTCGGTTCTCCAACGATAAAGAAATCATCAAGATAATGTTGTATGTAACGGACAGGACCTGTTCTTTCAAACAAAGTCTGCAATATGTCAGCAAATCTTGTAAATATTTGTGGCGCAGATCTTAGACCAAAAGGCAGAGCCAAGTCTACATAAAATTTTCCATCCCATTTCATTCCAAGATATTTACGATCCTGATCGTTAACTGGCAAAAGCCTATAAGCACGTTTAATGTCAAATTTCGCCATAAGAGCACCTGGCCCAAGTTTAACCATTTTAGAAATCGCTTCAGGAATACCCTCATATGAAACGGAGGCTTTAGAATCTGGAATAAAGGTATTAACGCTGCCATCAATTGGAAAAGAAAGATCAGTAATAAGTCGCCATTTCCCAGGTGTTGATTTTGGGATAACTCCGAAACGGTTTATATGCAAATCAAGAATTGGAGGATTTGAAAAAGGACCAGCAATCGAACCCATATTTATTTCCTCTTTAAGATAATTGTTGATTACATCACCATGAACCTTGGCAGAACGGCAATTAGATTCTGCAGAAACAACAACAGCACATTGAATTTCTAACTTGAAACCAAAAATCAACCCATTCAGTAACCAGTCTTTGTCAGCATGCGGAAACAAATCTAAATGTGAAATCCAGGCATCCACATTCAAAGGGGTTACATAAAACGGAGATGGTAATAATAAATCAGTCACTGCCAAATTTGAATTCAGAACAAGTCATTTAGATTTGCGTTTTGAAGATCTTTCCGGGGATGGTGAACGGTCACGCTTTGATTTAGGCCCGGATTCACTTTGATCCTTTTGTTTTTGTGAGCAATCAAAAGCTGTGTGCTGGCCTTTACAATACAAACAAATGTGCTGGAACCTGCAAGGGTTAAATAAGCATTGAGAGTAGTTGAATTTCAAGCACACCTTAGGATCTTCAAAATCACCACGCTTAGCAGACCTAAATTGCCTTCTATCCATACTCTCCGGCTTCAATACGGAAGTAATATACAAGGAGAGATCAACTGCAGACCAGGACAGACTGGGATCCTCCGCTGCTTTCTTTCGAAAGGCTCTGTCATAGGTTAGCCAACCTTTACACGACGTGTCTCTGCTGGTCTTCGCAATAAGGAGAAAATATCCAATTAAATCGCTCAATTTAGCCGGAAAATGCTTGCTCACAACCCCAGCATAAACGCCCCATGCTTCAGCCCAATCCAAAAATGATTCAACTGGTTTTAAGTCGGAGGTTTTATCGCATTTCAGTAACTTTGTTAACTGGGGACCAACAGGCTCAACAGCTGGCAACTTATCCAAGTTACATGGACGAAGCATGGTGAAATCAACGAACAAATTCTTCCTGATAATGTTCACCAGATAGCCAGGAACAGGACCCAAAACACCGGACACCGCTAGCCCCGGAGACGCATCTTGATTTGACAAAAAATTTTGCGGGCACAAAGACATTAAATTTTTCGTAAAATCTAGCAGAGGTTGGCTAGAAGAGCTGGTCGAAGGCAAGCTAGGCGGAGCGCTTTGAGTAGGCAATGTGACACCTGGCATGGACATTTGAGATGAAACTACGGAAACAAAAGAAGGAGCATGGATTGAGCTTCCCCCAGAAACTGAAGACGCTGGTATACCTGAGATTCCAGGCTGATTACTGACATTTTGTGCTCGTAAAATTGAATTTAGGCCCTCTTGAATGCCAAGCATTGACGTCTCGAGGGCAGAGAGCCTAGAATCAAAGTTTTGCCCACTCAACGCATCTTGACTTGAACGAGAATCATTAGCAGAGTCATCCATTGCTACACATATAAAATATGGACAGATCTCACCGAAAAAGAAAATTCGCCAAGCCAAAACATCAGAGTTTCACCTTCTTGCTCTGCTCTCCGCATCCAAATACGAACGCAACGTGTCAGAATTTTTGGTTTTAAACAGATGCAAGAACTAAATCGAAAGATTTCCAGACCTATTGTCTACAAAGCGCATACCTGTTTCTACGCTGCACATAAAAGTATTCTTTTGTAAAACAATAAAATCAGTGTTTCAACTCGTTTGAAAAGTGAATAAACAAACTTCTGGGAATTGAATGATACGTGTTTTACGCAAGTAACAATGCACAAGTTACGAAGCGCCGAGCCCAAAACTGATTGTTAAAAACAATTTACGATCGCAAAAAACAACAAGACACGATGCTCGCAGCAGGCTAAATTATTAGACAAGTGAATTGGAACAATCTGCTGAGAATTGAGTGATACGTGCAGTTACGCACATCATAGCCAAACGAATCGTAACAAGGTTGTGGGACACCTTTAAAAACAAACGCTCGCAGCATCTTCCGCGAATTAACTGGGATATAAAATTTCATTCTTATCCCTATCAAATTTTGAGTGTGAATAGCAATGCGTCTTTATCAAGGGGCTGGCCCTTCCATGAATTTCATGATTTTCATACAAGTGACTACAAATGACACGCTACAAAACGGTATGAAACCAAATAACAACAACAACAACAGCAAGACTACAAAGACACACAACCGACGTCATAGGACAAGAAACTGCATAACAACAACACATCAAAACGAAAACATCGCATTGCGAACAACGCCAATGAAAAGAATCGAACAGATCAGAACGAACAGGGTAAAGGTACACCCGTGATGGCTTAAGATTCACGGAATCAGCCATTTGCAAAGAAGCACCGAAAATAAAATTGGCAAAGCGTAGCTCGTAGAACGATGGATGAAAGATAATATGACGTCAAGTGACATAGCACAAAAATACAACACTATGATACGAGAACCGACCCCTACGACAACGACTCAACTGAAAACAACGAGAACGAGGCCAACAACAACAGCAACATACGACAAGAACATTTTTACCATATTAGGACAAAATTATACTTGTAAACTAATTAACCTTATGTGGACAGACAATATACTATAAATAGAGGTAGATAGTCTGAATAAATCAGTTGCTCTGAAGATGCCCTAGAGGGTGAAAGGCTTATTGTAATTTGCGTAAGCGTGCGTAAGTTACGCATACATGCGTAAGTTACGCATTTTACAACAAGTTGTGCGTAAGATAATGCGTAAGATGATGCGTAAGATTTAAGTTGTCGTAAGATAGTGCGTAAGATTGAAGTTGTGCGTAAGGTAATGCGTAAGATCGTGCGTAAGATTGAAGTATGCGTAAGATGATGGGCTTCTTGTAATTTGCGAAAGATTCTTTCTTTCTAAGATAATGCGTAAGGATTGTATGGTTATGGCTCAAACTGAGAGAGAAAGAGAAAAGCAGATCAAAACTATTGAAGGAATCACGTTGTAAGTCTGCAGCTCCTGCTCCAGAAAATTTACCAATAACTCCCAAGTCACAAGAAAAACAAACTAGTTGTTCCCTTATTTCGAACGCAAAGGGTCTTGTTTAAGATATTTGAAGGCCTGGCCTGTGTCTGTCAGGGATATTGCGGAACAAGTCTTTAGTAAAAAAATTGTGAGATACATCGCCGGCAAATACATTGTTAATGTGCCACGCATTTTTACTCCCCCGTTACAGTTAATTAATTGTAATTAATATGTTAATTCTCCATATTAAGAAAGGAAAAAGGGCTGCCGAGAGGGAACACTGAGGCACTTACCGGAGGTTTTACTTCTTTTTGTTAAAATTGTAATATGACTTTTCTAACATTAAGATTGTGTGAAAGGTTACATACAACATTAAAACCGTGACATTCATTTCGTTATCCTATCTTTTTCTCTGGGTGATTTAACGTTCTTTTTGGCAGCTCTTGATCCATAGTGTGATGTTATTTTAGCGTATAAAGCAGTTGATACGATTATAGCTGTGTCTAAATGCATATTTATCCGAAAAGTTGCTGCCTTGATTTTTTGGTTTCCTGTCTCATCTCAAGCAGACATTTTGTACACTGTGTAACATCGTATATTAGATATATTATTATTATTATTATTATTATTAACAATTTCTTTTACGTTGGCAAGATAAAAAAAATATATATATAGCTAATAAGCTAATTAACGCCAACAAATAAGTTAAAACTTAATTTACAATTTTCTACTTTAAAACCTACAAAAACCCTAAATCTTTAATGAAAACTTTGCACAATCTGCAGATGCAAGTATTTCCATGCCATAATTTTATTTTTCGCTTGAATTCAAATAATGTGTTGGAATCTTTAATTTCCTTTGGCAACGAGGACCACAAAAGGTGACCTCTGTACTGAATATTTTCTATTCCGTATGTTGTTGTCTTTATATTCGGCAACTGCAAATGATTCTCACTTCTCAAACTGTAGTGAATATTTCTCTCAGTAAAAATGTTTTTCATAAATGTTGGATTTAGATTGTTTTTTGTTTTGAATATTTCAAGCATTAGCAATTGCAGATTGTGCTGATGAATGGTAACATATTTTTCTTCAACTTTTCTAGCTCTGATATACTATCTCTGCATACCAATCGCAGTGCTCTTTCGTGAATGCGATTTAATTTTGAATTAGTTGCCCTATCATTAAACATCCATACAAGTGGGCAATAATTGCAATAAATACAATGGGCAATACAGTGGGCAATAAATACAAGTGGGCACTGTGTAACATCGTATATTAGATATATCTCCACTGTATTATCAGGCCTGATTTTGTCAATCTAATTGTGACCAAGCTTCTAAACGCCTAAACTTCAACCGGTTTCTTGTTTAACTTCGTTCATGGGTAGTCAGTGGCCGATTTAGGGGGAGGCAAGTGGGGGCAACTGCTCCCCCTTTTTTGGTACCGCTTTTTTGGCGAGGAAAGCGCCCCTCGTCCTTACTCTAACGCACAATTTTCTAACTGCTTCAATGTAAGTATGGGGAAACATATAAATCAAATAATTTTCTTTTAAAAGGGTCCAACAATTTCGCGTACCCTTGGCGCTTTCAATATCCATTATATTTTTGGTGCCCTCTTTGCAAGTTGCCCCCCTTCGATTTCGAGCTGGATCCGCCCCTGTCGGTAGTAGTAAGGCCTTAGCCTTATTGTCAGTACTTGGGTACTTGACTTGGGGGTATACAACGAGTGGGTTTTTAGTTGATTTGGTTTCGTATAAGGATTTACCTCCACATAAATAAACCCGACCCATATTTGTAGCAAGTTTTTGCAAAACTTATACAGCTTTTAAGTACCCCTTCCCTGGGTTCAACTTTGAATCATGAAGAATGACTCAAACGAACGACTGGTACTTACGTGCACGAACGACTGGTACTTAAACATTGATAAAGGTAAATACACAGCTGTCGTTTACATAGACCTAAAGAAAGCTTTTGACACAGTTGACCACGATATTCTATTAAGGAAGCTTAACTTCTGTGGCTTGAAAGGAAAAGAACTTGGCTGGTTTCGCTCATATCTCACCAGTAGACGACAATGCTGTAAGGTGAATGGGCGAATTTCCGCTACAGACAGTATAACTTGCGGTGTACCACAAGGTTCATGTCTTGGACCACTTCTCTTTCTGGTCTATATTAACGATCTTCCTTGTTGTTTGAAAAATTCCCTTGTATCCATGTATGCAGATGACACAAGCATTTACTATGCCTCTGAATCTGTTTCGGAAATTAATCAAGCAGTTAATGCTGACTTAGAAGCTTTGAAAGGATGGCTTGAAGGGAATAAGTTGTCTTTAAACGTTGCAAAGACAGAAGCAATGATTATAGGGAGTAATGGTAAGCTGCAAAAAAATTGACTCTGTTGATTCAACCAAACCACACCTTAAGATTGGTTCCGAGGATATCAAGTTGGTAAAGGAGGTCAAATACCTTGGTGTTCAGGTTGACCATCAACTTAAATGGACATCTCAATTGGCCCTAACAACTAATAAGATCTCTAGAGGTATTGGTGTGCTTCGTTATGCCAAGCAGTACCTTCCTATTTCAACTGTCAAGACAATGTATAAGAGTTTAGTGGAGCCTTACTTTAGATATTGCTGCCCTGTCTGGGGAAATGCTGGGGTGACTGCCATTGAAAAATTGCAGAAACTTCAAAATCGGGCTGCAAAACTCGTCTCCAACAGTCCATTTGATGCTACTGCTTTACCAGTTATTCGGGCGCTTAAATGGCCGACTGTCAGGGAGCTTATTGATTTTGAAGCTCAGAAAATGGTCTTTAAATCCCTTAATGGTGACGTGCCTTCTTATATGAAAGACATGTTCACGAGAGTCAACAACTCTACCAGTCGTTCTCTTAGAAACGCCGAAGTCAATCTCAGGTTGCCATTATTAAAATCGGCAGGGGGGCAGAAATGTTTCGCGTACCGAGGCGCCAAGCTTTGGAACAGTCTTGGCCCTGAGATCCGAAATACTTCAACCCTGAGAGCGTTTAAAAAGACGGTGCAGCCATGAATTTCTCACCAATTCTATTCTGTTTTCTTTTATTTATTTATGACAATTTGTAATTAGTTTAGGTTTAGGTTTAGGATTAGGTTTTATAGCAAATGTCGTTTTTATTGTAAATTAGTAGTTATTTGTAAGTTTTTAGCATGGCCCCCTGTAAATCAATTATCATTATTGAGGGGCTACCATGGGTAAAAAAGATAAAATGAAATGAAAATGAAAATGGTGGCCGAATCAAAGCAGAAATTGCAATTTTTAGTATTATTTGTAATACACTTTCTGTGTGAATACAATTCATATCTCATAGCTTACACGTATTTTCTTATAACTTAGAAACTAAGAATTTGGGTCAGTTCTGAAAGATTTTAAAAAGTATCAGATCTGTGCCCTCCTGAACAAGGTTTTTTGAAGCCTTTCCGGGCCTTTCCGATGTTTAGACATTATTCAAGACTTCCCGAGTACTATTATGATGCAGGACAGGAAACAGGTGAGAATAAACAAAAACATGCTGCAGTTTCTTATTTTTTGCGATCTGAGAGTCTTGTTTCATATAAGCAGTTTATTAGAAACAAATATTACGTGTATAACAGGATAAGAGCGAAGGCGAAGAGCGGCAACTAAGCTCAACAGATATGTATGATTAGGATCAGCAGAATCTTCTTGGAAAGACTGTTTCTGTCGCATTATGCGATTCTGGGGCAATTTTTCTTATGCAAATGAGTTGGTCGATCTTACGCATCATCTTACGCACGATCTTACGCAAATTTAAATCTTACGCACGATCTTACGCATTATCTTACGCAGACTTAAATCTTACGCATCATCTTACGCATTATCTTACGCACAACTTCAATCTTACGCATCATCTTACGCATTTTGTTGTAAAATGCGTAACTTACGCATGTATGCGTAACTTACGCATGCTTACGCAAATTACAATAAGCCAGGGTAAAACTAGTCAGCACTTAATAAAGCATAAAAAGCGCAAAAAGGCCAAATTGATGCCTGTTTTCTTCGAATGGTTAGGCCATCTTCAACGGTACTCTACATATAAAGCTACCTATATTCTTTTTGAGTTATGAATCAAGCATTGATTCATTCCAATTTGTTAAGTATTCTCCGTTAAACGAATCTTAAGATATATAAAGTTCCCCTTTGTAAGTTCTTTTTGGTGTTCCCGGTATATTTTGAAATATGCAGCCTAAACCTGTTCCAGATCTAGTGTATCAATTTCTTTTTTGAAGAGTAATGAAATTACAACTTTTTCATAATTTTTTGTCTTTTGCACACCCATTTACACAAGAAACTATTTTCCATATTCTCAATCCAGTTTCTTATCAACAATGGTATTCTCAAAATCACTTCAGCTCCTAGAATTACATTTTTCATGCGCGTGCTTGCTGTATCACTTGTACACGAACTTCCAGCGTTAAATCATCACATTGCAATTGTATTACAGAAACATCAACAGACCGTTTGCTCCGGAACAAAAGTTAAATGCAGTCAGTGTGGCAAAGACGTGCTCAGGGGACAGGTATGTAATAATCGCTTTTTTCATGGGAAAATGTTTATTTATGTTTATGGGAAAATGTTTCAGACAGCTTTGACTGGAGATACATTTTAATTGATATTAAGGTGTCTTATGTGCAGGTAACAAGCGTTCAAACAAGCACACATGTTTGAAAAAAATTCGATTGCCATGCCTAACTTGCCAATTGAAATTTTTCTTGTTTGTAAACAATTAAGTTACTTTTTAACAACGATCTAATTGTGTTCCTGGTGAAAGGGTACGTGATAACGTCTTGAAAACCTTATTTTTAAGCATGCCCTTCAAGGGAAATTGTAGTTCTTGCCAATGAACATCAACTTTCGTTTTTAAGCAACATTCTCCACATTTTGCATGTTAGATTGCATTCGTTTCTGACAGCTACAGCCAAGTTAGACGTTTGATAAAGACAAATACATTAATTTGATAGTTGATCATCAATTTTCACAGTATGCTTGAAATCAAGCAGCTTTACTGAAATTAGATTTGTTAATTTAAGCTATGACTAAGATTATTGTATCTGGAAAATAATTTTTTTCTTGTTGTATGTCTGTTTTGGGGCACCTGTTTGTTGTCCAAGATTAACCCCCGAGAAGTAGCTACAATTTTAAGCCCTACATACCCAAATAATTTTAGATATTGAAATGATTGTTGTTGACTTTCTTGAATTTAAGCAGTCACTAAGCAAGATGGACCAGTTGTTTTTACTTTAGAACTAAAATGGAGATACACCAGGTACCCCAAATGGGTTGGGATCTTTTGAACATTTTTCACCTTGAGTACTGGATCGATTTGGATGAATTTTTGTTTATGTTATGATATTATATTTGAGATTTGTTTAAGAAGTCATTTTCTTTTATCTTGAGAGAGAGACTAAATACCCTTACCTCTTTTTCTGTGTGAGAGATTTTTTTATATTCATTTAAAATGATACAATACATGTTACATATACATCCTACTATACTTTCTAATTACTTTGCAACCTATACACCACTACAGGGACGGGACCACAAGGAGCAAAAGACAATGACTACCCCTTAGCCATTAACATAAAGACATGCAAAAATAGCAACTAAATAAACAACTACAAAAGCTACAAATAAGATTAATTACTGCTAAATACTAGAATCCGTTTCACATTGGATCGGATGTCAGGTCAGCATAGGAGAATGATGCTGAGCAATAGGAACCCCGGACGAGAGAACACCAATGACAGCAGTTGCTACCGCTACTGATCCCCCGCCAGAGTCCCCACCGCTCGACACATTGCGCACATGCTGTCAAGTCAGGGTTTCTGATTCGCAATATCGAATCGATGTGTGAGATTCTTTCTGATTGGATAGTGATGTAGTTCCTTTTAAGCCATTTCACAACAAACAAATTTTTATAAATTCGAGTTTGCCTTAGTTTCCTTGCTCATAGGAATGGGAAGAAGATCAAAAAATGCTTCAGTCTTTCTGCTACCGGCCACATTAGATTCATTCAAATCCATCGAGTACTATAATAGGCTTTGCCGGTTGAATAAAAAGGAAAAAATCCCGGTTTAGAAGCAATTGCTCCTTGGACACCAAGATGATAATATCGTTAGATATATTGTTTAATGATGGACATTTTCAAATCCATTTTAAAATTTACCTGATTCAAATCGGTCACTCAGTTCTGAAACTGTGAGTGATTTTCTCAAGAAAGTCCCTTCAAGAAGCCTTCAAACCGTCCCTATATCACGAATAAATTTTACCAATATTTCAGCCTTGCAGCAATGATTTCAACATATTTTAGCACGCCTTATCACCTTAGGAGGATGTCCCGAAATTACGTTGCTATGCTCCCAGGGATGACACTTTCGTCTTCCCAAAGGGATCACACGTGCTGAAGCATGTGAAAGTCATTGTTGAAAGGCAGACAGTTTGGTCTTGAGTTTAAGCCTGATTTGGGGTTTTCTTGAGAAATTGCCTCATAATTTCAGAACGAAGTAGCCGATTTCAGTCAAGTAAATTTCAAAGTTATTTGAGCATGCCCACTATTAAATATTGTATCAGCCAATATTATTGCTTTGATATTCAGGGAGCCTTGCCTTTCAAACACGGGCATTGTTTTGTTTTTCTTACTCACCCTCTATAACATTTCAAACACCGGAAGGTTTTTAAGCGCACCCGGTACAACTCATGTACACCATCATTGTCAGTTCTGTTTGTGTTCAATGAGCGTAAGAATCTATCTAAAATTTGAGAGCGGTCGTATCACCTTTGTTTCTATACAGGTTGTATCGCAGAGGGGCTTCCGGTTGAAAAATTTCTATTTCTCTAGCACAAAAAACCTGACGTAAATGAGGTTTTGATTTCCTGAACGCCCAACTCATGTGCTTTTATATGATAAAGAGGCTTCGCAAAATAGTTCTCCAGGGAATTTCCAAGTAGTAAACAAGTAAACATGTGTAAAAATTAGGTAGCATCACCTTTGGACAGTGTTGCAATATACCTTTCAGCTATTCTAAAAAGTATTTGAATCAAAAGATATTTTATACATTTTGAAGAATTCTCAAATGTGCAAATCAGTGATTTAAACTCAAACTCAACACACTGGAAATTCTCGTATAGAAATACATAAAAATACCACTCGATCCAGGCTTTTTTGAAGAATAGCTAAAAATGTCTATCGTAACTTTGTGAAAAGAAGGAAACTAGCAAAGCAGGTCTTTTAATGTTGTTTATTCGCTAGTCAACACAAAACGCTTTGCCGTAACACTCATAACTGTATAATTTTAAACAAAATCAGTACTGTTGTTCACAAAAACTTCTTGATAACGAAAGCTCTTCGAGAAGCTTCAGCTGCACAATGTTTCTTCGAAAGAACTGTTGAAGCAAATCATTTCCGTTCATGTGAGATAGTTGTGATGAACGGCTGCTTTAGTCACAACTAAGCACAGCATTGATGGACAAAGGTTCGACTTACATGAAACGATACCATACCATTAGAACAATGTCAAACGCGGCACTACCTCATTGTGAGATGTGGTTGCATTTTTCTTGCTTGCTAAGTCCCTGGTGACCTTATATGCCATCACTATAAATCAAGCGAGAGCACACGAAATGGGCTGTCAGAAAATCACTATCTCATTTACGGCAGACCTGTCATTCCAAAGAAATTTACATTTTTGACCGGTAACCCTATTTTGATGCACTCTGTAGTACTTAGTTGATTGGAGGTTTTGAGAAAAGCGGAGATTTGCGACTGCTGAAGTCCCCCACATAAGAATTCAAAAACTTGTAAGTGACTTACAGCATCTAATTGAATGTGAAGCCATGCCAAACGTGAAATGTCAAAAGGAAAGAATGTAAATTGTCTCACAGTATCGTGAATTTCAAAATTAGCTTGAGGGTTTCTGCAATGTTGTGTGCAATTTGAATGCAAAAAAGTCACTAGTTAATATTGCATCATTTGTGTGCCGAAAAAATGTTGTTAAAACAATTTATGATAGCCTTTCTAAGGGTCGGGGACACAGGCTACTTTAAGACCGCTTCAGAGATAGATCGTTCAGCAATTATAGCAATGAATTATATGTATCGAGTTGTTTCACATTAAAACCATGAGAATCAATTATTTTCGAACAAAAAGAATTCGCTTTGTCGCTTAATCTTTCTATTGAGTAACTGAATCTATTGATTTCTCACAGCTCTCTTCTCACCAAGAAAGTGAATGCGATGAAGCACTGGTACCTTGTCCATTCGTGAAGATTGGTTGTGCTGCAAAACGGGTAAGAAATGTTTGTTTAGCATGTTCACCATCGTTTTTCGCTTTTTTTGCGTCTTTGAAACTCAGAGGCAATGATTGTAAAGGCCGTCACACATAAGTTATTTTTGTGGCCAACATTTGGAAGCAACAGTTGGGGGCAATATTGGGGGCATTAAATATTACCCACATTTGTTGATTATGTGTCAACAGACGAACATGCAAGCCCATTCGACATTTTTTTCAGGACGTATTTATGCAGGGGTTTCAATGGGACGCGCGCGATAGCCTGCGAGCGCGCAGGCACGCGCCCCAGTGGTGTCACGAGAGCGATAAATCACGCGCGCAAACCTTTATTGAAGAGCGAAATGTATTCATCGAACGTTTAGTTGTTATTTGTATCTCTGGCTCCAATTCTAAAGTGGAGAGGACTTTCAGCACAGTAACGAACATTTTATCAGACAAACGTTCAAACAAACATATTGGAATGATATCCCGTACAACATTCGAGAACAAGAATCAATCGCTCGTTTTAAAACAGGTTTTAGAAAGTATCTTTTGAACCTACAAAACCCAAACACGACCCCTTGGTAGAGCAGCATATTTAAATTATTTACAATTTTTTCTTTAAATTTTTTCTTTGAGATAATTTGTAAATACGCTGAAAGGTTTTTTCGTGTATAAATATTGATAAAATGAAAAAAAAAAAAAAAAACGTCTGTCCATGGTTCACAAAACACTAAATGAGACGCTAATAGTTTACGGGAATCACCCCTTTGGAGCAATGCCGAGAGAGAAGCGATAATTGAAAGAGCAGTCGAAATTTACCTGAAGTCCAACCGAAGAAAGACTGTCTCTAACCAAATAAAAACCGTGCAACAAAGCGGCGTTCATGTCGACGATCTTTCACAAAGCAACACTGCTCAAAATGAAGATGATAGCGACGATGACGACAGCGAGTTTGAACTATTTGCAGAGGAACTAGACAGTGAATAAACTGTAAGATCGCTTGTTTGATGCATTTAACTTTTATAGTCATTTTATAGTGTGATAAACAAGTAATAACGCTTTTATTTATGATTGCTTATCATTATGAACAACTCCTTCATGAGTTAAAGATCAGTCGTTGACGATATAAATAGCGCGCGCAACTGAAATGACTTGCGCGATTGACCGCTCGCGTCAAATTCTGAATGCGAAAGGCCTGTTTATGATGATAATTCATGCGATGAATTGATTGGAAAGACCACTCTTGATAAGCTAAATTCCTTTCAACATTGCTGATAATGTTGCCACGAATGAGTATGTTCATTCTCTCATTTTGGAATCAGTATCTGAACATATACACACAATTGAGGATTTTTGGGGATAATCTCATTAAGAGAATTACCACCGATGATGATGTGTGTGTCATCTTATTCTATTTCGAAAAAAATTCGAAAAAAGTTGATCAATCGTAAAGGGTGCTCCAGAAAAATTGTTCGACGTTTGATTAAATTTTAAAAATTAATGATAAAAATTACAGGTTTCTGGTTAGACACTCCTGTTCTTAAGATTTTGAATAGATTTTTGACGCCAGAATCTTGCGAATCCGCTAAGAATTCACGGAGTTACAAGCTTTTGAAGTTCAAGTTTGTGCGAAAGCTGGAACCAGACGCCGCTAACTGAACTGTTTTTCAAAAAGACGTCCCAAAATCGAGGTAAAAGAAGACTGTCCAATGTTTAACCTCTTGTTGATGTCAGAGCACACCCAATAGGACTTCAAAAGTAATTTAATTCTTGTAACCGTTGCCAAAATTTATTTAAGAATGCAAGGATCCAGAAACAAGGAATTGAAACTAAATCGATGAGAGACGGGGCCAAGCCAAATTGCGCTCAACAGGATTCCTCCAAGCATCCATAACTTTGATTAAATGTTAGAGAAAGCCAATTTATCGCGATTGCTTTTTAAATTCCATTTGATTTGGTTTGAATAAACGAAATGCTACTTTCACAAAATATGCAATTTAGGGGTGTCTGGTTTCATCGTTTGCACAAACTTGAACTTCAAAAGCTCGTAACTCCATGAATATTTAGCCTTTTTTTGCTAGCTGCTTGTGTCTAAAATTTATTTAAAATCTCAGTAATATGATTATCTTACCATGCAATCTGTTCATCATTTCATTAGTTTTGCCCGCGCCGAAGCGCGCGAAGCAAGGGCTCCTCATTGGCTGCGGGCACGAGATTTCAGTAGGAGCTTGATTTTAGTTTTCGAATGATGAGTCAGCAGAATTCGTCAACAAAAATGGCGGCGATTTGGAGGTCTGGGTCGAAAGAAGGCTGGTGCTGAAAAGTCTTCTGTTCTCAAGCATAAAGGTTGTGTTCTCACACACAGTTGAAAATAAACTTTTATTTCCGCTATCTTTGATTATCTTTGATAGCTTCACACACAATACCGATTTGTTGATTTGTTCAGTGAAAGGGATGGGGAAGGGATTGATAAAGTATTTCAGAGCATCCAATAAGAATTTTTAATGATAGGGAGACTCAAACGAACAAATTGCAACGCTTTATGAACTCTGAAACCACCAGCACAGCAGGGTATCGTATTATTAGTAGTTTTTTATTTTTTCAGTTGACCTGTGTGGCTTCTTTCAAACAATTACATATATATCAACGCCAACGGTCTCCATTCCTCCGAATATTTGATGTGGATACTAGATTGCACTAGCAGAACCAGCAGGGACTTTGAGAAAAAAAATAATGATGAATTAGTCACCATGAGAATTCGAACTCCGGCTGAGTTCGTGAGTGGAGCTAATGAATACCGCTTCGCCAACCAACCATTGGATAGTTATAGCGCTGCAATCGTATATGATCTTGCTAATAGCTGAGGGCCGCAAGCATCGATGTTGGCCAGCAGGGCCCTTACATTGATCAGTGACATTTTGATCGTTGAATAGGCCTTAATTTCATGCATGTTTCTTGTAAACACAAAGAATTCTTGGAAACTGCGGAGTGGCTACATTGAGGGAGCTGATGGTAATTTTTTCTGAAGAGAAAACAAGGCGTTTAGGCCTGTCTGAAACCCAAGCTGTTTTTCTAGGTACATGAGGATTCCACTGGCAAATGTTTATTTGTTGCTTGTGTTTCTTTCTAATGCGTGACTTTTTTCTGGGGTTTTCAATTGGATAAAATTTACTAATCTTTTTCAAAAGCACGGGCATTTGAGCAGCAGCTATTACTAGTTTAACATTTAATCAAACGTCGAACAATTTTTTTGGACACCCTGTATTTTGATGATACCAACATTGCTAACGCACTAAATAAGCACTTTTGTCCTGCAGGCAAAAAACTGCTGCAATGATAGGAGATAGCTCAGTGAACTTTGCCAGTTACTAAAACAATCCTGTCGAAAAATCTTTCTTGTTCCAGCCAATAAAAGAACATGAAATCAGTACTGAAATAAAAGCTCTAAAAGGCAAAAAATCTCCAGGACATGACAGTATTAAAAGCTACCTTTGAACTACTCATTAGTCCACTCTCTCACATCTACAACCTTTCAATTAATTCTGGAATATTTCCAGATATTTGGAAAGTCGCAAAAGTAATTCCTGTTTTCAAAAAGGGTGAAAGATACCTTGCAGAAAACTACAGACCAATCTTCCTCCTGTCGTGCTTTGAAAAATATGTGAATATCTGGTAGTAAAACGCATGATGACTTTCATAAAAAAATATAGTATGAACTCCAATTTGGATTCAGAGAAAACCACTCAACAGTGCATGCTCTCTTAGAAATTACCGACCAAATCTACAGTAAATTAGATCAAGATAACTGTGCACTTGGTGTATTTCTCGACCTATCAAAAGCTTTCGGTTTCATTCTTCAGGCAAATTTGGTCTTCTGAAGGTCATAGCTTCATCATTTTCAACGGATTTTTACGGGAATGGCAGCCAATTTTATTTGAACATCTAAAGAGCAACATCAAATAGAAGTTTGGCGAGAATCTTTTGCCCTTTTGTTGCAATCTTCAGACAAACGAGGCACAATGTTTTTTGGGGGACCCTGTAGATACTCTACAAACATTCTGCATGAATCGTATGGAATTTTAAAAGTAAAAGATCTCTATGAAGTAAAAATTCTTAACTTCGTGCATAAAGTGCATCATAACCCAGAAAAACTTCCAGCTGCCTTTCATAACTATTTTGGAACCAATGAGGGTAAACATAAATACGAAACAGGACAAAGAAAAGACTATAAACTATGCAGAGCACGCAGAGGGGTGACCAAACGCTTAGAAACAAAGGTGCAAGACTCTGGAATAACCTCCCAGACAAAATAAAACATATCAATAACATAAAATCATTTTCTAACGAAATAAAAAAATCTTAGACTCCTTCAATACCAATAAAAAAGAAACAAAAACGACAAATTAAATGAAACACAAATGACTTAACCTTTAACGTTTTATAATAATAACCATTATACTTTTACCGCTTAGCTACTACTATTCTATTCTACTCGTTACGTTTTGTATACAGTTCGCTTATTTTGTTCTCAAAGTGGCTCAAGATAAGCTTTGCTTTTCTGAGTCGTATAAGTTATACAGTGCATTGTCTTATGTATTATGTATTTCTTATAAATAAAGTTTGAATTGAATTGAATTTTAACTCAGCAATATTAAACAATTAAATAAGGAGTGAGAAAGTATGGCAGGACTTATGTATCAAGTCGATTGATTACCGAACTTGAAATTTTGCATGATGTGCCCAGGTTACAGTATTTGGTTCAATATCAGCTCGATAAAGAATGCTGTTCTGTAGGAAGATAGTCGTTGTTTTCTGACGGTCTGCTTTAGTTAATTTTGCCATAACGGGTGAGCTGAAAGGAAAATTGTAAAGTTAGTAGAATGATTGATATTTCTACGAAAAGTGTGTTGTTTTTACTAACCATGTACATAGTATCCGTATGCAGCATAAGAAAATTTGAATTAGCGAAACAGATCCTTGCAAATATATTTAATGGACTTCAACATATTTGAGACATTACGTATAGGGTACAGTTAAAACCGTGTCCTGTTGCTAGTTCCTTCGGAAACCAGGATTTTGTTTTCAGTTGCTTTTGGTCTCCTTAAATTCAACATCAGGTATTGTATATCTCCTGAGAAATTTCTTCTCTTTGGTCAAACAAGATCGCATGCAACTGCAAGTTCTTATTGAAATTCTTTCATTTTGTAACTCATCAAAACCTAGTGCAATGATACAAAATCGTGCTCACACTCACTACCTAATCCAAACGTTAACGTTGTAATCTTTAGTTTTAATATCTATGTCAAAATGGCTTCGGGGTAGTCATAGCCTTTTGCTCCTCGGGGGATCGTTCCAATAGTATTGTATAGTTATATAGTAATTTTTTAAAGTAGTGTAGCTTGTAAATTTATATTGTAATCTTTAGATGAATATAAAAAAAACGTTGAAGCGTGGCTGGTTATAGTTAATTCAGAAAGACAGTGAGGGGAAAATGTTACTTTCTTCAGATGAAATCAGATAGGAGTGGTTGTTGTTTTGCTTATGAATTTGGCTTGCATTCGATTCGTTGTATCTTAGAAAACTTCAAATGCAGATAGACATTTGGATGCAGCTCAGTTAGAAAGATATTTCTTTTGTCTTTGTGTTTGTGAAGATATGTCTGTCTATCTATCTATCTGTCTATCTTTAAATTTAATATTTTCAGCCAATGAAAAAGAACGACAAAAGAAAGCACATGGAGAACGCTCAATCGAATCATATGACATATCTGTTGAACTATTCTTTGGAACTTGGAAGCAAGGCAGCAGCAATAGAGGGGGCACTTGTCCAAGGAAAGGACACCACATATGAAGAAATGGAATATGACACAGAAACAGAAACGGCCATGAAGATGGGCAAATTGGCCGTAAGGGAATTGTCAGTAAAGAAAAAAGGAAAAAATGTACCTGATTCATGCCCCATGGCAGGTCCAAGTCAGAAGCATGACCTGACCAGTCTTCCACCTGATATGGCAAGCATTCGAGATGCTGCTTTTTGGGACAGTAGCAAAAGCAAGGAGATTGACACCCAGGTGAGTAATCTAGATAGTCGAATCACAGCCATGAGTTTGCAGATTGATGACAGATATCAAGAGCTGGTTGATGAAATTGGCAAGATGAACCGAAACATTGATGCTGTGAGGGACCTCTGCAGGAAATTTGAAAGCAAGTTTACTGCAAATGCAGACTGGCAACAGAGGACCGACGTTAACATGGCAGACCAGAGCGACAGAATTGAAAACGTGGAATTTGCCAGTTACAATGGAGTGATCATCTGGCCAATCGCAGAGTTCATGAGGAAGAGGCATGATTCAATTGTTGGTAAGAATGTGTCATTTTACAGCCCATATTTTTACACGGGTCGCTATGGCTATAAAATGCGACTGCGCGTGTATTTGAATGGTGATGGTATCGGCAAAGGTTCACATGTCAGCCTCTTTTTTGTCATCTGCAAAGGAAAATATGATGCTCTGCTTCCTTGGCCATTCCGACAGAAAGTTACGATGACAATACTTGATCAAGACAACGTGCAAAATGTGTCCGATTCTTTCAAGCCAGACCCATCCAGCTCATCATTCCAGCGGCCGAAGAACCCAATGAATATAGCATCAGGTTGTCCACTGTTCATGCCACTTGCTTACTTGGATACACAAGCGTATCTGAGAGACGACAGTCTATTCATCAAAGCGGAGGTGGACACATCCAACTTACCACATTCATACTAGCCATGCAGCTAGCATGGAGCAGGGACGAATTTTGTAAACATGTAATGTACCTGTTCTTGAAGTGGAGTGCCAATTTAAAGCTGGTTGATTTTCACTGAAACCACGGGCGGTAGGAAACGCTGAATTTAGATAAAGCTTTATGTATGATACATCGAGTAATACATCAATACATCATTTCGTTCGTGATATATCGACTTGTTTTTCCTTGTGTCCATCTCTCTTGCGAAGGCGCCATTTTAATCCGATTGACGTGACCTTGAGTGACATAATTACTCCAGGGCCCTTCAGGTCACGTCAATCGGATTAAAATAGCGCCGTCTCGGGAGAAAGGTATACATAGAAGGAAAACAACTCGCTATATCACGAACGAAATGATATAGTAGGATAGGAATAACTGGATGTATCATACATAAAGCTTTTTCTAAATTCAGCATTTCTAACCGCCCGTGCTAAAGCATCGCCGATTTACAAAGCAAAGCATAAGTGACACTTACACAAGTTTTCTGGGAGATATGAATTTAGCGGTTGACAGAGAAGATGAGCTTGCAGCAACGAAATACAATCGGAATCCCTTAATAGCGTAAATTTGGCTGGTCGAAACATCTTTGAATTTTAGGATAGAACAAAATTATATTTAACAACTACTCCACTCTATCTTGCATATTATACAATCATAAACTAACCCGGTGATGAAATGTTGCGTTCTAGTTGCCCAATCCATCCAACAAACCAAATTTATTTGATTGGTTGAAATTCAACCTGGTTTAGATAAACTTGTTTACTATGCCAGTGTCAATGGAATAAAAGACATAGCAGTCTTTGCTTTCGTTTTTATGTTATTGACCTCAATTTGTTTCGTACTTCTTTGCTGCAAGTATCGAACTAGATCAGACGCACAGCTCGTTGTCGTGAGCTTTGCCATCTTTAAATTTTTCTTGGTACGCCTAGAAAGTGCAACTGCTGCTTATGCTTGTTTTGTAAACGTCGATCTTTCATTTTTATTGATTAGATTCAAGTTGGTCATTCTGCATCTTATTATGCTATGTGGTGAATTAAGCTGGAATCCCACAAAACTTACGGAATAAATCGATAAAGCGCGATAAAGGAATAAAATCACATCGCAGTGCTCAACAAAAGCGAATACAAAGCCTGTAAACAAATAAGAACGCAGACTTTTCCCAACATGAACAAATTCAGCAAAGTTCCAGCAACCCAAATAAATGCACAACAAGAAGTAAATAAATGAACGATCTCACGTAAGTCTGTAACGGGTCACTCCCGCAATCTCTTCTGGCTTCGTTTCTCTCGATAATATTTCTCACGGTTTGATAATGTCTCACGTAAAACCTTCCCTCGATCTCTTCTTTTTACAATATGTCATTGTTCAATTTCCTCACGGCTCAATGAGTCCGCCTTACTCTCAAAAGCTTATTGTTCTCGTTTCTATGTAACTGCGTCATTCCCCACACACTCCCCCTATTTGAATCTAAAGGATGTCAATATAAAGTCAAGTTCAAATGTCATTCTCTTCTTCATAATCAAGTGTTCCTTGAACATTGGCTGTAGCATCGATGGCCGCTTTCCTTTTTGGTCGAAATTCTCTTGCTTCGGCATCTAACTTCTTATCCTGCTTCTCCTTGCGTCTGCTGCAGTGCAGTTCGAGTGGATATAGGAACTGAACTGGTCTCTCCATGAATGATTTACCAGCTCGCAATCTCACTGCTCGCACGGTGTTGTCTCTTCCTGGTATCAAATCTGTGATTATTCCTATCTTCCAGAGTGCACGATTCTTCTCTTCGCCTTTGATCATGACTACGTCTCCTAGCTCTAGATGTGCCTGTTTGCCAGAATGGATAGCATTGTGCCTTTCTCTGAGAGCTCTTACATACTCTGATTCCCATCTCTTCCAAAGAACGTCCTTGCATTTACTCAAGTACTTTGCTCTCTTTCTCAGATCTCTATCTTGAATATCCGGTGGTTCTTCCTCTGACAAGTAATTGGCCTTCCCGAAAATCAGCATGTTCGGTGTTAGTACGGGCATCTCTACATCATCTTCACAGTAGGTTAACGGTCTGTTGTTAAGCACGATTTGAATGTCTAGAAGAACTTCTTGCATCTCTTTGAACGAGAGTTTTGCTGCTCCTATGACCTTGTACATTGCTGCTTTCACGATGCTCACCATTCTTTCAAACATCCCACCCCACCAGCTGGCACGGCTGAGGTTGAATTGCCATATCATTCCATGCTGTGCGAGATACTCTTGAATCTTTTCACTTCTCCTGACTTTCTTTATCCACTTGGACGCAGCGATAAATGTGCTTCCGTTATCCGATATAATCCTTGATGGTCTCCCTCTTGCTGCAATGAATCGTTTGAAACTACATAGAAATTCCTCGCATTTCATGTTTGGCAACAGCTCTAAATGGAAACCTCTGGTTAAACTGCATGTGTAAAGGATGATGTATGCTTTGCTTGTAGCTTTGTTCCCTGTTTTCACTGTGATTGGACCTGCGAAATCTACTCCCACCACATCGAATGGTATGCTTCCTTCAGATCTTTCTCGAGGCAAATTCCCTTGCGGAGGAGCTGGTGCATTTGTGTCATGAAATCTCTTGCATCCAGAGCATTTCGCCAAGACTCTCTTTGTAATGCTTCTCAGCTTTGGTATCCAGTAGTTGTCTCGAACTTTGGACATGGTAAGTGAAACCCCCCATGCAATGTCTGCATGTGTGCATTTTCCACAAGTTTCTCCGAGATAAAATGCCTAAATGGCAGGTAAACAGGGTAAACTCCTTGTATGCGTCCTCTACATTCGTAGACACCCTCTTCATTCTTGACTAAGTTTAGTCGCTGACAATCGTTCTTGAATTGGCTTGTCTCTTCAACGTCTCTCTGCGCCCTCTTTATCATGAAATTGATTTGCTCTTGGATCTCTAATGTTGTTAAAGGGCCTCTGACTCTCTGACTGTTCTTCGAATTGTTGATGAATCTCTTCATCCAAGCTAAGACTCTAACCGTGGTCCACCAGGTTTTTCTTTCAAGTAAGGCATCGATTGTGTCTGCTTCTCTCTCAACAGATACTTGCATAATTTCTTTCACGAGCTGTTTCTCTGAATCTGAATCCTCGCTTGGCTTGGTTACAATCATAGCTGGCCATAATTCTGGTGTGCTTAACCAGGTTGGTCCTCTCATCCACTTCTCGTTTGCTTGCAAATTACTTCCTCCTCGACTTCCTATGTCTGCTGGATTCTCATCAGTGGGGACATACCTCCATGTGTAGTTTTTCTCGTTTATCTTCTTCACTCTGTTTGATACAAATTGCTTGTACTTTACCCCCTCTCGAAGCCAATGCAAACAAACAGTTGAATCGGTCCATGCATAAATTGCTGTCACTGGGTACTGTGCAAGGGCTTTTGCTGTGTTTTCCAACAAATTGCTGGTCATATGACATCCCACAAGTTCTAATCTTGGGATGGTAAGATCACGTTTTGCAAGCCTTGATTTGGCTACAAGTAAACCTTGAGTGACTTCTTCCCCTTGCTTTACAACCGCATACACTGTAGCACAGCATCCTGAGATACTGGCGTCAGAAAATCCATGTAGCTCTATGGAGGTTATTTTTTCTTCCTTTCTTTGTGGAATGCATCTTGGTATCACTATTTCTGATGGCAAAGTTTTAAGCCATTTCTCCCATCGCTTCTTTAGATCATCCGGAAGCTCACTGTCCCATGGAATCTTATTTTCACAGAGGTCACGAAAAATTAATTTGGCTGTCAACAGCATAGGTGATGCAATTCCCATGGGATCATATATCTTGGCTATGGTGCGCAACACTATACGTTTGGTTGCAGTTGGCTCACTTTCTGGAAATGAGACTGAAAGATTATCATTCATTTTGTCCCATCCTATTCCAAGAAGTTTCGTCTCGGATGTTTTTGTTCCGAGGCTTTCTTTGGCAAAGGTTGACTCATCATCATTAGTTGCTTCTCCATCTAATTGAATTTCATTGGAGTGCCATTTATGGAGCTCAAATCCTCCAGCTTTGAATATGTTGACTGCGGTTTCTTTCAAATCTTTGATCTCTTCTACGTTGTTTCCCCCTATGTTAATGTCGTCAACGTAGATTCCCTCTCTAATCTCTTTCACTTGGTTTGGGTATTGTGTTGCAAACTTATCCAAATGCTGTTCCAGCGTTCCCCCTAGTAAAAATGGACTGGGACCTAATCCAAACAAAGCTCTTGTTACTCTGTAAACAACTGGCTTCATGCTTTCTAAATTTTCAACCCAAAAGAATCGTAGAACATCTCTCTCAGTTTCTCTGATCACAACTTGGAGAAACGCTTGTTTCATGTCTCCTGCTAGAAACACTGGCTTGAATCTAACTCGCAAAAGGATATCTAGAATCTTTTGTTGTAACGGTGGGCCTATGTCTAGACATTCATTAAGTGATGGAGACTCAGAATCTGCTTTGGCTGATGCGTCGTATACTATAC